>CM065314.1:20091920-21409024 GCA_033032175.1 Saturnia japonica
ACCATAATATACCGATAACTAAAGTTTCAGCCAATTCAACTGAAGAGCTATTTTATAGTATTTTTATCGAACAAATGTTCGACAGCTAATGTTATAAGTATAACTTTATTTTAGAATTAGATTAAGGTGCCGTGCAAAAAAATAGCATTTTTAACATAACCGATAGGCGACATCTGTAGATGGAAGCGGGGTCACAACTATACCTGCATTTTGTAGCCCACGCGAGCGGAGCCGCGGGCTCAGTTAGTTAAATATAAAATCTTATCAGATGGAATTTATCCTGAAACAAATCGTAGAGTCATCATCAAAATAGTTTCATGTCAGATCTCTAATATTTTTGGTTTATCCATTGAAATTGAATTCCAATCTCTTGTAAAGATTTTCGCTTACACATTAGGAATATTTTCTTAAAGCGGGAAAAGCACGCTTTTCAAGAGACACGTCCCTTGAGGAATTTTCCTGTTCTGTTTCCATCAAGCGAAAATTATAAATTGGCGTAGTTATGATTAATATCTATTAATTAAATGGCTCAGGGTCTTTTTCGCACATAAAAACGAATTGATGATTACACCAGACGTCGTCAAATAAAGCAGTTCTCCAAATCGCTCAGCAACTCTGACTTTCACCTTGTGAGATAACATTATCCGGTTATCCCTTATGCCATTTACTATATCCAGCCTGTTCGAGGGTTTGACCTGAAGTAATAAAACTATCGTTTAAACTATTTTTTTCAACAGTAGAATCGGACATAGTAAAATTAATTACACCTACAATACCAACAATTTATACAACTTATGAACACTTGTAATACCAAAGATATCAATAACGTTTTGCCGATCTTGTACCTCCCTTTCTCAAGGAGTTCCGGAAACTCTACTCACCACAGGAACACAACACAAAAATATTTGGCTGTGATTTTCTTTAGGGTGGTGGTATTTCACTAGCTGGGCTGCTCCAAGTAGAGAGAAATCTCTGAACAGATTTCTCGGTGTCCTACCCCTTATTTTATTAAAGCTTTAGTAAAACATTGCTACATTTACTGAATAATAATATTATCTTCGTTATACATCAGGAATAACTGAGATCAAGCCAGTGTTGCGTTTACTTAAAGACAAATCAGACTGTTTCCTAGGGACAGTACTTGATTGGGGTGAGTTAAAAGTACTTCATATAATACGATAACATTTAAGAAACAGTAACGACGATTCTTACTAAATTTGATTTATTGTCAGCATAAAACGATGATAGTTAGATGGTAGAGCGCTCGGATTCTATAACGATTAATCAGCTCTGATTGAAATAATATATTTGTATGAATATAATGGAATATTCTAATACTCACCTAAGTTGAACATCTGTCAAGCACGTGTTGATGAGTTTCAGCACAAAAAGCCACACGCTAAGTCTAGTATATTTCTAAATTATATATGTCGTAATTCAAACTTACCATGAACAGTGTATCAAGAGTTCTCATCGGGCCATTCATAGATTCCAACAAATGCAACGTCATAGTGTTTTGTAAACATTCTGTCCTTGAGATATTTCGCGAATAATTCCTCTAATACATTAACTTCTACTTCACTATTGATTATGGCAGGGTAGCCACCTTCAGCTGTGCATACCATATGTGCCCGAGACCAGGTCTATCCAATTCGATGAAATTTATAACAGTGTCCTGTCCTCCCATCGCACATGTACTCTACGGAGAAAATATCAAATACATCGTATAATTTATTTATAAATCAATCGATGATGGTGAAGCGAAAAATACCGCGACAAATATTATTTCAGTAGCAAATGGACGTAGTTAATATTCTCTAGCGAAGAAAATTTACAGGTAGGTATTAAAAAAGAATCCAGAAAAGTCAAAATAAAAAACCCTTTATTCAATTGGGGTCTGAAAAGGCACTTATCAACGCCAAAACACTACGACAGGTTCTGAAAGCATTGCAATCATCGGTAGTCAAACTCAAACCGGTTGATGCAGTATTGTTATTTTTTATTATTGTCACTTACCATTATCAACAGTATCACATCTGTTCATTGTTAATGCTTCGAACTTCTTGTAACAGATATATTCAAACATCAGAGCACTGTACGTTCTCCAAGGTACCGTTCATGTGAAAGACGACGCAGTTCTCCGTGTACACGTGGTCCGGCTGACCCATCGCCCAAGTAACTGGTAAGACTGAGGCAGGAATACCTAAGGCGATGTTTTTTGAATATATATACTTTGAAATAACTTTAAAATATGAATCAGTTTTTATGTACTTTGAAATAAATTTTTACGTGATTTTAGATTTCTTCACAAATACGAGGTCCCATAATGTTGTAAACCCAACTATTTAATTAAAAAGGACAAAGCTGATAGAATCTGTGCTAATAGTGATAAAGCTTGTGCAAAAGTTTCGGCTGCGGAAGCATTACATCCTTATGTATTTATATCGTATGACAGTAGTGTTCGCACTGATGTGTGCTACTGCCTGTTCAAATAATTAATTTAGGTAAATATAACAGAGTAACATTGACAGATTAGAACTTTTTTAATCAAGTAAAAATAACTTATTAAAACTACCTTCTATAGTCGAGTAAGATCCATTGGAGAATGTTGAGTGTATCCCGGAGTAGATGCCGATACCGGGGTCTGCGCTCTCTGCGATCATCACGGACACCATGAGGGTTCGCATGTTGGAGTTGCTGGGTGACGCTAACGAAGTGCCTGATGAGGATAATAATATAAACCATTCATTTAAATTATGGCTTTGGGAAAATATTTGTGATCATCTAAACCACTACCATCGATTCCAAGATTATTCCCGTTTAGTCAATCGTTTTAATGATTTCTTTATTGTATTCGTAACCTGTGGTGTTTTAATTATTTATCTGAGAAACATTTAGCGAATGTTTCCATTGTTGTCTTTAGGGTTGTAAAATACGTTTTGCTTTCCTCATGGCGACGTCGCAAAATTTATTTTACGAAAACATTCGAATTAGGACTAGGAAATTACATTAAAGTAACTGCATTTTCTTAATTTGTATAATGTCTCCAGTTCTCCAGTTGAAGCTAATATTTAAACAGCAGCTTAATGATGAACATTATAATAGGTAGCTTTGGATAAAGGAACAAGAATTGGTTGGAGTTGGTGAGAATGTGGGCAAAATACATAAGCATAGCATGGCTTAAGATTTAGGCTTCTTGCCTCCGCTGTCAGTTAGCGCTGGGTATCAGAACTATAAATCATTGTAGAACTGTTCATATAAAATACCACTATCAGCTAATATAATATTAACGCAGTGTAATGCCTATAATTTATTTATTTATTTATTTAGAAGGGGAGCAAAGTTTTATTATTTTTGAAATGAAACTTCATAGGTGGCAGTTCGGTAACTTTATTGGACAAAAATTGAGAGAGAATTAAGAACGTGTTACGCTTAGTTACATTTTGTTATATGAGAGAGAAGAAAGATATGACGTAGAGAGATGGTGAAAGACTATAATGAAGAATACAAAAGCTATATATTTTTGCGCTAAACTGTTATTTATTTTACCGCCATCTACTGGTGAACCTTTGAAGTAAATTAATCATAATCTTTTAAGTTATCAATTCTGATTTTAAATAATTAACAAGCCGCTACATGTTGGTACATGCCCAAACAAGAAACTTTTTTTATTCATATTTTTGAAGTGAAACATCTTAGGCGGCGGTTCGATAACTTTTTTGGACAAGAATTAGAGTGAAATTTCAAGGAAGCGTCACGTTTAGGCACGTTTCGATACACGAGTGAGACGAAATATATAATGTAGAGAGAATGAGAAAGACAGTTATACATTTTTTATCAGATAAAATACACAGTTTAGGACGCGATCTACGTCTGCCTTTTTATGAAATTTCAGTTCTATCATTTTATTAATATTAATAATTTAACTTTGCCAATTTTTATATTCCAAAACAATCATTCTTACAGAGTAGATTCCAGTTGCGCGTCAGAGATAGCACGCACCACTTTTTTTTTTGTTCAATGTTGTTGTTTGTGTAAATGCAAGTAATAAATGTACCGTACCTGACGCACAATACATGAGCAAAATATTTTATATTTTTTTTAGTTTTGACGTCCATCGGAGCCGTGGCTCTGGAGAAAATTGAAGCTGTTATTTAAATGAACTCAATTTTAAATATTACATTTACTTTATATATTCTATTTATTTATAAATTATATCTGGAGACCGCAAAACCAAATTATCTTGAGTAAACACACTTCTATTTTATCATAACTAGGTAAGTAGTACTGTAGTACATTGACATACAGAACACCTGAAAATTTTAAAAGCTTATTTTATCTTACCAAAAATACTACATTGTGTTTCGTCGTCTTTTCGATTAACAATGATGTAGGTACTATAATTGTCTGATTTTACTTTCAATGCAAAGACTTAGGACATTTGATCCCTGGACCGTAACTATAAAACTAATTTTTTTTTTTTAATTCTATACATGCAACAATGGGCATAATTGTCGTTGTAAATAACCATATGTAATTTTGAAAGTATAATATGGATAACTTCAGAGCAGTGGCGTCATTTTGTTTACGTGTCGTCATCTTTTTTAGAAATCAGTATTTTTATCGTTATTTTTAGGCATTCATATACATAAATTACGGATTACGTTTAAAACTGTTTAAACCTGATTCATTAAAGTATATGTAGAGATATTTTTTTTAATTAAAATTTTGTTTTGATTGTGAAAAATGATATTTTTCAAAAATCACGGTCCAGGGTACACTTGATCATAGCAAACACGGGTAGACTTGATTGTAAATAGCGAACGAAGCTAATTACCGATAGTCTAAAATCTTTACAGACGCAGAAGTGGGTTAGCCAAATAGTTGGAAAAAGCTAGAAAACTACAGCATGCCTTGAGCTCGTAGTACGGACGGAAGCTAGCACATGAATACGCTTGCTGCCCAAAACAATAAACCAGCTGAAACAACTAGTCTCAGCAGGTTTACAAGATTTAATCGTCACAACATTTCCACGTTTTCAACATAACAATTTATAACATAATATTATTAATGAAATATCATTTTAAGGGAATATAATAAATAATATTAAGGGTTAGGAAGACTATAGTATTTACCTTTGGAGTAATAAATATATAATTAACTAACTACATATAAGGTTAAATAAAAGACAAATTTTCTACCAATTAAAATTTTTAGCCATTCATGCACATTATTATTATGCAATAAATTACACTCGTTCCCTTATAAACCTATCTACCCCATGCTATGATCAAGTGTCCCAGAACACGGGGCACTTGATCCTTTTGTAGTCTTCAAGGAAAACGAAAGAAAAAACCGGTTAACACACATATATTTCTTGATTGAATGATGCAAAAAGGTAGATGGGTAAATTTACTAGAAAACCATAGAAAAATATTCTACAAAACTTTATTATTGTTGGAGATATAAATGTAAAACCAAAATGGGGATCAAGTGACCCCAGTCTCCTCTATCCATTTTTCACGCTATCAAAATTAAAATTTATTTTAATTTTGATTTTAAATTAAATTTTATTTTAATTTTGATTTTAAATTAAATTTCATTTAATTAATTAATTTATTTATTCATTTATCAACGTTAAAATCATAAATATTTGCTATCATAGCTTCTGAACAACACTAAACAAACAAACAATGACGATTCAGTATAAAACAGAATACGAAAAAAAGTAATGGTGCTTTTTGAATTAAAAAAGCCTACTTGTTCCGATAACGAGAGACAGTTAGAAATATTTAGACGCGGGTAGTTTGTGTCTTTCCTGAGCCCCTAAGGCTAACAGTATAGTCAGATCTAATAATTTTTTTCTATGATTTGTTAAAGTCTTATTATCAAATCTTATAGTCAGTCAATTATGGAATGACGTTCTCCTCTACAAAGTCTCTTCAAAATCGGTTTAGAATTAATAAAGAACTATATGTTTTGAAATTATTTTGTTTGCAATTTTTCAAAGTGCTATTGACAATCCATGAAGCCTATTTAACGATAATTATGGAATGATGAATGCTTCCTATCTATAAAATTGCATCAAATTTTTTAAATCCATTTTTTTTCGCATTCTTATATTATTGCTAACAATTCCTGTGTACAAAACTTCATAGAAATCGATCAAACTGATTTAAAGTTAAATCCGAAATAACAAAGAGAAGACGTAAAATTTTTTTTTCGTCATATTCGTTTTCAATGTCCTTTATATACGACTTATATAAGAAAATATAAAAAAAATATGCATACATAGAATTACAGATTTATTAATACTAGCGGTCACCCAATGATCGAAATTCGACCAGCGACTTTTTAATCATAGACTAAACCTAAACGATGAATATTATATCACTTGCTGACATTTTTCATTGAGTACCAAATGTTAACTTTCTGCACTCCTTCTCCATATAAACTTTAACCATACCAAATCTCACAGTCTTCCATGCACGTAATACGCTTAAAATTGTACAGAAAGCTTTTGCTTCACGTATTAATATATGGATAAAGAGCCAAATATTAAAACATATTGTGTCTCTGACAAGAGTTCTTCTTTTTTATTACATGTTAAATTCTAAATATTACATGTCATCTCAAAATTCCTATAAAAGTTCGTACTAAAGAAGTATGAATACCACACTACCATTAAAAATCTCTAACGAGTAACCAATTCACCATTACTTTCCAAACCATTATGTCCGTCGCTACCTTAAAGACTTGATAGTATTTACCAGCTACCTTGATTATCTTATCTGCCCATCTTCTCTTTGGCCTTCCCACTTCTTTTTCATTGCTTGTACCTAACCAAGTAGTTACTTTTTAGTCCAGTTATCTCTGTTCGTACGCGTGACATAACTAGCCTATTTACGTTTGAGTTTTTTACAGTGTTTTACATCATCTAATACATTTGTTATTTTTCTAATAGCTGAACGTTTTATTCCGTCTTTTCGTTTAATGTTTCATATACTGCGTTACTGTAAACTATCGGGCGGATGCTAATGATATATAAATAATATGATACTGTAACTTATAAATTCATATGTTAAATGACAGTAATGAGGTTAATTTATAGGATAACAACAAAATGATTAGCAACTTGACGTGGAGCTCGATATCTTTCTATGTAACGTATATCACTATCAATCTATAATAGTCCAAAATCTATGTAATGACATAATCAGTATAAAAAAACCCAACCCTAATTACTTATTTTGGCGATAGAGAAATGGTGAAATATCGACTTCAAAATAGCAATAACTATTAATTTAATTTGTCATTTCAAACAAATGTTTTACCTTTTCTGTTATCGCTTTCCTCTTGCGAAATACCTTGTAAGGAAACTGTTTGGTTGGGCCTTGTAAATATTTCTAACAATTGCCTACGCCAATATATTAAGTGTCGCTTCTGGTCTGTTTCAAACGCGCCGTGTGGGCCGCGATTTTCTTTAAGAACAGAACCTCTTATTGTTTCATTATTTTTTCTTTTAAATTTTATACTCTTTGTCTGTTTTTTTTTTTATATTTCTGTGGTGGCTGAATTCTGCAAAGAGTTTTTTATTTCAGCTACAATCTATTTTGTATATAACAAACTATCTGATAAAGTTTGTCTCTACTCTCTGTAAATATTATTACTACACCTGTCACTTACTTAAAATTCAAATCTATAAATTGACATATTAAGAAATGCAAAACTATACAGCAAATAATTTGAGTGTAGAGCTGCATTTTTGTTTAATATAGGATCACGCCTATTTCCCAACGGGGCCGGCAGAGACCACGTCCTTCCACCTACTACGATCCCGACATATATCTTTCGCTTATGCAACATTCATCAATCTTTTCATGTATGTTCATCGATTTAGAGTACTCTTGATCCATTCTTCAGAACTTCCCCAATTTGATCGAGGAACGTTTGTCTAGGCCTTCCTCTTCCAACTTTTCCTTTCACAGTCGCATTATAAATTTGTTTAGTCATTCTTCTTTCATTCATCCTCTCAACATGCCCAAACTATCTAAGCATCCCTTTCTCAATCCGTATGACTATATCATCTCTCACAACACAAAGTCATAAATAATAAATGCACCCTATGACATAAATATCTTTAAAAAGTATTTTTAATTTTTTTCCCGCCACGTTGTTAATGTAAACTCAGTATTTAGCAGTAGTAACCTACTGACTAGCTTCAGTTAAGACCGCAATCATTATTGATTTTGGTCTTAAATAGCTGTAAGCTGCAATCACTTCTTTACAACAGCTGGATTAGATATCTAATTATTACTTTTACAAAAAAACAACGGAATAAGTATAATTTTATTGTGTACTTTATTATCGCTTAAAATCTTTAGGATAAGACAGTCTTTAGCAATTTTTTTGCCCATTAATGACCACCTTTGAACAGAAAACATAGTCATCACTATAACTAGTTCCCGATCGCGCCTAAAGAAGTTTCGCAAACCGCACAAGACCAGGCAGATCAGCCAATGTAAAACGTACGTGTGATAAAATTAATATCTTCAGGGTATTTACTTATTGATAATGAAACATAAACACGCCATTTAAGATAATGGTTATAAGATAACTTCTTAAAGTTTATTTTAATATAAATAAGTAGTCATTTTAATGAAAATGTTAGTTGTCGCCAAGTTTGCGATACAGATAGCTGATGTATAAGTTTTTAATATCTTTGCTCGTGAGCTGTGCATCAGGTACGATTCATTTTTTGCTTGAGTTTTAGTTTGATTTTATGTGAAGATGTCGTCGAAACAGGTAAAGTCTATATAAATGTACAATATAGAGAGCTTCTACCAAAAACCATCTCCACCATGTCGTTCAGGAGATATTAATTTGTGGTTTACTTAAAACACACGGCTTGATCTAGCTGATCGGCTTTTCTTCTTTGGCAAACAAAGAGCGAAATAAATATCTGTGTATCCTTGAAAACAATTTCGAATATTTTGGTGACACATGGAAAATATAACAGTGTCGTGGTAAGTTTGAAATGACGTGAAACTAAAGTTACTGTTCTGTACAATTGAATACTTTTAATCGTCTTATCTATGTTTCTTATATTTGGTGACAACTGACAACTAATTTAATGGCACTTAAATTTACAATATGTATTTGTCACACATTCCCACTAACAGGTGAAATCCAAACCTTACTCTTTGATCTGAAGCTTCGTGTCAATTTTTTAAATTCAATTTAGGCCCTAAGAAGGCACTTGTGAACGTTAATATATTAATACGTGAAGCAAAAGCTTTCTACCCCTTTTTAAACGTATTGCGTGCACGGAAGACTTGAGATTTGGCACGGTGAAAGATTATATGGAGGAGTGCAGAAAGCTAAAATGTATCTATAATATCTGTTGCTAATACATTAAATAAAATAAATTAATACTGCGAATCCTTACCTGACCAGTGCCATTGAACTTAGACCCCCCAAAATATTGACATTGTCACTCAACGAAAATTGACAGCAAGTGATGTAGATAATACTCATTGTTTAGGTTCATGAATACTGCAAATTTCAAACACAAAATAGTTTATGATCAAAAAGACGCTGGTCGAATTTCGACCTTAAGGGCAATCGCTAGTTAACATAGATTCGGAAAACGTCATATTCATTGAGAATACCTAAAAACAATATAGGGTTTATTATGAGGACTATCACTAGTGTGGTATTCGAATATTAGCTTCTATAGCAAATAAGACCCTCACTCAATTAGAAGATCAGCTCTCGCTGATAAACGAGAACCAGTCCGCTATCTAGCTTTACCGTGCAAGCATATTCACCTACAAATAATTCAATAAAATTAGCATCAGGCAAGTCCATCGTCAAAGATTGGTGTATGAAATAATTACAAAATTTTTGATTATCCATTAGCATCCCGTGAACCTATATTTAGAGAAGATTATAAGTACTACGAGGAAGTCAATGGGTGGATCAAGCTGCATAAGGTTCCCTCCAACTGGCACGATGCAAGGCTGCGTTGTCGTGCTGAAGGTAACTACGAGTTTTCTATTGTAATAGTAGTTGATAATAAAGCCATGATAAGAATAATGCCTATTTGTTGAAATAATTAGGATCAAGGTAGGAAAATTTATTTATTTTATTGACTCATTTTAGTCTATAACTTGTATAGAAAAGTTAACGTTATTTAGTATAAGTATAGTATACCACACATCCTCTTTTGAGTCATAAAACTAACAACATATAGTTACCTACTGTAATTTCTAGACGTGCAAATAAATATTCTCTGTCTTTACAAAGAGTATTTTATTAGTGGAATGTGTTAATTTTTTAATTTATTTCATAGATTCAATTAATAATAAATGCTGTGGATCCAATAACAACGTCATTACTGAGTTGATTTGTATATTTAATTATGTCACTTGTGAAAAGGTTATTAACAAGTACTAAAGGTAACGTAAGCAATGGGTGGCGTGTAAATAGTTTCTATAAAAGAGTGTATTTATGATTGTATTTATAAAATACTTCCACTAATATAACAAAATAATAAAATGAAATAAAATAAAATAATAATCACACCGAAATATATTTCTGATACTATAATTTCTTGGATGTCATTAGAATGTATTGGTAAAGTAGTTATTGATGGCGATGAATTAGGTTTCGTTGGTATGAACGAGCACAAATAAATATAACCCAACTAATTGCGAACCGATCTCACAAACCAAAGGCTTCCGTATATTCCTAATTATTCATACGTACTTGTAAAAAGAATAGGCATCAATTTGATATTATTAATCCTCATCAGGCGCTTCGTTAGCGTCGCCCAGCAACTCCAACATGCGAAACCTCATGGTGTCCGTGATGATCGCAGAGAGCGCAGATCCCGGTATCGGCATCTACTCCGGGATACACTCAACATTCTCCAATGGATCTTACTTAAATGTGGAAGGTAGCATTAATTTTTTTTTCGACCTTATGGTACAGGTGTAGAAATATCTAATTAATTTGAGAAAATGTCAGTTGCCCATTTCATAGATTTGTAATTTAACGCCATCTATAATAAACTATTTATTACCTGCATATATTTTTAAGAGGAAGAACCATAAAGCAGCGGAAACCCTACTGCCTTAACTGCTTTTCTGGTTGAGCCTGGCACGCATTTCTTAATTTTTAGTAAGTAAACTTTCTACACTTCTTATGATGTTGGTTCTCGTAATCTTTTAGAATAATTTAGAAAGTTCAATATCTATACAATATCTCTGGACGTCGTTGGAGAAATGTAATTATATATACATATTAATAAATACTTAACCGCTTCAAAATGTTTTGCAAATGTTAATTCAAGCATCTATAAGCATATTTCATTACAAAAGTTGTTCATATACTTGGAAATGTACCTACATATCTGTTAAATCTCTTAAAAAATCACAGGTTTACCAATTACGGCCTTACCCGTTAGTTGGGCGAAAGGTCAGCCGGATCACGTGTATACGGAGAACTGCATCGTGTTACACATGAACGGTACCCTGGAGGACGTACAGTGCGCTGATGCGTTTGAATATATCTGCTACAAGAAGTTCGAAGCATTAACAATGAACAAATGTAATACCGTTGATAACGGTAAGTTACACTAATTCTGTTTTTTTTACGTAGCTTTTAGCTCGCCTCTGTGTAAGATAATGTACTGTACTGCTGGTAGAAATTGACGATAACAGTCTATTCACTGTGCGGTACTTAATAAACATTTGCGAGATGATTAGGCTATGCTGTATTTGTAGTTTGTAAGATTAACAAGTTAATAGATATCGCTACTGCTTTTCTTACTTCCGTAGCTTAATGTCGTATAGAATTTTTCTTTGAGGATGAGCAGTTGCAGTAGATGCCAATATATTGATATTACAAAAACGGGCATTACGAGCAACTTACATGTGACTTACACATGTAAAGAAAGAATAATATATATTATTAATGAACCAGATCGAGTTTGTTACCGGCTCTTCTTGATCGCTGAAACGTTGTCCGAAGCAAAGGTATTGTTTTGACCTTTATAAGTGCCTTCTCAGGCCCTAATTGAATTAAGAGTATTAAATTTGGACCTTCCTATTTTTCGGTGCCTTATATTTTTAACATCTTCCTGTAATTTTTTTTACCTGAAGAAAATATCCTTTTCAAGGGTATGTTCGCATCTTTTTGTTGTTACGTTATCTTCTGACTTTATAGTGTGCGTTTGATTTGAAAAACTATATCTGAAATTTCCTCCATAGATTATAAGTGGGATGGAAGGACAGGACACTGCTACAAGTTCCATCGGCTAGGAAAGACCTGGTCAAGGGCCCATATGACATGCACAGCGGAAGGTGGCTACCTAGCAGTAATCAATAGTGATGCGGAAGCTGAAGTATTAAAGGAGTTGTTTGCAAAATATCCCAAAGAAAGGATATCTTCAGTTTACAAGGATTCTGCAGCGATTGGATACCGCGAATGGCCGGAGGAGCGCTCTTGGTTCACAGTTAATGGTATGTTAATATAACCATAGGTTTAATCAAGAAAATGAGGCGACTTTTCAATTCAGCTGCCGGTGCTCACAAGCTGATGTTTGCCATATTTTCAAGTTGCGAGTGCTAGCTAGCCAGAAGAAATAGAAATTTCTTATTAATTTCCTATGGTTTTTATCGTAATGTTTTGCATCACCAAAAGCACTGGCTCAAAGTACGATTTCAATTGGTTCTGAATGATCGTTTTGCTATTCGATTATGTTTACAGTGTTAGCACTCAGTGTTAACCCTAGACTTGCTGTCTCTAGACAAGTTTGTATTAAGTTAATTCGGCAAAGGCTTGGATTCAAATATACCTGATGGATAGCAAAATATAATAATTACAGATCAGTAAATGTGGCGTAGTTGCACTAATGTTTTAACTATCGAAGGAACAAAAAAATCAATCGTTGTTGGTCTCTTTTGATGGATCGTATGTCACTCCACATTAATATTGGGACATGTAAACAATGAGATAATGCTTGTAAATAGAAGTCGTAACTATTCAATGTGGATTATCAAAAGAAATAAAGTAACAAACATTTGACGGTTCTCCTAAAAATTATAATTATCTCTTCCTTAAACGAACTCTCTTATATTATAGGATTTCAGAAGCATTTTGTTATTCAATAATACCTCGTAATGCGGACACGTATCTAAAAAAAGTGACTAAAATAATGTGTAAAATCACAGGTTTTTGTTTCTACTCATCGTTTGCAAAGGCAATGCTTGTAAAAGCATTTGCTAAGAGTAAACCTAAAATATGTGCATTCTTAAGTTGCGACTAAGTCTCGAGAGCTTGGCATGATTAGATTAAGTAAATAGACATAGATTACTTTTAAATGTACATTTTACCAACAACAATAAAATTAGGATTTGTGAGATTTTCCAAAAAATCGATTATTTTTTTCAATCGCCTTAGTTTATCCAATTGTAGCCCTTGCTTTAATAATCTGTTAAAAAAGGTTAGTTACATCAAATAAATTATAATTTGTGTCATCTAATAAGGGCGACGTCACAAAAAAAAAAAACATTTTTATCTTAAGTTCTGTTTTGTCAAAATATATGGTGAGTATAGAGTGAACTAAGCAATGGTTGGTTTAAAATAAACAGGAAAATATATTATGTCGGAACTTTGGCTTGCAAAATAAAACAGTGTAATACTATTATCGTACTATAATTTCAGATCAGACCCTCGAAGAGGCCGGATATGAAAAATGGTCCGAGGGGCAACCAGATAATGCGGTCTCAGAAGGTGAAACCCAGAGTTGTGGAGCAATTTGGAGAACTGCATTACTCGATGATATCTGGTGTAACCAGCCATTCGCTTTTATTTGCGAAAAAGACCCTGAGGCCTCTCATTACGTCTTCTAACATCGCAATCTTGTTATTTTTCTTATACATATACAATAATATGCAACTAAATTTTTCCGTGTTCTTTTTTTCTTTAAAAATTATATCTTTCCATTTAAATTATTACACTTTTATACTATGAGGTCTGCGGATAAATGAAAAGAAAGACGTCTGGCTTCTATGATGAGAAAAGAATGAGAGAGCGTTTTATTGAACATACAGATTAAACATACATACAGATCAAATATACAGAATATTATAGACAATTTTATTTTGACATAATAAGATAAATTTAAAGTGTTATTTGTAAAGGCAATACAGAAGCAATGATGGCTCATTGATAGCGTGTACGGGCATCGTGTCTAACGACGTAAGTTCGAATCCTTGCAATGAGCTTCAGCTTTCGGTTAAGGAAAACATAGTGATAGCATAGTGGTACGGATATTTCCAATAGCCGCTTGGCACACTACCTCCTTCAAGTTGAAAACCTATCACCAAGCAGAAATACACACATCAAAAAAGTCTAAGCAACATGCGTGATATTACAAATTTTTCCATTTATATTAATTAATTTCTAAATATTTACTCAAACAAAGTGCGTAGGTAAGTAAACTTTTTTGTTATTGATGACATACTGGCTGGTTGTAAAAAAAATATTTGATTATGTTTTGTTTTTTCATATAATTCAAATGACTGCGAATTTGTTTGAATTTAAGTGCGTTTTAATTGCTACGCTTAGTCTTGATTTTATAATTTTACCAACCATTTAAATAAAGTAAGCGACAAAATTGAATTGTTAGATATTCTTTACGTCATGAAGCGACGTCATTTGATGGCAGATGAAATGCAAAGAGCTGTAGGGATGTTGCAAGCGGGGAGTATTCAATCTCAGGTATCTCGACATTTTGGCATTCATAGAAGTGTTATTTGTCGTCTTTGGCACCGCTACAATAATACAGGAGAACCCGCTGAACAGCATCCAGGCCGTAAAAGGAGTACAACCACTCGGCAAGACCGGTACATACAACTGACTGCAAGACGCCAGCCGATGTTAACCGCTCGAGAGATAAGTTTGAGGCTACAAATTTCAAGTGGTGTTGATGTAAGTTCTCAAACTGTGCGAAATCGACTGCATAAGTACAGCCTACGAGCTCGACGCCCAATCAGGTGCCCACCGATACGTCACGGGAATCGCGCTCGTCGATATGAATGGTGTAGAGAACGCATAACATGGACCCAGGAACAATGGGATAAAATTATGTTTTCCGATGAGTCGCGATTCGGGTTTAAGCCTGATACAAGAAGGGTGCGAGTGTATCGTCGGCCCGGAAATACTGAAAGGCTCAGGTGCGTTCAGGAAGTTCATCCATACAGCGGCTCAACAGTTATGTTATGGGCGGGTATTATGAAGGACAGGCGAACTGAGCTCGTTTTTGTAAATGGAAACATGAATACTGAAAATTACATTGAGGATATTCTCAGACCTTATGTCTACCCATTTGCACAAACCTTTGGCTCCGATTTTAGGTTAATGCATGACAATGCGCGTTCACATACAGCTCGACGAACCAGTGAATACTTTGCAACGGAGAACATCCGGGTATTGCCCTGGCCTGCACAATCGCCAGATCTCAACCCCATCGAGCACGCATGGGACATGCTCCAGAGACGTGTTTTGAAGGACTTGGACGGAGCGACAACAACCCAACAGCTGAAGGATTTGCTACAATTCCATTGGAAGCGAATACCGCAAGATGACATAAACAGTCTAATTAATTCAATAAATAATCTTAGCCGACAAGTTTTGAATAGCAGAGGAGCCCATACTTTGTATTAAATTGTTCTATTCTTTCACAATAAATACATTTTCTTTAGAAATTTCATTTTGTAAGAAAAAAGTTTAGTTTTTATGTATCTTAGTTTCTACAGTATATTCTAATATTGTTCATTTCTGTTATTAAAAGAACTTATAAAGACAACAGCTGTTATTTTTACATCATAGAACCCTAAAGATATTATTTTAAAAATAAAATACAACGTTATAATGTGAAGAACCATCCTAAAATTTAAATTAGTACATGTTGCTTAGACTTTTTTGATGAGTTTAGATGTGTTCCGGCAGCTGCACTTGCCACATCGTCATTTAAGATCAGTTGGGTTTGTCGCCATAATGCTAACTAAACCTGCGATTAAATTATGTTTTTTTGTTTTTGTTACGTAGGTACTTATGAAGACACACTTCTTTGCTGTAGCAAAAAAAAAATTCAAAATATTTATCCCGCGTGCTAATAATATGGATAAATTACCCATCAATAATAAAAGTTGAAATTAAATTTACAGACTTTTTTTATTGTATAAAAACATTTGACTGTGTATAAATAAAGTACTGTCACATGAGACGCATATAGCTTTCAATTTTACCCTCTACTAAATGCGACAAAAGAAAGTATAACTTAAAAAAAGATATGCAATTGTTGCTTTGGCAATCGAAGATTACATAGATTTTATCCTTATCAATATTATGAAGATTTAGTTTTCAGATTGTTTAAATAAACTATATAAATATTCATATATCGGCGCGTTATTGATATGGCAACATTAAGAGTGACTGGCAATTAAATGTTTATTAATCTCACTCTAGCGGAGCGTCGTGTCGATGGTAGCGGACCGGCAATATTGCAGAGGGAGATTTGAAAGGAGAGCCGTCAGTACACCACATTTGCGACGAATCGCTATTCATTGTCTAAAACAAAGTATTTTTAAACTAAATTAACCTTCATCGTATGATTAATAATTGAGATTTATTTTGTTAATATAAAAGTTTTGTTCTGAAGAAGATATTTTCTTAAATTCCGATTTCCCGAATTGCAAATCCACGCAATATGATGAGTTCTGTTGAAAGACCTGAAGTGCTTTTATCAGAAGTGGGATAGAACAAACAGCAAAATGAAACAAAAAATCCAGAGCTAACAACCGCTGAGAAACTTGTGATTAACATGTAAACGCTGTTTACCCGAGTTTTAAAGGCGCAACAAACACGACTATTTCCATTTCTTTATTTTCTTGATGACAGTTCTAATTTGATAGTTGTAGTGTTGTGACCAAATAAGTAATGATATCGATCGCATATATTTATTATATTTTGAAGAAACAGATTTTGGTTAAAATAAATAAATAAAGATTACCTGTCGTTATAATTATTTCATTTCATTGTCGAGTACCTACTTAAACTTACTTATTTTAAAACAGCTTCGAAAATTTTGAAGAAGTTGGCATTATCAATCAAGAATTAATACATGTAACATCTTGTAATGAAATATAATATTAGTTAATAAATTTGTAGAAAAGTATCCGGCAGTAGTTTAGTTTCTTACATTTTGTAAAAAAATATCGGGTCTGTTATCTTGTTACGTTTATTGATATAGCTCCATCCCTATCAGTTTCTCCGACTATGGGATAACCTTGTACGTGTGTAAACTTCATATTTTTATAAAATAATGCATACATAATGGTAAAAAAAACGCTCGGTCACGTTTTTACTGGAGCTGTCATCGAGAAAATAAAGAAATGGAAATTGTATACCTGTAAGTATTAATCTATCACCTCTTTTAAGGTTCGACTCGGATGAGCCATATTCCGATATCGATGGTTGATGCAAATTGACAGAAGTTATCGTTCAAAATAAACATCTAGAAGGAGTTAATTTACTCATGGCATTAACGGGTGCGCTGAAAGGTCGTGACGCTACATGTCATACTAAACTGAATTTAGACGAAATTACATGAAATTCAGTGAAAGAGATTTTAATTGCAAGATTTTGTAAGCCTAAATTTGTTCAAGACTATTTTGACGAAATCTTACGTTTCCAAATAAGCAAAGCACAACTCAGATTCAAAGCAATGTGACAATTGATGAATACTCGTTAAATTAATTTTTCATGTAATCCCCTATAGTCATATTACTGATCCTATCATAGTCGGGAGGGATATTTTTGATCAAGGGCTCTGCGTTAAAATAGATAATGATAATCTTATGTTCTGTTTTAAGAAAAAAAGTAAGTTTTGCGATTTTAAGTCAAACAAATTGGACTTTACAAAGATTGACTAGGATTTGCTTAGACAGGATAGGGAATCGCTAATCTTGTTATTAAACAAATATTCTGATTATTTCACTGAAGGCATTCCTTCCCGTCGAGTTACTACAGGTGAATATCAAGTTAACTTAATAGATCCACATAAAATAGTACAACGGTGTCCATATAGGTTAGCTCCAGTAGAAAAACTGATAGTTAGAGAAAAGGTTCAAGAATTGCTTGATGCTGGGGTAATTCGTGAAAGTTCCTCCTCCTTTGCTAGCCCAAACTATTAGTTGAGAAAAAGAATAACTCAAACAGAATTTGCGTAGACTACCGAGAATTAAACTCTAATACACAGCCCGAGTACTACCCTTTGCCACGAATCGAAGAAAAAATAGATCAGCTTGTTCATGGCATCAGGATTTCACCGGATTTTAATGCACCCTGACTCTGTGGAGAAGACTGCATTTGTTACACCCGAGGAGCAATATGAGTACCTTGCCTGCGAAATGCTCCATCTGCATATCAAAGGTGTAAAACTAGGGCTTTGAATAATTTAAAAGACAAACTATTGATTTATATGGATGACGTTTTGCGCTACTCAAATAACGTAAATGGTAAAAGTTTGCAGCGCCTAAATAATGCTTTAGGTGCCTTAACTGAATCTGGGCTTATATACAATTTCTAAAAATGTAAATTCATGAAACGCAAAATAGAGTATCTGGGATATTTACTACAATCTGGAGAAATAAGACCAAACTCTCGAACAATAGTAGTGTAGCGACATCTATATAGCGACATACGACGCATCCTACATCGCGCTATAGAAATTAACTCTTCAATTGAGTATATATACAAGAACCCGACTACAACCGTTGGGCAGCTGCCCGCCAGACATAACACCCGTCTGGCCGGAGGATCCTCCCTTTTCTATGGTTACCTCTACAGTAGCATTAATAGATTCTCTACCACCAAAAACTGCAACTCAGGTCCGGCAGTTTCTTGGTTTTACACGTATTGTTGGACCATTGTATCCTCTAACTAAGCTAGAAGGGTCTACGTCTATGGTTACGTGGACACTAAAATACGAAGAAACACGTAACGCTATAATACACATACTCACGTCTGAGCCAGTGCTGACTATTTTTAACCCGAAACTACCAGTAGAGCTGCATACTGATTCAAGCTCTGATGGATATGTGGCGATTCTTATACAAAAGATAAACAACTTACCGCATGTCGTGGAGTATTTTAGTCGTCGTACATGGGACGTAGAGTCGCGCTATCACTCGTATGAATTGGAAACTTTCACAGTTGTACGAGCGGTAGAACACTTCCGAAACTATCTGTACGGTCGACATTTTGAAGTTTTTATAGACTGCAATTCTCTAAATGTCTCAAAGTAAAAAAAAGACCTCACTCCCCGTGTCCATCGGTGGTGGGCTTTCTTACAAGCGTACGATTATGACATCATTTATTGTGAAGGGCGGAGAATGGAACATGCGGATTACCCATTGCAAAATCCTCTTCCTAATATCGATATTGTGAGCACATCTCTGGAAGATTAGTAGATAGGATAGTGACATCCATATTCGTCGATTGAATTCAGTAGTCTAATCCAGTAGTTTCATAGTTTAGCCTGGTCGTAGTGGGAGCCATCCGGGCCCGATCCATTTCGGGTTGGTAGACGGGATGCACTGGACCGATCCAGACGTGTCTGTAGTTTATCTTGGTTGAAGGGAGTGCCGTCCGGGCTAGATCCATTACTAATTACGGGTTGGTTGAAGGGATACGGTGGATCGATCCAGATGTATTGGTAGGCTGCATACGTTTGTCCCAAGTTATTACGGTTATGATCTATAAGTGATTTTGCGTTTGCTATGAATAACGGGAATCAGTGTAGAATAAAATCATGATTTAGCAGGATGAACGAACGGATATCTTGTTGATTAGACATTGTTTGTTAATAATGCCCGAGGATGTTATGTATTTTTAGTAAAACCATTCTGTTTCTTTATTACAATAAAACGAATCCATCGCTTTGTTTTTCAATAGAAATTCCCAAATATGTCAAATTGTTACTACCTAAGTCTTTCATTCTAAACTGTGTCATTAGAAAAGTTTTTATAGTCTGTATATCTGATATTTCATTTCCTAGCAAGAGCAAATCATCTACATATAATAAAATATATGTCTCTCCTCTTTTACATAAGCAATAATCATTTTCTGATCTTTCAAAACCAAAACTTGTAATAGTCTTATTAAACTTTTCATACCAATACTTTGGTGATTTTTTAAATCCATATAAAGATTTTGTTAACTTTAAAACAAACCCTTCTGAAACTTTTAATCCTATGGGGGGTTTTATATAAACATCTTCATCTATCCTTCCATATTATTATAATGGTTTATTAACAAGATTGTTTCATCCCACTTCATCTGGCCGAGTTCTCTTCTTAAATACATACTTACTTTTTCAATAATCACGGAGCTTAACCACAACTACTGAGTTTAACCACGCTCTGCTACCACTGTTATGTATTCTTAGTAAAACCATTCTGTTTTTTTATTACAATAAAACGACTCCATCGGCCATAATTTTTATTCACACTTTCTATCAACTGTTTTAAAACCATAGACTTAAAACTTTTATACAATCATAGACAAAAATCATTATGATGGTCATTGTCTTCCAATAGAGGACGGTCATATGTCAGTCCGGCCGTGTCGGCGCGATATTGAAATGGCAACATTAAGAGTGACTGGCCATTAATGTCTATTAATATCACTCTAGCGGAGCGTCGGGTCGATGGTAGCGGGTCGGCCATATTGAAGAGGGAGGTTTGAAATGAGAGCCGTCAGCGCACCACATTTGCGACGAATTGCTATTCATTGTCTAAAACAAAGTACTTTTAAACTAAAGTAACGTTCATTGTATGATTATTAATTGAGATTCATGTGTTAGAAGCTTTATTTTTATTATAACAATTTCATTTTGAAGAAGATATTTTCTTAAATTCCGATTTCCCGAATTGCCAATCGCTATTCATTTTCTAAAACAAAATACTTTTAAACTAAATTAACGTTCATTGTATGATTAATAATTGAGCCTTATGTTTTAGAAGCTTTATTTTGTTATTATAACAATTTCGTTCTGAAGATATTTTCTTAAATTCCGATTTCTCGAATTGCGCACCGCTATTCAGTGTCTAAAACAAAGTACTTATATACATACAGCTTGTCAGCTTGCTTGAAATTCGTGATCACAAGTCTGCTCATTAGGGTTGAATAAATTTAATAGAGATATATAGTTATGTACAAAGTTTCAGCTAGTTATGCGACAAATGGAAAAGCCCTACGAGCATGGCTGTATGATGTATCACATAAAGTTTGAAAATTAATTTATGTTTGATATGAATAATTAATTAACACGCCAGGACTTCTTCATCTACTGTTAAATACCTAGACAGTCCGAAAAGCATTTGGGAAACATAACTTATTCACTAAAAATATTGTCGATAACTTTGCTGAAGAATTTATTAAGAGAGTAAAAAGGTTTTATGAAATGGTTCTAAACCGTTACTTGACGAATCGGTTTATATGTTCACTGAAAATAAATTAATGATTTCTCAAAAAGTAACTATCAAGAGTGTTGCTGGTATAATTAGAAACTGAAATACTAATAAAGCTCCTAAAGTTGATTTGATACATTGTGTAGATATAAAAATCATATGTTATAGTATTGCACATATCATATCAAAGCTTATTAACACTAGGGTTGCTAAGGCAGAATATCCACAAGAACTTAAGACAGGAACTGTACGTCCGATTCATAAAAAAGGTTGTCACAGCGACTTTGGTAATTATAGGTTGACTACAATATTACGAGTAATTGACAAAATTATTGAGAAGTATGTTTGTAATCAGATCCAAAACTTTTACATGGTGAATAATATATTATCACGCGAGCAATATGGATTTCAGCCTAAAAAATCTACCACGCAGCTTCTTTCAAGCTTCTCAGATAAAGTAAATGCATTTTTAAATGATAAAAAGTATGTAATATTATTATTCACTAGCTGGTACCCACAACTTCGTCTTCGTATTATTGGATATACACAGACTGATCTCGGAACACGGCAAACCTAAAAAAATCACCGATTTTGCGTGTTTGATTAATAAACATAGAAACTTTCTATTTATTATATTTGTAGGATAACACTGGTTAAACTATGACATTTACCGGGATAAAAATACACTATGTATTATTCCAGGTCATAGACTATTTGTGTGCCAAATTTCATTGAAATCTGTTCAGCCGTTTTAGCGTGATTGAGTAACAAACATCCAAACATACACATTTTCACATTTATTATATTAGTTGGATTAACTTTAGTAAAACGTTTGATACATTGTGACATGACATACTACTAAAAAAGTTAGACAATAGTGGAGTGCGTGGATCAATGTTAAAATGGTGTGAGGGTTACCTTAGTAATAGAAGCTTTGCGGTTATAATAGGGAAAATCTTAAACGACGAGAAACACGTAACAGAAGGCATTGCGCAGGGATCGGTGATAGGAACTTTACATTACTTAACTTACGTAAACGACATAGGAAATATTATAAAAAATTGTTCCATATATCAAACGCCGATGACACTTATCTTTTAGCTGCCAGGAGAAATATAAACGAAGCAGCTGAATGGATGCAAGGAGATTTTACTCAGGTAGCGAAATGGGCAGAAGATGCTGGGCTTGTATTAAATGCTAGTAAAACTAAGATCGTAGATGTATGCTCAAGTTATCTTCGAAGTAGCCATAACACTTTTAAAATAATTGAACATAGCCATGACTGTTTACATACGTTGCCAAATCCTAAGAACTGGCTGTGCACATCTATAGAACAAGTATCCCACCATATATATTTAGGTCTTATTGTGGGTGACAGGTTTAACTGGTGCTACCATGTGGACTGGGTATGTGACAGACTTCGTGCAATTGTAGCTAAATTTTACATAATTAAACCCAGAGTTTGGGTCTCTATTACCTAACATGTTATAGCATTAGCCGAATCTATAGTATCTTACGGCATTACCTCCTACGATAGGACATTCAAAACCTACCTAGTTAATATAATACACACTGCGGGCTAGAATTCGTAAGTTAATAGTGCCAAAACACATTAAGAACTTATACAGTGGCAATATATTACAGATTTTTCACCACTGCCACGCATTACCAGTCCACATTAAATTTAGATTGACAATTTTAATTGAACAATTTCTTAATAGTGACATAACGATACCTATAGCACATAACGTCAATACGAGATAGATATCCTAAACAAAACTTTTCATACCACGAGTAAACAACTACTATGGAAGGCGTACCTTGACCTTTTTATTTCCCACCATAACAGATGATATACCCTACCAAATAATTAAGAAAGCAAACCCACAAAATTATAAGCGTATCTATATGAATTATTTTCATGATAACCTCTTATTACCATAAGAAATTGTTATATAATTAATCTGGAAGATAATCTTATTTATCTTATTTAATATCTACTTTATTTTATTCATCATAAGTTCATTTGATTTACCTTATTATTGTTTTGGTGTACCTATTCTTTTATTTCCAGGATACCAATTAATGATAGGTTTATGTATTGATGCGTTTAGATAATTTATAACTTGATAATTTTGGTTTAATAACAGCTTTGTTAATATTTTAGGTTCGTATTGTTTACATTGCAATATTATGACAATCTCTGTCATTGATAATTCTTTGATAGTAACAGAGCATGCGCAGTTAGGAGTTTCTCAGGTATAGACAAATATTCTATCCAGGTTCTAGTTTAGCAAAATAAATCTATGATTAGATTTATTTTGAATTTTTAAAATAAGAAAAGTCTAGTAAGATGAAATTTTGAATTCATACGAAAATAGAAAATTAGAATAGGGAGTATGACAGATTGGGAGGATCGATCGGATCATGTTTATTATTGTACGGCAGACCTTTGAATCGTAGTAACGTTTATATAATAATTATCAAGAGTTTTGATAAAACCAGGGAATTTGTATTTCAGACCTTTGAATAGTTGATACGTTTATAATTTAAATATCTACAGTTTTGATAAAATAACTATTTTATGGGTGAAGTACCCTATTGAAGAAGACAATAATATTCCAGGAACTTATACCTGGATTAATATATAAATTACTGATATATATATTTTTGTTTCGCCATATCGAGAGCTAAACGGATTCCGACGTTCCACTTGATGCAGCGACGTCTTCACTTGGACTGAGCTTGATTATACGGGTCACACCACGTTGTCCGCTGAGGGCGAGCCTCGTGATTCAACCTTGTTTGGCCTACCTACTCAACACGGAGAGATCCTAGGCAAGGATCTCTACGCTGAGCTGTCGGAGCAAGAAGAACGTCTCGGTTATGGACATTAAAATTGTGTACTAATAATTTGTAAAACCCATATTATCTGAAAATTGTAAGGTATGCTGGAAAACTATACATAACTATCCTAAATTATAAACTTTCATTCATTTTACCTACGTTTAGTTTATTCTCTATCTCTCTTCTTACCTAAACTAAATTATAATCATAACAAAATACAAGTTAAAATATTTAATTAAGCAATAAATTAAGTAATAAATAGGAATATCCTTTAACATCCATCGCTTTACAACAACCTGTAAAGTATAATTCAACTCCATAATCTATAAACCAGTTTGCAATCGAAGTAGCTATAATCTTTAGCTTACTTTGAGGTGGTGGCTATAATTTTTTCTAAATACCTACAATTTATATTATTTGTATATGTATAGATTATATTTGTGTACCTACGATATTATAGAACGAGTTGAATCATTGTCTCGACATTTCAATAAAATATTTATGTATTCTTATTTTAAATAAATAAAAAAAAAACGTTTTGCTATAAAAAATAACCAGGCGTCCAAGTTAAACGTACTGTAAGACTCAATTTTATTGTACATCAGCTCACCCGCGCAACTTCGTCTGGGTCACATAAGAGAGAGAGAGAGGGTTAGAGAAAGTTATTTTGCTGCGGAGTTATTTTAAAACTGTGATATCTCCTAAGATATTCATTGAAATTAAATGATGTAAAGGGTAATTTTAACCAAAATTAAATACTTGAGATGAATAACGTGTTTATTTCGATAATGATTAATACCACGTTTATAAAAATACTTTCGCAAATAATGTATTATTTTAGAACAAATTTTAATAACATAAAAAAGATTATATTGCGTCAACCTTAAAATATAGACATATTATCGTGGACTTTTTTTAGAACTTTTCAAGAGAAATAATTCCTTAACTATAACCATTTACGCAGCGCACGCAATGGAAAACTTGAAAAGGAATATATTTTCCCCGTTTTTGCAACATTTTTCATTAATGCTCCGTTCCTGTTGGTCGTAGCGTGATGCGTAGTGTGAGTGCGATAAATGAGCTATCCAACACTAAAATATTGTTTTATACTCAGCAATTTAAATGACTTTACTACCAATTCGGAAGACACTTTCCCTACAGAAGAATTGGTAAGAAACTCTTGGCTTGCTATTTTAAACCAATTCCTTTACAATAACAATTAACATAGTAATCGATATTTTAACCCAGAACCATTATAAATACATTATTACATTATAACTATCAAAAATGATAGAAATACATTACAAAATAACATAAACACTTGGCTAGTGTAATGAGCAGCAAAACGGCACTCAGGAACAGTGTTTATTTGTAGTTAACATATTTTAACAGAGGTTTTCACTATCCAACAGCGTTACTATTCCACGGTTCAAGCGGCAATGCCCCGTTACTTTTTTTTTTAACTGACTACACTGTTAGCCTTAGGGGCCCTATCCAAAAACAGAGCCGCTGCGGCTTTTACAGCTTCACCGGACTTGATGCCCCGCTCTTTTTACGCTACGCCTTATACAAGGTGTCCAGAAAGGGTATCGGGTATTTGTAAGTTCAATGAAACAAAAATTATTTGTATGCAATAAAAAAAGTTTATTGTTTATTATTAGCATATGAATTGGAGAATTATTTGGAAAAGATGATGTTATCCAAATGATGACCGTTACGTTGCTGGCACTCTTCTAAACGGAAACGAAGATTGGCGATAACACGTTGACACATAGCTATCGATATTGCTGCCATTTCTGACCTGATGTTTTGCTTTAACTGGGTTAGATTCATCGGATTGTTTTGATAAACCTTACTTATAAGGTATCCCCATGCAAAATAGTCAAGCGGGCTAAGGTCGGGGCTTCTGGGAGGCCAGTTGATGTTACCCCTTCGCGAAATGACTTTATTAGGGAATAATTCGTTAACAATTTCCATTGAGTCATTTGAGGTATGGCAAGTGGCCCCATCTTGCTGGAACCACGTTCTTGAGTTGAAACCTGCAAACTCCTGCAACTCTGGGACCAAAAAATTTCGCAACATATTGCAATAACGGTCACTATTCACATTAATTGCTCGGCCTCGTGGATCTTCATGAAAATAAGGACCAATTATGCCTTTAGCAGACATAGCGGCCCAAACAACGACCTTTGGGCTATGCAGGGGTCGTTCATGCTTTCGTCTCGGATTTTCCACTGCCCAGTACCGACAATTCTGCTTATTAACATGACCATTCAGGTGAAAATTTGCTTTTGACTCACTGAACAGTATGTTGTTAAAGTTGTTAAATCGCTGCAGCATTTCGTTCGCAAAATTCAGTCGATTAGCATAGTCCGTATCCTTCAATTCTTGAACCAATTGAATTTTATAGGCTTTTAGATATAAGTCTTTCTTTAAAATCGAATGTAAAGACGATTTTTTGATGTTCAACGCTTGGCTTCGCTTTCGGATGGATAAAGACGGATTTTGACGAACCGACGCCTCAACTTCTTCAATTGTTTCTTCATCGCGAACTGAACGAGGACGACCAGAGTTTTGAATTTTAACTGTCGCATCTGTATTCTCGCACATCCTGATCCATTTCCTAATGCTATCGTCACTTGGCGCGTGGCGTGTACGATATTCCGCACGATAGAGACGTTTAGCCGTCACTATTGAATCACCATTACGATAATACGCTCGTACGCAAAATGCGCGATGCGTCCCCGAGTACCGTTCCATCGTGACTAAAACTCCACAAAATGGCGGACGCCACGAACCCCTCCCCGCACCCTTTAGACGCCCCGTTTCGAATATGGCGCGAAAACAAATACCCGATACCCTTTCTGGACACCTTGTATATAATTCCACACAGTCAAACCAGACCAGTAGGGTAGTTATGAATATCCATTTATTAACATTCCCACTATATTAAACGGTATGTTATTTAAGACTACATCTGTTATGTTTTCCTGGTATTAATAGAAACACATTTGGGAATAGAATATTTTGGGACGATTATGTTTCTTTAAGAAACTGGCTTAATTTTTCACCAATCAATACGATAGATGCACCTGGAAGACCACCAGGGATTGTTGGCATTACACTAGCGTCGGCCACTCGCAACCTTTTTACTCCTTTCACGCGAAGTTTACCGTCGACCACGGTACCCATGGAGCATGTGCTGGAGAAGTGACTCAATCCTGTCAACATACATGTCGAATAGCACTTCCAGTACTCAGGGCTTCCACGTTTCAAATGACCGCACTTGGAACCAGTAGGATCAACCATCTCAGCGTCAACACTTTTAAAGTACGATGTATCACCAATTGATGAGAAGTGTTCAACGTATTTTACAATATCGTCTAAATCGCTCTCGTCTGACATGTAATCAGTGTATATTAATGGAGGATCAGCGTAGTTCGCGCTTCGCAACAAAACCTTCCCTCTTGATTTCGGATTGTATTTGATAATTAAATGTAAAACCATTTTCCTGCCTTGACTAGAAGTGAAAGCTTCGTCGCAAATTTTATAGGAGAACAGGTATGTAAACGCACAGAATTGTAACATCATCTCTGGTCTAACTAAAACGCTAATTGTCAAATAAGCAATTTCTCCCTTCAACTTATCCATTGAAGTGTATCCTATCAATTGATGAGCAGGATTCTTATGATAGTTTAGTGGAGGGAGTGGTCCGTCTATTTTTTCCATTTTGTGAAACATGACTGTCGCGAGGTGGTCTTGGAGATTTTTACCAACAGGCAAATCACAAATGGTGTCAATATTCAGACTACGCAGATGCTCCTTTGGACCGATACCAGATAACATTAGAAGTTTAGGAGAATTGAATACACCAGCTGATATGATAATTTCTTTTATTGCCGAATACGTTTTTATTTGTCCATCTTCCGTCACAGCTTCGACACCAACAGCATTATTGTATTTATCGAATACAACTTTATTGGCTGTTGTATATTTTAATATATTCAAATTAGTTCGTGCTTTGATTGGTTTCAAGAAAGCGGAAGCACTACTCTGCCGGTAGCCGTCTGCTATATTAAGTAAAAGTTCAGAATAACCAAGAGGATGTTGTTCGTTTAGATCCTTATGTATTTCATTACCTAGTTCCTTGAATGCTTCTAAATACTTTTGAATATCTGGATGTACATCTCTAGTAACTTTTAAATTACCATCAGTTCCGTGGTATACGCTATCCGGTGATTGAAGAATTTCAGGGTCTTCCAGTCGCTCGCTCTTTTTAATATATTTCAGAACATTTGACCAGCTCCAGGTGTCATCTTTTGTAACTTCCGCCCAAGAATTATAATCGCTGGGTAAACCTCTGCCATAGTTCAAGAAATTGGAAGAACTTGTACCTCCTAACATTTTGCCAAAGTTCATTTCAAAGTACGGGTTATGATGGCATTTCTCGACGTATTTGTCGTATTCTCCTGTGTAGTTCCAATCAGCATTAGTCCTTTTAGTAAACAGCATCGTTCCTGGAAGCTAATATTTTTATTTCGTATTTATTTTATTTTTGACAATGCACTTTAATAACCGCCCTGCTGCATAAACTGTATGCGCCGGTCCGCCGCCAAAATGACATAACTGCAGAGCAGTATGCATCGGTCCGCAACCGTTTCTTGTTTTTACACTCCAGTTTTTGCGCTTTCGGACTTTTCTGTCCTGTTCCTACTAGTTTGTTAATATAGCCAAAGACAGAGACAAACTATTAAAACAGTAATATAATATCGTCCAGAAGGCATTTCGTTGCCCGTTTTAGTCTGTTGCGAACTACAGTTAGCGTCAGTCAGCGACCGTTAAGTGTGCGTGTAAATGTGTTGTTTTAGTGTTGTTTTTTAGTGTTTAAGTGGGTTTTTCGATTGAAAACAATGGATAATTTAGTACTAAATCATTTAAATATAATACATTACGTATTTGTGAAGTTTTTACTTTATTTTTTCGTAAAATTACCACATCAACTCAAGTTGTAATCTAAACGTCATGGTGAGTTTTTTTTTTTTTTTTATTTATTTATTAAAGTAGCTATATTTACAGTAGGAATATAATTAATATCTAATATTATTTTAAAATAAATACTTTACAAAAGGACTTCCTGACTGTCGTTGTTCTCAGAGTGTAATTTTAACCATTTCAATATTTAGTGCCCTCCACCCCTATGGGGCCTCTTGAGAGTGTTGATTTTTTTTGAATGCTATTTTTTTTAGAATAATTTTTTAGAATAATTTGCTCAGAAAGTTGTGTGTTGTTAATGTTATGTTAGTGTTAGATTATTTGTAATGTTAATAAAATAAATATTTGTGATATTCCTTGGGAGTTTTTTAAATTATTGGAGTTTTATTGCAATCGTAATGAATATTTTCTTATTTCTATGTTTAGCTTAGATTTACAAAATAAAAGAAACAGCAAATACGTTAAATTGTTTATTTATCAGTTAGTACAATTCATAAAGAATACAAAAATAATAGTTTTATAAATAGGTACTATACAAAATTGCTGATAAATTATTAAATTACTGCAATCCCGGGAACTTTCCCGTTTCGCGGGATTGCCCATTTGCAGTTGACAGCTTTTTTTTTCCTAGTAGGATTGCAGGGGACCGGATAATATCAAGAGTGTGGCGAAGATAACAGCGCGTGGCTGTGTCGTGCAGGTGTGTACCCCCGCGCCCGCGCCGCTGGAATGTGAGCTCTGCGGGTAGTCGCGATCGCTCGGTCACAAGCGCCAGTCCGCTACCTACTCTGACGGCGAATGCACGCGCATTTTTAATATCACTCCGGGAAGTTTTGTAATTACGTGTGCCTACCTTGTTTATACTTTTTAATAAAACAACATTTTAACTTCCACACACGCGTAATTTATTCTCTCCGCAAGTTGTAGACCCTGGACGAGGGCTACAAGTGCATTCATAACTTATTTTTGATGATTTAATTTAAATAATATTTTATTTAGATATGTGGCGGCAAGCCAGTTTTCTGAATGGAGAGAGGTGGTAACACCGGACGGACGAGGTGTCAAAAAGAAAAGAAAAAATATAACCTCTTCTACAAGTAATTTTTTTAGGTCAAGCGTTGTATCTGATGATTGATATGTATCTATATTTTTCATGTGTTCTCAATTTTGATTAAACTACTCTTCTACATTGGTGACCCCGACGTGATCTGAACACGCAACCTTCTGATAGTGTTATATAAAACACAAGGAGTACATAGCATGTTAGTACACAATAATTAGTTACTTTAATTACATAGACATAATCAAAAATGACTGAGAAATGTCATAAAGTTTTATAAATTAAAACTTATAATTATGAATACTTACATGCTTAAAATGTCTATAATAATTTAAATACAATGAAGAGAGAATGAACATTTAATGGAGATTTTTCATCAAATTCTCAACCATCAAAGGAAAACAAGGATAGATACCTCATCAGGGAATGCTGATTTTTTTTCCAATTGTATGCGCTTGGCAAGATATAGGAATACTTGGTGCAGTCATACACTAGACATGTCATAAACAGTGCAGAAAAGAATAACATCACTTGTGTCATCTCACACCATTGACCCAAAAACTTTTACTTTTGGTTTATAACATGCATTGGTTGCAATAACATATGTTTTAATTATTTGTATTGTATTTTTAAAAAAATACCATGCAAATTTAACATTATGTACCTATTAATTTGATAATACTTTTATATGTATATACATATACTAGTAACTAGTATTAGTTCACCGACATTGTTTGTTTTGTGTTTATAAACTTTTACTATGTTTTAAGGTAAATTACTATTTCATAATTATTATAGTTAATTAGTTTAATTACTCAGTATTACACTTAAAGTTTTATTAAGTATAGAGAATTAATTACCTTAAAATTATTTTGTGCATTTTATATTCAACTTTGTTTATTGTATGTGAAAACTAATGCTTAAGGCCATTTCACATGTATGTTACAGCAAACGGTAATAAATAATTGTACCATATAACGTATGTTCTCAACTTTTTTTTAGTTTGATTTAGTTTTTAATAGTTTGATTGATTTTTCTTTCCTTTCTCATACTTGTGTTACATTGTACTAGTTTACTGTTTCTTTGATTTATTCCTTAATTATATATATATATATATATATATATATTACAATGTCTTCAGAAGAGGAACTGCAACAGCAGGTCAAAGAACTGCAAAGGCAATTGACACTTTCATCACCTACACACCCCGGGCCCTTGAATGTAAGTGGTGTATCAATTAAACTGAGCAGTTTCTGGGAGGACAAACCAAAGTTATAGTTTGCTCAAGCAGAGGCCCAATTTGATATAGCTGGAATCACACAAGATTCAACAAAATATGGCCACATTTTATCTGTTCTGGATGCACGGGTGGCTGATGAGGTGGAGGATGTTACATCCAACCCGCCCGGAACTAATAAATATGAGCACCTCAAGAACGAACACATTCGCCGTTTATCATTTTCTAAAGGAAAGTCAGGAAGTTATTGAGCGAAGAACAACTCGGGGATAGGAAACCTTCTGCTTTCCTTCGCCACCTTCGCTCGCTTGCTGGCACAACCGTTGGCCCAAATTGCCGACGCCATTGTTGAAACTCCGTCAACCTCCACGTCAATGAGTGTGCATGCTGCGTCCGTACCTCCGCACAACGAACTCGACAGTATCAAGAATTGCCTGCTTGAACTGTCTAAAAAGGTTGACGCCTTCACTGCCGAACGCTCACATTGACGGACCAGGTCTAACTCACGTTCCCGTCCGAAGTCCAGGTCTTCATCCAAGTCTACGAGCCTTTTGTTGGTATCATAAGAATTTGCCACAAAGGCACATAAGTGCATTGCTTCTTGTAGCTGGAAGCTTGACCAACCGGGAAACGTCAACAGCAGTCATTAGCGACGGCGTCTGACTGTGCCGACCATCCCGGCCGTCGTTTATTTGTCGGAGTCACGGGGTCTAACATTCGATATTTGATCGACACAGGCTCAGACATTTGCTGCTACCCACGCCAGTTGCTTACGGGTCGTTGTAACCCTACTGAATTTGACGTTCGCGCGGCCAATGGTAGCGCTATAAAAATTACGGCACCATTTCTCTCCAGTTGAACCTCGGATTGCGTCGCGTTTTCAGATGGAATTTTACTATTGCAGACGTGGGCACACCTATAATTGGTTCTGATTTTTTATCCCATTACCACCTCTTGCCAGACTGCCGTAACAAAAAACTTATAGATGGTACCACGAGGCTGTCCACACCTGCTACCATCGCACAGGTGACACAGCCCAGTGTGAAAACAATCGTTGCCGGAGATTCGCCATTCATAAAAATTTTGGAGCAATTTCCGGACATCACGAGGCCCCCTGGTGTTCACCGGTGTATCAAACACTCGACGGTGCACCATATTATCACTACGGACGGCCCACCAGTCGCATGTCGTCCGCGTCGCCTCGCTTCACAGAAATTGCTAGCAGCCAAAAAAGAATTTGAAGACATGGTCACTTGTGGTGCAGCGCGCCTATGAAAAAGTCCTTGGTCTTCACCTTTACATATGGCAAAGAAGGGCCAAGACGGCTGGCGTCCCTGTAGGGACTACCGCGCTTTAAACGCACGTACGATCCCCGATCGTTATCCCGTGCGCCACATTGGGGATTTTAACCAGAACTTAGCTGGAGCTACAGTGTTTTCCACGGTAGACCTAGTGAAGGTCTATCAGCAAATACCGATTAACCCCGAGGATATAGCCAAAACCGCGATAATCACACCGTTCGGATTATATGAATTTCCATATATGACTTTCGGACTACGAAATGCGGGACAAACCTTCCAAAGGTTTATAGATGAGGTAGTGCGTGGCTTTGAGTTTTGTTTTCCGTATGTAGATGATATCTTGGTTTTTTCTCGCTCGTTTGAAGAGCACACTCAGCACCTTCGAGCACTTTTTCAACGTCTTTCCGAATTTGGTGTCGTGGTCAATACCTCGAAGTGCGTCTTTGGCACCAAGGAAGTGACTTTCTTGGGCTACCGGATTTCCAAAGATGGCACTAGTCCACCACTGGAACGAATCGAAGCCCTAAAAAGCTACCCCATGCCTAAAACAGCTGAAGGTTTGCGCAGATTTTGGGAATACTCAATTTTTACCATCGTCTAAATTTACTACACTAACTCTTCTACAGATCTATATTTACTACAGCTAACGGAATTTATTTTTTGTTTGTTCTCAAAATATATTGCATGTAAGCTATAGAGCTATAAACAGAGACTTTAACCTTATAGAAATGTAGGGCATAGAGAAATTTCTTTAGAGATTTCTCTCTAGTTGGGGCAGTCTGACAGGTGAAATATCTGCCCCTTATACAATATCGTAGCCAAATAACCTTGGTTTGTGTTTCTACGATGAGTGTGGTTTCTACAGTGCCCTGGTTCGGCAAGGCGTTGGTGATACTTATGGTTTTACAAGAGTCCATATGCTACGGTAACCGCTTACCTTCAGGTGAAACGTACGTTTATTTGTTACCTATGAAAAAAAACCATGGTACTAAATAAGTTCTACGATTTAGCAGCGATATTTAATACTTTCTTTGTGGATTTCAAAGAACAAATTATTTTTTATCAATGAAATCTCCGTCTGTAAAACTAATCAAAATATTCTGTCTTAGGATAAGTATACACATGAACGCGTTAACTTACGAAGTATTAATAATTCGGAATACCGAAAAATCTACGTATTTTTAGTGTCATTCTTAATCTAAAAATATCTTCTATCTAGCTATGGTCATCTATAATATCTTTCTATATTTTTCTCGTGCTATTTTCCTTTACTTAAAGCGAATAATTGTAATTATTACAATTATATAGATTATAGCAGCCTGAAATATCACTCCGTTTGCTAAAAATTTTGACTTTAGGATTTTTGATGGTCTTCCACAATATAAGGGAAATTGGAAATTTGCTTGGCAAATCGGTTGGTGTAATTAATGAAAAATTTTGCTCTGTATATAGCCTAAACCAAAATGAAGAGATTTCTTATAGAAAACGAACAATAATTATCCGATAAAACTCAAACGCCACCTATTGCGACGTTGATGGCACTATGTCAGAAATCAAATCAAATTATTTTTATTAACATGGCACAGTTTTAAATTTTAGCATTAATGATCTCTTTTTTAAATGGACCACGGACTGCCATTAGTGAGCCTAAAATATGTAGACTTCGAGAATTGTGATGTTCTTATTTTACTAGTCACGATGGGGATAAAATACAAGTGCACACTTCACTTTATGCTTATAAAATTATTAATGAGTATTTATAGCTTACTTCAGATTCTAGTGGAGGATCTCCACCAGCTTCGATTAATAGAACATTGATTTGAGGGTCCTCCGTGAGTCTGTTCGCGATGACACTGCCAGCAGTTCCCGCGCCAACAATTATATAATCAAAGCTAGCTTCATCTGTACAAAGATATTATTGCTCAATTGATTTTAGGACTACACAATCAACTGATGTTAATCGATGATATATCTGAAGATGGTAACGCACTAAGCCAAAGAAATAATACTAATTATTAAGTGCAGCAAAAAGGAACATATCGATCGGTGTTTGGTCAATACTATTTAATTTGAGACTGATAAGCAGGTGAGCATTAGAAAATACTTTACAACCATGGCATTCAATAATTGGAAATAGGCCTGTAATGTCAGACTCCTTCTTCTTACACTTATCCCACCTTAGTAGAGTCGGCACAGAATTTTTCTTTTCCACTCTCGTTTATTAGCTGTCAGCTTAGAACATACATCGTTTATACGCAATTAATTCCTCACACAATTCATTCATAACTCCTTCGGTCTTCCTCTACTCCTATATGCGTGTAAAAATTATTCACAAAAATCTTTTAGTTATAATATTGCTTTTATCTCTCAACTTTTTTGTTACTATTGACATTTTTATTCTTCCTCTGATATAATTATTCCCAATCTTATCAATTCTAACTACATCCATCTTCACATTCCCATGTGGGCCATATTTTCTTTTATTTATATCTTTTGTTACCCAGCACTTGGATCCATATGATATATCTTTTAATTGGTGTCCCATATTAATATTTATATAATTGTTTGTATATTATATACTTTTTCCCAGAGTTAAAGAATTTCAATTGAGGTATCTAATAACATAAATGGCACCCAAGCCTACTATGTTTTGATGAGCCGCTATTTTATTGATTAATTCGTTACTTTATTAAAATATGGAAATAGAATGATGTTACTTTGCTACTTCTGCCTGGAATATATTCAGTTTCTATTTACACAGGCCTGTCGGTCTGTGTACAGTGGCAATTGGCGATGGATTATTGGATCCCTCATTAGTCACTAATATCTTTAGATTGTACTATGCTTACCTTTAAGGCACAGATCCGTCACTTTATCGTGCTATTAAAAAAGTCATATTGGCTATTTTAACATTAATATAAAATATAATGACGCAATGATGGCTCAGTTGGTAGCGTGTATGGACTCCGCGTCGATCGAGATGAGTTCGAATCCTTGCAATGACCTTGAGCTTTCAGTGAAGTAAAACATTATGATGAAAACATAGCATGGTGGTAGGGCTTTTCTAATGCCCGCCTGGGTAACTACCACCCTCAAGTTGAAAATCTGTCGCTAAACACCAATAGGTGTGTTCCGGCAGCTGCACTTGAGAACCAGTCTTCCATGCATGCTACCATCTTGGGCCACATCGTCACTAAGGATATCAGGTGAGACCATACATACATTAATATATTATTATAATCTTAATATATTAAGTGAGCAATTCTTGTATATACATAAGTTATTGGTTTCTCGGAAACGGCTGCAACGATTTCGATGAAATTTGCATTTGGATAATCTTTTACATTCCAAGTTTACTTAGATAGGTGTTTTTCTTCTTTTTTTTTATAAGACACTGAGCACAGCTCGGTCGCTTAAAGATTAATATTATAAATGCGAAAGTAACTCTGTCTGTCTATAAAATGGGCGCGTGCGTCTGCCCACAACAAATGTGCTAGGTCAACCAATACAGAGCGGGACAGCGCACCGAGGGCGCGAACGCGACGGAAACGATTCCCTCGTACTCTGTATAACCGACGGCGGATAACACGCTACGGTAACCAGCTGTCTGGAAACCCTCTCACTACGTGCGACCGACCCTGCTCACACCCGAAACTACTAGGCGTGAAGAGGACGAAACATTAAGGTACACACACGCAGTGAGGTGCCTGCTGGTAGGCGCGGCGCTGACGTAGCACGGAGCGGAGAGGACTGGGTCGCTGGCGGGTTGAACACTTGTGAAGATGCAAATGACACAAAGGCACCACAATAAAATTCGCTGTATTCTTCAAGACACAATACAATTTGTTGGTACTATCTTCTGGGTACTGTTTCTTCCAGTTTCGTTTCTTGAGTCTTGAGTCTTCAGCTTGTGGCTCCCGTGTGTGCCGGTTGGCCCCGGTAGTGCCCCTTTTATATCGTTTGCCGGAGAGCGAGACGGACGATGGCGTCTCTATCCGTACTGCTCTTTACCAAATATGGGCATGCCCGCTAACCGCGGGGGTGCTTCGTGGTTGCACTATTGCTATCTCTATCTACGTTATTATTATTACTTGTATGCAAAATCTAATAAATCGTTAATATATCTAGTTACAATTATTCAATTACTATAAAAAACAATTTCACATTATTGTAGACACAAATATCTATTTCAAAAACACTAATTTTAACATTATAGGTTAATAAACATGGGAGATACAAAGCGTTAAACATTGCAACTTTAAAACGCTTGAAACTCTGTTATATATACACTATTTGATGTTACAAACATTATAAAACATATAGAGAAGGCTAATTTACCAATATAACACAAAACATTACATACAACTTCTATATAATATGAATTATCGATGATATATGAGTTTAATACTTTAAGTGATTATTTTTATTAAATTATAAGCATTTTTATAACTTATATACTGTTCTGATATACCTACACGTTATAGTTATTATATTAGAAACATTAGAAACATTAGATTTATGGTTGTTTGTATATATTATTCATCCCTACAATTTATATTTACAATTGCTATTTTCGTGTCATTACGCTTAGGCCTATGCGTTGCTAACAGTCTATTTGTTACGTTTTCAGGCTTAGACCACTGAACCAACTTTGATGAATTTTGGTACAGAGATAGATTGGATCTTGGGAAAGGACATAGGGTACTTTTTGTAGCCAAAATAAAACTTTAAGTGTAGAAAATAGGATATGAAAGTTTCTATGAACGATATATGGGAACACCAAATGCCCATGCGCTATAATGGTGTAATGATATCGGCTGCCATACCAAACAAATGCTGATTGTCCATCTGATTTGTTGATATATTGACATTTTTATATTTTATAAGAAATGTATTGTATTTTTAATATTTACCTATTAAATGATAGTCCAGTATTCTATTTAAGATTTGCTGAAGTGTTTTTAAACTGTTTAACTGCGCAGTACGGCATAATTACTGTTTTATTTTTATGATAGAAATATGACATGCGCTGTCAACCGCGGCTCGCGGGTTTTTATATATTCTAAGCGCTAAGGTACCTATTGTAAATTATCTGAATTATACAGTTTTGCTAAAAGTGAATCATTTCATTTTGTTATTCCACATATAGTGAAAATAAAACTTGGGTGAAATTTTGTTTCAAGAACCCGTCATATCTCAAATTAGGGATATTCATATTTATGCTTTTGGTAAGAAAGAAATAAAAATAATTATTTGATGAAAACTGTACACGGGAAATACACGCCATTCCTCAATTGATACGGTATATGAAATGTCAACAATATGGGTAAAAATAAAGTTAAGGGATGTAAATAACTACTGTGTAACAATAAACGCGTGAGGAGCCGCGGGCACACCGCTAGTAAAATATATAACTTTATAATTAATAAAAAAAAAAATAGTTTATCTAAAGTGCTATTTGTAGGTGGACGATAAAGATGCATGCGTAAAGATTTGCATCTTTACTGTCCTGTAAACTGTTTCTGGTATCTAATTTTTAATGTCAATATTAGCTAGACTAGCTCTCTTATTCTAACTGCCTCCTCGACGTTACCCCAAATTATTATAGCATAAAATAACTTACCATTTACTACGGCATGTGGTGGCCACATATAAGCAGTAAGCTGCAGAGTCAGTAGCACTCTGAATGCTGCTTGTATGGCTTTGACAGCCTTCACAGCAAGTTCTGCATACATGGCGACACCTTTATCTGGAAATATAATATATCGTTGTTTTATAAAATATATATTAACAAATTCGTAGTTCTCTTTGTACACTGTATTTTATTTAAACTTCTCGATAAACACAAAATAGCATAGATGGCTCAGTTGGTAGCATGTACGGTCGCGGCGTCGATCGACGTGAGTTCGAATTCCTGCAATGAGCCTGAGTGCTCGGTGAACAAAAACATCGTAATGAAACCATAGCATGGTGGTAGGGCTTTTTCTTTCACACCAATAGGCGTATTCCAGCAGTTCCATTTGAGAGCCAGTCTTCCACTAGACTTAGCATGCTACCATTTTGGGCCACATCGTGACTAAGGATAAGTGGCCATAACGCTAAACCTATAACGATTAAAAAGACTGGTTTCTTTATTTGATATGGGATTTCTAATTTCGCAAAGACAAACATCTTAGCATTCCATGGAATCAGCGTGCGGGTGCCGGGTCCATCGTGTTGCAGAGAGAAGGAAACATGAGCAGCCCCCGGGACTTCCAACCCAGGTGTAGGTTTAGGTTTAGGGTCATATTTGATAAAAGCCTGTTAATACTGCTTTAGATACCCGTTCTGGAATAGAACTTACTGCAGTTTTCGACAGACCGAGGTTTTTTAATAAGTTACAGAGAGATGTCACTGGAATACCTCTCGCTTCCACTTCTACCGCACATGTATTAACGGTATAGCCGTTTCTGGCTAGCTCATTCCTTCGTTTGCCTAGTAGGGCCTGAACATGGTACAGTGCTCTTCCTCACTACACGGTGGGCATCATTTGTCTTCGAGGAGAAGGCCCACAACACTCCTCTAGTTTCGGAAGACACTTAGCGTATTCCCTAGGGAATGTAGTCATGATAGCGATGACCAGCGATGTGTTTTGGTGATCTCTTGGTATTCACAGTATGTTTTTGAATTAAACGGCTCACCTCATAGTAAGAAGCTTAGGTAGCCTGTAGACGTTTGAAATACTATGGGTATCACATGCGCGTTGATACCCTTGAACTCCCTAACTCAAAGCAACGCAGGAATACAACATTAGGATATTTGGCTGCCACGTCTTTAAGGGCCACCAGTCGGGCTGCCCCAAGTAGAGGGAAATCTCCAAAGAAATTTATCTCCGCTCTACTTCTTTTAAGGCCTTCGATATATATGTATATAGTTATTAATGACCAATGTTACATGACGCACTCGAAGATTGATATCCTCTTTATTAAAACTGACCTACTAATAATATAAATAGAGGACTTACAGAATGGTTCTACAGTGCAGTGCTTCTGCTGCTGTATTCCAAATGGTGCGATCGACAATGTTAGCGCTGTAAAGTAATGGTCACGATGCCTGATTGTAAGTATTATTCAAAAACAGCGACCGGTCGGTAATGCATCGACGGTTGTCACTGTCATTCAGGCAGCTGGATATATACCGGCTGTTCCCGAAACGTGACAAACCAAAAAAGTCATGTTGATGGGTTTATTTTCATATGCATGCCGATTACAGAATACAGATCCCTCTACCACCTCGCTTGATTATTAAATATACACCGGCTGATCCCGAAACGTGACAACCCGAAAAAAGTCACTGTGACGGGTTCATCACAATGTGCTTGGTGCTACATCTAACCATATCAGTGGCTTTAATTATGATTGTCGTATTTTTTCAAGTTCTCTAGGGACCACTTAACTTGAACTATGCATATTTGTTACTTCATATCATAAAAATATGGATATGCAGAAATAGCTCACAAGTTTTGTAATAAGAAAGCCCATGATCAGGATTAGGATATAATTAAGATTATATTTATGGGCCAAAAGTATTAATAAAGATATCTACACAAACTTAAATCTTTTATACTCACCAGGTCGTCTACGTAAACTAACTTCTTCATGCAATTTAACCGTGTTAGCCTCCGTTTAATTATTTATATTAAACTTTTTGTTAATCAAAGAGCTAGACATGAATTCTAAGATGTAATTATCAGAACAGGAAATGTAATGTCTGAGTGTCTACTTGATAGAAGATAATACCGGTAGGTAATATCGGCGCTTGTAAAATTGTGAAGTTTCTTTTTTATTAATGTGAAACATTTATAGGCAAGTGGTGAACCTGATTGTTGGCGTGGCAATACAGGTCGTGGCGACGCATTGCCACGCTATATGATGGAATATATGTACTATGAATAGGTGAGGGTAAACCTGATTGTTGGCGTGGGAATACAGGCCGTGGCGACGCATTGGCACGCTTTATGATGGAATATATATACTATGAATTGGTGAGGGTAAACCGGATTGTTAGCGTGGCGATACAGGCCATGGCGACGCATCGCCACTCTATATGTTTAGTGTTCAATGTTTCTTTTCTTTCTTTCTTTTATTCACTAAGATGTTTCAAATCTATCGGGCGTCCCGAGACGGCCAACTTTTTTAAAATATATTTATTTCCATACTTTCCACTATTTTTACATGTTTTCCCTATGCAAGAGTGAAACCAAATAAGAATACACAATATAATAACATAGTGTTACATTATATTAGGCCCTTAAATATGAAATTAGCGTTTTATATGGTAAAAGTAAAACGATTTTTTTTGTGTGTGAAATTATACACTTAATCAATCGAAGTATGTGCTATTACTATCTATGCACTTTCTCCATTTTATAGGTAGTTCTTTGATTCCATTGCTGAAAAAGTTGTGGGAGCGAGAATCAATAAAACCTTTGAAGGCGTTTTGGACTGCCTCATCGGAATTGAACTTTTTTCCCTTGCAAGAGATTGTCCAAATTCCGAAAAAAGTAGTAATCTCTTGGAGCAAGGTCCGGGGAGCATGGTTGGTGTCGGAGACATTCCAACCGTAGTTCCTCTAATTTAGCGACTGTCTGTCGTGAAATATGGGTCTAGCGTTGTTCTGTAGCAGCGGTGGGCTAGAGAGATTGACCTGTCTCGGTTGTTTATCGGCTAACTTTTTCACCGTGGTTTACAAATGTTGATAATACAAATCTACGGTTATCGTCTGGCCAGATCTTAGGAAGGCATAGTGCACCAAACACTCACCAGTACTTTTTTCTGAGTCAACTTTCTTTTTCTGAGTCTTTGGCCGTCCATGGGGTTTCATCGTAGGTCAAAATTTCTAGAACGAAAACGTAGGAACCAAAAACATAGCGTGGTTTGTTTTACTGTAGATTCCCCATATACATCATTAATCCTTCAAGCTGTTTCTACAGCACTAATGCCACGATGGAACACTCATATTCGTAAATAACATGATATTTTAAGTTTTCCATTTTGTGAAACGAACTGTATCAAAGAAAAATCAAAGGGTGCGAAAAGAAATGAATCACTAAATTCGAGACACAAATATACATGCCTAAATTTGAAATAAATTTGAATTTGGAATTCCTAACCAAACGCCAGATATTTGAGATCAATTTGGCCAGTTCAACAAAACGCCAATTTGATAAATCTGAGGACCGATATTTATGCTTGAGTAACTAATACATTTTAATTTTTTTTTTTAGTATACTTACTCCTTTACTTTGATTTTCATTAATATATAACCCTCGCTACGGACATTACATGGGGGAAAATTTATTATTTTTATTACAGTGTAGGGCTGCATAGATTGTTCAACTTATTTGTGTGTGTAAAGCGTGCATGTATACAGTGTCTACGTGTGCGTGTCAAGTGGTACAGTCAAGTACACAAGATACATTTCTATTAGCTATTTTACTTATATTATGTGGATAATTATTACATTTTATTTGATCTACTTTAAAATTAATCAACAGCTCAATTAGGTAAATACATGTTTATTGAACATATTATTACATATCACTGTCACTAGAAATATCAAATAATGAACTTTGTTTTAATTTAAACAAAATCTATGTCTATATAAGGTATTTATTTTATTGTGATTTGGCGACAAAGTTATTTAAAACACAGTTGAGTTTCTCTGTAATAAAAGTTTTATTGTATTAGTTTTACATATTCTGATCCACTTAAACAGTTTAGTAACAAAATCTTACCTGTAATAAAAGAAACGACATTTAATGTTATTAATGACATGTCAATATCACAACTGGGAAACAAAAATATTATTTTTTATAAATTTTCAAAAGACAGCTAGCTAGTTAGATGTTTCATAGATTGTCATAATTCGACCACAGATTACAGAGCGATTAGTATTAGTCTATGTCGAAGTCTAATACGATGACGCTTGATTCTTGGAAATCTTAAAATTAAAAAAAAAAGATTGTGTGGTTTTATGAAACCACGGTAAAAGTGAAACTTTTTTTCACATTAACTAACAAAACAAACGAAATAGCGGGGATCATTGGCACAAATGAGTAATAGTCTATACACTACACGGTCAGTTGCTGCGAACTATAGGCGCCGCCATATTGGCCTTGGCTGCTCTGGCGAGCGCCTTTCACTTTATCCCTACTCCGCGGCCGACCGTCACGCGACTTGCAACACACAGACCAAAAAGTTTGAGACGATCTAATAAAAGTTTCACTTTAAAACGTACATTTTTCTTTACATCTATTTATACAATATGTATTAAAAACTGATGATAAAATGGCGATATAATTAGGTATCGAGATCATATTCTGTTTGTGTTATGTTTAACAGATTATAGGAAAAATAATAATACTCCTAATAAAATGTAAAAAAATTAGTTAAATGAGGAAACTTAAGTGGCAATACAGGCGGTGCAGCGCAGGGTACCGCCATACAATCAAACGTACCACTGCGCCGCGCCGGGGTTGGCAAGGGTGTTATCACGTTTTAAAAATTTGCTAAATTTTAGGGAAACTAAAACTAAATATGTTAATTTTAAACCCAATAACATTTTTATTTCAATATTAAATTTAAAAAAAAAAAATTTTAATGTCATTGGGGTACCTATTCTTTTCGGATTTGACGGGGTTTTCAAAACATATTGTATATATAGATTGAAGATAGACAGGTAATAAAAAAATACTTCGCAATATGGTATAAAAACTTCGTCTACCACCATATCATCCTAAACCCTATAGAAAATATTTGAAGGGCTTAAAAATGTATATTGCTTTAAATAACATTAAATATAACGTGACAGATATAATGAAATGAAATCAAAGTTCATTATTTGTCAGTAACGCAGCATATATATTATATATTAAATTATAATTTAGCGTTTTAATATTTTGATTATTGTGGCCGTTGGGGTAGAAAGGTTCTCGAGTGGAGACCACGCACCGGGAAGCGCAGCGTAGGACGGCCCCCCACTAGATGGAAAGACGACATAATAAAGGTCGCTGGGAGCCGTTGGGTGCAGGCCGCACAAGATCGGTCGCTCTGGAGATCTATGGGGGAGGCCTATGTTCAGCAGTGGACGTCCTGCTGCTGAAATGATGATGATGATAGTCCGACGCATTATCAAGCATAACTATTGGTTAGATGAAACATTTTCTCCTTTATGAACTAGACATTGTTGATGCCAACTGTACCCATAGAACAAAGCGATAAAAACACGTGTTGATCGAAACACGACCGCCGCGTCGCTGTTATACATATAAAACTGTATGTTTACTTGCTCACGCACACACAGGGCCGCGCGTAAAGATGAGTTGATGTCTCTATAATAATAATGTAATGTATGTATGTATGTGTATATAATGTATGTATATCGTATGCCCTCTTTCTGAAACGGTGTTTGCACAGAGATTGATATATTTTCAGGTTCTGTTACTTCTGTTAAAAATAATCTTAAAACACTTAAAGAATATAATTGTACTTTATCTTTTGTGCATGCTGTGTCCACATCTAGAAGAGTGCTTTCATTGCGTGATTTTACAATATTGCTCATTTCTAATTATATACCTCGATTGTAGTCAGTTTCGTGGACCAACAATAAAAAAAATGTGCATGCAATGTAATATATGAATGTAGTTTTGCCTGTTATTTATATTCCAAGACAAATTTCCTACCAACAAACTATGTTAGCTTAGAATAACACGGCCCATCCTATGGTAAGTTGCTGCCGTCGACTATGGACTCTTTTAACATCATATATACGTCTACCGCATTGCCAACCTTAAGTTCTCTTCTCCAAAGAGCTCTGGAAACCCTACTCGTCCAGGAACATGACGCAAGGTTAATTGGCTGCGATCTTCTGTAGCGTGGAGGTGGAGGTAAAGTAGGGGAAAATCTCCAAATAAATTTATCTGTACCTTACCTTCTAAAGTCGTTCTCAGCTCTTAGACTACTGTGATAATATATGATTTTTTTTCTCGGTTTTATGTTTACAACAGATTTATTATAATGTATTTTCCAAGTTACTTCATTTAATTGCTGCAAAAATAAAAGATTCAGCAAGATATGTAGAAACTGATATTTCTAATGCATCGCTGTTCTAATGCTAGCTTACATATAACATGACAAAAAACAAAGGATTTTTATTTGTTTATTTATATTACGTGTTATAACAATAATTTATTGCGTAACTTAATATTAACCTAAAATCCCTTAAATTTAATGTCAATTTTATTTAAAAACAGACTTCTCAGTACTTTAGGCAAGCGGCAGCGTTTTGAAGTTTCCTCATCAAGGCAGGTTTATTCACAGGATAAATAAAATATCACTATTATCAGAATTGTATTGCTCACGTGTGTAACAATGTATTACATCATTTCGAGAAATTATACCATAAGCGAACAATAGAGTACGAAAATATGCTTTATGTCACATAAATAGGTACATTGATTTATCAAAAACTAGCGACCCGTCCCAGCTTTGCACAGGTACAATTTACAAAGTGGTATATTTTATACTTTAGTGGGATTTTTTTGGTCGCAAATAATTTTGAATTCGTGATATCTTCTACGTTATTCATTTAAATGGACAATTTTAATCTACATTAAATGCCCAAGTTAACTAACGAACTTATCCGGATAAAGATTAACACTAAATTAAAATAACATAATGTTTTAAATAATTATGTTGAAGATAAAAAAGGTTGTGAAACAACCTCAGGAAGTAAACATACGCTCTCGCGGACTCCTCTCTAGACTTTTTGAAGAAGTATAATGCTTTAAAACATTATTTTGATGTATCTCATAAGGTTAAACCAGCGTAAACCATGTAAGGGCCCGAAAATCATTTTTTGACGATTTGATTTTCGAATTTTCTCTACCATACAAAAACTTAACTAAACCGTAATAAAATTTCTAAACGTTAGTGAAAATTGCATTAAGTTCCGTTGCGTAGTTTAAAAGATGTAAGCGTATATAAGGGACAGACAGCGGGAAGCGACTTCATTTTATACAATGTATAGATTTTTTTTGGATAATTTAAGACAATACCCAGATACTTTCCTTTCTCCTTCAGACCATGGCATACTGAGATAAACCCCAGAGGTTTAATAGGATGCCTTTAAGTAAAGTTTGTAAAGAAAGGAGATGGATACTCTTTCATATAGACATGGTACTGGGAAAAAAGAGATGTAAAAATATGAAAACTTTGTAAATGAATAGCTAATGCATTATCAAACAGTCACTGAAAAAAGCGTATTTTTTGCAATCTAAAAGCAGAGATTTAGGATATTTCGTAAAAGCGAAGTCATGTAATAAACTTCAATTAAACTATTAGGATATATTGAAGTAGGATTAATATTTAAAAAGGGTTCAACTAATTACATAATGGGCCCAGAAATATCCGTCTCATTTATTTGTGAAAAAAAGAGTCGCGATGTATAACATTATTCGTAAAATTCGATGTAACTAACTATACATATATACGTGTTCCTGCCTTTTGGGAGGAAGGGAGAAACATGCGCATACGCATTTAGTAATCTGGCAATTTGGTGTAAGTCTCCTGGTATCCTTCTGGTCAGTCTGTGTATATCCAGTTAAATTAATTAAGGCCGGCTATGACATCGGCGACCGTCGGTGGATAACAATCTAGCGGTGGTCGCCGTTGTGTTAGGATTGTTTTATGTTTACCATCAGGGACAGTAGCGTGATTTTGGGACGACATAAAAAAAACAAACGAATTTCAGTTAGTTCGCTAGTTTGAAATAACAAAGATTTCTTTAATATGCAACTAAAAGATTACGTTTATAATTAATATTTATTATGATAAACTATATATTTAATCAAAGCTAGTTTTTGGTATTATAATTATATAAAAAAAGGTTATAAAAACAATCTGTATATATAAATAAAATAGAGGTTTCCCGTTGAGCGCGCATCACAAAATAACAACTGATACTTGGTCTTTATCAAAACAAGACAAAGAAGCGTTCCCTCGTATATCTTCGAAGTTGAAGTTCCAATGCCAATGCAATTAAAATAGGACAACCCCTTGAGGGATCCCTTATCCAACAAAAAAGAATCATCCAAATCGTTTCATAAACAAAGATGTAATGGCTAAACACCCATAAAAAATATATTGAATTGAGTATGTAACCTCCGTATTTATTACAGTCGTTAAAAAAAAAAAAACCATTTATCAAGATACATATCTTTATTCATTACAAAATTATTAACGTTTTACGAAACTACGATTTTTTAAGTATTACGCTCTGTTCTGTCTTCTAAGCAAGCGAAGCCGCATGCAAAGCTGGTCTATATAAATAAAATAATAGAGGTTTGCCGTTGTGCGCTCATCACGCTAAACTACTCGATAGATTTTGTTTTGTTTTGTTTTGTTTTTTACTGCTTGGAGAATTGATACACATCTATGAATTATTTTGTTTTATTACGCCGGTTACACATTGAATAAAAACATGATAGTTGCATTATTAGCTGGCTTAAATAAAAAGGTTGGTAAATTACTTTATCCAAATTTTCGGTGCTACTTCCGCCTGAAATTACAAAAGGGTTTTTTGAAGTAAAACTTCTTTAGGCGCGACTAGGGAGTAATTCAGATTTTTTTTTTCTGATGGAAGTAACGCTTACGTAGTTTCCGGTATTCAAAAATAATAATTTATTTAGATTGGTAGTAAGTATATGTCATATACTCCACGCTTCTTCACTTATACGCCAGCTAGTGGCAAATATAATAATCAATTAGGATTATTTATTTCCAATATTTTGAAATAGATCAATTGTGAATAGAAAAGTGAAAAAAATTTAATAGTTTTAAAAAAATATATTTTAAATTGCAGTTTTTTGAAAATCTCTAAATATAGTTGTTTATTGATTACTTTTGTAATAAATAAATTATTAATAAATTTTCTGACGATTGTGACATTCTATAATATTCAATAATAAAATTTAATCATTTCTGTGATATATGCCGTCAACGTCAAAGAAGTTTTACTTCAATCGCGCGTAAAGGTTACACGTGTTTTTATTATCATTATTATATGTTTATTATAATTTGCTTAACATTTACTAGCGAATGCCCTAAGGTCGAAATTCGACCAGCGACTTTTTGATCATAGACTATTTTCTGTTCTATATTTGCAGTATTAATGAACCTAAACAATGAGTATTATTTACATCACTTGCTGTCGCTTTTTGTTGAGTGACAATGTCAATATTTTGGGGGGTCTACGTTCAATGGCAATGGTCGGGTTAGGATTCGCTGTATTACTTTATTTTATGTAATATATTAGTAACAGATGTTATATATAAATTTTAGCCATGCCATGCCAAATCTCACTGTCTTCCGTGCACACAATACGCTTAAAAAGGGGTAGACAGCTTTTGCTTCACGTATTAATATATAGATTCCTTATAGGTTATTAACATTCAGGTCTCATGTATCTCTGTAATTGTTGCAGTTAGTAATTTTGATTTTTCTCCTTTTCCACTATTAGTTTCAGATTTAACATTTTCAGGTTCAAGAAACACCTACATCAATCAAATAGAAAGGCTGGTCTTTTTATTATTATCTTCTGTCTAATGCTTTAGTGTTATTGGTATGTAACTGGAGTGGGAAAATTGAGGCTACGAGTACCAGAGTGGCCTATGTGCTTTTTTCGTTAAATTGACGTTTTGACATATTCAAATCTGTATTTGAGAAAAAGGGAAATGGAGCCATCAGAATAACAAATTCGGGACGTATATTTTGCTGTATGTCCTTGGCAACAAGATAACAACACGCGCGACCGTATGAACAGTATATCGACAGTAAATCCATCATGCGTCATCAAAAAACTGATTTTGTACTTGAATTGAAAGGCTCCAATCACCTTTAGATACCAATTTTCAACAAAAGTTATATCTGCCTTCTTGATTTATTATTGAAGTCAAAACTTCCTTAGCATCGTTGCAATATGAAAGTCGATGAAACGAAAAAGTGAAAGCGACAGTAAAAAGAGACAGACATCAATTTATAAGATTTAAAATGGGAGAAAATGAGATAGGAAGAAAACCAAAGAACAATGAATTTTATTACCTCATCAAAAAGGCACGAAACAATAACTTTTTAAACAACACTTATGACATTCTGTTACTGATTGATATTGTGTCAGGTTACTATCGATATTCAAATGTGCATTAATTGAAAATAATATTATGAAAATGATTGTGAGTACTTGTATGTACATTTTCATAAACTTTTCATTAGCCTGTATTCGATCATTTTCTGAATTAAAAAAAAAAAAAATAGATATGAAGGTTTCACTTCTACAACGTGTGAATTGCACACATAATTTTTTTATTTATGAATACTTCTTGTTCTCTTTTAGGTATTTCTTTTAAATTATCAAATGGTCTCGATGTCGTAAGATTTTGAAATTTTTGGTGACCATATTGGATTTTATAATTTTGCCTGAGACACTAGATTTACTTTGAATTTACTTTGAAACAATGACGCTATCTCTGTCATTGTTAGGAGATTGTTGTCAAATAAACTATTATGTGACAAATATTACCTTACATTTAGTTTCATGTTAGTTAGGATGTAAATAAAATGATCTTCCATCGATGATACATATATTTTACCATAACTTCCAGGGAAATATTTCATTGTAACCTGGCAACATTTATGTAATTTTGTAATATAAAGCAAAATAACACGGAAAATAATATCTAAATAAGCTTTGTTACCTACGAAAGGATACTCCGTCTTCCTTTTTTAGTTTGCGAAGAATATTTAAGAATAGCACACAGGCCGGCGTATTTTTGAAATAATACTAAAGCAAACGGGATGCCTACATTGCATGACATATCCTTTTAAAATTAATACAATTGAATACTATTATAGGACATTTTCGTGTTCTGACCGGCTCAATTTGCCTTTTTCTTAAATTTGTGTTCATAACCTAAAATAAAATATCTATGTCCTAATTTGACTCAAAATCACTTAACCGATTCATAAGGAACTTTGTATACAGGAAGCTTATGTAATTGGTAATTTAATAGGCTATAAGAATTTTCAATAATACTTTGAAATTTAATTTTTTTTTCTTTTGCAATTTTTATACGGGAATTTTGTTATTCTATAATTGATAGGCTATTTGTCAAAACTACTGTTTGGTAAACTTAAAAACATATTCTAATATTTTCAACGGGGAAGTACATATATGATATTTGGTACTTGATGATAAGAGTTGCGATTAATATGAGAACAAATAAAATTACGACACGAAAACAATTACTGCGTAATAAACCGCTAATCCTTATTTTTGTTTCTTTACATTGTGTCTTAGGGTCGGCAAATAAGGAATTACGACGAGAGTCTATTAGGCCCGAAATCGAAGACAGAGTTTTTATGAGTCGATGTTTGTAATTCCCGCACCGCCCGTTTAACATACATTGTTTTTCATCACATTTGTGAGTAATTAAATAAAATAATATAAAAGAATGAATATTTATTCACAATACTAGTCAACTTAACAATCACAAAATTTGCGAAGAGGGGGTATTTTTTTAAGCGGTTGGCGGGTTAGTGTTTCGTAATACAAATATGTTGCGATCAGCGTAAAAGGTGCAAAGTCGCATACAGCCAAATCAATTGTAAAAAATGGCATCAATTGCAAAAGCCATTACGCCCTCGGTCGAACGTGCAAAAAAGGCCCTCGGTATTTATTTAGGGTGTTACACCCAAGATAGCTTGTATTATGACTTTATGACACTGTTTATGAAAAATGAAATGTGAAAATACGAAAGTGAATTTCTTTGTTTGTTACTGTATCACGCAAAAATTACTTATCGGATATAGATGAAATTTTACACACATACAGCTTTAACCCCGAATAAGACATAGAATACTTTTTACCCGGGTAAAAACCCAGATCTGAAGTTCACGCAGACAAAGACAGAAGCTAGTATTTGTATATTTATAAGTTATACTAAAAGCTCTGTCTACGTGAAATTACCTAATTATCACTTTGAAGGCTTAGGTATTGTATTGCAAGAGAACACGCTGAAGATAAATATATTATTTTGTACTAATATAGATTCACTATTAACATCATTGCCTATATCTTAATCTATTAAAAATAAAATCACTAAAACGTGGTTACAAAACACAACATACATAGAACATACCATCACGCGTGCATTCTCGAAGGGTTAGGCAGAGGTGTACTAATGTACACCCACAGTTCGTCGTGTATGTTTTTAGGTCCAATGTAACGGGGGCGAGCATATTGCCATTAATCGGGCAAAAAGCCAAGCTCCGAGCTGCTACTGAGAATTTCATAAAAATCCTAATAAAACTTTGCTCTACCTGGGGATCGAACCCAGGACTTCGATCATAGCAGTCGCGCTTACGACCACTAAGCTAATAAGACAATTAAGGAACAGCTAATTTAATATATATTTAAAAAATAATTGTGTATTTAAATTTTACCAAATGAACGACTGGGCCAAGCTGCTCCTGATTTAGAAAGTAACCAAGTTGATTTGAAGTATAGAGGATGTTTCTATTTATTTAATTATTTTGTAAATCTATGTTGCCAGTGAAAACGTGGCGTTTAGCGGTTTTATTAAGGCGTGTTGAAGTTTGAGTCGAAATACCTTATTAAACCAAACAATTAAACAATATGTTTATATTTATTAAAATAAATTGTGCACGTTAAAAGGTTTTTAGATGCGCAGTGTTGTGTGTGTGATATAAAAATGAAAGATAGAAATAGTGACACGTCCGTTTATTGGATTCGCTTACAACAAACGGCCAAGAATGGATGGGTGATACAAATGAACTTTATACTTTTACAGAAGGTAGGCACAGAATTATATAATAATGTAATAATAATAATACCAACCTGTAAGTGTTCCAGTGCTGAGCTAAAAGGCCTTCTCTCGAGGGATGCTAAGGACTTAGTCACTACTCCAACCCACGACGTCTTGGCGATTTCTAACGGTGGTACTAAAAGAACATTTTTCAAGTGTTCAGGTTACCTCACGTTGTTTTTCTTCTGCGTCAGTTGAAAATGTTACCAGTTGAAATTCTGAACAATTTGGTTATTCAGGCCCGAATAAGAACCTACAGACATCGAATCGATATACCTTCGAAGAAGTTAGTTATACCAGTAATAGTAAGAAATCTCCATTCAATTCAGTTGATTCCCTATAAAAGATTGCTACAAAATATTTTCAGATGATTATAGATATAACACTGAAGTTCTATTCAAGAAAAATTTCTGATAGACTCCTCATATATTTAATTCATATCACCAGCCATACTTTTTGCACATAAACACAGTAAAGTAGGTACTGTGATTTTGCGAATAAAATATGACAGCCGGTGGCACAGGTTCTACACTATCGTTTCTTTAAAATTCCTACGGCTACAGCCCACGTAAAAAAACTAGTTAATCTTTTTTCGCAGCTCCAACGTGTTTTAAATGAAAATGACCCCAGCCTTAGGACCAACGTTAGCCTTTTTCATTACTATTCGTGGTCAAAGAAGGGGGATTAAACGGAATTATTTCACCTTCTATATATTCCACGAAAAGCCAGCTAAATCCTTTAGGGAAAATTAGGTACGTTTTATTTTTTATTCATAGCGTTTGGGCGAAACCGTATTTGTATTAAACAGTGAAGTGGATAATTTGTGAAATTTGTCTCCACTTTTCCTATTTATAAAAACAATATGGGGACACAATTTCACATACGGCCATTTAATTCCAAACGAAGCAAAGCTTGTATTGTGATAATTAAATAGCTGATATACATTAAACATATACAGATAAATAATACACAGATATAAATAACAAACACTGCGTTTACCATTAGTACCACTGCGCCTCGAGAAAGCTGCAAAACATAATTTTTATATGCCTACAAATTAACAAAATCAATTTTCACTTTTTTTCTAGAGGTACTACTTGCTACTTATTATTTTAGCTTTTGAGCGCAATTTCATCTGATATTAAGTGATAATGTATCTGAAAATGGCACCTTACTGAGCATTGTATCGAGATTGTCACTTAAATTCCTACCCTTAATAGACAAAAATCTAGGCAAGCATTAGTAAATTACCTACCACATTACTCTATAATATAATTCTTTTTCACCAATATCTCAAGATTGGAGTTTTGAGACTCAAAAAATGTTGTGTGATATCTTAATGGCAAAGTTTTATAAGTCCCCGGTGATGTGCTGCTTTATTCAGTAAAAAAGTATCGAGATCAGATCGCAACGTTGGTTATAATAAGGTGTTTACTGAATATCTTACCAGGATTGTTTATGCAATACACCCTATGGCATAAATTACCAAAGGGTGGAGCCTGATATACAGCGAGACATGTCTTTCTTTTAAAATGACTATAACTCGCCTGACAGTAGCCACGCCACATGCCAACAACAATAAAGATAATTGAGAATCAATGTTCTTTATCCAAGCCCGTTAAAGCTGTAAAAGCCATCAGCGGCTCTGTTTTTGGATAGGGTCCCTCAGGCTAACAGTAAGGTCAGTAAAAAAAAAAATATTCTTTAGAAATTTCAGTGTAAAGCTTCATCAAAAGGATACATGTGTCTTGTGTTTTTGTTTATATATATTATATGAAAGAAATATAAAAAACTTATTTAGTTACTTTATAAGCGAAGCGAGTTTTTGTCAACAGTATATGCTGACAGGTTTTCACTATCATAACAATGATTTTTTAATCATAATCCCGTAATCTTGACATATTGATCCTAATATGCGCGTCGCGTTTTGGGACCAGCCGGTTTTCATTTACGCAGACTAACTAATGAAAGCGGCGATTGGCGATGGATTGTTAACCTCCTCTTGTATTTCGTATGCAGCTGTGTTTGTATTGTATTTCGTGCACATGCGTCAATGCTGTTCGTAAACAATGCTGTTTAGCGTCAGAATTTTCAGTCACAAAAGTTCATGTACAATTCATATCTCCATTAAGTAACCAATCCTAGCACTTTACCATAGGGCCGTCTTTGTTTAAACATATAATTGGCAGCGACTACATTGTTACGTTAGCGAATAATACGTACTATGTAATGATGTAAAAAAAAAAAAATACAATTTCCACTGATCTTTAACCAGTTCTTCTCGGCAAGGCGATTTTCCAAACTAATAAACCGATTATATTAAATTATTACGGTTTAAACATTAACTTCCGGTACTGATGTGTAGTCTTCTGGTAAAGTTGTGTAATTGACTAATGCGCTCTCCTACCAATGACAAGCCATTTTTTTTAAATAGGAAAAAAGACGATTCAGTAAATCTAACTGTGGAAGGAGTACACATCTTAAACAGTTCAGAAGTAGCAACTGTTTTTCAGGATTACATCACAAATATACCACTAGAGGTAACAAAAAATATTACATCATCACCTAGTGGTGCATCATCACTTTTATAAAATCTGAGTACACCTTTAAATTCAGAAATTAATTTTACATCTATTAGTGCAGGTGAAATAATAAGAGTTTTTAAGCAATTAAACTTAAAACATACTGAAGATATTTGGGGAATGTCAGTAGTAGTAGTTCAGTCTTTAATTGTTAATATTTCACCATATCGGGCTCATATATTTAATCAGTGTATTGATAAAAGAACTTTCCCCAGTATGATGAAAATAAGTAAAATAGTTCCATTGTTTAAATCAGGCTGTAGGAGAAATATTGAAAATTATGGACCAATTTCTGTGTTTCCTTTGATTAGTAAGATTATTGAGAAAATTATGCTTAATCACTTAGTAGAATACTATAATAATCATAAAATATTGGATGGTCGGCGGTTTGGTTTCCCCAAATCAAAATCTACGACTGATGCCGGTGCAACGCTATTAAGTCACGTATTTGAGGCATAGGAGAAGTCGCAGGATGCAATCAGTGTATTCTGTGATCTTTCAAAAGCTTCCGACAGCGTTGATCACACTAGTACATACTTAAGATGAAACATTATGATGTGTCTGGATCTTTTCTCAACTTTCTAGAATCATATTTAAAAGCTTGTTCTCTCAAAGTAAGTGTTCATGGGGCAACTTCTCGGGATCCTTGGCTAGAATCGCCGTCCCACAGGGTTCGATATTGGGATCGTTTTTGTTTTTAGTAGAAATAAATGATCTACCCCTAATGGTTAAGAACTGTGCTAACATTGTTCTTTTTGTAGACGATACTTCATTTATATTTCAAGTGAAAAGAAAAGAATTGGAGGTTATGCATGTAAATAACTTTTTATTTAAAATATCAGAATGGTTTGCTTTAAATAATATATTGTTAAATGCAAACAAAACAAAATGTATTAAATTTGTCTTACCCAATGTACAACGTGTTGAAAGTAATATTAAGACAGAAGAGAAAATAGTAGGCTTGGTTGATAATTCTGTATTCTTAGGCATCACACTAGATGCATAAATACAATGGGTCCGCACATTAAAACCTTGGCAGGGAAATTAAGCTCCACTGCATACGCAGTGCGTAAGATTCGCCGGTTAACTGATATGGCTACTGCTGGGTTGATCTAATTTGCTTACTTCCACAGTTTAATGTCCTGTGGTTTTTTTGCTGTGGGGTTCAGCAGCTGAGGTAGATACCATAAATGTATTACAAAAACGGGCAGTTTGAGCAATTTACGATATGGGACCATGCGAATCACTGAGGAATAAATTTCAAGAACTTAGTATCTTAACTTTGCCTTCCCAATACATCTTGGAAAATATAATGTATGTTCGGAAAAATGAAGATAATTTTGAACTTTCAACTAAAACGCACAATTTCAATACTAGAAATAAATAGTCATTCCATCTTTTAAACTTAGTAAAACAAATAAAAGTTTGTAAAGTAATTGTGTTAGGTTCTATAATAAACTTCCTAAGCACATTACCGATTTGCCGGATAATGAGTTCAAGAATAATGTTAAGCAGGTTTTATTGTCAAAAGGTTTATTATAGGGTGGCTTATTACGTGAATGATGGTGATGCCTGGATGTGATTCCCTCTCTGTACATCTACTGAAAAAGATAATAACTGTATATAATTAAATACTGTAAATCCAATTAAAAAAAAAAGAAAAGATAATGAGATTTTGATAAACGCGATCGAGTTTCTTGTCGGTTCTTCTCCATGGCTGGGATGTTTTCCGAACCGGTGGTAGTGTTTTGATATTCATAAGTACCTTCTTTGGACCAAATCAGAAGTTGTCCAGTCGCGGACACGGCATGACAGTGCTCTGAACTGTCTACACAGTTTGTTTTTATGCTCCGACCTATATAAATAGCTTTCTCAACTCTTTTAACCATTCCAAACCTCACAGTTTTCTCGTGCAATAAGCTCAAAACGGAGTCCGAAGTATTCTCCTCAAGTATTAAATATAGTCGGAAGCTGTACACTTTTTGCCGCTATTATAATATCCGATTTTTTACTAACAATCGCTCGCAGTGACACCTCACCTCAACTAGGATAAAGTTCAACGTATCAGCATCAGTTGCTGTCGACACGAGACGTAAGCCTTTCCAAGATATACGCTCGCTCTACCATGTGTTTGCATACGTTTGAGGATAAGGGGAAGAAAATAGTATTCAAATATTGATAATAAATAACATATTTACGTAACAATATAGGGTGGTTGGAGGTCGGATTGTGCATTGAAGGGCGTAGAAGGGTGCAATATTGAATTACAATAGTATTTATGCAGTAGTGGAGTAACTTCAGTAACTCCAGTTTAAAGTAACCATATTAGATATATATAAAGTAGAATGTAGGTACGTCTATATACTTAGCACTTTTTTTTAATTAAAGAAGAAACGGTAGACATTGTGATTAAAGTATAGAGTATTCGTAAGACTTAAAAAGGCACCTACTTATTAAAATACTACCTAAATAAAAAGGCTTGAATTTAATGAAGTCATATAAAATTCATCATGGACAAAGATTAAGAAAACGTACATTCTCCATATATTTGTACATTTGTGCTTAGGCAAAATACAGAGCGAACGCTATGTGAATAAATACGGTTTTAGTAAATAACACACAATGGTATAAATTAAAGTTAGAAATTCAATATTTCGAACTTCGTTTCAATCATTTGTGACATGTTATAATAGCGTCATCAAGTTTCCAGGTAAAGTTTAATGAAGTTGATATTTACTTTGCGATACATTGACATGGGGAACGATAAACGAATATTTTATTTTTTATATTAGGTTTAGCAAAACAATTGAAAACAGAAAATTCATTCAGTTACAACGGGAATTTATGACAGGTAGGTGCATACCTGCTAGTTGTTTTTAAAACCATGCAGTGAATATCAGTTGTTGTGATGATAAAATATATTACATTTTTAATCAGTATCCCCAATTGTTATTTGATCGTTTCTTACTCAAGAAAACTTTATAAAATTCCACTGACAAATAATTACTTTTTTTCTTTAAATATGCCATTTTGTTTATTGTATTTTTTATGTTTGTCGCGTTTATTACAGAGTAATATTGAGAACTGCGCACGCGCATCATTTCAAGTAAATTTGTGCATATTATGATGATAATTTTAATTACTTTTTTAAAAGTCATTTCAATTTGCATAAATAAACGTCATTGTGTGGATAAGAGCTTTTATGATTTTATTAATAACCGGTCAAATTACTTTTACAAAATTCGAAAAAAGTAAAAGTCTTTAAAATTTATTTATTGTATTATCATTGATGAAATTTCATCATGTTATTACATGGGAGATATCATTTTTGGAGCAATTTTTTTTAAAATAGATTTAATATAATTAAGTATTAAAATTCTTAGATTATATTCAGTTGCGTAAACCAAAAAAATGAAATTAAATTACTCCCGGAAGAATTCATATTCTTTTTTTCTCGATGACAAGGAAGATAATTTCCGAAGTTTTGCTAAGTTTAACGGACGTGATTGCTTCTTTATTCATATTAAATAACGTATTTTCATTGTATTTATTAATTATAATTTTTAAATCAGTACTTCTCCCAACACCCAGCTTGCTCGACAACTCAATATGCAGTAACCCACAGACCACAATTGTTGAGGCAGACGGTGCAAAAGTAACTTCGATTAATAATTCATTGTGTTTTCATATAAAATGGATCAAAGTTAAATTGCTCGCGAGGGAAATCATTCTCAAAGATATTACATAAATGTGTTTTGTGTAGATACGTTCTCTCTTTTGCCTTGGCCTTTTTGTTTTGAGAGTTTCTATAAAATTTATTGTTGTCAGAGATAAATAATTCTGATGTCTTATTTTTTGTTTTACCTCTGCGGTTGAATTCTTTAGATAAAAGTGGATTAAAAGTATATCAAGGCTGAGTGGTTATTTAATATTTTGGTCGCATCTTACTATAGTTTCATTATTAATTTATTTATCCGAAATTTCTTAGTTACCTTCGACTCAAAACAGATTAACGGTTTGGTCTACGGGCTCGACTGCATTTCTTTAATCGTTTCAGTTACTAACATTTAACTTTTTAATTTTTCTTCTTTTCCACGGTTAGTTTCAGATTCATCTCTACAATGAATAACAACCGCCTTTTGTTGCGGAAAGTTGAAACAACTGTTAAAGTGTTCTAGCAAAGAAATTTGGGATAATTTAATTATTTGGATTTCCGCAAAGTAACGCCTACGTCAATCAAATATTGTAGTATCATTTTAACTTCTGGAAGCGACAGACTTTTTTATGTGACAGAATATATATATATATATATATATATACATATAGCATGTCCACGGTAATTATTTGTTTCTCGGCAGTGTTCTTTTTATCGAACGAAAAATGAAAGAAAAAAGAAAGAACGTAAATGTGTTGGGTAGAAACTTTAAAAAAATTTGACGCGTCATAAAATTTTAGCATTACAACTAAAGCGTCTATCGGTGGTTTGCTCGGGTGAGATAGAGTGATAAAAGAATAGCGTTTTTGGCGCATCTAGTATAATGATACAACATAGAGCTGCGACTGCCTCGTTAGCCTAGTGGTAGTTAGCGCGAATGCTTTAAGCGAGGTACTGGGTTCGAATCCCATGTCGAGCAAAGTATTATTGGGTTTTTCCTATGAAACTCTCAGTAGCAGCTTGGTATTTGGTTTCGTGCCCGATTAATGGCAGTAGGCTCGCCCCCTATTACATCGGACCTAAAAACATACTCGGCGAATTGTGGGTGTACATTAGTACACCTCTGCCTAACCCTTCGGGGAATACAGGCGTTATGTTATGTTATAGAGCTGCGTGCGCACTACGTCACGAAATTGCAATATGCACTCAGCCATCAGTGATAATAATATGAATATTTGTCTGACTTTTATATTTTTTTAATCTGTAAAAATAATTTAACTGTGTATTTAACATTTTTGATTTGAAAAGTCTATTGGCGCGCCTTGGCAGTAAAATCGAACCGTTTGCCATTATGGCAAATGGCATGACGCTCTCTCATTCATGCCTTTATGCCCCCTCTACGCCGCCGCTCTCGACTCTCTTTCTTGATCGCGTGCGCGTACTAGTCTTTCTTATTTTGCTCCATTTTTTATTTATTATAAATTTACTATGATTTTTCACATCTTCTGGGTAGGCCGTTACGGCCAACTATGTTTTTTTTAATTATTATTCATTACTTTCCTCTCGATATTTGATCTTCAGCTAAATAAATATATCTATCCGTTGCGAGAATGATTTTTAATAAGATATAGTTTATGGTGACCAAAGCATGCTCAGAAGTGGGTTACACTACCAAAGTTCATCTATGTACCATTTTTTTTGTGTGGTGAAAAAAAAAATGGCAACTCTTACACAACTTTCAAATTTTACAGATAAATTATCGTCAATTGTTAACTCTTGTCCAAATGATATTTTTTGTAATTATGGGGTATTTTAATTTGAGTAATATTAACTGGTCTACTGACTGCGATATAAACCTACCTCGGTACTCGGGCATCGCAGGTGAAACACAAATATATTTCAACGACAACAATCTCGACGAGTTACCTGAGCTCGAGTTATTTAATTCACCAATATTTAACAAATATCATACGAGCAGAAATGTCTATAAACTGGTTTGACATGACTTCCTGACTGGCCCGTCTTTTGTGTTTTTTTTTTGTTTCCGCTTTCTTGTTTTTATTTCATTACTTGATAATAATTATATAGTATAAATTAACATAAAGCAGACGAGCATTAATTTAGTCTCAATATGCGAAAACAGCTAAATGGTGTAGAATTTATGAATATTTCGTATACATTTAGAATTTAAGCACTGTATGTTCTCTGAATAAAATAAAATAAAATAAATAAATGCCACATATTTATTATGCTGTAGCGTTCGGACGTACTGTATTGTTAAATATTGAAATGTAGTATGGCTTTTATTTTTATATCCAATATCCTACCGATTTGATCATATTATGAAAGGCGTTATTCAAAGAGCTCTATGAATCGTTCTAATAGAACGAATTGTAATACCTATATCTCCAGATCGAAGCAATTATAACGCTGCATTCCTTAGCCTTTTTTAGTAATGTTCGCTTTAAAAATGAATGTAACTCAACTAATTACAGTGGGCATTTTATAAAACCCAACAATTCATGTATAAAATAATACAAATTCTTAGGTTATTGATTAAGTTTTAGGTATAAAATTTGAAGTAAAAACTTTAAACGTAACCCAAAGATAAGTGACTTTTTTGATGGATTATGAAAACGGTTTATCAACAGACGTTACGTATATTTAATTATTTTAACTCCATTTAATGAATAATAGAAGAGTTCCTTAAAAATGAGAGAAGGGGAAAATAATTTTGAAATCAGCTTTACAATAATAATATGGTCTCAATTTTATGTGTCCCGTATCCCAGGAGTATCCCGTATGTATCTAAATTGCATATTTCTAATGCTTGTATTACCCATTCCAATGGGATATCTGCACGATTTACCTACAATGGAGTTGACACATATTATGTTTTATCAATATCTTTCGAATTTTTTCAAAGTTAAGTAATACTCCCTGATTTATTGCTATTGAGGGTGTCAGTAGGATCAGGATTTTATGAAGGTCGCGAGGACCAACCAAAACCAAACCGAGGGCCAAATTTTTCAGTTCATTCTTGTTAAGTCATGGTTGGACATGGGCTTAATGTACGCCGAAAGCGTTGTAATTGCCGAATGGTTACAATAGTCAAATATAGATCAGACGTACGCAATTTCAGGCTAGAAGGTACCAAACATATTTCATTTCGGGATTTGCGTAAATATACTAATTTGAATTAACCCTAGATAACTAAACTTCATTTTCTCAGCTACATCATAACTAAACAATCGTCAAGCGGACTACGCATTAAAAACGATAATATCAACAAAATCGTTTAATAAAAATAGAAACTTGTTATATGACACAAATAGTATGGGGTAGTAGGACTATAAATAGAATATTTTACGCGGATTCAACGTAGAAAAAAAAAGCAGGACTTCATGTCCTCTAGAGGGCGTCATATTGAATTCAGTGTGAAATTATATATCCTATAACCAGCGGACAATCAAGACACTTCTACCGATATCTCATTTATCAAATTATGTTACGTGAATTAAAAGAAAATCGCGTACAGATGAATATAGCGGTGAAAATCATAACCCTCCTATCGTTTCCCCATAGTCGGGTAATAAAAATGAGCTTCTACACTGACTACATTACGTAGAACATTCTGTAACATATGGTTACGATATCAGGCCTCAAAATCACCATCTGTAACCGCAGTCGTAGCCAACGCTTCACGAGTTGTTTATCAATCTTCATAAAAAATCTTGCCGAGAGAGCATTTTGTTTTTGTTTCCATTGTTATTAGACTCATGAATAGCATAGCCGTTGGCTTTCAATAGGCTTAGGTAGTATATCTTATAAGTACAAAGAGAAATTGGGTAGTTGCATGGAAAACATGTTGATTCCTATTAAGAGTATTTGAGCTTTAAATATTATTTACGTTAATATCCTCTCATATTAAGTCATCTAAGTCTATTATTTTACGTTAATATCCTCTCATATTGAGTCATCTAAGTCTATTATTTAAGTTCTTTGCTTTTTACTCGGTCGTCACCAGACTCCGCGTAGCTATTCAGATAATCGGATTCGCTATTAGTGTATTTCCTCTTCTAAATTGCTAGTTTCCTCCCCATATTTGTTTTCTATTTTTGCATTAATCCATTCTCTTATCATCTGTTTTTCTTCAAATCCATCTAAATATAAGCAACATACGATTTGAAGATAATAATATAATATAATACAAAAGTTAAAAAAAAAAGACGATTATCGTAACAAAAGTACACATTACGTCACCAGTAATTGATTATTTCATTAGAAGTATATTAAAATAGACAACTTTTATCATGAATATGAAAAATTATTCAAATAATAAACTAGACAACAATAAACGTAAAAACAAATGTAACGTACAACATACCTTTGCATAAAAGCTACGTAGCAACTAAACTTTCATCGAGCGGACGACAAGATGGCCGTAAGTCAATTTCTAATTGACTTGTGAATACAATTTCATCACGCACTGCTCTTTATATTCAAATTATGAAGGTAGAAAAAGAGAGACGCGCGTGGAGTACAGAGAAGTTTGTGAACTTTACATTCGAGTAGGGGTGCGTCGTCACGCAGACGAATGATTTATCTAGGGTTAAACGAGTAACACCATTCTCTGGGGGTGAAACAAATTATCGTAAATAATTCTAAACGGCTTGAGTAATATTCTTGTAGTTTCAAATTTAATGGAAAATATACAGATGTATTTATAGATTTTGCGTTATTTCAAAGTCATGGGCTGGCGTGGATACGAATGGGACCAAACATGTTTTGGGCACCAGCCTTTGCCTAGTAATGCATTATGCAATGGTTCTATGTATGGAACATTACATCCAAGATTCCCACTATAAATGTCCACGTATTGATTGTTAATTTACGAAAGTTGTTAAACAATGTTAAATAGGAGTATTATAGTATTTATTTAGACACCCGTTCATAAAACTCTTCGTCCATCTCATTTTAAACATGTTTTTGTATTGTACGTTGAATTTAGTAATTTTAATTGTTATATAATTTAAAATTAATTACAAGAGCTAATTGGTACGATATCTATGTCTTTAAAAAAGTTACAAAAAAAAGTTGCGCGTTCTCTCTCTCTCTCTCAAAGTACCATGTAAAAAAATCTAAGCCAGCTATAAAAGTGTCCTTAATAACTCTGTTCCCGGGGTTGGCATATAGGCCATTTTTGTGTAGGTACATTTTTGACGTAAGGGCCAAAAGGCTTAATAAAGAGAAAAAAAACTTTTGTTTGTAGTACTTGTATTTAACTGCTGCAAAATTCCAATCACCATACATATCCTGTTGTATCCATATAGCTGTTCACCACACCTCTGCTCATGACTATGGAGGAAGAGCGGATTTTATCTTATTTATTGTGCAACATGTCAATGATAATTTCTCTAATAAGTTACATGTTAAGTGCGGATCTTTCCAATTTTTTGTTCAACAAATAAAGTGCAGACTTTTTTCCGAACTTCAATGAGAAAAAATATACCCAATAAAAGTCATCATCACTCTAGACTTCCCACAGTGACAATATATAGCCGCTAGGACAAAAAAATTCTAATACAGTGTGCAAAAAGTACAATAATTTATTTACCTAACCCTCATTTTTATATCGTTCGAAAGCGTCGACGCCACAAGCCGTCATGTCGCGTCGCTTCTATCATTTGCGCGTAACGTATTCCAACGAAATGAATATTTGCATTTATATCAGAATGTTGCTCACCGGTCATATTTGCTGTTAGTATTGCAAGCTTTTATAGTAAGATTTTGGGGTGTCTGTATTTTTTATTTATTTATTAAGGATAGATTTCTAATACTATCAATGCCATTTTCTCCCCTCCCTACTCTTCAGAATGTCTCACTAGCAATGCGTGACAGCCTCAATACCCTAGGTGTGAATATTCGCAGCGACCTTAACTCGAGGGATTACACCGGGAGTACTATATCTATTACATCTCGGAGACTCGGAATCCTGAACAGGGTGCAACGCGATACGGTTTTTCACGCCCGATCAAACTGTACCTTCTATTCAAGACAAAGTTCGGCCGTGTATGAAATACTATTCGCATCTCTGCGATGGATCTGCAGAGATGGACAGTTAGCATTGTTAATGATGCAAACGTTACCAAATACATCGAGCCGCTTCAGCTGCGCAGGAACATCGCTTACCTCGGCGTGTTCTATAGTTAGACTTGGTTGATATATAATTATGGTGAGTATTCTGAAGAGCTGTTAAATCAATTTCCCTCCTCTGCTTTTCACAACAGAACTACAGGCGTTGGGCTTCGGAGTCGCAGTTTTACGGTAACCTCCGTCTCGGCAGGAATTAATAAGTTTTCTACCACTTATCTTTGTCGTACCGTAAAACTGTGTGGAACCTTTGCCTGGCCAGTGTGTTTCCTCCTTATTACGATACCTTTAAGGGTAACCTCTTCAGGTTACATATCTTCATATATAAAGATCAGCTTATATATCTTCATATTTATACAGGCCAGTATGACAGCGGCGACTGCCGATGGATTTCTATTTCTCAGTGCTCGCCGTTGTGTTTGAATTGTACTGTGCCTTCATCAGGTACAGTGCCATATAATTTACGAATTACTATAATAAAAATTATTAATGAATGGATGAACGAATGAATACTATATTCTACTTTTGGTTCGTACACTGGCAAGCTTAATGCTTTAAGGCCTTTTCTGACAGCTTATCAGCAGTTATGTATAGATTTGAATTTATATCCGAGCTCGGGTAAATCATTGATTTCTTCTGACTATAAATAAAATACATTCTGAGAACAGTGGCTACTATCGAGCCGTGATCTATCGCCGCCACCACAACGAAAACTACACCTACTCTACTCGAAATGTGACGGATCCGAAGTGTCATAATGAAATTCTATTTATGCGCTCCGATTCGCTATAACCTCATTGTTACTATGTCCACAACAAGTGTATGTGTAAGTTTTAGAAAAATGTAAAATTTTAATAAAACCTACCTGCTTAATCACGTCTATTCTCTACTACATCTCGTCTCGGAATGACACATACATGCACGCCTACCCATTTACATACAGTCGTATCATCGAAACTTGTACCATATTTTTGAAATCCTCCCTTAAATCTATTTTTAATACCTCACATTTTCAAACCAATTACTGTACATGTAGAAATTTTAATTTTATTTGTTCACTCGTCATATTTAAATTGTGGCAACACTGAATATACAATCATTTCACTCGCTAGTTTGTCGTGTTATTGCAATGCTGCAATGCACCTGACAAAAATATTATGCAAAAATGATTGGTTTTGGAAGTTATTGCTCATATTTGATCGAATAAAGCCTTTAACTTTATACAATAACTAGCGGTGCCCCACGTCTTCGCACTTGTTTATTACGTAGATATTTTATTATGTTTGTCTCGGAATTGTATCTTTATAGCTCTTTAAATTAATGATGATTGAAATATTATGTGATATCTTCCCCGTACAAAATTTCATCAAAATCGGCTGAGATTTTTTATTATTTAAGTATTTATAAGTACTAGCTGTTGCCCAATGATCGAAATTCGACCAGCGACTTTTGAATCATAGACTATTTTCTGTTTGACTTTTGCAATATCAACCTAAACAATGAATATTATATCACTTACTGTCACTTTTCATTGAGTTACAATGTCAATTTTTTGAGGGGTCTAAATTCCATGGCACTGATCCGGTTAGGATTCGCAGTATTAATTTATTTTATTTAATGTATTAGTAACAGATATTATAGATACATTTTAGCTTTCTGCACTCCTTCATCATATAAACTTTAACCATGCCCAAAACTCAGTCTTTCGTGCACGCAATACACTTAAAAAGGGGTATAAAGTTTTTGCTTCACGTATTAATATAATGATTATGACGATAATATTGACAATTTATATATTCATCTACAGCGACATAAATCTGGATATACAAAAATACACGAAAGGTTTTTTAAAATATCAAATTTGTGGTCTGTGTTTATTATAAGACCACCGTCTTGAAGAAAAATGTAGCAACTACAGAAAGTATAATTTAGAGGAAAAAATAGAATACAAATCTGGATAATGTAATTGTTTTTAGAAGAAATAAAAATTGCGTTACAAGGGGACTAAGTAATATAATATATACAGGGAAAATATAGGTAAATATTGTTTCTACTCGCTTTCGATAAACATATTGTTGAACATTTTAGTTATTCATAACGTAAACAACATTGTGATATCTTCATTAGGTAAGACTGCGGTTTTGTTCGAGCTTAATTATGAACTGCAGTGACCACTTAACATAAGATGGCGTGTACGCCTATTTTAAATTTCCTCCTAATAAGAAATAATAAAATAAGATAATATATTTAGTTTTTACATAGGTAACTCTGTTAATCTTCATACAAACTGAACTTTTAACCTTAAAGCATGTCCTGTAATTATAAATTTGTTATGCTTAACATCAATTTTATGTATTACGATAAAAAATTGATTTGATTTTTACATTTAAAAATGTATATAATTGACGTCTTTGGCAAAAAATTATCTTTTGTTATTTTTAATAAATGATTTCCGTTCATAAACCTAAATCGTTCTGGAATATTATCTGATAACAATTTTTGCAATTACAAGTGAAATACAAGGAGACCATAACACTACGTATTAATGTATATGTTTTTCTTAGACTCATATTTTTACGATTTTGAAGCAATGATGGCTGTGTTGGTAGCGTGTACGGATCCGCGTCGATCGACATGAGTTCGAATCCCTACAATGAGTCTGAGCTTTCGGTGAAGGAAAACATCGTGATAAACCATATAATAGTGGTAGGTCCTTTTTCTAATGCCCGCCTGGCTAGCTACCTCCCTCAAGTTGAAAATCAGTCACCAAATACCAATAGATGTTTTCCGGCACTGCACTTGAGAGCCAGTCTTCCACTAAGCTTAGCACGCTAATCAATCTTTGGCCACATCGTCCCTTAGGACCAGATGAGATTGGGGCCTCAATGCTAAACATGTAACGATAAAAGAAAAAACGACAACGATATGATATTACATCGAAATAGCACTAGTACTAAGCCGCTCTCACTTCAACCTTGTATTTTTGTGACATTAAACATTTGAGTCGTACAAAACCAAAAGCGGCAAAGTAGGGCTGGCCGGGCTGACCGTTAATTAGAAATTAAAAAAATTAAAGTAAATAATTCCCAATAAGTAAATGAAGTAAGTAATCAGTAAATAAATTAATAAAGATCCTCAAGACACAGGTTTGCCTAGTTTGGGGACCATTGTTAGAATATAAACTGTACAATGTAATTTTTAGTTAATAAATAAATTAATAAAATTTTAGATACATCTATGTCGAATCATCAACATCATCATCATCATCATCATCTTCTTCTTCTTACCCTTGTTCTACTTAAGTAGGGTCGTCACAACGTGTTTTCTTCTTTCACTCTATCAAATATCATCTCAGTATTCACACCTTTTATACGCATATCATTCTTCACACAATCCATCTATACCTTCTTCGGGTTTCCTCTACTCCTGTATCCATTCACCTTCATACTTAACATTCTTTTAGATATATAACTTTCATCCCTCCTCGTGACATGCCCATACAATATTTTGTACATTAGTACACCTCTGCCTAACCCTTCGGGGATACATGTTACGAATATTATGAATTACGTATACGAAAATAATACGAAATATTATTATTACGAATGTTATGAATATTTTACTGTTAGTTTCACCTAAAGATAACAGTTAAATATTCTCCATTTCATCATCACTACCGGACATAGGCCTGTCCCAGTGATCGCCAATAAAATCAGTCCTGTGTTGCCCGCATCCAGCGACGTCCCGCAACCCTTACCACGTCATCCTTCAAGGTCGTCCACCTTGTGACGGGTCTGCTATTAAAAAGAACTCTGGCCCCATCGGCCATCTGATAAACGAGCTACATGCCCCGCACATTGTCTCTATGTCGCCAATTTTGGTTCTTCTGCGATGTCCTCATTTGAGATTCGATCACGCAGAGAAACTCCGAGCATAGCCCTCTCCATTTCGCTTTGAGTGCCCTTGAGTTTTCTTATGAGGCCCATAGTTAGCGACCACGTATCAACACCATATGTATTCACTGGCAAATACACATTACTCGAGGAGTTTCCTTTTGAGATATTGCGGTATTTTGAAAAAGAAAATTGTACATAGCTTCCTGTTCGCTGCTCAATCGTATTGGATTTGCCGATTTTATAGTACAATAAAAATGTGGTAACACTAAACTAAAACATAGCACTTACAAAGTGGTACAAAATAAAACACAAAAACAAAACGTTTTGGTTTACAAATTGTCCTGCTTGACATTCTTTCTAAGAAATGACTTAAGTCAATATCAATGCCTTATTATTACATTATTCCTGCATTGCTCGAGCGACAATCAATAATTAATCTATGATTATTACATTATTTATTTATACTGATTATTCAAAATATTTGCACTTCGAAATGTATCGATTTTTGTACAAAATTAATGACAAAAACCTACCGCAGAAGATAGTCATGGTCGCACCAAGATCCAAGTTTTATATCTAAAGAATATTTTAAAATGCCCAATCAGAAGTTATCTTGCTTCGATACAGACATCTCTTAATAGAACCGATTGAAATAGACCCTAATATAGAAAATAGCAAGAAACTATAACATAACTCTAAAAAACGTGGCATATTTCGGCTTATAAACACAGCAAAATATATTCTGAATCAATAAATAGTTTGCTTAGTAGGTTTTTTATTCATACATTTATATGTTGTTATACCTCGTGATATAGGTGGTATTTTGTATAATAAAGCTTAGTTTTCTGCACAAATTAAGTGGATTGGAAATAATAACATGGACCATACATTCTGTGATGCCATACGAACTCCTTGGAAAGTTCTAACAAGGAAACCATTTTGTTAAAATACTGAAATCATCACGTTATATTTTTTAATTAATTACTCGATAATGGGAGTAATGATTTTCAACAAAGCGGAAGAAAAGCCAAGTTAGGAAATGCCGACGTGTACGTTGTGTTACAAAATAAAATCACCTAAATTGTCTACTTTAGCTAGAAGATAAAACGATTTTATCATAATGAAAAATAACTAAAATAAGTATTTCAATCAGTTTAATAAATATTCAAGAAATATTTAAATATAAAATAAAAGTAAAATATTTCAATATTATTATTTTTTTTTAATGTAAGTAAGTCACCAAATTATTCTGGTACACTTCTTCTTAACTTATAAGCCTCTGCGTGAAGAGTTTGTATACTAAGGTTAGTTATCCTCCAATCACCGTCTGGGAATACACGTGAGCTGAACACCACCTCACCTTCTCCACAGAATAGCTCTAAAGAACTCGCGTCCAGAAATATCCTCCAAGAATGAGATCCAAGTGGGTTCCATTCAACTTGCCTGACATCACCTGATCTATCTACGACAACTTTTCTGACCTCCGGATCCCACTTAATCAAAACTTCATCACCGCCTTTCTCACCTTTGATTAACAGCTCGATTTTCTGATTCAAATCACCGTTGATAGTTATTTCGCCGGTTTTTTCCAGTTCAACAATTCCATTTGTGCTTAAATCTCCTAATAAAACTGTATCTTCCCTTAATTGAATAATTTCATATACAGGTTTCATAAGAATACGGGTTCCGACAAGTTTCAATTCTCTAATTATAGTCAGAGCACCGGCCCAGCCGTCAACATCTTCTGGATGTGGAACCTCCCACATTCCAAACCAAGCAACCACGTATCTTTTACCATGAAACTCATTAGTTTGAGTAGCGTAGAAGTCATGCCCGTAGTCCAATTCCTGGAATTCTTCTTCAGGGACAAATTCGAAAGTATCATAGTTAAAATTGCCGACAATGTATCCAGTTTGATGAGTATTCTTAAATCTATCTCCCTTCGGATCCATTCCTTGAGGTGATAGAAGAAGAATAAACTTTCCGTCCAACTCAAAAAAGTCCGGACATTCCCACATATAGCCCATATCACCTTCGGACTCTGCGAGAACACTCAAATAATCCCAGCTGATTAAATCCAAAGACCTGTACAACAGAACTCTTCCTCGTTCATCAGAAGTTTTGCTGCCGATGATAACATACCAATAGTTACCATATTTCCACACTTTAGGGTCTCTGAAATCTGGAGAACCGTTGGGCGCTAAAGCAATCACTGGGTTACCTTCGTATTTGTTAAATTTAATGCCATCATCACTATAAGCTAAATATTGTGTTTGATTGTAGAATGGATCCGTATCTGTTAATTCATGAGCTGTGTACATCAAAACTAAGGAATCTCCATTAACAACAGCACTGCCAGAGAAGCACATCTCCTTATCAGGCAATAAGGCTGTCGGTAATTGCTTCCAGTCCACTAAGTTAGGACTTGACACATGGCCCCAATGCATTGGTCCCCATACGCTCTTATATGGGTAAAATTGGTAAAACATATGATATTCCCCTTTGTAGTATGAAAAGCCGTTAGGATCATTCATCCAGCCGATTGGAGGGGCAATATGGTAGTGTAATCTATACCTCGGATTGATATCTGATTTCTTGGCCGCTATGTAATCTTCCAAATCTTGTTTTGCATTGTCCCGACGTAACGTTTTCGGATGACTTGCACGTAGCACGCACAGTAACGTAAAAAAAGTTATCACTCTGATCATGGTTGAATAGAATTTGCAAGTGATCTTCGTTTGGGGGCCTTTTATAATACATATGAGGCAATTGATAAGGATAACCTTGGATAACTATGAAGTGTTTTATTTGCTTGAGAAAATATTCTCGTGAATATTTATCTCAAATATATTGCTTGTGATATTTGATAACCTTTGATTATGAATATAAATTATATATTCAAAGTTAGTAAATTTAAAACTAAGTAACTGTCAATCAATATATCTTATACATCGACTTAGTGTTTAAAATGGCACGTAGAAATTAATGAAACTGTATTTCTAATTTATGCTGATTTGTTATTTATAATAAATAGTCTAACGATACAATACACGTGAGTGCACGCAAAGGCGGTGGCCGGCGGACTAAAGGTCGCGACTCACGGTCACTCGGTCAGGGACGCGGGGAAAGGGTGAAGGTATGCTTGCGCCAGCGTCGATGGAATGCGGCGCGCGTTACAACCTCCCCCTCTAATCCGAACTATGCGACGCTGCGTTCGGGTTAGCAACAAACTTACGCGGCCTACCTCGTCTCCGTTTCTCACGTACGGGTGCTTGGATATGGCCAACGAAGGGCGTAAGCTGCGAAACATGGTACTTACCCAGTAGTTCCCCGTTTGTTATCCGCTCCAGCAGGTAGGTGGCCGGGCTGACGGCCTCTCGGAAGCGATACGGCCCGTCGCGTCTGGGAATAAATTTGGGTGTCTGTCCTTGACTGGTATCATTGGCACCTTGAGTCTTCAAGAGGACCAGATCGCCTCCGTTATACTCCGGCGCTGAGCGACGACCGCCATCGGCATTCCTCTTATGTACAGCTTGAGCTCTCTCTTGCACGTCTCGAGCATCTACAAGAGCAGTTGAAAGCTTTCTTAGATAAGGAGTGAATGATGGTATGAAATTGTCACCTTCCAAGATACGTTGCATGTCCACAATAGCGTCAGCTGGCGCGCGGAGCTCTCTTCCAAAGGTAAGGTAAGCGGGCGAAAATCCGGTGCTTGCCGTTATCGCCGAGTTCATCGCAAACCTTATCGCGGGCAGGTGCAAATCCCAGGTATCGTGGTCGCGCCCAACAAGTATAGCAAGTTGAGGTTTAAGATCGCAATTTTTCCTTTCCACAGGATTAGCTTCCGGGTGATACAACGGAGTCAACGTTTGGTCAATGCCCATACAGTGATATACTTGCTGGATCATAGCGCTTATAAACTGCACGCCGTTGTCGCTGATAATGCGGCGAAGAACGCCGAACCTAAGGAATACTTCGCTAATTAGAGTTTTAGCACATTCTGCACTAGTCGCGTTCTTGAGTGCGAATATTTCTACCCCACGCGTACTAATGTCTTCTACGATAAAAATCCATTTATTCTTGGAAGCAGTCTCGGGTAACGGACCGAACAGGTCCACTGCCACGATCTCGAAACTCCTTGCCGATGCGGGGGCTTGAATCAGACCTGCCGGTTTTCTATTATCACATTTGTATCTCTTATATCTCAGCCGACCATTCATTGATATAGTTGGATATAAAAGATCTCATCCCAGGCCAGTAGAACGAGCACTAATGCGTGCTAGCGTGCGCTCGACGCCGAAGTGTCCAGCTGTTGGTGCATCATGAAACTCTTGTAATACTTTACAACGTTCGTGTTGAGGGACGACGAGTCAAGCTTCGTCCTCGTCGTCTCGTCCTTCTGGTCCATACCTAAATAGTATGCCGTCGGACAATACGTAACCGCAGTTAGCCCACGGTCTCCCCCTAAAGGGATCGTCTGACTCCATGTCTTCAATGATTTTCTTTACATCCTCATCTTCCAACTGGTTCACCCTAATGTCGCTGGGGGATCGCGCCGGTAGGTCTACAGTGGTTAAACAAAACACGCAGTCGTTAGGTCACGATAACGTGTCCGCTACCACGTTCGCCTCTCCTGGCGTGTATTCTATACGCAGATTATATTCTTGCAATGTGAGGGCCCACCTGGCAAGACGGCCGCTCGGAGACTTTAGACTCATGAGCCAGCGAAGCGGCTGATGGTCGGATTTTACTAAAACCTCACTCCCGTCGATGTAGCCTCGAAATTTGGAGACAGCCCAAACAACGGCCAAGGCCTCGCACTCAGTCGTGCTGTAATTTTTCTCAGCATCAGTCAGCAACCGGCTGGCGTATTCAATCGGACGCTCGTCCTCGTCCTCCCCCTGCAACAAAACCGCTCCCAAAGCATAGCCGCTACTATCGGTTCGCAAAACGAATGGTTTTGACTCGTCAGCTTGCCTAAGAACGGGAGCAGAAGTTAGAAGCGTTTTAATTCTCTCGAATGCCTCTTTTTGCGAAGACTCCCACCACCAGACGCTTTTCTTCTTTAACAGGTCGGTTAATGGGCGGGCGACTTCGGCGTATGCAGGTATGAAACGTCGAAACCAGCTAGAGGTTTGTATAAAACTTTTCAGGCTACTCACGTTCTGCGGTGGTGCCATATCTTTGATGGCAGCTACCTTATCGGGGTCCGTTTGTACCCCGCCAGGTGCTATTATGTGTCCTAAAAATTTGACTGAGTCTCTGGCAAAGTGACTCTTCTCTCGGTTCACTCTTAGACCAAATAACTTTAGTCTGTCAAAAACTATCCTCAAGTCCTCCATATGACCTTCAAATGACCTCGATAGGACGATCAGATCATCTAAATATGCCAGGATCGACATGCGCTCCGGTAAGTTTGATTTGAAACGATCCATCAGGCGTTGAAAAGTAGCACCCGAGTTCTTAAGACCCATGGGCATTCGCTTGAACCGGAACGTTCCAAGGGTGTAATGAAAGCAGTTTTGTCACGATCGTTAGGATGTACACTAACCTGAAAATATCCAGCTCGTCGATCGAGGGTTGTCATAAAGTTGCTGGTCTTTGCTGCGTGAAGTACGTCTTCAATGCGCGGAAGTGGATAGCGGTCGGCCTCGGTCACGGCGTTCAGGCGTCGGTAGTCTACGCAAAGCCTGGTACCTCCGTCCTTCTTCGTGACCAGCACCACGTTTGCTGCCCAGGATGATTCACACTCCTCAATCACGTCGGCGTCAAGCAGTTCCTCTATTTCTCTTGCGAGGGCTTCTTTCTTGTTCGGCGACATCCTATAAAGTGGAGATGCAATTGGCTCTTGATTATCGTTTATTTTGATACGGTGTGTCGCAAACTCGGTCGGTGGACCCTCAGATGCAAACTGACCTGACCTGCTCAAAATAAACGCGTTGAGGGCATCTTTCTGCTTCGACGTGAGTCTGGATACCTCGTGGTCCCTCAGGCTAATGTTAGCAGAAGCTATTTCCATGAGTTCAGAGTTAACGGAAGTTAAGCTATACTCACGCGCGAAAACGTGTTGTTTGTTGGGATCGTCGGAAAAGTACCAGATACCTTGCGGTATGTTCAAGGTCACTCCTGCGTCGATGATAAAATCGCGGCCCAACAGAGTCTTCGTGTTGGCGCCGGGAAGCACGAGGAACTGTGTACGTATCACCCGTCCCTGTAACGTGACATTTACAACTGTTGTAAACACTTTACTTACTTGAACCGAACCGTCGGCTAAACCAAAAGAACGTTCGGTTTCAGTAAAGTCATTTACATTACTAAGAAAAATCTTGTAAAGCGCTGGGCTTGCTAAGCTGTGCGTAGCCCCGGTATCTAATATTGCCACTCCTGTCTTATTCAGGATGGAAATTTCAACGACTGGTAGGTCGTCGTCGTTAGAGACGACCACGCAATTAAAATCGGCGTATCTCGCCGATGTCACGGGAGTATTTCTCTTGGTTCGGCATGTTTCACATTTCGAACGCACAACCCCCGGCTGACCACATCCATAGCACCGTATACTAGAAGAGGTAGCACTATTACTGTTATTGTATGTAGGTGTAGTATTCACATCTACACGACTACTATGTCCCTCCGATAAACGATAAGAATCGCTAGTAGGGCGGTGATCGTAAATATTTGTATTCACCGTTGCGTTACGCTTCACACTCTTACGACAGTTTTCCGTCGTATGTCCAAAAATATTACAAAACGTACATCGCGGTCTAACACGTTTAGGTTTTGATATACTATCTATATGGGCCGCATCGTTCGGATTAGGAAAGGGTAGTGTAAAATTTCGACTTACCGATACAGGTTGCTTACTATACTCTGCGCGTGATTCCTCCACGTCCCTGGCCGTTCTTACAAACATTTCAAGATCAGTAATGGTATCACGCGGCACGTATTTACAAATTTTCCTATCGCACAATCCATACACGATGTCAATCTTCATTGCCTCCGGTACTTCGTATGGCAGCTTGCAGATAAGTGCACGGAGACGGCACACAAATACGTCGGCGCGCTCGTCTCCCTGCTCGCTCGCGAAGATGTCACGGAGTATCCTGTAAGCAGGCCGGGGTGCTCCAAACCGGCTCCGTAGTCTTCGTAAGGCCTCTGTCCACGTCGTCACTATCGATCGATGCCTTTCCACCAAACGGCGGCTTCGCCGGTTAATAATATCGCCAAACCGCGTAATGCATGCTCATCAGTAACGTTAGCACATTCTTTATAAATTTCAATTGTATCTATGAACGCTTCAAGTATCTCGTCGCTGTAGGTAGCCGGCGTGCCATCAAAACGCGCGGTGCACTTCGCGAAGTTTCCGTACCGTGCCACGTTATCGGTAATGGATCGCGAAGTGTTCGCGATGTCGGTTGACAATCGCGTATTCACTAACAGCTGTTCGAACATTTGCCTATTGGACTCTGCCTGGCTCCTGGAAACGGCCGTGATGATCGAAGTAAGCTGTGCATCAGTCATCGTCACGGGGTTGCCTCCGGTGTTCGCTTCTTCTTCGTCTGTAATTTCTAGCTCGCTTAGGTTGGCATCATCTTGTCTTCGACGCGTTGTTCTAGGCATCTTAAACAATTAAACGCGTGATAGCTAAACGGTTACTCGTATTTACGTGTTCTCGGGCCGCTAGTTGGGACGCCACTTTAACGATGCAACCACGTGAGTGCACGCTAAGGCGGTGGCCGGCGGACTAAAGGTCGCGACTCACGGTCACTCGGTCAGGGACGCGGGGAAAGGGTGAAGGTATGCTTGCGCCAGCGTCAATGGAATGCGGCGCGCGTTACAATAGTAATAATAAGTAATATATCAGATTATTGGTCCTGTAATTGTCCATACTAGTAATAATATCATAAATCCAAAAGTAACTCTTTTTGTCTATCTGTTACGTTTTCACACCTAAACCGCTGAACCAATTTCGATGAATTTTTTAAATATATAGAGTGGACCTTGAAGAAGGACATATTATGCTAACTATTGTTTCGAAAATAAAGCTTGATGGAGTGAAATAGCGAATGATAGTTTGTAAGGAAAATCCATTGTTTCTTAAATTAGGAATATGAACGTTCACATTTATGCTTTTGGAAAGAAATAAAGAATGTTCCGCGTTTTTGAAAAATCATCCCTCGTGGGTGCTGCGGTACAATAGAGGATGATTTTAATTATTTTGAATATATGCATGTACCTATAGACTATATGAAACCGTGGGCTAATTTTCGATATTTGTCGGAGAGATAGCTTGTTGAGATAGTTCAACTACTCTAAGTACTCTAAGGTGTTAATTGCAGCCTATAGGTAAAAAAAATAAGGAAAACTGTAAAGTTATTAATTAATTTATTAATTTGAACATTTACATAATAAATACTAAAAAAAGTAAAGAAAAATAGACAGAGGATATTGCTTAGTGCTACTATAGTTAAAAGTGTAGACTATATAATAAATAAAAGAAACAGAAGAGGAAGCAGATTAAAATGCAATAAACGACGTAAATTCAAAAAATTGGTAAATTACTGTATCAACATTACTCTTCTAACTCAGCAAAAAATTTCTTGATTGCAGGAACGTCGTCATGTAAAATGTCTAGCTTGTTGGATTTGTGCAGTGTGTTAATAGGTGCTGTTATTCGTTCTACGAAAGCATTATAACCCATATTAGAGAGCAATCTTTCTGTAGCAAATAAATTAAAACACGTAAGTTTAATATTTTGTTCGAATGCTTCGTATAAAGTCTTACCTAATACCAGAAATCAATATCTTCAATATTTATTACGTCACGGATAGTAGTTGGCTATGTCGACTTAAGAGGAATATCAAAGATTAAGTATTAATATGGAAAACTTAGTATAGGTGAAGTAATATTTTTAGCATTTTTTGCAATTTTTAGCAATTTAAAAAAAAATTGCAGGTACAGAAACCTTATTCCTAAATAATATTCAAAAGGAAGGCAATTCCTGATCAGGCTAGCATGAAGATTAAGAAAGATAAATAAAAAAAACTACCTCTCGTCGATAGGTGTTGTCACAACTATTTCGTCGTGTTACTGATAGTGAATAATTCTTTAAATAGGCCGAAGAAAGCTCCGTAATATGATTTATTCTTGTTTTGTATTTGTATACAAAAGTTATTATGTCTATGCGATCGGTCATTATTTGCAGTGGTTGTGAGTAGTATATTTGGTTTGTGAACAAAATGGGTAGATACAGAAAGAGAGCTCCAGTCAACCTTGAATTTAGTTATCAAATCTTGACTGTAGCACTAGGGCTCTTATTCACAAAGTACATTGATCACTAATTATCTTCGATGAATAAAACTCTACAAATTGCCTACTGTTAAATGAGGATTTAATTTAATTTAATGTAATATTTATACAAACAAATAGACATCAATTATGATAAGAGTGTTTATTAAATTGTCAATTCAGAAATTATTCTCACACGAAACAATAATTAAGGATATTGTCAAAGCATGTACACTCCCTGCTGGTGTTTGATCGAATTGATCCTAGATCCTTGTATAAGGCTGTATATTTTAAAAGACTACATTACATTATTACTGGTTGGTTTAATACAAACATATACCTATAGCTATTAAATTTCTGATCACATTCATCACTTAGATCCGGTGAGATGTTTGCCAAAAAGCTAAACCTATAACGATGAATAATAATAAAAGTATGTTGTTTAAGAAACTAAAAGAACACTTTTATCTCGCACTAAAACTTATAAAAAATCTCCCGGTCCCACCACCAGACCCTCGTTACCAAGCTCAATTATCTATTGGACTCGTCATAACAAATTATATGAGCCTAAACTCGAGGGGTTTGCTAGTAACCACTGAAGAGTTTCACTATCCACCTCTTGGCTTCATCATCAAATCAGCTCCAAGATACCAAATTATAGAGTTCTCATCTGAACTACATATACATATAAAGTTTCATTTCAATACGACAATCATAAGTAAGTTAAAATTGACTTCTAAGATTTGATTATTATCATGGCACGGTTATCGCGACCCAGTCGGACGAAGTCCAGCAAACTCATAAAACTAAAATTAATTCTATATACTATCGGTCGCCCAATGATCGAAATTCGATCAGCGACTTTTTAATCATAAACTATTTTCTGTTTGACATTTGTAGTATGAACCTAAACAATGAATATTATTATATCACTTGCTTTCACTTTTCATTGAGTGACAATGTCAATATTTTGAGTGGTCTAAGTTCCATGGCACTGGTCCGGTTAGGATTCGCAGTATTAATTCGTTTAAGTAAACGAAGTCCAGCAAACTCATAAAACTAAAATTAATTCTATATACTATCGGTCGCCCAATGATCGAAATTCGATCAGCGACTTTTTAATCATAAACTATTTTCTGTTTGACATTTGTAGTATGAACCTAAACAATGAATATTATTATATCACTTGCTTTCACTTTTCATTGAGTGACAATGTCAATATTTTGAGTGGTCTAAGTTCCATGGCACTGGTCCGGTTAGGATTCGCAGTATTAATTCGTTTAAGTAAACGAAGTCCAGCAAACTCATAAAACTAAAATTAATTCTATATACTATCGGTCGCCCAATGATCGAAATTCGATCAGCGACTTTTTAATCATAAACTATTTTCTGTTTGACATTTGTAGTATGAACCTAAACAATGAATATTATTATATCACTTGCTTTCACTTTTCATTGAGTGACAATGTCAATATTTTGAGTGGTCTAAGTTCCATGGCACTGGTCCGGTTAGGATTCGCAGTATTAATTCGTTTAAGTAAATATATTAGTAGATATTATAGATAAATTTTAGCTTTTTATACTCCTTCTCCATTTAATCTTTAACCATGCCAAATCTCACAGCCGCACGCAATGCACTTAAAAAGATGTCTGAATTTTTTTTCTCACGTATTAATATAATGATTACGTTATCAAACACCACAATATTGAGATGTCTGATAAGATATTTCTGTTGAAGTTGATCGTAAATAATACAAGATAAAGATTGTAAAAAAAAATGCATATATTTGTGTAACAGCCATTCATTAATCATCATGTGTCAGTCATATTGAGATGGATGTAGGTAATTCCGTATCATTGTTACTACTTATTATTTTTGAAGTGAAAAATTGTACAAGCACGTCCTGCGATTTTTATACTCGGTAAATCTTATGAGTTCGCTTCACCTCGCGTCACCCACACCGGCATGTATGTAACAGTGTATCTATAGCTGTAAGTATGACGTGTTGAATTAATTGTGAATGATACATTACTTTTTTACTGGAAGTTCCAAGGTTAACTCTCTTGCAAACGAGTAATGTTAACTATTTGTAGGAGTGCCAATATGTGAAAAACAAGATTAATGTTAATAATTTAAATTTGAAAATAACGATATTTTAATTACTCATACTATAATTAATTTAATAACAAAAAAAAGTGTGTGTGGGTGTGTGTCAGTTCTGACACACGACTGGAGTTTACTCCATAAATACAATTGCCATGCAATAAATATAAAACAGTAATAGTATCATCGCCATCTTTCAGCAAATGTAATAAAAAATAAACAAAATTGTAAGTATATTTGACATAATCAAAAGAGTAAAATAATTCTTTCTATTCGTTACTAGATGGCGCATAAATCTGATATTTACTTTTGACAGAAAACATAGCGCTTTTATAAATTTCACTCTTCATAAAATTTCCATACCGGTGTCCTTATAAGGTACATTATCCGAATACATGGGCCCTGAATAGTGAATGGCAAATTATTACACTTGTTTTTCAAACATGCATTTTAATTTACTTAATTTGCTAAACTTTCTAATGTGGGTTCTGAGGGATAAACTTATTTTTTCGACGATGGCTTTTATAATATTCAATAAATATTTACATTTATACATATGTCATAAAAGAAAATCGATTTCTAAAGAGTAAACTCAAAAAACAGTATTTCTAAAGTTTTATGTTTTCACATCTGTAAGCAGACCTCCTATTATTTTTATTTACTTATCTAATAGTACGGAAAAATAACAGAACTGCGTTTGATCACTGATGGTAACCACAGTATGAACCAAAACAGTGGTGACCACCAATGTCAACAATCCATTTGCAGTCACCGCCATAACGCCTACCTTAAAAAAGATGTACTTCACTATAATAACTGTAACTACACTGTTAGCCTTAGGGGCCTATCCTAAAACAGAGCCGCTGCGGCTTTTACAGCTTCACCGGACTTGGGGGCGAGCGCTTAGGGCACTCAGCCGCGAAAGTTTGTGACGACCCGCACGAGGGTGCCAGAGTGGCCGAACCTCGGCTCGGGCGGTCGTCACGAATGCGAAAAAGTCGCGATCTAACTAATTCCCTAATCCTATGAGAATTCGAGCTAACTAATATATACTCATATGCACGTTCCCCTCCTCCTGGAGGCTAACTAGCGCATTAGTCTAACTAGCGCAAAAAAGAAAAAGAAGGTCCCTTACAGAACCTATGTACCTGTGTGGTGTGCACGTGAGTGTGTTCATACGTGTGTAATGTTGTGTGTGAGTAACTAAGTGTTGCATGTATAGTGTCACTTTGTATCGCGCGGGCGGCTGCCTGACCCAAGGGTTTCACACCGAGGAACGGACCTAGGCTTGGGTTGCCGCTAGAGAGGGTGGACGTGACGGGTGTGCGGGAGCGAAGTTGACCGCCCGTCCTCTGCGGAGAGAACGGTGGTTACGCGGGCGTGGGCGGTGGCACGCTCTGTTTGGAGAGACGGTGGCGGCGTAGAACGCGTTAGCTTTTTCGGTTTGGTCGGGCGGGTCAGTGAATATATTACGCGGCCGACGTTTTCTCCGGCAGGCGTTGGGGTCGGGCACATACGAAGCTGCCGCTTTTATTAAGGGATTCGCGTGGTTAGACGCGGTGTCGAAATAAGAGCGAGAAAGGCGTTTGGCATATGCGTGTATCGAGGGAAGGTCCATATCTCTATGGAGATCCTCCATACGAACAAACCAGGGGGCACCGGTAAGGCGGTGAAGAAACTTATTCTGGATGGCTTGTAAGCGTTCCCAGTTATATCTTGACATATGTGCGAACGCAACGCAGCTATATGTCATGATCGTTCGGATACACATCTTGTAGAGCGTAAGCTTGTGTCTCGTGGACATTTTGCTTGCAGCATATAACAGGGGATGCAATCGGGCGTGGGTCCAGGAGGCCCTTTTCCTAACCAGATTGATGTGGCGTATAAAGGAGAGTCTACTATCTAGGGTTACACCTAGATATTTGGTCGTTTTTTCCCAGGGGAGGTTTATGACTATTCGCCAGTCGTAAACCACTTCCCGAGAGTGGTCACGGCTCTTTGGATTCTACATTTGAGGTTTCTCGTTTGCCTTTGAGAGGAGTATATGACTGTATCGTCAGCGTATAGGCCTACTTCAACTTTCTCTTGAAGTTTTGGTAGGTCACTGACGTACAGATTGAAGAGGCTAGGTGCCAGGATGGAACCTTGGGGGACGCCTGACCGTAAGGGATGGGGTGTGGATAGTTCACCTTCCACTCTGTAGCGAAAGGTGCGGTCTTTGAGGTAGTCGCGGATGATTTTAACTAATCTATCGGGGACTTCGCGGGAGTACAGCTTATAGACTAATCCTTCGTGCCAGACCTTATCAAAGGCCTTTGCTACGTCGAAAAAGACTGCCAGTGTGCGACGGGGTATAGATAACTCGGAAAAGTTAAACAAAATGTGCTCCGTGAGGCGGTGCACTTGATGAGTGCAAGAATGTCTAGCACGAAAACCGAATGGCTCAGGCGGGTAGAGGTTTTTCTCCTCTATTACGGATTTGAGACGGTTCAGAAGGATCCGCTCATAGATTTTACCTAGGGTATTTAGAAGACTGATAGGGCGGTAGCTGTCGGGAAGCGACGTGCTCTTGCCGGGCTTGTGAATACCTATGACAATGGCCGTTTTCCAGACGGCTGGAAAATGGCAGTTGGCAATGGCTACATTGAATATGCAGACCAATAGAGCTATGAGGTGATCGGGAAGAAGTTTGAGTACTTCGTTCCTGATACCGTCGGGACCTGGTGAAGCTTAAGGCTTTTGAGAATGGCAGAGATCTCCTCAGAAGTGACTGGGGACAGGGATTCTGATGCCGGTACGTCAAAGTTTAACTCGTCCGACAACCCTTTGAGAATAACCCCATTGCTGGAGTCTCTCCAATTGTTGAAGGACGTGTGTCCACTGTTGAGGTCACCTGCGATAATGACCGATGTGCCGAGCGAGAGTAGCTTCTCTAGGTCAGACCTGAGAGGTACTTTCGTCGGTGAGAGGTACACGGATACGATCGTTATGGACGGATGATCGGTCATTCCTAGTCTACACACGGATACTTCAATATTGGAAAGTATCTGAGTATCTATCGGCATGCAATACAACGAGCGCTTGTAGTAAATGAGAGTGACGCCCCCTTGGCCGTCGCCGTCATTTCTAACAATGTTATAGTTTGCGATACTCGGATTGCGTTTATCACGTTTTAAGAGCGTTTCCTGTACTAAGAGAACGTCTATTTGGTGATCTTTAAGATAAGTCGCGACGAGATCACGCTGCGGATATAAGTTCCGCGCATTAAAAAAGGAGTTTAAGCCTCTCGGCTTGAGTTTAGCTATTGAGAGGCCCGAGGTTGGCGGCTCTCTACGAGCCGGGGAAAGGCAGCTATGGTTTCGACGAAACCGTACTGCTCCATATGGGCCTTGTATGCGAGGACCTCGCGTATCTCATGCTCACGAGTGAGCGATAACATGAGGTCATCCATTGTGGTGGCGCGGGATGATGGAGCGCGGGTCGCTGGAGCGCGGGGATGTCCATAGCCATGAGAGGCTGCGGTTTGGGGGCCCATGCGTTCTGAGTCGAACGCACGGGTTTGGACTGCACCTGGGGTGCGGGGGGGCCTACGGTCGCCTGAGTGCGGCGGGGGGTAGGGAGGGATGGAAACACCTCTGGTTTGAGCAGGGGTTGCGCCCGGGACCCTGAGGCGGGGGGTGCCCGCTGAAGGGCAGCCTGTCCAAGGGCGGCGGGGGTGCGTGGTGTGCGGGGCCTTGGGGCATCCGCAATAGTTCGCAGGATGTCCCTCCTCCCTGCATAGTACGCAGCTCGGGGGGGTGTTAGAGTCACGCTGACGCGTGCACTCCCTGGTTGGGTGGTCTTCGAGGCACTTAACGCACCTCGGACGAAGGAAGCAGTTGCGGGCGGAGTGTCCGTACAACTGGCAGTTGTGGCATTGGGAGGGCTTCGAATTTTTGTATGGAGGCTCTACGGTTATTCCGGAGATTTTTTTGCCCTCAGGCGTTTTGTCTAAGATTAAGACGAGCATCGGAAGGGCTCGTTTGTCTTTATTGTATATCCGATGTACCTCTCGGATGGGGAATTTTTGTTCTTCAATGGAGGAAAAGACTTCCTCGGGTGTAATCTCGTCCGGGATGCGCCGAAGCACAACCCGTAGGACTCGCTCCTCTTCGAGGGCGTAAGTGTAGTAGGGAATGTTCCTACTACGGAGGAGGGTGGTCAATTTGCGATGGCAGTTTGACGTGCTCATCGTCAGGGAGATACCTGTCGCGATATTACGCGCTTTGGTGTAACCTATTTTTAGCGTTTTAAGTTCATTGGTGAGCTTTGTCCAGACAGTTTTGTCGTGGATAATTATCGGAGGGGTTTTTGCTTTTTACCGACGACCGGTTCGTCGGTATTTGAGGAGGGTGCGGTGGCGGCGGAGCCGTTTGCCGTTTTTGTTGTTTTTGCCGCGTTTTGCTCTACGGGGCTATCACGGGGCGCGCGTTTGCGGGATTTGACGACCGTGAAGTAGTCATTGTCCGCGGTAAGTTCGGTCGGGATTATGACCGGTTCTTGGAAGTGGAGCGAGAGTTCCATTTCCGAGGAGGGGGTTGGACTTAGTGGAGCATCCATATCTGTTTCGACTGGAAGGGCCGAAAAAGAGTTGCACATCGATGTTGATTTGGGTTTAGCGGGGCGGCCATAGGGACCGAGGGTAAAAGATCGCTGTTGCGATTTTGCTCGGGATTTACTAGGGGCGTGGCTCGCGCTTGCGAGGTTAGTGGGGTGGGGGTACTCGGTCGCAGGGACCGAGGCGGGTCGCGTGAAACCGGGTGGCGCGGCGGCGGGTGAGATCGCCGCGGAGGCGGAGGGGATGGCGTGCGCGCTAACGGCGCTCTGATTGGCTGATGGCGGCCGCAACGAGTCCGCCATCTGTGCCCTACTTATGTACTCATTACTGAGCTCGGGCATGTGAAGAGACATAAAATTAACTAAGCGCTGGTTTTCGGCTTCCAGCTGCCTAAAACGTGCTTCTAACTCGGCGTATTTTAATTCGGCCATCGCGGTGGCGGTTTGGAGGACGGGGGAGTGAATTTTATTCACCTCCCTGCCTGGAGGGCAGGGGGGTACGCCGAATGAATTTAACGGGCTATCCGAGCCCGGAGCAATGAGACCTGTGTGTCACGGTGTAATGAAACACAGGAAAAGGACCTATCGTTTCCCTAGGGGAGTCCCTAGCAGTCTTGTGGCAGAGGACGCAGGCCGGTATATATCGTGGTTCCGCCTAAACAACCACAAGGATGGATGGTAAGGATAGGAAAGGGTTGGGTAGGAGACACCTGGGGCTTAACTATGCAAAAAGGCAAAGGCCAAGATTCCCAGGCCCGTCCGAGTTATCGTTTACCTCAGAAGGAAGTAACCGGAGAGCGCTCGGGTCACACCCCATTCGTCTTCGTTAGCACCGTTAGGTATCCGACGAACGACCACTAAACCGTGGATTTGAGTGTCTTTAGAGGCCAAGATTCCCAGGCCCGTCCGAGTTATCGTTTACCTCAGAAGGAAGTAACCGGAGAGCGCTGGGGTCACGCCCCGTTCGTCTTCGTTAGCACCGTTAGGTATCCGACGAACGACCACTAAACCGTGGATTTGCGTGTCTTTAGAAACAGGATTTCGCGCTGAAAAGCGCGTTTATTGTCGTACTGAAAAGTACGGTTTTTCGTGTGCACCGAAGTGCTACACGAAATGTGCGAGCGAGACGGTGCTAAGCGCGCAACGAGTACCTAGATACTCGCTACACAACAATAACACCGACCTCACTATAACACGCGGTATGAATAGCTTAAGAACTAGCTTAAAACTGTGTGCTTTGAACCGGCAGGCCTAGGACCGGGGTCCGTTGATCAAAACAAGTCGTACACTAGTACAAGCAGAGCGCGAATGAAATAGCTTAAAAAACTAGCTTTATTTACACTGTGTACTCTGAACCGGCAGGCCTAGGACCGGGTCCGTGGATCAGAGCAAACAAGTTGTACACTAATTTAAGCAGAGTGTGATGACAGCGATCGAGAGCGCGAGCGGACACGTCCGTTCACGTCAGCGGTCGAAAACGGAATCCGTCGCTCAGTACCGACTGCCCGTCCTTTTATAGTAACCAATATTTAAGGAACAGACATTTTCAATCGGAAAGAATAATACCGGAAGTCAAAACTGAGCTACTAAGAGTTAAATAGAACAATATTAAAATCTAGACATATTCTAAAATAAAAGATAATAACAATATGTTTTATGGTAGACTAAACAATAATTATCGTCAAGCTAAAAACATAGTATGTATTATAAAACATTAAACAATATATTATTTTGTACGAACTACCTCCATGATCGAGAAGTTTTAATAGATTTCTCAACTTATTATTCATTTAGCAAATATTAATATTTATTATAATACGTAATATTTATTAAAATTAGAAACTATATTTTTCGTAAAGCTAACAACTCGTCCATCCTGATAAATTTTCGCGTCCCCGCGACCACGTGCCCGCCGCAAGCACCGGCGTGCCGCGCACGCCCGCGCGCCGCACGCACGACTCTACGTGCCCGTCGCGCGCCGCACGCACGACTATACATAGGCTGCACTAAAAGTATCGGGAATGGAATATTTCCACTGTTCCCGTCATATTAAAAGCTTTTTAATTGAAAACTCCTTGGTTTTAAAAATCGAATACAATTTATTTATTAAAAAAAAAAGATTCTCGGTCTTGTCACAAGGTTTTGTCAAACTTGTATAGTCGTTGAGAAAATGGAATCGACTCGAGAAAATTCAAGAGTGATGATTTATTAGACTTTCGAAGTGGTTTAACACAAAAACAGTGTGTTGACCGGATGATTTCCGCATTTGGTGATAAAGCCCCATATAAAACCACAATTTATCGCTGGTTTGCTGAATTTCAACGTGGACGTGTCAAGCTCAGTGATGATCCTCGTCAAGGTCGTCCAAAAACTGCAGTCACCCAAGAAAACGTTGATGCTGTGCGTAAGCTGATTGAGGAAGATCGACATGTGACATACCGCGAAATTCAGGCAACTTTAGACATTGGCATGAGTCAAATACAAATAATCTTGCATGAACAATTAGGTGTAAAGTTGTTTTCCCGATGGATACCGCATTCGCTCTGTGAAGAGCAAAAAGCGGCTCACGTTACGTGGTGCGTCAGAACTCTCGAAAGATTCCACGCAGGATCCTCAAATGCTGTATACAACATCGTATCAGGTGACGAATCCTGGATATACGCGTATGAACCCGAAACAAAAAACCAGTCACGAGTTTGGGTGTTCGAAAATGAGTTAAAGCCAACAAAGCCAACAAAAATTATTCGTTCACGGAGTGTTGCAAAAAAAAATGGTGGCCACGTTTGTCTCCAAAACCAGCCATGTTACGACTATTCCGTGCCAGCCAGCATCGCAGCAGAGAATAACAAATTATTTAACATTTTTATAAATGACAAATTATTTAACATTACCAAGATGACCCATGAGTGATCACCAAAATTAATTTATATTCATCCTGACGCACTGGGGCATCACCGCCAACAGTTCCGACTTCACCGTGAACTATGCGGCGACTCAACCAGATATCGACCTCACGTCTCGGAGGGGAGTGATTCTCTCTATATGACCCAAAATAATCACTTCATCATTACATCAAGGTGGTAATAATATACCAAAATTCCTGATGTTATCCCACTTCTGAATTGTAAAAAATTTCGATAAAATAAACCAAATGTACTTCACTATAATAACTGTAATCACTGTGTCCACTTGTATTCACTATAATTTACTTCATTAACTCTATTAATCTTGCACATCCAGCCTGCCTAGTCGCTCAGTACCGACTGCCCGTCCTTTTATAGTAAACCAATATTTAAGGAACCGACATTTTCAATCGGAAAGAATAATACCGGAAGTCAAAACTGAGCTACTAAGAGTTAAATAGAACAATATTAAAATCTAGACATATTCTAAAATAAAAGATAATAACAATATGTTTTATGGTAGACTAAACAAAAATTATCGTCAAGCTAAAAACATAGTATGTTTTATAAAACCTTAAACAATATATTATTTTGTACGAACTACCTCCATGATCGAGAAGTTTTAATAGATTTCTCAACTTATTATTCATTTAGCAAATATTAATATTTATTATAAATACGTAATATTTATTAAAATTAGAAACTATATTTTTCGTAAAGCTAACAACTCGTCCATCCTGATAAATTTTCGCGTCCCCGCGACCACGTGCCCGCCGCAAGCACCGGCGTACCGCGCACGCCCGCGCGCCGCACGCACGACTCTACGTGCCCGTCGCGCGCCGCACGCACGACTATACATAGGCTGCACTAAAAGTATCGGGAATGGAATATTTCCACTGTTCCCGTCATATTAAAAGCTTTTTAATTGAAAACTCCTTGGTTTTAAAAATCGAATACAATTTATTTATTAAAAAAAAAGATTCTCGGTCTTGTCACAAGGTTTTGTCAAACTTGTATAGTCGTTGAGAAAATGGAATCGACTCGAGAAAATTCAAGAGTGATGATTTATTAGACTTTCGAAGTGGTTTAACACAAAAACAGTGTGTTGACCGGATGATTTCCGCATTTGGTGATAAAGCCCCATATAAAACCACAATTTATCGCTGGTTTGCTGAATTTCAACGTGGACGTGTCAAGCTCAGTGATGATCCTCGTCAAGGTCGTCCAAAAACTGCAGTCACCCAAGAAAACGTTGATGCTGTGCGTAAGCTGATTGAGGAAGATCGACATGTGACATACCGCGAAATTCAGGCAACTTTAGACATTGGCATGAGTCAAATACAAATAATCTTGCATGAACAATTAGGTGTAAAGTTGTTTTCCCGATGGATACCGCATTCGCTCTGTGAAGAGCAAAAAGCGGCTCACGTTACGTGGTGCGTCAGAACTCTCGAAAGATTCCACGCAGGATCCTCAAATGCTGTATACAACATCGTATCAGGTGACGAATCCTGGATATACGCGTATGAACCCGAAACAAAAAACCAGTCACGAGTTTGGGTGTTCGAAAATGAGTTAAAGCCAACAAAGCCAACAAAAATTATTCGTTCACGGAGTGTTGCAAAAAAAAATGGTGGCCACGTTTGTCTCCAAAACCAGCCATGTTACGACTATTCCGTGCCAGCCAGCATCGCAGCAGAGAATAACAAATTATTTAACATTTTTATAAATGACAAATTATTTAACATTACCAAGATGACCCATGAGTGATCACCAAAATTAATTTATATTCATCCTGACGCACTGGGGCATCACCGCCAACAGTTCCGACTTCACCGTGAACTATGCGGCGACTCAACCAGATATCGACCTCACGTCTCGGAGGGGAGCGATTCTCTCTATATGACCCAAAATAATCACTTCATCAGTACAATGTTCAATGTCATATTGTGGTCGTATGATTACATCAAGGTGGTAATAATATACCAAAATTCCTGATGTTATCCCACTTCTGAATTGTAAAAAATTTCGATAAAATAAACCAAATGTACTTCACTATAATAACTGTAATCACTGTGTCCACTTGTATTCACTATAATTTACTTCATTAACTCTATTAATCTTGCACATCCAGCCTGCCTAGTCGCTCAGTACCGACTGCCCGTCCTTTTATAGTAAACCAATATTTAAGGAACCGACATTTTCAATCGGAAAGAATAATACCGGAAGTCAAAACTGAGCTACTAAGAGTTAAATAGAACAATATTAAAATCTAGACATATTCTAAAATAAAAGATAATAACAATATGTTTTATGGTAGACTAAACAAAAATTATCGTCAAGCTAAAAACATAGTATGTTTTATAAAACCTTAAACAATATATTATTTTGTACGAACTACCTCCATGATCGAGAAGTTTTAATAGATTTCTCAACTTATTATTCATTTAGCAAATATTAATATTTATTATAATACGTAATATTTATTAAAATTAGAAACTATATTTCTCGTAAAGCTAACAAAAGAAACTAAATATGCACCGGCAAATCTCTAAACGTAACGTACATAACCGGATCACTGTTACGGGCATTTTAACCATATTCTGAGCTTTCATATACTTCTCGACGCTTGGCCTCAGTCACACCTTATCGATCATACCGTACGCGATCGCTCAGTAAAAACTGATTCACTCTTCTTTTGAAGCTCACTTTATTATATATTAATATTAAACGTGACAAAAAATAAGAAACGAAAAGTTTTTAAGTGTCTAATGTTTGTTTTCGACCCGTACGACGTCACAGCATAGATAATAATACATAGACTAATAATTATAACTGACAGTATTTCCACTTGTTTACAAAAAGTAACATTTAAAAATAAAGATTTGCGGTTTTCTAGGTCTAAATAAATATGGTGCTTAATTTTTTTCCCTCTAATCGGACCACAATAATAATTTAAGACCTACTTTACGAAAGAGTCGACTATCCTATTACGTCATAATTTGGAAAACCTACATGATTGAATTTAGAGGGATTGGCGGCACTACTCACACTAGCAAATTCGCTTCCTATCAATATCCAACAAGCCAACTCTCTTGGATTCCTTCAAGTATTCGCTACGTAGGTTTTACTTAGAGCAATTGAATATTGCCTAAATTTTTCTTTTTTTACTTTACTATATATTATGCACACCTTGCTTTCCTGGAAGACTGGTAGACAATGCTTTTAAGCATTAAGTCCTCCATTTGTACTTTTTTGTGCAATAAAGAATATAATATATTTAAGAACTAGTTGTGCCCTTGACTTCGTTCGCGTTGACTATAGAATGCCGTCGATCATGCATACCCGCGAATCGTGCTACTCCCTCTCTCTGTTATATGCTTATTGTGGGTGACCCTTAGAAGAAAGACATATGCACTCGCGAAGTTTTTTGTAGTATTTATATTATCTAAAATTATGTTGTACATTAATTTAATATATCTCTTATGATTTACTCAGCGAAAGCCATTTAAACGTCCGAATTTACACACCAAAACTTTTTCAATTTGCGCGGAACCGTATTTTTTTTAAAGGTACTCCTTATAAAACCAACTATCTACGAGTGAAAGTCCCATCTAAATCAGTTTAACTGTTTTGGACATTACCCTGAACAAACTGACAGACAAATTTTTTTAAAAATATGTATCGTATACAAATAGATACTTCAGTTTTATTAATTGTATAGATGAACGAACATGAATAAAATCAAAATCTGTACAAAATTGAGATTTCCATGTTAACGAATAATTTGGTTAATGCGTACGTGCAAGCAACTATTTCCGTTTGAGACCAGTGTTTGTTATTTGACACCTAATTTTGAAGTACAGAACAGAGCATCTGGACAACTTTAATTAAAGCACATAATCTTGAACACTAAAGAAATATTACAAAATTTCCTTTTATAATGTTAAAGTTCTTTCTCTCCGTGTTGAATGTATGAAAATGATTTTCCTTTTCGTACAGTTCGCTAAGCTGTAACAAGACCAGATGAAAAATAAAAGTCAGCCCCAAAGGAAATCGAAGCAACGATCTTATAAATTTTTATTTCGCTCGAATAAGTAAACAGGAAAAATCTCATCATTCCTTTTAAATATTCTCCTTTTACTTATATCATGGATAGTGATAATGGTAGACCAGGGCAAGGGCTTTACTGCAAAAATTCTCTGACACACGTATTTCATAAAGCATTGGTTCCTTAAGAGGTGAGATGGTCCTTAAGAGAAACAATTTTCTCTGTTAAGATGATTTATATAGTAACGCATTTTAGAACCTTGCTTAGTCCATAGATGTTTTTATAATTCTTGATATTACAATTTGTAGTCAGCCAGTATTACTAACGTATGCCAAGGAATTAATCGACAAAATTAGAAAAGTAATAAAGAATTACTCCATCAAGACTGTATAAGTTCCGTATACAAAAGGTCAAAATACATTTTGCGTACATCAAAAGGCGTGGTATCCTATTAGACTCCATGCTCTACAAAATTGGCTGCAGTTGTAATACTGCGTCTATAGACCAAATAAGTGGTCAGTCGCAGAAAGTGTCAAAGAACACAGCTACAGTTAAAAATCGACAAACAGAATTCGGTCAACGCAAAACAACTGATGGCAGAGGTTTTCAAAGGTTGGTCTATATTAAATAAGTCAAGAGTCCTTCACAGATCACTTTTATTATATAAATACCTAGTAAGAGAATTGATAGAAAAAAAAAAAAAAAAAAAGGTTTCGTGGGGCACCCGGTAGGAATGAAGTTCCTTTCGCTATGTATTATGTATTATTAAATATAGGTAATTATTTATTTTTTACATACACATTATTAATTTGCATTATAATAAAAAATAAACAAACTAAATAAATAATCAGTTCATTCAATTTTATTCAATTGAAAAATAACACATACAACAGTACGTACAAGTCTGGTTGAGACACATTTAGGCCAATTCAATGACGATCAAGACTTGCATTAACCATGTGTATTCTGTCACAGTCTTTCGTAGGCTAAATTCTATACATGTATGTATTTGTCTCTTTTTAGTCTCTTTTCGATCGATCGATCGACATCAATTCGAATCCCTACAATGAGCCTGATCTTTCGTTAAAGCAATCCATCGTGATGAAGCCACAGCATAGTGGTAGGTAGGGCTTTTTCAAAATTCAAGTTTAAAATCTGTCCCCAAACACCAATAGGTGTGTTCCAGCAGTAGGTGAAATAGTGGCCACAACACTAAACCTATAACGATAAAAAAAAAATGTATCGGTCAGACACTTTTTCTCTTATAGTTCCTATACTATTATTAGGAACTTCGTTCTAAAAGCAGACGACTTCCAATCATGATGACAGACTAAGATTGTCTTTAGCATGGGATCCTTTGATAGAAAAACGTAAAAATCGTATGTGAGCAATTGATAATACAGTGGTTGTAGTTTAGCGGAACGTCACAAATGACAATTAACAAATCAGGCTATTTACTAAAAGCATTCCACGATACTGAAGACAACGTAACCCATCAGTTTACTAGTGGCCGCGACTTGTGTACATAACCAGACTGAATTTTTGAGCAATTAAAAAGTTAGCATCGCCACTGTTTAAATATAATGTAAATTTATAAATTTAAGTTAAATAAAGGCGAAACACAAGGGTTTATAAAAGGAATTAAATAACTAAATTATTACAATAAATAAATAGTTAATACTTAAAGACCCTAGAGGTATAAAATATTTAAATGTTATTGAGAAAGTACCTACTTACTTAGATACTGAAAGTCTTAAATCTCTAGTTAGATTCGATGTACAGAAAAACAATTTGAAAAATGTTATAGAAAACAATTTTTTTTTCACAAGACTAAGATCTAAAAAAAATTTATGTTTTCGAAGTCCTGATAAAATAATATTTGGCTTATAAAGGGTGCATGTATATGTAAGATATAAATTAAATATTAAATAAAAATATATACATTTCTTATTGCCATACTTTAATAAACATTTAACAAGAAATACAATATGGAGCACCAAGTTGTAAAAAACAAAAAAAAAAAAGAATTGTATTAGGCTTTTCAGATATGTTTTAAAATTGCAAGCTATTCACTTCTTACGATCTTCTTTAATGATGTCAGACACTTTCTCACCAATCATGATGGTGGTTGCTGTGATATCTCCACTCGTAATTACTGGCATCACACTAGCATCAGCTACACGTAACTTGCCCACTCCGTAGACTCGCAGCCTACTATCCACTACAGAACCCATTGAGCATGTACCACAGTAGCGACCTCTAGGATACAGCAAACATGATGAATAGCACTTCCAGTATTCCAAGCTGCCTTTCTTAAACTCGTCACAGTATGGCGACGCTAAGTCTAGTAACTTGGCTCCTACGCTTTTGAAATACTTACTTTTAACAACTTGAACGAAATCTTTCACGTACTTTGCAAGATTCTCTAAGTCTTCTTCATTAGAGAGATATTTGGGATTAACCAAAGGTTTGTCTTTAGGGTCTGAACTTCTTAATAATACTTTACCTCTAGACTTTGTCAGCATATTACTAACAAGAGAGTTTAATGAGTCTCTCCCTGAAACTTCGCTATATAGTTTGTTACATATGTCGAAACTATATCTGCTTTGATACACACAATATTTCAAGGATTCTACTGCAGAATCCCTATAGTAAGTTTGTGATTCGTATTCTGGAAAATTTTGTGACGTGTTAAGAGTTATATGCCCATAAGTACTAGGTGCATAATACTGATATAAATTCTTTGGAGATGGTCTTTGGTATAATTTCTTTACTGCGATTACTAAGAAAGTTGCAATATGATCTTGTAAATTTTCACCGACTGGCAAATCAGTAACAACCCGAATACCTTTACTCTGCAAGTGTTTTTTAGGACCTATACCTGACAACATCAATAATTTCACTGAATTTATAGCTCCGGCACTAACTATTACCTCCTTGCTAGCTTTTAAAGTAAAATTTTTGTTACATTTTGTTGTAACTTGCACACCTCTTGCATTTTTATATTTATCTATAACAATTTTATTGACAATCGCATTTTTCAATACATATAAATTAGTTCTATTTTTTATTGGACTTAAGAAAGCGTATGCGGAACTTTGGCGAATACCATTAGCTATAGTTGTCATCAGTTTTGCGTATCCTAAAGAAGGAATTCCGTTTAGATCTTGTACTATTTTTTTACCGGCTTCTTCGAAACCTTTTAAATAGTCGTATGTATGGCCACGATCAAGTGACTCTGTTGTGGTGACTCCAAGTGTTCCGTTAAAACCGTGATATTTTCTAAATCGGGAATTAGCTACTTTAGCATCCATTAACCTTTCACTTTTTTTGAAATATGGTAAAACATTTTCTGGACTCCATAGTGTATCGTTAACTATATTAGCCCACTTGACGTAATTTGTATAATCGCCGTTAGAGTAGTACTCATTGTTGATTGAGCTTTCTCCGCCTAACATTTTCCCAATACTGATTTCGTGGTATGGGAACTGGTGGCACTTCGCCAAGTTTTTATCGTACACAGTAGTATATTTCCAATCGACGTCACATCCCTTCAAATATAGTGGTAAACTTGGCATCTGAAATTATTATAATGTCTATTACTTAAAAGATTTTACTAGTAAAGTAAAAGCATTTATAATCTTATATTCATTTAACTTTTTACATAAGTCAGTACTTTACAGTTTATTTACTCATTCTATAGTTTCAGTTTGTATTTAATACTCTTTTCCATATAATATTTTCTAGAAAGATTCCATATCTCTGTTACGTTTAATGTCTAAGCATGAACTTACAACACTTTCTAATGGTGGATCTCCGCCAGCCTCAATAAGCAGTACTCTTATATCTTTATCTTCCGATAGTCTGTTGGCAATCACGCAACCTGAACTACCTCCACCAACGATAATGTAGTCAAAAATTGCACCATCTTAAAAAAATACTTAATTAATTAATTAAAAGAATACTTAAGAATGCAGTAAAAATCAAAACAGAAAGTAAAACGTAATTTTGCTTTAGTTCAAAAGATAGAAGCCTCATTTAATTATATACCTACGGCTCAAACACAAACTGCTGCCTATAACATTTACTGCTACCTTATACATATAAAACCCCCTTTGATGATTTAAATATAAAGAAAAAAAAAATGTAATAAAGTATGCGATAATGATGCATGAAAAAAGAAAATACTATAAAGGAGTACAAATAAGTTTCCGCCGTTTTATTGTAGATGGCGCGGCACGGAGTTTCGGTTAGCTTTCGCAGATGATAACCGGCTTAAAAAATAGTTTGGATATTCAAGAACAACATAACCTATTAATATCATTGATTTTATATTGGTAAAACATAATTTCTATAAGTTGAAAATATCAAAATTTGAGCCAAGTAAGCTTCATTTGCGGGAAATATTAGTTTACTTCTTTAATTTAAAGAAATCTGCTGCTGAGGCGCATCAATTGCTCGTAGAAGCATATGGTGAGGGTGCTTTGAGTGAGAGAATGTGTCGAGAGTGGTTTCAAAAGTTTAAAAACGGTGATTTCGACGTAGAAGACAAAGATCGCAGTGGAAGGCCAAAAATTTACGAGGATGCAGAATTGGAGGAAGATTCATCTCAAACACAAAAAGAACTTGCTCTAACATTAGAAGTCACTCAGCAAGCAGTCTCACATCGTTTAAAATCACTAGGAATGATTCATAAACAAGGAAATTGGGTTCCGTACGAATTAAAGCCGAGAGATATTGTACGCCGATTATGCTTAAGTGAAATGCTGCTAGCTAGACATAAAAAAAAGGGTTTTTTACATCGTATCGTAACTGGTGATGAGAAGTGGATACATTATGACAATCCAAAAAGAAGAAAATCATGGGGATTACCTGGTCACGCGTCAACATCAACAGCAAAACCGAATATTCACGGAAAAAACTTATGCTGTGTATTTGGTGGGATCAGTTAGGTGTAGTGTATTATGAGTTGCTTAATCTGACCGAAACAATTACTGGAGCCCTCTATCGAACGCAATTGATGAGATTGAGCCGAGCTCTGAACGAAAAACGCCCTCAATACTATTCTAGACACGAAAAAAATTATTCTTCTGCATGACAATGCTCGTCCACATGTTGCGGCTCCCGTGAAAAAGTACTTGGAAACATTTGATTGGGAAGTGTTACCCCACCCGCCGTATTCACCAGACATTGCACCGTCTGGTTATCACCTGTTCCGGTCCATGGCACATACTCTGACGGCGCAGCGGTTCACATCTTATGAGGATACCAAAAATTGGGTTGATTCGTGGATAGCCTCAAAAGACAAGGAGTTCAGACGTTGGATTCAAATGCTGCCTGAGAGATGGGAAAAAGTGAAAAATACTTGACATCTTTCATTGCCCTTTCAGGAACTTCTGCTGGAAATTGTCCGAACAATACGCTCCTTGATTTGTTATAAATTAGTTTTTATTTTTAAAATTTATTGGGGATGTTCAAGGATAAAATATTATATAAGATGTACACACTTTTAAAGACCTTTGCTTTCTTCTATCCTACCAATTTTAAACGTACGGGTTTTTTGTTTCAATATTTTTTTAAAGAAAATGTTGTTGATGTCACAGTTAATATAAATTGAAAAAAAAAAATTACCATGGATGCATGAACCTTGCGGCCACAGATACTCCGTAAGTTGTAAAACAGTAATAATTTTTAGTGCATACTGGATCTTTTTTATCAACGCCAAAGCTTGCTTAGCGTTTATAGACATGGTTATCTGAAAAAATATTTCTATTTTTAAGGCTGAATAGTGAGATTAATTGATTATTGATGCTTTGTCTTCAAAGGCAGGCTTTTAATAATTTGCATTTGATTAATACTATCTGTTAACGGTAAAAAAAAATTGTTAGGAAGCTTGAATGCTCAATCAACAATTTATGGAGAATACAGAACTAAAGTTTATCAACGTTTGAATTTATTGATACGTTTTGGACTGGCGACTGCCTTCTATCTAGAAGAAGCCTTTCTGCAATTGTGAAATATGTCCGTCGACATTTATCAGTATGTCTGCCTGCTAATGTGGCCTCTGAACCACTAGATTTAACTGGTTGATATCAGAATTCGACACGTCAGTATCATTCGATAGGAAATATTTTCATTACTTATATGGTCACAATTAAGACACTCTATTCTAATATTCCGAAAAGTTTTCAAAGCATCAAAAATACTGTCGTCACTACAAAAATTTAATTCCAATATTGTATCATTACCACAATATGTACGTCAAAATTCATTAACTATTTTATTTTTATATAGTTATTATACATTAGACATTACAGTTCCAAAGAAATAATTATTGAATTTGTTTGAAGTTACTTACCGGAATGTAGATACTTCAGCAGACTGGTGGAATACGCGATAACATTTTAATTTATTTCAAATTGTTAAACCCGTTTCTATGTTATCTATTAAGTTTAGTATTGATTGTGAATTTAAAATGTGTTAGGGTTCTGGTGAAAAATAATGATTTTACTACTTATTTTTTCGGGAGGAAACGTTGACTGCAATAACGATCCACATCCGAACAGTTACCATGCCATTAGAAACTCCTTATTGGAAGGGAGGAGGCAGTACCCTCCTTCCCAACTACCTGTATTTATCTACTCACAAAATATGGTGCATAAGAAGTAAAATGGCTTAGACAACTCAACGGATTTCGAGTTGCCTTTGTCAAATTTTATTGAATTGATTTAAGTATCTACTTTGACATCTTTATGATACACAGACACACAAAATATATATTAGCGAGGAATTGTTTAGAAAATAACAACGACGGATACAATAGCTTCAAAACTAGGCAATTTTGCGTCGGTATCTTGGAACGCTTTTCAATGGAAATTAAAATACAATTATATTTGCTTATATCTTATATTTGCTCTAGGCCACTGCTGCTTCACGACAACGCAAGACCACACACTTCACAACAAACAACCACTAAGTTAGATGAGCTACATTTGGAATGTCTGCGACATCCACCGTACTCCCCGGACCTTGCTCCAACAGTTTACCATTTTTTTCCGAAATTTGGACAATTTCTTACAAGGAAAAAAATTCAACTCCGATGCGGCAGTCCAAACCGCCTTCAAAGAGTTTATTGATTCTCGCCCCCATAGTTTTTTGGTAAAGGGATAAATGAACTACCTATGAGATGGCAAAAGTGCATAGATAACAACGGTGCATACTTTGATTAATTAAATATATATTAGGGGAAATAAAAACTTTATATTCCTCCCGTACAAAACGCCAATTTCATATGTAAGGACCTAATATAATATTTACAGTAGAATATAATCATAATAATATTAAAACAGTCTTTTCTTTCTATAGAACTAAATTTATAATTGAATAACATAATGTGGTAAATGTACATTGCTCATTATAACTTATTTATTATAATTGTACAATATAGTTTTTTTTCGAAACAGTAATAATATTTTTAAACGCTAAAATGTTTACATATTTTCGGGCTTAAATTGAATAAAGTAGATTTTTCTTTTGAATGATTATGAAATGGCCTCTATACTATAGACACTGTTACTTTATAATATCACCAACCAATACATAAATCAGAGCGCAACGATCAGCCATTTAAGACAATATTACTTTAACTATTAATATCCAATATTGAACCTATATATAGCTTCGTTACATTCTTAAAGTTAAAAATCTCAAATGCCTATCCACACTTCTAGGAATATGTCTTTCTACGTGAGGATCAAAAGCTCGTCTCAAATACTCTAAAACTTTAGTGTTAAGCAACCTCGGAGCGTTCACAGCCCATAAATAATCCAAATGATTAAATTCTGGATCAGGAACCATAAACATCTCTTTTCTAGTGTCCAAGTTTTTATATAGCATTTTTACATCATCTTCACTTGAAAGCAAATCGTTTTTGGACCAAAATAATGATATCGGTAAGGTTACTTTGCTCAAATCGTATTCGGGCGGTATTTCTGAACCGTAAATCATAATGTTTCTGTCAGATCCGTAATCGAACTGCTGGAATTTACCTCCAGAATTGATTTCTTGGGCAAAGTGCACCATCGTCTTCCAAGATGTCCCGGTACCCAAGTGAGACAAGAATACCGGTAAGAGAGTCTTGTTAAATTGCTTCTCGTTAAAACCACAGATGTAGAAAGCTACGTTCTTACAAACATCAGAATCCATTGTATCCAAGGTACATGATTTACTAATTTTACCGAAAGCTGAATTCTTCGGTACAAACTCGTAGGATTTATAAAGAGTTTCCATAGATGCTAAGGTGCTTGTGATGGGTGCAAGTGTTTTAATCGGTGATCTTATGTTTGATAAGTAGACGACAGGAGCTAAAGCGAATCCTGCTGTTAATTTACGATTGTATTCTGGACGCAATGTTAACATAGCAAAGAGCATTGTTGTCCCCATAGAATGTCCCAGGTAAGTAATTTTAGTGCCTGTTCCTTTAATACTAATGATGTAATCTAGTATAGTAGGAACATCATATTGAGCGACATCATGCCATGAAAAATTCCAGTAAGATTCTGAATCAATTTTCAGGTGTGTGTGCTCTCTTGAATATAAGTTACCTCTTATATTGGACATCCAAACATCGTAACCTGCATCTGCTAAAACGTATCCTAATGCCTTCTCGGGACCATTGAGCAGCCAGTCAACTGAACTTCCGAATAAACCGTGTTGAAGAAATACAGTCTTTGATGGAACTTCTCCCCCTTTCTTAGATCTTGGAATTCTGTGTATATTTAAAACGTAACCTTGGGAAACTATAGTGTGCGTTTCACATGTGTATCCGTTTCGTGCTATAATTGATGTTGCAGTCAACACTTCTTCAGGATTTCCCAAAGAAAATTCATCTTTAATTTCTGATCCATAAGACCATGTTTCAGTTGTCACTTTTTTGTCGTTTATTTTATTTTTTTCAATATAACCACTTATGTTATCTTCCATGTTCTTTTTTTGTTCTTCAACGAATTTCAGCGCTTCATTATAGTTTTCACTCACTACTTCGTCCATTTCATTATTTTGCTCTTCAAACAAAGATCGTACTGCAGCTGTTTGCTTTTCAAAGAATCCTTGGAACGACCATGATATTTGTAGTGTCACAGGTATGAGGACAGTAAAAAATAAAATTGTAACGTATATCTTCATGTTTGTGAAGTTAAAACAGAACTGAATATGATTAGGTCTATTGGAATTTATATTGATAAAAACGTTGATCCTGGAGGTCAACTGAAGACGTCATATAAAAATGATAGCATTGTATTACTGAGAAATGTTAAAATTATTCATACCTATTGTTTACTTTAAAACAAAATTACTTACCCGTGTTTGTAATTTTTGAACCGTGACGAGTTTAAATACTTTCTGAGACTGTTTTATTATTGGAGAATTAATTAAATGTGCCACATTTTTTAAAAGTCAGTTCTAGATCAGAGGAAATTCTATTTATTTATTTAACGCGGGACGCGGAATATAGGAAATTTTATAGTTTATTTATTTCGTAATCTATACCATTAATAAAATTAAAGTGTCTGTTTGTATTGTCAAAATAACACGTTTTTACTAAATGCGTAAGAAAGTATATACATACCTATAACAAAAAATCCATTTATTTTTGAAGTTGAACTTCTTTAGAATCGTTGTGATTTGAAAATCGATGAAACGAAAAAGTCAATGAAACGAAAAAACGAAAGCGACAGTAAAAAGAGACAGACACAAAATTCATACGATTTAACGTGGGAGAAAATGACATAGGAAAGTTTTAGGCAAAGGTAAAATGGTACAAAAGAGGTTTGTTGTCACGCAATAATGAATTTTATTGCCTCGCAAAAAGGCACGAAACAAAAACTTTTTAGACAACACTTATGACATACTGTTTCTTATTGATATCGTGTTAGGTTAACATGGATATTTCAAATATGCATGATTTGAAAATAATATTGTGAATAATGATTGTATGTTCATTTTTATAAACTTTAAATTAGTATGTATTTGATCATTTTCTGAATTAAAAAAAAAAATACATAGATGTGAAGGTTTCACTTCTACCACGTGTGAATTGCACAATTTTTTTTAATGTAGTCTGTCTGTCTGTTTGTTCCGGGTAATCTCCTAAACGGTTGGACCGATTTTGACGGGACTTTCACTGGTAGATAGCTGATATTATAAGAAGTAGCATGCCTATTTTTATTTTAAAACGAAAATAAGGGATTCCGCTCAAATAAAAGAAACTGGTCATGGTGAATCAATTCGGGCACTTAAATCGCTTACGCTGAGTAAACCTTAAGATTTATAGAAAATTAATGTACTACATAATTGACATAATTGTAGACATTAAAAAGAACTACAAAAAAACGAGAGTGTATGTATATCTTATAAGGAATACCCATAATAAGCATTTTTTTCTTTAAAATAGCCGGGAGCGGAGTGAGCAAGTTTCGCGCATGTGCCCGATCGATAACATTCAGTAGTGTACGTGAGCGAAGCCGCGGGCACAGCTAGTTAATCCATAATCCAAATCCAATCCAAATATATCAACACTTTAATTAATTTGCTACTATAAAAATGCAATTGATAATATGTTTATAGTGTATCGACTGAGGAATGGCATAAATTTGACGTGTACAAAGTTGCATTGTAAACGGTTAAACCGTTTTTCAGTAAAATTTAGACAAACGAACAATATATATACTAAATTTTATAGCAATTGACTATAAAATAGTTATCGAGCACAAAATTTCAATAATAAAAAATATATATATATACACTGTACAGACAGATATAACTACACTTATCTTATTTCTGCCTTGTTTCATCTTTTATTATTCATAGTGACAAACATAAATTGTTTTTTTTTCTTAAATTTTATATATGTTTGAATACAGGTTTGTTTTCAATATATTTGAGTCTGTTTCCAGCTTCATAATAATTTTTATACTCAACGATGCTGTTTTTTTCACACCTTATGTCAAATCACAGTAAATGTTTTCTGCACAGTTTCTATCGCTTTGATTGAAAGCGGTACCTTTTTGCCATAACTTACTTGGATATTTTTTGTGTTTTGTATACATAATATCTACTACAATTTTATTACAAGTGAATACATAAAACATTGGTGTAAAAATTATATTTTCTTTGACTCGGTAAAATTATTACTAAAAATCTTGCGACAGGCAGTCTGTTAAAGATAAAATGTGCAAAAAAAAATAGAGATAACATTACGGACGCGTGCGTCATTACTTACTACAGTTCAAACAGAGATAAATTTACAGTAAACATAGTTTTTTTTTTAAATTTTTGGACACGTGTCTAGTTCTATCCCGATCATTATGTATCCGATATCGTCAGTTCCCTGCATAGTATTTTGTTATTTTTCAGAATATATCCAGTTAAGAAGAATCTTTTACCGTAGTTATATTGGTAATTTATTAGGTTTCTCTAAAAGTGCCAACTGTACACAGTTGTACATGTCATACAATGGCATGCCTTGGCAGTATCTAATTATTTTGAATTTATCGTACTTTTTATCAAATGTTTTCATCAATCAATTATTTTAAGTTCTGTATTTGTAAAATTAAATAATAGAAATGAAAAGAAGGTATTCCGATCTACATAATTATAAAGACTGCCAATAGATACACGTTTAAGGATGTTAATCACTATTCTTGGGTTTGTACTGTATTTACGATAGAAGTAGAACAAAATCATATCATCATATAATATCATAAGCTCGTGAACACACTTATGCTCAAGCTAATTCTGTGATATATCATTAATGATTAATTCTTGTGTTAATAATGTACTAATTCTTGATCTGTACTTTAAATTTAACAACTGGTCTAGCAAATTTCTCTCAGTATAATGGTCAAATTACTCAATTTTGAGATCTACAATCGACATCATAACATAGAAAACGTAAAGATCCAAGGACAGGATGTGAAAAAATAAGTTTCGCTAATAATCCATTATAACCCATTAAAGTAGTGCATAAAGTTATCGTTATATGGTGAATATAATGATGTCAGAAGTCAAAGTTTATGCTACTACTAAAAAAAACTTATTTTGACAAATTTGTAATACAAGATTGTAACAAAACTTTAATTGGCAATAACTTAACTTTGATGTCATTGTTTTTAATATTTTATTTCAATAAAAAAGTGGGCCGTCAAAGACCAATTGAAAGTTATTGTGAAGATGTTTATTTTATTGCTATGTCTACGGTAGTCGTGATCCCTACCAACCGCTTTTAATCTATCCATGAATTAACATGAAACTTTGAAATGATACAGTTTGTCTATTTTAAAAAAGCTCCGCACTACCAACGTTGATTCCAAAGCGTCGCTACGCCAACAGCCGACAAAGTTAAGAACAAAGCGTCGCTACGCCAACAGCCGTCAACGTTAAGAACAAAGCGTCGCTACGCCAACAGCCGTCAACGTTGGGTTCAAAGCGTCGCTACGCCAACAGCCGACAACGTTAAGAACAAAGCGTCGCTACGCCAACAGCCGTCAACGTTGGGTTCAAAGCGTCGCTACGCCAACAGCCGACAACGTTAAGAACAAAGCGTCGCTACGCCAACAGCCGACAACGTTAAGAACAAAGTGTCGCTACGCCAACAGCCGAGAACGTTAGGACCAAAGCGTCGCCACGCCAACAGCCTTCTACGTTGGGATAAAATTGTCACTATGCCAATAGCCGTCAACGTTGGAACCAAAGAGTCGCTACGCCAACAGCCGTCAACGTTGGGATCAAAGCATCGCTACGCCCACAGCCGACAACTATGGGAACAAAGCTTCACCACGCCAACAGCCATCAACGATGAGATCAAAGCGTCGCCACGCCAACAGCAAGTCTGACATACTGCATTTGATGTTTGCCATTAAAAAATCAGCATTAGAACCATTATATTCACAATATTGAATGTAGAAATTTGCAGAGCTTAAATTATAAATTAAACTGTTAATAAATAAGTGAGTGAAGATTAACATAATGAAGAAACATGACTGCTTAAAAACGTTGGATTAACGGCACTCTATGTTGTAAAAAACAGAACTATAAATTTATTGGTATGTACTCCTTCTTGGGGTAGAGCCTGTATAAAGTTCAAATGCCAAAAACACCACATTTCTCCCGCAAAGCAGACAGTTAATATTTGCGTCGCTGGGTTCCACTTCGGAGGATGTAGTGATACATGAGGCTTTCCAATTTAGTCCTTAGTAAGTTATTGAAGCTTCGGCTCAGTTAGGAATGGGGCTGTTTTTAAGGATAGTTATTTAAAGCCATACGCTGCTTATAAGCAATCCTAATAATATAATAAATGTGAAAGTTTATGTTTGTTTATTTGGATTTTGTTACTCAATCACGTGAAAATTGCTGTACTGATTTAGATGAAATTTATCACACAGATAGTCTATGACCTGGAATAATACATAGAGTACTTTTTATTCCGGTAACAGCCATAGCTTAACCAGTGTTATCCTACAAATATACTAAACGTGAAAGTTTGTATGTTTGTTACTTAATCACGCAAATACGGCTGAACGGATTTGAATTAAAATTTAGTACACAGATAGGCTATAACCTGGAATAATACATAGGGTACTATTTGTATTGGTAAAATCATAACTTAACCACTGTTATCTTAAAAATATAATACCCATCTATGATATTTTTGGTTCGTAGCGTTCCGAAGGCAGCCGGTGCATATGCAGTAATATAGCGGGGTGGTAGGGATCGCGTTCACCATACTCATAGTGACAAACCCATCTATGATTTTCTTTTGGTTTGTCGTGTTCCGAGATCAGTCTGTGTATATGCAATAATACGCAGACAAAGTCGCGGGTACCAGTTAGTCACTAATATTAGCAGAAATGTTTTGTAGGTACACAATGTATATATTAAATTAAGAGTTCAAAGTCAAAACACGGGTCATCTACCTTAATGATGGAGTATATGTCCGTAATACAATTTACTATTTAATATCTATAAAACTAAAAATTATGTTTAAATACAACGCATTTTACGAGTCAGGTACAAATCATGATCGAAGAATGTTTGTGGTATACAGGAATTAATGTCGGGTTCAATTCGACACATCGACGGGTCATTATCGACATCGGCATTGAACCTATTATTTTAAAAATGTATATGTAATTGGTTTAAGCAATTTTTATCTGCCGACCAATTGACCTCGGAAAACATAATATCTAATTTACTGTACCTAATAGTCTTGTTGTTGTTAAACGCATTTTTTAAGTAATTAACGCTTCCATGTATACCTTATCGAGAGGGTGATAAAAATTAAGATGTTTAAAGACTAGTTTTCCGCCAGTGTCAACTTTGTTGTTTGTTTGTGTTTGTTGTTTGAACATATACAATCAGTCTGCAAAGTGAATTACGCCTCTCCTGTTCATAAAATGGGAAGTTTCATGACGTTCTGAGCTATTCATCCTGCTAGAGCGTTTAACTAGCGGTCGCCCAATGATCGAAATTCGACCAGCGACTTTTTAATCTTAGACTATTTTCTGTTTGACATTTACAGTACGAACCTAAACAATTAATAATATATCACTTGCTGTCACTGTTCATTGAGTGACAATGTTAATATTTTGGAGGGTCTAAGTTCAATGGCACTAGTCGGGATAGGATTCGCAGTATTAATTTATTTAATTTAATATATTAGTAACAGATATTATAGATACATTTTAGCTTTCTGCACTCCTTCTCCATATAAACTTGAACCATGCCAAATCTCACAGACTTCCGTGCACCCAATACACTTTAAAAAGGTGCCCGAAGTTTTCTTCTCACGTATTAATTAATATAATGATGATTTACTATCCTTTAATTCAGCATCATTTAACAATAGAAAGGACTGTGATCACACACTAACTTGTATCAACATAAAAAATCTAGTTTCTGCAGGATAACTTCTGTTACAACGTAAGGTAATTCGAGGATCACAAAAAGAGTTAAACAATTTGTGCATTAAAACTGCTTGTAAAAGCTTCTTTAATTATACGAAGACGGTTCAAACATGTTCTTAAATATTCAATTATTTACGAAAACACAGAACTCTCTTATAATGATTAACGTTTAAATTCATTTATCAAAACCCTAACTCTTTTTTAATTAAAAGGAATCAGTAAGCGCTGGATGAAATGTTAATGAACAATTTTGAGCAGATTCGGATTTCGTTTCCCTAATTAGAACCTTTAATAACTATGGAAATAATATTACTTTAACGAGCCTCTATCTCTCACAGTTTGGATTACTCCTGTAATGCTCATCAACAACTGTTAACAGACTTAACCAAAAGCTCATATTCTTAATTGATTTTATTTATATTGAGTATTCATTTTTCGGATATATTTGGCAATACTTTAGTATGTATTGACTATAGCTCATATTTACTTATATGTTTGTTTTTATGTTTTAATGTAATTACTTGAAATCAAGAGAACGAGGGTCTGGAGATCTGTAGTTCAGGTCATTGTACCTTATTCAGACTCCAGACCTCACATTCTGTTGTTTTTTTTTTTGCAATTTTTGTAGATTGATTGTATTAGATTTAGTTAATTTAGTAATTTGTAAGGTCAAATAAATAAAAAATTATTAAATTATTATAACATTAAAAACTTATTATTATTTTTATTATATTATTTAAAAGTTATAGAATAATATATTGTTACTACCTGTTACAGTCCGATTAAAAAGATAGAAAAATACTGTTCCCGAAATATTTCGAAGCAACTACAAACTTCCCAGGACTTCGAAATAATTCGCGGCGTTTGCGTCGTAAACAACCACGGCGCATGTTTGTGTAAACTTAGTTTGTGTTAGAAAAGTCGCGACTCTTCACAATGTTTCTGCGCTCGTTTAGTGTAGGTATATAAGCGACTCAGACGCGGCGTTCAGTTTTGAATTATAAAGCGATAACAACGAGCGATAAAAGGAAGCAACACCACAGTGTAATAAATAACAGTGTAGTGAGTTCGTTTAATATGAAACTCTGTGGAATTCAAATAAATCTTCTTCACGTCAATCATTGACATTTTTAATACCTACGGGTGTAACAATATTATCATATTATAGTGACGATGCTTACCGTAAAACTACGTATATCGTGTGAAGAAAATTTATGGTTTTTCAGCTGTCTTTATTGTTCTTCAATTAATCACCGACAAGTGATAAGATGTTATTTCACTTAGTTTATAAATAAAATATTCTATTCCGATTTCCGTTTAAATTCCTTCAGTGCGACTCTGCTTCTCAGAAATAACTCCTGCTTCCAGTTTATTACTATGTCGAAATTTTGTTTTTGATTTTGTCACAGGAAACCTATGATATCCACAATGAAATATTAATGCAGAAATTAACAAAGGTATGGAGAAAAATAGGTTTTATGTAGCTATTATAGCTGTGCCTCGCGGTTTTACGCGTGTTCATTATATCCTACAAACACCGCAACGCTAACGCACCCGTGTATTTTATCATAGTTATTTTCACTTCCCGCAAGTACAAATTATTTTAATTTTTAATTATCTTCTAAACTATGTGTGCAAATGTCAAGCTATGAAGCGCAAAGTTTATTTCATAAAATTGTCTTTATGATAAAGTAACTTTTGTTCGTAAGGATTAATATGCCATGCCTAAAATTAATGCTCATAAATCAATTTTTAATCGTCAACGGCAAAAAAATCGCAAAATTTCTTATTGAGGCTTATATATATTATAAGAGACAGGTATATGCTAATTCAATCTTTTTTTCTAGATATACTAAGAATCAATATTTGTGTAGATTATATTTAACTATCATTAACCATTACGCCAGCGCACGTAGATAAAGCAGTTCGGGAGGGCTTCCACTTCCGACTTACACAAATTAATATTTAAGTCCAGCTGAGAGCTGCAGCCTAATGTTAGATAGCCTATACAATTCCTCGTGAATCTGGCTATATATAAAAAAAATCAAATCCGACTGGTAGTTTCAGAGAGTAGCATGTTTAAACAAAGAAACAAAAAAAAACTTTGCCAACCCATTTATTAACGATGTAACGTAGGTCCTAGCTGTGATGTCGACCTGCATAAATAGAGACTGCCACAAGCGAATCACTATGAAATGTATCCATGGGCAGCCTTATCATTCGTTACACAGCAGGGCGTATGTAAGGTACATGCAAGTAAGGGTGACTTATGTGGCTCAACTTTTAAGATGTTATTTTATTATTATTTAATTTTACGTTGTTATTAAACTTACAATTAATAGAAATACTATTAAAAATAATCGAAATAGAAGGCCAATTAGAAGTTTTCACAAATAGAAAAGATAAGTATAAACGAAAAAGAAAGATAGTCAGCCACGAAGAGAAACACAAAAATTAACATAAACACGCCTTGTGGAAGACGCACTTGTAATAAATATATCGACTCTATCGTATAAAGAATTAAATTGTTTGCAAGCCCGGATTAAAAATTAATTTTGTTTACATATATGTTGTCCTTACAGATGGTACATATAACAGTTTGGATTTTCCTAATGTTATATTTGTACACAGCTGAATTTTCGAATTTGTGAGTTTTTGAAACTTAAAAATGTTATGACAGCTACTTCACTGTAAAACCTACATTATGAAATACATGAAACATATTTGTGTACCATTAATTAATTAATTAATTTATACATGTAACTTAAATAAGTACTTAGCTGTAAGTTTTCTTAAAATATTAAAATTAAATAAATAAAATAAAATAAAATTATTAAGCGTGCGTTACAAAGTGGTGTATTTTATGTTTAAAAAGCATGATTTAGAGTTTATCGCTTTAGTATTAGTTCATAACTTCATGGTTAGTACGAAAAGTGCGCTGCGATGCGCAATTCATCATAGGTGCGGATTGCAAGTGATTTTTTGGGTTGCGCGTAATTTAATGTGTAATATAATGTGCAGGATTTTTTAGATTTACATTAAAAGCCCAATTTAAGTAACATATTTATCTATATAAGGATTAAAATACCGCATTGGAAAAAATAGCTTCGCAAATAACCTATTATTATAAGATAAAAATGGTTACTGTGAGTCAATGTTAACTAAGATATAGACATAATTAAGAATATACCCTCGCGGACTTTTCTCTCGGCTTTTTAATGAACTACAATTTCTTTCTACATTATTTTGATATTGGTCTAAAGGTTTAGCCAACGTAAGCCATGTAAGTAAACGAAACTCAATTTTAGACAACTTATCCAAACAAACCTGCCTTAAAAAATTCTCTAAATGACAGTGAAAATTGTATAAATATTTGTTGTGTGGTTTAAAAGAAGTAAGTGGACAACCGGACAGACGCGGATAGCGACTTTATACTATGTATATAATCCTACGAGCTTGAATCTCCTAAGAATTTGTGTTGTTTTATCATGTGCCTATCAATCTTTTCCAGTTATCGCATTTGAGAACATGTCTAAGTCATACTATGGCTTATTCACGATGCCTTTATAAGATTTGAGCTCGTGCGCTTCAAATGTTCATAATTTTCTTTTTTATAACATCAAGTTAAATAACTTTTGACCTTAAAGTCGAGAGAGGCATTCATATCAGTTGATAAATTCCAATAAGCTCCAAAGGCAGTAAACGAAGCAATTCTTATTGAAAAACTTCATCGGACGATGAATGAGATACAAGCTGACGGTTCGAAAAGGTTTCCAAAAGTTTAAGAAGACACGTACTCAATCAACAACAATGATTATTTCTATTTTCAGCTGCAGTCTTTAGCTGTCTATAGTGAACAAAATTATAAATTGTCTTGTAGTAGTTACATTGTATGTATCTCAAATGTAAATAAAATCCTATTTGAAAGTAATTACTAAAACGCTGCTACTCCTAGGGACAAAGTTTCAACGGCTTGTGTATTGTTATTTTAATTATAAGTAGCTGTGTCCGCGGCTTCGCTCAAGTGTACTACAGAATGCCCGCGTGAACTTTTAGAAGTCTTAAATCCGCGGACGAATATAATATTCACGGGTGACATTTGAACATTGAACGGGTGAACGGGCAACCGTTCACATGGTTCGACATCATCATTATCCTCGCTATCTTCATTGGTAATCACAGGTCACATGCGTCATCTCTCCTATAGCCACTCAGAACCTCACCTCTCTGACCAAACTGGAACTGATCCGGACGTCCACCCGGACTGGCAGCTCGAGATAGGTAGGTTCCATCGATCCCAGGATACAGAAGCCCTCTCTTATCCGACAGGTCCAGCAAGACTGTCTCTCTTCGGATTCCGACGTAGTAAACGCTATTATGGCATGTGACACTATGGCAGCGTGCATTTTTTTTTTTTTTTTTTTTTTTTTTTTTTTTTTTTTTTTTTAGAACTGACTACACTGTTAGCCTTAGGGGCCCTAAAGCCGCTGCGGCTTTTACAGCTTCACCGGACTTGGGGGCGAGCGCAGAGGGCACTCAGCCGCGAAAGTTTTGTGGACGACTCGCACGAGGGTGCCAAAGTGGCCGGACCTCGGCTCGGGCGGTCGTCGCGTTCGCAAATAGGTCGCGATCTATTCGAATCCCTACACCTACGATTCGAGCTAACTAAATATACACATAGGCACGTTCCCTTCCTCCTGGGAGGAAGGAAGGAACCGTGCGTATGTGTATTCAATAATCGGAATGTTTCTACACTAACTAGCGCTAACTAACTAGCGTAAAAAAAAGAAAAAAAAAGGTCCCTCACAGAACCTATGTACCTGTGTGGTGTGCACGTGTGTATGTTCATACGTGTGTAGTGTTGTATGTAGGTAGCTAAGTGATGCACGTACAGTGTCACTTGTATCGCGCGGGCGGTTGCCTGACCCAAGGGTTTCACACCGAGGAACGGACCTAGGCTTGGGTTACCGCTAGAGAGGGTGGACGTGACGGGTGTGCTGGAGCGAAATTGACCGCCCGCCTCTGCGGAGAGAACGGTGGTTACGCGGGCGTGGGCGCTGGCACGCTCTGTTTGGAGAGACGGATGTGTAATATTTATTCGAATTTTCGATGTGATCGTCGGGATCAATAAAAATATTGCGCGGCCGGCGTTTGCACCGGATGTCCGTGGGTGCCGGAACATAAGTGGCGGCTGTTTTTATTAACGGATTCGCGTGGTTCGACGCGGTGTCGAAATACGAACGGGAGAGCTGTTTAACGTAGGCATGTATCGAAGGAAGCTCCATATCTCTATGGAGATCTACGCTTCGAACATACCACGGGGCCCCGGTGAGACGATAGAGGAACCTATTCTGTATCGATTGTAACCGTTTGAAACTCGACTCGGACATATGTGCGAACACGGCGCAACTGTATGTCAAAATTGGTCGAATACACGTCTTGTAGAGCGTGAGCTTATGTCGCGTGGACATTTTACTCACCGAACACAACAGAGGATGCAACCGGCCCAGGACCCACGCGGCCCTGTTCCTAACCTTACGGATGTGGGGTCTAAAAGAGAGCCTACTATCTAGGGTTACCCCTAGATATTTGGTCTCTCTTACATACGGAATCGGATTATCGTAGAGCTTAACAGGTTTAAGCTTCCACGGTATCTGTGACGAATCCGCATCGAAGAGCATCGCGGCGCTCTTCAAGGGATTAACGGCTATACGCCACTCGTTAAACCACTTCCCGAGAGTGGTCACGGAGCGTTGGACTTTGTGTCTGAGGTGGGATCTATTCCTATCTGAGGCATATAAGACTGTATCGTCAGCGTATAGCCCTACCTCGACCTCCGGAGTCGAGGTAGGTCACTGACGTACAGGTTAAATAGGCTAGGAGCCAGGATCGAACCTTGGGGAACGCCTGAGCGTATTGGACGGGGCGTGGACAATTCACCTTCCACTCTATAGCGAAAGGTGCGATCTGTTAGATAGTCGCGAATTATTTTAATTAGCCTATCGGGGACTTCAAAGTGATACAACTTGTAGATCAATCCCTCGTGCCAGACTTTATCGAAGGCCTTGGCAACGTCGAAAAAGACCGCAAGTGTACGGCGGGGTTTATATAATTCAGCAAAATTAAATGCAACGTGCTCCGTGAGGCGGTGCACTTGATGAGTGCGGCAGCGTGCATATGCGCTGCGCCTTATATACCCTTTCACTCGGTCCGAGCAGTAGGGTAGTTGTAGATTTCCAATTATGAATTTACACCAACTTTCCGACGAGGGTAGCCATGAATACCTAACAATATATACTCTCGCTGACTTTTTTTAGGTCTTTTTAATGTCTACAACTATGTAGTATATTTCACTGGTCTATCTCTTATGGTTTACTCAGCGTAAGCCATTTAAGAGACCGAATTGTTTCACCATGACCAATTTTTTTTTAATGTTATTTTAAATTATTTATTTTATGTTTTATTTTAAAATGTTCGTAATAGTTCAGTTTTTAAGGAAATAAATTTTGGAAAAGTCTCCCGGAAAATTTTCAAATTTGACAAAAAACTGATTGTCCTCTTTTCTGTCGGATTTTTGTATAAACTAAAGACCATATCTGTATGAAACTATAAACTCACGATTCAAAGGATGGATTTTCGTAATTCATTTTTACTTTTGATTATGGTCATAGAAAAATTATAAGTAAAAAAAAAATCGGGATAGGTGACGCTGTAGTCGAATTAATGATTTTTGAAAAGGGCAAAACATTATTTGCCGGGTCAGCAAGTAACAAAAAACTCTCTTTTATTTGTTACTTTCATTTATTACAATGAACAAGCAAAAATACATATGTTGTCTTTTATTCATGTAAATACGTCTGAAAAAGTTATAAAAGTTCGACAGAGATTAATAAAAAGAAAGGATCAGTTGTAAAATTGAGGACAAACTCAGAGATATTTTCTCTGTGCCCAACGTATTACCCTTACTCTGAATTACCCAATGTCTGTTAGTAAAATTTCGATATGTCGTCTAATAGTTATGCAAACTTAGAATTTTCATCCCATTTTAGATACATTAATCATTTAGTGTCCTTACTGGCGCCTAGGAGTGAAACATACGGAGATATATTGCGTTTAACTTGGTATATTCTTTAGATTTATATGAATAATAGTTGTGTCCCACGGTTTCACACGTGTTGATTTTATCCGTCAAACCCGCCAACACACCCATGTAGTCTATCATAATTGTTCTTTCCTCGAGTAGAAATTATTTTCAAATTTTCATTATCTCCTAAACTATGTGTCCAAATAGCATATTCTAAAAAGCAAAATTTAACTTCATAATATTGATTTTATGATGATGTATCTGTTGCTTGTAAGGATTAATATGCCATGTCTAAAAATAATGCTTATAAATCACTTTAACAAAATACTTTATTGTAGCTTATGTTTAAGAGATAAGCATACCCGTATGATTAACGATTACGCGCGCACGCGGTTATAGCAGTTCGGGAGAGTCTCGACTTCTGACATACGTAACAAAAATCAATATTTAATGCTATCTGAGAGTTGTAGTCTAATCTTAAATAACCTATACTATTCCTCGAGAGTCTGACTATCATATACAAGAAGAATTTTTGAAATCCGACTGGTAGTGCCAGAGATTAGCGTGTTTAAACAAACAAACACACTTTACTGCTTTATTATAATTATTGGTATAGATATAAATTTTTAGAATGTAAATAAATGTAGCAAATAAAATCTTAAGACTTGAGACATTCAAAAGAAAGTCAATGACACTGCCGAATAATGAAAGAGTAAATGGCGCTAGCGGAAAAGTACGGCTGCACTGTCAAATTTATTTGCGATCACCATATATTTGGATTAAAAAGCCACATTGTGATTCGTTTATGTACCTCCCAGGAGACAAGGACTCATGTATATATGTATATGTTAGTTAGTTCGAATTCTAAGCCCAGGGAATAAGCCCGATCGCGAATTAATTACAATCGCGGCAACTGCCCAAGCCGAGGTCCGGCCACGTTGGAACCCTTGCGTAAGTTGTCTTACTTTCGCGGCTGAGTGCCTTAAGCGCTCGCCTCCAAGTGACGGTGAAGCCGTAATAGCCGTTAGAGGCTCCAGGACCCTTAAGACTAACAGTAAAGTCAATCAGAAAAAAAAATCGTTTATGTGCGTCGCAGTTCGGGGTCAGGATATGCCAGTTTCTATTTAAGCAGGAAGTCATGATAGCGGTAACTGGTGTTGGAATGTTGAACCCTCGTTGTTCTTCACTAATTTTATATTGAACTGTAGGTACATTACACGTAGTTCCCGTCAATTTGCCGCGCTACCATAATAAACAAGGTTTTTAATTTTCATAATAATTATATAGTCCTTACTAGTTACAATTAGTTTATTAGTATAATCTAGATTAAGAGTTAAAGAAAAGAGGTTTTATAGTTCTTCTAAATGCACAATTAATTGGTTTTGCTAATCAGCTTTAGTTTGTTAGTGTATAAGCCATCTATCGCCGGGTCAGAGAAATATCTCTTGTTTCAATAAATGTAGTATTATTGTAAATCCGCGACGTGTTGGGGAAATAAAATACCTTGAACGGATAAAACGTTTGGAAGACTTTACAAATGTGCGCAATTAGAGAAATATTTACATTCAGTAAAGGGATTGAAGTTTATGATAGTTTATATGAATTTAGTATTATTATTTTCTTGATATACCCATTTGTAACGATGTGTTTTCTTATGTGTAGTCAAAACCACAGTACTGTAATACTTTATTGCACTATTTTTGTCCAGACACTGCCACAAAGTTATTTTCCAAGCTAACCAGCGGTGTTGCAAACACAAAAATTGATATAAATGAGCAAAAAATAAAGTATAATTCTAGAAAAGTAACAAAGCATTTAAAAAAATAATTGTTTTTGAGTATGTTAGTGCGACTATTTTCCCGTATGTATACATGTAAAGGTTGTTACTGGATCGCTTAACCAAAACGGCATTGTATGTGAATGCTCAGAACTAAATGATTTATCGACAACCATTGATGTAAGCCACGACCGACTGAGCTTCAATAGCGAGGGTGTAAACACTCGAGCATTCACACAAGAAGCAAGATCTGTGAGTTTATGATCGTCATCTATGCTTGAATGTCAGGATAATGTTGGATTCCACGAGCTCATGTACATCAATATTCCATTATTTTTCCCAGGTTTCATTGTATTATAAGGTGGATCATTATGTGAATGACAGTGATGTATGGAAGTGACTCCCTCTCTGGGTATCCGATAAATCTATACAATTAATAAAATTGAAGTGTCTTTTGTAATGTCAAAATAACAGCTATTTACTAAAAATAATAATATACGGTATGTTCTTATAACAAAAAAGAAACTTTTAAAATTCTTGTCTGTCTATCTTTCTGTTTGTTACGGGTAATCTCCGAAACTGTTGTACCGATTTTGACGGGACTTTCACTGAGTGATAGCTGTTTTAAGGAGTAACTTAAGCTCTATTATAGAAATAGAATAAGAGTTCCGCGTCAATAAAAAATAATTCGGAAGAACAATATTTTTGAGGCACATAAAAGTGGTTTACGCTGAGTAGGTAAATCATAATATACATATCAAATTAATGTACAACATAATTGTAGATATTAAATAGACCTACAAAAAGTCAGCAAAAGCATATTATGTTTATCTTCTAAGGATCACCCACAGTTAGCATTTTTGTATTTATAATAATTAGGCGTCATTATTCTTTAGTCCACGTGAGCGCAGCCGCGGGCGCAGCTCGTTATTAATATAATTATTCACTGTAATTATTATTGTATAGGAGCAAAAAACCTATCGAGTTTATCCGATCTCACGGATCTATTCAACCTCAAACAACTTCAATCTTATGAATCTATCCTAACTAACAGATTTATTCAATTCCAAGAAACTCCAATCTCATAAAACTATTAAATCTCGGGGATCTATTTAACTTCAAATAACTATTGACTTTCAAGGAACTCCAATCTCATAAAATCATTTAATCTCTAGTAACTTCAATCTCATAAAATTACTCAATCTCAAAGAACTATTAAATCTAAAGGAATGTCAATCTTATAGAAATATTTAGCTTTACGAATCTATTCATTCTCACAAAAATAATTAATCACACGGTTGTATTCATCTTCAAAGAACTATTCTAACTCAAGGAACTTCAATCTTATAAATCTATTCAATCTCATGGATTTAATCAATCTTAAAGAACTTCAATCTCATAAATCTATTACATCTCGCGAATTTACTCAATCTCAAAAACTATTGAATCTCAAAGAACGTCAATTTCATATAACTGTTAATTCTCACGGATCTATTAAATCTCAAAGAATTATCCAATCTGGAGGAACTTCAATCTCATAGAACTATTCAACGTTACAAGTAATTCTCAAATAACTAACATTGACTCCCAGACTATAATAATAACAGTTACTAATGACAAAATTTAGTCAACCTTCGACCACTCGGCTCAATAGTAGGGCTTACTACCACTTCGCTACGAAGACTGTAGGAACTGTCCTTGATAAATAGCAGAGTAAAATCGAAGATCAACGATCCATTGTCAGTTTATACTATCACGCCAGCCTGCGTAAATAGAAAGAATTTAAGCGAATCACTATGAGAGTCATGAGATTTCTGAGAAGAGACTTCTCGATATGTTGTTCTATTGACTATTTTCTTGTTTTTATTAGCTAATTGTTACCGACGCATAGGTGTTGGCTTACTAATTAGGAGATAGCCATAGCGATACTTTGTTGTAGGTACAATTGCTAGCTAGGATTATGAGATAAGAATTACGTAAACAATCATTGGTTAAATATTTCAAGTGTATAAATGTATAGGTACGTAATTATTAGGTAAATGACACTAATAATATTGAATTATTTTGTTACGTATCTAAATTCTACTATGCGAAAATCTAAATTTTAAGTGGATAGAGTTACAAATTTTTATTTAATATATTTAATAATGAAATTGAACATTACTCTCCACTCGTCATCAATAATTCAATCATTAATCAATAAATTATATAAATAATAGATAAAATTCATCTTATTTGGATATAAATATTTTTTTCTGGACGTTAACTATTTAGGTAAATAAAACAAAAATGTTCATTTAAACAATGAAAAGTAAGATTTAAGCTTAGCCACTTTTGCGTGGCGCATTGACGATATTTCATCAAAAATCTGTATGTATCCTCACTAATATTGTAAATGTGAAAGAAACTTTTTCTGTCTGTTTGTTACCTTTTCATAACTAGATATTAGAACCGTTCATTTAGCAAGGTAATATGGTAAAATAATTAAATTTTTAACATCTATTTACTAATTTTTATTTTACTTTTTGTATTGACAATAATTCCACTCGATCGACTAGTTGGCTTGGTCATTTTGTATCTCTTGGCAGTAGTCGCTGTGCACGGACTATACGGGCAGCTGAAGTAAAATCGTTTCACAGAGCTTGATACAAAATATATATTTTTTTTAAGTTTGACTCTCTAAATCAACGAAATGGTAATATGTAATTTAGATTCTAATCCAAGCTTACTTCACAGTAATCAATCACTTTTGATTTATAGCAGTGTTTCGTCGTTAATCTTGAATGTAATCCCACAAAACGATGGGCTACACAAGCGAAATGATTTATTAATGAAATCGCCCTTCACCCTTTAGTTACTGTCTAGTAAGACGTACCTTGTTGATTCGACAAGATTACATGAAACAAAAGATTTATCCGTAAATAATGGTATTAATTTTATTCATTATAAGTTTCAGCGCTTATTGTACCTTAACACTGATTCTTTTTTTATCGTTAAAGATTTAGCGTTGTGTTCACAAACTTACCGGACCTTTAGAGACGATGTGACCTAAGATGGTAGCACGCTAAGCCTAGTGGAAGACTGGCTCTCAAGTATAGCTTTTGGAACACACTTATTGGTGTTTGACGATAGATTTGCAACTTGAGAGTGGTAGCTAGTTAGACAAGTCATTAGAAAAAGCCCTACCACCATGCTATAGTTTTATCGTCATGTTTTCCTTCACCGAAAGCTCAGTCTCATTCCAAAGATGTGAACTCACGTCGATCGATGCGGGATCCGTACACGCTACCAACTGAGCCATAATTACTTCAGTCTCAATTGATGGTGCTGGAATCTATACATATAAAATTCTTTTTCCTGAATGACTGACTGACGGATCAACGCACAGTCTAAACCGCTGATCGTAGAGACCTGAAATTTGGAGGGTGTGCGGGTTATCAAGTGACCAGACGATAGCTCTGGTCTATACTACGGACTATTAATTCCGTGGTTTCCGCACTTTGAAAACTATCACTGGATTGCCGAGTAAAAATACGTCGATGACTATAAATTCAACTTTTATTGATCACTATTTACAATATTCACTTGTTACTATCTACTTGCTGACAATGTCTTTATCACTATTTATTTTCTTGCTGACTTCTTGAGAACGGATGCACTTGTCGCTATGTTGTTTCTTGCCGAATTCTTGAGGACGACTGCACTTGGTACTTTTTTTTTTTTTTTTTTTTTTGAACTGACTACACTGTTAGCCTTAGGGGCCCTAAAGCTGCTGCGGCTTTTACAGCTTCACCGGACTTGGGGGCGAGCGCAGAGGGCACTCAGCCGCGAAAGTTTTGTGGACGACTCGCACGAGGGTGCCAAAGTGGCCGGACCTCGGCTCGGGCGGTCGTCGCGTTCGCAAATAGGTCGCGATCTATTCGAATCCCTACACCTACGATTCGAGCTAACTAAATATACACATAGGCACGTTCCCTTTCTCCTGGGAGGAAGGAAGGAACCGTGCGTATGTGTATTCAGTAATCGGAATGTTTCTACACTAACTAGCGCTAACTAACTAGCGTAAAAAAGAAAAAAAAAAAGGTCCCTCACAGAACCTATGTACCTGTGTGGTGTGCACGTGTGTATGTTCATACGTGTGTAGTGTTGTATGTAGGTAGCTAAGTGATGCACGTACAGTGTCACTTGTATCGCGCGGGCGGTTGCCTGACCCAAGGGTTTCACACCGAGGAACGGACCTAGGCTTGGGTTACCGCTAGAGAGGGTGGACGTGACGGGTGTGCTGGAGCGAAATTGACCGCCCGCCCTCTGCGGAGAGAACGGTGGTTACGCGGGCGTGGGCGCTGGCACGCTCTGTTTGGAGAGACGGATGTGTAATATTTATTCGAATTTTCGATGTGATCGTCGGGATCAATAAAAATATTGCACGGCCGGCGTTTGCACCGGATGTCCGTGGTTGCCGGAACATAAGTGGCGGCTGTTTTTATTAACGGATTCGCGTGGTTCGACGCGGTGTCGAAATACGAACGGGAGAGCTGTTTAACGTAGGCATGTATCGAAGGAAGCTCCATATCTCTATGGAGATCTACGCTTCGAACATACCACGGGGCCCCGGTGAGACGATAGAGGAACCTATTCTGTATCGATTGTAACCGTTTGAAACTCGACTCGGACATATGTGCGAACACGGCGCAACTGTATGTCAAAATTGGTCGAATACACGTCTTGTAGAGCGTGAGCTTATGTCGCGTGGACATTTTACTCACCGAACACAACAGAGGATGCAACCGGCCCAGGACCCACGCGGCCCTGTTCCTAACCTTACGGATGTGGGGTCTAAAGGAGAGCCTACTATCTAGGGTTACCCCTAGATATTTGGTCTCTCTTACATACGGAATCGGATTATCGTAGAGCTTAACAGGTTTAAGCTTCCACGGTATCTGTGACGAATCCACATCGAAGAGCATCGCGGCGCTCTTCGAGGGATTAACGGCTATACGCCACTCGTTAAACCACTTCCCGAGAGTGGTCACGGAGCGTTGGACTTTGTGTCTGAGGTGGGATCTATTCCTATCTGAGGCATATAAGACTGTATCGTCAGCGTATAGCCCTACCTCGACCTCCGGGAGTCGAGGTAGGTCACTGACGTACAGGTTAAATAGGCTAGGAGCCAGGATCGAACCTTGGGGAACGCCTGAGCGTATTGGACGGGGCGTGGACAATTCACCTTCCACTCTATAGCGGAAGGTGCGATCTGTTAAATAGTCGCGAATTATTTTAATTAGCCTATCGGGGACTTCAAAGCGGTACAACTTGTAAATCAATCCCTCGTGCCAGACCTTATCAAAGGCCTTGGCCACGTCGAAAAAGACCGCAAGTGTACGGCGGGGTTTATAAAGTTCAGCAAAATTAAATGCAACGTGCTCCGTGAGGCGGTGCACTTGATGAGTGCAAGAATATCTAGCACGGAAACCGAATTGCTCAGGCGGATAGAGGTCTTTCTCCTCTATTATTGACTTGAGACGGTTCAGAAGGATCCGCTCGTAAATTTTCCCTAAAGTATTTAGGAGACTGATCGGGCGATAGCTGTCGGGAAGCGACGCGCTCTTGCCGGGCTTACGGATACCTATGACTATTGCCTTTTTCCAGGCAGCTGGAAAATGGCAGTGGACTATGGCTACATTGAAGATGCAGACCAATAGAGCTATGAGGCGATCAGGAAGAAGCCTAAGTACTTCATTTCTGATCCCGTCGGGACCTGGTGCTTTTCTGAGCTTAAGGCTTTTTATAATGGAAAGAACCTCCTCAGACGTGACTGGGGACAGGGAGGCTGTCGCGGGGAGCTTATCCAGCTCCCGCACGCATCCATCGATACCCTCGACCCGGTCGGTATTTGCATCGACACTGTTCGGAGAGCACTGGCTCTCCAAACAAGTGGCGAGGCACTCCGCCTTGTCGCTGCTATCGAAGGCGAGCGGTATACCGGGACCCCTCTCGAGGGGGGGCATAAGATAAGAAGCCTCTATTTTGAGGCTGCCAGCTAGTTTCCAGTAAGCCAGATGCGACGGCCTTAGCCCTTCGACGAGGGCGTCCCATCTGTGACTCCTGAGTTCTAATATGCGGGCTCTAACCGCTCTCTGAAGCGCGCGTAAGCGTGCGCGGTTTTCCTCGGTTGGATAGTGGTCGTGCGCACGAGTCGCCGCGTTCTTTTCCGTCAACAACGCCCGCACGTCGGCAGGGAGTACGAAGCGGCGATCGCTCGCCTCTTCGACCTCTCTCGAGGCCTCTCCGATGCCGACCTGCAGGTGGTCGACCAGGGAATCGATCGCGAGATCTACATCCGCAACGGACCCCAATACGTCCGGGATCCTATCTAAGCTGGACGAGGACGGCCTGTCCGCAAGATAATGTTTTAGCTTGGCATAGTCAACCACTTGGACCGAAGGAGGGCTAGAGTCGTCTGGTTGACCTAGCTGCATGATGACCGGACGGTGGTCGGAGTCGAGCTCGTGTACGACCCGAATGAGTCGTAACCGAAGCGCGATACCTTTAATGAGAGCTACATCAAGCACTGTCGGCATACAGTTGTCTTGAAAGTGGGTGGGAGTGGGTGGCGCTATGACATCAAAGTTTAGCACGTTCGTTAGCTCTTCGAGTTTAACCCCATTACTGGAGTCTCTCCAATTGCCAAACGAAGTGTGTCCACAATTGAGGTCACCCGCTATAATGACCGATTCACCGAGCGAAAGTAGCTTTTCTAGGTCAGACCTGAGAGGCTCTTTCCTCGGCGAGAGATAAACTGAAACTAACGTTATGGACGGGTGGTCGGTCATTCCTAGTCTACACACGGATACTTCCATATTGGTAAGTATCGGAGGATCTACCGGCGTACAATATAACGATCGTTTGTAATAAATGAGAGTGCCGCCCCCGCGGCCGGCCCGGTCATTTCTTACAATATTGTAGTTCGCGATTTTCGGATCACGTTTAGCACGCTTTAAGAGCGTCTCCTGCACTAAAAGAACATCTACTTGGTGATCTTTAAGAAAGGTCGCGACGAGATCACGCTGCGGTAGTAGGCTTCGCGCGTTAAAAAAAGAAAGATTTAACGCTTTCGGCTTAAACTTTGCCATTGAAAGGCCCTAAGTTATTATTACACGCCTCACGGTCGAGACGTTGTAGTGTCTCTGAGAGGCGGGGGAACGCGCAAGCGGTCTTGATGAGACCGAAGCGCTCCAGATGGTCATTGTAGTCAATGAGCTCGCGGATATCGTGCTCGCGAAGGAGCAGTATCATTAAGTCGTTACTATTAACGACAACGTTAGCGGGCGCGCGGGGCGCGGGAATATCCATAGCCATAAGGGGCTGTGGATTGGGGCGACGGGGGCCCCATGCGTTCTGCGATGAACGCACGGGTTGCGGTTGCACCGCGCGGGGTGCGGAGAGGCCGGCGGCGGCCGGGGACTGGCGCGGGACCGGCAGCGCGGGAAATTCCCCTGACGCCAGCGGGGGTTGCGCTTTGATGGCTGAGGCGGGGGGCGCCGCCCAGGGGGCCACCTGCCTCTGCGTGCGTGGCCGCGTGGTGCGCGGGGCCTTGGGGCAACCGCGATAATTCGCGGGATGCCCCTCCTCACCGCATAACACGCAGCTCGGGGGGACGACGGAGTCACGCTCGCGCGTGCACTCCCGTGTGGGGTGGTCCTCTCGGCACTTTACGCACCGCGGACGAGAATGACAGTTACGAGCAGCGTGCCCGTACAGCTGGCAGTTGTGGCACTGCGCAGGCTGGTGGTTTTTGTATGGGGGCTCCACGTTAATCCCGGAGAGCCCGCACACCGTCTCTAGCTGGAAGATGGCCTTTCCCTCGGGGGAAAGGTCCAATATGGCCACTACCATTTGTAGTGGCCGCTTATCTTTACTGTACATCCGGTGTACTTCCCGGATGGGATAACTTTGCTCCTTGAGCGAGGAGCACACCTCCGACGGGTCGAGCTCCACCGGAATGCGGCGGATGACCACTCGGAGGACGCGCTCCTCCGCGAGAGAATAGGTGTAGAATTGCAGACCTTTCTGCCGGAGGAGGGTGGTGAGTTTGCGGTGAGTTTCCGAAGAACTCACCGAAATGGAAATCCCGTTGACTATATTCCTAGCCTTGTGATACTCGAGTTTGAGTCTGCGCATTTCATTGCAGACTCCCATCCAGGCCGCCTTGTCCCGGATTATGATTGGAGGTGGGGCACGCTCTTTTTTCCCGCCGGCGGGCGCGGGGAGCTGGGAGTACGCGGGGGCGGCGGCGCCCCTGATTGCTGCCTTAGCTATTACCTTAGGCGCCGGTTGAGCAGTCGGACTGCTACGCGCCGTTCGCTTACGCGACGCTACGACGGTGAAGCCGTCGTTCTCGGTATCCATCTCCGGAGATGGATCCGGACTCGCGGGCGAGTCTTGTTTGACCGGAAGGGCCGAAAACGAATTTTTCGTCTTTAACGCGGTTTCCGTGGATCGCGCGGGACGGACGTACGGGCTATTTTTGGTAACCCTAGATTGTGACCGCGAATTACGCGGCCCTCGCCTGACGGAGGCGGGGCTTGACCCGCGCGATTGGCTAGTCGGGACAGGGGGCGTGGCCGTAGACGTGGCCACGGCCCCGGATGACGCGGCGGACGGACGCGCAGCGCTGCGCGTGAGACGTTTGGGCGCGGCACCGACTGGCGCGGCGCCAGTCGGTATAACGGTCGCGGCCGTGAAGTCATCGGCCGCCTTGCTACCTGAAGCGGCCGCCTCGCTACCTGAAACGGCCTCATGACGGGTCGCGGTCGCAGCGGTGCGACGCACGCAGGCGTTCTCAGGTAGATTACAGTATTCCTCGTCTAGAGAGGGACACCGTAATACGACGAAATTTTGATAGCGCTGGTATTGAAATTCCAGCGCTTTCATCCTGGCTTGCAACTTGCCTATGCAAGTGGCCAGTTCGGTAACGTTATTTGCCATGACGGCAGAAGAGGGAGGACAATGGGACATTTTTATTTTATTTTAAATTAAAGGCCTCCCTGCCTTAGGGACAGGGGGGTGCGCCAAAAACTTAAAAAGACTATCGGAGTCGGCAAGAGACCTGTGGTCAAGGTGCAATGACACACAGGAAGGACCTATCAACCCTAAGGAGCCCTAACAAGCCCGGGGCCGAGGACGCAGACCGGTAATTAAACCGGGCTAGGCCCAAACAGGTTCCCGGGGATGGAGTGTGCAGGATCGGAAGGTTTGGCAGGAGACACCTGGGGCAAGACTATGCGATAACCGCAAAGGCCTAGATTCCCAGGCCCGTCCGAGTTTGGCTGTTTGCCTCTGAAGGAGACAACCAGCGGGCTGCTCGGGTCACGCCCCGCTCACTTTAGTTAGCACCGTCAGGTATCCAGTGAGCGACCACAAAACCGTGGATTTATAAAAAACAAACAAGTCGCACCGAAAAGTGCGGTTTACCTCGCGAGCGTTAGACACCAGTTGGTTTACGTCGTTATTGCAACAATATATTCGAAATAAATTCCAAATATAAGATCGCAACAATTAAGTCACGTGATGGTCGAGAGCACAAACGGAGCGACACGTCCGTTCGCGATCAAGACCAAATCGGAACTCCACTTGGTACCGCGGAGCGCGGCCTTTTATGGCGCTCGACGGGGCGGCTAAGCGGGTCTTGTTGGAGGGGCGACAGTGCGGCGTGAGTACGAAGTCCCCTCCATGGCAAAATGTGTTTCTTATTATCTATATCTCTATTGGTTATACAAAACTATATTCGTGTGTTGAAACTAAAAGGTTTTCTAATAATTTAACAATAACTTAAAAATAATACATTTAAAGGCTATAAATATGATATAAACTAAACATATAGTGCGTCTCGCTCGCACTTGTGACGCGATCTCGCTCTTGTGGCAGGCCACGCCTACTGCGGCGTTTGCGCTGTTTTCCTGCTATCCTGCACATTTCTCCCGCCGTACGTCGTCCATTCCCGGCGACGTAACTTCCAGCGGTGCAGGATTCTTGGCTTCTATTAAGATGATCTTTTTTGCGGGACGTCGCAGGATACCGTTCTTGGTCGTGACGTCCACTGTCCTTACTGTTCCATCGGGCCCGGGGTATGTGGCGCAGATGCGTCCTCGGACCCACACGTTCCGAGGCAGGTTCCCGTCGACGATGAGTACTACGTCGTCCATCTTAAGCTCGGGCCCTCGTCCTCGTGGTTCCCGTCGGTTGCGCAGCTCGGGGAGGTATTCTTTAAGCCAGCGTGCCCAAAATACGTCCGCTAGTCGCTGTGAGTTGCGCCAGCTTTTTCGTAGGTCGAGATCTCTTTCGGCGAATTCTCCTGGTGTCCCGATGCGCCCGGAACCTCCCAAGAGGAAATGGTTGGAGGTTAGAGTCTCTGGATCTTCTGCGGTGACTGCAACGTGGGTGAGAGGTCGGCTGTTAACCGTATTCTCGGCCTCGAGAAGGAGGGTGTATAACACCTCCTCGGTAGGGTAGCGCTCGTGCAGTGTGGTTGCGAGCGCGGTCTTCACGGAGCGCACCATGCGCTCCCATGCGCCCCCCATGAATGGAGCGCCCGGCGGTATAAATCGCCAGGCAACTAAGTTTTTTGATGCTTCTTCTGCTGTTGCTTGGAAGATGGCACGTCGTAACTCCTTGTCTGCTCCATGGAAGTTCGTCCCGTTGTCGGACCATAGCTGTACGGGAGTGCCGCGACGTGCTATCATCCTTCTAAGCGCCATGATTACGGAATCCGCGGTTAAGGATGCCGCTAATTCTAGATGGATGGCGCGTGTTGTCAGACACGTAAATATAGCTACGTATCTTTTCTGGTGACTTCTCCCGACCGTAATTGTGAGAGGGCCGAAGTAATCCAGTCCGGTAAATGAAAACGGCCTCTGGTGGTGTGCTAGTCGGCACGGTGGTAAGTCCCCGGTGGCTGGTTGGGGCGGAGTCGATGCTCTGATTCGGCATAATATACACCCCTTGACAATGTTTTTTACTGTCGGTCGCAGGTGGAGCACCCAGTGATGCTGGCGACATTCATTTACTGTGGTCTCGACTCCAGCGTGGTGTAGTTGTCGGTGCACGTAGTCGACCCATAGCCTAATGGCGCGGTCATTGCCGTCGACTATCAGGGGTCTTTTCAATGTTTCGGATACTTCGACGATGGCTCCGATTCTATCCTTTAATCGGAGTTTATTTCCGTCCAGTACTATGCTCAGTGGGAACAGTCGGCTGTCTCGATGTATAGGCTTCCCTCTCCTGAGGGCGTCGAGTTCCTCTTTGAAAGATTCCTGCTGCGATGTAAGAAGAATGAGTTCCTCGGCTCGCTTCAGGAGATTAGCAGTGAGCGGTCGATGCTTTATCTCGATGGTTTTAAGTTTGTTTCTTTGGACTCTCGGTGACTCGGTCTTGGTTTTTTTCCATTCCGGATCAGAATCTTTGTTTTTCTTGAAGTTCACACTTTCCTTCGGTCGTCTGCATATATCGATGAATTGTAGTGTTCTTGCGGCAGCGCGTAGGTACCTTTCCCAACGCGAGAATCGAGCGACGTCCGGCAGAGCTTTGATAGACCGGGCGGAGGTTGAATTTGATATTGTGTATGTTTTTTCCTCCTTTGTAGCTATAGATGCGATCTCGATGTTGTCTGGCCAGTTTTCCGGTTCCTTCCAGAAGAAATCAGGGCCCCGGAACCACCGGTGATCTTGATCGAAGTGGTCCGGTGGGTTTCTTGTGGCGTCGTCCGCTACGTTTAATTTTGTAGGTATCCATCGCCATTCGTTGCTCTTTGAGTTGTCTTCTATAGCCGCGATGCGGTGCGCGACATAGGGTTTAAAAGCTCTTGCGCCCGCTTTTATCCACGTTAGTGTTGTTCGGCTGTCTGTCCAATATGTAGTGGATTGCGGTTGTGTCTCGTGCTCCTGTTTGATCGCGGCGGCCATGCGAGTTCCCAGTACCGCGGCTTGCAGTTCCAGTCGTGGTATTGATGTTAACTTCAACGGAGCGACTTTGGCTTTCGCGGCGATAAGGGTCACGTTGATCTGTCCGTCTTCTGTGGTTGTACGCCAGTATAGTGCGGTGGCGTAGGCCGATTCACTTGCGTCGGTGAACACGTGTAGTTGTAGCGATGCTGAGGCGATGAAGTTCTGGTAGCTCCTAGGTATTGATACTGCGTCAAGATGCTTTAGATGTGTCAGCCAGTTCGCCCAACTCGCAGCTAGGTCTGGCTCCAGTTGTTGATCCCAGGTTGTGCCGCGTCTCCAGACCTCTTGTAGTATCTGTTTAGCTCGGATGGTCACTGGAGAGGCTAACCCCAAAGGGTCAAACAGCGACATTACTAGTTGCAGTGCCTGCCTTTTCGTGGGTGTGTCACCTTGTAGTAGTGCCGGTGAAACTTTCGCCATGTTTAGATTAAACGAAAGTTCGTCTTTGGATGGATCCCATATCAAGCCTAGCACTCGTTCGGTGAGAGCGTTATCTTGTAGGTCAATTCGACGTTCTACTTCGCGTTCTCCGAGCGCCTTAAGTAGATCTGATGAGTTTGAAGTCCATTTTTAGAGTCTGAAGTGCGCACGTTTGTGTATTTCACGTACTTCTCTTGTAACTTTTATCGCCTTTTCTATATTTTCAAAACTGTCGAGATAGTCATCCATATAGTGCTTTGTTCGGATGGCTTTCACCGCTTCGGGGTAATCTTGTTTGTACTGATCGGCGTTCTTGTTCATAGCATAAATAGCTGCGGCCGGAGAGCTTGATGCACCGAAAATTAGTGTCTTCATTCGGTACTGTTCCAGAGGTTCGTTGTCCCGACGGCTTCCTCGCCACAAGTACCGGAGGGCATCTCGATCCTTTTCTCGGAGTTCTACCTGCATAAACATCTCCGAGATATCTGCGGTGACGGCTATGCGGTGTTGACGAAACCTCATTATAACTCCCGGTAGTGGTTGTAATAGATCTGGGCCTGTTAACAGCTGGCTGTTAAGCGATATACCTCCGGTTTTGGCGGCGGCGTCGTGTACTACTCTGAGCTTCTTTGGTTTCGATGGATTGAGCACGGCGAAATGGGGTAAGTACCATATTCTAGAACCCGTCGGTGTCGGAGGAACTGGCTCGGCGTATCCTTTGGTTATTAGGGCCTCCATTTGTTCACGGTACCTCTTCTTGAGGTCGGGTTCTCGATCGAGCTTGTGTTCAATGTTGAGAAGTCTCTTCAAGGCGTTGTTGTAATTTTCCGGTAACGTAGCTTCCTGTGATTTCCACGGGAGTGCTGTCTGGATTCTGCCTCCCGGGGTTATTTTAGTGTTACTTTCGAAAATACGCAGAGCTTTTTCGTCCGGATCGCTGTTGGGCTTCTTTGGTTCTATGTAGAGGTTATCTTTTGCGATGAAATCTCTCATTATATCCTCCAGGCGATTGTCGGCGTCAATGTGATTCACGTAGTCGATTTTGTGTACTAGTGTCCGGGTAGTGTTGCCATGTACGACCCATCCTAGTGGTGTTAGAGATGCCACTGGTTGGTTTCGTTTACCGGATCGTACCTCTGATGCCAACAGGAGGTGCCAGTTGTCCTGACCGATTAAGATCCTTGGTCTGGCATCTTGATGTTGTATGTATTGAGCGACGTCATAGAGATGCTTGAGATTTATGACGGCCTCTTTGGGTATTCGTTGCGCTGCTAACTGTAGGTTGCTGACCGTGCGTGCTTGAATAGTTTCTTCGCGGTTGTTTGTACCGCGTGCTGTGAAACTAACTTTGCTTGATTTCATATCCGTCCCGGAGCCGCCGTTGTACGTCAAAATATGTAGCGGTTCGTCCGGTCCGGTAGCTCCGATTTGGTCGGCTAGGGCTGCGTCTATTAATGTGACGGTTGATCCGTCGTCTAGGAGGGCATATGTATCCATCGCTCCCGCCGGTCCAGATACGCGCACGGGTATAATTTTCAAGTATGCGACTTGAGGCGACCACGCTGAATTGACTTTCTCGTCTGTCGATTCTGTTTCTTCTTTAGGTGGTTTGATGAAGTGAAGCATTTTGTTGTGCTTATAGACGCAACCATTTACGTCACACTTCCTAGGGCGACAGCTGTGTACCTTCGTGCGGTATCGTAGGCACCGAAAGCAAAGACGATGTTTCTTTGCTATATCCCATCGGGAATTTACGTTTGCTTCCTTGAACTCGTTGCAGTCCGCGATGTTGTGTCCCTGTCGCTTGCACAGGTGACAATACTTGTTGCTTTGTTCTTCATGTACAGTATGTACCCGCTGTTATCGACGGGCGTACGTGTCGGGTACGGGTACTGGCCGGTCGGCGATATATTCGGGAGGCGCGAACGGGCTGCATAGATCGGCCTCTCGTCTTATGAAGTGAGTAAATTTCATAAGGTCGGGTTCGCCTTTTTGTTGTGTCGCCGCGAACTCGTACCACTGTCTTTTCAACGTTGGTGTTAGCTTCTCTATCATGTGTTTGGTTACTTCCGGGTTGTAGAGATAGTGAGCACAGTCGAGGGCTTGTAGTGTAGAAACAGCGTTTTCTACCCTCGTAGAAAAGGTACAAAGTTCTCGCGGTGATTCTGTGAGCCTAGGTAGTGTCCGTAGGCGTTCGAGTTCTGCAGAAGCTATGGATTCCGGACGTCCGAAGCGCATCTCTAGGGTTTGTATAATTCTCGACGGGTCGGTACTTGTGTTTAGTGGGCCTAGTACGGCTTTCTTGGCGGTTCCTCGGAGGCTTCTTCTCAGCCGTGACATGTTATCAACTGCACTAAGTAGGTGCGCAGACTCGTAGTAAGCTGCTCTGAAGTTTAGCCATTCTTGATGTGACCCGTTGAAGACTGGTAGTTTCGAGTTCCTAGGTTGACGATTTTGTGCAGTTTGTACTGCATACATTATGCTCGATGCCAGTTCATGTAGATCGACACTCCGAGGTTGCTGTGTTACGACGGTGGCCATCGGAGTTGCACTAGTCTGTTGCTGTTGTGCTGTCGGTTCGTTTGATCGCCACGGTGAGGCGACAAACTCTGTCTGAGGTGCGATGCCGTAGAGGTGTTTACTGTTGACACCCGGCGGCAGTGCTGCTGTTGTCTCTGTTGGCCGCGGTCCGGTTATGATCGCTGGCTGTTCGATACCCGGCAGGGCTGCTGTTGGCCGCGATCCGGTTATGATCGCTGGCTGTTCGATACCCGGTAGGGCTGCTGTTGGCCGCGATCCGGTTATGGTCGCTGGCTGTTCGATACCCGGTAGGGCTGCTGAAGTATGCGGCGGCGGTGGTGCGGTAGTGGCTCCCGCCGGTCTAGTCACCTCGTTGCCCCAGATCGATGCGATCACTGGAGTAGGTTCTATCGGCGGTTGGCCTGTTTCTGTTACTTCGGCTTGATCGATTGCAACGAGCTGTGTTGTATTCAACCATGTGTGAATACGTTGAGTATTGTTGACTCCTGTATCTATTGACGATATGTCATCGTAATCTTCGTCTTCACTGTGCTCTGCTTCTATCTCCGCAAGCGCTGCATTGGCTAGTTGTAGCTTCAATTTCAATATTTTAGCCTTAGCTTTGGCTAAACGCAGTGACTTCGGAGCTTTGTTCTTCTTAGAATCTCTATCTGTTTGATGCGTTCGATTCCCGTGGCTGTTTGTAGATTTAACAACTTGCTGGTTGCTAGGCGGCGTTGCTTCTGCGACTGTCTGTTGATCGGACACGGTGGTGGTTTGTTCGGTCGACGTTGTTGCTGTTACGTAGGACGTGGTCATAGTGGTAGACGTTCCCGTAGTAAATTCTGTTGTCGATTCCGTAGTGGCATCCGTGGTTCCTGTAGTCGAAGTAGTTGAGACTGGTGGTATGGCCCGTCTTCCTGTTGATCTTGTTATAGGCATTGTAGAGCGGTTTCGATGTTGAATTTTTCACTATAATTCGACGATTCTTACTCGTAGATCCGGCTAACGAAGGACCAGACGATGTGCGGGTTATCAAGTGACCAGACGATAGCTCTGGTCTATACTACGGACTATTAATTCCGTGGTTTCCGCACTTTGAAAACTATCACTGGATTGCCGAGTAAAAATACGTCGATGACTATAAATTCAACTTTTATTGATCACTATTTACAATATTCACTTGTTACTATCTACTTGCTGACAATGTCTTTATCACTATTTATTTTCTTGCTGACTTCTTGAGAACGGATGCACTTGTCGCTATGTTGTTTCTTGCCGAATTCTTGAGGACGACTGCACTTGGTACCGCGGAGCGCGGCCTTTTATGGCGCTCGACGGGGCGGCTAAGCGGGTCTTGTTGGAGGGGCGACAGTGCGGCGTGAGTACGAAGTCCCCTCCATGGCAAAATGTGTTTCTTATTATCTATATCTCTATTGGTTATACAAAACTATATTCGTGTGTTGAAACTAAAAGGTTTTCTAATAATTTAACAATAACTTAAAAATAATACATTTAAAGGCTATAAATATGATATAAACTAAACATATAGTGCGTCTCGCTCGCACTTGTGACGCGATCTCGCTCTTGTGGCAGGCCACGCCTACTGCGGCGTTTGCGCTGTTTTCCTGCTATCCTGCACAGAGGGTGTGTTTTTTGTATGACGTGGGCTTCGATAAGAAAGGATTTTCTGAAATTCTACCCCTAGGAGGTAGAAAAAGGGGGGCAAAGTTTGTATGGGACAACGCGATTCCTGGTCCAATCTACTTCAATTAATTCTACTTCAATTTTGCTTACCTTTTTTAACAGAATTTATGGAAGAAGTTTTTCGTATTTTATTGAAATTCATTCATCCATAACGAGGTTAAAAATGGGTAGAAAGTTATTTTGACGGTGATATGCTTCGAAGTTAATATCAATACTCCTTAGTGCTTTTGATTTAAATTACATTTTATTTTGACACATGTTTGAAAACTCAATCCGATTTTATTCAAAAAAGGTTGACCTCATTTAATCCGTACTAATAATATTATTAATATTATAAAAGTGAAAAGAACTCTGTTTCTGTGTCTGTTACGTTTTCACGTCTAAACCGATAAACCAATTTTAATGAATTTTGGTGTAGAGATAGATTGGACCTTGGGAAAGGACATAGGGTACTTTCTGTAGCGAAAATAAAACTATAAGGATAGAAAATAGGAAATTAAATTATATAATAGGGAAATATGGATTATACCAACGTACATGCGCGGACATGGTGAAATGACATCAGCTTCTACGACAACGTGTTTGTTGATTTATTTTGCGCATGTGCAGTAATTATGAAATGACAGCGCAGTCAATATTAACAAGTTTGTTGTTTTATTGACATTGTTATACGTTGTTATATTAAATGTATTGTATTTCTAATACTTACTTATGAAATGATAGTCCGGTGTTCTTTTTAAAATTAGCTGAAGTGTTTTTAAACACTTTAACTACGCAGTACCGCATAATTACTGTTTTATTTTATGACTAGCTGTGCACGTGGCTTCGCTCACGTGGACTACAGAATGCCCCCGCGAATCTTGCTCCCCCGCTCCCGGCTAATTTAAAGACAAAAATTGTTATTGTGGGTGTTTCTTAGAAGATAGATGTATACTCTCTTTAACATTTTTGTAGGCATTTTAAATGCCAAAGTAACGTAGTACATTAATTAATACTGATCACGAATATGCCATTATATTTTTATTTTGTCTAAACCGATTTTGATGAAGTTTTGTACTCAAGAAGTTTAAGTAATTACTTAATAGATGGGCTATAAGAATTATCAATATTACTTCCAGAAATCGTAAAAAAAAAAGTAAAAATTAATAATTTTCATGAATTCTCAACTGATTCTGATCGAATTTTGTAGACGGGAAGCATACATAACATGGGAGGCTATAGGAATCTTTTATAATACCATTAGAAGTCGTAGAATGGAATAATAATGTTCAACCGATTTTGATGAAAATTGTACACCCTACATACATGCCACTCCTCAATTGATACGGCAGCTTACGAATTGTTAACAATATGGGTAAAAATAAAATTACGGGATATAAATAACTACTGCGTAGTAACAAACAATACTACACCAGTGGCGATGAACTCTAGTTCATCATGTAACTCTAATATCAAAGAGGGTCCTGGTTTAATCGGTTCCTCGCCTATTTTATAGACCGCAGTGAACAATTTATGATACTCGTATTAATCCTATAAAGACGATAGAAATCATCTTTAAATAATGAAATTTGTTTACGAATTCTATGTAATACGTCTTATGTATATAGATGAATAGATATACCTAATACTTTCTACGCGTAAGATTTTTCCAACTGCATTAATTCTCTTCTATTTTGAATTGTTCATAACATATTCCTACTTTAACTTTATGTCGTCTTCTCATAAGTATAAATTACGTACATAATTTGATTACTTATTCTTTTATGCCTTCCTTCCTTTATTATGCCTTTTATTACATTAAAAAAATCACATAGGATATATATTATCTGAACAATATATCAAATTTCACCTGCCGTGTGAATGTATATGTCATAATCGAACTATACAAGTACAATTTAAGAATAAATTGTAGTCACTTTGGTACTTTACAAAAAAATTCTGTTAGCTGTATGTTTTTATCTGCACCTTTCAATCGTAAATTATTACTCGACTGCGAAAAAGGAGGGTTATGTTTTTAGAGCGTATGTATATATATTTCTTTGGCACGCTCTGTAGCCTAAACGGGTTGATTGATTTCAGCATACGAGGTGTCGTTATAATCGCCTTATTTGTAGGAGTATCATAGGCTATATAGTATCTATGTACGACGTCTGGTAACCAGATAAAAAGCAAGCATAGAAAAAAAAATCCTTGTGATTTTATTGCAGTCGGGTTTTTTGTTTCCCTTTTAATAAATTAGCTTGTCACTGTAATTATACATTTGAAATAATGGTGGTTATCACCCTGACGCCTTGTTGAAAGGTTACAAGTTTGAAACTGAGACTGAGCTTTTGATAAACGATATTGATATCCTAACGAAACCTCATTGTCATGGAACATTTTTAATACTTACTTAGTCGACTTAGCCAGCTACGGACTTTCATGTTAAAAATATTTCGGCAAGCACTTATCATGTATTTTGGTTGCTACACGTAAGATCCATATACTTTGATAGGTTTAGCTTGATTCCATTCTTTGCCTAAACATTAATTTTGTTTGAAATAAAACCCAATACAAAATATAATTTAACTTAACCATCGTACGGTAAATTGGGCAAGACCACATTAAATTTTGTTTAAATAAAATTCTCATTTAAATTTTATTCAGAAACTCACCCCAAAAACTGTGGTTTCTACAGTGACGGACAGATTTACGATTTGTGACTGTCAATGTTAAATGGATTCTGTTCATTGATGTATCTCGTATCGGGATTTGGAGTTTTCCTTTTTCTTTTGAACGCAATAATAATGTATCAAACCATTTTATCGTATGTTACGAAATAGACTTCATTAAATGGATTTGTGCTGTCCTGATAGTTTAGAAACATTAATTCCACTAAAATTCAACAACATTCGTAAACTTAACTGTATAAATATTATAAAGCTCAAGAATTTCTTTTCCGAGCTAATCTCTGGATCTCTAGACACGTTGGTCTTGGGATGAATTTAGATCATCTCGGGTCCAATTGAAGTCGACGGCAGCCCATTCGAATTTGTGCAAAAGTACGTTTACCTTGAGTAAACCTTACCGCTTGGTAGGCACAACATCAAAAAGGAGGTCAGCAGAAGAATCCAGTAAGGCTCGACAGCGTTCGGAAAATTACGTCGAGTCTTCAAGTGGCCCATTCCATAATCTTTGATGACGACAGTCTTCAATAATTGCGCCCTACCGGTCATGACATTTGGAACCGAAAAATGGACACTCACGCCTGGTCTGGTTTACAAATTTACAGTCGCTCAGCGAGATATGGAAAGAGTTTGAAATATGCACACATGTATTATCGGAACATAGGCGCTGTTAGGCACCTTTTTTGTGTGATCAAGCTTAGAAATACAAATTTCAAATGAACGCATATTTTTATCTTAATATTTTGCTACAGTAATTATTTCAAATAGTTAAATTACATGTTATATTATATTTCAAATTAGACGTAATATTTAATAAAGCCGAATAAATAATAATAATACAAAAGCACGCAATATTTTTTTTGCAATTACTAACAATGGATAGGTTCAGTACAGTCCAGAAAAATGTACATGATTACCCTGCTACCTTATGAATTAAAAAATTAAAAAATCAAAATCAAAATAGCCTTTATTCTATATTGGCCCTAAGAAGGCACTTATGAACGTCAAAGCACTACTGCAGATTCGGAAAATATTGCAGTAATCGAGAAGAACCGCTAAGAAACTCGATCGGGTTTTTATATATATTTTCAACTACAATAGCCATAATAATAATGATTTAGTGGATACGCAGAGACGTAGTCACTTCCAGACATCACTATCATTCACATAATGATCCACCCTTTAATAACTTTTTCACAGTAAAACCCGCTTGACATGGTCCTTGCTTGCATGGTAATTGCTTCTGCTTATCTTTTGAGAGAATTTTCTAGAATAAGTCGATCTTGCTTGACGAAAGTTTTTCGGTTTTAGAGTGACCAAGCGAGCTATAAAATAGGGTATTTTTATTAACGAGAAGCATAGCCGCCGTACAAATTCCATTTAAAATAGTCACCCGAACTATTCAAGCTGCGAGCGGAAATCCATCGGAGTCGTGACCTGAATAACATAAAAGCCTCCCCAGAAAGGTATTTTGAAGATAACAGATCACGTTTTCACCTATCTCACGCATCGAAAGTTTGTCGATTTGTCAGTTTCGTAAGTAGTTCGATTCATTCATCATTTTTATTGTTTCTACGAAAGTTTGAGGACTTTGTACGTGATAAAATATAGGGCTAGTAAAGGTGCGAGTAAGCGTCGTTGACACCGATTTGTAGATAAGTCTTCTAAGTAAAAAGGATACTCTTTACATATTTGAAACCTTTCAAGTACGTATTGCAAAAATGGGCTTAAGTAATTGTTTATTACGTACCAAAGTAGCTGTAGAGTGAAAGAGCTCCTTCGTATTTTTCCTTCTGTTCTCTAGTGAAAAAAACATTGCGATTTTCTATCGTATTGCATAATGATCAATTGCTAATTTTGGTTAATAGTACACCCTCCCGACCCATTTACTCTGCACTTGAATGCATGTCCATATTCTTTTTCTAAATAGATACAATATTTAATTACAGCAGCAGGTAACATCAGGCGGAACTTCGGTCTAACGCTAGCTTATAAAAAATAACCAGACTGATCAATACTTTTAAAATCGTGGTGTTTAAACTTGTAACTATGATTTTTTCTCTGGAAAGTACGCTATAAAAATCACATTACTTTTTAAGTGATGTAATAAATAAATATATCTAATGGTCTCCTTATATTGGGTTTGCCCATATAGATCGTTGAAAGTTTTGTTTTTAACTCTGTTGGCTTTGAATACTTTCTTATAGTAAAATAAAGGAATAAAAAAGTTTTTATTTTCCAATAAAAATATGTACGTGAATTTCGATTTTAATTTTACCATCTTCCCATATAGATCGTTGAAAGTTTTGTTTTTAACTCTGTTGGCTTTGAATACTTTCTTATAGTAAAATAAAGGAATAAAAAAGTTTTTATTTTCCAATAAAAATATGTACGTGAATTTCGATTTTAATTTTACCATCTTTAAAATGTGTTTAGATAAATTTATTTATAGTTTGCAGACAGTTTTTATGAGTTATGGAACTTAGTCTATTATTTAGTCATACTATTATTATTCATTTAGCAAATATTAATATTTATTGTAATACGTAATATTTATTAAAATTAGAAACTATATTTTCGTAAAGCTAACAACTCGTCCATCCTGATAAGTTTTCGCGTCCCCGCGATCACGTGCCCGCCGCACGCACCGGCGCGCCGCGCGTACCCGCGCGCCGCACGCACGACTCTACGTGCCCGCCGCGCGCCGCACGTACCCGCGCGCCGTACGCACGACTATACGTGCCCGCCGCGCGCCGCACGCACCCGCGCGCCGTACGCACGACTATACGTGCCCGTCGCGTATCGCATGCACTCGCGCGCCGTACGCACGACTATACGTGCCCGCCGCGCGCCGCACGCACCCGCGCGCCGCACGCACCCGCGCGCCGTACGCACGATTATACGTGCCTGTCGCGTATCGCACGCACTCGCGCGCCGTACGCACGACTAAAAAGATTCTCCGGTCTTGTCACAAGGTTTTGTCAAACCTGTCCAGTCGTTGAGAAAATGGAATCGACTCGAGAAAATTCAAGAGTGATGATTTATTAGACTTTCGAAGTGGTTTAACACAAAAACAGTGTGTTGACCGGATGATTGGTGATAAAAGCCCCATACAAAACCACAATTTATCGCTGGTTTGCTGAATTTCAACGTGGACGTGTCAAGCTCAGTGATGATCCTCGTCAAGGTCGTCCAAAAACTGCAGTCACCCAAGAAAACGTTGATGCTGTGCGTAAGCTGATTGAGGAAGATCGACATGTGACATACCGCGAAATTCAGGCAATCTTTAGACATTGGCATGAGTCTCTCTGTGAAGAGCAAAAAGTGGCTCATGTTACTTGGTGCGTCAGAACTCTCGAAAGATTCCACGCAGGATCCTCAAATGCTGTATACAATATCGTATCAGGTGACGAAAAAAAATGGTGGCCACGTTTGTCTCCAAAACCGGCCATGTTTACGACTATTCCTTTTGCGGGACAAAGAACGGTTGTTAATGCAGAATGGTATGCTAGCCTTTGTTTGCCACAGGTCGTTTTTGAATTCCGTAAAGAGAACGGCAACCGCCGCATCATCCTCCATCACGACAATGCGCGCACAGAACAAAAGAGTTTTTAGAGCAAGAAAACATAGAATTATTAAACCATCCGCCGTACAGCCCCGACCTAAGCCCTAATGATTTCTATACTTTCCCTAAAATAAAGAATATGCACTTCAAGTTGTTACTCATAGCAGTGTAGGTCTTACAAGTGCCAGCCAGCCATCCACGGCTATTTCAGGTGTCCTGACCTTCAGCACGCAGCGGTCGCCTGTTCCTAGTCATCACCCACGCCTTCTCAACGATCTTAGCACCACACGCTGCTCTTCGGCCGGTCAGCAAGCAGAGACGCACTTCTCTCCTGGTACGATGCAGCAGCCAGCCACTATGCGAATAACAAATGAATAACAAATTATTTAACATTTTTATAACAAATTATTAACGTTTTTATAAATGACAAATTATTCAACATTACCAAGATGACCCATGAGTGATCACCAAAATTAATTTATATTCATCCTGACGCACTGGGGGTCACAGGACATTTGACTCGTTAGGACCCATGCAGCCTGTTGAATCGTCATCACCAAGCGGGAATTATTTTATTCCCTATCACTGTATCTTACGTCCCGAAAGCACTACAACCAAATTTGAGGGTTGTATTCGATGCCAGCGCCAAAAGCACCACGCTGTTGTGTTTACAGCGGATATCACTAAAATGTATCGTAACATTGAACTTCGACCTGAAGATCGTTGTTAGCAGCACATCTTATAGAGGGAGTCTCCTAACGATTCCGTCACAGAGTTTCAGCTAAACACCGTCACATATGGCGTAAGCAGTTCTCCGTTTCTCGCAATTAGAACTCTTCATCAGGTTGCCCACGATTATGGTAGCGAGCGACCTCATGCCGGCAAGACTTTGTGAAGGAACTAATTCATCTCAAAGAACTTCGACTTCCACGCCGAGTCTCGAGCTCCACGGCCATTCATTACGAGTTGATAGGTTTTTCACAAAAGCTTACGGTTGTTGTGTCTACATACGAGCGCTTGGTAGTAAAGACAATCCTGTTCAGTTACTTATTGCCAAGTCGAAGGTAGCACCTTTAAAACCACTTACCGTCAACAGACTGGAGCTTTGTGGTGCCGTCTTACTGTCACGGATTTTAAGCACATGTGGAATATTCTCCGTGGTCATATAGATCTAACTCGTATGATAGCTTTTACTGATAGTAAAATCGTTTTGTCGTGGCTATATACTGAATCACATAAAGTAAAAACACTCATGGCACATCGTGTTGTTAAAATAAAATCACGGACAACGTCAGTGTTGAGAATTGGCATCACGTGTCAACACCCCCTCCTGGTGGTCAGGCCTGAACTGGATCTCAAAAGAGACATCAACGTGGCCTATAAATAACACGGTCGAACTAGATTCGGTTCCCGAACTAAAACCTATTCACATTTCCCACGTAATTAGTGACAAATATCCGAGTACAGACTCAAATCTGGTCTTACGGTCAGCGAACTTGATTATTCATTGAATTAATGAGACTGTTTATGTCGTCTTGCGGTATTCGCTCCCAATGGAATTGTAGCAAATCCTTCAGCTGTTGGGTTGTTGTCGCTCCGTCCAAGTCCTTCAAAACACGTCTCTGGAGCATGTCTCATGCGTGCTCGATGGGGTTGAGATTTGGCGATTGTGCAGGCCAGGGCAATACCCGGATGTTCTCCGTTGCAAAGTATTCACTGGTTCGCCGAGCTGTATGTGAACGCGCATTGTCATGGCATTAACCTAAAATCGGAGCCAAAGGTTTGTGCAAATGGGTAGACATAAGGTCTGAGAATATCCTCAATATAATTTTCAGCATTCATGTTTCCATTTACAAAAACGAGCTCAGTTCACCTGTTCTTCATAATACCCGCCCATAACATAACTGTTGAGCCGCTGTATGGATGAACTTCCTGAACGCACCTGAGCCTTTCAGTATTTCCGGGCCGACGATACACTCGCACCCTTCTTGTATCAGGCTTAAACCCGAATCGCGACTCATCGGAAAACATAATTTTATCCCATTGTTCCTGGGTCCATGTTATGCGTTCTCTACACCATTCATATCGACGAGCGCGATTCCCGTGACGTATCGGTGGGCACCTGATTGGGCGTCGAGCTCGTAGGCCATACTCATGCAGTCGATTTCGCACAGTTTGAGGACTCACATCAACACCACTTGAAATTTGTAGCCTCAAACTTATCTCTCGAGCGGTTAACATCGGCTGGCGTCTTGCAGTCAGTTGTATGTACCGGTCTTGCTGAGTGGTTGTACTCCTTTTACGGCCTGGATGTTGTTCAGCGGGTTCTCCTGTATTATTGTAGCGCTGCCAAAGACGACAAATAACACTTCTTTGAATGCCAAAATGTCGAGATACCTGAGATTGATTACTTTCCGCTTGCAACATCCCTACAGCTCTTTGCATATCATCTGCCATCAAATGACGTCGCTTCATGACGTAAAGAATATCTAACAATTCAATTTTGTCGGTATTTTTATTTAAATGGTTGGTAAAATTATAAAATTAAGACTAAACGTAGCAATTAAAACGCACTTAAATTCAAACAAATTCGCAGTCATTTGAATTTTATGAAAAAATAAAACATAATCACATTTTTTTTTATAACCAGCCAGTATGTCATCAATAACAAAAAAGTTTACTTACCTACGCACTTTGTTTGAGTAAATATTTAGAAATTAATTAATATAAATGGAAAAATTTGTAATATCACGCATGTTGCTTAGACTTTTTTGATGTGTGTATATTTTGATAAATCTATAAATTGTATTCTTTCTTGATTATGTAAGCAGCTTTTTCAGCTATCCTAACAACAGCACCTAGAGTTCCTCCGCTAACTGAATTTGGTATTACGCTGGCATCAACTACACGGAGACGTTTCACACCGTAAACCCTAAGTTTACTGTCCACCACGGATCCCATAGCGCATGTACCGCAAAAATAGTGCCTCGAGGAAGAAAGACACGTAGCATAACATTTCCAATAATCTGTGCTACCTTTCTTTATATTGTTTCAATCCGGTAGCCTCGGGTTCAATCTCACAGCGCCTAATTTTTTAAATATCTTTCAGTTAAGTTTTAAAAGTTTCGCAGTGTTGATAGCCCCAGCGCAAACTATGATTTCTTTGCTTGCTTTCAGTAATAACAATTTTTGTTCTCCTGTCCGCACTACGACTACATCCACATTTTTATTATGATCAAAGAGTATTTTTAACACTAGTGTGTTTTTTAAAACGTATAAATTAGAATATTTTCTTATTTCTTTATGATGAGTATAAGCTGTGTGTTGCCTTCGGCCTTCTCCAATAATTGCTGATATATATCCAATAGTGTTTTTAATATTTGAATCTTTAATAATTGGGTAATCGAGCTCTTTAAAAGCTTCCAAATATTCGGTGGTTTTCGGAGTTATGTCTTTCGTAATGATGATAGGACCTTCGTAACCAAAATATTTTCTGTCGGGTGAATTCTTTATACCAGAGTCATTGAGTCTTTGACTTTTAATAAAGAAGGGTAGTACGGCTTTTCCACTCCAACTGGAGTCATTAGAAGCGATGGCCCATTGATTATAGTCAAGGTCATTTCCTTCATTATATAGCATGTAGTTGATAGCACTCGTCCCTCCAAGACCTTTTCCAAGCGTCAAAACATATGCACTGGATCTACGACATTTTTTTCCCTTTGTTCTATTTCAGCTCTATAGTTACAGTCTACAGAAGAATTTTGAAGATAATAAATTAAAGTGGGCAACTGAAATAAAAATTTATAATATTGTAATTTTAAATCCAATCACTTTATTTCGTAATTTAATTATGTGATAGGTTACAATAAAAAAAAAACAGTTTAATCGTTTCTTATGTCATAATGCGCAAATGGGTAGTCTTATTTATTTTCATAAAATTATTCTTTAGTTATAATATAACAATATTCCAAAATTAATTATACCTTTATATAAATTTTCGAACATTGAAGTAATCGATACACATTTCTAAAACTAACCTCAGCTTCCAACGGTGGATCTTGACCTGCCTCTACCAGTAGAACTTTTGTCTTTTTATCTTCAGCTAATCTTCTTGCAAGAACAGACCCTGCTGTTCCAGCACCAACGATTACAAAATCAAATTCAGATCCATCTTCACAGAGCAGTAGATATTGAATAAAACATGTTTGAATTTTTTAAATAAAATTTTTGCTACAATTTAACTTACTTTTAACTGTAGCTGGTGGTGGATAATGGTGTGCTGTTAGTTGAAGCATGGTCACTATTTGTAAGGCATTCTGTACCGTTGCAATATTCTGCAGTGCATCATATGCATCCATAACAACCTTAAACAATTTTCAAAAGAAGTCTAAGAGCACATATAAAAAGTCGTGTAGATTATTGGAACACATGATTAGCCGCTGAGTTATAAGTTACTTACAAATGGTATTAAATGTATTTTTAATTTATTATTTATTCGAAATTATTAATCAGATTGTAAAATATATTTTTAGTTTTACCATGTTGCCTTGGAGTCGTCTTGTAGCTTATTCTTTTCTCGTGGCAAAACATTAATGAAAATAAACATAAAAAATGCGTTTTATTCGCAATGATTTCTGTCGACGCATCAAATCAACGAGCAAATTCGAATTATAGAATAAACCTGAGCTTTCGATGAAGGAAATCATCGAGAGGAATAATATAGGATGGTGCTAGAACGTTTTTTTTAATTGTCACCACTATATCTAGCTATATCGAGACTGATACAATTTGTTTATCGTAGTGCAGCAAATTTACAGCATTGTGCTTAGTGGTAGTGGCATTTACAACCCATCTTCAGTCATTTCTGTTATTCTGGCTAGCTGAAATGTCTCTGAATGATATGTTTTTAAGACTCCATATTATGGGTAGGAGGGATATATCAGAAACCTCTTATGGATCTATCTGCAATCTATCTTCAGTTACCTCTGTTATTCCAGATTGCTGAAATGTCTCTGCATGTTATATTTGAAGGACTCCATGGTCTAGATAGGAGGGATATTTCGCCGAACAGTTATAGTTGTTTACCGGTAGCAGTACTTCAGAATCCACCTCTTTATAGGTTTAGCTGTTAACATCTTCGACCAATTCACTTAAAAGATAGAGCACAATGAAATTGCTTGGGAATTTCTCTTTACTTGCGGCAGTCCGGCTAAAGAAGATCAAAACAAAATAACCCTGTGTTGTGTTCCTGCGGTGAGTAAGGCTTTCCAGAAGTTCTTAAGGAAGGGAGCTTAAGTTCAGTAATACAGGCTAGTGATGCTGATGATATAAGCGTCCATAAGCTACGGTAACCGCTTCCCATTATGCAACTTAACATGTAGTAAAACTATGATCAAAAGCTAACCTAAAATCCACAAAAAAAGGGATAATATTAGAAAGATACCAACCTGTTTACAAGAATCTGCAACCGACTGGTATAAAGTACGCTTGCTTCTCTTCAAGTTCTGTATTATAGTTATTTTTATAGGCGCTACGATATAATGTTTATATTTAAATTAGTCTATAATTGCTTAAATTATCGTTAAGGTTCGATATCGTACAACATATATTGTTTACATATGGTTTCGAAACTATGTTTGGTTTCGTAAAGATATAATCATATTAATTGATATGTAGTTATGTTTGTATTTTTAATATTTTTCCAAAATTTCTCGTTATGAGCGACACTGGTCACGAAAATGCCCTTAAATTTTTTTTTTGTCTGTATGTTGTACACGGGGTGCTTTATGTCATCGCATTACTCAATTGAACGAATATAAGAAATTTCAATTTAACCTTTAAAAATCGTAAAAAAAAACATAATAATCTATTTTCGTTAATTATTGACCGATTTTGATGAAATTTTGTATACGGGAAGCATACATTATACTATAATTGAGAGGCTATAAGGATTGTTAATAATGTGTTAAAAACTGTACATAGGAATAATAATTTTCAACCGAGTTTGACGAAAATTTGTACGCGGGAAATACATGCCATTCAATTAATTATTGATACGGCATATGAGTTGTCATCAATATTAGTATAAATAAAATTACGGGATGTAAATAAACTATTGTGTAACAAACACGTGCGGAGCAACGGGGACACCGCTCGTTAATAATCATGATCATAATTATATTAATACGTGAAGCAAAAACTTTGTACCCATTTTTAAGCGTATTGCGTACACAGAATACAGTGAGATTTCGCATGGTTAAAGTTTATATGGAGAAGGAGCGCAGAAAGCTAAAATTTTTCTATAATATCTGTTACTAATATACTAAATTGTATAAGACAGCAAGTGATATAATATTAATGTCTGTGATTAAAAGTCGCTGGTCGAATTTCGAACTTAGGTTTAATTATTTTGTTACATAGAACTAAGTTTCTGGAACCACACTTTGTTACCGGCCATCGATTATGAGGGAGAATCTATAATTTGAATAATAACTGTTACTTAAACCCTGGAGCCTTTTAAATTATGAATTATAGTTTTTTTTTTTTTTACTTTCCGCGTATGTAGGCAATTTCGCCAATGTCAAGTAAGATATGAATAATAGATACAGAACCTTAAAGTAACAACATAATATACAGAGTTATTGGTAATTTGACGTATTCCCGTTAGGAGGTGATAGGGGTGACTATTTGCGATAATTTTAACCATATTTATTAACCATTATTTTTAAAACATTTAACTTATTGATGAATTGTCACTCCTTGATTTTTACTTATGTTTATCGAGTTGTTTAAATGCACATGTAGGCATATTTACGAAGTAAAATTGAGCACTAAAACGTGCAATCGTAACAAAAGCGCGGCACAGACTAAGTAAGTACGAGTGTATGCACTCGAACGAGTGTTTCAGACAATCTGGTTGAGGCATCGCCGCGTCGTCTCTAGTATATAGTACATAATGCCTCAATAATTACATATATAGATAGGAATAAAAATAATGTACCGGCGTTCGCTCGATATTGTTTTGTCAAATCAGTAAAGTTTCTTGGAATATTGGCGTGCTTTCAGCTTAAGAATTAGGGTTCTGCACAAATAAAACAATAAGAATTTTCACCTTTAAAATAAATGGCTAGTAACCGCCAAGGGTGGAAGCATAGTCACCACAATACCGACGGCATTCTGTAGTCAACGATAGTGTAGCCGCGGGCTCAGCTGGTACAAAATATGTTTCTTTATATACACTCTTGAAGTAATTTATACAAGGTTTTAATTACATCTGCTTGAAAACTAATTAATTATGTATTTTAATTACTTTTATAGCATTAATTCTATACAAGGTATTTTAAAATGATATTGACAATTTATTTTACGTTCGATGATTAGATATGTATGTAATATACATTTATCATTATAATGTTACCTTACTCTCTCTAAACCTTGCTATTAAAAGGTCGATATAATTACGTGAATGGTAGTGATGCTCGGAAGTGACTCCCTCTCTGTGCATCCACTATATTTTAATACCAGGTTTTCCCTGTGTTAATTTTATCCGACAAACACCGCGCCGACACGCACCCGTATAGTATATCTTATTTGTTCTTCCCGTAAGTACAAATTAGTTTAATTATTCATTAACTCCTAAACTATATGTCGAAATAGCATACTCCAAAAAGCAAGTTTTAACTTCATAAAATTTTCTTTATGATGAAGTAACTTTTGTTTATAAGGATTAACATGCCATGTCTAAAAATAATGCTTATATCATCATCATCATCATTTCAGCCGCAGGACGTCCACTGCTGAACATAGGCCTCCCTCATAGATCTCCAGATTGACCGATCTTGTGCGGCCTGCACCCAACGGTTCCCAGCGACCTTTATTATGTCGTCTTTCCATTTAGTAGGGGGCCGTCCTACGCTGCGCTTTCCGATGCGTGGTCTCAAATCGAGAACCTTTCTGCCCCAACGGCCGTCAGTTCTCCGAACTATGTGCCCCGCCCACTGCCACTTCAACTTGCTAATCCTTTTGGCTATGTCGGTTACCTTAGTTTGTCTACGGATTTCCTCATTTCTGATTCGATCTCGCAGAGAAACACCAAGCATAGCCCTCTCCATAGCTCGCTGAGCGACCTTGAGCTTTCTTATGAGGCCCACAGTGAGCGACCACGTCTCTGTGCCGTATGTCATCACTGGCAACACACACTGGTCAAAGACTTTCGTCTTGAGGCACTGAGGTATTTTGGACGAGAAGACGTCGCGCAGTTTCCCGAACGCTGCCCAGCCGAGTTGGATTCGTCGACTGACCTGTTTTTCAAAGTTGGACCTACCTAACTGGACTGTTTGTCCCAGGTAGACATATTCTTCAACAACTTCTAGACAAGAGTTCCCAACTGATACTGGGGTGGGCACCACATGGACATTCGACAAGATTTTCGTCTTGTCCATGTTCATTTTAAGGCCCACCTGTTGAGAAACTTTGTCGAGGCCATCGAGCATTGTGCCAAGATCTTCCAGCGATTCTGCCATGATACGATGTCGTCAGCAAATCGAAGGTGAGTGATGTACTCGCCATTGACATTGATGCCGAGTCCTTGCCATTCCAGGAGATTGAAGGCGTCCTCTAGAGCGGCGGTAAATAGTTTCGGAGATATTACGTCTCCCTGTCTAACGCCTCTTCTCAAAGGAATTGCCTTCGTGCACTGCTCCTGTACTCGGACCGACATGGTAGCGTTGTTGTACAAGCACTTCAACACTTCGATATATCGATAGTCAATACGGCACCGCTGGAGAGACTGCAACACTGCCCAGGTTTCGACCGAATCAAAGGCTTTTTCGTAGTCCACGAACGCTAAGCATAAAGGCCGCAGCGTATAGATGTGGTCTACGGTGCTATAGCCTTTTCGGAAACCGGCTTATATATTACTTTTTAATTTTCAACGAATCTTTTTCTCTGAATACCTTATTGTGGCTTATATAAGCGATAGGCTATTACTATCGTTGATATTTTTTAGATATATTAAGGATTAATATTATTGTAAAATATTGTATTTTCGTATCATTAATATTACGCCAGCGCACGCGGTTAAAGCAGTTCGGGAGACTTACGTAAAAATCAATATTTAAGATTAACTTATAGTTATAACCTAATCTTAAAATCAAAATATCTTTTATTCAATTTAGGCACTAAGAAGGCACTTATGAATGTCAAAAGATTACCACCGGTTCGGAAAACCTCCCAGCCATCGAGAAGAACCAACAAGAAACTCGACCGGGTTTATCTTTATCTTTTTTTATCTTTGTACAGAGAGGAAATCACATCCAGACATCACCATCAATCACGTAATCAGCCACCCTATAATACCCCTTTGACAATAAAACTTGCTTAACATGATTCTTGAATTTATTATCAAGCAAATCGCTAATGTCCTTAGGAAGTTTATTATAAAACCTAACACAATTACCTAAAAAACTTTTATTTGTTTTACTAAGTCTAAAAGACGGAATGACTATTTTATATTTATTTCTAGTATTGAAATTGTGCGTGTTAGTAACAGGTTCAAAATTATCTTCATTTTTCCGAACATACATTATATTTTCCAAGATGTATTGGGAAGGCAAAGTTAAGATACCAAATTCTTGAAATTAAATAGTCTATACTATTGCCCGAGAGTCGGGATATCATATTATACAAACAGATTTTTTCGAATCCGACTAGTAGTTCCAGAGATTAGCGTGTTTATATAAACAAACAAAAAAGCTTTTCCGCTTTATTATATACTAGCGGTGTGCCCGCGGCTCCGCACGCGTTTGATACTACGCGAAAATTATTTAAATCCCTTTATTTTTACTCATATTGTTGACAATTCATATGCCGTATCAATTGAGGAGTAACATGTATTTCACGTGTACAATTTTCATCGGAATCGGTTGAAAGCTATTATTCTAATGTACAATTTCTAATGCATTATTAACAATTCTTATAGCCTCTTAATTAAAGTATGATGTATGTTTCCCGTCTACATAATGAAAATTAAACTTTTTGAATTACTTTTTTTGACAATATATACTGTCATTTCAAATCAACAAAACGGTTGTCATGGAAGCTGATATTTCCCTCTTACATACTTTTATTTCCTATTTTTACACTTAGGGTCCTTTCTCAAAGTCCAATCTATCTCTATACCAAAATTAATCAAAATTGGTTCAGCGGTTTAGGCGTGAAAACGTAACAGACAGACAGAGTTACTTTCGCAATTTATAATATTAGTATGGATTAGTTATTAATATTAGTTTACAAGGTATTAGTGTTTAATCGCCTGTTCTTCTTGATGACTCCAATGTTTTCTGAACCGGTAGTAATGTTTTGATGTTCATAAGTTCCCTCTTTGGGCCCATATTGAAAAAAGTTAGTTATTGATTTTCATGTTAAATGAAAAATATTTTGTCATACAATAGCGAATTCAAAACGGCTGCGAGATACCTCAAAGGCGGCAATTTCATTGCCATTGGAACTTAAACTTCCAAGATACACCAGGGAACGCTTGAAGTTAGTTTTCTTCCTTGTTATCAAATTGTTTTGTTGTAATTACATTTACATATAAAATATGTATTGGTCTTTAATTTCGGCCTTGAACTTCTTGAACCTCCATAAATTAGTTTTCATTATTTCTCAACATTTACTAAATTACAAAAATCGTTTAGGAACGAAAACATTAATACTAGATTTAATTTCTGCAAAAATAATTTTATGATGGAATACGTGGGCTAAATTTCGGTGTTCACTTTCAGGCGCACTATTGATAGAAATATGTGGGCGACCGAACTTTGATCAGTGTATTAAAAAAAAACAACACCTACCTAGGTATACTTGGAATGTAAAATATTATCTAAATACGAAGTTTGATCCAAATCGTTGAAGCCTTTTCCGAAAATCCAATTACATATACTCCACATTTATTGTAATAAGATAAAGCACTTCAAAAACAATTAATGGACAATGTATATTCATTTCGTAATAAATAGTTTTCAATTATTCTTGGACATACCTATTTTATCGTTATAGAGTTATGGCTAAAATATCTGACCTTAAGTGACGAGGTCACCTAGAGGTATGAAATATATTTTACGAACTATTCTCATACCTACCAAATATACATAAAAAATTTCATAAAAATCAATCCAGCCATTTCAGAGGAGCGCGACCACAAACACCGTGACACGAGATTTTTATGTATAAGATTTAAAATGTTTAGTTTATGGTATGGCTTAAACAAATGGACAAAAATTATATGAAATTGGTGTCCACGAGATGGTAAAAGGAAAAGAGGTAGATAAGGAAAAAGATGGATAGATAACATAAAAAAAATTGGAGGAACAATATGGCCAAGAAAAGCAAAAGATAGGATAGTGTGGAAGCAACTGGAAGAAGCCTACGTGTAGTGTGACATGCGGACCATTGAAAACAGGATATTTGATGTGTAAATTAATAATAAATAAAAATGGTTTACTATATTTCAAGGAAGACCGTACACACGTCGGGAAGACGAAATTAAAAAAATAGCTGGCCCACAATGGCAACAGGCAGATAAATACAAAGAAAAATGGCAAGCTTTGGAAGAGGCCTTCACCTGAGAGGGGTTCTTTAAAACAAAATTAAAAATATCAATTATCTTAAAAATGTAAATGTAAGAACGATTAGGAAATAATAGACATTTTATTTTATATTTTATTATTATTACGTGGTATCAGTAACGTTTCATTTGAAAATAAGAAGCTTCCATATTTAAGTTTATTACTTTGCGTTTTTTATTCCTTCAGAGTGAAATGACATTTCATGTATTGCTAGTTCATTGTATTTTCAAAATAGTAATGCCACCAATTGGAACTTATCGCAAAACCGTGCAGTTAATTACCTCTTTCCAAGTCTTTCTAAAAAAAAAATTGAAGGCTAAATAAGGGTGACAAAATTATGTTTCAGTTTTTTTTTGTAGTTGGATGTCCATATATATTTTATAGTTTCATAAATTAGTTATTGAGTGAATTGGAACAAATATGTTGAAATAGCACCCGTGTAAAAAAAATCTATACAAATTTTGAAGCCCCGTTACACCCCTTAAGGGGTAGAATTTGAAAAGTCAATTCATAGCGGATGCCTACGTCATAATTACTATCTGTGTGCCAAGTTTCAGCCCAATCCGTTCAGTAGTTAGGGTTTTGTGTTGATAGAAAACTTAGTTATCAAACACGATTAAAACGTACTATGAGGTATAGTTATGGATGAAAAAAAAAAAGTTCAAAAGTTGTTAAAATATTTATTCACACTCATTTTTGATTATGTCGGCGAGTTTCTCTCCGATCATGATAGCAGGAGCGTACAATCCCCCAGACGGTGTGAATGGCATAACACTGGCGTCCGCTACGTGTAAGTTCTTCACGCCATAAACACGTAGTCTTCCATCCACCACAGAGCCCATGGAGCAAGTACCGCTATAGCGACCAACAGTAGTTATCATGCACGAAGCGTAACATCTCCAGTAATCTCTACTTCTAGGTTCGAAACATCCACAGTTAGGTGTTGCATCGATCAGAGTAGCGTCAATTCTTTTGAAGTAAGTAGAATTTTCTATTTTCATATAATCCATTACATAATCTATTAAATTTTCCAAATCTTCCTTATCGGAATAAAGATTGAATTTAATCTTTGGGGGTTTCATTGGGTTTAAACTACGCAGTTTTACTGTGCCCCGAGATTTGGAATTCAAATTTACAATAATAGAGTACAATGACTCAGTATAACGAGTGGCATCGTAAAACTTGTCGCAAATTTTATCTTTAAAAAGATAATAAAAAGCACAATATCTTAACAAAGTTTGCGGGTTTAATGCGATGAAACTTATAATTTGATAATCGGGATATTTTTCCTTCTTATTCAGAGCTTCCATTCCGGTTATACGACCTGATCCAACATTAAGAGGATTGCAAAGTAAAGGTGGTTCCTTAAATTGTTCCGTTTTGTGTTCAACTACTACTCCTGGTTGTACTTGTAAGTTCTTTCCAACAGGCAAATCGATTATTACATTAATATTTTTACTTTCCAATTCTTTCTTAGGACCAATTCCCGAAAGCATCAGTAGTTGAGGAGATTTAATAGCTCCAGCACATACTATAATTTTCTTTTTAGCATATATCTTTATTTTATCGTTATTCTCTAACAGGGCTTCCACACCATACGCAATTTTATTTTCATCAATAAGAATTTTCGAGACCAGAGTATGTTTTCGAACATGTAAATTTGGTCTATTTTTAGCTATTCTTAAGTAGGAATAGGCTGCCGATTGTTTATAATAATCTAACGCCACCATTGACGCAGTGTATCCCACAAATGTATCAGTTTGCAAATCTGCTACAACATTTTTTCCGATATCTTTAAATGCTTCCAAATATTTTTTTACTTGTTTATGGTGATCTTTTTTTATACGTACATATCCTTTTTTACCGAACTTTGTTGCGTTGAGTTTATCGATATGTGAATAACACAGTTTTTCAGCTTTCTTGTAATATGGAACTACGTTCTCCCAAAGCCATATGGAATCATTACCAGCGACCGCCCACTTTGCAAAATCTTTTGGATTACCACGGCCGTATACGAGTACGCTAATTGAACTGGTACCTCCTAATACTTTACCTGTGTAGAGAGGCGCTTTACTAACGCAGTGGCATTCTTCTACAATTTCACTATATTCTGATGTGTAGTTATAATCCATTCTTGATTTTGGTAATTCCGCTAGTAAACCTGGATGCTTTAAACAAACATTTAAATGTATAGCTTTAATTGATATATTGGGAGCTAAGTGAATATTCTGGTATTCAGATATAATTTTAGAAATGTTGATAGTATTTTAGGGAAACTACTATATTTTTTATACAGCTAATGTGACTAGCAAGTATACTACCCGCCTAATAATAAGCGGCTACCATAGCTTACTTACGCTTGTAATACCATAAGTATAACTGACGCGTTACCGACATTGAACCCTTCTCTTAGAGATCTCTGAAAACCCTAATCACCACAGGAATAGTTACAATACAAGGGTATTTAGCTGCGAATTTATGCAGGGTGAAGGTATTCCACCAGTCAGACTACCCCTAGTAGAGAGAAATCTTCAAATAATTTTCTATGTGCCCTAATTTTCTTTGAAATCACTGAGAAGGAATTTCTATAGTACAAGCGCAGTAAATGAGAATTGAGACTTTTTTCTGGGAATTTATACAAATCGTCCACGTAGTAAACCTAAATAACACTTACAAGAGTTTCATAGTGAGGGTCACCACCTGCTTCCAGAAGTAGAACATTTACTTTTCTATTTTCCGTGAGTCTGTTAGCAATGACGCAACCAGTTGGACCAGCTCCCACCACTATGTAATCGTATGTCGATTCATCTGCAATGTATAAAAGACTACAACGAATCCTAAGATTTTTATGTTAATTTTTGTAGTGGCTGGACAAACGGTACCAATTCTAACAAGTTGTAAGTTATAGGTAATACGTTAATGCCACTATTACTTAATTATGAAGTACGCCTCACGCTAGATCGCCCTAAGGTCGAAATTCGACCAGCGACTTTTTGATCATAGACTATTTTCTGTTTGATATTTACAGTATTTATAAACAATGAGTATTATTATCTACATCACTTGCTGTCACTTTTTATTGAGTGACAATGTCAATATTTCGGGGGTCTAATTTCAATGGCACTTGTCGGTTTAGGATTCGCAGTAATAATTATTTTAATATATTAGTAACAGATATTATAGATAAAGTTTAGCTTTCTGCACTCCTTTTCAATATAAACTTTAACCATGGCAAATCTCACAGTCTTCCGTGAACGCAAAACGCTTAAAAAGGTACCGAAAGCTTTTGCTTCTCGTATTAATATAAATACATAGTTATAACCGAAGGAGTTGATACGATTAGCTTTTAAAGTATATAAATGTTGTAGGAATGTACGTTCTCTAGTTCATTTACAAAACAATTCGTTACTTTCTTTCACTTATATCTTGGCGAATCTTATTTGTCAATAAATTACGATCAAACAATTTGACTTCTTTAATTTGAAATTAACGTAAATATTTATTGATTATTACAACTTGTAAGTTAGAAATCCCGTATCAAAGAAAATAAAAAGATATTTTGTAAATTAATTGACGAACGGATATTTCTACAGTTATAATTAAATGAACAGGCTATGGATTTTGGAAACTGTTAGATCTAAACACTTTTATCGGTGATAAGGAATATCCTGAAGGTCGTTTATACCGAACTTGGCCCAATTTTCACATTTATGTTTTTGTTGGGACATCATTACATTTTGAAAAGCTGAACAGCGCCATCTATTAGTGATATGATAGAAACGCCACTGCAGTTGGTGTTATGAGTATGATTTTGCTGCAAATCAATTAGTAAATAGTACTTTTTGAAAATGTTGTGATAAATTTCGATTTAATTGTTATTAAAGCGTCGATATTTTGATGCCCATATTTATCGGGAAAAAACAACGCACGTCTTAGTTGGCACAACACTATCTATTAGTAAAATGATGGAAACCTCGTTTTATGAGTATTTTTTTGTGTAAAAGTGTATTTTTGAAGGTTTTATTATTGTTTCCTTGTATCCTCTGTATATACTTAATAATTTACATTTGTTGCCGAATTTCAAGTTTCCTAAGTCACCTAGAAGTGGTCTATGTTTTTAATGACTCTGTGAGTCATAAAAATGCAACTACTTATTCAGACTCTTGTAACTCAAGAAATATTATAATAGGTTTATTCGTGAAATTTAGGATAGTAGGTGTTCGAAAGAGGTTTATAGAACATAGGAAATTTCAAGTTTGTATGTTGAATCATTATGGTTCGAAAGTGACTCGAAATGCTTCGTGTTTTACTGACCAGAGTGTCGCTCTTTTTTCCCAACGAATGACTTTGTATTCATAATATTGATCCCCACTATGGGCTGGGTGCGATATTAACAAATATGCCCTGTGACCGTACACACTTTATAAGTAGACAACTTGACCAGCAAAATTAACTTGTAGGATTGTGAAGACCTAAGTAATAAGCCGAATAGCATAAACACCGTTTCTGAGTAGAGTCTCGCTGAACACTTAATATTTCGCAAACGTTTTTAAAAGTGTTATAACGTTTTCTGTTTGTTATTAATTATATGTCTACTTGATAGTTAATCATAGATTATTAAATACGATAATGAACTTACCACATACCGAGGCTTGCAATGGCCATAGATTTAATTGTATCGCAGACAGAACATGCAGAGCGGCTTGGTACCTCAGCTCGTGTGCGATTATAGACGACGAATTCATGTCTCTAATAAATATATACTATTGATTTAAAAAATTAAATCTAATAAAGTAAAAAATATTTATAATTTAATTGTATTCACACAATTTCTTCAAGTATTCTTTTATTTATTTTCCTACAATAATATTCTATACAATTTTCTGGTTTCCAATTTGTTCAGCTTTCTAGCGATAATTTGTAAAGTGATGTTTTACTTTTTGGCAGCTATTTTGAATATCATGTATATCTTTCTGGCAGTAATTTAATTTTACTATATATTATTAAAGTAGCTGATGTTGCTTTAGCCGCCATTAAAATGAAAAGTGAGATACATTTTATCTGTTTATTGCCTTAAAATAAAAATGTGTTACATTTATTTACATAGATCGGACCTGCAGAATATTAAATCTAAATCTTGCCTTTGATAATATAAATAAGGTAAGCTGGGAAGGTGGCTCAAAGCTATTTGATTAATGCAATTATATTAGCAATTAGATTTATTTTGTATTTTTTTATTGTATAGCATTGTCTAGTGTTTTACAGTATACGGTATGTAATGTCCCAGGTTTAAGATGTAAATATAAATAAATCAATAAAATTCAGCGTCTTGTATTGATACTTTTTATTTAATACTAGCTGGTACCCGAGACTTCGTCTGCTTATTATTGATCACAGACTCATCACGGAACATGAAAAACTAAAAATATTATAGATGGGTTCATCACTATGTGCATGGTGATCACAATCTCTATCACCCTGCTATATTACTGCATATGCAACGGTTGATTTCAGAGTACGACAAACCAAAACAAAACATAAATGGGTTTATTACTATGTGTATGGTGGTCGCGATCCCTACCACCACACTATATTACTCCATATATACCGAATGATTTCAAAACACGACAAACCAAAAAAGACCATAAATTAGTTTATCACTATGTGTATGATATTATAATTATATGCCTATTTTCCTCCATTAAAGTTTTATTTACGTTACAAAAAGTAGCCTATGTCTTTTACCAAGGTCCAATCTATCTTATAAAAACCTTCAGCATTCGCATTTATAATATTAGTATGGATAAAGTGACAATTCAACACGCTGCTATTTCCATTAACCATAGCTTCTAGTATAATAACCAGATTGCTGATATCTTAACACCCAAATACAGAAACGTTAAACATGTTATCATTCAAAAGTTAATATTGTACGGGAATTGAATCCACTACCATTTTACTCAGTACCTCGCCTTGCTACTACTACTTTCCATTAAAAAAAACATCGTGATGAAACTAAAACATGATGTGGCATCTTCTAATATGCATCTAGCTATCTACCACTTGAGTTGAAATTTCTCGCCAAGCACCTTTATTGTGTGTTCCAGCAGCTGTAATTGAAATTCAAGCTTTCTGGGCTTAGTGTGTTAACATCATTGTCTATATTTTCACTTTAACTACATTGTTCCTTCAGATTATAATGAGATTTTAGCAAACGTAAATATATATAGAAAAACAATCTTACCGCACTGTTGTTTGACACGTTCTACTCCTTTGTTAATGGTGTACAATAAATATATAAATTTAAATCTACGTAGACATTTATATTAATATGTTTATTGAACAATAGTGTTTGTAATGATTTACAATATAATATGCCTTTGTTTAATGCTGAATAAGTCACGTTAATAGAAAAGTTACATAACTCAAAGATTATAAATTCTTGAATTGAAACTTCCTTGGGTGGGATCAGAGTAATCCAATTATAACCCAGCGTTGTTCAATCAAATGTTTCCAACGTAAACAGAAAGGAAAATAGGTACGTGGGTAAAAAGAGAATAATAAATAACAATGCTATAAATCGAGAGAGATAGATGAATGCGATGGAATAAAAAAGTGAAAGCACGCAAGAAATCAGACAACGTATACGCAAGAAGTAAAGTAATATAAAAGTACAAGGTGTGTTATTGCGTAGATTTCCTTACAGATCGCACCATTCGCTACAGGTCAAGGTAGGTCTATACGCTGACGATACAATCATATACGCCTCTAAAAGGAACATATTCTACCTCAAACATAGAGTCCAATGCACCGTGACTACTCTCAGGGAGTAGTGTAACGACTGGCAAATAGCCATAAATCCCTTTAAGAGCGCCGCGATGCTCTTCGACATAGACTTCTCACGGATACCGAAGAAACTAGAATCTCTTGAAATCTTCAGTAATCCGATCCCCTGGGTCAAAAAGACCAAATATCTAGGCGTCACCCTAGATAATAGGCTATCTTTTAGATCACATGTCCATATAGTCCGGCACAGGGCCTCCTGGCTCCTGAGCCGCCTGCATTCTCTGATATGTTCGGTAAGCAAAATATCCACGAGACACAAGCTTACGCTATACAAGGTGTGTATCCGTCCGATCATGACATATAATTGCCTCGCGTTTGCACATATGTCAAAATATAATTTCAAACAGTTGCAAGCTATTCAGAATAGATTTTTCTATCGTCTTACCGGTGCCCCTCCATACATGCGAACGGAAGATCTCCATAGAGATGTTGCTCTTCCGTCGATTCACTCTTACGTCAAATTCCTGTCGCGATCATACTTCGATAGCGCGTCGAATCAGGCCAACCCGCTAATTAAAGCAGCCGCTACTTATGTCCCTATTCCAAACGCCTCACGGGAAAATTGCCGACACCCGGCCGCCTCATGGAAAAAACGCCGACCGCGAAACATTTTCTTCGACCCCGAACGTAAACTAGAGAAAACTATCGCGTTCTACTCCACCGTCTCTCCAAACAGAGCGTCCCACCGCCCACATGTGTGCACACCTCACTGGTACATACCTCATAGGTTCTGTAAGGAAACCTTTTTCCTTTGTATACGCTAGTCAGTGTAGACCATATTTCAGATTACTAAATATATATACACGTGAGGAGGAAGGAACATGTATATAAGCATGTGTTAGTTTAACTGGAATTTACGGATAGCGAATTAGTCAGAACGCAACTTAATTGCAATCGCGACAAACGCACAAGTCGAGGTTCGGCCACTCTAGCACTCTCGTGCGAGTCGTCCAAAACTTTCACAGCTGAGTGCCCTAAGCACTCGTCCCCAAGTTCGGTGAAGCTGTAAAAGCCATCAGCGGCTCTGTTTTGAATAGGGCTCCTAAGGCTAAGGCTATAGTAAGTCAGAAAAAAAATTGCGTAGATTTTTAGCTTGTGTTTGGCATATTCTAATATAGTATTTAAAAGGCAACATATTTTCAATTATTTGACGATTCTATCAGGTTACATAGGCTATGATAAAGAGCCGACACTGAAGTGTTAGCGAAGATAGTTTCTGCGGGTTAGTCTTACCGTATAATGTGCACAAAATACGACAGTTTTAAAAGTATTTTATCTGGCATGTATCGCAAGTAGTCATTTCTATACCAATTTTTCAGTATTTACATCGAAATAAAGGCTGATTTTTCTAAATGAAATGATTTGGTGAGAAGTAACCTTGAAATAGAAGTCAATGCTGTAACAGTAGCTATCAATTATAGCTTTCAGAATACCCCGCGGGATATTTGACATTGGTCATCTTTCTTGGTGTAAGATGAAGCCCTGTCTATGCCTATGTTATGGTTTCGTCACAATGTTTACCAAAAACCCAGAATCAATGTAACATTTTAAATCTAGCTTGCTAACATTGAGTCATCATCATTTCAAATTGTCTATTGATTAATAGCAATACGTAAGAACCTATACGTTGCTTCATCGATCTTTGAAAATGAGTAACCATTGCGAAATTATGGTTCAAGGCTATTTATCCATTGGTATTAACAAGAAATAAGTTAATTTTGCATTTATTTTATAAAAAGTGCAGATTTTCAGTTATGTCATTTTTGTTATATAAAATTCAAAATATTTGAATTAATTAAACATATTAATAATTTTAATATGACATAATAAAAACATCAAGGTTATTTTTCTCATAATGCATTTACACAAATTTATCGGTTAAAAATAATAATTGGAATATATTAATAATATTATTATAACGATGATGGTTCATTTGTAAAATATTGGAAGGATCCTTTATACTATTTCCATTTCTTTATTTTCTCGATGACAGTTTTAATTTGATAGTTGTAGTGTTATGACCAAATAAGTAATGATATCGATCGCATATATTTACGACAGTGACGATTCATCAGATTTTGATTAAAATAAATAAATAAAGATTACCTGCCTTTATAATTATTTCGTTTCATTGTCGAGTACCTACTTATACCTACTTATTTTACAACAGATTCCAAAATTTTGAAGAAGTTGGCATTATCAATCAAGAATTAATACGTGTAACATCTTGTAATGATATATAATATTATATTAGTTAATAAATTTGTACAAAAGTATCCGGCAGTAGTTTAGTTTCTTACATTTTGTAAAAAAATATCGGGTCTGTTATCGTGTTACGTTTATCGATATAGCTCCATCCCTATCAATTTTTCCTACTCTTGTATAACCTTGTACGTGTGTAAACGTCATATTTTTATAAAATAATGCATACATAATTTTACAAGTTTTCACAGGAGCTGTCATCGAGAAAATAAAGAAACGGAAATGGTATAGTTTCTTTTCATCATAAAGGTTATAAGCACCAGCCTTCTTTCAAAATATTAGATAGTCAAAAGCCGGATACCAGAAACATTATTATTTTCGAAGCCAAACAACGAAAAATATTGGACGCTGTAGCCGATTTTAAAATCGGAATTTCTGCTGCTTTTGGCTAAATAGAAATATCCATAATTGTAAAAATGCATCCAATGCATCTAATTCGGTCCAGTTTTTGCTTTGTGATTTGGGTACAAACTAAGAGACCGTATCGTATACAGACAAAAATATCAAAAATTATAGAAATGTTTTCTAACCATGATTCTAAATTTATACATAAATTTATACAATAAATTTTTGACAAATGTAGTGTATGTACAGATATCGACCAATTTACTGTTTTATTATAAGTATTGATTATCGTTTTAGATACTTTTCTCATAACAGGAACCCTATTGCCAGGCTTACGTTATTTCATGACTGTATATTTTAAACTGTAATACAACTAATAAACTATAAAATGTAGTCGGCTACCATTTTCATAGAATATGTGTATAATTATATGTAAAATTAAGGCCACCCTTTTTCATCTACGGCTATGAAGTTTCCTCTATAAAAAAGCACCATAAACTGATAATTATATTAAGTTAATTAAATGGCACTTCTTAGAGGGTAGTATATAATCATAATAATAGCGGGTATTCTGTAATATAAAAAATCCAGAAAGTAAACTATTAGAGAAGTTCCTTAAACAAGAAATGTGCTGTGGTTGGCATGCGTAAGTTTTCACATATTTTACGGTTAGATACTATCCCCAAACAAAAGGCTACTAACGCCCCTTATCTTAACTACTGTAACCTCACTTGTAACTTAAAGTTTCTTCTTGATACGAGTCAAGTGTGAATACAATAACATGTGTTGAATAAAAAATACGATATAAGTAAATATAGGTAACAAGAAAATATTTCAATAATTTTTAAAATATTTATTCACACTCAATTTTTGATTATGTCGGCGAGTTTCTCTCCGATCATGATAGCAGGAGCGTACAATCCCCCAGACGGTGTGAATGGCATAACACTGGCGTCCGCCACGTGCAAGTTCTTCACGCCATAAACACGTAGTCTTCCATCCACCACAGAGCCCATGGAGCAAGTACCACTATAGCGCCCGACAGTAGTTATCATGCACGAAGCGTAACATCTCCAGTAATCTCTACTTCTAGGTTCAAAACATCCACAGTTAGGTGTTGCATCGATCAGAGTAGCGTCAATTCTCTTGAAGTAAGTAGAATTCTCTATTTTCATGTAATCCATTATATAATCTATTAAATTTTCCAAATCTTCATTTTCAGAATAAAGGTTAAATTGAATCTTTGGAGGTTTCTCTGGGTTTAAACTACTCAGTCTTACTGTGCCCCGAGATTTGGAATTCAAATTTACTATAATAGTGTACAATGACTCCGTATTACGAGTGGCTTCGTACAATTGATCACAAATTTTATCTTTAAAATGATAATGAAAAGCGCAATATCTTAACAAAGATTCCGGGTTTAATACGACAAAACTAATAATTTGATAGTCAGGATATTTTTCTTTCTTATTGAGAGTTTCCATTCCACTTATACAGCCTAATCCAATATTAAGAGGATTACAAAGTATAGGCGGTTCCTTAAATTGTTCGGTTTTGTGTTCGAGTAGTACTCCTGGTTGTACTTGTAAGTTCTTCCCAACAGGCAAATCAGCTATAACACTAATATTTTTATTTTCCAATTCTTTTTTAGGACCAATTCCAGAAAGCATTAGTAATTGAGGAGATTTAATAGCTCCAGCACATACTATAACTTTCTTTTTAGCATATATCTTGATTTTATCGTTATTCTCTAACAGGGCTTCCACACCATACGCAATTTTATTTTCATCAATAAGAATTTTGAGACCAGAGTATGTTTTCGAACATATAAATTTGGTCTATTTTTAGCTGTTCTTAAGTAGGAATAGGCTGCCGATTGTTTATAATAATCTAACGCCACCATTGACGCAGTGTATCCCACAAATGTATCAGTTTGCAAATCTGCTACAACATTTTTTCCGATATCTTTAAATGCTTCCAAATATTTTTTTACTTGTTTATGGTGATCTTTTTTTATACCTACATATCCTTTTTTACCAAAATTTGTTGCGTTGAGTTTATCGACTTGTGAATAACACAGTTTTTCAGCTTTCTTGTAATATGGAACTACGTTCTCCCAAAGCCATGTGGAATCATTACCAGCGACCGCCCACTTTGCGAAATCTTTAGGATTACCACGGCCGTATATAAGTACGCTGATAGAACTGGTACCTCCTAATACTTTACCTGTGTAGAGAGGTGCTTTACTAACGCTGTGGCATTCTTCTACAATTTCACTGTATTCTGATGTGTAGTTATAATCCATTTCTGTTTTGGGTAATTCCGCTAGTAAGCCTGGATGCTTTAAACAAACATTTAAATATATAGTTTTAATTTATATAATGGAAAGCTAAGTGAATATTCTAGTATTCAGATATGATTTTAGAAATATACATAGTGTTTTGGAATATCTACAATTTTTTTTATACAACAAAGTTGGCAATCAAGCATATGGCCCACCTTATGATAGGCGGCTACTACAGCCTATGTACACTTGTAATATCATAAGTACCGCAAACGCGTTGCCGACTTTGAACCCCCTCCTAGCGGTATGAGCTCAAGAAACCCTACTTACCGCAAGAATACAACACAAGATTATTCAGCTGCGATTTTCTATAGGATAAAGGTATTCCAACAGTCGAACTACTTCAAGTAGCGATAAATATTTAAAAAAAAATCTGTGCCCTAGCTCTCTTTGAACCCCTTCCCCAAGAAGTTCAAACCTAGGTACGTACAAGCACAGTAAATAAGAATTGCGTTTTTATCTAGGAGTTTATAGACATATTTAAATTACATATTATTTATTTTAAATTCTGTTTCGCGTCAAGGAATCATAATAAGTGAAGTAATTAAATATGAGAGTTTTTCTAGACCTCCTCCTATTGCACCTTTAAATTTTACACAAAAATCGTCCGGCTAATAAACTTTATTAACACTTACAAGAGTTTCATAGTGAGGGTCACCACCTGCTTCCAGAAGTAGAACATTTACTTTTCTATTTTCCGTGAGTCTGTTAGCAATGACGCAACCAGTTGGACCAGCTCCCACCACTATATAATCGTATGTCGATTCATCTGCAATGTATAAAAGATTATAACGAATCCTAAGATATTTTGGTTAATTTTTGTAGTGGCTGGACAAACGGTGCAGAGATTACTTCTAACGAGTAATGAATTATTGAGCACACGAAGCTACACGAATGTTATACGATAATAAATCGTTAAGAATATAATCACTTATATTATATTATATTTAGTTAGTTATAACCAAAGAATTGATATGATTAGCTCTTAAAGTGTAGAAATGCAAGACTCAATAAATTACAATGAAAAAATTTTTTTCATTTATTTAGAAATTAACATAAATATTTATTGAATTTTGACAAATTAGTAATCACACATCAAAAAAGTAACATATCGTTTTGTATATCAATTGAAAAACATACATTCCTACGGCTACAATTAATGAAACAGACTATGAAACATCGTTTATACCGAACTTGGTCCCTTATCAAATGAATTTTTTGTTGGAATATCATTAGATTTTGAAAATCTGCATAACACCATCTATTAGTGAGATGATAAAAAAGCCGCTGTAGTTCATTTTCATTATGAGTGATATTTCGTTTAAAATCAATTAATAATTGGACCTTTTTTGAAGTGTTGTGATAAATTTTCATAAAGTTATTAATAAAACGTCGATATTGTAATGCCAATAAAATTGGGAAAACACTACTCTAAAGCGTCTAAGATGGCACAACGCCGTCTATTAGTGAGAAGATGAAAACATCGTTTTATGAGAATTATTACGAGTATATATTAAGTTTTATGATTTTTCCCTTGTGCGGCTGAGTGCCCTAAGCGCTCGCCCCCAAGTTCGGTGAAGCTGTAAAAGCCGCAGCGGCTCTGTTTTTTGGATAGGGCCCCTAAGGCTAACAGTGTAGTCAGTTCAAAAAAAAAAGAAAAAAGAAATCCCTTGTATCATTTCTATTTGCTTAATAATCTATCTTGATGCCAAATATCTAGTTTCTGAGTCACCTAGATGTGGTCTAGGTTTTTGATGACTTAGTCAGTGAGTGAGTCATGAAAATGCCACTATGCAGATCCTCGTACCTCAACAACTGTAATAAGTTCTTTTTGTGAAATTTTAAATTGTCGGCTTTCTAAAGACGTTTATTAAACATACAAAATTTCAAGTGTGTTGTTCGAATACATTTTTATCTTATGGTGGGGTCGAAAGTGGCTCGAAATGCTTCGTGGCACACACACTGGCTGGTGTGTTGCCCTTTTTTCCTAACGAATAATTTAGTATTCATTCTATAAACCCGCACTATTTGCTGGATGCGATAGTAACATATTATGTGCTCTGTCAACATACGCAGTTTATAACCAGGCAACGACTGTCTTTAAGACATTCTCGCTTGAGTTGTAGGATTGTAAAGACTTCAGCCAATTAGTCAACTACAATAAACACTATTTCTGAGTGCTGTCTCGCCGCCCATCTCACTAAACACTTAAAACTTTGGAATGTTTTATGATTGTTATTCATTTTATATCTACTTAATCTTTAATAATAAATGATTAATTACGATAATGAACTTACCACATACCGAGGCTTGCAATGGCCATAGATTTAATTGTATCGCGGACAGAACATGCAGAGCTGCTTGGTACCTCAGCTCGTGTGCGATTATAGTGGATGAATTCATGTCTCTAATGAATATATACTATTGATAAAAAGGTATTTATAATTTAATTGTATTCACAAAATTCTTCATGTATTCTTTTATTTACTTTCCTATATTAATATTCTATAGAATATTCAGCTGGTCTCAAATGTGCTCAGCTTAGTTTAGCGTAGTTTCTCAACGTGACTACATATAGAGAAGTATTACTTTTCTGAGGTTGGTACGGGCGAGTTAGGTTGTCCAACATTGGATAACCATCTCAAGCAGTGATTGGTCGCAACCGCATGATGCACCCTCGCATGACAAGGGCAGGCGATGTTGGTGTCGTAGTTCGTCCGGCAACCACCACTGAGTCGAGACGTGTATCTTTTGTATGCCTCGCATCACCAATATACAAGTGCTTATATCGTGCCCGACGACATTACGTGGCTTGGAAGAAACCCACCTAAAATACCTACTAATTGTCGCGAGTGGAAAGATTATAGTGTGAGTGAGAGTGAAAGCATCAGACACCCAGCCTATGGACAAGAATTCACCCTGCGTATCGCGCTGAATCCTATTGAAATAGCTACACCAGGCGCGGACCGCGCCGGGCGCCCGCCCACAGAGGACCACGCTGATCACACGTTCCCGAAGGAGGCCAGTGCGATCCTAAGGTAGGCTTCCTGATTCGCTCCCCAACAGTTCCAAATACAAGTTTTTTTTTTTTTTTTCTTGTTGTTAGAATGGCACAACTGTTTTTCATTTTGGCGCGGAGTTTGAGTTGCATCTGTCATTTAGTTTAGATGTAGTGATCTTCTTCTTCTTCTTCCTAACTTGGCAACCGGTCCTCTTTAATGAAGACCATTACCGCCATTATCGAGTGAATTATAATGTCAAGTGTTATGACGGTTCAGTATCCTAACAAGATGGTGGCTCCCTTGTTAGAACTTTCTAGGAATTTTTTGTGGGATCTCGGAATGAATAATTTCAGCTTATATTTATAATCCACCTCACTTATGCACAAAAACTAAACTATATCAAACAAAACGCCAACAATATTACATAATAATTTAGGGTCAAAAACCTAAGTAAATTAAGTAAAAATAACAACCACAACATGTCACTTCAGGATCCCACCAAAAACTCAAATGTAGTGTTGTTTTTAGTTAGATCATATCTAGTGTGTTTTGCGAATTTCATAATGGACAAATCATCGAACAAAGAGTTTGTCTTAAATTTTGCATCGCTAATGGAATTTCCTTTTCAGAGACAATAAAATGTTAGTTAAACAGTCAAGATATGCTGGAAGACTTGCCTCGCCCTGTTTGGCCATCAACGTCTTCAACTGAAGTTAACATCGCAAAAGTCAAAGTCATGTTGACTGTTTTCTTTGACTACTGCGGTATTGTGTACTCGGAATTCATACAGGAAGATCAAACGGTAAACAAAGTATATTATTTGAGCATTATGTGACGTTAAAGAGAACAAATTTGACGAAAAAGTCCAGATTTGTAGATTTTTTTATTTTTGGATTTTGCGTCACGATCATGCGCCTTCGCACAAGGCCATCATTGTGAACTTTTTTTCTGAAAACTCAACAAATACCATCGAGCAACCACCTTATTAACTAGATATGTCACGAGCCGACTTATTTCTTTTTCCTAAACTCAAATTACCACTTCGTGGGACCCGTTTTCATTCGGTTGAAAATTTAAAGGAGAATTCGCGACGAGAACTTAACTCAATTCCGAAGTGTATCGTTTCTAAAGGAGCATAGTTTAAAAGCCATAAAACAAATTTGGACGAAGAACTAATATTTTGTGTATTATTGATCTTTTCCAGATACTTTTTTGACAGAGTAGTTTGGACACCCAAATTCAGAAATGACAATCATGTTAATTCAAACCTTTCAAAAGTTAATTTTGTACGGGGTTTGAATCCATTGCCTTTTTAGTCAATAATACATCATATTACTACTTCTTTCCATAAAAGAAAACATCGTGATGAAACTAAAAGATGGTATGGCATCTTATAATGTTCGTCTAGCTATCTACCATTAGAGTAAAAATTTCTCGCCAAGCACCTTTATTGTGTGTTCCAGCAGCTGTAATTGAAATTCAAGCTTTCTGAGCTTAGTATGTTACCATCATAGACTATAATTTCACTTAACTACATAATTCCTTCAGATTAAATGAGATTGTAGCAAACGTTAATATATTCAAAAAAACAATCTTACCGCACTGTTGCTTGACACGTTCAACTCCTTTGTTAATGGTGTACAATAAACATTTAAATTTATATATACGTAGATATTTGTATTAATTTATTTATTGAACAATAGTCTTTGTGATGATTTACAATATACGCCTTTGTTTTGTGCTCAATAAGTCATGTAAATAGAAAAGTTACACAACTTAAAAATTATAAATTCTTGAATAGAAACTTCCTTGGGTGAGATCAGAGTAATCAAATTGTAATGCAGCGTTGTTCAATCTAATGCTTTCGATGTAAAAAAAGGAAAAGAGGTACTTGGGTAAAAATAGAATAATAAATAACAATGCTATAATAAACCGAGAGAGATAGATGAATGCGATAGAATAAAAGTGATAGGGAAGAAGATAAGTGAACGCACGCAAGAAATCAAACAACGTAAACGCAATAAGTAAAGTAATATAAAAATACAAGGTGTGTTATTGCATAGATTTTTAGCTTTTGTTTGCCACATTCTAATATAGTATTGAAAAGGCGTCTTATTTTCAGGTATTTGACAATTCTGCTTGGTTATATAGGCCGTGATCATGAACCGACAATGAAGTGTTAGTGATGGCAGTTTCTACAGACTAGCCTCACAATATAATGTGTACAAAACGCAATAAGTTAAAAAGTATTTTATTTGGAATGTATCGCAAGCAGTGATTTCTATACAAATTCTTCGATATTTACATCGAATTGAACGCTGGTTTTTCTAAATTAAATTGTTTATTGGATAGCGCTTGACAACAAATTCACGTAATGTTGTGACGATAACCTTGAAACAGAAGCTAAGTCTGTAACAGTAGCTATCAAATGTAGCTTCCAGAATACCCTTGCAGGGTATTAGCCATTAATCATCTTTCTTAATGTAACATCCTACCAGGAAAGCATCAGAAGAAACCCTATCTACGCTCATGCTATGATTTCGTAACAATGCTTACGAAAAACCCAGATTAACATTTTAAATCTAGCATGCTAACATTCAGCCATCGTCGTTTCAAATTGTCTATTCATTAATAGTAATACGTAAGAACCACTATATTGCTTCTTTAATTTTGGGAAACTAAGAAATATTAAATACAAAATTAGTTTTAAAGTGTATGTATTCATTGGTCTTAACGATAAAAAAGTTATCTATTCACTAAGTTAGAAAAGGGCAGATTTTAAGTTATATCATTTTTCTAGTGTAAAATTCAATATGTTAAAAGTCATTAAACTTATTAATTAACATAATAAAAACATCAAGAATATTGTGTATTCACACAACTGCAACTTGTGAAAATATTTTTCTACTTATATTATGTTTAAAAAAATATCGGTCCTTTAAAGAAAATAATAGTTGAAAAATATTAATAATATTGTTATAAAGATGATAATTCATTAGTAAAATATTAGAATGATCCTTTAAAGGTAATAAAATGTTTTATTCGTTTCTTTCCATCATAAGGGCTATATGCTGTTATGATAATAATTTAATTTAGGATAGATATGTATATGTTATGATTATAATTTAATTTAGGATAGTTATGTATAAATTTCCAGCATACCTTACAATTTTCAGTTAATATATGTTTTACAAATTATTATTACACAATTTAAAAGTCCATAACCGAGACGTTCTTCTTGTTCCGACAGCTCAGCGTAGAGATCCTTGCCTAGGATCTAGAATAGAAGTCAGCACGGTGTAGGCCGTATCAGGATACACTGCTCAAGCAGACGACGCAGCACCAAATATCTTATCTATTGAGATTTCCTCATATGTAAAAGGAAAAGTTATTATTTGTATTATAAATACAAAATCCAGGTGATACTTTCCCGGTAGTGTTCTTTCAATGTTCAGTAGGTATTTGTCGTTTTGACAAAGGGTATTTCACCCATATTAATATTAAAATTATAAATTATAACAATTAAAATAACTTTTCTATATAAATATGTTATAAAATAAACTGTCTTTTCGACTCCCAGGTCTGTTGTACAATAATTTGGTTTTTTTATCAAAACACAGGATAATTATGATATAAACGTTACTACTATTCAAAGGTCTGCCGTACAATCCATAAAACATGATCAGATCCATCCTGAAGAATCTGTCATCCTCTCTGTTCTAATTTTCTCTTTTGTTTGAATTCAAAATTTCATCTTACTAGACTTTTCTCATTTTAAAAATTCAAAATAAATCTAATCATAGATTTATTTTGCTAAACTAGAACCTGGATAGAATATTTGTCTATACCCGAGAAACTCCTAATTGCGCATGCTCTATTACTATCAAAGAATTATCAATGACAGAGTTTGTCATTATATTGCAATGTAAACAATACGAACCTAAAATATTAACAAAGCTGTTATTAAACCCAAATTATCAAGTTATAAATTATCTAAACGCATCAATACATAAACCTATAATTAATTGGTATCCTGGAAATAAAAGAATAGGTACACCAAAACAATAATAAGGTAAATCAAATGAACTTATGATGAATAATATAAAGTAGATATTAAATAAGATAAATAAGATTATCTTCCAAATAAATAATATAACAATGCATCAGCCTTCTTTCAAAATATTAGTTAGTAAAAATCCGAATATCAGAAGCATATGTTTTCAAAGCCAAATAGCGAAAAATATTGGATGCTGTAGCCGATTTACAAATCGGAATTTCTGGAGCAGAGTTTTAAGACATCGATCTTTCGCAGATAACTTTGAATATTTAAATCCTAGTTAAGTTAAGAAGATAACCGTACTACATTGCAAGGATCCTCACTAGAACGTGTTTACCTTATTGATGCTCTTTAGGTAGTTATTGTTAATTTACCCCTAGTGTCCTTACGAGGTTTCTATAGAGATAAATAATATAGTTCTATTTAATGTGCGTATTCCTTTACTCCGATATAGTAGTACATTAATAATCGCGGAGGGACGACGACTGAAGCCCGTGTGCGCTCTCAACCTCGACATATCGTTTTGCTAAGTTTGCAATATTTACCGGATTGCACATGCTGCTACACGTGCTTGCGGTAACACAGCTAGAATTTTATTTCAGCGATATTAATATATAGATGTTGCGAGTAGGTACAACTACCAAAATGTCTACTTATTAGTCGTCTAATTGAAAATCTAATATTTTAGTTTTTCACCTTACTCAAAAACGGACTATTCTTAGGCGAGTTATAAACTTTAATTTATTACAGAAAGGAAACTTTACAGATACAAGCCCTCGGCAAAGGCCTTGTCATACAGACTTGTTCTAACTCGTCGAGTTTTGGAATTAGGTAATGTGTACTATCTACACAGTATTTTTTTTGTCGTCATCGCTATTCTTGGTTTATAGTTTGCGTATTATCAGTAGTATAGACAGTTTTCCAAAGTTATTAGATTTATATTTAAAGAGTGATCAATACAATGACACAATGTAAGTTACATTAAATAGAATCTCCATCCATGTACACGGTGGCAAAGACTATGTACGAAATCGTGTTGTGGCATTATGGAAAAGTTTTGTTTGTCTTCTTAAATACGGGAATTCTGGGCCACGGGAAGAGAGATCCCCATATTGCTGCTATTTAAACTTGTAATATTTTCACGTTGAACTCTTTAAAGTAATATTGAGTTATGAACCTTGAAACCTTGACATGCGGGAAATAGTTTGTAAGAAACTGGAGTTCAATATGATCGACTTTTGACTTGACTGTGACTCCACTTCCAACAACCTCTCCCGGCAACACAGACGCCGTTATAGGTAAATAAATTGTTGTTAAATTAGTTAGTCCTGCGAGTCGCAGTCGTGTACTGTCCATGTCACATCCACAATCCATCCCATATCCATCGTCCACTGCGCTCTATCATCTATCTACTCCCAAGTGTTTAGTTGGTAGGTAAAGTAAAAAATGGCCTTGCGGTGGAGTTATGATAGTTGGTAGCGTGTCGGACACCTCGACAATCGACGTGAGTTCGAATCCCTGCAATGAACCTTAACTTTTGACGAAGGGAAACATTGTGGTTAAATATAACATGGGCACATTTCAGCCTCCAATTGAAAATGCTCCCGGGACGAAAACCTATAGTGTGCTTTCAGGAAATCTGCAGTCTCGAAATCTATCACAAAGGCCTTGCTTTTAGCATAAGTTACGGAATAAATCCGAAAATAATATATTTCAAGTCCACCACGCGAATTATATCACCTACAAAAATTTATGGTGTCATGTTGCTGTAAAAAAAAACTAATTTCTAGGTTGAAATAATAAGTAAAATATGTGGGCCTATATATTAAAGTAAAAGTATCACTCGCTAACCGATTATCAAAACCTATATGGTACTTCCAAGCAACATTTTGTTTTGAAAATCCATATGCTGAAGTAATGCATTTAATGTTAACCATATAATATAAAAAAACATGGATCAGGACCGCTCTTTTGAGCCTAATGTAACATAATATTTCGTTTAAAAAAACTAAGTTATTTGATTTTTTTTTGTAACATTCAGTCTCATATTGTGGTTTACATACTGACTTTACTTTTGGTGCAAAGGACTGTTTTTAGATCTTTACAATCTACGCAAATGTATAGTATATTATACATACAAGAAGACTTCTTTATAGCCTATTAGTATTTTATTTCTATTATTCTAAATTTAACTGTTTTGACAGCGAATTCGAAGAAGAAGCGTGCTGGCAGTGTATTTTTTCTAAGTTAAATTTCTGTTATCATCTCTGCTCTTTCCTAAGTTATATTACATAAAGTAAAAAAAAAAAAAAAATGTAAAAACTTTTTGACAAATACCACCAGCAACAAAATAATTAAAAAATGATCACCAAAATCGGTTAAGCGATTATTGAGTTATAAGCGTATGAACATACAGAAAGACAGATAGACAGATTTTGGAGGATATACATAAGGACAATATCTATGCAAATACGGTACAGTAATGTACAGTAAGTTATGAAAACAGTACGGAAGTCTCATCGCGCGAGATTTATTTGCTATTTGGATGTTAGCTTTTAGACAAATGTTAACTTGATCATGCCATTCCGGAAATTTACCACATTGATGAGTTCTTATCATACTTACTCAGGTAACAGGGTCCACCAATAGACCTTTGCCGTTGAGGAACATCTGCCGACATAAGTAGACATGCCATCTTTTCATTTTATAGGATGTAAAGAGAACCACTTTATAGGGACAAGTTGAAAAAGTGTCGAGCTGAAAATTGAAATTCAAAAATCCACCAAAATGACACTAGCGTGGCAAGAGGAATTGATATTTTTTGTAATTTAATAGTTTTTACTATTGTCAAACTCATAGAAATAATTGAAAATATAATGGTAAAACTTTGCAGAGTGAAAGGTTATTCAAATAGGAGAAAATGAAATTTAAAATTTACGCACTTGCTACCGTGGCACCACAATAATTTGACGCTTTTCGGCATACACTATATCATACATAGTTGTTTTATTTAAAACTAGTCTTACTATTAGCCTTAGGGGCTCTATCCGTGAACAAAGCCACTAATGGCTTTTACAGTGATGGTACTGTTCCTGTACTCTAACCTCCATACATAGAACGCAGTTGGATAAAAGCAAAAACTAACAATTAGTGTGATATGTGAGTAATAATCTGTTTGGAGATTAGAGTGCTATATTAGAAACTGTACAAATAACTCGAACGCCCAATGGTAATTATGTGGTATATAAAAACATTGTAAGAAGGAGTGTTTAAATATTTGGTAGCATACATTATAAAAACACAGAACTATGAAGAAATAGAAAAATTGTTTGTAATCATAAAATAAAGTAAAGTAATAGAATTGTCGTGTTGTTCCAAATACTGTATTTCACATATAACGAATATATATATTTTTATACATAAACAAGAAACGCAACCTCATGTCTACATTTGTGTGTGTACATTTATTTTTATTTTTTTGAGTTAAGTTCACAATATTGTTGGTGGAAAAACCAATCTGCGTGCTGGCCGTCCTCCAGATCTCCTTCTTTCCCGGGGGATATGATACGGACACTGAACCACCAAGAAAGAATTATCAGAATTCACTTACCGAGCAATTCCTCCTTGTTGTGCAGCTTCTCGGGTATCCCAAAACTGAGGGTTAGCGTGTAGCGTGAATTTTGGTCACAGCCACAGCGGTTAAAAACAAAGCGAAGCGTTGAGAAAAATGCGAGGTGCGTGTGCGCTTAACTGTCACTCGAAGCCAACTGGTTTTTTCAAGTGCGCGTCCGTTATACCGCGGGTTGCCAGACGCCAAAAAAAATTACTCGGCAAGAGTGACCTGACACTCTCGCCCAGCAATTCAATGCCCAACCATAACCCCCCGACCTTAGGAGAGAAGCATCTCCTAAGTACAAAGATATGGAGAGGAAGCGAGCGAAATATAAAAAGGAAAGCGGAAATGTATACGGATGCGGAAATAACAATTATTACTAAAGCTAAAACTACTAAAAGTAAATAAAGAAATGGAAAGGAAATTCGATAAGGACTATTGAGTAGGTAAGGGGCAAACCTTTACAATCGGTCGCACATAAAGTCCACCGCGAGTACGCACAGTTACCACTCGGACTATTCCGTCAGGACCCGGATGGCAAGTTTCAATAACCCCTAATGGCCATTTTAAAGGCGGAGTATTATCCGATTTAAGGATAACAACAGTACCCACAGTGGGATTTGCGGTATGCGTATTCCATTTTTGCCTACTTTGGAGCGTCGACAAGTATTAATTTCTCCAACGCTTCCAATATGATTCTATCAGTTTATCTAATAAGTATTTACGTTTTAATAGCGATTGCGGTTGCGCAGAAGTTTCAACTAAACGGAAAGAATTAAGCGGTTCATAATTAAGGAAATGTGCGAGGGTTAGAGCTGTAAGCTCGGCCGAATCCGAACTCAAAACAGAGAGCGGGCGTGAATTTAAAACACATTCTACCTGCGTAAGTAGAGTAGTAAACTCTTTATACGTAAGAAGCGTTTCACCAACAACGCGTTTCAAATGGGATTTTATGTTGCGTATGTTAGTTTCCCAAGCACCACCAAAATGAAGAGCATTGGGAGCGATCGTTTTCCAGGTAATACCGTGCTCTACAGTCTCATTCAAAAATGCGTCTGAAAAGGTTTGCGATTTAATGAAATTATGTAAGTCGTTATAATGAGCCTTTGCACCTACAAAATGAGTACCATTATCAGAAAATAATTCTAAACAATTTCCCCTACGCGATATAAACCTTTTGAAGGCTTTTATAAAAGCGTCAGTACTTAAATCAACTGCTAATTCAATATGTACTGCTCTTGTAACCAAACAAGTAAATTAAACAAATATATGCCTTTTCCTGGCGCGCACCACGATATCTACTTATTAATATAGAAATTGGGCCTGCATAATCGACCCCTGTTTTCAGGAAAGGCTTAGCTTCATTAACACGAAATGATGGCAGAGCGGACATATATGGATATGTAGGTTTGGGCGAAACCTTAAAACAAGCGTTACAAGCTTGAAAGCGTTTTCTAACTACTGTTCTGCCAGAGACAATCCAATAGTTTAAGCGTAATAGCGAGAGTAATTGGTGCGGCCCTGCGTGTAAATATTTTTTATGGTGATAATCTATAATGAGATTGATGATATGATCGCGTTTTGGTAGCAAAATAGGATGTTTTGCTTCAAATTGTAAGCTACTGTACTGTAATCTGCCGCCAACCCTAATTAAGCCATCACTATCTAAAAAGGGCGACAGAGGTCTTAATGGTTTTGAAAGCGGACGATTATCCTTTAACAAATTAATTTCTGCGGCACATGGATATTCCTGTCTCTCCTGCTCTGCTAATTCGCGAATGGTCCGCATTGCCAAAGATGGGCTGCAGGACAATCCGAAACAAACGCGGTTGAACTCATAGATTTGAGCGTTATCTTCATCTTCAAATCGATATAAAATGCGCAAGAACTTACGATAATTATGATGTACAATTATTTGTAAATACATTTATTTGATATCTGCGCTTATAGCGATAGAGAATAAGCGAAATTGAACTAGAATTGCCATCAAATCATTTTGTAAGTTCGGTCCCGTATGTAATGAGTCGTTCAAAGACAACCTAGAAGTTGTCTTTGCACTTGCATCTAGGACTATTCGTAATTTCGTACTAATTTTATCATTGCGTGAAATTGCGTGGTGAGGAATAACATATTGCATCTCACTGGGATTGTAATTACCTACGCGTGTAATATATTTATTATTTATGTACTCTCTAATAATTTCGTCATATTGCGATCTAAAATTACTGTCGAGCTTAAACTTGCGTTCTAAATGCGTATATCTCTTAGATGCCGTTTTAAAAAAAATCACCTAACTGCGAAGGATCTTTATTAAAAGGTAAAATGGTAGTAAAACGTCCGGTATAATCGCGATAAATATTTTCACAATACAAGAATTCACCTTGTTTATCCGCGGGTGATAAATATTTTTTATTCGGGACATCTTCGTCTTTGAGAAATCGAATCATTAGATTTTCCATAGAAGTATGATCACTACAAAAATAAGAGTATGCATCACATTGATGAGCGGTAGCGTTAGCGGAAGCGGTTTGTAAAACTCGTGCGGAACCTACTATAATATAACCGAATTCGGATTCCAAAGCGTCAGGATTGCCGTTTGAACCTAAAATTTTGTTTCCTTTCAATATGCGTGCGAAAACTTCGGAACCAATCAACATATCTATTGGACCTCTCGTATGAAACGATTGGTCTGCGAGCGGTAAATTAAACAGATAATTAAGTGATGTAAAACATAAATTAGCTTGCGGTAAATCTCACGAAATTGTATTAATAACTAAGCATTGTAAATTCAAGCGGAAATCGTTAAGTCGCGAAAACACAGTTACATTAGTCGCGCCCTGTATCGTCATTAGCGATGAATGCAAGCGGCCGCTGCGCATGCTGCCCTCGCGGCAAATGAGCGCTCTCTGAACCAGCGCCGCGAACTGCGCTCGCCTCCCCGCAGTGAGCGTCTCGGTACTTATTAGTCTTATTACCGACACTAACGGTGATTTTGTTGCAGGGCGTCGTACGTTGAAATACTTTGAATTGTTCCCTTAGAAATGTTATAAAATCATCGTAATTTGGATACGATTGCTTGCGAATGGTGTTCTCAAATTGTTTCGCGGTATCGACATCTAATTTGCGTAAACCCAAATGAACAAAAATGAAATCTAATAAATTGTCGATTTTTAATTGTTTTAAAGCGGCTACGGACGTAGAATATTCGTCAATAAACGAGTCTAACTGAGTTGGCGTTATGTTTTCAAGTGATTTTAAGTTGAGTACCTTTTCGATGTACGTAGTAGCGATGGCGCGATTGTCGGTGTATTTTGTGACTAATGCGTTGTAAATTAAATGATAATTTTCTGCGGTCGGATACAAACTTAACCAAATAGATTCGGATTTACCCTTCAATTTTGTTATTAAATATCTAACGCGCAGTGAGTCATTTAAACTCGGATTATTGTGTACAATTGAATTGTAACATTCGTTGAACATAGGAAATTTTTCATATTCACCGTAAAATTCAGGTATTGACAATTTTTCTAATCGAAAGTTTGAACATTCACTAGTATTTTGGTTTGTATTCTGATCGACATTTTGATGAGTAGTGAAGCATGGTAAAGCGTTTTGTATGTCACAGTAATAATCTTCGAATGCCCAAATACCCTCATAATTTGGTAGGTACTTAGGATCAATTTTTAAGTTAAGTCTGTTAATGTTATCAACTATTTTATGATATTCATTGCGCATAAAATCAATATTCCTTGCTTTGCTAACACAGTAAGGAATTTGGGAATGTTCCTGACTGTTAGGTATCAATTCAAAAATCGTTTTAATGCGTAAAAAGTAAGATTGTTTTTTACTCTCGCGTAAGGATATTTCAGAAAGGATGTTTGCTGAGCCTTCAGCTATATCTAGTTCCTTTCTGGGCATTTTCAAAATTAAATATAACTAAATTTAAAAGAAAATAAATGCGAAAGGGTGCGTAAAGAACAATAAGTGGGTGGGTGAGTATAAAAAAAATGTGCGTGTGGTTTTTATGTTTTGGGTTGTAAAGTAGTGAAACTAATGGACAATCCGGCTCGAAGGACCATAAAAAGATGGTGGAAAAACCTATCTGCGTGCTGGTCGTCCTCCAGATCTCCTACTTTCCCGGGGGTATGATACGGACACTGAACCAAGAAATAATTATCAGAATTCACTTACCGAGCAATTCCTCCTTGTTGTGCAGCTTCTCGGGTATCCCAAAACTGAGGGTTAGCGTGTAGCGTGAATTTTGGTCACAGCCACAGCAGTTAAAAACAAAGCGAAGCGTTGAGAAAAATGCGAGGTGCGTGTGCGCTTAACTGTCACTCGAAGCCAACTGGTTTTTTCAAGTGCGCGTCCGTTATACCGAGGGTTGCCAGACGCCAAAAAAAATTAAGGTAGGTAAAAGAAAAAAAATAATTAAAAGTACCTTGTTTTCTCTTTTAAAATTATAGATCTGTGAGATGTTAATAAAATACAACAGTGTTATACTAGGTATGCCATATGTAGGTACCTACTATGTAATAATATATCACGGGAAGAGACTAGCGTTTGAGATACAGGCTCGGCCTAGTTCAGGCGCTAGGTTTCATTAATTGAAAATAAAGCTATTGTATTTCCTAGAAATAAGCCTCATATTTTCGTATGTTGTTATGTTCATAATAAATAAATTTCAAATAAAGTTATTATTATTATTTCGCTTATTTAATTCTTTACATATTTTTTTAAATTTTTTACAATAATATCTATATAAAATACATATTAAAATAAAAAATACAAAAAAACAGTTGATCCCCGGTAGCGAGGTGAAGACCCATGCTACCGGTGGCTAGGGCTCCAAAGAGAGGAACCTCCTCACAATTCGTGCCGTGTCCAGAAGAACTGCCTTCTGTATCTTACCCTTGATCCAACAGCCAAGCGAGAGCTTCCTAAGATGGTGGTCGAAACTTTTCGCTATTAGACCATTTACTGATACGACTATCGGGACAATTATTGTTGATTCCACACCCCACATGGCGGTAATCTCGTGAGCCAAGTCCAAGTACTTTGAAAGTTTATCTTTCTCAGCTTTCACGAGGTTCTCATCATGGGGTATGGTGACATCAACAAGAATTGCCCGACGCATGGACCTATCCAACAACACGATGTCAGGTTTATTGGCTACAATAGTCCTGTCTGTGATGATAGATCGATCCCAGTAAAGCACAACATGACCGTTATCGAGAACTGGTGTTGGTGCGTATTTATAATAAGGCACCTCAAAACTTACAAGGCCGTATTTAAGAGCAAGTTGCTGGTGTATAATTCTAGCTACTTGATTATGTCTGTGCAAGTATTCGCCGTTAGCAAGATGAGAACAACCGGAAACTACATGCCTGAGTGATTCTCCTGGGTGGTGGCATGCCCGACAAATGTCAATCGTACCATCCTTCATAATGTATTTCCGGTAGTTATTCGTCTTGATAACTTCGTCCATAATTGCACAGACAAAACCTTCGGTTTCTCCAAAGAGATCACCAAAACGTAGCCAGGTTACTGACGCAAGTAAGTCTACATCAGGCCCATTTAGAGCCCGATAGAACCGTCCGTGAAGCTCTTTGCTCTTCCATACATCCTTGCGGTCTTGGGTGTTGATTACTATTGGTTTACGCCAGTTCTCGTTTCCTAAGGAAAGCGGTGTGAGCCCTTTGTCAACTGCTATGATATCGCGATGCATAACATCCTCGATGTGGAGAAAATGCTCCCTGAGATTGCACACCTCACGGTTGTGTAGGTTTTTGACATTTAGAAAGCCACGGCCCCCACATTTCCGTGGGATGTACAATCTCATCACCGATGATCGCGGGTGATGCATGCGATATGTCGTTAGTAACTTTCGGACCCGCACATCCAGGGCATTCAACTCAGTCTGTGTCCACCTTAGTATGCCAAAGGAGTACATGAGCAAGGGCATAACCCAACCATTGAAGGCACGAACCTTGTTACCACCTGACAAAAGACTATTAAGTACTTTTCTCAAGCGACCAAAGAAACGTTCCACCACTGATTGTTTAACGTCCCCGTCAGCAATACCCAATGACTCCGACATACCAAAATATTTATAGGTTTCGCCCTCGGAGAGAGATCTGAGGGAAATTTATTCTGAAATTTGTAAACTACTAGAGTTTACAACCCTACCCCGTTCCACATGAATAACCGCGCATTTGTCAACACCAAACTCCATACTAATGGAGTTACTGAAATTCTCAGTCAATTTTACCAACTCCATCAAGTCTGGTTTCTTTTGTGCAAATAGTTTTAGGTCATCCATGTACAGTAGATGAGAAATGGTTTTACTCCCTCTACGAAGTCGATAGCCTAGCCCTGAACCCTCTAGCACAGTACTAAGTGGATTCAATGCTAAGCAAAACCATAAAGGACTCAGACTGTCACCCTGAAAAATCCCTCGTTTTATCCTTATTAAGTCCATCGATCCAGAAGAACTCCCATCTCCTGGATGCCGAAGGACTGTGGTCCACTGCCCCATGAATGAGCTAAGAAAGGCGCATAGAGTTGTATTAACTTTATACAACTCTAGCACCCGTCTCAACCATGAATGTGGCACCGAATCATATGCCTTCTTATAGTCAATCCAGGCGGCAAAAAGATTCCTTCTGTTTCGACGGACCTGTTGATTAACGGTCATGTCTATGAGGAGAAGCTCCTTAGTACCACGAGATCCAGTCCTGCATCCATTCTGAGTGGTGGCCAAAATATTGTATGCATCAATGTGCTCTGATATTTTTGATGCCAGAATGGATGTAAGGAGCTTATAGATAGTGGGTAAGCACGTAATGGGTCGATAATTTTTAGCTTCCATGGTACTACCGGTCTTATGGAGCAGAAAGGTGACTCCAGTGGTCAAGAGAACTGGTAGAGATCCACGTTCAAGGGCATCTTGAAACTGAGTGGCCAAGAGAGGATGTGAGTGTCGGAACCACTTTAACCAAAAATTGTGCAATCCATCAGGTCCTGGAGTTTTCCAATTACAAGTCCGACGGATCGCGCAACTAATGTCCGAGAGGCTAATTGTTACAGCTCCCATGTCTCCGATCGATTCACATGCGCGATTGACAACATTTATCCATTCATGCTCAATGTGATTAACGGGAATTGACCAAATACTTTTCCAGAATGTGGACATTGCATCTGCATCTGGTAGCTGTCCATCAGCCACATGATTAGTGGGTCTCTCCCAAGCTCTATATACCTTCCTTTGTTCGCTTTTGAAAATGCGATTCCAATGAAACCTATCCACCCGTTCCCTGTATCGTCGAATACGGTTTGCCCATGCATAAACTTTCTGTTTCAGGAGGTCTATGCGCTCCGTCACCCAATTTATATATTCCTGGGGCCTAATATTGGTCCCAACAAAAGCCTGGTTCACAAAGCGCATGACCCTTGGGCGGTTATTGCCAGATTTGAAACAGATTAGCTTGCCAATGAGGGTCCTAGCTGTGCTAATACGCCTTTCAATCCTCAATTGCCATGCGGGTACATCGTTAGCAGGACATGCAATGCGATCGTTATCTAAAAATTTTACACGAGCCATACGGCATGCTGCGATGGCCGCACAATAAAGAATTGAATGCGTATCAACAAGATCTTGGCTATTTCGTAAATACGAATCTAACAAACTATCTAGGGCTCCCACTATCGCTATATTACGTTTATTAATAGGCAAGCGAGGTAGACGTGGTCTACAGGTAATAGAAACGGACCGGAATTCTGAAATCGCATCATCCAAAGCCGTCCTCAATTGCTCATTTTCCTGGGTACTTACGGTTATATCCTCACATACGTCAGGGTTAGTAATATTATCTAACTGCTCCATCATCAAATGAGTATTTGACAATATAGCACCCTGTGATATTGTCGGATGTACATTCGACAACGTGACAGTCCGTATTGATACCAAATTTGAATCCGACAACTCAACAGGTGTAGTCTGTCTTGTGCTGTCCATCGTCTGTATACGTTCCCGGCGTAGTCGCTCAAGCGCAGGCTCATCCAACAAATGTAAGCGTTGGATAGCTCGCACTTGATCGGAAAGTCGTTGAGTAGTGATGGTTAGCGTCGGTTCTAGAGTCTGAAACAGAGATAGCATCCGGTCACGATACGCAGTGAGGTTAGTTCCCCCCTCTGTCACCCCGTAGTATGCACGCATGACGTTCTCGTTTATTGTTCGAGTCCATCTCATGCGACGCACTAAACCACCGGCAGCGGGGACCTGTCGTGGAGCGGAGTGCCCCGAAGATCCCAAGCAGGCCGGCAGTGGTGGCCGCCCTCTACGTCGCGCAGGTCTCGGTAGCGACGGCAGCGACGGCGTCCCGTTCTCATCTCTCAACACACAAGTGTTCGAAGGAATTTCATACACCTCCGACGACGACGTGGAGATCGGCGAGGCGGGCAGTGATGGTAGGCGTGCGTTTATTGTGTCCGCTGTTTTCTTTTTCGATCTTGTAATCATTATTTATTGTATCTTGTTATTATTTTCAGTTTTCAAATGACATCTAGTGTCAAAGACTGTTTCACAAAGAGAAAACAAGACTCTCATATTGTTGATATGTATGTTATTGTATAACACATTATATTTTTGTATAATTTTTATTGTAAATAGGTATACTGCAGCTATAAATGTTCAATTTGTATTAATAAATTAATTTAAAACAGATCAGAAAAATGTTGACATGACAGCGGTTTTTTTTTTTATTATTATTATTATTATTATGGTTTATAGTTGAATTATTTTATTTTGTAAACAGGTTATGTCGTCGTCTAGTTATTATAGGTGTTTGAGATCGCCCACGTGTCATGAAAGGCTAAATACAAATATCCATACGTGTAAAAATGCATCCAATGCATCAAATTCCGTTCCAGTTGTTGCTGTGTAATTTGCGTACAAACTAACAGACCGTATACAGAGAAAATTTTCAAAAGCTATAGAAATGTTTTCTGACCGTGATTCAAAATTCCGTCGTATTATTTTTGACAAATGTAGTTTATATACAGCTTTCGATAATTTACTGTTTTATTATGAGTATTGATTATCGTTTTAGATACTTTTCTCATAAAAGGAACCCTATTGCCAGGCTTACGTTATTTCGTAACTGTATATTTTAAACTGTAATACTACAAATAATCTATAATATCTAGTCGGCTAACATTTTCATAGAATATGTGTGATATTAGCGGGTATTCTGTAATATAAAAAGTCCAGAAAGTAAACTATTAGGGAAGTTACTTAAACAAGAAATTTGCTGTGATTGGTATGCGTAAGTTTTCACATATTTTACGGTTAGATACTATCCCCAAACAAAAGGCTACTAACGTCCCATAGCTTAACTACTCTAACCTCACTTGTAACTTAAAGTTTCTTCTTGATACGAGTCAAGTGTGAATACAATAACATGTGTTGAATAAAAATACGATATAAGTAAATATAGGTAACAAGAAAATATTTCAATAATTTTTAAAATATTTATTCACACTCATTTTTGATTATGTCGGCGAGTTTCTCTCCGATCATGATAGCAGGAGCGTACAATCCCCCAGACGGTGTGAATGGCATAACACTGGCGTCCGCCACGTGCAAGTTCTTCACGCCATAAACACGTAGTCTTCCATCCACCACAGAGCCCATGGAGCAAGTACCACTATAGCGCCCGACAGTAGTTATCATGCACGAAGCGTAACATCTCCAGTAATCTCTACTTCTAGGTTCAAAACATCCACAGTTAGGTGTTGCATCGATCAGAGTAGCGTCAATTCTCTTGAAGTAAGTAGAATTCTCTATTTTCATGTAATCCATTATATAATCTATTAAATTTTCCAGATCTTCCTCAACGGAATAAAGATTGAATTGAATCTTTGGGGGTTTCTCTGGGTTTACACTACGCAGTTTTACTGTGCCCCGAGATTTGGAATTTAAATTTACAATAATAGAGTACAATGACTCAGTAAAACGAGTGGCTTCGTAAAACTTATCGCAAATTTTATCTTTAAAACCATAATAAAAAGCGCAATATTTTAACATCCTCATCGGATTTAACTGAATGTAGCTAATAATCTGATAGTCGGGATATTTTGCCTTCTTATTGAGAGCTTCCATTCCAGTCATAAAACCTGCTCCACTATCAAGAGGATTAGAGAGTAAGGGTGGTTCCTTAAATTGTTCCGTTTTGTGTTCAACTACTACTCCTGGTTGTACTTGTAAGTTCTTTCCAACAGGCAAATCGACTATTACGTTAATATTTTTACTTTCCAATTCTTTCTTAGGACCAATTCCCGAAAGCATCAGTAGTTGCGGAGATTTAATAGCTCCAGCACATATTATAACTTTTTTCTTAGCATATATCCTGATTATATCGTTATTATCCAACAAGGCTTCTACACCATACGCAATTTTATTTTCATCAATAAGAATCTTCGTCACCAAAGTATGTTTTCGAACATGTAAATTTGATCTATTTTTAGCTGTTCTTAAGTAGGAATAGGCTGCCGTCTGTTTGTAATAATCTAACGCCACCATTGACGCAGTATATCCCACAAATGTATCAGTATTCAAATCTGTCACAATATTTTTTCCGATATCTTTAAATGCTTCCAAATATTTTTTTATTTGTTTATGGTGATCTTTTTTTATACCTACATAACCTTTTTTACCAAACTTTGTTGAGTTGAGTTTATCGATATTTGAATAACACAGTTTTTCAGATTTTTTGTAATATGGAACTACGTTCTCCCAAAGCCACGTAGAATCATTACTAGCCACAGCCCACTTTGAAAAGTCTTTTGGATTACCACGTTCGTATATGTATACGCTGATTGAACTGGTACCACCTAATACTTTTCCTGTATAAAGAGGTGCTTTACCAACGTTGTGGCATTCTTGTATAACCTCGTCATATTCTGATGTGTAGTTATAATCCATTCCTGATTTTGGTAATTCCCCTAGTAAACCTGGATGCTGAAAACAAACATTTAAATGATGCTAACGTTAAGTATTAATAAGTGAATATTTTCTGGGTATAAGATAATTAAAACCAACTTAGTATGAAATTTAAACCTAATTATACTTCGTTGAATTTAGTTCATTAGAAAGCACAATTAAATATCAACGTTACACGTTGATCAAGAGTCATGTTTTTCTTATTTCAAAGATTTGGCAAGATTAGAAATATGAAGAAGAAATAATAAGTGTACTACATATTAGTATTGCAGCATGTAAAGTCTGTAAAGATATAATATATAATTATATTACACTTTTTCTATTTTATTTCATAACACGTAATCATAAAGCTTGTACTCAGGTGCGAGAAGTATTTTTGAACTCGTGTCACAATTCGTCCACGCAGTAAATGCGTCACGCTGTTTTTCATAATTAATACTTACTAGAGTTTCGTAATGAGGGTCACCGCCTGCTTCTAGCAGAAGAACATTAACATTTTTATTTTCCGTGAGTCTGTTAGCGATGACGCAACCGGTCGGACCGGCTCCCACCACTATGTAATCATAAACTGATTCATCTGCAAAGTATAAAACATAATAAAGTATTCTACGATTACTTAATACTGTTTGGATAAACGGTATACACAACTTTTCTGACAATTAGTGAGTTTTTGGGCACTGCTAGCTACGCGAATATTATAATATATTCACTTAATTATGAAGTTATAATTAATTTTAATCAAAGCAATTGATACTGATATATTTCAAGTGAAACTTATTTACGCGCGATGATAGTTAAATTATGAGGCCGAATTTTGTGGCAACTTTATCGATGCAACATTTCTGACTCAAAAGAATGGAAAAGAGGTTCTTGGAATAAGAGAAAAAGAAGTCACAGTTCTATAAAATGAAAGAGATATAATAAAACAAGCTGCTAATATGCAAGAAGGCCACAGAGCATTGAACTTTCGACTGAAGAAGGAGGAATAATAATTCCATTAAATGTACATATGCAAGAAATCAATCAACAAAAACAAAATATTTGCAGAAGATAAGGTGCCTTATTGATTAAACTTTTAATTTATGTCGAACCTTCAAAAACATTTAAAGGTTTTATAACGTATTCGGATTCTTATACATTAAATAAATTTGATATAAAAGTAAAAATATCTTTTTCATAATAGCACGGCACATTGACGTTACTGTTCCTGATGGTACCTAAGCACAGCACAATCAAAACACAACGGTGACCACTGCGAGATCTGAATCCACCGGCGGTCGCCGCTGTCATGCTCGCCTGCATGAAAATAACTTTCATCAACTAACCTAACCAACTTTCTTCAATTTAGTCCATGAGAAAACCCTCGTGAACGTTAAAACACTACCACCGGTTGAAAAACATCCTAGTATCGAAAAGAGTCATTAAGAAATTCAAAGGAGAGTTTTTTTGTAACTGGGTAAATTATATTTGCAGTTATTAATAACAATGATAATTTTATTTAATATACAGAATCATTTGCAGACATCATTCGCATCCACCCTATAACAACCTTTTCACAGAAAAACCTACTTGTCGCGGTCCTTGAACTTATTATCTGGAAAACCGGTAATGTGTTTTGTAATCTTACACTACCAAAATAAAAACTTTTTTAAAAGTCTAAAACATAGGATGAATAATTTGTGTTTATTACCGGTATTCAATTTATGACGATAATTTCCAAACATACATCTGAACATACATTAAATCATCGAGGTTTTATTGGGAGCGTAAAGTTAATATATAATGTTTGTAAAACTTATTTTTGGTGATGTCGATGTCTTATTTTGTAGGTTCCTTGAATTGCCCACTTAAATAGTATGAATATTATATCTACCTCATCTGATGAATTCTATAGCATACAATACGCTTTTGAAGTGAGAGAGCGTAACCTGACCATTTTTTATTGTTATTTTAATTTTATGTTGACGTGATATCAAAAATTATATATTACGATATTGAACTTACCACATACCGAGGCTTGCAATGGCCATATATTTAATTGTATCGCGGACAAAACATGCAGAGCTGCTTGGTACCTCAGCTCTTGTGCAATCACAGTGGACGAATTCATGTCTCTATTAAAAAAAATGTATATTAAAATTGAAAAGGATTAACGCTGTTTCACTGATCCTTAGCCTGTGGCTATATGCTTCTTATATATAATATTATTGTACTAGATATATCCGCAACTCCATCCGCGTGGAATTACGTGTATAAAAAACAGTGATATAATCTACGTCCGTACCAAACGATGTTACGGATAGACAAAAATTTTAAAAAATGTCGAAATATTTTATGATCGGGTTTTTAAACTTCTCTATAGTATTTTTTCTCAAATATATTTAATGTACACATTTCGACTTTATTGTTTTTTTATAAGTATAGATTATAGATATTATAAATGTAAAATATAGTTCTAACCACAGAAATAAATGGCTTTAACATCAACAGTCGAAAAAAGACCACTAAGCAAACTATTTATTGATGATTGAACAATACCATCATAGGAAACATCGCCACTTAACGTCAAACGAAATTATATTCACACGCTGAACTTAAAAAGTATAAAAATTACAATCTTCAGTTACGTGGTCTCTTTAGATTAGATGAGATTGTGGCCAAAACTTTTTCTACATAGAAAACAAACTTACTGCAGTGTTGCTTGGCACGTTCCACTAATTTGTAAATGGTGTACAGTAATGAAATAAATTAGAAACTACGTAGACATTTATTTATATTATATTTGAATAATAGTGTTTGCAATTATTTACAATACACGTCGTTACCATGTACTAAATATCATCGCTTAAGTAGAAAAGTTGTGAAACTCAAAGATTATAAATTCGTTAACTGAAACTTCATCGGGATCGATAAAAGTAAGATTGTTGTAACGTTTAATCCAACCAGATTAAGTTGCACTCCGGGAGTGCCAACAGAAGTGAAAATCTTAGTTATTGGGTTATGAATTGCATTGTATTTATGAATTGTATTTTAATAATTATTAGAAACTGTAAAATACATTTAATATTATTTTATGAAAGACGCGTTCGCGGTCTGCTATATGTACATGCATATGCACACACTATAGCTGCGTCTCGTAACGGTGTCGCGAGTCTTGAGATTTTATCTCATCTAGAAATATGCGTATCGGGCTAAAAGAAGTTTTCACTTCAAAAATAGATAATTATGCAATATACCGAGAGAGATATATGAGCAACAAGTGAAGTAGATTAAATTGTCATGCATTTTGAGTTGAAACAAAAAACTCTATGCACAGTTCTAATAAAGTCTATCTTATTAGATCAATGTTTGAAAGTCAGGAAAATATAATGAAGTAAGGCTTCAAGGATTTGTACCCATTGGCATTAATAACTATAAAGGTAAATTCAAAGTTCAATAAACCCCCGACAAAACTAAAATATTTATTGAGACACTTTCCAATTAGCCCAAATACGATAACTCTGCTGTAAATTGGTGAAGAGTTAGGTATCCCACGAATTCCAGATGACGCTGTAGCATCAAGTCAAGATTTTTTAAATATCATTGAAGTAAGATAATGCTAAATCTCGACTCAATCAGACCTGTGAAAGACGCCCACATCTATTTATCAACTATAAAAGAGATGATAATCTTCAAATGGCTGAACAGTTTTTCTTCAATCATATATAAAAACAATCTCAACCAAATCACCTTTTAAACAAAGGAACCTAGATCAAAAATTGTTTAGCCTTTTGTGAACTACGATGCCATAGACAGTCACACAGATACACAAGTTAAACTTATAACACCCTTGGTTTTGTGTCGAGGATTAAAAAGATAAAATTTTCAGTTATGTCACTCTTGTTTTAGTTTCAAGATCATCATGTGTAAGATGTTCTTATTTATTAATATTATAACAACCTCTGGGTTAATTGACTCTATGAATTTGCACAAGTGAAAATTGTGAAAAATATTTACCTACTTTTATGTAATTTTTTTATCGATTCTATTTTAACAATACGATTTAAAACAATATGTATAATGTTATTATAACGATGATGAATTACTAGTAGAGCAATAGAATTATATTTTGCTAATTGTCTCTGCTCTTGTCTGACTGTCTGTCAAGCTTACAGGCTACTACAAACTTTGCATAACATACCATCACCAGCTGGGATAACGAAGTAAAATTCTCTTTTAGACCAGCTAAGATGCAAGCCTTTGCGTTCAATGGGAAAGACAGGACAGCCCATATCACAATCGACTCACTCCAAGTGCAATTTCACAGATATATAAAGTTACTCGGTGCCATTCAGGACGATCAACTCATTTTTCACAAACAGATACAACGGGTAATTACAGAAGACGGGGAATTACAAAAAACTTTAATTCTACATGGGAGAATCCTGAAAACATCTGAAATACTTAATTGCAGGTTGTTATATTATTTATCTGGAAGATAATCTTATTTATCTTATTTAATATCTACTTTATATTATTCATCATAAGTTCATTTGATTTACCTTATTATTGTTTTGGTGTACCTATTCTTTTATTTCCAGGATACCAATTAATGATAGGTTTAGGTATTGATGCGTTTAGATAATTTATAACTTTATAATTTTGATTTAATAACAGCTTTGTTAATATTTTAGGTTCGTATTGTTTACATTGCAATATTATGACAATCTCTGTCATTGATAATTCTTTGATAGTAATAGAGCGTGCGCAATTAGGAGTTTCTCAGGTATAGACAAATATTCTATCCAGGTTCTAGTTTAGCAAAATAAATCTAATCATAGATTTATTTTGAATTTTTAAAATAAGAAAAGTCTAGTAAGATGAAATTTTGAATTCAAACAAAAATAGAAAATTGGAACAGAGAGTATGACAGATTTTTCAGGATCGATCTGATCATGGGATTATTGTACGGCAGACCTTTGAATCGTAGTAACGTTTATATAATAATTATCAAGTGTTTTGATAAAAACCAAATTATTGTACGGCAGACCTTTGAATCGAGTAACGTTTATATAATAATTATCAAGAGTTTTGATATAGTTGATACGTTTATAATTTAAATATCTACAGTTTGATAAAATAACTATTTTTTTGGGTGAAGTACCCTATTGAAGAAGACAATAATATTCCAGGAACTTATACCTGGATTAATATATAAATTACTGATATATATATATTTTTGTTTCGCCATATCGAGAGCTGAACGGATTCCGACGTTCCACTTGATGCAGCGACGTCTTCACTTGGACTGAGCTTGTTCATACGGCTTACACCACGTTGTCCGCTGAGGGCGAGCCTCGTGATTCAACCTTGTTTGGCCTACCTACTCAACACGGAGAGATCCTAGGCAAGGATCTCTATGCTGAGCTGTCGGAGTAAGAAGAACGTCTCGGTTATGGACATTAAAATTGTGTACTAATAATTTGTAAAACCCATATTATCTGAAAATTGTAAGGTATGCTGGAAAATTATACATAACTATCCTAAATTAAATTTTAATCATAATATTTGGCGCCCAACGAAAAATAACCCCTATAATTCCCTCAAAATTCTGAAACGATCACACTCGTGATAGTAAATTTTTTGAAAAATATTTTGGACATATAATATTTTATATATATATATAATTTCTTCACATCATTCATTGACAGTATTTATTTAAATACTTCTATTTAGTATAACTAATATAACATTTTCAATTAATTATCAAATAAATTTGATTTGATAATTAAATTTCATTAAGATAATATTTTTAACATATTATTTTTATGATTACTAGAGCTATGGTCCTATGGGAAAACCAAAAATATGTTCAAGACCTTTTCAGTACATTTCCTTAGATTTAATGGGTCCATTACCAATGTCAAGAAATAGAAATCAGTTTATATTAGTTGTAAATTGTTACTTTAGCAAATATACATTAATTTTTCCTCTTAAAAAAGCAACAGCAACTAATATAATTTCTTGCTTAGAGAATTATGTGTTTTTAGTACATGGTATATCACAAACCATAATCATGGATAATGGTGTACAATTTCAGTCTAAAGAATTTGATACTTTCATGAAAAAATATAGTATTCCTAACGTTTTCTATTCACCTTTATATTGTCCTCAAGTAAATCGTACGGAAAGATATAATAGGACTATAATTTCAGCTCTTGCATCATTAGTAGGTGAAGATCATAGATCATGGGATAAGCATCTTTCTGTTATACAATTTGCCATCAATAGCTCAATTAATAGTATAACAGGTTTCTCACCAGCTTACTTAATATATGGTAGAGAAACCATTCCTTGCGGTTCATATTATTCTCATTCAGAAAGTATTGATGAATTTATCTTTTTACCTCGCGACATCTATGCAAATAATATAGGTTTACTTACTAACATTTTTAATAAAGTACAATTTACACTTTATTCTGCACATACTAAAAATGCAGCAAGATATAATCTTAGACATAGTGTTAAAGAATTTGAAGTAGGAGATATTGTATGGAGAAAAAACTACACACAGAGTGATGCTAGTAAATATTACAGTGCTAAATTAGCACCTAAATACATTAAATGTAAAATTATACAAAAAATATCCCCTTTAGTCTATATTTTAGAAGACAAAAAGGGTAATAAAACTAAATGGCATATTAAAGATTTTAAAGTTTAATATTATTTAAATAATTATTTTAATACCTATTTATTTTTTTAATTTTTAATTAGCTTAATATTAATTGTATATTACTCAATTAATATAGGTTTGATTATTCTTATTTCAGCATTCAGCTGTAACATTATTTTCTGAATAATGTGTTTTTCTTGCTGTGTTGAATGAATGTTGAATTTATTATCTGTAATTTAATAATTTATTTTAGTGTTATTTACATAATAACATATTTTCTAATTCTATAGGGACTACCTATACCTATTATCTGTAACAATAATTTCATATTGATGTTTATTGTTGTAGAATGAGGAGGTATATTAAATAACAATATAATAATATAATTTTCCTAAAAATTCAAAAACACACTTTATCTAGTGTTGGTATATGTTTTACATATATATATATATTTTGGAATATCATTTGGTTAGCTGCTTATTTTTATAAATTTGAAATAAATAAACATCAATATAAAACATTTCCCTTTTATAAAAATTTCTTTTTAGGTCTTATATTATTAAGTATATGTGTATATGGGGATAGTATATTTTATTTTATTTATAGTATATTAAATAATATTAATTATATGTACTATTGTCTTTATTATATTTCTTGGCTGTTGTCCAAGATATTTACAACATTTTAAAGGCTGAGATTATTTTCGGCATTTGTGCCGGTATTATTATGCAGCGTCTAAAGCTGTTACTTATGCAGCGGTAATGCTGTTACTTATGCAGCGTTTATGCTGATTTTATGCAGCAATTATTACTGATATTGAGTGAGGTGGAATTATATTTATATATCCTTATTTATATATTGGGGTTTATTCGACTAAATATTAGTCTTATATATAATGGAGCGGCTGTCTACTCCTTAAATAAGCCATAGGACAAAATCAATATTTATTTATTGTTACAGAGCGGGTGATGACTCTTCATAACAAAAGCCAACATTCGAGTGGTAGGCAAGCTCGTAAAATATACCATTCTGCCTTAATGATGAGCAACTTCTGGAGTGGGAGCCATTGACTGTGAGCCCCAACCCCTACGGTGTGCCTGGTGATGACATGTTTGAGGTATGTATGGAACTTTGTTAGGATTTGATAGGGTGAGGTATGTTTGCTGGTATGTTAAAGATGTATGTAATTGTGAAGCTAGCTCTCTATATTATAAAGTATATATTATCAAAATTTTTCCTTTAATTGAAAAATTTTACGGGGTCAAAGGGGAAATGTTATATTATTTATCTGGAGGATAATCTTATTTAATATCTACTTTATATTATTCATCATAAGTTCATTTGATTTACCTTATTATTGTTTTGGTGTACCTATTCTTTTATTTCCAGGATACCAATTAATGATAGGTTTAGGTATTGATGCGTTTAGATAATTTATAACTTTATAATTTTGATTTAATAACAGCTTTGTTAATATTTTAGGTTCGTATTGTTTACATTGCAATATTATGACAATCTCTGTCATTGATAATTCTTTGATAGTAATAGAGCATGCGCAGTTAGGAGTTTCTCAGGTATAGACAAATATTCTACCCAGGTTCTAGTTTAGCAAAATAAATCTATGATTAGATTTATTTTGAATTTTTAAAATAAGAAAAGTCTAGTAAGATGAAATTTTGAATTCAAACAAAAATAGAAAATTGGAACAGAGTATGACAGATTTTTCAGGATCGATCTGATCATGGGATTATTGTACGGCAGACCTTTGAATCGTAGTAACGTTTATATAATAATTATCAAGTGTTTTGATAAAAACCAAATTATTGTACGGCAGACCTTTGAATCGAGTAACGTTTATATAATAATTATCAAGAGTTTTGATATAGTTGATACGTTTATAATTTAAATATCTACAGTTTGATAAAATAACTATTTTTGTGGGTGAAGTACCCTATTGAAGAAGACAATAATATTCCAGGAACTTATACCTGGATTAATATATAAATTACTGATATATATATATTTTTGTTTCGCTATATCGAGAGCTGAACGGATTCCGACGTTCCACTTGATGCAGCGACGTCTTCACTTGGACTGAGCTTGTTCATACGGCTTACACCACGTTGTCCGCTGAGGGCGAGCCTCGTGATTCAACCTTGTTTTGCCTACCTACTCAACACGGAGAGATCCTAGGCAAGGATCTCTATGCTGAGCTGTCGGAGCAAGAAGAACGTCTCGGTTATGGACATTAAAATTGTGTACTAATAATTTGTAAAACCCATATTATCTGAAAATTGTAAGGTATGCTGGAAAATTATACATAACTATCCTAAATTAAATTTTAATCATAATAAGGTAATAGAAGCAATAACATATTCGGCCGGTGTATGGGCGTACAACGCAGCTATGACATCAAAGCGATCAAAAGTATTCAAATGGTTTCTATTTGTGCCACATTTGCGTTAGCACAATTCACACCCCTAGACCTAAAAGTTCGAGAATTCCATGTCATTAAATAAACTCGACTAACAGGAAAGACAGAATAACTTATTGATGACAGCGTTAAGCGTTAATTTGTTATGTTCAGAACAGTTCACTGGTGAATAACAAATTTATACTTCATAGCAGTTGTTCCGTTTTTCAGGCAGAGCTTTACGCCATCGTTAAGGTCTGCTAATGAGCCCACCATAACAAATATAAATACTCTATCATTTATACTGATTCCAGAACCCGCATCCAAGCAATTTAGAATCATTGTAATACGCACCCCTTGGTCGCACAAATATCCTACATCATTAATTTGAAGAGAGAGAGATATAGGAAGGAGAGTAAATGCCGGTAATATGGTGAATGGGGCGTTACACTCCTTTATGAGCAGCCGGAGTATTTCTATGAAAGCTCGTTGGTTCCAACACTCATGTACGAAAGTGAAAGTTGGGTGTGGCAGAAAAATCATGAAAGTAAAATAAATGCAGTAGAAATGAGAGCGCTAAGAGGTATGTCAGGAGTGAAATTGAGTGACAGGATAAAAATTAGTGTGATAAGAGAGCTTTGTGGTGTGAAATAAGATATAGTCACATGGATTGAGAAAGGGACGCTTAGATGGTTTGGGCATGTTGAGAGGATGAATGAAAGAAGAATGACTAAACAAATTTATGATGCGAGTGTGAAAGGAATCGTTGGAAGAGGAAGGCCTAGAAGAACATTTATCGATCAAATCGGAGACTTTCTGAAGAAAGGTAAGGTCAAGAGTACTCTAAACCGACAAGCATGCATGAAAATATTAATAAATATCGAAGAAGCGAGAGAGGTATGCCAGGATCGTAGCAGGTGGAAGGACGTGGTCTTTGCCTACCTCGTTGGGAAATAGGCGTGATTTATGTATGTATTAATTGTATTTAGCAACTATATTCTCTTAGTGACATTGTTTGTTTACTTTTAGGATTGACAGAGATGTCTTGACAAATGATTGACAGGGTTTTATTTCACTAAATAAAACCCATGGTTCAATGACTGAGAATAATTTTAAATTTTAAAAGAATTCAAATAATGAATAGAAATTTGTATTCTAAGAGAAAAGTCAGACAGAAATATTAAATATAGAATAGGTTTTCATAGTCTCTGGTTGTATATGAGAAATTAAATAAAATTATAAAAAATAGCTATTGAATATGTTATAATGAACACTAATATTGGTATAAGTGAAATACCAAATATATATAAATCATAAAATATCGAAGTTGGAACTAAAAACAACCAGAGAATTTAAATAACTATATTTTGTAATAATATTACAAATGTCTATTTCATATACTCATTGATGAAAATCTCGACCATCGAGATTTTTGGTGCTGCGCGGACTGCTTGAAGGTAACGCGACGGTTCCGGGTGCGAGTCTGCACTGATGCGGTGGCAGGAGGAGACGATTCTTGGTGCAAGTTTACATTAAGCCGATCGACCAAGACCACGAGGCTCTAGTTTGTGGCCCCAACGCGGACCCGCCAGTTGTTGGAACCCTACCTAGTTTAGACATTAAATGGTGGACATTGAAATGGCTTGATAAGGAATTATTGTTAACACTTGCACTTTCCTCTACTCTTACCTCGGCCAACACAAGAATACAGAGATCACGCCATCTGTGGTTTCTAATAAGAAACAATGCAAAACGTTGTGCCGCGGGTGGTGGCGCAAGTTATCGTGGGTATGAAGAAAAAATACGTGTTCGTGAGCTGGCTGCTGAGCTCCGGAAAATAAATAAAAAAAGGTCTCATCTATACTTTAATGGGGCTCCATTACCATCTCATCCTAAGTGCTGTGAGGAACTATAAATCTACAACTGGATACTGCAACTGCAACTTAATCAAATGGATCGAGACGACGTGTATCAAAGGCCGAGGTAACTTTTATACATAACCTTTCCCGATACGTTTCTCCCACGTGCAAGTTGACCAGAGTTCAAATTCCATAAATAAATTCATTGGTTAAAGACTTTCGGTCTATCAAGACGATCTGTCAATTCTAACCAATTATTAATAGGAAATAATCATTATATGGTATTGTAATTATTTATTTATATTAATTTACCTTAGGAAGTATTTGAATTTCAATCTAAATATTATATAGTACATAAAGGAGACGAGTACGCTTTCATACATTCTCGGGCCTAGATGTAAATAGATGAGTGGTCTCAATTAAGAGCTTATAAATTATCAAACCATCTCTGAAAACTCTGCGGATTTTGGCAATCTTGGAGCAGAATTAAAAGAGATTTAGTAAATGTGAGGATATGCAACAAATTGACAATAACCTATACATAACAGTCACTGTTTCATTTAGGTTATTTAATAATCATACGGATAATAATAATGAATGTTCATGAAAATCTTTTATTACATACTCACATTCTATAATTAGAGGATTGATACACATAATATCCGTATTAGATTCAAGTAGGTAGCGATTAACAAATATTGTATCGGTGACTATTATTTGACTAATACCTGATAATAGGTATGGTAACCTAATATGAGTTAACTTATATATTCCTAGGAATATCAAAATATAAGCCTAATATAACACCTCTACCAAATACACAAACCTCAAATTACGCAAATATATCAATTAAACAAACGAATACACACATGAAACACAAATACACTAAACGATACGAGACGAGTGATCCACAGAGTGATCAATGATCATAGATTGAAACTCAGGGAGCTGTTACTGTTAGCACAGATTAAATACTTCTGACAAAAATAAGTATTAAATTGGACTGTAAACGAGAATCGATTTTAAGATTTATTTTTATTAAGTTGATATTCTGTTTTTTTAACTGTTGACATTTTAATATAATGTATTCATTCCGTAGAATTGAATCACTTTGATAGAATCAATCATTCAGTACAAGTGTTTTTATGCTCAATTGTTGAAATCATTCACAGTAATTGTTTATAGTAATCGATACTCTATTTCATCAGTGCAATAAACTTATTTTTAAGATTCGTCGTCTCCCAGATTATGAATCGAGCAAATTTTTTTATATTTTGAAACAGTACAAAATACCGCTTTATTAAAACCATATTTCAAATTATTACAATATTAGGCCCAAAGATTCCCGGCTTCTCCTTTAAAATCTAAATTTAAAAATATTAATCCTAATTAATTGTGAGTTGTTCTTGAAATATAAATGTTTATAATTTTATCTTAATTTCATTTCATATTCCCTTTTTGACATACCTTCTTCGAAATTCTTAGTAATTAATTGTCTAAACACGACACCGTATTTTATTTTTACGGCTCCTATTATATATTACGCACTAGTATATAGTACCCACAATACTTAAGAGCCAAACTAACAATTCCGTGATTTTGACTATTTTATGTGAAAAGATTTCTTTTAATATAATTAATTACATCATACAACATACGAATATATTCGTGTAAGCAGTATTTTTCGTTAGAGTGAGTAGAACAGCGTAGCAGAATATATCTAAAAGTACAAGGGCCAAACGGTTGTTTGAGACTAATACACGGAGGACTACCATGTTTTCTGCTTAGTTTGTAGGCCAAACTGTCAGTTAGATATTTTACGTTTAAATCAGCAATAACCACAAAGCAAACGACGGCTTTAAAACATTACATTACATGACGGGTATAAAACATCTGAATTGTTTCCATAAGTGTTGAGTGGAGGCCGAAGTAACGACTAAGAAGACGAGATAAGTAAGCAAAAACATTAAATGCATAAAAGAGCACGTGGCGGTTTAAGAAACAATGCATTTCATTTTCCCCGGTTTTGGACAAGCTACATTTTAGAGGCAATCCCATTTTATAGTGATATGCGTGTGTACTCGTGTAACTGCTTGCACACAACTAGCACTTTTTGCTTCACGTTTGTAATCACCTAAAGTACCGAACTATCTTTCTTTGCGTTATTATTCTAATGGGTAAGAGTATATTTTGCTCGAGTTTCACAAAACATTAAATAAAAAAATCACTAATACGAAAAATTTTATGTTAATTATTTAAATGTAATTAATGATTTTAATAGTTTAAATAGTTATATAATATAAATATCAAGAAAATCCATATAAATTTCTTAAAATATTTATTTACAATCATTTTTGATTATGTCAACAAGTTTCTCACCGATCATGATAGCAGGAGCGTACAATCCCCCAGACGGTGTGAATGGCATCACGCTGGCGTCTGCCACGTATAAGTTCTTTACACCATAAACACGTAGTCTTCCATCTACCACAGAACCCATGGAGCAAGTACCGCTATAGCGACCGAAGGTAGTCGTCATGCACGAAGCGTAACATCTCCAGTAATCCCTGCTTCTAGGTTCAAAACATCCACAGTTAGGTGTTGCATCGATAAGAGTTGCTTCAATTCTTTTGAAGTAAGTAGAATTTTCTATTTTCATATAATCCATTATGTAATCTATTAAATTTTCCAAATCTTCCTTGTCGGAATAAAGATTAAAATTAATCCTTGGGGGTTTCTTCGGGTTTAAACCTCGCAGTTGCACTGTGCCCCGAGATTTGGAATTCAAATTTACTATAACAGAGTACAATGACTCAGTAAAACGAGTGGCTTCGTAAAACTTGTCACAAATTGTACTTTTAAAACCATAATAAAAAGCGCAATATTTTAACATCCTCAACGGGTTTAGTTCGACGATAGTTATAGTTTGATAGTCGGGATATTTTGATTTTTCATTGAGAGCTTCCATTCCAGTTATAAAACCAGCTCCAATATTAGTAGGATTGAAGAGTAAGGGTGGTTCCTTTAATTGCTCTGTTTTATGTTCAATTACTACTCCTGGTTGAACTTGTAAGTTCTTCCCGACAGGCAAATCGATTATAACTTTAATATTGTTAGTTTCTAATTCTTTCTTAGGACCAATTCCAGAAAGCATTAGAAGTTGAGGTGATTTAATAGCTCCAGCACACACAATAATTTTATTCTTAGCGTATATCCTAATCTTATCATTATTCTCCAACAGGGCTTCCACACCATACGCTATTTTATTTTCATCAATAAGAATTTTCGAGACCAAAGTATGTTTTCGAACGTGTAAATTTGGTCTGTTTTTAGCAGTTCTTAAGTAGGAATAGGCCGCCGTCTGTTTAACATAGTCTAACGCCAACATTGATGCAGTGTATCCCACAAATGTATCAGTATTCAAATCTGCCACAATATTTTTGCCAATTTCTTTAAATGCTTGCAAATACTTTTTTATTTCTTTATGGTGATCTTTTTTTATACCCACATACCCTTTTTTACCGAACTTTGTTGAGTTCAGTTTATCGATATATGAATAACAAAGTTTTTCAGCTTTCTTGTAATATGGAACTACGTTCTCCCAAAGCCATGTGGTATCATTTCCAGCGACAGCCCACTTTGCAAAATCTTTTGGGTTACCACGTTCGTATGTGAGTACGCTGATAGAACTGGTGCCACCAAATACTTTTCCTGTATAAAGAGGTGCTTTACCAACGTTGTGGCATTCTTGTATAACCTCCTCATATTCTGATGTGTAGTTGTAATCCATTTCTGATTTGGGTAATTCCGCTAGAAAGCCTGGATGCTTAAAACAAACAATTAAACGGATAGTTTGTTAAAAATTTATATTTTTTTTCTGGGAACTTACAGGCAAAAACCGAATAAGACAGTTTTATTGCCGTATTTAGTATGGTTACTCATATAGAATATAATACATTTTTATTTTATATACCACCGGATATTTGTATGAGACGTTTGTTTTTATTGGCAATAATGAGATTTTATAATTTCGGTAAATTGTGAACGGACACTACATAAGGCTTCACAGAATTTAAATGGTTATTTTAATAGCTTCTGTTGTTGTTTGTACTTGCGCATGCAATGGACAATAATGTTTTGAATATTTGAGGTTATATCTATGAATAAATTACAATCAGGATACTAGACGTGAAAAACGTAACTTTTCAATGGGTAATTTATTTCTGGCACTCACTGGCTGCTGCTGCTCGTGAAGTAAAATCACAGTTTCAACCCAACCTAACCAACCCAGTGTGTAAATCTATAAAAATGTAACAGATAATTAACTTGCAATTTTTTTATGTCCATTCATAATCTACTGACAATGCTATGCTATACATTATTACTAGAGCATTTGAAGTCGGTTAATGGCAAATAATACATATCGCGCACCAAATTAACAGATTTACATTAAATTCTACCTCGTATCAAGAAATCATATTGTATGAGAAATATATTACGTCGTTTCGACCTCCAGTTGCACCTTATAATTATACCCAGAAATCTTTCACGCAGTAAACGCGGCATGCTGAGTATATTATTTCCTTCTTAACGAAATATAGTTGAGAAATATCAACATAAATTTATTGACGTGACAACGTCTTATAAATTGGTTTGCCGGGTGACGACACTTCAAGAAACTGCGTTACGCTCCGCTCACGTTATGCGCTCACAATGAGAGCGAGTGAGAGGCACGCGTCCCTTCCACTCGGGCATGGTTAGCCCGCCTAAGAGCGAGAGAGACAGACATAAAGTCGTTGTCACGTAAAACTTTCGCCCGTATACCGACTTTACAGGCAACCAATTTTTTTTTATATCTCTTATATTGAGGAAGCAAATTCTATTAAAAAACAAACAAGTTATGTTTTACGGGCAAGTAGTCGTGAAGACATTATATACATTATTAATACTTACTAGAGTTTCGTAATGAGGGTCGCCGCCTGCTTCTAGCAGAAGAACGTTAACATTTTTATTTTCCGTGAGTCTGTTAGCGATGACGCAACCAGTCGGACCAGCTCCCACCACTATATAATCGTATGTTGATTCATCTGAAAAGTGTTTAAAAAGCATCCTATGAATTTTTACGAAATTTGATAATGGCTGGATAAACAGTTGCGTTACCCCTAATAATAATTAACAGACCACTTATGAGAAGTGTTGAATTATTACGCATCGCAAGCTACAATGATTAGTTAATTATGGAGTATAATTAGTTAGTCACAGCTGAAAAAAATGATGTAGATAGCTTATTAAGTAAAACTTTGTTGCGCGTAATAAGAGTAGCATTCTGAAGCCAAACGTTTGAATGTCTAATAAGGTATTCAAATTGGTATACAATAAATCAACTTTATATTTAAAAACAAATACTTTATTACATTTAGGCCCTGAGGAGGTACTTATGAACGTTTAAAAAATTACCATCGATTCATAAAACATCCCATTCATTGAGATTAGCTGACACGCTCAGACTTAAAGCTGACAAACAATTTAATCGGGACTATTTTTTTTTTCTATTACTGAGTAATTGCAGTTAATTAAAATTTTAATGGATATACCTAACAATTTCCGGATATCAATTTCATTCACTTATCATCCAGCATTTTTAAACTTAACACCTTTTTGACATTGTCCTCGAAGTTATAGCTCACCAAATCGGAAATGTGCTTGGAAACCTTACACTATAATTTTAAATAGTCTCTATCGTAATTAAGAGTAATTAGATAATAAACTTACCACACACCAAGGCTTGCAGTGGCCATAGATTTAATTGTATCACTGACAAAACTTGGAATGCGGCCTGAAACCCCAGCTCTTGTGCAATCACAATGGATGAATTCATGTCTCTATTAATCATATACCTTTTAAATTAAAACATATCTTGATTGAAAAATTTAGACTGTAAAATAATAAAGAAAAAAAACACACATCTATATAATATAATGTGTTGTAAGCACACACTTCTCAAAGTACAATTTAATTTTGTTTTAAATATTCGATGGAAATTTCTGGTGTTAATTTCCAATGCGTTCTACTTGCTAGCGATAATTTGTAAACTTAGAGACTGCTTTGCTTTGCTTCATACAATTTATGTTACTTCTATAATTCATGGTCTGTTTTTATGCAATTTGCAAAGTCATCTTCCTTTCTGGTGGTAAATTGCAAAATGAAGTATAGCGTTTTGGCTGCAATTTTCGAAATTATGTTTTACTTTTTGATCATAATTTACAAGATTAAGGTCTAATTCCTGCGCAGATTAGATTTTTTGATTGGTAGTAGTTTACTTTCTGGTGTTAATTTGCAAAGTTATTGTTTATTTCAAATCAATGCAGTAGAAATGAGAGCTCTAAGGAATATGTTACGAGTGAAATCTAGAGACAGGATAAGTAATAGTGTGATAAGGGAATGTTGTAATGTGAAAAAATATACAGTCACATGGATCGAGAAGAATGTTTACATGGATTGTGCGTGTAGAGAGGATGAATGAAAGAAGAATGACTAGACAGATTTATAAGAAAACCGTGAAGCGCGAAACGTTGGAAAAGGAAACGAAAGATGTGTGCCAGGATTGTAGCAAGTGAACAGACGTGATCTCTTTCTACCGTGTTGGGAAAGAGGCGTGATTTATGCATTTATATGTGGATTGTTTTGGCATAAATTTACTAAGTGATTCTCTGCTTTTGTTTTATTTTCGCGAGGTTATGCTTTTTATAAGGGAAACAAAAGTTCTTAATGTTGCTTCCAAAGCCATTGGTCACTTAATAATGTCAATAAAATTATTGGTTAATAAAACAAATAGAACAAGGAATACAGATTTTAAACAAACAATTTATTGATGGTTGAAAAATAAGAAACTTATTTCAATCTGCTTAGTATTAAAGTCTGTATAGTATCTCACATATTATAAAGTTATTATTGAATTCAAAATTAAAATTAGATATATTTAGAAATATTAAGCACCATTACTTGAAATCTTAAAAAATAATATTTTGCTGAATAGATCGAACTTTTTGAAATTATAACTTCTTATGGGAGGGTAAACCGCTTCGTAACGTAACGCGTTACGACGCCATTAATAGTAGCATAGTTTCAGTCAATCCTAACAACACGCTCGTAGCCTAGGATTTAGGTTCGAATCCTCTCCGGCTTCTCTTTCGTTTGGTATTTTTTTTCTTTTTGATTAGTTTAAGTTATCACTTCTGTCGAGCGTCCCGAGAAGCACAATTTTTTTTTATACTTCTGCTTGCCTCCAAACTTGCATATGGTCCGCATTAATCAAGCGACCTGATGGTAAGGGGCTAGTGTAGCCTATGGACGCTTGTAATACCAAAGGTATCAAATGACCTTGTGTTATGTTCCAGCGCTGAGTAGGGTTTCCAGAGCTAATTGGAAAATAAGAGGTTCAAAAAGTGGTAGGTCACGGAGAAATTTCTTTGAAGATTGCTCTCTACTTGGGGCTGCCCGATTGATAGAAGACCACTACCCTATAGAACTCCTTGGGGAAGGGGATTCAAGGTCGGTAATGCGTTAGTGATACCCATGGTATTACAAGCGTCCATACGCTATGGCAGCCGCTTATCATCAGGCGGGCCGTAAGCTTGTTTATCACCTTTGTGTTATAAAAAAAAGTTTTTAGTGGTATGGATATTTATAATTGGGTTAAGAAAAACTTTAATCTATGTAGAAAAACAACCTTACCGCAATGTTGTTTGACACGTTTTACACTTTGTAAATGGTGTACTACAGTGAAATAAATTAAAACCTACGTAGTCATGCCTTTTGATGTATTTATTGAACAAATAGTGTTTACAATGATTTACAATACAAGCATGTTTTATACTGAATGACGGGGCTTAAATAGAAAAATTGTCTAACCCAAAGATTATAAATTCTTAAAGTGACACTTAATAGCGTGCAATGATAGTAAAATTCTAATATAAAATTTTAGTGAACTGAAAAAGGATAAAAATAGGTACTTGGCCAGAGAGGGAAAAATAAAGAATTGTGCTTGCGATAAGGGTCCTGATCTAAATTATAGAAAAGCTGTTTTGGTTTATGTGTATTTGAATGACACAAATTTATTCTGAGGAACATTGGCGGTGTACTTCGGCTTGCAGATTCCCAATAGTTTCCCTTACAGTACGATCTATCAGTTATTCTAGCCCAAAAATTAGTCAAGTTTATTAAAATTCTCAATAACAATTTCGATGAAGAATGAAGCTACATGCTCTGGTCTGATAATGTAAGTATAGTTAATTAAAATAATACATCTATTTACTGTACATACATTACAGTCTGTTTACACAAGTGTAAGTGATGAGTAAACTTTCTTTTATGTTGACTTTAATAAAGGATATTTTCTTGATAATTAAATATTATTACCTCCTTTGTAGCTCACCCAGACAACGCATCCATTGACGTGGGTTTGAAACCCTGCAATGAGCCTGACGATTTCGCTGAAGGAAAATACACTGATGAAAATTTATTTAGTTTGTAGGATATTTCATGGCGTTCTCTTACCACTATAATATTGGATGTATGGTGATAAATCAAAACATATTTAAAATAATTTAAGCTATAAGAAACCACTGCACTTATGAGTAACAATACACTACCACCACCCAGTCATCGAGAAGAACCGGCAAGAAACTCGATCGAGTTTAACAACTTTTTTAAATTGGTTTTTATAGTATTTATATTGTCTACAGCTATTATTATTTTCAGTGGATGTACAGCGAGTGAAACACTTTGAGACATCGCCATTATTCACGTAATAATCCACCCTTTCGGCAATAAAACTTGCTTAACATGATTTTTGATCTCACTATACAGCAAATCGGTAATGTATAATATGGGTGTGTTCTGGTAGTTAAGCTAAAGAAGATGCTTAGTACTACGATAACTTACTTTGATAACTTGTACATCGGTTTTATTACTAAAGTCATAACAGATTATTTCAAAAAAAATCTATCTATTCCTTTGGCACGCTCTGTAGCCGAAACGGCTTGATGGATTTTAGCATATGCGGTGTCGTTAGATCCCACTTAATTGTGGAAGTGACATAGATTATATATAATATTTAAATACGACGTCTGGGAATCAAATAAAAGGCAATAATAGATAAATATATTTTTCTAGTCAAGTGTTTTTGTTGCAGTCGGGTTTTTTGGTTCCTTTCTAATAATATTTTTTTAATTTATATTTGCACGGTATAAAGTTGATCCTGTGCCTTATGGTAATGACGGTACTGTGCCAGATGGAAATGCATCATTCAAAGACACCAACGCGACACCTGACCTCTGCAGTCCATCTACAGTCGCCGCTATCAAGAAAGGCCTACAAGAATCTGGATATAGATTGCTTATTGCTATGGTATATATGCTATATAAAAAGAAACTTGCTGATCCTAAAACACGAGAACCTTAAACACAGTCACTATGAATGGTTTATCACAATGTGAATGGTGGTCGCAACCCAATCGGGTAAAGAACTCTACCCCGCTTGATTACTGGATACTTGGCTACTGGCTGAACTTGAAACACGCCACGCTTAACCGTTCCACAATAACTGATGTTATACTTTGGATCCATACGGTGATCGCAATCCATCGGATACAATAATATACCGCATCTTACCAACCAAAAACTTTGACAAAAGAGAGTAGCTGCTACGTCCTCTTATATTTCACTAAGTTAATAGAAAAATGCGTTCATATACCAATTACATTTTATACAAATGAATTTATTTCTATACGTTTACGCAAATCATATTTTTGAAGGTGTTGAGCGATTTTTGGTAGGGGGGAAAATTTATGGGTTCGCGCCATCGATGGCCTCGACATGCTCGTGACATATTATATACTCGATTGTATCACATTATGCGTGTTTGACTTTTTGGATGAATAAAATCATGGGATTTCGCGTCACCGAAATGCTCTGCATTGCTTAAGCTAATATTCCAAAAAAGAACACAGTTATTCTTCATAAGTTTTCTTTTCACATCTATCAGCAGTCCTTATGACTGACTGCCTCTGTTTGTTTTGAATTTCTTTTCTTGTTTGTACGGTCCTATTTGTATAAATAATGTATATTGTTCGATCAAAAGTACCAAACATTGGCCATATACAACGAACACGAATTAAAATGCTTACCTTTATAAAATAACCTAAGGCTATCTTCAGCAATTTCGGAGGAAGAGATAAACAATCTGATTTGATATACATCACGCGACCTGCTAATTAACGAAATTCGATTACACCGTACCCTTAATCAGTGTTTACATTTTGATAATTAATAATGAAATCACTTCCGTTCTATTATTATAGAAGCCAAGAGAGACGCTGCATTAATTGAAGCTGACGTCTACAGTAAGTGTCGACAATTTGTACTCTACTAGGTCGCAAGCCTAAACATAGTAATACATACGTCATAGTAAATCTCTATGTATTTGTCTCGTTTCGGGATGAGCCGGTGTGTATCCAACTGCTTTTTATTACAGGCTGTGGTATAACAGTGACGACTGTCGATCATGGATGGGGTTCCGAATACTCGGTGCACGCTGTTGATTTAAAGGGTTACTATGCTTATGACCGGGTAAAGTGGCCGTCACTTTTTTTTATGTAGGGCACAATTTCACACACCGCCATTTATTATAGAATGACTTCGATGGGGGCATACGCGCGAATTTTGCTACTCCTATTCGCGATTATATATTTATTGTGGATGATCCTTGGAAGATAAATACGCTCTCGATGACGTTTTTTGTAAGTAAATTAATTTGATATATCTCTTATGGTTTACTTAGTGTAAGCCACTTATTCGTCCGAATCGATTCATCATGACCAGTTCTTTATTCATTTAGTCTGTCTGTGTGTATGTCCGGATTTAACTTAAAAACGGCTTGGACGATTATTATGAAATTTTGTACACTGGAAGCTTATATCATTATTCTATTAATAGGTTATAAGAATTTAAAATAATAGGGTTAGATATCGTAAAAACGTCAAGCTGTCTCAAAAGCTGCTCGCAAAACTGGAAGTGAGAACCACGGTGGGCCACACGGGAGCGTTGGCGGCGGGAGTGTCAAGAGTTGTTCGAATAAATTTTTTATAGGTACTTTTATTAGGTACTATACTATTTTATTCATTTTCGAACTTGGCAAAAATTCAAACTTCAAAAAAAGCAGCAACGTTATCTAAAGTTGCAGTAGAAAACCCAAGAGTGATACGAAAGTGTGATTGACCTCAGAACGGGTCACGTCGGAGATAATATAAGAGTGTGATGGGGTTTACTTAATGAGTCAATACTAAAACTTTAGACTACTAACAGAATAACAGAATTTATGAATGAATGACATAATCACATTTGAAGAATAATTTTGACATTAATATAAATAATTTGAATAGTAATAAGTTATGTAATAAATATTTGACATGATGATTATAAAAGACAAATGACCAATATCAATAAATGTATGAAAATGACACATTTTTTTTAAATGTATAAATAAATAAATAATTAGTAAGTTAGATAATTAAAAATGTATGTTTGAAAAACAATTGTAATTATTTGCCATAACCTATTCAGGGTCCATGTATCAGGGACTTTATCATATAAGAACAAATGTAAATACATGATACAAACGAATAAATAAATAAATATATGCAGTGACTAGCGCTTTGCCAGCGGCTTCGCTCGCGTAATGGTTGACGAGTTATGTCCCACTATATGATTTGACCGACTTCAAAAATGGAGGAGAACGGATTTAGATAATCCTTTTTCCTTGGAAAGATGGTCCCTCAAGGATGGTCCCATTTTAATGACATTGGCATTGGACCTTCGACTTCCGTAGATACACCAGAGAACTTCTCAAAATTAGTGCAAGTTTGTTTCCTGTTAAATTAAAAATTATCTTGATACCCCCATTAAAACGTTAACGTAGTGACGTGTATCAGAAAAATGTAAAATACTGCCTTTGGCTAATATATGTCTTTGCTTGTATTATTCAAACTTTCACCCCACCTTTTACACTCTTAGATATTGAGTTTGAAAATAAAACTTTTGCCATTTACATTTCTCAGTATCAATTTTAATAGACACATTTTCAGAAAAGAAGGTATTTCGATAAAAACTTTCATCCCGTTTTTCACCAACTTAAGAGTTGTATTTTAATAACCCTTCTTTAGTGCTTCTTACCTACAGTGTAAAAGGAACCCGCATCCTAGCACCAGAAGTTTGGTCTGTGCGTTGATGAATTTGTCAGTCATTCAGTTAGTCAAGACAAGTAATTATACTATTTTTTTTTAACGTGGAGAATCCCGTCATGGGTACACACCCGCCCGGGGGAGGACGAGTGGTTATGTGAGACTCTTACTCACTAAAACTCCACGGTTGTATCTCAGTCGCCTTAAAGGGGCAACATGGGCTCGCGGTTGCATTCAACCACGTCGCCCCAGCGGCAGGCCCAGCTACTACTGCCGGGCCACCGCATAAGGGAGACAATTCGGTACAACCCTAACTGTCTCCCACAGCTGCCGAACCTGTGCAATTGGAAGACGCCCCCCCCCCCACATCTTTCCTGGTTCAGCTAAGGCGGCGGGAGTTGGCGGACGAATCGCCTTTCTCCTGCCGCCCGTTCGTCTTTGGCGGAGAGGACCACTCAGAGAATCATCTTCGCGTGCCCTCTCCGCGGCCTCCTTCTGCGATATAACTTCCTTGCAGAAGGAGGCCATCGCCTCCCACGCCTCTCGCTGCCGAGCATGGCGCGAACCACACTCGGGAGCGAAAAGTCCCCTCCTACCACCGCGGTCAGAGCCCGGCGCTGCCTCTCCCACGCAACACACTCTGAAAAAGAACAAAGAGATCCTGTGCAGTGGCGGAGTGGTTTAAATTCCCCTGAAGGTAGCTACCATGGGTGTACTCCATTAAGAATCCATAGCAGCTACCTCAGGCCTAGGGCCACCCACTCCCGGTGTAGCCATCCTCTGCACCCCTCTCTTGATAGGAGGGGGCCTACACTCCCTTCCCCCCATCAGCGCACACTGTGCAGCGTAGGACACTGGCCCTACAGTCCACCGCCATGTGCCCTGCTTCCCCGTACCGGAAGCAAAGCAGCCCCCTCTCCACGTCCGACGGGCATAACGCGCGTGTGCGGGCCAAGCCCATACATTTATAACAACGCATGGGCTTGTCCTCCATTACCTGCACCTGGGCAGAACTCCACCCCACAAGTAGGCGGCCGGCCTCGACTAACACCTTGGCCGCGGCGAGGGGGAGGGTCATATGCAGCGCATATGCACCCCTCCCGTATGGGCGCATTTCGCCAGCCCTAATTTCGGCTGGCTCGCACCCACCCTTCCTCGCCGCGGTCGCAACAACTTCTTCCTTCTCCACGGTATCGTCGAGACCGACCAACCTCAGGTCCACCTTTTTCGTGGGCTTCGTCACCGTAGCGACGTCTTCTAGGGCCCTCTTTAGTTTGACGGCCAAAGCGTCCGCCCGTTCCTCTCCCAGAATGTCAGGGATCTTAGTAACCCGGGAGCCCGTAGCAGATTCCCGGGTTGTCAACTTCAGGATCCCCAGCTCCGGCAGATCAATGCTCTCCCTTGCTTTAACCAGTGCCGCCCTATAGGTCATCTCCTTGCTCAAAGCCTCAGGCTGCAGTGTGATTACCACCGCAGCCGCCTTAGGAGACGAGGGGAGCTTGGCCTTAGGCTTGGCCCCGGTAACCTTTTGCAGCGTAGGAGCGCCTGCCCTCGCAATTACTGCCTGAGCAGCGACAGCCTTCTTTCGCCGACGCCGGACCACCGTTGTCCACGCTGCCTCAGCTCCAGTCGAGGCCTGCGCGGTGGTCTAGGCTGGGAGCGCTTCCCACTCCATGCCCAACGGTGTTGGAGTTGCCACGCTCACCCCCTCTGATCTTGCCCGGGACACAAACCGGGGCCTTGTCGCTCCCGCCGATACAGACCCGGTACTGTGGCCAGCAGAGCTCGCAGGCCCGGGTCCAACGGCCGGCCTTGGTCTTTTCCCCGCCGCAGGCCTTTTGTCGGCCGCTAAAGGCTGGCGGATAAACCTTTTTGGGCAGGGGCCGGCCATCCACCTCCAAACTGTCGAACCGGGCGTCCATTATCTCCCCGACAGTGGAACGGATGGACCGCTCCAGCCCACTCACCGCAAAGTAATTATACATTTATCAACCACCATCAACTCAAAATAACTTAACTAAACCTAAAAAGTAAAATAGCAACAATCTCACCTGATGCTATGTGAACATGTGGCCTAAGATGGTTACACGCTAAGCCTATTGGGAAGAGTGACTCTCAAGTGCAGCAGCCGGAACATGCCTATAGCCTATGCCTGTTTGGCGACAGATTTTCAACTTGAGGGTGGTAGCTAGCTAGAGGTGGTAGCAAGGCAAGCATTAAAAAAAACCCTGCCACCCAGCTATGGTTTCATAACCATGTTTTCCTTCATCGAAAGTTCAGGCTCATTGCAGGGATTCGAACTCATGTCCGATGTCCGTACACGCTACCTCTGAACCATAATTGCTTCAAAGTTATCAATCAATATGTATTTAAAATTAAAATTAAATTCCAAGCATAACAATAATTATTTCACTTGGCCTCTCTACAAATATTAATATTTTAGTAATTAAACGACTTTAATATAATTTGATTAAAATGTAATAACTATTAATATTATTTTAACAAGCCCCCTCAGCGTAACTCGAGTAATCTTAATTTTGACGTAGAAGCAAACGGTAATCTAATATTAATTTATTACGACCTTTACAAAAATTCAATAATACCGTTTGTAATTTATTTGGTTGATCCTTAATGATGATTGTTATGCAGTTATATATGTAAATAATACAAATGTATAATATAAAGTAATATTATAGTAAATGCTTATTATCCGATAAACTAAACAAATGATAAAAAGAACACTTTGTACCTATCTTTTTTCAGGCACACACCACATTTTTCTTTTAAATTTTAATTTTTATAAATATGTGCACGTTAACCGGTGTGATATCTTTTTTGTGAAGCGATGAAAAAAAAGAATGATGACGTAGAGTAGTTATTCCGGCTCAAAAGGATCAAAGAAATATGATAAATATCACATAACATAACATAACATAACATCACCCCTGTATCGCAGGTACAGATAGAGGTGTATTAATGTACACCCACAGTTCGCCATTTATGGGAGTTCCGATTTGGTCTTGATCGCGAACGGACGTGTCGCTCCGTTTGTGCTCTCGACCATCACGTGACTTAATTGTTGCGATCTTATATTTGGAATTTATTTCGAATATATTGTTGCAATAACGACGTAAACCAACTGGTGTCTAACGCTCGCGTGGTAAACCGCACTTTTCGGTACGACTTGCTTGTTTTTTATAAATCCACGGTTTTGTGGTCGCTCACTGGATACCTGACGGTGCTAACTAAAGTGAGCGGGGCGTGACCCGAGCAGCCCGCTGGTTGTCTCCTTCAGAGGCAAACAGCCAGACTCGGACGGGCCTGGGAATCTAGGCCTTTGCGGTTATCGCATAGTCTTGCCCCAGGTGTCTCCTGCCAAACCTTCCGATCCTGCACACTCCATCCCCGGGAACCTGTTTGGGCCTAGCCCGGTTTAATTACCGGTCTGCGTCCTCGGCCCCGGGCTTGTTAGGGCTCCTTAGGGTTGATAGGTCCTTCCTGTGTGTCATTGCACCTTGACCACAGGTCTCTTGCCGACTCCGATAGTCTTTTTAAGTTTTTGGCGCACCCCCCTGCCCCTAAGGCAGGGAGGCCTTTAATTTAAAATAAAATAAAAATGTCCCATTGTCCTCCCTCTTCTGCCGTCATGGCAAATAACGTTACCGACCTGGCCACTTGCATAGGCAAGTTGCAAGCCAGGATGAAAGCGCTGGAATTTCAATACCAGCGCTATCAAAATTTCGTCGTATTACGGTGTCCCTCTCTAGACGAGGAATACCGTAATCTACCTGAGAACGCCTGCGTGCGTCGCACCACTGCGACCGCGACCCGTCATGAGGCCGTTTCAGGTAGCGAGGCGGCCGCTTCAGGTAGCAAGGCGGCCGATGACGTCACGGCCGCGACCGTTATACCGACTGGCGCCGCGCCAGTCGGCGCCGCGCCCAAACGTCTCACGCGCAGCGCTGCGCGTCCGTCCGCCGCGTCATCCGGGGCCGTGGCCACGTCTACGGCCACGCCCCCTGTCCCGACTAGCCAATCGCGCGGGTCAAGCCCCGCCTCCGTCAGGCGAGGGCCGCGTAATTCGCGGTCACAATCTAGGGTTACCAAAAATAGCCCGTACGTCCGTCCCGCGCGATCCACGGAAACCGCGTTAAAGACGAAAAATTCGTTTTCGGCCCTTCCGGTCGAACAAGACTCGCCCGCGAGTCCGGATCCATCTCCGGAGATGGATACCGAGAACGACGGCTTCACCGTCGTGGCGTCGCGTAAGCGAACGGCTCGTAGCAGTCCGACTGCTCAACCGGCACCTAAGGTAATAGCTAAGGCAACAATCAGGGGCGCCTCCGCCCCCGCGTTCTCCCAGCTCCCCGCGCCCGCCGGCGGGAAAAAAGAGCGTGCCCCACCTCCAATCATAATCCGGGACAAGGCGGCCTGGATGGGAGTCTGCAATGAAATGCGCAGACTCAAACTCGAGTATCACAAGGCTAGGAATATAGTCAACGGGATTTCCATTTCGGTGAGTTCTTCGGAAACTCACCGCAAACTCACCACCCTCCTCCGGCAGAAAGGTCTGCAATTCTACACCTATTCTCTCGCGGAGGAGCGCGTCCTCCGAGTGGTCATCCGCCGCATTCCGGTGGAGCTCGACCCGTCGGAGGTGTGCTCCTCGCTCAAGGAGCAAAGTTATCCCATCCGGGAAGTACACCGGATGTACAGTAAAGATAAGCGGCCACTACAAATGGTAGTGGCCATATTGGACCTTTCCCCCGAGGGAAAGGCCATCTTCCAGCTAGAGACGGTGTGCGGTCTCTCCGGGATTAATGTGGAGCCCCCATACAAAAACCACCAGCCTGCGCAGTGCCACAACTGCCAGCTGTACGGGCACGCTGCTCGTAACTGTCATTCTCGTCCGCGGTGCGTAAAGTGCCGAGAGGACCACCCCACACGGGAGTGCACGCGCGAGCGTGACTCCGTCGTCCCCCCGAGCTGCGTGTTATGCGGGGAGGAGGGGCATCCCGCGAATTATCGCGGTTGCCCCAAGGCCCCGCGCACCACGCGGCCACGCACGCAGAGGCAGGTAGCCCCCCGGGCGGCGCCCCCCGCCTCAGCCATCAAAGCGCACCCCGCGCGGTGCAACCGCAACCCGTGCGTTCATCGCAGAACGCATGGGGCCCCCGTCGCCCCAATCCACAGCCCCTTATGGCTATGGATATTCCCGCGCCCCGCGCGCCCGCTAACGTTGTCGTTAATAGTAACGACTTAATGATACTGCTCCTTCGCGAGCACGATATCCGCGAGCTCATTGACTACAATGACCATCTGGAGCGCTTCGGTCTCATCAAGACCGCTTGCGCGTTCCCCCGCCTCTCAGAGACACTACAACGTCTCGACCGTGAGGCGTGTAATAATAACTTAGGGCCTTTCAATGGCAAAGTTTAAGCCGAAAGCGTTAAATCTTTCTTTTTTTAACGCGCGAAGCCTACTACCGCAGCGTGATCTCGTCGCGACCTTTCTTAAAGATCACCAAGTAGATGTTCTTTTAGTGCAGGAGACGCTCTTAAAGCGTGCTAAACGTGATCCGAAAATCGCGAACTACAATATTGTAAGAAATGACCGGGCCGGCCGCGGGGGCGGCACTCTCATTTATTACAAACGATCGTTATATTGTACGCCGGTAGATCCTCCGATACTTACCAATATGGAAGTATCCGTGTGTAGACTAGGAATGACCGACCACCCGTCCATAACGTTAGTTTCAGTTTATCTCTCGCCGAGGAAAGAGCCTCTCAGGTCTGACCTAGAAAAGCTACTTTCGCTCGGTGAATCGGTCATTATAGCGGGTGACCTCAATTGTGGACACACTTCGTTTGGCAATTGGAGAGACTCCAGTAATGGGGTTAAACTCGAAGAGCTAACGAACGTGCTAAACTTTGATGTCATAGCGCCACCCACTCCCACCCACTTTCAAGACAACTGTATGCCGACAGTGCTTGATGTAGCTCTCATTAAAGGTATCGCGCTTCGGTTACGACTCATTCGGGTCGTACACGAGCTCGACTCCGACCACCGTCCGGTCATCATGCAGCTAGGTCAACCAGACGACTCTAGCCCTCCTTCGGTCCAAGTGGTTGACTATGCCAAGCTAAAACATTATCTTGCGGACAGGCCGTCCTCGTCCAGCTTAGATAGGATCCCGGACGTATTGGGGTCTGTTGCGGATGTAGATCTCGCGATCGATTCCCTGGTCGACCACCTGCAGGTCGGCATCGGAGAGGCCTCGAGAGAGGTCGAAGAGGCGAGCGATCGCCGCTTCGTACTCCCTGCCGACGTGCGGGCGTTGTTGACGGAAAAGAACGCGGCGACTCGTGCGCACGACCACTATCCGACCGAGGAAAACCGCGCACGCTTACGCGCGCTTCAGAGAGCGGTTAGAGCCCGCATATTAGAACTCAGGAGTCACAGATGGGACGCCCTCGTCGAAGGGCTAAGGCCGTCGCATCTGGCTTACTGGAAACTAGCTCGCAGCCTCAAAATAGAGGCTTCTTATCTTATGCCCCCCCTCGAGAGGGGTCCCGGTATACCGCTCGCCTTCGATAGCAGCGACAAGGCGGAGTGCCTCGCCACTTGTTTGGAGAGCCAGTGCTCTCCGAACAGTGTCGATGCAAATACCGACCGGGTCGAGGGTATCGATGGATGCGTGCGGGAGCTGGATAAGCTCCCCGCGACAGCCTCCCTGTCCCCAGTCACGTCTGAGGAGGTTCTTTCCATTATAAAAAGCCTTAAGCTCAGAAAAGCACCAGGTCCCGACGGGATCAGGAATGAAGTACTTAGGCTTCTTCCTGATCGCCTCATAGCTCTATTGGTCTGCATCTTCAATGTAGCCATAGTCCACTGCCATTTTCCAGCCGCCTGGAAAAAGGCAATAGTCATAGGTATCCGTAAGCCTGGCAAGAGCGCGTCGCTTCCCGACAGCTATCGCCCGATCAGTCTCCTAAATACGTTAGGGAAAATTTACGAGCGGATCCTTCTGAACCGTCTCAAGCCAATAATAGAGGAGAAAGACCTCTATCCGCCTGAGCAATTCGGTTTCCGTGCTAGATATTCTTGCACTCATCAAGTGCACCGCCTCACGGAGCACGTTGCATTTAATTTTGCTGAACTTTATAAACCCCGCCGTACACTTGCGGTCTTTTTCGACGTGGCCAAGGCCTTTGATAAGGTCTGGCACGAGGGATTGATTTACAAGTTGTACCGCTTTGAAGTCCCCGATAGGCTAATTAAAATAAATCGCGACTATTTAACAGATCGCACCTTCCGCTATAGAGTGGAAGGTGAATTGTCCACGCCCCATCCAATACGCTCAGGCGTTCCCCAAGGTTCGATCCTGGCTCCTAGCCTATTTAACCTGTACGTCAGTGACCTACCTCGACTCCCGGAGGTCGAGATAGGGCTATACGCTGACGATACAGTCTTATATGCCTCAGATAGGAATAGATCCCACCTCAGACACAAAGTCCAACGCTCCGTGACCACTCTCGGGAAGTGGTTTAACGAGTGGCGTATAGCCGTTAATCCCTCGAAGAGCGCCGCGATGCTCTTCGATGCGGATTCGTCACAGATACCGTGGAAGCTTAAACCTGTTAAGCTCTACGATAATCCGATTCCGTATGTAAGAGAGACCAAATATCTAGGGGTAACCCTAGATAGTAGGCTCTCCTTTAGACCCCACATCCGTAAGGTTAGGAACAGGGCCGCGTGGGTCCTGGGCCGGTTGCATCCTCTGTTGTGTTCGGTGAGTAAAATGTCCACGCGACATAAGCTCACGCTCTACAAGACGTGTATTCGACCAATTTTGACATACAGTTGCGCCGTGTTCGCACATATGTCCGAGTCGAGTTTCAAACGGTTACAATCGATACAGAATAGGTTCCTCTATCGTCTCACCGGGGCCCCGTGGTATGTTCGAAGCGTAGATCTCCATAGAGATATGGAGCTTCCTTCGATACATGCCTACGTTAAACAGCTCTCCCGTTCGTATTTCGACACCGCGTCGAACCACGCGAATCCGTTAATAAAAACAGCCGCCACTTATGTTCCGGCACCCACGGACATCCGGTGCAAACGCCGGCCGCGCAATATTTTTATTGATCCCGACGATCACATCGAAAATTCGAATAAATATTACACATCCGTCTCTCCAAACAGAGCGTGCCAGCGCCCACGCCCGCGTAACCACCGTTCTCTCCGCAGAGGGCGGGCGGTCAATTTCGCTCCAGCACACCCGTCACGTCCACCCTCTCTAGCGGTAACCCAAGCCTAGGTCCGTTCCTCGGTGTGAAACCCTTGGGTCAGGCAACCGCCCGCGCGATACAAGTGACACTGTACGTGCATCACTTAGCTACCTACATACAACACTACACACGTATGAACATACACACGTGCACACCACACAGGTACATAGGTTCTGTGAGGGACCTTTTTTTTTTTTTTTTTTTTTTTTTTTTCTTTTTTACGCTAGTTAGTTAGCGCTAGTTAGTGTAGAAACATTCCGATTACTGAATACACATACGCACGGTTCCTTCCTTCCTCCCAGGAGAAAGGAAACGTGCCTATGTGTATATTTAGTTAGCTCGAATCGTAGGTGTAGGGATTCGAATAGATCGCGACCTATTTGCGAACGCGACGACCGCCCGAGCCGAGGTCCGGCCACTTTGGCACCCTCGTGCGAGTCGTCCACAAAACTTTCGCGGCTGAGTGCCCTCTGCGCTCGCCCCCAAGTCCGGTGAAGCTGTAAAAGCCGCAGCGGCTTTAGGGCCCCTAAGGCTAACAGTGTAGTCAGTTCAAAAAAAAAAAAAAAAAAAAAAAAAAAAAAAAAAAAAAAAAAAAAAAAAAAAAAAAAAAATCGCCATTTCTGTATTTGTAGGTCCCATTTAAAAGGGGCGCGCCTATTGTCATTAATCAGGCACAAAGCCAAACTCCGAGCAGCTACTGAGAATTTCATAGAAAAACCCAATAACACTTTGCTCGACCTGGGGATCGAACCTAGAAATTCGATCATAGCAGTCACGCTTACGACCACTAGGCGAATGAGGCTAATATCACGTTAGAACCAATAAAATGTATCCAGCCCGAATAGTCAAAAATTTAACGGGTGATCTGTAATAATAAATATGTAGTTCTGTCTGGACGTATATTGTTTTCCAATTTTCGCAATAGACATCGACTATATAGAAGACTGATCATGAAGATGACATTAATAACATTTTTTCTGCCTTTTTAAGCTTATATCATTCCTTTTTTTAATTAATTTATTTATAATGTATCTTTTGGATATAGCACAAAAAATATCAAACGACTTTTATTCTAAGTAAATAATAAGTACCACAAAGCTTTTCGACTTAGCGACAGTATTATCAATTAGAATCGTTTGGTTATTAAAATACATTTATTTCATGTTTAATTAGTATTATATGGACACTACATTGTTTAACAAACGAATACCAATAGAAGCTCAAACCGGGTCGTTGGTTATAAAAGCAATATTAGGTATATACAGTCAGAGAACGCGAAAGTAATAAAACCTTTGCATGGAAACAATACGATCGATTTCAATGTAGAGGTATCGTGTAAACAAGTCCCTGATTTGGTTTTCGATATTTTAGTTTATTGAAGTTTAGGGTTGAGCCCGGTTATTTAAATAAATAAAAGTTCTTGTTCAATAAGTCATTACTATTTACCTCAATTACAAGTTATATAATTGTTACATTAAATATCAAAACTTAGGTGCGTCTACATCGTCTCTTACCGGTCTGTCCTATCTTACGCTAATGTGGAACGGGAAAATGATGAGTGACACTTGACACCTACCCATCCATAACGTGCACTTTATAGATGAGCAAGTGTGTGGGTCCCTACAGAAGTTTACTCCATAACAATGGATTTTCATATAATATTGGCCGCATTACTTAAATTAGATGTGGAGCTAAATCAAGTGGGAATCGTTATGTTGCCCTTCGGCGCAACATATTCGCGCATGGAAGAGTTTTTTGTTTGTTTAAACACGCTAATCTCTGGAACTACCCGTAGGATTCGAAAAATTCTTTTTATATATGATAGCCAGACTCACGAGGAATAGTATAGGTTATCTACCATTATGTTACAACTTCAGCTAGTCTTAAAAAATGATGTTTGTTACGTATGTCGGAATTCGAGGACCTCCCGAACTGCTTTATCCGCGTGCGCTGGTGTAATCGTTAATGACACGGAAATACAATATTCAATAAAAAAATTGTTTTTTAGTATGTCTTAAAAAAGTCAGCGATAGCATAATATGTCTATCTTTTATACATAAGCCACAATAAGGTATATTGTGACAAAGATTTGTTGAAAATGAAATAGTGAAATTTTTAGACATGGTGAATTACCATATACATATATTATATGACCTTAGAAAAAAAGTTACTTCATTATAAAGACAATTTTATGTAGTTAAATTTGGCTTTCTATAGCATGTTATTTGAATAAATAGTTTAGGAGATAATGAAAAATTAAAATTGTCTTCGTTAATTGTTCACCAAAATTAATTATTCGAACATCATCTTAATATAATCCCCGCTATTGCCGAAACACATACAAATAGTTTAAAATTAATGGTTTCATTAGAAAATGGTTAAACAACTTTTCCATTAGGAATGACATCTGCTGATACCAATGGAAGTATATTTAAGACGCCATCTATTAAAAATCTGTCCAAATATCATGATAACTGTTAGATCGTTTACAGTCGATATTGTCCGAAATAACCGCACGGTTCATACATTTATATTATCCTAATAATTTAAATTTGCCTATTGTATATTTTATGGCAATCGTTCTTAAACTGCCAATTCAAGTTGTGCGTCGAAGCTGGCATGCTCCATTTTTATCCGACTGTGAAAACTAAGGTATGTTTGCATGTATGTCTATTTCTTTAGCAGGCTCTGTAACCTAAACGGCTTAATGGCTTTTAGCATACGAGGTTCCGTTAGATTTGTCTTAATTGTGCCAGTGACATTCTCCATACTGTTCATCCTAATATTATTTTCACGCATCGGTAAACTAATTTTGAAGAATTTTAGTATAGAGATAGAGTGTACTTTGGGAAAGGCCACAGGCTACTTTTTCAAGCGAAAATAAAACTTTTAAGAGAAGAAAATAGGGGATAAACAATTGTAGGAAGAAAATATGGGAATATCAATAAGCATGCGTGGTAAAGGTGAAATGACATCGGTATCCACGCCAACTGGTTTACTTTTGGTTTTTCGTGTTCCGAGATCAGTCTGCTTATCCAATAATACATAGACAAAGTCGCGGGTACCTGCTTGTAGGCTATAAAATATTTAAGTATGACTGGGAACTAAATAAACAGCAAAAATATAAAGATTTTTTAGTCAAGTGTTTTTGTTGCAGTCAGGTTTTTTGTTTCCATTTTATTGATAATTTATTTTCTTTAATGTTTAAGCGATACTGTATTCAAAGGAAAAAGCCGGCAAGACATTTGAATAATACTTGTTTTGTCACGAATACCTAAATTTGTATTCATTTCATCATATAATCTTTGATAATAGTGTACAGTTCATAAAAAATATACATTAATTATGATGAATGAACCTCATTCAGATTCTTGCCGGAACTTCTCTGACGTTGACTATATTTTTCAAACAGTTGTTCAGTTTCTAAATTTCGAGAATGTCTTTAATACAGCTTAGTTTTTAATGTAATAATGAAAAGAACAATTGTTGTAACTGGCAGGGAGGTTTTGTAAGCGAATCGATCGTGGTCCACGTGCCTTCCAATCTAAATAATTACGGAGGTGTCACTCACGCGGCCCTCCGACCTCCATTACTTCAGAGAGAGTGGTACAACAATGTTGTATACACGCTTATAATAGATTGCTTTTGGCAGATTGAATAGGTCACCTTTCAAACCCTTGAAAAATACCCATAAATACCCAAATACCCATTTGGGACACAATGGCTTTAAATATCTCCACTTTTTATATTTTATTACGTGATTGCTACATTAAAATATGATGTTTAGGCGATTTATCATCTGATCAATAACAATCTGAATTTTTTTATACAAGTGGCGAAAAAGCATACGGCCTGTCTGATGGTAAGTGGATATCATAACGTGGTCACTAGCTCGTTGCCGACCTTGAACCCCCCTACAAACATTCTACCCTAAACTATATCACATAGAATCAGTATTGTTTATCGTTAATTTGTTTCAATAATTCGACTCTAATGATATAGGTTTTCAATCACATCTACCACAATCTTGAATACAAACTTTCAACGACTTCAAACAAAAAACATCAAGATCATCAAAAAACACTTTTGATAATTTTTATTTGATTAATTGGTTTAAGGGTAGACACCAAATCCGTGGTCTTTATTCGTTTGCTCTTTTTGTATATCGCGGTTTCACTTTGTAGTGAAAGTAAAAGTTATAAAACTAATTCTATTATAATAGCTTTTCCCTCTACGTTATTAACACATATTTGACGTCACGTTGCTAAACGAATAGCACAAAATAAATAAAAATAAGTACCTTTTTTGGGCTCGGCAAACTCCACTGAATAATCTGAAACAGTTACCAGAAACCAGTCTAATAGCCTCTTATTAAGTATATTGAACATTTTTTAAACCGATTTCAAACAAGACAATAAAAAAAAAACTAACTTCAATGATTTTGAGATGTTCCCTGGTGAACCTTCGAAGACGTAGAACCAATTTCAATTAAATTAAAATGGGACCACACGAATGAGATATCCCTTTCCAAAAAAAATATCATCTAAGTCGGTACATACATAAAGAAGTGATCGCTGAATATTCATCAAAAACATTCGAATTGAGAAAGGTTCAAAAAAGGGAGGAGATTCTGAAATCGAATGTATATATATTATTTTCATTAAAAAAAAGGAAACCGAGCAATGTTCAAGGCGTATATTCATTTTTCGTTTAAGGATTAAAATAAAAACCACCACATGACATTAAGATCCCGCTAAAACTGCTTTAACAGAATAAAAATAGTTTCAATTACCCCTCACTAAACATATTTCCAATCGGATTGGTTCGCTTCAAGACCCCAATAAATATAATTACCTACTCGTAAAACAATGACTTCCCCAAAAACTAATCAATGTTTTGTTCAGTGTCGGATCTAAGTGGGTTACGTGGAGTATGGACCACTTGTAAAATAGCTAGCAGATTTAATTGTAACTTGTCTTTGGTGTATCATTAATTGATCAATTGTATCGTACATATTTCGATTATGTGGTATCTTTGTACATACTCGATAAATAAGCAATAATTTCATTTATGTATTATTTAAAAACTTATGAATAAACAATTTACTATATAATTTACATACACTTTAGTACATATATAATAATAAAAATATATCTATTAATAAACTTGATTGAATTACTTGCTTGTTTTTGTTGGTAACTATTGGATGTAATATCTAAAATATGTAGTTTGTAGTTTATACTAGTAACGCCATCTCTTGTATTAGTATGTAAACACATTTTTTATATGCGTCAAACTTCACTTTTTAAAAGAGTTCATTACACAATAGAATATCAAGCACGTTGTTTTATTATAGGTTATGGACCCAGTGCATCTATTTTTCTCGCGAAATATATAATTTATAGTAAGTAAAAGTGATAAATAAAGTTTTGCAGATTGAGAAAACTCACTGTGAGTAAAGATGACGTCGAATTATCTTGTGAGTGTGCCTAAACTCAAAGGGCGTGAAAATTACAGTGAGTGGGCTTTCGCAGCGGAGAATTTCCTGGTTTTGGAGGGAATGTCGGCTTGCATCAAGCAGACGACAGGATATACAACAGTAGGAGCCGCAGATGATGTGAAAACTAAAGCGAAGTTGATACTGACTATCGACTCATCATTATACGTGCACATTAAAGATGTTCAGACTAGTGCAGAACTGTGGAAAAAGTTAAAGCAACTATTCGACGATTCGGGTTTCACTAGAAGAATAAGTTTGCTCAGGACCTTAATTTCAATTAGATTCGAAAATTGTACTTCTATGACGTCGTATGTAACCCAAATCATCGAATCGAGTCAAAAATTAAGTGGAACAGGGTTTAACATCAACGATGAATGGATCGGATCGCTTCTATTAGCTGGATTAACGGAGAAATATTCGCCAATAATTATGGCAATTGAACATTCCGGCATTCCAATAATGACCGACGCCATTAAAACAAAACTCTTAGACATGGAGGAAGATAGTGGCGCCGCCAGCGGAGCGTTTGCGAGTTGTAAGAAAAAACAGGTTGGTAGCACTGGCTGGAAAAAGCATACGTCAATGTCAAATCCGTCAAAGCCAAAAGATAAACCGATAAAATGCTACAAGTGCAAACAGATTGGCCATTATCGAAATCAGTGTACGAATTCTACAGAAGAAAGAAATTATAATAAATGTAAACAAACGAATGCATTCAGTGCTATTTTCCTAAATGGTACATTCGGGAAGAACGAGTGGTACGTTGATTCAGGTGCCAGTATTCACTTAACTCCAAACAAACATTGGATGAAAAATGCATCGCATGACCATTACATCAAAGAAATTGTGGTCGCGAATCAAGAAAAAATGTCTGTTGAGTGTAAAGGTGATGTTCAGATAACAACAGTGACTGATACCTGTGAATATGAAGTAGTTGTGGAAGATGTATTGCATGTTCCAAGCTTGACAACTAACCTTCTATCAGTGAGCCAGTTGATTGCAAAAGGCAACAGAGTGGTGTTTTCCGATGAAGGATGTCAAATCTACAATAAATCAGGTGATATTGTGGCTACGGCATGCTTAGTAAATGGAGTTTATAAATTGAATATATCACAGCGATTGTCAGCAGCAGCGAGGGTTTCAGGTGATGTTTGGCATCGTAGACTTGGCCATGTCAACAGCAATTATTTGAACCAGATGCAGGATGCAGTGGAAGGCTTGAAACTTGAAAGCAAGACAGATATATCAAAGTCTACTTGTGAGACATGCAGTGAAGGCAAACACAGTCATTTACCATTTCCAAAAAGTACTACACAAAGTGAAAAGACTCTACAAATTGTGCACACAGATCTGTGTGGCCCCATGGAGACGGCTTCAATAGGAGGATCTAAATATTTTATGTTATTGGTTGACGACTATAGTCATATGACACATATCTATTTCCTTAAGCAGAAAAGTGAAGCATTATCATGTTTCCGTAGATATAAGGCACATGTGGAAAATCAACTAAATCACACAATTAAAATTCTTCACAGTGATAACAGGAAGGAATTTTGCAACAAGGAATTTGATGCTTTTTTGAACCAAGAAGGAATTATTCATCAAAAGTCAAATCCGTATACACCTGAGCAGAATGGATTAGCGGAAAGGTTTAATAGAACTATAATTGAAAAGGCAAAATGTCTTTTGTTTGATGCCGGACTTGAAAAATGTTTTTGGGCAGAAGCCAGTAATACGGCAGTATACTAGAATCGGACAATTTCATCAACTCTGAATGGAAAAACACCCTTTGAAATTTGGACAACAAAAAAACCTGATATTAGTCACTTGAGAATTTTCGGCAGCACAGTCATGGTACATGTTTCAAAAGAAAATAGACTAAAATGGGATAAAAAATTCGAAAAATGCATTTTAGTAGGATATCCAGAGGATGTGAAGGGATATCGCATTTATAACCCTAGAAAGAGAATTGTGACAACTAGTCGAGATGTGATTATAATTGAAAATAATCTATTGCCCAAAGAAACTACAGTAGAAGTGGACAATTCAATACAAACTTCTGATGACCTTATTAGATTCAGTGGGGGACAAAAGAAATTTGTCAGAATTTGAAGATAGCATAGTGTCTGACGGAGATGAAACATACATGCCTTGTTCAGATGAAGAGCCCAATACAAGTGACAGTATAGACAGTACACAAAATGTTATCACTAAGCATGTATCTCAAAGGCGAAGAAAGCAGCCAGAAAGATATGGTTTCACTAATACATGTGTTACTAATCTGGATGACAACCTTAAAAATACTGCTGATCTGACCCTGGAAGAGGCGCTGAGGGGACCAGAACGACAGCAGTGGTTGCAGGTGGTAGAAGAAGAGTTAAAGTGTTTTGATGATAACAATGCGTGGGAGCTAGTAGATACTCCTGAAAGTGGTACGATAGTGCAGTGTAAGTGGGTTTTGCGTAAAAATTATGAATGTAATAATACAGTGCGATACCGTGCAAGGCTTGTTGCCAAGGGGTTTAATCAAAAACAAGGAGTAGACTACTCAGAGACATTTTCCCCAGTAGTAAGGCATAAAACACTTAGACTATTATTTTCATTGTCAGTACAGTTAGGATTAGAAGTAACACATTTAGATGTTAAGACTGCTTTTTAAATGGAGATTTAGAGGAAACTATTTATATGGTAAAACCAGATTGTTATTTTTCTTCTAATAAAGATAAAAAGGTTTTAAAATTAAAAAGGCTATCTATGGGCTAAAGCAAGCATCAAGAGCTTGGAATAAAAAAATAGATTTATACTTACAGAACAATAAATATAAAAAATTTAAATTAGAGCCTTGTATGTATATTAAAAATAATGATAAATTTATAACTATTGTAACTGTCTATGTTGATGATTTTTTTATTTTTTCAAATAATTCAAATGAAGTAAAATATCTTAAAAATATTCTGGCAAGTGAGTTTAGTATTAAAGATTTGGGAAGAGTAAAACAATGTTTAGGAATGAATATAAATTTTTGTGATAAAGATGGTTCTGTTACTTTGAGTCAAGAATGTTATATTGATGAATTATTAAAAAGATTTCATATGTGACTGTAAAACTATTGATACTCCAATGGATAGTAAATTAAACATAAACAAAGGTACTAATATAGACAGATTACCTTATCAACAGCTAATTGGTAGCTTGATGTATTTATCAGTTTTGACTGGACCTGATATAACTTTTTCTATTAGTTATTTAAGCCAATTTAATAACTGTCATACTCATGAACATTAGGAATATGCAAAGAGAGTTCTTAGATATTTAAAAAAAACTAAATATTATGGTATCACATATTCTAAAACTGGTAATTCAGAGATTAATGGTTTTGTAGACGCCGATTGGGCTAATAATAAGATTGATAGACATTCTTATACTGGATTTTGTTTTGTGTTATCTAATGGTGTAATTTCATGGGAATGTAAAAAACAAACAACTATAGCTCTCTCTAGTACTGAAGCGGAATATATGAGCATGTCAGAGGCCTGTAAGGAGGCTATGTATTTAAGGAATTTACAGGCTGAAATAACTACTAAAATGTATACAATTAACTTGTTTAATGATAACCAGAGTGCACAAAAATTGTCAGAAAATCCATTGTTTCATAAGAATACCAAACATATAGATGTGAAATACCATTTTTGTAGAGAGTGTGTTTCAAATAATATTGTAAAGTTTCAGTACATACCAACATCTGAAATGCCAGCTGATATGTTGACTAAAGCCTTATGCTCTAAAAACATTATACATTTATGAACTTGTTGGGTTTGAATAATTTAAAATGATTAGTTATTTTAGATATAGTGGGGGTATTGGATGTAATATCTAAAATATGTAGTTTGTAGTTTATACTAGTAACGCCATCTCTTGTATTAGTATGTAAACACATTTTTTATATGCGTCAAACTTCACTTTTTAAAAGAGTTCATTACGCAATAGAATATCAAGCACGTTGTTTTATTAAAGTAACAAATGATTTTCTATAAGTTTTACTAATATAATGATCGAACTTTTAAATTTCTTTTATTTTGCAATTAGCACTCTAAGCTAAACAGAAAATTATACTATACTTTTAATCGCCTTTATGGACCATTATATTACCAGAATTTAGAAATATTCTTAAAGGTTTTTTAGTTTAAAAAATCGTCGATTCACTGCTAATACCAGACGATTGAATCATATTACTAGTTTTGAGTTGATGAAGTTTAAAAGTTTTAACTTAGAGTACAACAACTACATAGGAGAAAATATTTAAGAAATTACAAAAACATACGTATTATTATTAACATAATTATTAAAAAATATGAAACTGACTATTTAACGAATAGGAAATAAGTGAAAAAAATTATAATATAAAAGCTATCCTATTTTGAGCGTAAACCGACGATACTTTCAACTTGAATATTGTAGATGTGATTAGCGTGGAAGAAGACATACCAAATTAAAAATAACACCATAAGAATAGAAAAATAAAACCCTAAAGTTAATTCGTTTAGTTTATGGCCTTGGCATAGTACTATAAGTATTGGCCCTCCGAATGGTAGCTGGATTCGGCACTGGTGATGTTTGCCAACGAACGTACAGAAATAGAAATCCACGTTCAGATTGCGTCGAGCCTATATTGGGCCAGCTCAAACATCGAAATCAATCAACACCTCCCAATGATAAATAACATTGTAGTAATTTAACGTCCACGTGGGAATAATTACCAGATGGACAAATATGTGATCAAAGTCGTTTATTTTGATGGAACATTTTTGTCTATTGGAGCCAACTCAGAGTAAGGTAAAACAGATGTTTAATACAAGGTGTCCAGAAAGGGTATCGGGTATTTGTAAGTTCAATGAAACAAAAATTATTTGTATGCAATAAAAAAGTTTATTGTTTATTATTAGCATATGAATTGGAGAATTATTTGGAAAAGATGATGTTATCCAAATGATGACCGTTACGTTGCTGGCACTCTTCTAAACGGAAACGAAGATTGGCGATAACACGTTGACACATAGCTATCGATATTGCTGCCATTTCTGACCTGATGTTTTGCTTTAACTGGGTTAGATTCGTCGGATTGTTTTGATAAACCTTACTTTTAAGGTATCCCCATGCAAAATAGTCAAGCGGGCTAAGGTCGGGGCTTCTGGGAGGCCAGTTGAGGTTACCCCTTCGCGAAATGACTTTATTAGGGAATCATTCGTTAACAACTTCCATTGAGTCATTTGAGGTATGGCAAGTGGCCCCATCTTGCTGGAACCACGCTCTTGAGTTGAAACCTGCAAACTCCTGCAACTCTGGGACCAAAAAATTTCGCAACATATCGCAATAACGGTCACTATTCACATTAATTGCTCGGCCTCGTTGATCTTCATGAAAATAAGGACCAATTATGCCTTTAGCAGACATAGCGGCCCAAACAACGACCTTTGGGCTATGCAGGGGTCGTTCATGCTTTCGTCTCGGATTCTCCACTGCCCAGTACCGACAATTCTGCTTATTAACATGACCATTCGGGTGAAAATTTGCTTCGTCACTGAACAGTATGTTGTTAAAGTTGTTAAATCGCTGCAGCATTTCGTTCGCAAAATTCAGTCGATTAGCATAGTCCGTATCCTTCAATTCTTGAACAAATTTAATTTTATAGTCTTTTAGATGTAAGTCTTTCTTTAAAATCGAATGTAAAGACGATTTTTTGATGTTCAACGCTTGGCTTCGCTTTCGGATAGATAAAGACGGATTTTGACGAACCGACGCCTCAAACTCTTCAATTGTTTCTTCATCGCGAACTGAACGAGGACGACCAGAGTTTTGAATTTTAACTGTTTCACCTGTATTCTCGAACATCCTGATCCATTTCCTAATGCTATCGTCACTTGGCGCGTGGCGTGTACGATATTCCGCACGATAGAGACGTTGAGCAGTCACTATTGAATCACCATTACGATAATACGCTCGTACGCAAAATGCGCGATGCGTCCTCGAGTACTGTTCCATCGTGACTAAAACTCCACAAAATGGCGGAAGCCACGAACCCCTCCCCGCACCCTTTAGACGCCCCGTTTCGAATATGGCGCGAAAACAAATACCCGATACCCTTTCTGGACACCTTGTAGTTTAGATCCATTTCTTTTCTTTTTATTCTTCATTAAAAACTCCAATCCTTTCATTAAGAACACACTTAATTTTAAGCTTAAAGTGTTTATTAATTTCGTCAGATTTCTGTTATTCATATTTATAGTAACATCGTGAATTTTTATCTTTATTTATTTGTAAAGGCTCAAAAATGTAATTTAAAAATATTATATTAACATCTAGCGTTACAATTGTGAAACACGTAATCAACCAAGGAGCATTCATCACAATAGATTTAAATATTTGTAGTTTATTTCTAGATGGTGCTGATACAGTATTTTTAGAAATAACATCGGATATGATTATCTTCATAAGAGTACATAATAAGAAGTTTAGCAAGCAAATTTCTATTGCAAATTAATTGTTACAATATGTCCATAATTTATAATTAAATTTGAAAATTAAAGAAACCTAATAATGATTACGTTTTCTAGTTTCCTTTCTCTAAATATTATTTCCACAAATATTGGTCGTAAGACACGTACCGATACTTGGGAAAGAGGTCGCGACCTATAGGGAATTGGGGAGAGATTGGGGTCAGCGGTACATTTGTAGCCAATTAATATACATGCGTAATGACGTGACCATTCTAAGGAAAAATTTCCATAGGATCTGTTAAACAGAAATTTGAACTGAATTAAGCTTTATAATTTTATTATACGACTAAGGCGGCAAACTACACTACTACACTAAACTACTACTCTCGAGAAATCAAACGGATAGGTACTTGTAGAGCTTATTGTACCGTGGGGAACTAATATATCTAAAGACCACGCAATAAAAATGTATAAATATTACGATCTATGCAATGAGCTAACCAAAACAGAAGTAAATTCTATTTAAGAACGGGTATCTAAACCAGCATTAACAGGCTCTTACCAAATCTGGCTTTGCAGGGAGGGTATCGCGAGCAGTCAAGGTGAGCGCTGATGTGCATCATAAGGAGGCCCCCTAAACCTACACCTGGATCGCAAGTCCCGGAGGCTGCTCGTGTTTCTCTCTATCTGCCACGATGGACCCGCCACCCGCACGGTGAATCCATTGAATGCTAAGATGTCTGTCTCCGACCAGCCTAATGTTAAGCGGTCTATGTCTATGGGCGCTTGTATGACTATAGGTGTCTAAAGAGCTCTGGAAACCCTAGTCACCACGGGAACACAACACAAGGTTATTTTTCTGCGATCTTCGGCAGAGTGAAGATATTTCACCAGAAAGATTGCTCCAATAAGAGATAAATCTCCAAACAAATTTTCTATGCCCTACCTATTTTTAAAGCCCCATCACCAAGGAGCTCTATAAACCCTACTCGCCGTAGGAAAACATCTCAAAGTTGTTTGGTAAAGAGTGAAATCTCCAACGAGAGAAATCTGCGCCCTACCTCTCAAATGAATTGATTATCACACAGATAATAGACAAATTAGATAACTCGTAAATAACTCTATTGGTATAATACTCTGGTTTATGCCTCTGACAGTTATTCGTTTATGGGATTTAGACCATTTAGCATAACGCTGATGAATGTAGTCACTGCACTGGTACTCTCTAATTAAGCGATAATAGTATAGTTACTATCAATGCTCACTAGTTGATGGCCACGATTGAACTCAGCTATTATTCATTTTATCCCATTAAATTATTGCAGAATTTGTGGTGTCCACTCGAATAATATTATCTTTTTGATATTGATTCACATTAAATGATTTTTAATAAAACTTTCGGCTTATAATTCAGCATTCAGATCGTTTCATTGATTTCACGTTGACATTGAAAAGCATTGAGTAAGGAAATCAAAATCAAATTATTTTTTACTTTATTTATACCCCAAGAAGGTACTCACGAATGTAAACATACTACCACTGGCTCGGAAAAACATCTCAGTTATAAATAAGAACCAGCAAGAAACTCCATCGTCTTTACCAACATCTTATTTTATTTTTAAAATTTTTCTTTTAAAGTATTAAATTGTATAGAGTTGTTATCATTTTCAGTATATGTACATAAAGGGAATCACATCCAGACATCACCGTCATTCAATACCATTTAAAACCTTTTCGACCATAAAACTTACATAACATGATTCTTGAACTTGTTATCCGGCAACTTAATTATTACCGTAACTTAATTACCTAAAACACTTTTATTTATTTTACTAAGTCTAAAAGATGGAATGACATTTTTATATTTATTTCTATTAATGAAGTTGTGCCTGCTATTTACAAATTCAAAATTATCTATATTTTTCCGAACATACATTATATTTTCCAAGACATACTAGGAAGGCAAAGTTAGATACTATATTCTTGCAACTTATTCCTCTATGATTCGCGCGGTCCCATATCATAAGCAAACTCGAACTGCTCGATTTTGTGATTTTGTAATACAAATATCTTATCTACCTCGCTGCTAAACCACACAGCAAAATACCGTCGGACATTTAACTGTGGAAGTAAACAAAGTAAACCAGTCTAGTAGTAGCAATATCTGTTAACTGGTGAATCTTACCCAATGCGTATGCACTGGAGCTAAATTTCCCTACCAAGGTTTTAATGTGTATATGGACAGCTACGACCAATAAGCACTAGCAGAATCTAAAATACCAGCGGAAACATCAGATCGCATCCTGCAATATTAATAGAGGTTTGTAACTAATAATAGATTTAATGATCGTTGAACGTGCCAAGCAGCATAATGGTTTGATAAATCACAAAATATTATTGTACTGCTTTGTGTACGGTTGCGTATAATTCATGACTAAGACAGTATTAACCAAGGGATTTGTACGTAAATGACATAATTTATGTTATGATTGATTTAAATAATAACTACCTTTCTGTGAAACTGTGTAATTATTGTTTAAAAACAAAAATAGGCACTCATGAGCGTCAAAACACTACCACCGATTCTGAAACTATCCCAGTTATCTAGAAGTTTCACAAGAAACCGATCGGATGTATTTTTTTTGTTTTCGATAATTAGGTCGGGGACAAGGTTTCTTCGTATTTTTGTATGAAAACTCAAGACATTTTTTTTTTCAAAGTTTATTTACATATTTACAGTATATATGTGCCGTTATGTTCGATTACTTTCTGCAATTTTGTAGGTAGAGACAGGATCCCGTTGCTGTAGAAACTTTGGGACTTCTGATAAAAAAAACGCGACAAATAGTTTTGGCAGTCCTATCTTGATGTTAACCTTACGGAACCTAAAGAATTCTGAAGAGACCGAAACCGGTGAAAATCTGAAGTTGCAAGGTCAGGGCTATATGGTGAATGCACTAACACCTCCCAGCCAAACTCTCTTAATTTTTGCTGAGTGGCTAAAGATGAGTGTGGTCTAGCGTTATCGTGATGAAAGACCACACCCTTCCTGTTCATCAATTCCGGCCGCTTTCTCTCAACTGCTTGCTTTAATCTCATTAGTTGTTGGCAGTAGAGATCCGATTCGATGGTTTTGGCGGGCGGTAAAAGCTTATAATGAATAATGCCCTTCCAGTTCCCTCACACACACAGCATCACCTTATTTCGAGTTAGCCCAGGTTTAGCCACGGTCTGTGAAGCCTGGCCGACTTTAGACCACGACCTTTTTTTCGCACGTTCTTATCGTACGTGATCCAATTTTCATCGCCAGTTATCAATCTCTTCAAAACGGCTCGGTTTCATTACGTCTCAATACTGAATCGCAAATGAAGTACACGGTTCATTAGGTTTCTTTCAATGAGCTCATGCGGCACCTAAATATCGGGATTTTTGGTATAGCCAGCTTTCTTCAAATCGGTTAAAAGTGTTTTGTGGTCAATTTTCAGTTCTTCAGCTACATCGTAACTGCTGATATGCTGATCTTGCTCCACTTTTTCAAAAATGGCGTCCATTATATTCGTAACAGGGCGACCAGAGCAAGGTGCACCTTTAACATCAAAATTTTCGGACTGAAAACGTTTGAACCAACTTTGTGCTACTCTTACTGACACTGCATTAGGTCCATAAACATAAAAAAAGTTTTCACTGCCAGAGTTGCATTTTTGCCTTTTTTGTAATAATATTTTAAAATATATCGTATTTCTTCATTAGATTCACTCATTTTTACAGAAAGAAAAACAAATGAAAAATAGCGGGGAACAACTTTTTTTTATATTTTTTTTATGTTACCAAAACCAGCCAGATACAAATAGTACAACCAAAGAAATTTTATAACAAGTTTATACCTACGTTATGCGAAGAAAGTTTTACTCCGACCTATTTTATTTACAACATAATCATAGTAAGAGAGACCAAAATTATTATTATAAAGAAAATACTGTGTTATTTCAAGAAAGAATTAATGTTGACAGCTTACCACAAATTATACGTTACATTATACATAAAGTTAACAGACTAAAAATATAAATTTTAGTAAATAATTTTAATGTTTTCAACAGAGAGGTAGTCACTTCCATACATTCAGAATCATTCATTTAATGATCCCCTCTGTAATAACCATTTGAAAACCTGCTTGACACTGTCGTTAAACAGATTGTAAGGGTAAATCATTAATGCACTTGGGGATCTTAATGATATTTCGAACTACTTTATATCTAACGTAGTTTTATAGTATTCCATTGTTCCTAACATAAAGTTAACTACAACTTTACGATCCATCGACAATACGGTTTAAGTTTACACTCAATGAACAAAGGGTTTCACATTTAACTAATTATTCGAAGCCTCGATTTGGGTTACTATTAATTTAGCAGAAATTTCCGCTTCAAGCATTGAATTACGGTTCGGGGAAAATTATTTGGTAATTGGAATCATGGTTTGCTTTGGTGTCGGTGAATTGGAATTAATTTTTTTTAATATATAAAGTTATCAGATCTCAATCTATTTTCGGATGCTATGCAACCATGAATTTCTTCTACGACCGGCTTTCCTTTTGATTATTAGTTGCAAGAATCCGTATCTGATATGCCTTAGCAGGAGCTCTGAATATTGCAATGAAGAAACAATATTTACCCAGAAGCATATCCAAGAAGCTGTGTGATCCATTTAGTCTATACTTACTTAATTAATAATAACAATAATTGTCAAAAAATTGTTACTTTTTTTTTAACACACTAATATCTGGTACTATATAACAAACTTTTAAAACACTTTTTTGCATTTTATAGGTTATTTATTGAGGTAGATTATAGGCTATCTAACATCACGCTAAGATGCTTGATGTAATTACCATATATATAGTTTAAGTAAAGAGTAAATGTAAAATATTAAGTGAAAAAAAAGTACATAATTGTACCCGATCGATGGGATTCTGTAGTCCGCGTGAGCGCAGCCGCGGGCACAGTTAGTAAAAGAATAAATGGATATGATAGTTAAAATATTACAAACCGACTCAAGTGGAAATCTTTATCATTATTTGTTATTGTGAACTCAAAAGCGATTATTATTTTGGCGGCTTTGAACTTCGTTTGAAGTCAGACGGAAACATTTGTGAAAAGATTTTTTACCTGTTTAGCTAATGTATAGACATAAAAACGGATGTTTCTTTGTTTGTTAAGTGTAAGCGTTACAATAGAGATCTTATGCAACATGACGTTATTTTCATTAGTCTAGGCAAAATGTTAAAGTTTATTTTTAAAATATGTTAATATTTTGTTTCTTTTCATGTGTATTCTATTTAAATAAGAATGGATGCTTAAAATGTAAGTGTACTTAGTTAATTGGGTATTAGATTTAAAAAGCTATCTGAGTTAAGGTACTATCGTTATTTTATTAATCTCTTATCTCTATACCGCCTTTGAAATAAAATGAAATAAAAATAATTAAAAATAATAAAAATATTTTTTTTACTTGTGTTGGTATATTGTATTTATTTTTGTGGGCATGTGTTAAAAAGGCAACACGAAACGCAATATATATAGTATATGATAATTATGACACGTGGATTTTTTTCTAATTTTCCATTTAAGTGTCTACAATCCACATACGAGTTACTACTACTCCTAACATAAGTATCTATAAATTCGCTGTAATTTTAATTAATTAGGCAGAAAGTATAGAACGCAAGCCTTATCTTTTCTTGCAAAATTATATCTCAGTCACGGTTAGAAGTCTCGTTTCTAGGAATACATTTAGAGATTGTATGGATTTTATGGGATTTCTAAATCATTTTTTTTACCTAAAATAAGAGCTTGGCCAGATATAGAAAAAAGGAAAGAATTATACTATAAACCAAAAGAGATAGATAAATGCTATAAAGTAATATAAGTGTACGAACGTTCGGTACCAAGACGAGTATCTGTAACATCGCACAATAGAAGACCCTCGCGTATAAAAGCTCGGGGAGCTGAGAGATGCAGGACATCACCGACCAGACCTTTCACTACTGAGCTGAAGGTGAACTCTCTACACCCCACCCTATACGCGGAGGTGTCCCTTGACATTGGCATTCTGTCACCTAGCCGTTTCAATCTGTACATCAGTGACCTACCTCGTCCCTCCATAGTCGAGCTGAGGACTATACGCTTAACTTAAGAATAGATACTAATTTAGAAGCATCGTCCAAAGCGCCATAACCATCCGTACCGTGCCGTAAATGGCGCATAATCATCAACCCCGGTAAGAGTACCGCGATCCTCTTGTGATTCACACAATGTTTCGATTCCCGATAATCTCGAACCTCTCGAACTCTTCCGAAATTAAATTACTTGGACTAATTAGATTAATCTCGTGGTTACCCTCGACCATAGAGTCAACTGCGATTCACATGTCCATAAAGATTAGAAGAGGGCCGTCATGGTCCTGGCCTGGCTGCATCCATTGTTATGATCGGTAAGCAAAATGTCCTTGAAATATAAGCTTACACTAATACAAGACATGTGTCCATATCATTTTAACATATAGCTGCGCCGCATTCGCACATATGATGGTTGAGATCCAGTTGCATAAAATTGTTTTGTCCTTCTACCCAGCAATTTTGTATATTTTTTTCTCTGGCGCTCCGAACTTTTCTCTAATGTTCGGCATTCAATTGTCGTTAACAAATAACACATCAAAATATTTAGCTTCTGCAAAAAAATTGCTGAAACTCGTCCTTCTGTTAAGTAGATATAAGGATAGAGGGCTTAAAATGATTAACAAAAGGGATCTTTCGATGGTAACAATACAACTGTCCACTATTTTAAATTAAAATTACAAAAAATATTCCAATTCCATATAATCCATTAGTATTTATGCCGTCTAGCTCCGACGGTCTCGCTAATACAGTATAATTCTATACAATACAAGTATTTAAAATAAAAGAAAGAAAGACTTAAGCCCGTATGAATACGTAATGAAAGTTTTACACGAGAACAAACCCTTTTGTGATGATTAAATGAGTTTCATTTTGGATTTATTCAATTCACGCTTTTGAATGAACAGCATTCAGTTCATTGTTTAATTAATACTAATTAATTATTTACACAAAATTTTACGGCGAGGATAAAAGAGCTTGTAAAGGTTAGTAGGTAAAACTTTGTAATAATCGCGTGATTTGACTATTTTATTTGAGCTCTTCATAACGTCCGTTTTCTATCCAGTTCGATATGTGATTGCCAACATTTCCACTGAACATTTATGTACGTTTTTCCCCCTTCAACACAATTCAACAATCCATAATAGCAAGCTCAATATTTAAAAAAATATAATACAAAAAAAATTCTATATTCAATTTAGGCCCTAAGAAGACACTTATGAACGTTAAATTACTACTACCGTTTCTAAAAGAATCCTAGTCATCGAAGGATCTGGCAACAAAATGTAACGAGTGTATAATTTTTAAATAAAAAAATTCCAACTGTTCACAATATTTGCAGTTAATAAATAATTATTATTTAGTGGATACACAGTGTTGGATATATCACAATTACTCACCAGTTTTGATGAGGTCAGGGTCGGGATACTTGGATTCCAACAGATTCACAATTTTTGGATTTTTCTTAAATTTATGTCGGCAACGGTCTTCGTGCCGGTGCGCGCGTGCGAGAAGAGGCGATTGGAATAGGAAGGGGTAGGGGGGTGAAAGGAGCACCAAAATGGTTGGCAACTGCAATCCACCAATCAAATTGGTCCATATTGAAACGTGTACGTTTTGTTCCGTTTTATGCAGACTTTGACTGAACATACAGAGAGGGAGTTACTTCCAGATAGTAACTTCCTTGTAACAGATAGTAACTCCAGATAGTAGTCCTTGAACTTATTATTCGGCAAATTTTACTAGTATGAATTGATAAATGAACACGTAACTTTAATAAAAACCAACCAAACGATTTATATACTAAGACTACGAAAAGGTATTTGACAGAGTCCCTATTAGAAGGCTATTAACTGAACTCGATCACTTTGGAATCCGAGGTCAGCTTCTTCAATGGATAGCATGCTTCCTAACAGATAGGACATTTAAGGTAATGGATGGTGAAACCCTATCGGATATCCATAATGTCAATTGTGGTGTGCCTCGGGGGTCTGTACTTGGACCAATTCTTTTTTGTATATTTATAATTGACTTGAAAACTGTCTTACAATCGGAACTTTCAATATTCGCTGACAACACAAAGATCATAGGAAAACCCACTAGTTTCTCAAAATATCCTACAAGATGACTTGAATTACATAGTACAGTGGATAAAGGATTGGTTCATCTCACTAAATTAAATAATATGTACTGTTCTATATATAGGTAAAAAACAATCCAAAGCTTCAGTACACCATAGACTCAATACCCTTTCAAGCCGTGAATAGTCAAAGAGATCTTCATATTACTATAACACAGAATCTTAAGTGGGATATGCATATTTCTATTATTAGTAAAAAAGATAACTCTATAATGTCCATGACCAGGAAAGCATTCCACATAATCACAAAAGAAAAATATTTATTAAAATTTTCAAAACTTACATTCTCCCATTGCTGGAATACGCGTTTCAAATAACGTGTCCATACTTTAAGAAAAATATAGAGATGATCAAGAAAGTCCAAAAGAGAGCAACAAAAATGGTTATATCTCTTAAAAATAAACCATATAAAGGGCGTTTTATTCAATTAAAATTAACTACATTGGAAGAATGAAAAACAGAGGTGACGTGATCGAAACATACAAAATATTAAACGGTTACTACAACGTACCGGATATTTCAAATTTGTGCACTATGTGTACACATTTATTTTATGAGTGAAATTTAAGAGTTTTCACCACATGGAACACCCTTCCGGAGACTTTCAATAGTGCAACAACAGTGAACTGTTTTAGCTGCTAGTGTATTAAGTAATAATAATAATAAAAAAATATTTTTAATGTGCTTCGGAATATTGTTAAATACCCTAAACATTATTTACCTAAAAATAGGTTATTGGTCTTACTAAATATAAAACACTCTATGACTAATTTACGTAACAAAGATTTCCAACTTGATAAATTCAGTAATTGTTAATATTTGAATTATACCGTATTAATTAAATAATGTAACTTTGTAACTTACATTATAAATGCGTAACTCTGACTGTCCGTCTGTTAAGTTTTTACGCCTAAACGGCTACACCAATTTTCATGAATTTTGGAACGGAGATATATAGTACTTTGGAGTTGAAACTACATTTTGTCGCGAAAATAAAACCTGAAGGGGTGAAATAGAGAATGAAAATTATTAAGTTGAACCCTCATTTATCATAATCGGGATATGGAAATTCATATGTATGCTTTTGGTAAGAAAGATGGACTTTTAGCGTTTTCTTCCTTCAATGTGTTACAGTATAGGATGATTTAAATTAATTTTTAAGTTTTATTGGGAAGGTAAATGGATTCATTTTTTCATATAATTAAAATACCATACACAAAGTGATTGATTTTCATCATTGATTTTCTTTTGGTTTGTCGCATTCCGTGATCAGTTGATCTAATATCTTCTATATAAATAAAATTATGGAGGTTTGCCGTTATGCGCACATCAGCCACAAGCTACTGGATAGTTTTGGTCAATTTCTTTTTGGTTTAATCCTTAGATAATTGGTCCTCATCTAAAAAAAAAATTTTAACGAAACTAGACGATACATTAAAGAAACAAATAGGTTACTCAAAATAATTATTTAAGCAGACAACATCGCGGGCAAAAATTAGTGTGATTATACGTGATTAAAAGTACATACTATCTAACTTAATATTCCTTTTATAACGGGATATGACGTAGTTTAAGAAAGGACGTTGGTTATCAAATAGTACAACGACCATTGCTTCATTAGTTTGGACTCGATTACCTGGTTGTGAAAAATAAATAACGAGTTGTTATTATTTTTAATTATGGCAACCAAAACTATTCGGTTATTATCAAATTAGGAGTTGTTTATTATAATTTGGTTCGTTCGATCACAGCATAGTAAAATGGCATTAATTCTACCTAACAAACATTGGACTTTCTTGAGTCAATATCAGATTATTATTTCCCTTCATCAAATTTGTATTTATAATATACATCAACGAAATAACAAAGATACTTTGGCAGCTGTCATCAAGAAATCTAAGTTCAAAATTGGCTTTAAGGAGCATTTAAAAAAAAAAAAATTGTTTGAACACTTACTTAATAAACACTAAAACCAGAAAAGAAAAATAGACAGAGAATATTGCTTAGTGCTACTATAATTAAATATGTGGACTACGTGATAAAGATAATATAACGAAAAACAAGAAACAAAAGAGAAAGCAAATTCAAAGGTAACAAACAAATAAATAACTTAAATTCTAATAAATGGTAAACTACTGGGCCAACATTACTCTTCTGTTATAAAAATATAAAATATTATATTATACTTTTATGTTTGTTTATTAATAACCAGCAGTGCCCGCGGCTGCGCTTGCGTGGACAACGGAATGCCGTCGATCGGTCATACGCCCGAATAGTGCTACCTCCGCTCCTGGTTATTTTAAAGAAAAAAATGCTTATTGTGGGTGCCCTTTTAATTTGACATATCTCTTATGGTTTACTCAGCGTAAGCCATTTAAGCGCACGAATTGATTCACCATGACCACTTTTTTTATTTGTGCGAAAATTCTCATAACCCATCGCTCATGGAATAACTTATAATTCTCGTGTACAAAATTTAATCCAAATCGGTGAAGAATTAAACAATAATTTATATTTTTGAAAGTATTTTTTTAATTATTTTTTTCTAAAAGTAATGTTGCAAATTCTTATACCTTATCAATTGACCAATCAATCACTTAAGCATTCTATGTACGTAATTTTATAAAAATCGGTCTAGGGGTTTTTGAGTTATATCCGGACATATAAACAGATAGACAGACAGACGATTTTTTTTGGTAATTCCATATTCGTGATCTGTTTCATTCATATAGAATGTCTATTGGAAAAAGTGAAAAAAAAAATTAAATTTACAGATAGAACTTCAGATATATTAATATGGATAAGACAGCAATTTCTTGGTTGTCGCCATTAAGTAACTGGATTCTGACTGATCCCGAGACCTAATCCAAAAGAGAGTCACTATGTTGGTTGTGTTGTTATCAAGCAAGACAAATTACATATTATAAGAACTATAAAAAAATAACACAGTACATATACATAACTGAAATACACAGTCCATTGTATAACAAAGCAAATGAGGCATTGTGGAAACGGCTTGAGGCTGCAACGTCGGGGACGACGCCGGAAATAATGGCCCTAGGTCCGTTTCCGGCCGCCATGTTGGACTGGCCGGGCCGCAGCCTCCACTCCGTCCGCTTGGAGTGTACAGGAAGGGATTCATTACTGCATTTAGGGTTATTGTTCGTTGTGTGAGATATCTCGTATATTGTTATGGAAAAGTGAATCTCATATATAGCGAAGTTTTGTATAATAAATATGAACATCAATATCTATATATAGAATTAATAAAATTGAAGCGTCTGTTTGTAATGTTAAAATAACGACTTTTTACTAAACGTATATGAAAGTATATACGATATTTATATAGCAAAAAACCCATTTTAAAAAATGTTGTGTGTCTGTTTGTTCCGGATTATCTCCGAAACGGTTGGACCGATTTTGACGGGACTTTCACTGGTAGATAGCTGATTTTACAGGGAGTAACTTGGGCTACTTTTATTTTAGAATAAGCATTACGGTTCCGCATAATAAAAAAAAAAGGCCTACGCTACGTAAACCATAGAAGATATAGTAAATTAATGTATTACATACTTGTAGGCATTAAAAATATCTACAAAAAAGTTTGGGAGAGTATACATCTATCTTCTAAGCATTTTTGTCTTTAAAATAGCCGGGAGCGGGGGAGCAAGATACACGCGGGCATTCTGTAGTCCACGTGAGCGATGCCACTGGTACAGCTACTTTGTTTAAATATATCAATTATTGAAGAGATAACTTCCATAAAATCGTGATTTGAAATGGACATACATGTATAGGATTTAGCATGTGAGGGAATGAGATAGAATTATTATACACGGTTAATGCAAATCCTGATTTTTACCACTATGATTGTCGTCGAACTGGTCTAGCTGTGTGAAGATCAGACTTGTACGCACTATTGTATTGTACAGTACGAGTGGTCGATAGTTCGATGATTTAGGATTTTTAAAAAGAGATTTTAAAGAAGATGGTGTAGCTAGAAAGAGGCCTTAAATATCAGGTGCGGGATGCGGGTAAAATATAACTCACTGCGTTATGGTGACTCGTAGCGTGTGTAATATAACTCGACGATAGCTCTTCTTCAAAAACTAAATTACATGTCACTCGCGGCGAAGGCCTTCCAAGCTAGATTTTTAACGGCGGTTGTACAAAGTTCACTATATCACTCTTTAAAGCGTGCGGCGTTGTCCGCGTGGCGATGCGCTTGCGTTCCGAGACGGACTGTTTGTGAGCGGGGAGTAGGGGAGGGGGGTGGTTATGAGGTGGTAGGTTTAGCGGGAAATATTTAATGCCTTATAATTAACACGCGCCAACAGAAGATATTTATTTTTTCTGAAGGTTTTACTTGTATCGCGTTTGAACTGCACACATGTTCCTTTGTGGTGTGACTATATTATAAGCCGGTTTCAAATAGCCTTGTTTAAGATTAACTACTTCAAGTAAAAAAAAAAAGGTGCGTGTCACATCCGACGCGCGACTGGAATTTGCACTTTAAGAACGATCGTCTTCGAATATAATATATAAAATAAAAATCAAAATAATATTTATTCCATTTATGCCCTAAGAAGGCACTTATGAACGTCAAAACACTACTGTTCGGCACACGGTTCGGAAAATATCGCAGACATTGAGAAGAACCGTTAAGAAACTCGATTGGGTTTATCTTTTTTTTGTTAACTGTACAAATGTTAATATAACAGGTACAATAATCATATTAGTGGATGCACAGAGAGGGAGTCACTTCCAGACATTACTATCATTCACATAATGATCCACCCTATAATAACTTTTGACAGTAAAACCCGCTTGACATGGTCCTTGAACTTGTTGTCCTTTGGGATCTTGTTTTAGAACCTAACACTTTACCTTAAAAAACTTTTATTAATCTTACTAAGTCTAAAACATGGTACGACTATTTTATCTTTATTTCTATTATTTACATTGTGCTGATCTTTGTCAAAATTCAGCTTGTCTTAGTTTTTACGGACATACATTAAGTTATCACAGATGTATTGGGAGGGCAAAATTAATATATTAAATTCCTGGAACTTGTTCTTTAGTGATTCGCGAGGTCTCTTAATGTAAATTGCTCGATCTGTCCGCTTTTGTAATATAAATGTGATATCTACCTCAGCTGCTGAACCCCATAGCAAAATACCGTAAACATTATGCTATGAAAGTAAGCGAAGTAGACTAACCTAGCGGTGGCAATATCTGTTAACTGGCGAATTTTACGTACTGCAAATGCAGCAGAAATTAATCTTCTCGCCAAAGTTTTAATATGCGGACCGCACTGTAATTTTGAATCAAGGTTAATGCCCAAGAAGACTGTTCTATCAACTAAGCCTTCTAAATTCCCTTCTATCTTGATACTACTATCAACATGCTGAAAATTGGGCAAGACAAATTTCATACATTTGGTTTTGTTTGCATTTAGTAGTAAATTATTTAAAGCAAACCATTCAGAGATTTTAACTAAGGTGTTGTTTAATTGCCTAAGGTCCAAATCTATACTTTTAACTTTCAATATAAGAGAAGTGTCGTCTGTAAAAAGAACCATGCCAGCACTGTTTTCAACCACGAACGTTAGATCTTTTATATATAACGAGAAACAAAAATGGTCCCAAAATCGAGCCCTGAGGGACGCAAATCCAATGATCCCGAATAAGAGTGGTTCATTTACACTTGTTTTCTGACAGCGTTCTGTTAAATAAGAAGATAGGAGGTCCGAGAGAAGTTTCACACACACCATAGAGTTTTAGCTTAAGTATAAGCGTACTGTGGTCAACGCAGTCGAAGGCCTTTGAGAGATCACAGAACGCACTAATTGCATCCTGCGACTCTCCCAAGTCCTACATATATGACTTAGCAGCGTTGCATCCGCATCAGTGGTTGATTTAAGATTTTGTGAAACCATATTGCTGACCATCCAAAATCCCTTGTGCTTTGAAATATTGTACTAACTGCTTGAGCATAATTTTCTCGAAAATCTTACTAATCGACGTAAGTACAAAATTGGTCTATAATTTCCAAGATTACTTTTAGAACCTGATTTAAACAGATAAACTACTTTACTTATTTTCATAAAATTAGGGAAAGTCCCTGTTTCTATGCACTGATTACATATATTAGCCAGATATGGTGAATACCAACTGTAATATGAATGTAATGTGATGTGTGTGAAGAGTAACATCAATGTTCTTTTTACGAAAATAATGACAATATGTCCACGCATGTTTGAGAAAAAAAATACTTTCAAATTGAAAACCTCCTAATTTTATAACCGACTTTGAAAAGACATGGAGGTTACTCAATTCGAATGTATATTTTTTTATAAGTCTATTTAGGCACCACTTCTTTGCTTATGAACATATTTGGAGGTTTTTTAATGGTGGATACATCAAGTGTAGTCATTCCGATTTTAACTTCATTGGCATTGACCCTTCGTCGAAGATACACCAGGGAACTCCACAAAATCATAGAAGTTGGTTTTCAGTTTTGTTAAAAATTGTCTTTTATTTTGTCAGTTAAAAAAAACAGCATGGCGACAAACTAATATCGGAAATGGAAAATCGGAAAATGAGACTACGTTTGAAGAACACCTCCTTTTCAATAAAAAAAATAAAAAAGAAGTTATGGCTGAACATCAAATAATTCGATAAAAACAATGTTATTAGATAAAATATAAATATTATAACGTAATAAAAATTATAGCTCTCTCTTTTATTCTCTTGCCATTTCTCATGAGGTCAACTTTTCAAAATCGTAATAAAATTTGGCTTTTCTTTTATCTTCTGAAAATCCAATTTGATGATAATAATTAAATTTCAGTTTCAGAATTTGAAATTCTTTTATTTATTCAAACAAAGGCCTTGCTTTTTCAAAACTTTATATTCCAAATCTGGGAATCACAAATATTTCACATTTTTCAGTCCGTTTTGCACCGGAAGCCACGTGAATGGTGTCATTTCAACGTGGAAACTCACAGACAGCTTCCGGTCTGTCGACAGTTAAATAAAGGATGGACATTTCTGTTTGGCAAATATTTGCTTTTATTCTGTTAAGATTATTTTATTTTCATATTTCTGTTATTTATAGTAAACTAGCTGTGCCCGCAGCTCCGCTCGCTTATATTTGTGTAATTTCGGTATTGTAGTGCCCCGTTCCACCAACGGAGGTCGTCGACCGGTTTTTTTAAGGTAAAGATGCTTTTTTTGGACCGAATCCTAATTCTTTTTCTCAAATAATAAAAATAATAGGTTGCTTTCTTTAATATCTGCTATTTGCTAGTACAACCGTTACGGAGATTACCCAGAACAAACAATAGACAGACAGACAAATAGACAACAATATTAAAATTGGTATTTCCGTTATAAATACTTACATATGTATATATACTTTCATATATATTTAGTCAAAAGATTTTATTTTGACATTACAAACAGACACTTCAATTTTATTAACTGTAAACACAAAGAATAAACAAAACTGTATGTACATTAGAAATAATCAAAAGAGTAAAATAATTCTTGCTAGTAACCAATAAATTAGTTACTAGATGGCGCATAAATCTGATAATTACTAAGGAGCAATGAACTCTTTAATAAATTTCACTCCCAAAAAAACCTCTATACTGGGGTTCTTGTATGAAAATCGATTCTAAGGAGTAAACCCCAAAAAAAATACTGACCAGCTAGCGATATGAAGATGATGATGAGCGACGGCCGGCGGAGCTCTACCGGGTGGAAATGTCACGCGGACAGACCCGCAGCCCGACAGCAAGACAGCCGCCCTAGAGCTCGCAGCGCCTTCGACTCTGGCGCCGTTCAACGCCGTTACCAAAATGGCTACCGTCACCGTACCTGCAGTACATAAACACGTCAGACTCTGTCAGATACCCGAGGAACTGCATCGGCGGCGGCGGTTCACCGATATGCCCGCGCCAACTGCCACAGCAATACCGTACGAATGATACCATTTGATTCTCCATACGTTCCAAGTTCTTTTCTGTTCCGACAAATTTTTATTATAAACTAGTTGTGCTCGCGACTTCATTTACATGGATATAGTAAAACAATAGTATTTAGTATCTTATGTGTTGATCCAGGTTATATATTATCAGTGTAATGCCAATTTTCATCCAAATTCGTTCAGCCGTTTTTGCGTGATTGAGTAACAAACATCCGAACATACAAACTTTCACATTTATTATATTAGTAAGATACAAGACAACTTTTAACCAAAAGCTAAATTATTGCTAAAAAGGAAACAAAAAACCAACTGTAGCAAAAAAGACAATATATATTGTAAAAAAAATCTTCTTTTTTTGCTTTTTATTTGATTCCTATACATTATACTTCAGTATTATATAGCCTATGTCCCTCCCACAATAAAAAGGAATCTAACAACATCTGGTATGCTGAAATCCATTAAGCTATTTAGACTACAGATTGTGCCAAATAAATAGACACACACACATACTTATATACTTACATACATCATTACATACATACATAGAAATACATACCTACGGTCGAAAAACATAACACTCCTTTTTCGCAGTCGGGTAAAAATAGGCAATTTTCTTACCTGGGTTCATAAACGACCGACGCCTGCTTTTGCTATGATATATCCATTCACTATATCTTTCTCGTGTGTTTTATAAAGATAATACAAGAAATGTATATTCTCTATACGTGATACGGGGAGGTTACTCAATTCCAAGGTTTTTTTTTTTATGAACGTTCATCTAAGACTTCTTTGTATAACAACCGATTTGGATGATTTGGATTTGGATAGGGGATACCTCAAGGGTGGTTCCATTTTAATTTCATTGGCATTGGACTTTCAACTTCGAAGATACACCAAGGAAACTCTCCGAAATTATTGAAATAAGTTTTGCTTTTTGTTAAAAATTCTCTTGTATTTTTTATATTTATGCTGTATTTTTTATATTGATAAAGATGATAACTTACTTGCAATGCAGTTTTTGTGTTGAGGGATATACATGCCACAATAAGCTGGAGTTTCACATAAATACATATATCTCACCTCTTTCCCAACGGGGTAGGCAGGGACCACGTCCAGTCACTTTCTACGATCCTGGCATACATCTTTGGCTTCTTCAACATTCAACAGTTTTTCCATGCATGTTCGTCGGTTTAGAGTAGTCTTGACCTGAGCTTTCTTCAGAACGTACCTGATTTGATCAAGTAACTTTCGTCTAGGTCTTCCTATTCCAATGTTTCCATTCACGCTTGACTTATAATTCTATCTTTTTTTTATAATAAAAAGGGGGCAAACGGGTAGGTGGCGCACGTGATGGAAAGTGATCACCGCCGCCCACAAACATCCGCAACACCAGAGGGCTCGCTGATGCATTGTCGGCCTTTTAGAGAAGAATAAGATCTCTTCTTGAAGGTCACCAGGTCATAACGGCTTGGAAAGAACCCAGGCGACAACTGGTTCCACAGAGTGGTTTTGCGAGGCACGAAGTGTCCTAAGAAATGCACTGTTGTGAAACGCTGGACATGGAAGTGGTATGGATGGAATTTACGATTCTGTCGCGATGTCCGAAGGTGAAATTCAGCAGTCGAGATCAATCCAAACAATTCCTCGGAACACTCGCTATGATAAATGCGGTAGAAGATGCAGAGTGAACCAACATCTCTACGCAGAGGCAATGAACCAAGCCGATCGGAAAGAGCTTGATCGTTAATAACTCGAGCCACCCTACGTTGAATGCTGTCAAAAGGAAGTAGCTGGTATTGGGGGGCTCCCGCCCAGAGATGAGAAGAATACTAAATGTAATGTGTGTAATGTCTAATCATTCTTCTTTAATTCATCGTCTCTACATGCCCAAAACACTTAAGCATCCTTTTCTCGACCCTTGTGACGATATCCCCTTTCACACCACAGCGTTTTATGTTAAGAAAATAACGTTATACAACACGAATCTTTTCTATTGCTGACCCAACCAGCTGCTACCATAAAGTTAGAAATTTATAGGCTGATACTTAACGAACCAATTTGTGAAACAACTCTGAGATACTTACATATATAAAAATCTTTATTCACTTTTAAATTCCAGGAAATACTCGATGTAATGAGCTACATTTGTCACTTAGATTATGAAAAAATAATATTTCACAAAGTCTCGTTCTGCATTTACCGAGCGTTCAATTTTAAGATTCTAGTATATTCACGGCAAGGTCCCTAGGGACGGGTTGAAAGGCGTCAATCTTAGCAAATAATTCGATTTCCTCTCGATCCGAAAGAGCTTCTGCGACCGGAGTTTTGTGCGCAAATTTGACTTTCAAATGGGAAAGGCTTTTCGCGTGCGTATTAATCTACTATATGGTTCCGTTGAATAATAACAAATTGTCTTAAAGTTAACGTAAAACTGATCAAAAACGGTTATTTTGGAAGTAAATTTTAGTCTTAGTTTATATTCCTTTATCCTCTGTCGATATCATCACTTAATATCAGTTGAGATTGTAGTCAGCTGCTTATACAAAGAAGATTAACGAGGTAAATTAAAACTTAATAAAATACTTTCCCTTGAGACCGTTCCAATGAACCCAGAAACAATACCTCTGCTGTAAGTTGACGAGGAGTTCGGTGTCCTGCAGAATCTAGATGATGCTGCAGCATCAGGTCAAGGTTTCCAATTTCTTTCAATATCATTAAATCAACAGGGTAGTAAATATCAAATCGATCAGATTTGCGGAAGTTATTCACATATTTATATCAAATAGAGAAGAGCTGATGATCTGCAAACAGCTGAAGAATTTTTTTAAATTATACTTAAAAATCCTACTCTCGATAAAGAAATCTTTCAAAGAGAAAAGAACCATAATCAAAATCGATTGAACTCTTTAGGACCTATAATTAAAAAGAAAAACAATTAAAAACACAAAGAATTTATCGCAATTGTTTTCAAATGAAACATATATTTACTGGAGATGCTCGTCCCTAATTTGTAATTGAAAATTTTTGCGTATATCACAGGCTACGTGACTTTGAGGCTAAGTTTCAAGAATTTCACTTAAGGCAGTTTAAGCACTCGTGATGCATTCGAACGCGTTTCTAAACGGATTGACCTAGATTTTTCTCTGGTATAAACAACTATAAAATATATAGTATGTATTATTGAGTGACTCATTATCCCAGATTAGTTGTTATATTATTGTTGTATTAGTATGATATAAGTTCGCGTACTATAAAGAATCGAAGAATACAGTTTATGTTTAGTTGATTTTTCTATGGCATTTGACTGAGTCGATCATAGTTTACTCATAATGTGTTAAGTGACTACGTAAGACGCACTAAAATTTTAGAAGAATACGATTTTGAACAATTGTATTATACTTATCATTGATTTTGAAGGATTTAACTTGTCTTCGGTAAGTAATAATAATAATTCTAAATTATCCTTACAAATAAATAAAATTGAAATGTCTGTTTGTAATGTCAAAACAACAACTCTTTATTAAATGTCTATGAAAGTTTATACGGTACATACTTATAGTATTTTTTTGTTTGTCTGACTTTTTGTTCCAGCTAATATCCGAAACAGTTGGACCGATTTTGATGGGACATTCACTGGTAAATAGCTGATTTTATAAGGAATGACTATGGTTACTTTTATTTTAAATTAAAAATATTTTAAAAAGTTCCTCGCAAATAAAAGAAGTAATCCAATATAGTACTGAAAATTTAGTACCAACCGCAAACTTTAACTTTGGAAAACTTTATTTTTCTGTTTTATAAAAATCTTTATAAATTGATAAATAATTGAAAATGTGTATAGATGTAGTGAGGAAAACAATAAAATTTAATTACTTCAGTATGATTCAAGTTACCGATTTAATTGAATATAATCAATGTTAACAAATGAAACACTGGCAGCGTCGCCTTTCCTTTTCCTAAAGTAATTGAAAATTATTGTAAAACTTCATTAACTCGAAACTCGGTCAAGTCGAGCATTAATTCATTCAATCAATTTATATATTAACTATTCAAAGAACAAGTATAATATTCTATACTGTAACGTACATTATTTTGTAACAATAATTGAATGAATAGAATTAAAACTAATCATCAACAATCGTTTGGCTATCTACAAGTTCGTGCGCGACCATCCTATGTTTTATACGTCGGCGGGGACGAGGTAGCACGCCACTACACTAAATTACATACTAAAGTAAACAGTATGTTATCTCGGCAGTTTTCTTGAAATAATTACTGCTGACCTCTGACTGTGATTCTTGGGCTACCTACTATTTTATTAATTTATCATAATTACCTTTTCACCAAAATATATTATATAGGTTAATTTTAAAAGTTTTTATAGAAATCATTTGTACTTGGGTTTTATTTCTGGTTTCAGAAGCGATTACGAGGCGGAAAGAAGGGTACAATAAAAAAAAAAGTGATTTTTTGCTTAAAGTTTAATAAATCTTAAACAATTTTAAATTGTAGGAAGTAAGAATATAATATTTTGTCCTTAGTAATAAACTGCGTACTCGCGGTTATTGTTTACTGAAGTTTACCTAGACTTCGTTTGTTTGGAGTTTGTTTGTATGAAGACGTAATATTGTTTACTTTAGTGTACAGTCAATGTGCGCCTACGTCACCCAATTGCACGCATTTCTCTTCCCCGCTACATTAGCCACCCCCGTTATCGTCAGTTGTACCTAGCCTCCGCCGACGTTTGTCGGGGACATAGGACGTTCGCACACGAACTTCACAACTATAACTTTAATACGGAACCCTACGATAAACCTGAGCTGGCATAAATAATAATTCGTCAAGGAAGTTCGGCTGTATATTTTTAAATACCAAACAGAACCCAAGAAGAAGCGGACATGCGTAAACAAATTGAATAACTTCATCTGGTTTGCGTTTGCCTTTTTTAGGTATACCCTTTTCAAAGTAGTTATCTAGTAAATTTAGCAATTCATTTACTTTAAATTATTTGTTTTGTAAAACCCTTCGTGTCATGTATTGACATACCATATTATAAGATCCGTTATGGACGTAAATGATCCTAAACGAAGTCGAGGTTTGTCACCAACAACCTGGATGGGAACAATTAGGTGTGGCATGAAGATGATGGGTTTACACCTGAAAATCTAGACACACAAGGGTGTCTGGCAAGTTCGGAACGGGCGACACACGACACCAGTCACACCACCATATTTAAACGAACTATTTCGAGCTACTTTTGACATGTTCATAAGTAAAAAACTACTCGACCTAAACACTTGAAATTTTGTATGTTTAATAAACCTCCCTTAAGCTCCTAGAACATCAAATTTCACGTATAAACCTATTATAAATGACGAGTTATTAGGTTCTCAAAAGTAGCATTTATATCACCCACTCACTCATCAAAATCCTAGACCACTTCTAGGTGACCCAGAAATTTAAAATTTGGAATCAAGGTAGATCATTAAGCATATATAAAAGAATAAAATAAAAAGAAAAAAACTTGAAAAAATAGAATTTTAAACGTTTATTACTGATATCTGTTTCCACCCTCTCGCCAAAAGATGGCGTTGTGCCAATGTATATATATAATGAACATCAAATATAACAGCGTCACCATCCGGCCACTAGTAGATTATGTTGTGCATCTTTTGAAAATTAATATGGAATATCATTAATATTCCAACCAAAACATAAAGGTAAAAAAGGCGCCAGGTTCGGTAGAAACATGTGCGGGGTAAATGTTGTTACATATAAAAGAGCTGAGATATAACAAGTGCCAAGTTCGATAGCTGTTCTTTTGATCCTATCTGTAGGTAGTTCGTTATTCAAATAATTAACAAAACAATTTGTTATGTAAGATTCGTTGCGTAGAATCATACGATACGCGTGTAGTGTAGGGGCAAAAAATCAATTGTAACAACAAATAACTCTTTAGTTATTTGATTCAAATAAAAATATTTATTAAAATAATTACAAAGTATTGTTACACCAGATACACTCGCTGGTTTATAAAATACGAATAAGAATATAAAACGATCTTTTAACAATGAGCTATTGACACTTAAAATTATGAAGAGGTTAATGTATACAAAAACGAAACGAAAGTATACACGAAGTTAATTTATTGCTTCCACTGAAGAGCTCTTTCTTCGAACACAATTTGTTAAGTATTTTCTTTAATATGAGATTTCTACCTTCGTAAGTCCTAATAAAATCGTAACTAAATTACGATAAAAAAAATAGATTTTAAAGGAGGAGAATCTTTTATCGCTAACTACCCCGAACGTCGTATCTACAAAACTTGGGCCCTTTTTCAAATTAATGTTTTTGGTAGTATGGTACAACTACACGAAGCGGTATTCTTCACTAACACTAGGAGTAATACCAAAAGATATGGGAAATGAAGCACAGCAGAAAAAATAGACTGTATCCTGTGTTTTGTTAATAATAAATTTCACTTCGAATAATACTTTTAATTTTTTAAAAAAATTGCTATGCCGTGGCTTCGCAAGCGTTTACTACAAAATTATTGTTTACGAAGATATCGTGATTTTTTTATAACGAGTAATTACTTATCTAAGGAGTAAAAAAATAAAAATATAATAAAAATGTATCCTATAGTTTTTGCGTGATGCGCGTACAACGGCAAACCTTCAATCATTAAATAAATGAGTAAAAATTTGAAAAAAGAAAAATTTGTTATTCAATTGATTGGAATCATCATAATTAAAAACTGTTAGAAAGTTGAATCTGGCAAAGAAATATATTTCAATTAATTTAAAATTTTTATTAAGCTGTTGTTTTATTTATAATACATATTAAAACTCGTATTGACGTTGTCTTCTGATCGGAGTATTTTCTTTCTGGTCCTCGGTCGAACAAAACTCTAAGTTATATCTTCTTTGATACCACAAAAGTATTACAAGGCAAACCAGGCAGAGGATTATGAAGAAAGCCAGCATAAATATCAGATATAACTGAAACAGAACAATTAATCCTTTAAAACGGTTAAAATTATCTGCCTTTGAGAGGTTAATTTTTTTCAATTTCGAAGTAAATTTTTATCAACCACGATCTTTAGGTAATTTACTAGACTGTACTGGAGTGTATCGGATATTTTTTATTATTTACGTTCACAAAAAAAATTGTTAAATTTGATTTTGAACTTGTAAACGACCGACATAATTTCTAAAGGTACTAGAAATAAATACTATAAAATAACTATTAGACTTAATAAGGCAAAAAAAATTTTTTTTTTTAATTTGTAGTGTTAGGACTTCATTAAGCTTCTAAGCCTCCTAAATACATTACCGATTTGCTATACAGTGGGCTTAATTTTTATTATCGAAAGGTTTTTTCGGTTATTATCCACCTTGGACTATAACATAAGCATTCGTATCAGGAAGTTTATATCCACAAAAAATTATAACAAGTGACTGTAAATAATACTTGTATAGTTAAAAAAAATAACGTAAATTAAACTGGATCGAGTTTCTCGTAGTTTGTAATAAGCATTTGGCACGGATGAGTTAATTTGGTATTTAATATTACTGTTAAAATACAAATTATCGAAGAAAAGGTATACTTTACTACTAAATCTAAATCTAAACTTTTACTTAAATTAAATAAGTAATGAGTTAAATTCATTTAGTTAGTTATGTCTAAAAAATGGCTTACACATAGAACATGAAGCGGATGACAAAATACAAAAGCTGTCACTTGACACGGCCCAATGAATAACATAGAGACCTACTTTATCTTGTAATGTAAACATTCTCCTTTGTGGAAAAAAAGTGGAGCATTCTACGTATGACGTCATCGTTTGAAAAACAAAACACCGCGCATGCGTACTTTACATGGAAAAAATGTACCTAGATACTTAAAATTAATACCGGAATTAAAGACAATAAAAATGTTTAATCCGCGAGTTAGCTGTAAATTATTGAGTAATATTGGTCTATAGATAAAATGCTCAAAACAATAAAATTCGGGAAAAATATTAATTTTCCTTTTGGAAAATTAATTTTTCTTTCTGTTAGACACGTGATTTGAAACGTTTGTTAGAAAATGTGACTTCACCATTCAGGAAACATGAACATAAGACTCTTGCGTAAGTTGTCACATTTGTCACTGTTAACATATAAATTCACGTATAAAATGAATGATGATGTTACGGGACAATAACGGCGCATTTTTGCGTCGTTTTTTTTTTTTAATTTAAAAAGTATTTTTACATCCCTTTTTATAATGTATTAATAAGAAAAAAATAATTATTGGTGTTATTTTCAACATATCAAGTGTTTAAAACAATTTACCAAAAGTTGTCTACTCTCGGATTGCAGTTTTGCAAATGTCAAACTTCGAAATATTATAAGAAAGTATATTTTTTACCAAGCCAACGATGGCAATAGTTAAGGAAGATAAATCTAACGGATGGTAGTATATTTGTACTACCCGATGCGATGCGATCACGATAATAATATGGTGACTCTGCTGGTGTCTTTTGGTTTATCGTATTTGGAGATCAGCTGTCAAGAGGCTTACCCGTCAATATGATAGCGAATACTGGCAATGGATTACTGATATTTCGGTTTTTAAAGCTTATTTATTTGAAACAGGATATAAAGTCAAAGGGCGTGAAAAACCTTCTCGGATTAAAGGTCATTTATGCGCATAGATAAGGTAGTCCTCGGTCTACGGTTTTCTGGTATTTATTTTAAAGATCATTTGTTTTCTTCTTTTTGGTAAGTCGCATTGCGTATTTACCAGTGCTGACAAAGTTTTATTCCCGTGACTGTAATAGTTTATTTCAAAAGTTTCTTGTTTTCTGCTTTGTTAATTACTTGTAAATCTTACATGAATAACTTTAACGTAGTTAGACATCATTTAGTAAAACGCCTTCCAATTCAAGAATATTTTAACACCTTAAAACTTAAGTATATTTTTATTAAATTAATATTCACTGTGGAAAACTTTATCACGTAAAATACCACAAAACAATATTAAAACCACTGACGTAACAAGATCTCGTCAAAAGTTTAAAAAAATATTAAAAATAACTCACACCGAAATATAGAAAAAGGGATGAATTTGACTCCATGGTGTTGTCTATCTTGTATCCCATGGGAAACTGACGAAGGCAAGGGAATTTCGGCATTCTGCCAACTTATTCTTCTGACAAGTTTCCCCGATTATTTATTTACTTTTGAATGTGATGAATCTTATTTTTTCGGTACGATTCCTCATAGATTTTACGAGCAAAGTATTTCTATTGCTATGGTAATGTTAACGATGGACTTTTTTGGGATACGCGTTTAAGTTCTTCAGAAGCGGTTAAAAGAAACATTGTATTTGGAATTTTTCCTTGACTTCCATGTTGTAATTTTTGATTTAATTCTTTAACTTAGGTACTATGTCTACTTGTGACATTTTTCGTAATATAGTTTGATTATTGTGCATATGTGAAGTGGATTGTAAATATAAAGAGGATTTTTCGTGAATTTTTCAGGCAAATAGTTGTTAACAATATATATATATATATATATATAGCCTATTCACCTAGCATACAACTCTTTAAAAAATATCATACGAAATGGTGATGGATTTTGGGCCTTTATGAGATTCACGAATGCCCCTGAAACTTAAAGGAAAAGTGTGTAAAACCATTATGAGACCTGTCGTAATTTACGGACCTGAGTGCTGGGCAATGAGAGAGTTGGATATAAGAGGATTGCGTGTGGTAGATATGTGAATGTGATGTGGATGTATGGTTTAACTAGCATGAATAAAATTAGGATTAAGTTTACCGGAGGATGTATAAAATGAGCACCAGTCACAGAAAAGTTGAGGTGTAATAGGTTCCCGTGAATGCAGGAGTAGAGGAAGGCCGATGAAGGTATGGATAGATTGTGCGAAGAATTATATTATGTATGTAAAAGCTGTGTTTGTTTGTTTAAACACGCTAATCTTATGAACTACCAGTCGGATTCTAAAATTTTGTATATCATAAGCAAATTCACGGGAAATAGTACAGTTTCTAATCTTATGAACTACCAGTCGGATTCTAAAATTTTGTATATCATAAGCAAATTCACGGGAAATAGTACAGGCTATCTAAAATTAGACTACAACTCTCAGCTAGGTTTAAATATTGATTTTTTTTCTGTAAGTCAGAAGTGGAATCCTCCCGAACTGTTTTATCCCCGTGCGCTGGCGCAATGGTTAATGATACACAAACACAATGTTATACAAAAATATTGGCCCTTATTATATCTAGAAACGAGTCTCAGATAGAATCTCTTATAGATCTCTTATACATAAGCCGCAATAAGTTATTTTGTGAAAACAATTGTTAAAAATTAAAAAGTGTTTTATGAACATTATTTTTAGACATGGCTTATTGATCCAAACAAACAAAGCAAAAGTTATTTCACCATAACACACAGTTTAGGAGTTAATGGAAAATTAAAATAATTTGTAACTTGCGGGTAGAACAATTATGATAGACTACACGGGTGCGTTGGCGGCGCGGTGTTTATCGTAAACCGTGGGCAGAGCTAGTACATTAAAAAAGATAAGACCAGTATTATTTCTGTCGATTTCTTTATTATAAGAATTACATCCAGTAGCACGTCACCACAAAAACGCTAATGACATTAAATTTACCATAAAAAAACTTAAATGTTGCAAAAGCTGGCTGTGTTTCGATATCGATTTACGCAGGCCAATAACATACGAAAATGGTCTCATATCTCTACTATGTTCTAACACAAGTGTATATGTACCATGCTCTTTGTCTTTTCGAGTTGCCGATTTATAAAATATCAAATCTATGATGAATAGGTACTGAGATTGATATATTTTGATAGAGATGAGTGGAAGAAGAAACATGTTGTGCCGACCCCACTCAGGTCGGAAAGGGGATAAAGATAAGATTGAAGAAATACAATAAAAGCCTGTAGCCATTACGCTTACTCCGGACAGTGTTAAAGTCGCGTAGCAAATCTTGTAGCAATGTTGTAGCAAATCACGTAGCAATTTTGTAGCGTTTGTATATAATTATCACTATTAGAGTTGTAATATACGCCACAGCGAGAGAGATGGGTAGCGAGACAGCGCTCAGGAACAGTGTTTATTGCAATTAGGGTTACCATATTATGACAGGCATTTAGTGCATTTGACAAGCAACTTAGACAGGCGTGCGGCCGGCATTAATTTGGGATAGGTATTTTAAAATTTCGTACGCTATCCTGGGTAATAGCGAGATTGCGCCTTCACTGTTGACATAACTGATTAACGAGTACGAAGCCTTGATAGAATATATTAGAAGAAGTTTTACAGCAGTTTTTCTGAAATTTTAAGTACTAGGTGACAATTATTAGATTACTATTAAATGATAATGTATTATTAGTCACAAAAGCTTATTTTAAAAACGACCTCGACATAAAGCTTCTTAGTAACTATATAGGAAGTTCTTTTGTTAGTCACAAAGAAGCATCATTGTTCATTAATTTCACAATATGTTATGTATGCAGTATACAGTAGGGAGATGTATATATTATAGCACATATGTTACTTATTCGTAGGAAGTTACAATTATTTAGATTAATTAATTAATATTGTTGTTGTGTTAGTTCGTCCGTGAGGTTGTACATGCCTACATGCCCTGTCAGAATATCAGCGCTGCAGTGCTTGCGCTTGTAGGCCTACAGAACTATGCCGAGACAGGAACCTATTCGACCCCATGCAACACTTCATTTATTTGTCTGTTTGTTTATTTTATTTTTTATTTAAACATTTTGTGTGTTATGTGGTGTTATTGTCGAATAAATGCTTCTTCTTTCTTTATGTTAATTAATTACAGAATGAGTAAAATCTATCGGTTTATGTTTTCTATTTCGGCACATAAAGTCATGTCAATATAGATCGTACAGAGTTATTACATGGTAGATTTTCCTCACATAAACGCTCAGTGGCGTAAAGAAATAAATAAAATGAAAATTAAGTCAATTTGGATCATAATAATGATACAAGAAAGTTTTTACACATATTATAATAAATGTTAGAAATAAAGGATCTTTTGAAAAAAAAAATGTCATTTGAAAAGACAAATTTAAAAAAATAAGAAAAACAATTTTAATGGTTTTGAAGAGTTCCCCGGTGTATCTTCGAAGTTGAAGGTCCAATGCCTAATGAAATTAAAACGGGACTACCCTTGAAGCGCTCTGCTCTCTACATCGAAAATTGGTTCAAGATATTACAAAAATAATGTTTAAATAAAAGTAGTAGAAAATTTTATCTTTTTACAATATTTATGTTACATTAGCATAAACCCATAGGAAACGAGATATTTGAAATAAATTTGAAAAAAATAAAATATTTTTTGACCTTTGACCTTGGAATATCTGTAGTCGCAGACACCCTACGATAAGTAGGTTTTTAGAGAAGTTTTAAGGTGTCAAAAAAAAAAAAAGGTTTATACAAGTTTATAGCTGACTATCTCTCATTCCGAGGTGAAACCCCAATATTCCTGGTTTATTCGCACGTATCCACTCGCAGAAATATTTCACTATTTAAACTCGACAACCGGAATTCAGGACTGATTTTTCGTGGGCATCTCTATACCACCGTGTTCGTAATAAAATAATCTCTTATTTTAACTTAACTTTAATTCATTGACCAGAACAGTGCCAGTTACTAGTATCGATTTCCCTGCTTATACAGAGGTATAAGAGGCAGAGGCCTATCCAAGAGTTGTGACGGGAAAAAAATAGTCAACCTAACGTTTGCCTGTTTCATAGGCTTCATACTTTCGATTGTTATGGAATTTGTCTATTAACCAAACCAGTGAAATATTAAAAAAAAAATCATTTTAAATTGTTAATTTATCATATTCCCGACTGAAATTTTTTAATCAACCCATTTGCAATATATTTATTGACATATTTAATTTCATATAAAATACTTTTCATGCATTGACCAGCTCGATGAAGGTCGTTGTATACCGGAATTCTACAATATCAGTTAAAAATTCCAATCATAATTGTTTAATTACTATTATTGCTACTAGATGTAGGTAGGGTCATATGTACTGTTTTGTTTAATTAAATAAGATTTAAAATGATGACTTTTTTTCATTATTGCGTTAAAATCTTACAATGGCTTTAACGTCACCTTAGGCAGGCATTCCTCCATTTCAAAATGGCAACCCTGATTGCAATAGACTTATTTATTGAGGTTTTCACGATCCGAAAGTTTGAGCGAGAAAGTTAATATCGCATAGGTCAAGCGAGAATGCCTCCAAGCCGGTCTTTGACTGCTTATAAAGTGCTTAAGGTCACAAAGCACATCTGTTTTCATAGAGGTCAATAGTACGAATTATATAATCACATCGACGATTCTCGTACATATTATTAACAGAGTATCATAACACATCGCATGACCAGATATTTGTCACTATTAGGCCATATAGGTACTTATTAAGTTCGATACGATTATGATCTCAAAACATTATTAGAGTTAAAAAGGCTAAAATAACCTAAGTAACTCCATATAACATCTTTTATTTATTGTATAGATCGATTAGAATTTAATTATTTTGTAATATAACACAATTTGACAACAAGAGTATCTATCTGTCCTTCTTGTGTTCCGGACGATGCACTTGCAAGTTACTCCCTCAGGGCTTAGCGTGTAACAGTCTAAGATCTCAGAGTCACTTAACATCAGATGCGGTTGTGAACAAACGCTAAATTTATAACGTACGAAAAAAATAATAATGTAATTTAACCAAGTGGCTTTTAGTTTTATATACAGTTTGTTTTCGTGCCCGATTAATGTCAATAGGCTCGCCCCCTATTACATGGGACCTAAAAACATACTCGGCGAACTGTGGGTGTACATTAGTACACATCTGACTAACCCAAAGGGGAATACAGGCGTGATGGTATGTTATGTTAATGGTGATGAAGTACTGTGTCGATTTTTCGGCTTCATAAAACATATTACAAAAAAAAAGTGTGCGTCTCGGGACGCTCGACAGAAGTGACTACTTAAACTAATCAAAAAGAAAAAAATATAATAAAAAACAAACGAAAGAGAGAAAGTGAAGCCGGCAAGGATTCGAACCTAGGAACTCCGACCATAACAGTCACGCTTGCAAACACTAGGCTACGTGCGTGTTGTTAGGATTGACTGAAACTAACGCCGTAACGCGTTACGTTAGAAAGCGGTTTACCCTCCCATAAGAAGTTATCACTTCAAAAAGTGTATTTCAGCTCTGAAGCATGATTGTCTTTAAATATACAATGGGCAAAGAAGTGATTAATTTACTGATTGACATATTCATTGACTGATTGACTAAAATACTGGCGGACTGACGGACTGGCTGAGTGGTTAATGATTTATCTAAAAGCAAGATAATTTACGTATGCACATTGTAACGCTGATCGTAACGCTTCTATAAATTTCACTACCCCATAAAATTTCCATACCGGGGCTCTTACAATATGTTAATCGATTATTAAGGAAACTTGTTAAACTCCAAAAATATATGAAAATTTACTGCATATTTTAGAGTAATTACACTTACAGTCTCCATTTTGCGATCAAAATACTGAAACGGGTACTCGATTCCGTATCCGCACACTTATAAACCGAAGCAATCCCGAGCATTATTCTTAGGAAAAGTGAATATCGGCCGTAAAACGAAACGCCTGCGAAAATTATTATCGGTCTCCATTACCATTCACCCGAGCAATGACTTCTATGCTACATTAGACGCACTGACCCGAACTATAAATGACCATAAAATAACGAACAGTTTTCTAAACATCTAATGAGCCACTTATACGTGCGTGGTGAGACAGGATGTTTGAATTATGAATGTCAACAATAATCGATGATGTCTCGATAGTAGCGTGTACGGCCACAGCGTTAATCGACGTGATTTCGAATCGTTAAAATGAGATGGAGTTTTTGGTGAAAGAAATCCCAGAAGAAACCATAGCATGGTGGTGTAGAGTGTCTTCAAATGCCTGCCTGGCTAATCACCATTCTCAAGATGAAAATCTGTCTCCAAGCACCTTTATGTTTTTTCAGGGAGCTGCACATGAAAGCTAGTCCACCCATTAGGCGCGTTACCATTTTGGGGAAATTGTCCCTAAGCATCAGATGAGATTGTGGCTCCATATGCTAAAACTTTGAATAAATAAAACTATATCATTTTTATTTTAAATGTACCCATAGTTAAATTTATTTCTTAAGTTTCATTGTGGTCCTATTAATCAGTGACCGCTTTTTTTCATGTTATGCTTTGTTGTATTGGTGGCCTATTATAAATACAAAAATAACCAAAATATGCTACTAATTTATCGATATAATTTAAATTTGCTTTTAGTTTACATGATTATAACTTTATTTTGGTAATTTACTAACCGATGTCCTATCCCATAATCGTTATAATAAAATTTACGTAGACACGTTGTAACTTATTTTATCTCACTAGAATTATATTATTGCGGGTAGCTATTACCGTAAGTTATAATTATGTATAAAGAGGTCTATGATTTCTTGTCTATTGAATACATAGACATCATTGCACCTGACCCATTTCCAATCGGAGCGGCGAAAAATTTCTACAGCTTATTATGACAAACGAGAGTCTCTTAACGCAGTCAGATTTGTTTTTATCGTCGCTCAGCAATATGACTACGCAGAAGCTGATGGTAAGAATGGTGTTCTCTAAAAATAGCCATGAGCGTCAAAAGATAGATCTCATCAACAGTTTTCACTATCGAGCAGTTTTCTTAAAAGGTTTTTTTTCAAAACGCGGGCGAAGGACACTGTGTCTAGACGTACTACATGTTACCAAGAGCACACAGAAAAAAAATTATAGGCTAGCAGCGTTCGCAGTTCTGCAGGCGTTTATTTTGCAGTAATTATTAGTCCGGTGAAGCTGTAAAAGCCGCAGCGGCTCTGTTTTTGGATAGGGCTCCTAAGGCTAACAGTGTAGTCAGGCCTAAAAAAAAAATTCATATAGTTTTTTTCATTTTACCTCACATTTTAATTATTTCTAATGAATTCAGAAATTATATATTCTTCCTGTGTATAAAATTTCATCAGAATCGGTTGAGAATTAATTAAAATATTTAATGACTCAAAATCACACAAAAATTAAAAAAAAAATTAATCACTCCTGATAAGATACATACTAGATAGATACATACTGTACATACCTAGACAAAATTTTATCATTACAGACACGGTTTCTTAAACTTTTGGTTGATAAACAGACAAAGGAGTCTTGTAATAATAATTATAATATTTTATATAATAAATGTAATATCTTGCCAGTACATGATAAGGTATCTTATTTAATAGCAGTTGCAAAATTTTCTTCTTTGTCTAGATATGCTATCCCAAGGGTATATAACAAACACAATAACTTAAGACCAACCACTATAAAAAAATTCCTAGAGCCTGGTGCAAGTAACTTTTACGGAGAAAGAACAACAGAGTATATATTACCGAGAATACATAATAATAAAATGTTGAGAACAGAAGACTACGAAAGTGTAAATACATTTAAGAAGAGAATAAAGACCATAATACTAGACACCATTTTTTGAAATAAATATTTAATATAATAATGTTTTAAATGTTATGTAATACTGTTTTGAGTGCATTTTGTTTTTCGCCAACAAACTGTTTTTCAGTTTGGCGATTCTAGAAAATAATATATTATGTATTTTGTATTTTGGAAAATAAATTAAAAAAAAAAAAAAAAAAAGATATATAGACAAATAGACAAAAAATTATATATTTTTTACCAGTGTCTCTTATAATGAAAGTTTATCACGAAATTTGGAAGATTTACAATACATTTATTAATAAAGATACCACTAAAGTGTAAGTAAAGATTTGAAAAAGCTGAAAAGATGGAAACTTCATTTAATAGCCAGAGCACTTAACAAAAGTATATCATTGCCAGACGTAGTATTAAACATGGAACGATTGAAACGATGTTGCGTGAGAGACTTTTAATATAAGTGAGTGGTCCACATGTATTTAACCGCACACCACGTCGTGCAACGTCTCGAGGTTACAACGAACAGTACTATGTACAACTAATATAGAATTAGCTTACATTACCAAAGAGTGAATCCAATACATATTAAACGCAGTCATTTTCATTTCAATCGAATTGAAAATTTTTTCACTTCCTGAGTAATTTTTTGCGTCCTTTTTTCGAAAGTCATATAACTTTATTTTTCAAATTAAGTGTCTGTTGATTGAAAAGACCGGTCTATATTGATTTTTTTTATATTTAATGGCAACATAGCCGAATGTTGTAATACAGAGATCTAGAATTGAGCTGGTTCTTAAGTTCGACTACTGGCACAAGCAGATAGATGACTGGTACTCAAGAGTTATATAGCCGCGTGAACGCGAGTGTGGATCGATTTCACGCCTGTTCACGCCTCGGTTTCCGTTCCAATTCGGTTTTTTTTGTGTCCGCGTCAAAGGGTCCGCGGCTGCGTTACGCGAACAGCGCGAAAGCTTAGCCTCATTCACGGTGTCGCAGTTCGATTCTTTATAAATTAAATATGCTAAACTAACACCGTATTGTAACACTTCTATTAAATGTTTAAATTATTCAGTATTTATGATAATATTGCCATATTTGACGGAACTTTAGCTATATCATGTTAAAATAAACATGTCTAAATCATAAATAACTCGTTATATTGCGATGTGTAATCGTTATCCACCATCTGATTTTTCTTTGTTTGTTTTGTATCTTTATAAGCAAATGATTATAAAATGCGCATAGATTCTACGGTCCTTTTACATGTATACCGATTAAACAATTGTTGATTGGTTGAATACATGCCCATAAGCTGCTATGACTACTTGAGGGTAATGACTAGCAGCTAAAGAAATGAGTATTACAGAAGTCTAACTACCATGCCAGTGTTACATCAAATTATTTCCCTTCACCGAAAGTACGGAGTGAAGAAATTTGTGAAGATGTGGAATCGCCTCTCGATCAGCGTATTCCCTCCTTCCAACGGTATCAGCTCTTTTTAAACGAGACGTGGACAGGGATTTGGGCTGTCTGGCATAACAGAAACCGCATTATCTTCCTATAATATAAAATAATTCAGACAAAATATAAAGAGACCAATAGACTAGTACAAGTCAGTATTCAGCAAAGACAGTATTTTCCATATTTTAAAGCGCTTTATGAACGCGTCAATGGTGTGTTTAGCATCACGAACTGGCATAAGAGGCATTCCAAGTTAGTCCTCAATACTAGCAACAGATTTTTAGTTTTCCCTAGTAAGTGTTGTGGTCATATTTTTGAGGAATAATGCTTCAGTGATAGCATATACGACATCGATGCCGTGATTTCAAAGAATCTCTGAATTTTTTGTGAAGAAAAACATCGTGAAGAAACCATAACATATTGTTAGGCTATTTTCTAATACCTGCCTGGCTAGCTACGACTCTCGAAGTGAAAATTTGTCAACATACACCCATATAAGTGTATTCTAGCAGCTACACTTGATAGCGAGTACTCTACTAGTTTTATCTTACCATTAGGTAAGAATGTGGCCAAATGCTAAAAATTATAAAGAATTAAAAAAAGTTATATGTATATAGCTCTCAACATCTTAAATGAAAAAAAAAAGATAAAACACAATATTATAATATGTATTTGAAATTATATAGTAGGTGTACATTGTATCCCAAATTTAGACTTCATTAAACCGAAAGGCAACGCGTCATAAATTTTAAACCTCAGGATATATTTATGTCTCCATACAATTTTATTGGCTGATTCTTTATACGCCTGGCTTCGTGCAGAGGGCGCGGTACTGATACATAGATGAAATCTATGAAATCTTTAATGGTTCTTTAGCAAGGCTGTTGAAATTTTTAGGATACTTTTACGGTTACTTGCTTAGCCTGAAAATTGGATTAATGTTGATAGTTGTTCAACAACTTGAGGGTGGTAGCTAACCTAGAAAGGCAGTTTACATGACTTACCTTAATTACAGGATCTTTTTATTGTAGTTCGATAAGCTGATGGTACTGTTCTTGATGGTAGACACAGTACTATCCTAACACAACCACGACTACAGAGAGATCGTAATCCATCGACAGTCACCGCTGTCAGACCGACCTGGATTAGTTTAACTGGATATGCACAAGCTGATCCCGAAACGCGACACTCAAAAATGAGTCACTATGGCGGACTTTTCACCACATGTGTGGTGGTTGTGTCTCATTTGGGCTGTTATGTACTGCTCTACCACTCCGCTATCGCCATTTCATCGTTCGTTAATTAGCAGGGTAAACCACATGCAGGTGAGGTTGGCTCGGGTGTTTCAATTTAGAAGATGTAATTTTAAACACTTTACATCCCTTTACCATTTTTATTGTTGCACAATGTTGCAAAATAAAGATCGTTAGTCCATCACTGGTTACCACTTTAATGTCTTCTTACAAGCAGCTAAATATAACACTGGTTGATACCAAAACGCAACAAACCAAAAGGGTTACTGTGAGGAGAATAATATGTGCATTGTAGTCTACCCAGTCGAGAACTCTGCCAAAAAAATTTGATTACTTGATATGCTTTTGTTGATCACGAAATAACTAGGAGTGTTTGTATGCCGGGTATTTCATCTAATGCATCGTGGTCGCGATCCAGTTAGACTCAATTGTCGAGTCTCACCACCCAGTTTCATGAAAGCAATGAATTCTTATTCATAGTGCACTGAGTTACTACGTCGATCGATATAAGTTCTAATCCTTACTGTTGCCAGAAAGGACCATTTAAAAAAAATAGTAGTATGTTAAAATTACGTCACTTTGCCTGATGGTAAGAACTATCCAAAAATAGCGATGACCATCGCGAAATCAGCAATCCATCGCCTCTTGTCGCTGTAATATCAGCTTGCAGCCCTAATGAATTTGAAGCCTTAGAAGGGTTCGCCAGTTTCCCGGGATAGGGCGAAAACTGAAGGCACTCTGCAAGGCTTGCAAGCTTCTTGGCAGCTGTATATGGACGCAAGAAAACATATTTGGTATAAGTAGACAAAACTCGGCTTTTCAACAAAGGCAAAAAACTCTTTTTAAATGAAAAAAAAGAAATCACATATTTTAATTATCAGTGACATAAAACTGATTTTTTATACACAGTTTAGTTAAAATAATATTCACTAACTACAATTAAATAAAAATCCTAAAATTATGACAAGTAGGTTTTTCACTATTCACAGCATTAGACTTTTCATTTAAAGAACTGAAGAACGCTGCAAGTAGTTTATTGATTTGTATGGAGATGACTAATTTTCATATACATATTTCCAGATGTATAAAATGCTTTACTTGAAATATTTTAACAATAATGTAACATTATAGAGATGTAAAGGGTTATTCAAAAGCATACCTATACCTATAGCAATGTATTGTTTTGCATTAATAAAATGTTGTATGTTTAGTACAAATAAAATTCTATAAGTTAGATACGTCATATTTGCATTCATATCGTATGTCATGGTGCAATATACAAACCGCACTTAATAGCACAAAAATACACCCTTTTTACGGACTTGTAGCAATATGAACCTTTAAATTTTTTTTAAATCTTACGGCTAATTCGTTTTTTTTTTTTCATCGTGGCGGAATGAGACTCAGGCCATTCGACGCAAAAAAAAAGTGCGTGCGTACAAAGTACACAGGTCAGAATTGAAACTTCATTGGCAAACTAATTTTTAAATCTCGTTTATATTTATACTAATCTAAAGCTTTAGATTTCCGAGACTTCGAGGAAGGAAAAATGGAAGATATGTTAGGAATTTAATTGGCATTAAAATATTAAGTATATTAAATTCTTAAATGACGAGTGGCAAAATAATATGCCACAAGTTATTTGTAAATATTAAAACTTCCTAACCTTCAAACGAATTAACAAAAAAAAAATGTATATTAACAAGAAGATAAATATATTACTTACTCTGAGCAAATGTTTAGTATAGTACGATTTCCAAATTTATCACAAAATGTTTATTTATAAATTTAACTCATTGTTTACACATTGTCTCAACGGCTACGTGCTTCGTGCTACGTTCGCCCTTTCTCACTCTCTCTCAATCGGTCACAATCGTTCTCTCCCTCTCTCTCTCAAAACGTTGCACATTTCCGTGACGCGTTGCATCCGTAAAAATTTTACCCTCACGCGCGCAATGAAGTTTCACTTCAAAAAATCTAATTCTAACAGTGTTTTCAGTCTACTTACGAAAATTTTTCTACTTACAGCAAATACGTTTTCTTGCGTCGATATATATTGGTTTATTCTAAAACGCGACAAACCAAAAGAGAGTATCTATAGGTGCTTGGTGATAGATTAGCTGTGTGGGAACTAGACAGACGGGATTTGGAAAATTCCCTACTATGCTGTGTCGTTTCATCACGACGTTTTGTTTTACCGAAAGCTCCGGTTCATTTACAGTTTTTTTAATCAACTAATTTGCTCACCGATACATTATATCTGTTAAATTAATCTCGATAATTTCGAAACGAGGGTACCGTGTGCAATTAAGACCGCCCTAAATAACGTTCGTAAATCACTGGGGTTGTAAAAACACGGTTTTATGTACCTTGTTATGCAAGTTCATACACAACCAGCTATTTAGTATAATATGTTAAATGTAATAAATACCTTTCTATAATTAAAATACAGAGCGCTTTTTGGAGCAAAAACCAAGATTAATTTTCTAACTAGATTTTGCTGCTCGTTTAGGATTTTTTAATGATTCTCTAATTGTGAAATCGAGACATTGATTTAGCGGCAAGCGGTCCCCAAACAAAGCTCTTTCTAGATAAACATTATGTAAGCCTTTCGAGAGCGGCTTCTATAAAAACAAAGGTTGAAATATAATATTTTCTTCTGCTACAAAGTAAAGTTATTACGTTTTACTAAATGCGAGGGGATCGTGCATTAAAAATATATTATTACATATATTTTTTTAATAATAAATTTCGTATTTAAGTTATTTAGAAATTAGGGTAGGTATTCTATATTTTTCAATAAAAAAAATATATTTGAAAAGCATTCTAGATATAGTTTATCTTTATATAACTATTGATTTTTTTTATACAGATGATCAGGAAAAGTGACTGTTAGTGGACTAAATTTGGATTGGTGGTCACTTACCTACGAGTAAACGAGGCATCGGACGCCCACCAGCTCGTTGGGTTGACGATATTAAAGTCTCGATTACACCTGGATAAGATTAGCTCAGAAGCGGGATGAGTGGCGTACAAGAAGAGAGACCTATGCTCAAAAGTGAGCAACCAGTGTCTAAAATGGATGACGATGTAGAACAAGAAATAAGCAAGTAAATATTTTTTATATAACATTACTAGCTATTAACACTTCATTATCATGGATAGCTTTTTTGAAATAATACTATACAAAAATAATAGAGGCGACTGAGGAACATTTATTGCTTTTACCATAATACGTGGGTAGTGAAAATGCCGTTAGATTTTACGTACAGTCTAGTCGACAAGTTGAAAATGGTACAAAATAGAGATACTGCTCTTATAATTATTAGCGCCTAGAAAAATATGCCAAAAGCGTGTATTAACACATAAAAAATTGCGAAAATTATAAACAATTAAAGATGAAGAAAATGGCATTTTGTTTTTTGCTCATATTTCATAATCTATTAATATTAAAGAAATTTCAAAAAAAGATTCTGAAATAGAAGGAAATTTTCAATAAATAACTCCTAACTCTCGGAACTCTATCTCCATTATTAATTAATTTAATTTAACGCTGAAAATAGGTCTGCGCGCGACGTTTTTAGATTGCGCGCGCGGCGTCAAAAGCGAGTACGGCACATCAATTAATTAATTTAAGGTATTGAATTTTCCTCCTCTTTCAGAATCTTTTTTTGAAATTTCTTAAATATTAATAGTTTATGAAATATAAGCAAAAAACGTAATGCCATTTTTTTCATCTTTAATTGTTTATAACTTTTGCAGTTTTTTATGTGCTAATACACGCTTTTGGCACATTTTTCTAGGCATCATTCCGGATCCAATGAGCTATCGTAAATAATTTTAAGAGCAGTATCTCTATTTTGTACCATTTTCAACTTGACGACTAGACTATTAGGTACGTACTCGGAGAAACATAATTCAAACTTATTCACCATTTTGATGTTTATTACACTATGTTCATAGTTACAGTCTATCTTGTTTACACTACTCTGTGGTCCTCTTCCATATGTATTACTTTTATCGCTTGTTGTTTCTACTTGGTTGTTTAAAACAGAACTGTCCTGGCTCGGAAAATAGTTTTCTTATATACTCAAATAAATGATGCACGAAACCATTAGAGTGGCCTTGAATTTTACGATATTATTTTTATATTACGTAATCGGATTGATATGGTTTGAATATGTTTGTAAACTGCGATGTTTTTTCAATAACTATTAAGTACTCAATGTTTTAAGTAGATTCTAGACAATTCGAGCAATTTTAAGAAAAGTGAATTTTAATATATATTTTTACTCAGGTCGTAATATTACGCTAGATAAAAAAATTAGTGCGCTAATAATTTGACCACATAGTAAAAATATTACATCGAGTATTGATAAATCAGAAAGAAAAAATCAGTTGTATTCTTTCCCACGACCCTTGTAGGTACATGTTATAATAGACTGATAAATATAGGTAATAACCTTGTTAAATAATGAACGCAAAAAATATTTTTTGTCCTGCCAATTTAGATGAAATATTAACAAGAAAATAGAATATGAGTAGGTAATTTTTGTGAGGCCAGTATGAAATGTAATATGATTACAAAGATATTAAAGTATATAAAACAGCTACTTATTAGATTTTATAAAAAGAAGTGACAAATTAAGTGCGTTTTACATACTTTAGATAGGTATACTAACTTCGTCTTATAAGTAACTTAGTTTTCTTGAAATACATAAAATTTTCAAGGATCACATAACTAACAAACATGAACGCTTGAGAATTTGTAAACTTTTGTAATAAATTATCTAATTATGACAAGAATTTATAATAAAACGACTTAAGTACCTACATTTTAATACAATAGGCGCTGCGCTGCATTCGGGGCAACATGAGCGATTTAGATATACGTCTGTCTCTTTTTGGTTAAATTTTTTTATGTTCTTGGCCATTGTAATATGGAAATGGCGCTCTTGGTAATTGGGTAGTTAATAATTTAATTATGTCCTTAATTTAAAAGTGAACGACGAAATCATCACATATGAATCCGATAGAATACGTCTGGGATCTATTGAAAAGCTCACCTCATCTTATGTTCATCATTATCAGCATCTCAGCCGAAAGATGACCATTGCTGGACATAAACCGTAAGGTTTAGAAACAACAAGGTGATGTCTTAATACAGTCAATATATTTAAGACACTTAACAAGTAGTCGTTACACGTAGTGAGACGAAAGTGACTTCTATACTAATATTATATAGCTGAAGAGTTTGTTTGTTTGGTTGAAATGTTTAAGTTTTCGATAGTCCATTTATCAATGAAGGCTATAGGCTATACAACATCATGCTACGACCAATAGGAACGGAGAATAAATGAAAAATGTTGCAAAAACGGGGGATTTTTTTTCCTTTCGAAAGCTTCCACTGCGTGCGCTGCGTGAATGGTTAAAGTTACGCAACAATAGTGTGTCACAGAATTATTTATCTTAAAAATTTTAAAATAAGTCTGCGACAGTATATGACTATCTTTTAAGGTTTACTCAATATAACCTTTTTTATGGTAATAAAATTTGTTCTAAAATAATGAATTATTTGCGAAGGTGTTTTTATATATATGTGGTATTAATCGTTATCGAAATAAATACGTTATTCATCACGAGTATTTAATTTCGAAGAAAATTGCCTTTTAAAGTATTTGATTTAAATGAATATCTTAGGAGATATCAAAGTTTTAAAATAACTTGGCAGCAAAATAATGATCAAGTATCGCGAGCGCATTTTTATTACGCGGAATAATGTGGGAGGCGGGCGGTACCTATCACATACTGCCTACGGACCACTCTCTCTAATCCTTTCTATCTCTCTCTCTTATATGACGCAGATGAAGTTGCCGGGTCAGCTAGTTAGGCATAATGTTGCCATAAACTTATTAGTGATGTCACATAAACCCTGCCCCAATAATAGACACAACGACCGATCCCGCGCTGTTTGTATTCAGCTTGCTCCTACAACATTTATCAGGTCGTCGGTCTATTTGTGGTCAGTCTACCCAGGCTGCTTCTTCCAGTAGGTACGTAGCCACCACTCAAGAACTCCCCACCGGCCATCCGTTCCACGAGGTACGTGCCTCACACGCTGCCACTTCAGTTTCGCAATTCTTAGAGCTATGTGATACTTTGTATTACTTTGGTTCTTATCCAGATCTCCTCATTTCTGATGTGATCACACCAATAAACTCCGAGCATTGCCCTTTCAATTGCCCTTTGAGCTCCTATTAATGTAGTTGAACTGCGAATAAACGTAGTTGAAGAATGGGAGAGACTATCACAGAAGACAATTGATAACATCATTCTCACCAGTCACTATGTCCAGGTGAGAGAAACTTTAAAAGTACATGGATAAAGCATGCTATATTAATTTGATTTTTTCTAATTTTTAATTATCCAACTCAACTTAACTTGATTACCTAAAGAAAAATTTACATAAAATATTTTTTTCCTTTCCTTTTTTATATAAATCTCGTTTTTATTTTAAAATGTGTAGTCTTAAAAAATATATACATTAGATTTTTAAGTTATGCTAAATTTGCCGGTGTAGAAAATATATTAGACAATTCAACAGACAATACATTTAGCTTGTTCGTTTGATAACTTTATTGCTTCGTATAGCGCTTTCGGGCAGGTTTTGTAAAAGATATATTGTCTTCACTGTCTTCAGAGTTGCAGAGCTTCATAGCTACTCTGCGAACCTATCCAGTCGTCAGTTGATTTCGGAGGATAGCGTACGTCCGCTGTACCACCGCCACGAAAAGTCGTATCGTTCTATCTTTCGAGATTTATTCTGTGTTTTTTATGCGGAAATTTATTTGATTTATGTGTTATTTTTAACTTGTATATATTTTTAGTAATTCTTGCAAAACGATAAACTTTAAAGATAATTTATTTTGTGATAAACGTTTATTGGGAACTTTGTTGCTTTATAAAATAAATAAAGGTAAGTATTTTTAATTAAAATAATTTTGAATTCTTTTATTGAAAGAGTTGTGATATATTAAGTTCAAAAATAACTTATATAGTTTACACATGCTATAATACCATAATAAATTGAAAAAATATTGTTGATTATCTTAAAATACATGTATATCAGATTTATCTTGTTTCCATAAATAATTTCTGTTACCAAAAACAGTATACAAGGTTATTGTAAAATTATTAATTTAAAAATAACTACCACGAAGATTAAATAATTATTATAAATCAAAAATCTATATTACATTATATTATATATTTTAAGTATATTAAAAGAAATATAAGATAAAGGACGCTCATAAATCAAATAAAAAATATCGACATATATTTCAAAAAATGTTTTCTTAACTTTTTCCTATGAAATCATAAGAAAATAATATAAATTCTGAAAATGACAATAAAATAATATAAGCATTTAAAGAAACAAAAGGATTTTCTTTCGTTGTCAAAAAGGAAAATATTTGAAGATTCACTTTAAAACGCAGTAACTAGATAGAACACGAAAAGTGCCTACCGACAGTGTTGACAGTTGACCGTGGTGATACATAATTAAGAGCACCACCTTGCAACGGTATCGATATATTTTCCTTCATCCAAATCTCAGGTTACCAAACGGAGTTATCACTAGTCCACAATTTTCTAAAATACTGTATAGAATTATTCCGGAGTTATGGTTCAATTTCACGTTCATAAATTACTTATTAAAATATAGTAAAAAAAAGTGATGAGTTATATACCCGTAACGTGTAAGCTAAGCCGAAGGCATTATGATCACCGACGGTTTCTTGTACTCTTAACTTTGTAACTTACTTGGTAATTACTTTACGTGTGGCTTCAAAATTATATAAAAACCTAAGCCCTCGATAAATTATTTTCAGTTAAAAAGGATCAAACCTATTACTAAATATTTCCTTCAAATCCACATTCAGCGGTTGCTCTACGAAATTATAGTTCAGAGTCCTTCTTTATCCAGATTCAGTAAATGAATTGTCCAAAAATTTTTTTTTTCAGTTAATATATTATTTACTTAAAGTTACCGCAACCCGAGCGAGAATAAACTTTTTAACTTAATTTACTTTCCTCGGGATTAGTATATTTCGGTTGTAAGTAATCTAAAACGCCTATCTTCAAGACTTTCCAAAATTTTCATTTTTAAATGGAAATATATTATTTTGTTGCGAATGCATATGAATGAAAATTCAATGTGGAAAGTTTTATTCGAATTATTTGGGAGATCAATCCTTGCTGAGTCTTCAAAAAAAGAAGACTTATTTAATTAATCTTGGATAGTACAAAACAATTTTTAACAAAGAAGAAAACTAACTTCAATGATTTCGAAGAGTTTTCTCGTATATCTTCGAAGTTTAACCACTCAAAGGTCCAATAATCGGACTACCCTTGAAGTATCCCCTATCTAACAAAAAAATTATCATTAAAATCGATTTATAAACAAAGAAGTTATGGCTAAACATCCATAAAAAATACATTCCATTTGCGTAACCTCCCGTCTTTTGTTTAAGTCGGATATAAACATTATCTAAATACAACATTTCTAAATCGTTATAGTAAACTCGAACAAACCAATTACATGTCAAACAGTAGATTACCTACTCATTTAATAAAGTTATTAGATAGTAAGAAACAAGTAAAATTTGTTCTTTGTTTTTGTCTTTTATTTTATTTTTTACTAGCTGTGCCCGCGGCTTCGCTCATGTGGACTAAAGAATACCGTCGATCTGGCACACGCACGACACGCACGAATCGTGCTACCCTCGGCCCGTTCCTGATTGCTTATTGTGGGTGATCCTTAAAAGATATAAATATGCTGTCGCTGACTTTTTGTAGGTCTTTTTAATGTCTACAATTATGTAGTACATTAATTTGATATGTCTTTTATTGTTTACTCAGCGTAAGCTATTTAAGCACTAAATTGATTTACCATGACCAGTTTCTTTTTTATTTGCGCCGAGCTCTAATTCTTTTGCTAAAACAAAAGTTGCCCAAGTTACTCCTTATAATATCAGCTGTCTATCAGTAAAAATCTCGGCAAAATCGGTCGAACCATTTCGGAGATTACCCGGAATAAACAGACAACAATTTAAAAAATGTTTTTTTTTTGTTATACACTCTCAAAAGCTTTTAGTAAAAAGCTGTTTTTTTTTGACATTACAAACACACAATTCAATTTTATTTATTGTATAGATTTACAAAAATAGCCGATACACGAATTAACAAACTATCCACTTACAATATATTATATTTAAGTAGCTCTAAAATGTGGACGCATTATAATCGCTCCCAACATTATATTCCAGTAAAAACTAATACAAACAAGACATCATTAATAAAATTGTTACAATTCTTCTTTAAATACATAATAGAAAAAAAATATATAGTAACTAAGAAAATCAAAATTTACTTTCTACTCCCAATGCATAATAGGAGATATACAGTTTGTTTTAGTCGAACAAGTTAGTGCGTGACCATCCCAAGTGAGAAACGTTGGCGGGGATGAGGTAGCACGACATACGTCACTACAGTACACTAAAGTAAACAGTATTTTGTTTCGGCAGTGTTCTAGAAATAATTACATAAAGCCGTACGGTAGATAAACACGCACTAGAGCTTCCCTCTGACTGTATTTCTTGGCTCACCAAATTACTTATTTGATAATGCAATTAATATATCATTATTATCTTTTCACCAAAATATATTATCTACTAGAAATTTTGTAAGTTTTAATTTAAATTAAAGTATATTGTACCTCGTCCCCACCAACATCTGTTAAAAACATAGGACGGTCGCGCACGAACTTGTCAGACTATAATTTCATTTACACGGTAGCACCCATAACGGCACAAATAAAGAAGTCTGCAAATTCTTACCTTTGCCGTACCGTGCAGAAGTGGAAGTCTCCCAGCTAACGTGTTTTCCTCTTTTCTATGATACTGGGTTCTTCAAACGAAGCGTAAATAGAAAATTTAGCAGGGCCACATGAAATCGACAACTTTAATTTTGAAATTGTTGATACTAACCTAAGACATTTTTATATTTACCCGCGCTCTATTTTGGCAATATTAAAGTCAGGTAATTAATTGCCTGACATTTTCTTAGTCACGAATTATCCAGTGTAACGGTTATAAAATATATAATCATTTCGTTCTAACAACAAAAATAACATATAATATCTTTCATATTCTTTCCCTTTTTTGTGTACTATATAACTGGATGCATTATTTATAGTTTTTATGTATAGTTTAATTATGCTGTTTTTAGTGCAATGATGATGGTGTATGATCCGTCTATAAATAAAATGTCATTGACACTAAAGACGTTGTTTGTGGACTGTACTGTAGGTACTTATTATAAGGTGGTCTATCCAGTCAATTTGTCTGGGTTGTAAAACAAAAAAATATTTTCGTTGATACTAAAACAAAAGTCAAATTATTATAGGTTCCATAGATGAAAATCCAAAGTGATGAAGGTGAATCATCAATTACAAATGCGCAAATTTAAATATTTTAACATAATCAAAAGCTCGTTAGATTTTCAGTTAAATAGCACCACACAGTCGTTAAAGTGTTTTACAACACCTTAGTTAGACAGGTGTGATTAATTTTGTATTGTTTGAGGGCTCACAATATAACGTATGTTAATTCTCCACTCTAATAACATCTATCACTGACTGCGACTTAAGTCTTAAAGAAGCTTATATTTCTTTTTTAAATAACACAGTAAGTTAGCTGCATTACACATGATGGTAAATATTAAAATATTACACAATTCGAAACAACGATGACCGCCCGGAGATTATTATTATTATTATTTGGTAAGACACACTAGCAGCTAATTAGCTGATGCGTGCGTATCAAATAGCTTGGAGATATCTTCCTTGTCCAATCTACTCTTAAAGGAGGTTATGGTAGGAGCCATCACAACTTTTTCTGGAAGTTTGTTCCATGCTGTGACCACTCTGTTAGGCAAGAAATGCTTCATTGGGTTTCTTTTTACTGGGAATTCCCAAAGTTTCAAGGGATGACCTCGTAGGTGTTTATTTTCATTTGACTTAAACATATCTTTAAGGCTGGGCACATCGTAATAATTAGTGAGGATTTTATAAGTTTCGATTATCCTGCCCCTTTGTCTACGCTGTTCTAGTGTGGTAAGACCAAGGTTTATGAGGCGCTGTTCATAGGGTCAGTTACGCATTGCATACACCATCTTAGTAGCCCTTCTCTGTACATTATCAATGAGCTTGATGTCTTTTTTGAAGTAGTGATCCCAGATAAGCATGTTCAAAAAGTGGTCTTATATAGGTCTTGTATAACTTTACAAACGTTTTAGCTGTTAGGAATTTAAATGCCTTGCGAATGATATAAAGGATCGAATTAGTTTTCTTCACAACACCAAGCACATGAGTTCCCCATTTAAGATCTTTGGATCCTGTAACTCCCAAGTCTCTTTGTGTTTCAATTGCGATTAATTGCTCACCACCAAGATAGTATATCTGACAAGGATTATTACTACCAATGTGTGCTTATTCACATTTAAAGTTAGAAGCCAGTCATGAGTCCACTTAAAAATCGCATTAAGGTCATTCTGTATAGCTCGCTAGTTGCTTCGAGGGTTAGCAAAAAGTTTGGTATCATCAGCAAAAAGCGAAAAACGTAGTAGCAGAGTATTTTTAAAGTCTGAGAGGAACAAGATAAAGAGCAATGGACCAAGCACCGAACCTTGAGGAACGCCACTGAGGACACTTCGCGGATCGGAGATGACTTCGCCAATGCGCACCCGAAACGTTCTACCAGAAAGGAAGTCGCATATCCAGGCTAAATGCCTCCACGTATGCCAAGGTGTTCCAATTTGTGTATGATGCGTTTCAGAGGAACACGGTCAAATGCCTTCTCATAACCCAAGTAAAAGATATTTTAAGCAATTTAGTAAATTGGTTGTAACAGATCGTTTTGGGATGAAACCATGCTGCTCATCCAGGGTAATCTTTTCATGTATTAGAAATTCTCTTATGTGGCAAGCTATCATCATCTCCATGGTTTTGCACAATACACTGGTCAAACTTATGGGCCTATAGTTGACGGGCAGTAATTTATTTCCTTTTTTATAAATCGGTACTACATTTGCCGTTTTCCAGTCAGCTGACACTATTCCATCCTTCAGAGTTTTGTTCATCATTTTCGCTATTTCGTCGCTTAGAGCTCCTGAGCATTTTTTCAATACCACTGAGGGTATGTCGTCTGGCCCTGATGCTGTAGTATCACTGAAGCTAGATAACTTCTTTCTTACTAAGTCTCTAGTAATACTTAAGTCTTGAATAGAGTTTATGACTCTAGGAACGTTGATATTTGGCATCGGTCCATCAGGCTCGTTGACGAAGTTCAATTTAAACTGATCAGCGAAGGCTTCGGCAATTTGTTCAGGCTTCATAACAAGTTCATTTGAGACATTTTTTATTACGTTAGGGATGCAGATTTTAGAGTTCATTTGTTTTCTTAGGTAACTGTAAAAAGCCTTAGGATCTGAGTCTATAATAGTTGATTCGAAAGTGGTTCTTCTGTTTCTAGATAGACTAATAATTTTATTATTGACCTTTCTATATTCTTTATATGAGTGTTCATTTTGATCAATTCTATAATTATTTCACAGTACTTTTTTCAGTTTTGTTAACTTGACTATATCTTTGTTAATCCAGGGTTTGTTGGTGCAACGTTTATTATATATTTTCTTTTTTGGTATAAAATTATCTACTGCGTAAATCTTTATATAAAAAATCTTGTATGGACCTGTTAGTAATTAAATAACTTCTTAACAACTTGACTGATAAAGTTTATATTCATATAATCAATCACATGATTTTGCGAGACGATGATTTATAGTAAGGATGTGGCGGAATCAGATATTCGAGATGCGTATTATATAGGACTAAATAATTATAGACATTAAAAAGACCTACAAAACAAATCCGCGAGAGTATACGCCTATCTTCTAAGGACCAGCCACAATAAGCATTTTTGTCTTTAAAGTTGCCGGAAGCGGGGGAGCAAGATTCGCGCGGGCATTCTATAGTCCACGTGAGCGAAGCCATAGGCATAGCTAATAGACAATAATAACAATAATAATCTTCATTTGAACATGTGATCTAGCAAAATATGTATCAACAAAACATAATTGACAATTCACAATACAACTGTATGTATACCAGGATGAAGTTTAATTAACTGACCAAGACGCCAATGAATTCGGGGAAGATCTCCTTATTTTATTAAAACCTATAGATACCTATAAACCTAAAAATTATAAAGAGGTAGTATGAATTTTGTAAATTTGTGTAGAAATATAGTAATCTCCAGAACCACTGTAACTATTTGAATTTTTTTTATTTTTAAATGACTTAAAAAAAAAAGGAGTGTTCTCAATTCGATTTTATATTTTTAATGGATGTTCAGCCAATAACGTCTTTGTTTGTGAACCGATTTGGATGATTCTTTTTTCGTTTGAAAAGGGATATCTAATGGGTGGCTTCCAATTTTATTTTATTGTCATTGGACATTAGACTTCGAAGATACACCAGAAACTCCTCAAAATTATTAATGTCCGTTTTCTTTTTTTTTTTGATATAAATTGTTGGGTTTTCTAAATGGCAACACGGGCTCACCAGGGTATGTGACGCGCCTAGCGCCATCTGAGAGTCGTTAAGAAGCCGTTGCGACAACTGAATCGCTCGCGCACGCTAATATTCTAAAACACTAAAAATTATTATAAAATTGTGTTGTGTGTGGAAAAAACCCATTCTGGAGCGATGCTACGTCCCGGGACACATGCCCCGACTTGCGACAGCCCAAGGTGAGTAGAACCGTGCACATCCCATAATACTTCATTAATTTCAAATTTAAAATAGCTATCGAATCACACATAAATTGTCTTGTATAATTACAATCAATAACAAAATGTTTATTTTCATAACTTTATTAAAAAAAGTTTATATAAAATGTATTAGTTTCAGTACAAGTCTGGTTATCACATAATACATAGCAATAGGAACTTTTTTTACTACAGTATGTCCCATCGCACTTCTCGAGGTTTTTACTGTATTCTACAATGATTTCAATGCAATTAATCCGCTTTTATTTTTGTACCAGTTGACACAAACTTTAGTTATACTTTGCCTAATAAAGCTAAAAAGAAAACAATAAAAACTGTTGGAAGAGAATGTAAGTCTACCGTTAAGCGACATTAATGTAAAACCAACAGATTAACCACGTATTACCATATTATGTAAATGAGACATGGCGTACTCTGTTTGCGCAAATTTATCTTTATCCATCCTTATAATTGAAACTCGAGAATTTTTCTATTATGGGTTGTGTAGGATCAAAACATCTATGTTTACATGTACAATATACGTGTGATTTTACTTAAATAACGTTTTAAATTGTGTACAGATGTACGTATCTATCTAATACGTGAAACAAAAACTTTAGGTACCTTTTAAAGCGTATTGCGTGCACGGAAGACTGTGAGATTTGGCATGGTTAAAGTTTATATGGAGAAGGAGTGCAGAAAGCTAAAATGTATCTATAATATCTTTTAGTAATATATTAAATTTAATAAATTAATACTGCGAATACTAAAACGACCAGTCCTATTGAATTTAGACCCCCCAAAATATTGACATTGTCACTCAATCAAAAGTGACAGCAAGTGATGTAGATAATATTCATTGTTTAGGTTCATAAATACTGTAAATGTCAAACAGAAAATAGTCTATGATTAAAAAGTCGCTGGTCGAATTTCGAGCTTAGGGCGATCGCTAGTATACATTATTATACATTTAAATGTTATTTTATTGTTTAATGGTAGCGTATACGGTAATCAACACAAGTTGGAATCATTGCAATGAGGCTCGATTTACCATAGCGTGATGGGTTTTTTTTTTATAATAGCGCGGCAAGTTGACGGTACTTACCTTGTTGGTAAGCACAGTACAATCCTGATACAACGGTGACCACCGAGAGATCTTAATTCACCGACGGTAGCTGCTGTCTGGCCGGCCTGCATTAATTAAACTGGATTTGCACAGGCAGATCCCGAAAGGCGACACGCAAAAACAAGTCACTATGACGGACTTTTTACCTCATGCATGGTGTTTGCGACCCAGTTGGGCGAAACAATCCTATCATTCCGCTATCGCCATTTCCTCGATTGTTAATAAGTAAATTTAAAGATGTAATCGATACCCCTTACACTTCTAAAAGAGAGAGAAGTAGAGCATTTTATTTGTTCATTTCATTGTTGATCTTTCAATTTTTATTAATGCTTGTAGAATGAACTATGCTTATCCCGCTAAGTTACTTTGTCGTACTACTATGAAAAAAATATGTGTGCAATTTACAGGTGGTAGAAGTGAAACCTTCACATATATGTTTTTTTTTTAAATTCAGAAAATGATCAACACACTAATTTAAAGATTATGAAAATGTACATACAAGTACTCACAATCATTGTTTACAATATCATTTTCAATTAATGCACATTTGAAATATCCATCGTAACCTAACACAATATCAATCAGTAATAGAATGTCATATATGTTGTCTAAAAAGTTTTTGTTTCGTGCCTTTTTGGTGAGGTAATAAAATTCATTATTTAGTGCAACAAACTGCTTTTGTACCCATTTACCATTGCTTAAAACTTTCCTATCTCATTTTTTATCGACTATCAAATCACAACGATACTAAAGAAGTTCTCACTTCAAAAAACATAAAGTAAATAATAACACTACAATTTAATAAAATTTAAATATTCTTGCAGGTAGCTGTTGATTGGTTTCGTGCATCTGCTTCTTTTTACATATTTTTTCTAAGCACAAGACACGTTTAGTGAAGTACAAGGATATATTAGAAAATATTAGATGACTTATTCTTCAAAATTTTAGAGGTAGTAGACAGAGAAATTTCTTCGTAGACTTCTCTCTACTTGCCACAGTACGGCTAGTGGAATGCCTCCAGCCTACAGAAGATCGTGGCCAAATAACCTAGGCTTCCAGAGCTCTTTGGGATAGGGGGGTTTAAGCTCGGTAATGCATTCATAGGCAACAGTAATCGCTTATCATCAAAGCCGTAAGCTTTTTTGCAGCTTTTGTTGTATAAAAAATATTTTCCTTGGTAATAGAGCCATACAATATGCAATGTTGTATAGTAAAAACTCTTTATCAAATAAATTATAAGATCTATAACTTTTTCTAACGCCGAAATTGTATATTCCTAAAAAAGTACTAATGTCGTAATTCAAATATCTTGTTATTTCAATGTATATCAACATGTCAACAAATGTAATATTGGGCTAAGGGCTCGGATGCCTGGGGTACACATAGTTCTATCTAATTCAATAACCATAATTCAGAGATAGCTATATCCATGTTCAAAAAAATGACTTTCAGCTGATGATAAGTAAAATACACTCCACGAAGCGCATCATTATTTCTAGTTTTATACCCATGTTGTGCAAGTGATGCACTACCTCGCCCTTTGTATCACTTATGAAGAACACTAGGTTTGATATCTTAAGTAATTCGATACATCAAAGAACCTTTACTTTTGTCTGTTTCCAATCATAATCCATTTAGCTTAATAGCTGATAACATCTTTAATCATGATTACAATTGCCAGGGATTCAAAGGCGCACAAAACTCCCCGCTCGTATTCACCTTCCCCTTTAGGAATTCAGAAAGTGATGATAAATTAACCACAGTGTGAGCGAAAACATTTTTTATTATGGAGCGTTATGAATTTTTTTGTCATTTAACATTCCTCAGTTGGATACTTTTTTATTGTCTTTCCATTTACCAGCTATTCGCGTTGTAAATTTACTTTATTTTATTTTTATACCGGGAGTAAAGTATCTAGAAAAGTAATGGCAAATATTATAGAAATAATAGATTTTTTATTATATAATACTTCGGGACGTTGACAGTACTGTCCCTGATGGTAAACACAGCAGAATCCAAACACAACGGTGACCACCGAGAGATTGAAATCAATCGGCGGTATCCGCAATGTCGCCGACCTGCATAAATACGTCTTCAAGTAACTCTTAAAGGACCCGACGTCGGCCGAGAGAAGGTTCCACAGCTTCAAGTATTCGTTATTCTGAACATTTTTATTCCACTGTAAATGTGTTGCTGAAAGCGATATAGTCTCATTGGCAGTACAGTTGGCGTTTACCAGCATGGTTTCCTTTTCTGTAACGAGTTTAAGCTTTCAATAAAATTAAAAATCAAAACTAATCAATAAAACTGGTAATACTAGCGCTCCTAACCAAAAAGAGTCAGTCTTTTTTCTAGGTTTTAAAATTTCCATCTTCAGGTATGTCAAAATTTACCAACTTTAGAAATAAGTACAATTAATAATATTTTTAATGTGTTTACAGAACGAGAATAATTTTTTTTGGTATAATAAAAACACCAACAAGATTTATATTCCAAAAAATTATAAGATTACCGACAAAAAAAGACAAAAAATGCAATCTTAATTATAGGAATTTATTATGATTACACACGATGAGCTGTTAAGATATTTAATTAAAAAAGAACACGAAAGAATTTAGAAATGTAATAAGATAAAACAAATTAAACCACAACAAGGCACATTATTTCGCTCACGTGGACTACAGAATGCCCGCGCGAATCTTGCTCCCCGCTCTCGACTATTTTAAAGATATACATGCTTATTGTGGGTGTTCCTTAGAAGATAAATGTATACTCTCCCGAACTTTTTTGTAGGTCTTTTTAATGCCTATAAATGTGTACTACATTAAGTTGCTATATCTCTTGTGGTTTACTCAGCATAAGCCATTTAAGCGCCTGAATTGATTCACTATGACCAGTTTTTTTTTATTTGTGCGGAACCCTAATTCTTTTTCTAAAATAAAAGTAGCCTAAGTTACTCCCTATATCATCAGTTATCTATCAGTGAAAGTCCCGTCAAAATCGGTACAACCGTTTCGGAGATTACCCGGAACAAACCGACAGACAGACAGAAATAAAAAAAATGGGATTTTTGTTATAGGTATCGTATATACTTTCATATGCATGTAGAGGTAACCATAGAAAAGGGAGGATCCTCCGACCAGACGGGTGTTATGTCTGGCGGGCAGCTGCCCAACGGTTGTAGTCGGGTTCTTGTATATACACTCAATTGAAGAGTTAATTTCTATAGCGCGATGTAGGATGCGTCGTATGTGGCTCGATAGATGTCGCTATGTGTATGTCGCTACATCACTCCCCTCCGAGACCGGAGGTCGATATCAGGTTGAGTCGTCCATACATCATCTAGTGATGCTTGCCGGGCCAGTGGGATGTTCCAGTGAGTCGGAACCAGATGCCGCATAGTTCACGGTGAGTCGGAACTGTCTGCGGTGATGCCCCAGTGAGTCGGGGTGATGCCCCCAGTGAGTCGGGGTGATTGCCCCAGTGAGTCGGGGTGATTGCACCAGTGAGTCGGGGTGATGCCCCAGTGAGTCGGGGTGATACTGCAAGAATGCTCCAGTGAGTCGGAGTGTTGCAGTGCTGCGTAGTGACTGGCTGCTGCGTCGACCAGGAGAGAAGTGCATCTCTGCTTGCTGACCGGCCGAAGTGCAGTGTGCTGTGCCAAGGTCGCTGAGAAGGCTGTGGGTGATGACCAGGAATGCGCGTCCGCTGCATGCTGGTGGTCAGGATACCCGTAGTAGCCGTGGATGCTGGCTGGCTGTATGACTCGCTGCTCGAAAGTTTGTGGAAGTGATAATGACGTCACGATGTAGCTGTGCGAAGAAAGTTGCGCTGACGTTCATGCTCGGGGTCACCAGTGTAGAAGAACCATCGAAAAGGGAGGATCCTCCGACTAGACGGGTGTTATGTCTGGCGGGCAGCTGCCCAACGGTTGTAGTCGGGTTCTTGTATATACACTCAATTGAAGAGTTAATTTCTATAGCGCGATGTAGGATGCGTCGTATGTGGCTCGATAGATGTCGCTATGTGTATGTCGCTACATGCATTTAGTAAAAAACTGTTATGTTGACATTACAAACAGACACTTCAATTTTATTAATTGTATAGATTATTTCTAGACATCACAATCATTCATATAATGATCCACCTTATAATCTTTTGATAGTAAAACCTGCTTGACATGGTACTTGAAGTTATTGTCCGGTAAATCGGTACGTACTGTACTTTAGAACTTCATTGTGAAACCTAGCATTATTACCTAAAAACTCATATTTACTGTTGCAGCTGCGTAATTTAGAACCATCACGTATTAAAGTAGGTAGTTTGTTATTAATTATTTTCTCTCGTCGCTAAGCATTATGATATCCAGTTTTCGATTTGTTGTTGTCGCCACTTCTCTCGCTGGATATTCGCATCATAATTTGCTATTTATTTCGTATCGCAGGTTGGTTCCATATTTGCGTGGGATCAACCATAAGTTTGGTCCAAACGGGCACGGATCCTTCTCATAGTGAATACGGCTAACCTGGTTCATTGTCAGAAGTGACATAGTAATCGTGGTAATATCGTAATAATATCGTTTTCATAAAATAAAAATAGCTTTCTTTTTGTCACTGCCATTATTACTTGACAAAATTAAGTAGGCAGTAACCACTAAATTACAACGATCTAAAATCTAATCAATTTATTTCAATATCATCACTCCGTATGTTTATTGGAATAAGCATTAAGACTAAAATTATAGTTTGTATGTATTATTAATAATATTTATTTGTAATCTCGAATTAGTTAATATTACTTGGTTCACTTATTGTTTGAATTAGCGTTAATATACAGTCCATTCAATTTTTTATCGTTCTAAATTATTTTTATTAGTTTAATTTTGTAATTTAAAATGTCAAAGGCTGCCGCTCGTCGTGGTTTAGAGCTAAAGCGATCCATTGCTATCAAACGCATTGATGACTGCTTGTCATCAGCCTTAGAGGCCCAAAATGATAAATCTTGTTTGCCAGTTTTCTTGTCACGGTATAGTCGACTCGAAAGTTATTATGCTAGTTTCGAAGCACAACATTTAAAAATTTGTTCGGAAATTTTAGATACTTCAGAGTTGGATAAGGAAGACGAAATTCGTCACGATTTCGATAATAAATATTTTCAGATAATCGAAATTCATTCGACACTCACGTCACCTTCCCATTCAGACGGACAGCAGCTCGACGTATGCACAAATGATTTGTCTGTGAAACTACCTCGTTTGAACTTATTGACCTTCAATGGTGATATTACATTATGGAGTTCGTTTTATGACATGTATAACACTACCGTACATCATAACAAACGGTTATCGAATATCGAACGTTTTTCTATTTTAATTTCGCTTCTTTCCGGTGAACCTCTTCATCTTTTGAAAGGCTTTCCTCTTTCAGGAAATAATTATTTAGATGCGTACGCCGCCTTGATTGATCGTTATCAATGCAAACGTAAATTAGCTTTTCGGTATTGGGAGGAGTTGCAAAATGTAACTCTTAAATCGAACTCTCCTCGTGAGTTACGTCGTCTCGTGGATACTTTCAAGGAGAACATCGCGGTATTAAGGAATTTGAAGTTACCTGTAAAAGATTGGGATTTCCCTTTGTTTTACCTTTTAATAAATAAACTTGATCGTGATACTCGTCAACGTTTTGAATTGCAGAACGATGATAAAGACATACCAAGTTTTGACTCCCTTCTGGAATATCTTAATAAGGTCGGCCAAGCACTCGAGCTTGCCGAGCCTCAGATAAGTACAGCGCGCCCCCCTGTGCGACTGCATCGCGCCGCCGCTTCTGGTGCCGTTGCTGTAACCTCACCCACATCTTACTCCGGCACGGTGCGCACGTCTCCCGCATCCGCGCCTCAGGATTCTTATGGTAGGCACCCTCGCGCGCCTATTACGAATGCCAAGGCTTTGATAGTGAATCCACTTACACCAAGTGATAACTTGTGTGTTTTGTGCAAGGCACAGCATGCCTTAGCGAATTGTCCCACTTATCGTGATCGCACCCCACGTGATCGATTCTCCATCGTCAAGGAATATAATCGTTGTGTGAATTGCCTTCGTCAAGGTCATGTGGTTAAATCTTGCTCGTCAAACAGTCGCTGTCTTAAGTGCAACGCACTTCACCATACTACATTGCACTTTGATAATTCGGTGTCGTCAAGTGCTAACGTAGCTCCTACCACTTCATCTATCGTCTCAGATGCTACCGCAGCGTCAGCTCTCGCTTCATCTACGCCGACTTCACAAACATTAGTGGCAGGCTCGAGTTCTCCCACGCATATCTTGCTTCTTGCTACTGCTTCCGTTGAAGTCCTAGATAACTTTGGTAATTACCGCTCAATTCGAATCGTTATAGACAACGGAAGCCAAAGGAACTTTATTACCAACAAGTGTGCCCAACGTCTAGGATTAGCCTTCAAGAAACCCATGTCACTCGTTGAGGGCATTGGTCAAACATCATCTGTCGCGACTAGTTCTACCGTACTTCGCATCCGTGGGCAACAAGGTTATCCGGAGCTAGTCTTGGAAGCTCTCGTTATTCCCAATATATGTGGTGATATGCCGTCTAATACCATAGATATTGCTCATTGGCCACAGTTGATGAACATTAAGCTGGCTGACACTAGCTTCAACGTGCCTGCGCAAATCGACGCGTTAGTCGGCGTTGACGTATTTTGTCAGATAGTTTTGGGTGAACGTCTCGATTGTGGGTCAGATGGACCCGTAGCCTTTAACACCAAATTCGGTTGGATAGTTATGGGTAATATTGCATGCATACCACCTAGTTCTAGTAAGTCGATGATTTGCTCTTTTAAAGATTTAGACTCTCAAATTCGTAAATTTTGGGAAATTGATGAACTTCCCAAATCATCACCGCTTAGTGATGAAGATGCTCTTTGCGAACGTATATTCGATACGACGCACTGCAGGGATGTGAATGGAAGGTATATCGTCCGTTTGCCTTTCAAGACACCCGCGCCTACCTTTGGTGATTCCTACAGTTTGGCACATCGTCGATTGTTATCTCTCGAAAAACGATTGTCACGTAATTCTCAACTTCGTGAGGACTATAATGCGTTCATGAGAGATTATCTTGATTCTGGACATATGGAAAAGGTCGATGAAATTGGTTCGGATCGAACCTATTATATACCGCATCATTGTGTGCTCAAACCAAGTAGTTTGACCACAAAACTACGCGTGGTGTTCGATGCTAGTGCTAAGCCTGCTAATGGAGTCGCACTAAACGAACAACTACTTGTCGGTCCAAGATTGCAATCAGATATTAAATCAATCCTTCTTCGCTTTCGTTTACATTCTGTCGTTTTTACTGCCGATATTAAGCAAATGTATCGCCAGATACTGGTGGCTAATACTGATCGTAATTACCAAAGAATTCTGTTTCGATTTTCGCCTCACGAACCCATTCAAGTGTTCCGTCTTAAAACCGTCACGTATGGCATGTCCTCCTCAAGCTTCTTAGCGCTTCGAACCATAGTGCAGGTGGCACAGGACGAGGTAAATAATCGTCATTTCGCTGTGACTGCACTTAGGAGTGACACTGCTTTGCTTGAAGGTATTCCATCTGAACATAGGCACAATGCTCGTGATTCGCTGACATTCAGCTCAGAATCTTCCCCGTCGGTAGTAGTACTTGGTTTAGAGTGGCATCCAAACGTGGATGCTTTCTCTTTCACTGTGACATCTTTACATCAACAATGCACCAAGCGCATCATCCTCTCGGAATTAGCTCGCATCTTCGATCCCCTCGGTTTCCTAACCCCACTTACCTTTACATTTAAGTGCATAGTGCAGAAACTTTGGAGTCTCGGTTTGAATTGGGATGAGGTTGCACCTGATTCAATTGTTCAAACCTGGTCCCGCTATCGTGTGGAATTCAATGCTTTGTCGTCTTTAGCAATTTCTCGTTTCGTTCCCGCAATTGAACTCCATCAAATTACAGATACACGGTTTTTGCGATGCCTCTGAGTTAGGCTACGCAGCCGTCGTATATTTTCGTATTGAGCAAGGAGACGATCGCGTCACTACCCACCTGATTATCGCTCGTTCTAAAGTTGCTCCTCTAAAAAGAATTTCTATTCCTCGCTTTGAACTATGCGCTGCAGTTCTCTTGGCAGATCTTGTCGCATATGTTCAAACTGTGTTCGCTGATAAGATACGTGTCGATGGTATTTTTTGCTGGTCTGACTCAACAGTGACTCTGGCGTGGTTAAAGTCACCCTCCTCTCGATGGAAGACTTACGTGAGCAATCGTGTGAGTCACATACAGGAAATCGTTCCACCTTCTTGTTGGCAACATCTTCGCTCTTCTGACAACCCGGCAGATTGCGCAAGTCGCGGACTTACAATCAGCGAACTTCTTGGCCACTCATCGTGGTAGCATGGACCTCCGTGGTTGCTTTGTGAGCCCGATGGCTGGCCAATTTCATCGTTTTCGTTTGAAGATTCCAGTGATATAATTTCGGAACAGCGTAATTCTGACATAGCTCTCTTCGTCACTGTCGATAGTTTTGATGAGTTTCTGGACAGGTACTCAAGTCTTAGGAAGATTCAACGCATTGTCGCTTATCTCCATTGTTTCGTCTACAATTGTCGCAACTCTAATAATCGTAAATCAGGTCATCTTGTCTCTTCAGAGCTCAAACAATCGTTGTTGACTTTGGTCAAAATCACTCAAACTTCGAGCTTTGCAAGCGAGATTCAAGGCTTGGAAAAGGGGTTGCTTTTACCCAAGCCACTACAAAAATTAAATCCGTTTCTTGACAAAGATGGTCTCGTCAGGGTGGGCGGTAGACTCACTCATTCGGATCTAGATTATGATTCCAAGCACCCTCTGTTGTTACCTCGTCAACATCGTCTCACATCGCTTATTATCGATCAGTGTCATAACGATAATCTACGCCCACCCTCAATTTTCTGTTGGCACAAAACTTTTGGATTTTGTCGCCTCGTCGTGCCATCCGTAATAGATTATCTTAATGTATCAAATGCTATCGCACCAATCCAAGGCCTGTCATACCTCGCATGGCAGACCTCCCTAAGTTGAGGGTTTCGCAACTTAAGCCTTTTTCGTGCATCGGTATTGATTTCGCAGGTCCCTTTCCAACATATGTACAACGCTATCGCGGTGCTAGGACCTTTAAGACATATATTTGCCTCTTCATATGCTTTGCCACCAAGGCGATACATATTGAGCTTGTCGTAGGGTTAACAAGCGAGGCCTTTCTTGGCGCTCTTCGTAGATTTATCGCTCGCCGAGGCCGTTGCCAGCGCATTCACTGCGACCACGGTACGAATTTCGTTGGCGCTCATAACATATTGCTAACCCTTATGCAACAGGCGGCTTCGTCTGAGACGATTGAATTTAGCTTTAAGCCCCCTGCTGCACCACACTTCGGTGGTCTTTGGGAGGCAAACATAAAATCCTTCAAAACGCATCTCGCTCGTGTTGTTGGCTATCAAATTTTAACTTATGAAGAATTTTTAAATTTAGCAACACAAATTGAGGCTTTACTCAATTCGCGCCCCTTATGCGAAATGGGATCGGATCCCAACGATTTGGCTGTATTGACCCCTGGTCACTTCCTCACTTTGGAACCGCTTACCTCGCTTCCCGAATCAGATTTATCCGATGTCCGTTTGAGTAGTTTGAATCGTTGGCAACTGTTGCAAAGACTCCATCACGATTTCTGGAAGCGATGGTATACGGAATATTTGCATACTCTAAATCAGCGTTCTAAATGGCACACCAGCACCTCAGAACTTAAACTAGGATCGCTGGTTTTAGTTAAAGATGAACAAGCTAAACCCCTTAAATGGCCGCTCGCTCGTGTCGTGCGATTACACCCGGGGAAAGACGGCATTTCTCGCGTTGCCACGGTCAAGACCCAGACAGGTCTTTTACAAAGGCCTTTAGTGAAACTCTGTCCTCTACCTGGCAACGACTAATCGTTGTTATTTTCATTTAGTTATTATTTCGCTATTTATTTTAAATATTTACTTTCGTTGTTAGTGTTTGTTATTAAGTTCCATTAATTATTTTCGTTTGTATTTTGTTTGGCAATTTATTTTAAAATACGTCGTATTTTGGTGGGCGGAATGTTGCAGCCGCGTAATTTAGAACCATCACGTATTAAAGTAGGTAGTTTGTTATTAATTATTTTCTCTCGTCGCTAAGCATTATGATATCCAGTGGGGGTGGTTTTCGATTTGTTGTTGTCGCCACTTCTCTCGCTGGATATTCGCATCATAATTTGCTATTTATTTCGTATCGCAGGTTGGTTTCATATTTGCGTGGGATCAACCATTTACACTGAACCTAAACTATGGATTGATTAATTTATGTTTATTTATATTAATGAAATTATGCCTGTCGCTTAGATAATTTAGCTTACTTCAATTTTTGCGAAAATACATAAAACTTTTAAGGATGCATTAGGAGGGAAAAATGAATATTAAATTCCAGAACCTTGCTGTAGTTCTTGAGGTCCCATTTTGCAAATTGCTCGGATTTCCGTTTTTGCGATATAAATACTACTTCAGCTGCTGAACTCACAACAAAATACCATGACATTAAGTTATGCAGCGGAGCCATTAGAATGATTAAATGTAAGTCGAATGTACATTATAAATCTCGATCTACTAATAATAAATTAGAACAGTCTTAATTTCTTCGTAAATATTTCGCTATAAATTATGTTATAATAAAGTTGGATACAGCGGTTTTAATAGCATTATTTTTACGTTGACTTTTTAAAATATTTACTCAATGAAATATTATAGCTCTATTTCATTAATTAAAAAAAAAACAACATCAATCAAGACTCCATTTAATTCTGGTTTTATCCAATATGCGTTTTGGTACCGGTACCAACAACTTTACAAATAAAATGAAGTAACTAAAAAATAAATAAATATATATAAAAAAAAAAACAAAAATTATTTTAATTAATTAAAGTCAATATGCGAAAAAAAAAAATAACCAGATATAAAAAAAGATAAAACTGTAGGAAGACCAATGAAACTCTTCAACCCGAATAAATATTTTAACGTACAGATACAAAAAGGAAAAAATGGAATTTCATAACTGTTCGAAATGAAAAATTTTTTAGTCCTCGACCGCGAGTTATTATTTTATTGCTCCAAGTTCCGAAGTTGAGAGGGCTGTAATACTCTTGAATAGACAGACACCATTTTTAGAGATCAAACCAATTGTGGAGAAATACAATAAAATCTTTGTTAGTTAATACGGAAATGAGTCCAAGGATATAATTTAAACTAGCGGTCGCCCAATCATCGAAATTCGACGAGCGACTTTTTAATTATAGACTATTTTATATTTGACATTTGCAGTATGAACCTAAACAATGAATATTATATATATATATCTCAATTTCTGTCACTATTAATTGAGAGACAATGTCAATATTTTGGGGGGTCTAAGTTCAATGGCAACGGTCGGTATAGGATTCGCGGTATTAATTAATTGAATTTAATATATTAGTAACAGATATTATTGATAAATTTTAGCTTTCTGCACTCCTTCTCCATATAAACTTTAACCATGCCAAATCTCACAGTCTTCCGTGCACGCATTACGCTTAAAAAGGGGTACAAAGTTTTTGCTTCACGTATTAATATAATGAAATGCATGATATTTTCTAAGTGAAATAATTACCAACTCGCTTATAACGCTTCTAATGTGCAAAGAGGACGGACGTTCCGTGCGCTCTATTGGAATATTCAATATGTTTAACAATTTGAATTTGAATAGTAGCATAATGAAGGAGAAATGTCCGCAGAAAACCCGAACACTTGGGAAATGTAGATAGCAAATTAACAACTGACAAAAAAAATCCCAGTTTTTTAAATACATTTTAGTTGGAAAACATGACTACAGCCCCCCGTCTTATAGTAAGCGAGTGCTGTGGCTTATAGACGCTTGTAATCCCATACGAATCAATAGTACGTTGCTAATCTTAAGCCCCCTTACCTCAAAGAATTCTGGCAACCATGCTCACCACAAGAACACAACTCAAGGTTATCTGACTGTGATCTTCTGTAAAGCGGAGTTATTCCACCATACGAACTGCCATAAGTAGACAGAAAATTCCCATGAAATTTATCTGTGCCACGCCTCTTTACTTACCTGATGCTTGAAACTATCAATATATCGTTGGCTAGTGACAACATTACCCAAAACTTAAAGATTAAGCTCAAACCTTCATTTGCGACTCAGAATGATAACTTTTCCCAGAAGTAAGATATTTGAAATTCTTATTACACACCCCGACCACAAAAAGACTACAGTTCTGAGGTTAGTCGTAATAACATGCTGCTCGCATCACTGCTCTGAGTCAGAAATAGGTATGACGGTGGTGCTTCACCAGTCAGACCTTGCACTGGTTGTACGTACCACTCTACAGAATTTCAGTTCAACGAAGTGAGTTTTTAAAACATTTTCTGAAATATTCCGTATTAAAAATGTTTAACGAACGTTTGATAGCTTTTAGAGCACCATTACTTGATTAAATCTACTTAATGACATCACATTTCTACCACAGTGTAATTATAATAGTGGTACAAGACATTTAAAGTCTCGGTAAGCAACGTTTCCGTCTAGACATACGTTATACCTCACGGGCGGTCACATATTATTATTTTATGTTTCTGATAATTAATTTAGTGTCCTTTTGCTGGTTAAATAAGTCACTCTCAAATTTTCATATTTGTCTAGTATGAGGCCAACAGGTGTATTGGTTACCTGCTGTATAATTAGTAAAAATACTTATTATCTTAAATCATTTTATTATGAACTGTTACTACTACTGATACTGATATACTAAACTGATGATAAATATAATTATTTATATATAATATACGAATAATAATTTTATTTTGCAAAAAAGGAATTTCTTTTATTAAATCCCATAATAACACAATTTTAAATAATAAAGAAAATCAACTTCAGTGATTTTGAGGACTTCCCTAGTGGATCTTCGAAGTCTAATGAAGGTAAATGGAACCAAACTTGAGATATCTTCTTTGCAACAAAAACATAAACATCCAAATCGGATATGGTTCAAAGTAGTTATGGATGAACTTCCATTAAGAAAATATATTTGAATTGAGGTATTTTTCCGAAAGGCTGCTGGTATTCGAATCCAACTTTGAACAAGCAATTGTGAAAAAAAACGAAGGTAAAAAATTAGTCTACTCGCAATAGTTAGCGTTTATTAAAAATAGATTAATCGATAAGCGAACAATCAATTATCACTCAAAAACTAAAGATAGTATTCTGCTATATTTCATCAAAATTTGTCTGATTATTGTAATAAACCCCAAGAGATAACCAAATTACCATTGTTTACTCCGCCGTCTTTTGGTCGCCTAGATTTAAAATACGCTAGTCGATTCTAGGGATCAATCTATAGTTAATTGATTAGCTGATAAATTATTTACAAAACGATGGATACTATCAGATTTTCAAACAATCGATATTAATTAATAGAAATTACACAATGTCTCATGCGAGTCTATGACAGCTTAGGCTCGTACCCACCCCTCTCTCAACCCCGCACACTCCTTACGACTAACCCATCTAGAATCGTCTAGATGTGCCCGTTGGCCGACTGTAGTTCTTTATACTGTGGCTGTACTCTCTTTAATCATATTTTATCATACGGAAAATCTTATTTATACATCATAATTCATGGAAGTGAGTTCAGAGCTTACATAAAGTGTTATATCGTTATATTACAAGAGGCCTCCATTAAACACGTTATTTTATTGTAGGTATATTCTGTAAATTTGGTGAAAAATTATGTGGTTTAAATATAGAAGCAACCACTTTACCATGACGTGACTTGGCGTATTAAATAGTTACACATAATACTCTAGACTTTAGACAGTGAAAGCTCGTGAAAACCGGTAATGAAGAGATCTCTATTTATCTTGTAAATAAAACGTTGATATACAAAAATGCTGCCGCAACGACTAAATGAAGACGAACTTCAAATAAGTTAATAGTAAAATGTTAAAATAATTACTGTTGTTATAATATATAACCTGAGTAATGTTACTTCGGATTTTTTAATTATTTTTTTTTAAATCTACAAAATGCAGGTGGATTCGCTATTTGCTCTGCGATAACCAACACTAAATACTATGTAGTTTTAGTAGACAAGTACCTAATTTAAAACTGAAACTTTGTCACTATTTCGAAAGGCATCCACTAGCTACCCACACACACCATTACACTGCAAACCTACATACGTACACAACATAGGTACATAGGTTCTGTAAATAATTTTTTTTCTTTTTTGTTATAGTTAAACAAAAATTGACTGATCATACATATAATAAACACTTGTTTTTATTTTCCTCCCAGGAGGTAGATATATTATGTATATATTTATAGTTAGTTAGCACGAATTCTATGGATATAGAAATAGTCAGATCTCGATGTTGTATACCTAACTACAGCCTAAGCCGAGGTTCGACAACTTTGGCACCCTTGATCTTATTGCCACGCTTTCGTGGCTGAGTGCCTGCAGCGTTCGCCGTCAATCCCTGTGAAGCTGTAAACCAGGCTTCAGATCTCTTATGGTTTAACCGTACAGTCAGTTGTAAAAAAAAGAAAAGAAAAAGGTTACTCGATACCAGCTTTTTTATTGCGAAAAAGCTCGTCTAGTGTAACATAGAAGGCGTTGGTATACAGCTATAAAGTTATAAACTACGTTAGAGTCGCGATTACAAACAAGCAAGCACACTTCGCGAAAGCTTAAACACAGTTTGTTTGACAATAAAACAGACCAGTTCAAATTAACAGCAAGATTTGTTAGTTTACATATAAATATATCATTAACGCTGTATTGTTTATTCTACACATTCTAAACAATTCATTTGGTCGGCGTGTGTTTAATTCGTAAACTTTGGCACGTGTTCAAGATGCTATTTTTTTCTTTATTATGATAGGAAAGTCACTATTTCTAATAAAAAAATTATAATAATAATATCACGTTTGAATATGGGGTCACAAATTCACACATGAGTTTTTAATTTCAAACTAAGCAAATTGTTTTAAGGACGCTTCGTCTACCAACATGTTTGTAAATAAAATATTACTTAACTCGAAGAATCGTTCCGAAGTGATTATGGAATCGGTACTAATGACTCAGTGTTCGTACTATTGACCCGCACTATTGGCTGGGCGTGATAGCAACAAGTGTATCATAAATCATAACATACCTTTACGCCCGTATTCCCGAAGGGTTAGGCAGAGGTGTACCTACTAATGTACAAGGTGTCCAGAAAGGGTATCGGGTATTTGTAAGTTCAATGAAACAAAAATTATTTGTATGCAATAAAAAAGTTTATTGTTTATTATTAGCACATGAATTGGAGAATTATTTGGAAAAGATGATGTTATCCAAATGATGACCGTTACGTTGCTGGCACTCTTCTAAACGGAAACGAAGATTGGCGATAACACGTTGACACATAGCTATCGATATTGCTGCCATTTCTGACCTGATGTTTTGCTTTAACTGGGTTAGATTCGTCGGATTGTTTTAATAAACCTTACTTTTAAGGTATCCCCATGCAAAATAGTCAAGCGGGCTAAGGTCGGGGCTTCTGGGAGGCCAGTTGATGTTACCCCTTCGCGAAATGACTTTATTAGGGAATAATTCGTTAACAACTTCCATTGAGTCATTTGAGGTATGGCAAGTGGCCCCATCTTGCTGGAACCACGTTCTTGAGTTGAAACCTGCAAACTCCTGCAACTCTGGGACCAAAAAATTTCGCAACATATCGCAATAACGGTCACTATTCACATTAATTGCTCGGCCTCGTTGATCTTCATGAAAATAAGGACCAATTATGCCTTTAGCAGACATAGCGGCCCAAACAACGACCTTTGGGCTATGCAGGGGTCGTTCATGCTTTCGTCTCGGATTCTCCACTGCCCAGTACAGACAATTCTGCTTATTAACATGACCATTCAGGTGAAAATTTGCTTCGTCACTGAACAGTATGTTGTTAAAGTTGTTAAATCGCTGCAGCATTTCGTTCGCAAAATTCAGTCGATTAGCATAGTCCGTATCCTTCAATTCTTGAACCAATTGAATTTTATAGGCTTTTAGATGTAAGTCTTTCTTTAAAATCGAATGTAAAGACGATTTTTTGATGTTCAACGCTGGGCTTCGCTTTCGGATGGATAAAGACGGATTTTGACGAACCGACGCCTCAACTTCTTCAATTGTTTCTTCATCGCGAACTGAACGAGGACGACCAGAGTTTTGAATTTTAACTGTCGCACCTGTATTCTCGAATATCCTGATGCATTTCCTAATGCTATCGTCACTTGGCGCGTGGCGTGTACGTTATTCCGCACGATAGAGACGTTGAGCAGTCACTATTGAATCACCATTACGATAATACGCTCGTACGCAAAATGCGCGATGCGTCCCCGAGTACTGTTCCATCGTGACTAAAACTCCACAAAATGGCGGACGCCACGAACCCCTCCCCGCACCCTTTAGACGCCCCGTTTCGAATATGGCGCGAAAACAAATACCCGATACCCTTTCTGGACACCTTGTACAACCACAATTCGTCGGGTATGATTTTAGGTCCTATGTAATGGGGGCGAGCCTATTGCCATTAATCGGACACAAAGCCAAACTCCGAGCTGCTAGTGTAAATTTCATAGAAAAACCCAATAACATTTTACTCAACCTGGGAATCGAACCCAGGTCCTCGAGCATAGCAGTCGCGCTTATGACCACTAGGCTAATAAGGCAACTAATAATAATCTAGGCTAAATATTTTACAGTTTTCCATAGAAACTAAGCAGTAATGATAAAATTACTAACTATTTTTGCTTAGTCATCCAAAATGAATCTTGGCTTGTGAAAGGAGAGCACGTCACTCTCTGTATGTGGCAGAGCCAGTGAATGCTATGAGATTTTGTTTCGGCTACCAACTCCTCAATATAAGTATTATTAAATTAAAAGCAACGTAATTTTAGCCACATGACTTTATATTATAAAGTATAGAACTGTATAAGGATATATTTACGTTTTTATTTTTGCAAATAATATTACGCAGTTATAATATAAAATTATTTACAACCACACGATATAATTTTTAAGTTGAATCCGTTCCAACTATATGCACTGAATTTAAAATAATTCTGTCGCTTGAATATTGACTGGTTGAGCGGGTACTACCCGACTGAACTTCATCTTGAAGTCAAAGTGGCTGTAGCTTTGGAATATATAATGATGCTATTGTTTCGTTATCCATAAAAATTGAAACATCAAATGGCTCGGTGGACGGGAATAAAAGCGTCCATAAGGGACGTCGCTACTTGCCTTTCGGTCAGCGTCGTGTATAATTATCTCTTTCCGACTCAGCGCTCTGTTTTTAACATTTTAACTAAACGCTTCTCTATCTACTACACACACAACGCTCACTACTTTACATGTGTTTTAGTGCATCAGTGTGGTTTCTTCTGCTAACCTTCTTATTTATACGTGAATATCAGTGAATTTAAGTGAATTTAACAATACAATCCAAATTATTTTATTTTTTGATTATTATTTTATGTTGACTTTCCACTACTTAGTGATAGAGTCACTGTATAATATAATAATGTCTACCAGCACTCTACACTCTAGAGAAGCCAGAGACAAGAAACCAAATTTGCAGAGATATGCTTCAGGATGTATAATACAGGTATTAGAAGGTTTTATGATTATTGCATGATATTTTAAGTTCTTCCTAAATTTAATTGTCACAAATTATCATTTTTTTCTGTCTGACTATACTGTTAGCCTGAGGGGCCTTAGAAACTGGAGCCTTAGAGGCTTCTAAAGCTTTACCGTGGCTCGGAGGCGAGCGCTTAAGGCACTCAGCCGCAAAAGTGTGGGCAACAAGCGTGTAAGGGAGCACAAAGTGGTCAGACTTCGCTTTTTTTTGACTAACTATACTGTTAGCCTTAGTCTGAAGCCTATTAAGGCATTTACAGCTTCACCGTGACTTGGGGGCGAGCGCTTATGGCACTCACCTGCGAAAGTAAAGACAACTCGCTCAAGGGTGCCAAAATGGCCGGACCTCGGCTTGGGCGGTTCCCGCGATTGCAATTAAGGCGCGATCTGGCTAATTCCCTATCCGTAAATTCGAGCTAACTAACATATACATGTTCCCACCCCCTGGGAGGAAGGAAGGAACATGCGTATGTATTTAAATTATTGTATAGTGTATATAAAAGTATTGAGTGCATATATTACTGATGTGTAACTTCTGAACGACTCAACAGATTGATCTCATAACCACTAAAGAGTTGAATTTGTTTTCTCCGTAACTATTGATTTTATCCTAATAATCTAGTATAATATAAAATTAGTCACGCTTTGTTCATTTAAGAGTAACAATTTTCTCCAAAATATAATATTATTATATACCATTTTAAATGTTTAACTCTAAACTTTATATTTCAACCAAAATCGAATAGCATTTTGTTCGAAACAGCAAATTAAAGAGTAAACTCGAATCGCTTTTAAATATATTTGTGTTAACGAATCCGGGAATAACCTAGATATCGTGAACAGTAATCCATTCGCTGACAGCGGAATTCTTGCACACTTTCACTAGGTTCTGCTGAATTGTCAAACACAATCTGCCTATAAGCTGTCTAACGTTGTTACAGTTTACTGACCGTTATATAGATTCAAATTTGTCTTCGTAATACGGAACCATATTATAAATTAATGATATATTTATTTTGTTCTCGTGTGGTGTACACAAATATACAGAAAAAACCTTCAACAAGTTATAATTATCTGTGTATGTTAATAGACGTGTAATTTTGCAATTTTTACGAATTTGAAACAATCTAATACTAGAAATAGAGAGGAAGTGGAAGAGGGATAGATATACCGCGATGTCTTTTACTTTTATTTACGATAATTATGATACTATAATTTTTAAACATACATTCAACTCGCAGATTGTAACTACTTATTACATTTTGCAAACGAATTTCGGCTAGGACGATTATAACAATCACTAGATTTTCTTTTATAAATGAAAAAAAATCCCACTGTTGAGAGTAGGTACTTTAGGATTTTCAGTAATCAGTCGGTGAATTATCTTGATAACTCAAATACAGTTTAGTCCCCCTCCCCTACTGCCATTTCTCAGTAACTTAGTATAAATAAGAAATTGGACGTAATGAAGGCGAGGCGATGTCACCTCTTAGTATGAAAGTTAGAATACTTTAGCAACTTTTGAATCCATGAATTTTTAACGAGCTCATTCAGGTCGACGATAAATACATCGTATCTGAGAATAAATGGGGACAATTTGAAAGCTTTTATCAGACAATATTTTTTATTAAGGTGACTGTTGGCACCTGGTTGGAGAAATTCGATATTTTTTTACGTTTAATTAAACTTTATGTTTTACAAGAAGGTGATTATGTATTAAATAATTATTAGGCTGGCTTAACACATTTAATTTATGTTATTTTAACATGTTTTAACAATAAATCTCACGAAATATCACTTCGATTATAGAATTTTAAAAGGTCGCTCAAGATTTAAGAAAATACCAAAATGGGTATGAATGGTTTTTATTTCTGTTTATTTAATTACGACCTGAGGTACATATGATAAATAATTTAAAAACTATTTATATGAAATATATTAGAGATCGCTCACGAACTATTTCATTATTAAAGTAGCGTACTTTAAATGTTTATAAGCAGCCTGTAAATGTAAATAGACATTACACAAGTATTTACGCATTTGAGAATAAAAATAAAGCACGGGACTTATAGAAAAAAAAAAAACATAAATACCATTATTAATACTGAAGGTAAATTTACTTAATTAATAATCATGTTAAATGGAATATTTTCATGTAAGAAGTAAAATAAACCGTTTTTTTTTTGACATCATAATGTACCTATATCTGATTTAATTTTGTTTACACACACACATATACCATCACGCTTGTAATCCTCGAAGGGTAAGGCAGAGGTGTAGGTACTGATATACATCCACAGTTCGCCGGGTATGTTTTTAGGTCCCATGTAATAAGGGACGAGCTTATTGTCATTAATCGGACTCAAAGCTAAACTCTGAGCTGTTAATGAGAATTTCATAGAAAAACCCGATAACACTTTGCTCGACCTGGGAATTGAACCCGGGACCTCGAGTATAGTAGTCGTGCTTAGGACCACTAGGCTAATAAGGCAGTTTGCAGTTGACACAAAAGTATGGAAAATAATAGCCAGAGAGGTTCATTCGAGTGACGAGGGTCCAATCGAAAGCTGCAAATAGGCACATAAGATAACGTGACTAAATCCTAAATTTGGAGCATTGATTCCAAAATTGGGTAAAATCGAAATAAAATGCTCCAAATCTAGTTCTGTCAATAATAGTTAATATATTTGAAGATTTCTCTATATTTGGGGCAGTTTGATTGGTGAATTACTTCATTACAGAGGATCGCAGCCAAATAACCTTTTCAGAGATGGGTTGAAGAGAGAGAAAGGGGGGGGGGGGTTAAGGTCGGCAACGCGCTATGGATACATTTTCTATCTGGTATTACAAACATTCATAGGCAACAATAACCTACTTACTACCAAACTTACTACCTTTGTTGTAAAAAAATATATATGAAAAACAAATAATACTATTCTTACATATACCCGGTGATAGATACGGAGAAAAACGCTCTATTTTACAATTAGTAAAGTATTTAGAACCTTCCAAGGTTTTTTGGCGGGATCCTGAAGAGACTTATTGTGCTTTTTATTTTTAATTCATTAACTTAGATTTTTTGATAGTAGTGGCATTTTGCGTGATATAGTTTGGTTATCGTACATAAGTAAAGTGACAAGAGAGCCACGATTTATTCAGAAGACCCAACTTTGTATAATTATTAGTAAATTTTACGAAGGCTTAAAAACATTGGCAGTGACAAGTGCTTTCTGGGGCGCCAAAACAAAAAGAAGAAGAGTTTTACCTGATTCTAAGTGATGATGCGGTCTACGATGGAGCACGCTTGCCAAGAAGATATCTATTCACGGGAGACTTGAAGATACCCAGGTTATAATTATCGGGAAATACGAAATCCGGCAAAGCGTTTCACTCTTTAGCCGTGCGCATTATAAATGTGCTAGCAAAGCAAAACGCTTTGTGCGCAATGGTGGAATATCTACCATAAATCGGTGATGCTTCGCCGTGTCTCTTGTCGTCCGATGGTGGTAAGGGGATGGGGGAATTAAGTTATGCAATTCCAACGCACACTCGCCGAAATGTATCAGGTAAAAAACCGATAAACTGGCAACTTTCCCCCGATGATCAAGGCTCTGCAGCCTTGCCTCAACTAGCGAATCGTTGCCAATGAGTTTTTGGCACGCCTCTCGATTGCCTCCAATGCCTCAAGATGGTATTTGGCCAATCCGTCCCAAAGATGAGAGCAGTACTCCATGCACGATCGGACTTGCACTTGAGAAGCAGCTGATCCGGCGTGAAATACCATCTCATCTTTGCAAGGATACCTAGTTTTCTGGCAGCCAACTGAGCTTTATACTCAATGTAGGAGTCAAAATTGAGCGTTGAAGACATCGTAACGCATAGAAGTTCCAGATGGTCGGTTATCGGAATGGAAACATCTGATCAACATTCTCATCTCATCGGAATGGAAAGTAGGAGTTTAGCGGAAAATAGGCATGTCTGAGTCTTAGTGGCATTAAAGTTGACCAGGTTGGCATCACCCCAGTCGGAGATTGTCTTTAAGGACAAGTTCAAGCATTTGACCATGGCCTTCTTCAGAGACTGTACTTGCGTTCCACTGATACGCGCATTCGATTTATAACCTTCTACAACTGTACTATCGTCTGCATAGCCAAAATTACCGGGATTAAGCATATCATTGATAGGAAGCAGGTATTCCTGCGTTGCAGAAAGTACTGACCCTTGAGGTACCACGGCTTTGATAGCCAATAGATCGGAGGAGCAGCCATCAATAACCACTCGAATCTATCGTTCCTCAAAAAGTCCGATATCCAAGTACAAAGTGGAAGGCAAGCCGTATGAAGAAAGCTTGCTTAAGCTTGGCTTATCATGCCAAGCTCTGTCAAAGACCTTTAAGATATCAAGCGAAACGGCAAGCACCTCCCCATGACACTCGACAGCCTAACTCCAGATGTGAGTGGCATACGTTAGAACGTCTGAACCGGTACCGTGAAACTGTGGGACCAGCTCCCGGCCAGTGTTTTTCTTATTACGACATTGGGTCCTTCAAACGTAACGTGAAGTGATAAATTTATGCAGGCCGTGACGACCGCCGATGGATTTCGATCTCTCAGTGGGCGCTATTGTGTTTGGAATATAATTTACTAACCATCAGGGACAGAACAGTCACTTTGCCTTACTAATTATGATGTTTGTTTGAACGCCTATTGTCGAAAATGTTTTCAGAGCATTCTACGAAGTGTCCCAATGTAAAGTCAGAGACATCCGTTGAAATCCCGCTGTTGTCAGTTCATTATGGTAATAATTTGAATTTATACATACTTGCTTTAGATTCCTCTTAACGAGATCATTTTTTATTATAATAACGATGTTTCCAGAACACGAATTCTATTTAAAATGATCATTTAAACGAAATCCCTAAGTTTGTTCTGGAATTTTCCATCGCAAATATTCTCTCTGATAAATGTATGAGCTCTTCAAAAGTGTGTTTGTGACGTCATTGTGAAAGGTTAGTTATTAATAATGCTGTGACACTTGATTAATTTTTAATATAAGGATTATGTCGCTAAAATAACTAAAGGGTATAATTTTCAAACAAAGTATTTTTAGGAGCACCGGTTTTTTGCTTTTATTTATAAAAACCTCGTCTTCTTTTGTAACAACGCAAAGTGATGCCAGTGTGCCTATTCTGCTAGAAATAATAGCATAGATTTTTTGCAATCTAAAAGCAGAGATTTAGAATATTTCGTAAAAGCGAAGTCATGTAATGTATTGAAGTTTTTCAATTAAACTATTTTTGAAGTGGGATTAATATTAAAAAGGGTTATTTGTTACATTTTAAAGTTATTAGTTCACTTGTGCGATTTTAAAAACAAAAATATATTCGATTTTATAAACCATATTTCAACTAATTATACTCTGCGCCCAGAAATACCCGTCTTCTTTAACGAATTTATGTGGAAAATTTTCAGCCAAACCCACTTTGGAAGCTTGGCAGTTAAATAAACAAATTAGAATATTACTATTAAATTAATCATTATACCTAGCTCTTTTTGTATAACACGATAAAAATATGAAACTAATTACAAATGAAAATATTTGAAATTAAATACGTTTCGAATGATAACTTAACTGTACCTACTATTAAAACAAAACAAAAAATAAATACTGTCGGTCAACCCGAATTTAAAGAACAACGATCGTAAATATGCGCAATGTTTTAATTCTTTGACTAGATTTTCAATGTTATAACTGTAATTTTTTTTTGTCAGATTGTTTGTTTTTTTTTCCAAAAAGTGATGTTGGATTTACTAAAAGTATTTGTTTACTGAGTAAATAATATTTTTATAGTAAGCATTTCACTTCATCTGGACAATCAATAATAAGTAAAATTCGATAAATCTTTACAAAACCTTACACATGCTTATTGCATTACTACGATATAATTTATTGCTCCGATAAGTTACCCCACAAAACCTGAAAGGAAATACTTTGTGTCATTAAGCTCGTGTACGAACCCAAAAACAATAATGTATGGGTAGTTATATACCTATGTAGTCATAAACAAGAGCTCATACGATGCAGCTGACCCACCGTCGTTCCCACGAGAGAACCAGACGCTAGGACAGCATATCTATACAATTAATAAAATTGAAGTGTCTGTTTGTAATGTTAAAATAATAACTTTTTATTAAATGCATGTGAAAGTATAAAAGAAACCTAGAACAAAAGCCAATTTTAAAAATTTATGTCAGTCTTTCTGCCTGTCTGTTTGCTCCGGGTAATCTCTGAAACAGTATGACCGATTTTGACGAGACTTTCACTGATAGATAGCTGATGTTATAGGAAGTAACTTAGGCTACTTTTATTTTAGAAAAAGAATTAGGGTTCCGCACAAATAAAAAAAACTGGCCATGGTGAATCAATTCGGGCGCTTAAATGGCCTACGCTGAGTAAACCATAAAAGATATAGCAAATTAATGTACCTCATAATTGTTGGCATTAAAAAGACCTACAAAAAAGTCAGAGAGTATAAATCTATCTTCTTAGGAACATCTACAATAAGCATTTTTCTCTTTTAAGCTTCTTTAGAGAGGGGGAGCAAGATTCGCGCGGGCATTCTGTAGTCCGCGTAAGCGAAGCCACTGGCACAGCTAGTTTTTTAAGTTAGTCTAGTATCGACCATCATATAGGACAGTTAATAAAATCTTACCATAATTAATTTTAGTTATAGTTTTAAAAAAAACTTACTCGCTCCCCAAAGTTAATCAGGTACATTCATTGACCCATTGAAACAAAAGCATAATACAAATGCTTAGCAATAGTTCTACAAAAATATTTTTTTTTTACTATACTGGAAATGGTCAAAATTAATCGTATTTGATTGCTTACGCTGCGTGAAAAGTAAGCTCGTCAAGATTGGACAACACATTTATTGAGATAAGTTATAAAACAAAAACGAATATTTCGAAACATTTTATATAATTATGTTCAAAAATTTACAATGTCGCCTTTCAATTTAAAAGGTCGAACAAATTTTTCGAATATCGGATAATTTTATTAAAAAAATATCGCTACATTCAAATCACGAACCTAAGAGGTGATGGAATAAGTAAAAATTATTATTTCCACCTCACTGCTGCGGTCTTAAAAGCATTTCGCAGTATTGTTTTCCGGCAAACACTCAAGACCGATTTTAAGGGACCTTACTAAAACCACGTCTACCGCGAACCATTGCTCCGGTAACTGTTAACCGTAGCGGGTTTTGTTTCACATATAATGGCATTTGATTAGCTTCATGATTGATGGGAAGTTTTTTTATGTTACTAAAACTGAATAAGTAACTAACTAAGAAAGAAAATTGGAAAGACAAGGGAAATTAGTTATTTATCCTTTCTAGCCTACTACTAATATAGTAATAAATTTATCTTTATTATAACTAGCGGTCGCTCAATGATCGAAATTCGACCAGCTACTTTTTAATCATAGACAATTTTCTGTTTGATATTTGCAGTATGAACCTAAACAATGAATATTATATCACTTGCTGTTCCTTTTCATTGAGTGTTAATGTCAATATTTTAGAGGGTCTAAGATGAATGGCACAGGTCAGGTTAGGATTCGCAGTATTAATCTATTTAATTTAATATATTAGTAACAGATGTTATAGATTAATTTTAGCATTCTGCACTCCGCAATATATTTTAAAAAGCTGTCTGAAGTTTTCTTCTTACGTATTAATAGTTCTAGAACCTTCGAAAATAACTGGAGAGTTTATATATTAGATCACGCTCTAATATTTCCTATAAGTGTAATAAGGAAAAAAAAATTATATTACACAGCTTGTTAAATATGGAAAGTTATAAACTTTATAACAGAAGCCAAACTTAAACATTCGCCAATTTCACAAGCAACAAGAAAGTAAGTGAAGCGAGATATAAACTGGGTGAAACTGCGGAACACAACTAGTATTTATACAAAAAGAGGCTATGACATCATTACATGGTTCATTATGCAGAAATCTATCAAATCATTGATTCATAAATAATGTATTCTGACTTAGCCATTCTGTATAAAGTAATTTGTTTTGCAAATTATATGGTTACTAGTTATACTGTTTATAAGACTTTCAAATCATTAGCAAAATTTAATTTTTTATTTTATATAAGGTCAACAAAATGACTGCCTCCTCAAATGACCTTTAAGGGAAGTACAGACGAAAACTAGGTAAATTAAAAAAATTATAAGTCTCTGGCACAAGTATCCCATTCATTGAGACTACTCCAATGAGCCCAAACACGATATCTCTACTGTAAGGATCCCAGACCATGCTGCAGCATCAGGTCAAGGTTTATCTATTATCATTGAAGTAACATAATACAAAAATGTCGACTCAATCAGACCTGTAGAAGATGCTCGCTCTATTTATCTATACTAATATAATAAAGAGGAAAAGTGTTTTTGTTTGTTTGAACACGGTCGAGAAATTCTTTTTTATATGATAGCATATAAATACATATAATATAATAATAATACTATTACAATAGCATATAATATAGTATTCACGAGGAATAGTAAAGGCTATATAATATTAAGCTACAGTTCTCAGCTAACCTTAAATATTGATTTTTGTTACGTAAGTCGGAAGTAGAAGCCTTCGCGAACTGCTTTACCAGCGTGCGCTGGCTTAGTGATTAATAATACGTAAATACAATGTTCTACAAAAATATTGGCCATTAATATATCTAAAAAAAATCAGCGATAGCATATATCTCTTATACATAAACCACAGTAAGGTATTTTGCAATTTTTTTTTTGTTATAAATTAAAAATTAATTTATGAGCATTATTTTTAAGCATGGCATATTAATGAAGATATACTTCGTCTTTTACAGCATGCTATCTGGACGCATAGTTAGAGAGATAATGCAAAATTAAAGTAATTCAACACTCGGCTCGGGTCTATGTTTACAGTAGTAGTGGTGCGAACGAGCCGTGGGATGGCGATGCCACGATGTGACCATCTGGCCGCCCGATCAAAATATTGTCTATACTGAAGTATTATAAATCATCAATCAGTGATTTCTTCTACGTTATATGCGGTTGAAACCGCGAGGCACAACTAGTCAACTATAAAAGAGCTGATAATCTTCAAACGGCTGAACAGATTTTCTTGAATCATAGCTAAGAATGCTGTGGATCGAGTCACCTTTCAAACGAAAACTAGATCAAAATCGATTCAGCCGCTTTTGAGCTACGATGCCACAGACTGACCCATAAATATACAGACACAAAGATACACGTTAAATACAGACCACTCTTTATTGAAAGTCATTCACCCGTTGTCATTTTATTAAGGAACTGTCACTAAGTAGTTGCAAATATAGAGGCTATCCTAAAACATGATGATTCAAGTGTACCACGTATTGACCATGTGTGTGGTTGTCGCGATTGTGTCAGACTCAAGTGAGCCACAACCCAGTAACCGATGTCTTCTAGCAAAACTCTTTTATAGACGCAATTAATCTAAAATATTAAGCTTATTGCAGTTTTTAATTACATTTAATGGTAAAATAACCGAGCAATATTCTTAATAAAAATTATACTGTCCCAGATATTCAGTAAAAAATGCCGCCACATGTTATTAAATGCATCGTGAGGATTACTTTTAAACGGAAATAAAAAATATATTCCAACTGGAATTAAAGCGAAAGGGTCACTGTTATCCCCTCAATAAACATACGGGTTAAATGCCGAACGTGCCTCCCAGGAGCAATACACTTGCAATATGTAACAAAGGCTTGAAAATATACAGGGCATTTTGTTGGGGTTAATGCGACGATTGCGGAGTATCATGCAGTGAATGAAGCTAGGAAACTTTAATATTTTATTTATTAATAAATAACAGTGCTATATTAATAAAAATTGTCACTATTTGTAATACTTATAAAGAATAAAGAAATAAAGAAATTCGATATCTAACAATAACCTTCAACCTTAAAGAACCTTAGAGAGAAAGCAACATTAGTGTAATAATGTCTAACTCAACTTTGTTAAGTATTGTGGGTGATCTAAGGGCAGATTTTAATTACGGTCTAGACGAGTCACTTGGGAAGATGGTTAAGAGCAGGAATTTAGTAAAAGAACAATGAAAAAGCTATCAAATTAAAACAATAGTCTCCACAATGGTACAGATATTTATACCTCATAAAAGGTAATTTTCACAACTGCATTTGCATTTGACTGCTGAACAAAAGCATTTATTTTATTCCAGTAAAAGTAAAACCCGTTTATTATAACAAATTGGTATAATATTTGCTCGGCTTTTACTACACGAGGGCGCGTTTTATAATACGTTGAAATTTGTGACTGGTTAATGTGTCCGGTCAAATACTTTTAAAGTAAATAATAAAGGTTTATCTAACCTTCATCTATAATTTTTATTTGTAGAAAGACAGTATTTTGCAGTAAATTTAACCCAATGTTGTAGTTCTGGGTAATTCGTATTCATTCTATGAAGGTTATGCCAGTTACTTCATATTCATAGTACTGCATCAATGTACTATAACAAACGAGGGAAACTGTGAGCAGCGACTATTTAATTGTGGACTTTGATGTGTGAAACGTGCTGGTCAGGCGAAAAACTCTTACGAAATATATAAAATATGGTGTATTTTTTCATTATCTGTCGGATTTGTCTTAGGGAGTGCCGTTATATTTATCCTGCAGGCGCAATTCCCAGATGTCATTAAATAGATATATAACCCTATACACTTGGTATTATAACGAGGAAAATAGAATGATGACTATGATGAAGCTTCTGACTATTTTCAGCCACCGTGACTGCTTCACCTCCGACGTTTGTTTGCTCTCCAATAGCTTATGTAGGTGTATGTGAGCTTTCTATTCATCACGTCTGATATCGAAAGGTTTTCATATAATGGAAAAAAGGATATTAGGAATATAAATAGCCACAATCCTACTAAACCATGGAGTATAGTTACAACTCTCCCGGTATTCTGGTACTAGTCCCGGTACTGACTCTGTGGATCTAGAAAGACTTGAGGTATTTGAAACTGTACCAACAAACTTTAATAATAAAAGTAAATGCCTTGTTTTGTTTCCACATAAAGAGTGAATAGCATAAACGTTCTAATATATATACCGAATATTAGGTTTGTACTGGACAGTTTGCGTAGAAATTTTTGCGCTATATGTAAAAACCTTTCTTGAGCTATAGCGGCAGTAAAAGAAATAACAAGGGTCAAACAGACCGAATAAATACAATCGTTGGCATCCCAAGATATCCCGAGTTGCGATGTATATCTGAAAAATGTTTAGGGTTATATATAACAGAGAAATTTCTGAATGGTAGGAAAAAGTTTTAACCAAAACATCACGATCCCGTACCGCAGAGATTTCAGAGCCTTTATTGTCAGCAATAACATTTTTGTAGGCAAAATTAAATGAAAATATTCTAACGTTTGCAAAGAATACAGATACGTCAGACTACCGGTAATTTTTTGTAACAAAACAACAACAACAGTTAAAAAAAACTCCATTATCCATATAATAGCATTTTCTGAAATGAAAAAAACAATGATGGTAATTTGTACGGTCACGGCGTCGGACAATGTGAGTTCGAATCTTTACAATGAGCCTGAGCTTTCGTTGATGGAAAACTTCATAGCGAAATCATAGCGAGATTTAACCGTAACAGTAGCATGACTGTGGAATTCGCTTCCTATCAACATCCAACAAGCCAACTCTCGGGATTCCTTCAAGTATTCGCTACGTAGGTTTTACTTAGAGCAATTGAATATTGCCTAGATTTTTGTTTTTTTACTTTACTATATATTATGCACACCTTGCTTTCCTGGGAGACTGGTAGATAGTGCTTTTTAGCATTAAGCCTTCCATTTGTACTTTTCTTGTGCAATAAAGAATATAATAATAAAACATTTTGTAATGCTCGCCTAGCTACTACGCTCAAATGAAAGTCTGACGTCAAGACGTGTATTCTGGCAGCTGGACTTGAGAGACATTTCCCCCACTAGGCCTAGCGTGTCACCATCTTGGGCCACATCGTCACTTATCATTAGCATAGATTGTGGCTATAACACAAAATCTATAAAGAATTTGCTTTCTCTTGCTTGTAAATACCTCATTGATGAGTAAATGCCTCTTTTTAAGGGATTAAATGTGTTTGATTACTACTAAGAAATATATCATCAGTACTGTTTCCACTAATTGCTAATGCTATTCTATATTTTTCTTTATTGTTAACGCTAATTTCATAATTTACAATAATGAATACTTCCATAAAATCATTTAACACACACTTTTTCTTTTATCGTTCTTATCCTTAAAATTACTCAGCTTGGATAAAGGCTAACATGTGGACAGTTTGATCTAGAGCCCATTTATTATTAAAAGGTCTGGGGCACTATGATTGTCCACGAAAATCTAAAATTCTTGATAATTTATAACCTTCTAAGAAAAGCACCATGCGAGGAATTATTTTTTATTTTTCAAATTACTGACACTACAAAATGAATAAGATCTGATAGTATAGAAAAAAAGTGGTCTAACGGTACCTATGAAGTCTTATTTAGGAGTGTTGTCAGACGTTTGTCTCATTTTCTACAACTTCCTGATCTCTTTAGTCGTTGGTTGGCGACTTTTTAATTGACCATCTGCCCAAAAAACCCCTAAATTCCCTGTGTAATTTTTTCCCACAGCAAAACATCCTTTACATTTTGTCTTTCAAAATTTTCTTCTGGCTTAATGGCAAAAGTTGTAAATACTCCGTCGATACGCTTTATCCCACTTAGGACATTTGTAAGACAATTACTACAAATTGGTGAGAGTGAATAAGCTACTCTCTCAAGCTTATGTCACGAAAGCAGGTATCATATGAAACTCTCCGCAAAACAAGGGTTGAATGAGAAATATTAAGGTCATACGTCGCATCTGCTCGCAACTTACTTGATACACAATTTGATACTTTAATAAAAATCAGAAAAAAACTTCTTACATCTATTTATTATAATGTATTAGTTTGCATACTATGATAAATGTGTTTACTGAGATCTAGGAATGTCATAAATTTCTATGAATTTTATGATTTTTATTTTCACTATCACGTCACAAACTATGCAACTTATTTTCCGAGTTTTCCAGAATACTTTAGAATTGAGTTTAATTACTCATTTTGTGTTCTTCTAAACAGCATCTAGTATTAATAAATTATAAAAGACCTGAACATTTTAAAAAGGTTAAAAAACAAACAAAAAACTATATCAAAATCAGTTTAGCCATTTGGGAGCCAATGTTGAGACATATGTACATAGATACACACGTTGAAGTTATAACAAACCTCCGTTTGCATAGGAGTTAACAAAAAAAAATCGCTATCTTAGCGAAATTATTTTAATTTATTCTATTTGACAAATTCTTGTTTTTAAAACTTGACAGTTTTGGTGTGAGATTTTTAGCTTTTTAGGTTGCACTCATCTATTCAACTTTTATTAAAAGGTGAAACTGAAAAGCAATTTTGTATTTCTGAAATTTTAAGAGACGTGCTATGTTTGTGTCCTTTTATGTTTTACAAAATATGTTACGTGTTTCGCTTATCATGTGTTACGTTTGCTTATGTTCTAAGGAATTTATTTAATTTTTATTTCGAGGTGATCACATATTTGTTTCGGATTCATTCTGAAGTTACTCACTTACAACGCCAGAAACATTTTAAATATCTTTTTTAAAGTGGATTTGGCAATTATTTATCTTTAAAATCTAATGAACCCATATGAACTGATTGAAAATGACCTATGCTCCATTATTCCAAAATTGTTCTACGACGCTCTAAATTATCTTGATTAAAAAAAAAATTATCTATATTCCGCCGACTTATTGAAATTTAAAAAAATATCGATAGCAAATAAAATTAGAATTACAAATGTTAATCAGAGAAAGCCCTTCTAGAATGTTGCTTTAATTAAAGCCCCGCATCTGGTACCGAAAAAATATTCTCAACACAAAAGGAAAATGGATCTCGTTTCACAGAGATAGCCAATGGCTTTGTAATCAGAGGAGGAGGGTCACGGTATTAGATATTTTGTAACTTCATGTCCCAGGTGGATGAAAGCGAGTTAACTGAAGCTATATACGGCACGATACGATTTCATGCTATCAATCAATTTGATTAACTTTATTTACTTTTAGTTTTTATTGTATAATTAAAGAAGTTTTCCTTGAATTGATCAGATAACAGGAAAACATCGTAACGTCTTTGCATTTTTATTCAAACATGATTCAGTAATGCTTTATATTACAATTCCTGTTTATCATAACTATTCACAGATGGCGTGCTGAAACAATTTCCGCTACGATATAATTTAAACTGGATACACCAACTAATAACGGAAGTCGTTAGTGTTTAATGTCTTGTATAAAGTCAAAAAAAGCAAGTCCCGTTTCTAAGTTTTGTGATACCATCTTCAAAGATTTCGTTACTTAACACGAGAAAAACGATTTTATTGATGAAGGTGTTACTTTGAAGTAATCTATCGTAGATATTTTATTCAAAAAGCAGTTTCAGATGGAAATAGCAAATAAATTATTGAATGAACTATGAGAAAAAGTCATAACACACCATCCTATAGCAAAAAACAATTTGTTTAATTAAAATCCCCGGTTTTATACTATAGTGGCTTATTAAGAATCATTTCAAAGCATAAACGAAATGGGTTCCTATTTCAAAAGCAGAGAATGGCTTTGTTACACGAGAAGAGACTTCTAAAAAAGAGTGTCGTCAACTTGATGAGACATTTTCATGACAGTATAAACCGTTTGTCCAATTTATTGTTAGGGTCTGTTGTTTATTTAATTAGTAAATTTATGAAAATAATTTAACTTGATTTTGTTTTAAGCGTTGGTTCGAGTTGTTTTTAGAAAAGGCCGCTAAAATGTTTGCACCCTTAATGGTAAACGTAAATCACAATTAACATCTGTGACCATTGGTTTGATATGCTGCGGTCGGTTTGCAAATACTACGGCAATTGTCTAAACACATGTTAATTTTGGAACTGTGATATCGTCACCCACGAATCTTTATCATCATGCAAAGGCTACTGTACCATAGTTTCTTGTTTAATCAATGTGTCTCATGCAATGTTTTCTGAATTGGGTATTTGCAATTATGGGTATTTCACATCTTTTGCAAGTTAATTTACAAGAAATATAAATTAAATCTATTCAAGACCACGTAACTAAAAAATAAGGACTACTTTTCTCTGTCCTTTCAAAAATATTTCGATTTCTTTAGATTCAATAAAGTCCTATCGCACCAGTTCTCAGTGCTTCTCATTTTCTTGAAGTCAATACTCTTTCCGCCTGATCCGTAAAAGTCAGTATCTGTTGATCCCTCCTTCTGCCTTCATTTATATAACACTGTATTTTCTTGCATTATGTCATCACTGATATAAAAAACCGAAAAAGGAATTATAAAAATAAAATAATAATAATAAGATTTCTTTACCTTTAATTTCGAAAATACCCTTACATAAGAAAAATCCGCTAATTTACATTTTGCTCAAAAACCTGTATATTAAAATTGCAAGATTAGCTAATTGGTCACAGTCAATGGATCATCTCTTGACAGTCGCAGCTGCTTAAATAAACATGGCATCGCATGGTCCGCGATATTGCGGATTCTCACGGACGGCCAATGAGCACGGACAGCCACGTACCGCACATTAAGACTACGGACTTGTCTGCGCTACCACAGACGAGACTCTTCCCATGGTGCGTTGGCGCAATATACGGGTTGAGTTAGTGGTCAGTAATCATAAAAATAAAATACATATTTCGAAAAATTTTAAAATAAAAATTTCGAGATAAATAATAAATTATGTAAACAAATTCGCAGCACTATGTGCAACCGATTTCTTCATTATCTACTTACCGGTATATCCTACGCGGTGTGGCAAAGCTCACAGACATAGAGCTACCTGTCTCTTTCCTGCATCATGCGAAAGTGCGACACTTCTCTAAAAATCTAAAATTGCGGAACCGAATATGTGTCCTCATATTTTAATGTCGCCATTTTAACCTCATTGTAGACTTTATTTTAGTTAATATCAGATTAATTAAAGTCAGCTTACTTGGAGTATTGAAGTACTTAAATTTTATATATAAATGAAATAAAAGCGTCTGCCCTAACCTTGCAAAAGTCATTGCTACTATGAAGTTAGATTTAAGTTCGAAGGGTATCGACGGTCGATATTGGAAATAAGCCTCTTAGGTCAACCATCGAGCTGAACTTCTGTAACTCAAGCTGTATTAGTAATCCGCTAGAAACTTCAGCGATCAACTTGCGGACACTTAAAGAGTAAAGTAGTCTGTCAAGGAGCCAACAAGTTACAAGATATGCTTGGTTTGTGATTTCGATTTTTTTTAAATATATTAACGTAATTTGTGGTACATTTTATCGTCCAAATATAATGACGATAAATGAAAAGTAAATTCTTTTGAGTGTTATTTTTTATTTGACTACAATCTCAACTTATATTTTGTGTCGATGTGGCCAGAAATTATTACAAGTTAAGCCTAGAAATGGATCAGGTCTCAAATGAAGCTACCAGAATACACGGATTACTTCTTTTTTTATTCATAAATTTTAATGGTTTTTATAAAATTCGCATACCTAATTCAGCCCTATCATATCATAAGCTTAGTATACCTTCATCATAGCATTAGTCATCACATCAATAAAGTATCACCTAATATTAATTATATGTTCCATCGTCTATTATCTGTTCAAACAAAAGTACATGTCTGATTGACTCGAGTAGTAGATTATTAACCATACAATCATGTTATAAATTTACCAGGGTGTTTTTTCCCCTGAAGGTTCATGCTCTTGATTAAAGTAACGTTGTTCGATACGACGTCAGTTCTTTCATTCTATCATCGTCTCTTCAAACACTTGGAACTTAACAATGTAGGTTTTAAGGTAATGAACTAAAAATATATTTTAAACAAGACACTCCTTCTTAACTAAATTTTTTGATTTTAGGTCAACTGGAAATACCCTATAGGTTTTTATTCCCTTTGAAATTGTTAAGAAATGAGACATAATCAGCCGTATCTTTTTTTTCACAGCTTCTGAGTGATTGCCGACCTTAGTTTTTGATATTAATTTCAAGTTGATACCTCCACGCACTCCTGAAAAAAATGGTCTTGACAGACAGACTGACGGACAACGAAGTAATAATAATAATACTAAATTTATTTATTTGGCCTTACATTAAGCATCTTATTTATATACAAGATTGTTTGTACACAAAAATACGAACATAAGTTTGATCCTAAAAGGATTCCTTTTTGAGGATCGGAAAGCTAAAAAAAGTCAAAATTAATAATTAATGTGAAACGCAATTACTAGGTATATGTATATATGTACATAAGAATGGTACCATTATAGTTTATGTACTAAAATTCACTAGAATATAGATTACCTCGATAAAAATAGACATAAATATCGGTCATGTAGTTTCTGGGAAATTTGCGCACATAATAATATCATAGGGAAAAATAGAAATATTGTTTAATTAAGTTAAAACAGTGATTAGTATAATGTTGTTATTAGAACAGTTTTGTAATGAGAAATTATAACTAAATTAAACTTTATATATTTCACAGATACGATCAACAAAATCTGGTTTCAAAAACATCCCTGTCGTCTGAAGAGCTAGCGACAAATTAAACCAGGGTAAGTAATTCAATTAATTTTACGTGCTCGCCGTAAATATACAGGTGTAACATTTAAATGGGTCAGTTGGGGGAACTCAGAAGCTATGAGAGATATGTTGTAAAGAACCACATGAAATTAATTTTAAAGATAGGAATCGAAACCTAATCATTTTAAGAAAAAAAGTATGTTATTTTATTACGTTAATTGATTGTGTAGGTTGTAAGGAATAAAAGTTGCTAAGAAACCCCGTATCTAAAATTAAAAGAAAATGCTGAATTCAATTTTTTTTTTTTGTGAAATGTTCACAATAACAGCCATTTTTTTAGATACAATAGTAGAGTCGATATTTCAAGTAACAGTTTTGTGTTTCGTATTTTTAAAGTGTTAATTTTTTTTAATGGTCTTTATAGTCGCTGTTAGACCTTTAAAAGTGTCGTGGCTGGTTTTGAGAACTTTCAGTTTTAACGTAACCGCACAAGAAATAATCTAGTGTAGTTAAAATCTTGTGATTTAGTTTGTACTAATTGATATTTTCGAAGTTATCATATAAGAAGTCCATTGTGATTAGGCTATTGTGTGTCGGTACCCTTTCTCATTGGAAATACACTCGGATTATATTTTCATCCAATATTTCACTTAAGATTTGTAACAGGTCTTCTAATATTTCATTTTAAAGACGAAAACCTTATTCTAAGTCTAACTCGGTAGATAAATGACTGTAAGGGACTTTTTTTCTTTTCTTTTTAAATGAATATGTATACTATGAATATAAATGAATAATATATAAATGAAAATGTTCTTCCATTATCCGCTTCATTTCTGATAAAGAACGGACTATAATTATATTATTGTGGAGCTAGCAAATACGTTGGCGACTTTGCGATGCAACATATACCTACGCTCATGAATAGCTGGTCTTATCCAATGGCGATGCCGAAACCAGAAAGTTGGAAAGTGCCTCTGAAACACCGGCTTAGTCACTATTACATACATAACTCTTTGACAACCTTGTTAATTTTCAATGCTTATTTATAAACTAGAATCCCAATTGCAGCTTCGCTTACGTAGACTATAAGCATTGTGCATAATTTATTTTTAATTGAATTTATATATTTTTAAGTCATATTGAAAGACTGAGTGGTACAATGCCCGTAAAACGAATGGCCGATGAGGTCAAAGAGTTCTCGAGTTATGAGTAGCGATATTTGTCCAGCAGTGCATATCTTTCAGCTGAATGGAGTCATTACAAATGGTGGAACGTGCCGATGATGAAAAAAAAATGTATGTAATTCACACCTGATAGTAAAACCTTCACATCTATGTTTTTTTTTATTCGAAAATGATCAAATACACACTAATTTAAAGTTTATGAAAATGTACACATAAGTACTGACAATCATTATTCACAATATCATTTTCAATTAATGCACATTTCAAATATCCATAGTAACCTAACACAATATCAATCAGTAACAGAATGTTATAAGTGTTGCCTAAAAAGTTTTTGTTTCGTGCATTTTTGGTGAGGTAATAAAATTCAATTTGAAATATCCATGGTAACCTAACACAATAGCAATCAGTAACAGAATGTCATAAGTGTTGTCTAAAAAGGTTTTGTTTCGTGCCATTTTGGTAAGGTAATAAAATTCATTAATGAGTGGCAACAACAATCTTTCGCATTTTCGTTTCGTTTCATCGACTTTCAAATCACAACGATGCTAAAGAAGTTTTCACTTCAAAAAAATACATTAACAACATGATCACGTTAGCCATCAATGATAATAATATAATGATTATTAATGTCGTAATTGCGTCACAAGATGCGAGCGCAACTCACAGTTTTACCGTCTACTAAACGAGCCGAAAGAAGTATAACTTCAATAACTTAGCAATAAAGTTAGCATACTATAATACTGTTTACTTGTTTACTGGAAAGATAAATTTAGAACTAAATTACACTAAAATAGAAATACTGTTTCAGAGTCTATTTTGAAACATGGTTTAAGGAGGTCAAACGAAGGCTGACACTGCAAACAATCGTTAGTAGGTAGCTTGACACATGCAAACACATAAGTTACTCCATACAAGTGTTACTTGAACTTAACAGTTACAAATACGGCTTTTGTTTCAATTTGCGGCCCTATTATTCTCTGATATGTAGCGAAATTAACATAACATAGAAATCAAATTTGAAACCTTAACACACCCAGATGTAATATATAAAACCAATAACACTCCTTAAAGAGGTGCGAAGCCAGTGAAAATCACACGAGAAGCCGTATTTATGTTGAATGAATTTGAATCTTATTTTTATAGTATTAAAGTAAATATCACATTGTTCTCTCTCAGATTTTCTTCAACAATAATAACGTAGTGAACCTGAAATTTATGTGTTCCATTGTTAACTTTAGTTTGTATTATACTTGTGGTAATAATAGAATAATTTTATACTGAGATGTTAATATGTGAATATTTTATGAGATTTCTATATCTACATTTATATAACATTTACATTTAACGTGGTCAACTATAAACAATTTTATAACGGTAAGTTTTTAAATATGATGAGTTTTTAAACATGGTAAGTTTTTAAACTTAAATTATATACTTTAAAGCATCTACGATGTTTTTTTTTGTTTTTTTTTTACCTAAAATCATTAAAACAACTAAAAAAAACACAACACGAAAATAATCTTTTTTTTTCTGACTGACTAACTTGTTTGCCTTTTGGGTCCCTAAACCTTGTGACGGCTTTTACAGCTTCACCGTAGCTTGGTGGCGAGCGCTTAAGATACTCAGCTGCGAAAGCGAGGTAACATGCGTGCAAGGGTGCTAAAGTAGCCGGACCTCGGCTTGGGTTGTTGCCGTAGTTGCAGTTAAGTCGCGAACTGGCTAATTTCTTATCCGTAGAATTCGAGCTGAACTAACATATACATATATACATGTCCCTGCCTCCTGGGAGAAAGGAAGGAAGGAACATGTGTACCTATATGTATAAAGTGATCTGTAAATTTTAGTCTACACTAACTTTTAAAAAAAAATAAGAAAAGAACCTATGTACCTGTGATGTGTGCACGAGTGTGGGGGTGCAGTTTAATGGTGTCTGTGGGTAGCCAGTGATTGGAAGTGCAGTGTCACTTGTATCGCGCTAGCGGCTACAAAACTCAAGGGCCCCACACCGAGGGAACGGCCCTAGGCTTGAATTGCCGCAAGAGACAACAAATATCGTGTTTAGACAATTAATTAACCAGAATTTGGAAGAATATATTTGTCTAAAAGAAATATGAAATGAAAATTAAGATAAATTAAATAAACATATATTTCAAGAACATTAACAAATTAGAATTTTAAATTTTTGTATTATAATATCAAATTGTGACCGACACTTCCAATAAAAGTTTAATAACGAATGTTTGCAATACCGTATATAAAGATATTTAAGAAAATAAAGTCCTTAACAGGCCTCCTGAATGTCCATCTCAGAATGACAAAACTTAGTAGGATTCCCAGTGACAGATAGCTCTGCGTTGGGACCACGAACCCGATCTCGTGGTTTTGGTCTTCGTCGATCGTTTCAATGCACAATCGAACCAGCATCCGTCATCTCATGCAGCCAGCTCAACACAAAAATCTCGACAATCGAGATTTACGTCGATATGAACTATAATTATTTGTAATATTAATCGTTATACAAAATTTACGTATGAGGCCTATCCGGTAGTTTATCTCAATCTTTGATATTTTAACGATTTATATTGGGTATTTCACCATACCAATTGCGTTATATAATATTAACTTTTTAAAACTAATTTGATATCAATTATTTTTAATTTCAACCGGAGTCTTTACAAACCTGTACTATAATCAATTTTTTTTTTCTTTAATTTTACATTTCAAATTTCCAATTCACTATTTGAATTTAAAACTATTCGCTCAGTTATCGAACCATAGACCTTAGTTGCAGATATACAACAACCTTTTTAAAAAAAAAAAATAATTACAATGCGCATGATCTAAAAGACTATCAATAACAGTGAACCTCATCCCTGACAAACCTAAATGTAAACAAATAATAACAAAGAGAAATAATATTCAATGCCGAAATGAAACCTAATCGTAGAATAATAGATATTTGAACAAACAAATTTATAAAATACAAAAACCTAACCGATCCTTTAAAAATATATATAACCAATGTATGATTAGGGAGAAATAATAAAAGAACTAAAGGTAAATATAATATTATTATATATACTGAAAATGATTACCAAGACCGTCAATACCATAACACAAGTCCTGTGTTATAGGGACTGTAGTGTTATCAGATATAGATAGAAAACTGAAGAGGAGAGGCTTATGTCATAGAAAAACTTCTACAAAGTTTAAACATTTACAAAAAAAAAACTTAATCTGATTCTTAATATTTCCCTAGAAAGTATTGAATTAAATAATAATTATATTATCTTATAAAGTTACAAGATATTTTAAAAGTTGCTTTAAAGCAATTACTCGGTGTATCGCCTGAAACCATATCGACCAGTAAATACAGTTACGAACTAATAAGTGTCGCAGCATGTACCACACAATCTAGTTATATGAGATAAATTCAATTACTTTGTCGCGGTCTCCACTATCGCGCTTATGTATAAAATAAACAGGTTTTAAATAAATTCAGTAACTTTTTCACTTCAATTAAGGCACTTTTTTAAAATGTCTAAGCCATTTACCTAAGACATAAAAACAGTTTAATAAGACGTTATTTAAAATTGAATTGAAGAAACTTAATTAAAATTCTTACTACAATAATTTTAGTTAATTCCAGAGAGAGAAAATTTTATTCATTTTAATTTATTATAGGTATTAGCTAAAATAGCATAATTATAATAATGGTCGTAATATTATTCTAATTCTGAATATATTTTACACATACTGCGTACCACAAATAAATGGATTTTTAAATATAAACTTAAATATTATTCGTAAAGGTGTTGTTATTTTTAAACCCCAACGCAAACAAAGAGGTTTTATAAATTTAAAGTATGTGTCTGTCAGTGGCATCGTAGCTTCCAAGCTGTTGAATCTATTTTGTTTAAAAGTCGATTCTATCTAGAGTGAGAAATAAATGAATGTGAGCATCTTCCACAGACCAGATCGAGTAGAAATTTGGTATTCTGTTGCTATAATTATATCGTAAGAACCTTTAACATATGTTATAGGATAATTTGAAATCTGTCCAACTCCACACCAATTACAGCAGATTGAAATGGTCTCAATGAATAGGTAAAATTTGTGTCAGAGGTTATTTATTTACCTTGTAAAAAATTATTATTCGCGCTTCGGTATAATTGTATATATCATAATTTTTACAAAATTTTAATTGTTACACTTGCAATCTTTGTATGTTAGTTAATTTTTTAAGGTCAAATCTTACGAACTGAATTAAAACCACTTCCTCGGAGTGAATTTGTACATGTTAGTTCAGTTCCGATGATAATGCATTTTTATGGTAAGCGAGACCTGAATCGACATCCAGGAATGGCTTCAGATGAAAGAACTCCTTAAAGGTCAACAGCTGAGATATGAAATTTTGTTTTAACGATAAAATCTTCTTTTGATAAACAATTCCCAACCGACTCCAAGGATGATTTAGATGATTCTTTTTTGTGGAAAAGAAAATACCTCAAAAGTTGTCCCATTTTAATTATACTGGCTTTGGATTTCCGACTTCGAAGATACACCAAAATTATTTTGTTCATATTAAGACTTGTTTACTCTATGTAATGTATTATTTGAATACAGAAACGATATTTAACTTGAATTGGTTCACTGAGTTGGATGAAGCTAATCCGAGATTTACTTTTACCACGGACTTATATTTTATTCAAAAACTTACAAGTTATCAATCACTTGAAATTCAAATATTATAAATCACTAAAGCTTAAGAATACATTAAGTTCTAACTATGTTATGTAAATCAAGTAAGTTGAGAGTAACAGTGTTAGGATTAAAGAGAATAATTAATTATATGAAATAATATTTAGTATTAAGCGCTGGCCCCCCAAGCTACGGTGAAGCTGTAAAAACCGTTTGAGGCTCCAGGACTAACAGTATAGTCAGATAGAAAAAAAAACTAGCCGCCGTTTTGTTAGTATCTTAAACATAGTATTGTAAATAGATAGTGCCTTGATATATTTTCAAACATGAATAGATGAAAAAGTGTTTTTAATTTATTTGCTTCACGAGATAAGTAATTTAATGAACTTTAAAACTATTTGCGAATTAGTTTTGATGAGTAATTAACTGAAATAAGGCATTACCTGAAAAAAAAACACCTTTGAGAATTATCAATTACTCGCATTCTATTTTCGGTGTGGCGCGGTGCGGCCTTTTAATCATAAAAAGCCTAATATAAACAGAACACTGATAATAAACCAAACAAAACTAAATATACACTGAATTGGATATCTGAGAAAAATATACGTAGGTACATACATACCCAGCCGTGTAAATTAATTTGTTTGACGGACAGACAGGCGCGGGACGGAGCGCGTGTCCAATACAGATAAGCGCGTAATAATCAACGGCGTGCCATGAGCCTTCGCGGCCTCGTTATCTATTCATCGTTTGTACTACGCACGTTTTATTCAAACCTGATTTAATTTTATACAATTCACTGGCTTTGTCCGACGGTTTTGCCCGTGTTCGATTTATTCAACCGACACTCTACCTACCCTTGGTCTCGCTCCCGTACAGCACACTCCTCATAGTTCTCCCTTCCCTCCTCTCTTCCTTCCTTTATAGATTGTCAGATTGCCTAATGTTCCTGGTCACTGCTTCGCTCGTTCAGGTCGTAGCCTAGTCATATATCCATCCTCAATTATACTATTCACATAATTATAATCCGACTGATTTATCAGCGCAGAGCCTAAATTACTGGGGTAAGGTAGGTGAAAATTTGCATATGGATTCCTTTTACACTTTAGGTGAGTACAAAGAAAGGATTTTTGGAAATTCAACCCCTAAGGCGGAAGAAAAGGTTATGAAAGTCTATATCAAAATCCATCATTTTTTAACATAGATCTATGAAAATTGGCATTTAGCAATTCAGTTGGAAAGTAAAGAAAGAGAAAAGGGTGTAAAAGATGGGATGAAAGTTTCTATAATACAAGTAACGACATCTGTTTAATTGGCCAAAGGCAACAAACGAATTCTTCGACGAAAGTCGAAGAATGTTTGCTTCGGTGGCATTCCAAAAAAAAAGAACATAAAACATATTATAATGGTACATAATTCAACTATGACGCGAGTTATCCGTTGGCTATAAACTACAGTGTTTTTGTTATCTGACTTGTAATTCCAGAGATTAACGCGTTCAAACCAACAAACAATCTCTCGGGCTTTATAGTATTAGTATAGGTAGTTATTATCTATACGTATACAATTCTTTGTTGTTTGTTTGTTTAAACACGCTAATCTCTGGAACTACCAGTCGTATTCGAAAAATTCTTTTTTATATGATAGCCATACTCACGAGGAATAGCATTGGTTATATAACATTAGGCTACAATTTCTAGCTAGCCTTAAATATAGGTTTTTGTTACGTAAGTCGGAAGTCAAAGCCCTCGCGAACTGCTTTAGCCGCATGCGCTGGCTTAATAATTAATGATGCGTCAATTCTACAAAATTCGTAATTCTACAAAAATATTGGCCATTATTATAAATAAAAAAAATCAGCGATAGCATATATCTATTTCTTATACATGAGCCACAATAAGGTATTTTGAAATATTTTTTTTGTTGAAGATTAAACATTACTTTATGAGCATTATTTTTAATCATAAATTAATCTATACGAAAAAAAGTTACTTCATCATAAAGTCTATTTATAATAAAGATAAACTTCGCCTTTTAAAGCATGTTATTTGGACGCATAGTTTAAAAGATAATACAAAATTAAAATAATTCAACACTCAGCTCAGGTGTATGTCAATAGTAGTAGTGGCACGAACGCGCCGTGCGATACTGTGATGTGACCATCTGGCCACACGATAAAAATATTGTCTTTATTGAAGTATTATAAATCATCAATCAGTGATTTCTTCTAAATTATATGCGGGTGAAACCGCAGGGCAGAGCTAGTTATTATAATGCAGATAACATGAATGTCGAATGTTATTTGAGAATTTTTTTAACACATATGGCTGAGCGATATCGCGTTTGATACCGTAACCATGTGAGTTTCAATTCTACAACATGTCTGAAATTTCATTGAACGAAAGCAGCGGGTGAAATCATAACATCTAGTATACAGCATAAAATTAGATTGTGATACTAGCCTCTAAATAAATAAATAAAATTTTGTTCAAATGTTTTCAAAAATAAATTCATACTTACAACCAATACAATTACTTTGTTGGTACTAGGTAATAAAGACGGTTAGTGGACTTTCCAGAGCTCCTTGGGGACGGGGAGAACAAAAAGAGGTAGGGTACAGATAAATTTCTTTGGTGGATATTTGGGGCAGTCTGACTCATGGAATACCTCCACACTACAAAAGGTCGCAGTCAAATAACCTTGTGTTGTATTCCTGTAGTGAGTAGAGTTACCAGACCTCCAGAAAGAAGAATGATGGTGGTTGAAATGAATGAAGATGGATGGATATAACAATAAAAGAAGACCTAAGAAGGTATTGATGGATTGCGTGACGAATTAAATGCGTATAAAATGCTTACACCTTATAATGACACAGCTGATAAAGCTTATACTGAGATAGTATTTCATAGAGAAAAGTGGAAGAAGAACATGGCAACATGATGTTATAGATATTAATATATTCTCCATGAACCTGGGTATCATATTAAAAAAAACTTATTTAAATCCGACTAGAAGTTCCAGAGATTATTTAAACAAAAAAAAAAGTGCGTGCGTACAAAGTACACAGGCCAGAAGTGAAACTTCATTGGTAAACTAATTTTTAAATCTCGTTTATAATCATACTAATCTAAAGCTTTAGATTTCCGAGACTTAGAGGGAGGGAAAAGGAAGATATGTTAGGAGTTTAATGAATTGAATTGTCATTAAAATATTAACTGTATTAAATTCATAAATTGTGAGTGGCAAATTAAATGCTACATGTTATTTGTAAATATTAAAACTTCCTAACCTTCAAACGAATTAATATAAAAAAAAATATATTAACAAATATATTACTTAATCTGAACAATTAAATTTAACTCACTGTTTACACATTGTTTCCATAGCTACGTACTTCATGCTACGTTCGCCCTTTCTCACTCACTCTCTCAATCGGTCTATCCCTTTCCTCTCTCAAAACGTTTCACATTTTCGTGACCCGTTGCATCCGTAAAAATTTTAACCTCATGCGCGCAAAGAAGTTTCACTTCAAACACACTTCAGTTTTATTATATTTATAGTATATATTAGTATAGATTTAATAAAGAGGTATGAACGTATCGAAGAATTAGCGTTTTATGTGGTATTTGCTTTTACTATATTAAAATTTTAAGCAAAAATTCAAAGAAGTTTCACTTCAAGATCGCGTAAAGGTTACGCACGCGTATATTTTTAAGTCATCTTATTATAAATGAACAGCTTGCTTCAAGTTGTTTACTCAAGATCTGACCCTATTTGCTTGGTTGACGGGGTAAAGTTACCGAGTGGAAGTTAACACTAATAGAATCAAACAGTTCACTAAGTTTTCCCTTTTATTTTTTCAACATTGTATCTCGTAGAGTAGAAATAAATCCCTTAGACGCAACTCTGTGATAAAACTTTACTGTAACAGATTCACTGTTTCCATTCTGTTGGTTTTATTTTTAAAGTTTACATTTTTATGTTCAAACCTTCTTTTTTTTGTAATTATTCCACGCTAAGGAGGGTTGGCACAATATGTTTTTCCCTACCACTCTCCCATATTATCTATCATATCTTTTTCAGTCTTAATACTTAACATTCTTCTAGATATAAAACTGCCATTCCTTTTCATATCCAAACCATGCTAAGCTATTTCTCCACTACTGTCGCTGGTGATAATTTAATGATTCCTCTGATATTCTCATTCCTAATCTTATCCATGTTAGTTACAATACAACATTTGCATCTCCGCGATATGCAGTCTTCTCTCGTTGGTCTTTTTCGTTACCCAACACTCAGATCTTTACATTTTCTGCACTTATGCCATCAGTTTTATGAAATTCTGTCGACATCTGTCTCTTTACATTAAATTATTTTAACTAAAATTTAATGAATCAGATTAAATGTAATGTCTGTAGTATTTTTTTCATTGTTGCTTTGACATAGATACTTTGACCTTTCTTGTCACATTTATGGTTGCCAAATGCCTGCTATTACTAGTCATAGAATTAAATTGGAAGCCATAACTACATTTCTACAAGAATTCTACAATTTCTACACGAGTCTCTCTCGCACTCTATTCGGTCCTTAATTTATGTTTTAGACTTTTTTTATATATCATACCCGTTATCATTGGCAGTATTAGTTTACATTTTTATTAAATACTAAAATCAGCAATCAATCAGCCACAGTAATTATTTTCGTATCGTTATTTATTCGTACTTATATTAATGATAATTCGTATAGCCCATCAATTAAAGGATGAGCCATTAAATCTAATTCCATTCTTTCCTTTCCACTATAGAACCACACGCGCTGGGCTTTGGAGTTACAGTTTTACGATAACCTCCATCTCTGCTTGAACTAAAAAGCGCTTTAAGTCTTATTTTTGTTGTACCGTGAAGCTGTGAAACCATCTCCGGGTCAATGTGTTCTCTCCTTGCTACTGCATCGGTTTCTTCAATCGTAACGTGGAGAGATATTTACGGAGGCCGGCATGACAGCGGCGCCTGCGGACAGGTTTAGATCTCTCGGTGGTTGCCGTTGTGTTGAATTGTACTGTTCTTACCACCACAGATAGTAACCATCAATTTGCCGAGCCACTATAAAATAAAAACGTTATGTTTTTCAAAAAGTTTTTTTTACGATTTCTAAAAGTGTCATTGATAATTCTTATAACCTTTCAAATAAAATATGACATAAACTGCCCAAAGATTTCATGAAATCGGTGAAGCCGTTTTTTAGTTGAACCCGGACATACAAATAAACAGACAGTACTTTTTAATTGCATATTCGTAATCAGTGTATTTTATATGCCTAGTATATATATATGTCTTTAGAAAAATTAGAAAAAATATCATATATGGACAGAACTACATATTTATTATTACTAGAGGTCGCCCTAAGTTCGAAATTCGACCAGAAACTTTTTAATCATAGACTATTTTCTATTTGACATTTGCAGTATTTATGAACCTAAACAATGAGTGTTATCTAAATCACTTGCTGTCAAAATTCGTTGAGTGACAATGTCAATATTTTGGGAGGTTTAAGTTCAATAGCAAAGGTTGGTTTAGATTTCGCAGTATTAATTTATTTTATTTAATATATTAGTAACATATATTACAGATAAATTTTACCTTTCTGCATTCCTTCTCCATATAAACTTTAACCATGCCAAATCTCACAGTCTTCTGTGCACGCAATACGCTTAAAAAGGTACCGAAAGCTTTTGCTTTACGTATTAATATAATGATGATAATTTATAATATAGTAATAAATATTTGTCTAAATTCAATAAAGCTAGCGTGTAAAGAGAAATATATATTTTCATATGTTTCACTTAACAAAATATCCCTTTTGTAGAGGGCGCTACGAGGTTTCGCTACGACTTGATAAGTCTTTCCGTATCGCAATTTTATTACATGCTATATTATAATAAATTACTACACGTATGTAGAAGGACGTGAGCAGTGCCGTAGCCAGGTAACCGGGGGTCCATGAGTCCCGAAACAATATAAATCTTTTTAAAATATCACGGTTTATTAGTGAATTAGCGCTATGTAAATGAGATTAACTATATGAACTCAAAATCGGGGGAAGGGATCCGGCAAAATCATACTGAATCCCGTTTAGATGGGTTCGGGGTTTATTAATGAAAAGGGCAGCCGTTTCATTTAAAGAATATACGTTATTATATATTACTAATAATATTTTGTATGAAATATTTTATATTTCAGGGATTCCCATAAAAGATATTTAGCGACATAAAGCAAATGTCATATCGGCATTTAAAATAAATCTGAATATTAAAAACTATAGGGAATTCCACGTCAAGGAAGAGTATCACATTAAATCATACCTACTCTTACAAAGAGGGAGAAAGTTAAAATAAAACCTCACGAAATTGGTGGACGTCCGCAAAGGCCAGAAACGCCGTATCGTATTTTAAAATAATTTTTCTGTATAGTTTTATACTCCAGCAGTCGCATTTACCTTTTGCATTATTTGTTAAATTCACACACATAAGTCATGTGAATGTATGAGGAGAAACACGGATATCTCAAAAATTATATTTTTAAGCTTATAGTGTTAGGTTCTGTAACAAGATCCCGAAGCACATTACTGATTTGCCGGACAAGTTCAAGGACCATGTCAAGCGGGTTTTACTGTCAAAAGGTTATTATAGTGTGGATCATTATGTGAATGATAGTGATGTCTGAAAGTGACTCCCTCTCTGTGCTTCCACTAATGTATTATTATTGTACCTGTTATATTAATATTAGTACAGTTAACAAAAAAACAAGAAAAAAGATCGAGTTTCTTACCGGTTCTTCTCGATTTCTGGGACGTTTTCTGAACCGGCAGTAGTGTTTTGACGTTCAGAAGTGCCCTCTTAGAGCCTTAATTTTATAAAGATTATTTTGATTTTGGTATGAAAGTGGGGGATATTTGTGTCCGTCAATTCGAATGGCGTTAGGCAGGTCAAATATCTAGATGTGGTAACGGTAGTTGGAGCACATCCTTGATGGAGTGGTTACCGAGAAACGGCAAACAAAGTCTAGGAAGACTGGTGGCGAGATAGGTTGACATCAGAGATCTTGTCGGAAAGACATGGATAAGGTTGGCACAGAACAGAGATGAGTGGCGTAAAAAAGGCCCTATAATTGAAAAAAAAAAACAACCTTGATGATGTAAATACCTACATTATTTGTTATAATTTTCAAAAATGAAAACTGGATACGTCCTCACCAGTTACTTTACTATAAAAGGTACCGAAAATGTGTTTTTTTTTTTAAGAAAATGGCGTAGTAAATAGAAAAATGGCATTCTCTCGAAATGGCTCTTTGAAGCGAGCTGAAATCACTTTGTTTCTATTTGAGGTGATCAAAGAGATTACAATATATAGAGTATGACTAACAATAAGGTTTTCAAGAAAAAAAAAAACATAGAGTTACTATTTGAAATTTATGGAGTGAAATATGTGATACATATAAAAACACTATTATATCTTTATTTATGCAAGTTCGCACGTGGGTCAATTAACTAATATAGCAACATATAGGAGTTGTTTGAAATTTTTATTTTTCAATTTTACTTTTCGTTTATCCTGATCAAAAGCCCTATCTTAGGCAAATAGAATGGAATCTACTTACAGCGAAAAAAGAGATATTTATGTGTTTCCTAATAAAATTCTTAATCTTAATTTTTTTTTTTTTTTTTTTTTGAACTGACTACACTGTTAGCCTTAGGGGCCCTATCCTAAAACAGACTCGCTGCGGCTTTTACAGCTTCACCGGACTTGGGGGCGAGCGCTTAGGGCACTCAGCCGCGAAAGTTTGTGACGACCCGCACGAGGGTGCCAGAGTGGCCGAACCTCGGCTCGGGCGGTCGTCGCGAATGCGAAAAAGTAGCGATCTAACTAATTCCCTAATACTATGAGAATTCGAGCTAACTAATGTATACTCATATGCACGTTCCCCTCCTCCTGGGAGGAAGGAGTGGACCATGCGTATGTGTATTTGATAATCGGAATGGTTTTTTTACACTAACTAGCGCAATAGTCTAACTAGCGCAAAAAAAGAAAAAAAAAGGTCCCTTACAGAACCTATGTACCTGTGTGGTGTGCACGTGTGTGTGTTCATACGTGTGTAATGTTGTGTGTGGGTAACTAAGTGTTGCACGTATAGTGTCACTTTGTATCGCGCGGGCGGCTACCTGACCCAAGGGCTTCACACCGAGTAATCTTAATTTGTTTGAGCTTTCTTATATGTAAAAAGATGATAAAATGGGTATTTTATTATACATACTGTAACCGCAAGGGGAAAGTTTAAGTTCATTTGTAATTAAAGTTAATGTGGCCTTGGGAACGGATATTTTTTATCCTGAGTTACCGTAAAATTTCATTCAAACAAAAGATTTTTGAAAACGCAATCAAGTTTCCAGTTTTGCCTAATAATTAATCTTAGATATAATTGTGATAAAATTAATTACAATTAATAAAATTAAGGAGTCTTCGTAATGTTAAAATAAAAGCTTTTTACTAAATGCATATGGAAGTACATACGATATTTATAAAAAAAAATCTGTCTATGTCTGTCTGTTTGTTCCGGGTAATCTACGAAACGGTTTAACCTATTTTGAATAGTTGATTTACGCATACAGATCTGTAACTGCTGACAATTGTCAACTAAAGGTGAATTCTGATTTATTCCAGTTAAATGTCTTTGTACAGTGATACACAACAATTTTATTTAACGAGAAAATATTTAGTCAAAATGAGAAACTGTCTCGAAATGTAATATGAAAAGTATAAATATGATATGCTAAACAGACAAAGAGAGCAAACTTTCGGCTTTTAAGGGACCATTTTTAGGGTACCGTAACTCAAAAGGAAAAAGGAACCCCTTTATAGGATCACTTCGTGGTACGTCTGTCTATCAAGATCCATTTTGTCAGGAGTGCATGGGGTACAAGTTAAAATAATATCAAATACCCATATCTGCGATCCCTAGGAGCTGTAAGAAAATCAAACTTCTAAGTTAACGCAATTAAAAGATACGGCCGTTTATGCCGCATATTTTAACACTCGCAATAGGGATAAAACATACAAGTTACTTCCAGTTCACCTAGAATCATGAAATTTGAGAAGAAGCAACGTGTTATAGCACAAGTAAAGGGAAAATCCGAAAACCATAAATTTGTAATTACATCACAAAAAAATGCAGACTTATTTGCAGTCGGTAAACTGACCGCGGCATATATCGATGTATGGGAACAACAGTTTACTAACGGTAAAGTTAAGTTTGTCCCTCAATATAGTTTATCTTTTCGTTAGAACTGTACGGTGCTTCTTCAGTAATGTTACCTAATTATTTTGGTGAATGTGGCTGTACAATTACGGAATCCTCGGTGCGCGAGGCCGACTCGTACTTGGTCGGTTTTTGCTTATTATACCCGACCGTTTTCAAATATATCTCAGCCGATCTTTGTTCACGTCATAGGTGTTATTTTTATTTGGTCCTCAACTGTCACACATAATCTTTAGCTATTTTGAGGTTAGCCAAAAATAGAAACCACTTTGGAAATATTCCAGAATCAGTTTCACCATTTATTTTTGCTCAGTTTTACATATAATTCGGATTGTTTTGCCTTAATTATAAAACATGTTGCTTGACGAATGTACAAATGTACAAATGTGTACAGACAGAACTAAAGATTTATTCATATAGATAGGTATACAGTTCTTAAAATGTAAGTATATGTACATTCCTCCAATGATGGCTCAGTTGGCAGCGTGTACGGACTCCGCGGCGATCGACGTGAGTTCAAAATCCTGCAATGAACCTGAGCGCCCGGTGAAGCTTTTCTTAATGCCCGCAAGGCTAGCTACCACCCTCAAGTTGAAAATCTGTCACCAAACACCAACAGGTGTGTTCCGGCAACTGTACTTGAAAGCCAGTCTTCCACTAGGCTTAGCGTGCTACCATCTTGGGCCACATCGTCTCAAAAGCTCAGGTTGTTTAAGTATGTATTGGAAATGAGTTTCCTCATGGGTGGTCCCATTTTAATTTCATTGGCATCGAACCTTCAACTTTTAAGATACATCTGAAGACTCTTTTTTTTATAAATTGTCTTGTTTTTATTACAGAACTTTTTGTCTAAAATGATTTATACGAAGACGTATAAGGTAATTTTTCATATGAAATTTTAAAATAAAACAATATCGAATGCGTCATAATATGCCAACAATAACCCATTCTCAGTATGCGAAATTTACTTCGTTGTTCCGTAAGTGAAGTTAAAGTTAGTAAATACAATGGAACAGCTGTTAACCGAGCTGTTAGCTTTCAAACTCTGCGAAAACTCTTCAAAATGTACTCACGTTTCAGCTAACTAGTTTTCGAACGATTTTCTGTTTAAATACATACTTATATCGAAAAATTTATACTTGATCTATACAATTACATTACATTGAAATGTCTGTTTGTAATGTTAAAATAACATCTTTTTACTAAATGCGTATGGAAGTACATACGATACCTAAAACATAAACTCATTTTTAACATTTTTGTCTGTCTGTTCCGGGTAATCTCCGAAACGGTTGGACCGAATTTGACTGGGCTTTTACTGGAAGATATCTGATGTTATAAGCAGTAACTTAGGCTAGTTTTATTATAGAAAAATAATTAAGGATCCATGCAAATAATAAAAAAAAGGTGTGTGTGCGATTCAAACACGATACAAGTGAAACTTCAGTAAATCGACAAAAGAATGAGATGAATATATATATGTGGCGACATCTATCGAGCCACATAAGACGCATCCTACTATCCTACATTGCGTTATAGAAATTAACTCAATCGTTGAGTATATATACAAGAACCCGACTACAACCGTTGGGCTCAAGTCCGGTGAAGCTGTAAAAGCCGCAGCGGCTCTGTTTTTGGATAGGGCCCCTAAGGCTAACAGTGTAGTCAGTTCAAAAAAAAAAAAAAAAAACAACTGTTGGGAAGCTGCCCGCCAGACATAACACCCGTCTGGCCGGAGGATCCTCCCTTACCAATAGTTCTTCTACACTGGTGACCCCGACGTGACACGATACCAATAGTTCTTCTACATATATTTGTATTTGTGTCTCTTATCTGTCGTTTTTTCCGTTGCGTCCGGTTTGAAATCACAACGATTCTAAAGAAGTTTCACTTCAAAAACCTGATCATGGTGAATCAATTCCGGCTCTTAAATGGCTTATTCCGAGTAAAAAGTAGTAATAGTGAAAAGCTGTTATTTTGACATTACAAATAGACAATTCAATTGTATTAATTATTTAGATTTATTAAGGAAGGGAATGATAATTAAATCTTTAAGCTAGGACACTGGGGAGTGTGGCAGTAACCATTAAAGTCAAGAAATCTGGCAAACTGTAAGTGAGAACAACTATATACTACACGGGTACGTTGTGTTGCGGCGCGGTGGAAAATTACTCGTATAAATTTAACACAAGTGAAACCGTAAGAGCACAACTAGTAATAATATAAAAATGATTATATACTGTTAGATATTCATGGCTACCCTCGTCGGGAAGTCATAATTAGATTATCCACAACTACCCTACTGCTCGGATCGAGTGAAAAGGTATATAAGGCGCAGCGAATATGCATGCTGATCAAGTCCGGTGAAGCTGTAAAAACCGTCAAAGGCTCCAGGGCCCCTAAGGCCAACAGAATAGACAGTCAGAAAAAAATGCACGCTGATATAGTGTCACTTGAACCGTTGTAACATGAAGACCTCTTATGTTGTGCTGTTGTTGGTGCGACCTACTACGTCGGAATCCGAATAGAGAGACAGTCTTGATGGATCGCTGGATCGATGGAACCTACCTACTGTGTCGGGAGTCTGGACCCTCATAGGCTCATTTTCTATCTCGAGTTGCTGGTCCGGGTGTATGTACGTCCGGATCAGTTCCAGTTTAGTCAGAGAGGCGAGGTTCGAAATTGCTATAGGAGAGATGACGCTTGTGATCTGTGATCACCAATAAAAATAGCGAGGATAATAATGTCGAACCGTTCACATTGTTGTTTAGTCGCCCGTGAACAATATTAAATTCAACGTGGGATATTTCATATTTTAAAAAATACTATAATCTTATATAAATTAAACTTACTATGACACTTATGTGTTATCTATGCCTATCATTTAAGGGTAGGTAGTTAAGGTTTGAAATTACTCAAAAATAAAAGCATATTACCAACCTCAACCCCCCCACCCCCAGGGAGCTCTAGAAACCATACTTACCTCACAAATACAACACAAGTTAATTGCTGCAATCTTCTGTAGAGAAAAATCTGTAAAGACGTCTGGACGACTCTATGTCCTAACTCTGTTCGACCATGTGCACAATGAGCGGCTAGCCTTCCAGCTGGCCAACAAGATGCGGTTGCAATTACGGGCAACCGGATTGCGTCTATCCTTAACCGCGACCGGAACGTAAGGTTAGAAACCGTCGTAGTTTGCGGTTTGATCAACTTAATTCCAAGATGGACGTAGCGGTCGTCGGCGACGGAAACGCGCGCCGTCAATGGCGAGCAACCGCAAACTAGCACTATCGGCGTAGTGCGTACCTATATCAACCGAACTTTTCTACTATTATATGTAGATGATGTAATTTATTTTGAAAATTGTTAAAAAGAATTAATACAGTTAAGAAATAAGTTGTTAAATACGTTTAAAATGAAATATATGGGGAAAATTAATAAGTTTTTAGGTATTGGGGTCAACAAAGATTGAAGTAAAGAATGTACAACCTTAGGTCAAAGGAAATACTTCGAAAATTTATTAAATATGAATGGAATGTCCTATTGTAATCCATTATTGTTACCTATATATAAAATCTTTAAGTTTGATTTATTAAAAAGAGAAAAGTCTTAAAATAAAGAATTAGATTTTAAGTGTAGAAAACTTATAGGAAGTTTAATGTAGGCTGTATCAGGGTCAAGCCCAGATTTATGTGCTGTTGTTACAATACTAAGTAGATAGCAGGCAAAAGCAAGTAAATTATTATATAAGTTATTGTTAAATGTATTAAGATATGTAAAGGGAACTTTAAATATGTGTTTAACTTACTATAGGCATAAAGGTAATGTAGAGGGCTATGTTGACAGTGACTGCGGACTGCGGTGGAAGTGATGACCGTAGGTCAACGACAGGCTTTTGTTTCAAGGTTTTTGGCTGTTCAGTTATTTGGTTCACAAAGAAGCAACGATCAGTCTCACTGTCATCAACTGAAGCTGAGTATGTTGCTTTATATCATGCCACAAGTGAGGCTTGTTGGCTTCAACAATTATTATTAGTTTTTGGGTTCTCTGTGTGTCCTATCACTAAGTATGAGGACAATCAGTCCACTATGAAGATCGCTCATATGGCCGGTAATTGTAGAGTGAAACATTTAGCAATTAAACAAAGTTTTGTTAAAGAGAAGTTGAATGCCGGAATTATTAAGTTAGTTTATCTTTGTACAATTGAGCAACTAGGCGATATGTTTAAAAAGCCATTGGGTGGGGTTCAGTTTACGAAATTTACGGATAAATTGTTTAATTAGTGTAAAGTGATTGTCATTATTTTAACTAGGGTTGCTAGGATTGTGAGTTTGAGTTCCGAAATTATACAAGGTGTCCAGAAAGGGTATCGGGTATTTGTTTTCGCGCCATATTCGAAACGGGGCGTCTTAAGGGTGCGGGGAGGGGTTGTGGCGTCCGCCATTTTGTGGAGTTTTAGTCACGATGGAATAGTACTCGGGGACGCATCGCGCATTTTGCGTACGAGCGTACTATCGTAATGGTGATTCAATAGTGACTGCTCAACGTCTCTATCGTGCGGAATATCGTACACGCCACGCGCCAAGTGACGATAGCATTAGGAAATGGATCAGGATGTTCGAGAATACAGGTGCGACAGTTAAAATTCAAAACTCTGGTCGTCCTCGTTCAGTTCGCGATGAAGAAACAATTGAAGAAGTTGAGGCGTCGGTTCGTCAAAATCCGTCTTTATCCATCCGAAAGCGAAGCCAAGCGTTGAACATCAAAAATCGTCTTTACATTCGATTTTAAAGAAAGACTTACATCTAAAAGCCTATAAAATTCAATTGGTTCAAGAACTGAAGGATACGGACTATGCTAATCGACTGAATTTTGCGAACGAAATGCTGCAGCGATTTAACAACTTTAACAACATACTGTTCAGTGACGAAGCAAATTTTCACCTTAATGGTCATGTTAATAAGCAGAATTGTCGGTACTGGGCAGTGGAGAATCCGAGACGAAAGCATGAACGACCCCTGCATAGCCCAAAGGTCGTTGTTTGGGCCGCTATGTCTGCTAAAGGCATAATTGGTCCTTATTTTCATGAAGATCAACGAGGCCGAGCAATTAATGTGAATAGTGACCGTTATTGCGATATGTTGCGAAATTTTTTGGTCCCAGAGTTGCAGGAGTTTGCAGGTTTCAACTCAAGAACGTGGTTCCAGCAAGATGGGGCCACTTGCCATACCTCAAATGACTCAATGGAAGTTGTTAACGAATTATTCCCTAATAAAGTCATTTCGCGAAGGGGTAACATCAACTGGCCTCCCCAGAAGCCCCGACCTTAGCCCGCTTGACTATTTTGCATGGGGATACCTTAAAAGTAAGGTTTATCAAAACAATCCGACGTTTCTAAACCAGTTAAAGCAAAACATCAGGTCAGAAATGGCAGCAATATCGATAGCTATGTGTCAACGTGTTATCGCCAATCTTCGTTTCCGTTTAGAAGAGTGCCAGCAACGTAACGGTCATCATTTGGATAGCATCATCTTTTCCAAATAATTCTCCAATTCATATGCTAATAATAAACAATAAACTTTTTTTATTTTATTTTTTTATACCCTTTCTGGACACCTTGTATAAGTAGTGTTAATTTCATGTACTTTCTTAATAGTGATAGTAGGGAGGTAGTATTTTATAGAATTATATATGGCAACCCCAACACTGGACATATTCCGTTTTCCCATGCACGCCGCACGAACTGCAAGTGCATTAAGTAAATTGTGTTCATTCTCATTGTCTTCATATGGTCTTCATTACGATTTGGCCATACGCTACTTTTATTTACACATTCTTTTACGTCATACGAGCAATAATACTTATTTAATTTTATAATGTTCAAATATCTTGAAATTTAATTATATATTATTTATGAGCCAAGTCTTCTATCATCCAATTCAATTATTATACTTATAATTCAATCATTTTTCTCCAAGGTACATACATCTGATCGCATCTGAATCACCATTATATTCACTACATAACATAACATACCACCACGCATGTATCCCTGAAGAGTTAAGCAGAAGTCTAACTTAATGTACACTCGCAGTTCGCCGGATATGTTTGAGGTGCTATCTATTAGGAGACGAGGCTATTGCCATTGATCAGGCACAAAGCCATACTCCGAACAACTACTGAAAATTTTATAGAAAACCCCAATAACGGTTTACTCAACCTGGGAATCGAACCCGGGACCTCGAGCATAGCGGTCGCGCTTAGGAACACTAGGCTAATGAGGTAGTTGGAACCGGACGGTTGACCGCATTTCGTATAACCGCATAGTGCGTAGATAGTAGATACCCTTAAAATTACTCTAGGAAGTGTAAATAATGCAGGTCATGCTGTGAAAATCTTCAAGTAGATGTCGGCAAAGTCACGATCCCGCCGTAAAAGCAGATACCATTGAGCTCGCGTAAACTTTATTATAATATTGGATCATATTTTACGTTCCTATTACATCTGCATATAAATTGTACTTACGTGTTTGGGACACGTTTTCGATTTTACGTTAAGGTGACTGCTCTCAACTGGCCAGCGAATTTAATTTATCATAATATATTTAACCCATACCTACTATGTACATTTTGTGATTCATTTCTTTATGAATTTATTGTATTGTAAAAAAATACTTCTGTCTGGTTTTCCGAACCAAATAAATTTGTTTTATAATTAAAAGCACCCCCTGTGTGTTTACATACATAAATCACGCTTTTTTTCTCAACGGGATAGGCAGAAACTATGCCCTTCCACATCTTCTTTTTCTTTCTCCTAACTTGGCAACTAGTCTTCTTTAACGAAGAACATTACTGTAATTTTCAATTGAATATAATGTCCTATCTTATAACGATTTCAGTACCCTAACAAGATGGTGGCTCGCTTGTTAGAACTTTCTAGGGAGTTTTTGTGGGATCCCAGAATGCATGCTCTTAGTTTATATTTATAACCCACTTCACTTATGCACAAAAACCAAACTATAACATGCAAAACGCTATATTATGTAATATATGGTCAAAACCTATGAAAATGAATTAAAAGGAAAAACAACTAATGTCACTTCAAGATCCCGCCAAAAACTCCCGTCCTTCAACTTTCTACGATCCTGGCATAGGTACGTACATCTTTTGATTCTTCAACATTCAGTCTTTTCATGCAAGCTCGTCGGTCTAGAGTACTCTTGACCTGATCTTTCTTTAGAACGTTCCCGATTTGAAATGCGTACGACATAAATACAAAAGTATACGAGAATAACAATTTACGTATACGAGAAATAATCTTATAAATTATATTGAACAAGGAAAAACTTGAAAACATAACATGAAATAAAAAAATTTCGCTGGTCGAGTGAGAACAATCACTTTATCACTTCAAGCATCACTTTATTGTCAAAGTATAAAAAGAAGGGTTTTTACGCAACTGCCAGTATAAAGTCCATTCAATACAGTTACTGCACTAGTAAATAATAAAACAAGGCTATTTTTGGTATCCAATACTTCATCGATTTTATTTAAAACCAGTAATCAACTAATAACAGCTTGGAGAGGTTATATAATGTTTTTTTTTTTTTTTTTTAAATAATTTTTTTTTTAGTGGTACTGCAAGTTGACTGTACTGTCGCTGATGGTAAGCACAGTACAATCCCAACACAACAGCGACTACCGAGACATCGTAATCCGTCGACGGTCTTCACTGTCAAGCCGGCCGCATTAATTTAACTGCATATGCAAAATCTGATTCCGAAAAGCAACACGCAAAAGCGAGTCACTGTGACGGACTTTCCACCACACGCATGGTGCTCGCGTCCCAGTTGGGAAAATACCCCCGCTATGGGCATTTCCTTGTTCGTTGCTCAGCAGGGTGCAACACGTGCTGGTGAGATTGGCTTGAGGTCTCAGTTCTGAAAATGTAATTCGATACTCCTTATATATACCCCGATACATGTGTGTACAACAATTGAAGTGTCTGCGTGTAATATCAAAATAACAGCTTTTTACTAAATGCATATGAAAGTATATATTATACCTATAACAAAACCCCATTTTTAAATTTTGTTATCTGTCTGTTTGTTCCGGGTAATCGAAATGGTCGAACCGATTTTGACAGTACTTCACTGGTGGATAGTCGATGTTATAAGGATTAACTTCGTCTACATTTTTAGGAAAAAGAATCAGGGTTCCGTGCAAATAAAAAAAAACTGGTAACGGTGAATTAATTCGTGCCCCTAAACGGCTTACTCTGAGTAAACCATAAGATATAGATCAAATTAAAACTTTCTTCTAAGAATCAGCCACAATAAGCATATAACCGGGAGCGGAAGACGCACGATTCGTGTGAATGCCCGATCAACGGCATTTTGTAGTCCACGCAAACGAAGTCGCGGGTACGGCTAGTAATAAATGAACCTTTACTTTTAACTTGCGGTTAATTTTAATTGTTGAACAAGACGGCATGATATATTTATCCTCTGTAAAGCAACAAGGCAAAGGCAAGGCAAAAATCGTTTACAAAAGAAAATCTTATCTTGCCCCTGGCAAAATTTGTATACTGAGTAAACCTTCTGTAATTTCACCGGAAAACACGTAGATGGATTTTTTCGCTTTACGTAACTTCCGTTCTATTTGCCTTTACTCGTACGGACCCGACGTTGCACTTTTATAGGGTCTATGATCGGCGGAATAAACAAAAGTAAAATTCACAAATTAATGTGAGTGTGATTAAATGATAATTTGCGTCATGAGCTCCCATGAACTTTCATTTCAGAAAAAAGATGTTTGCGAACGTAATCAAGGTTTCCGTTGTGCAATTCATATTACTAGCGAACGCCCTAGGGTCGAAATTCGACCAGCGACTTTTTAATCATAGACTATTTTCTGTTTCACATTTACAGTATGAACCTTAACAATTAATAATATATCACTTGCTGTCACTTTTCATTGAGTGACAATGTCAATATTTTAGAGGTTTTAAGATCAATGGCACTGGTCTGGTTAGGATTCACAGTATTAATTTATTTATTTTAATAAATTAATAAGAGATATTAAAGATAAATTTTAGCTTTCTGCACTCATTCTCCATTATAAACTTTAACCATGCCAAACCTCACAGTCTTCCGTGCACGCAATACACTTAAAAAGGGATAGATAGTTAGTTGCTTGACCAATGAAACAAAAACACTTTTTGTCACAACAGTGAGTAAGTGTTCGATCTGCCCAAAACGGAAGTGGCAAACTAACAAACAGCAAACTATTTACGATCAATTTCCGCAATGTAACGCTTCCATCAATCAACTTTCTTGACACATTTTGGCAATAACGTAGCCCTAGAACTACTCTTAGGACCACTTTCATATTATAATGATAGCATGTTTATTACTAGCTGTACTCGCGGCTTCGCTCACATGTGTACTAGAAAATGCCCGCGCGAATCTTGTTTCCCCGCTCTCGGCTATTTTAAAGATAAAAATACTAATTGTTGGTTTTCCTTAAAAGATAGATATATACTCTTGCTGACTTTTTTTAGGTATTTTTAATTTCTATAATCATTTAGTACTTTAGTTTGCTATATCTCTTATGGTTTACTCAGCGCAAGCCATTTAGGCACACGAATTGATTCACCATGACCAGTTTTTAAATTTATGTGGAACTCCAATTCCTTTTCTAAAATAAAAGTAGCCTAAGTTACTACCTATAACATCAGCTATTTATCAATGAGAGTCCCGTCAAAACCGGTCCAACCGTTTTGGAGATTACCCAGAACAAACCGATAGAAAGACAGACAAAAATGTTAAAAATCGGTGTTTTTTTATAGGTATCGTATATAACTACTTTCATATGCATTTAGTAAAAAGCTGTTATTTTGACATTACAAACAGACACTTCAATTGTATTAATTGTATAGATTGAAAGTCTGAAAAATGTAAAAATGTCATGATTCGTTAAAATAATATGTAGAATACAATTTTATGAGATCTTGAGGAAATCGGAAATCCAGTTGACTTGATCTGATACTCCGGTTTGACTGCGGGAATATAAAAAAAAAAAAATCAATACCCTCACCCCAAACTTTACTTAATAAAGTTTTATCGTATTGTTAAAGTTTTGTAGAGGCTAAATCCTTTTTATAGGCTGGGGTCGCTTTTTTATTACGCACGTGAGAGAGACCCTGGCTTAGGTAATACTGAATATTAGAACAAGTACATACAATATATTTCATTTATCGCAAAATACAATTCGGCATGAAGTTTATTATAAAGTAAGTATAAATCGAGCCTTAATTGTTTTTCTTCTTATTTTTATGTTATGACAACATTGTTTATCCACAGTTCTGCCAACGTTATGTGATTAGAATATTTTAGAAATTGTTTTTGTAATCTTCAAATATAACTGTAGCAAGATGGCGGCTTCCTTCTTAAAACTGTCCAGGGCAGCTTTTCCCAAACTATGGGTCGCTGTGAACTTTGGATAAGCCCTGAAAAATAGGATGGCACATCAATAGACCGACTAAAATGTCAAATAAGCAAATGAAGAATGCAAACAAACAAACTACATACTTTAAATTCCAAGCAGTTAATGAAACTCTGGCTTACAATTGCTGAGACCTATGCTTGTCTGTTTGGTGAAGCTATGAATCTCCTCCCTTCAGTATCTCATACCTATTTGACGAGTGGTTTTCAGCTATGATGAACTAAATACCGAAATAAATTGAACGGATCACATACTCATTGCCATTAAAAGGAACTAATCTTGAAAATTGAAGTTGATGACAAATAATAGGAAACAAATACATACATCCTTGTATTTGAAATAGCACTACTTGCATTTAATTAAAGTGTTAGAATTCATTAGATTCTGAATGTTTTTTTTTTTCATATTTAATCAGTACTTCATTTAGGTTTGTCCCGCATTTGGTAGTTTTTGTAAGATGGGTCGCGGTCCAGTCAACTTTGGGAACCACTGGTCGAGGGAGACTTTTTGGCAACTTTAAACGCATGTTGCTAGTTATTATTTATAATCCACTTAACTTTTGCACAATACCCAAACTTGCATAATATAGAGCCAAATAACAAATATTTCAAAATAAAGAATCACCAAATGGCAGTTTAAGAACCCTACCAAAATTGATAAAGTTTTTTTTAAATATTTGCATGGCAAATTGACAGTACAATCCTAACACAATGGTGACCACCGCGAGATCGAAATCCATCGACGCTGCATTAATTTATCTAGATATGCACAGGCTGGTTCAGAAAAGCGACACGCAAAAGCGAGTCAGTATGATGACTTTCCACCGCATGCATTGTAGTCGCGACCTAGTCAGGCAAAACGCCAGTAACATAATCAAAGTGATTTTCTAAGTTTATTTAAAAGTTTAATAAAAAATATGAAAAGCCTGTAGAATAAAATTTACTAGTAATTATGAAGTTTAAAAAAAACTAACTTTTTTCATTCAGTTTCAATTTAAAATTTATTTTATTTATATCGAAGTAGCTTTTTGGGCTTCAATATAAACATTAATGATTTGATGAATGGTGGTGATGAATTTATACGTTTTCATATTTAAAAAGAACAGAGGCAGTCATTAAGAAGTTATGCAAAATCACAACATTTTTCCCATCGAAAAAGTCAAACCCGCGTATAATACAGTCGAGTATATACAATGTATCTTATATACATATAAAATGCTTTGTCCTGAATGACTGACGGATCAACGCACAGTCTAAACCGCTGATCGTAGAGACCTGAAACTTGGAGGGTGTGTTCTTTGTATGACGTAGCCACCCAATAAGAAAGGATTTCCGAAATTCTACCCATAAAGGGGGTGAAAAAGAGGGGCAAAGTTTGTATGGGACAACGTGATTCCTTGGTCAAATTTACTTTAAATTTTGCACAAACCTTTTTAACAGAATTGATGCAAGTCATATTTCGTATTTTATTGAAATCCATCCCCTAACGGGGTTAAAAATAGGTAGAAAGTTTATTTTGGCGGTGATTTGTTTCGAAGTTAATATCAATACTCCTTAGCGCTTTTGATTTAAATTACATTTTATTTTGACACATGTTTGAAAACTCAATCCGATTTTATTCAAAAAATGTTGAATTCACTTAAAAACATAAGCAAATACTCTTTAAAATTGGAATGTCTCGAAAGTCACCGTACTATATTAGTACCTCATTTGAAGGTTTCTAAGCTTAAAGAGGTTATGCACTTTTAGGACACGGCCTTATAGGACGTAGAATTCGAAATTTGAAATGGTAAGGACTAGAACATTCTGATTATAAATTATACAAATCATTCCTTATTAAAAAAAAAAAACATATGTAATCTATACTAATACTATAATAAAGCGTTTTTTGGTTTGTTTGTTTAAACACGCTAATCTCTGGAACTACCTGTCGGATTCGAAAAATTATTTTTTGTATATGATAGACAAACTCAAGACGAATAGTATAAGTTATTTAATATTAGGCTAAAGTGTCTAGCTAACCTTAAATATTGATTTTTGTTACGTAAGTCGGAATTCAAAGCCCTCTCGAATTGCTTTAGCCGCATGCGCTGGCTTAATGATTAATGATACGTAAATACAATGTTTTACAAAAATATTGGCCATTAGTATATATAAAAAACTTCAGTGACAGCATATATCTATCTCTTATACGTGAGCAACAATAAGGAATTTTGCAAATTTTCTTTGTTGAAGATTTTATGAGTATTATTTTAAAGCATGGCACGAACAAAAGTTACTTCATCATAAAGACAATTTATAATGGAGATAAACTTCCTCTTTTACAGCATGTTATTTGGACGCAAAGTTTGAGAGATTAAACAAAATTAAAATAATTCAACACTCGGCTCGGTTCTATCTATGTATCTAGTAGTTAGTACAACCACGGTTCGCGTCGCGACCATCTGGCCGCCCGATAAAAATATTGTCTTTATTGAGGTGTTATAAATCATCAATCAGTCATTTCTTCTAAATTATATGCGGGTAGTATTATATTTGTACTAAACATCCAACATTTTATTAATTTAAACCAATACATTGGTAACGGTATGCTTTTTAATAGCCCCTTACATCTCTTATAATGTTACATTATTGTTAAAATATTTCAAGTAAAGCATTTTATACGTCTGGAAATATTTTCATAGAAATTAACCATCTCCATATAAATTAATAAACTACTTACGACGTTCTCCAGTTCTTCAAATGAAAAGCCTAATACTGTAAGTAGTAAAAAACCTACTTGTTTATAACTTTAGGATTTTTATTTAATTGTAGTTAGTGAATATTATTTTAACTAAACTGTAAAAGATCAGTTTTATGTCACTGATAATTAAGAAGTTGTGATCTTTTTCTTCTCTTTTAAAAACAGTTTTTTGGCTGTATTGAAACGTTGGGTTTGGCTACTTACGCCAAATACGTTTTCTTGCGTCGATATGGATAGTCCATGTTATAAATATATGTTTTTTTACAAACAGTGTACCCAATTAAAATATAAATTATTTTCCATGATGGTTTTGGCTGCTCCTTCTATATTGTATTATATTTTATTTATAATAATATGTGTGTCGTAACAAATCACTCTTTGGTATCGTAGCATAAAATTATATAGCATGTAACCTTTTCAATAGATCTCTAAATACCTATACATAAAAGACTAACTGACTGATCTATCAACACATATCTCAAACCACAGATCGGATTGGGCTCAAAATTTGGCACAGAGTTAGTTAATATGACGTAAGCATCCGCTAAGAACGGATTTAAAAAAAAAACCTCTAAAGGGGTGCAACAGGGGTTCAAAATTTGTATGTATGTTTTTTTAATTTGGGACTCAATTTTTTTTTTTTAAATACAAAAAAATATTTTTTGTCTGACTAGTTAGTTTCAGAGGCTAGTGCGTGCAAACAAACAAACAAAACATCAAACTATTGGGCTTTTTTAAATATTAGTATTTTAATATATAGATCACTGACTATAATATAATTTTAATATCTCACCGCTGAAAATCCACCCCTAAAAAACAATATTGGGCTTGTGTGGGAAACTATAATAGTTTACCAAATCCTATTAGGCTAGACAAATCGTAAAAGTTAATGAGGTTTCAATAACTATTCTAGATCTATAAATACAATTCTAAAACTTAGATTTTAAATGTTGATCTTACAGTCACGAATACACAGTACATTCTTATGTGACAAAAAAATACATCTCACAAATTGGGCAGAAATATAAAACTTTAGCTTTACTCCGGACAGTAAAATGGGTAATAAACTGCGAGCAATAAGTAGCAGGGATTTTCTCCAGCATAACATATAAGTCTGATTCTAACTTTATCTTTTATTTTCGAAGCATTTTTTATAAAGCTCGTGATTGTATACAGCATATGGTACAGGGATATATAACATCATTTATGTTAAAACATATTTTTATGCTCCTAACGTTGCGCCCTCTAGAGGTAATCATATTGAATTTACTGTGACGTAGCATAGCATATAACTGCGGAAAATCAAGACGCTTTCGATCATACTTCATTTGTGAAATTGTGGTAGCTAGGATAGAAGATATTCAGAAATGGATAAATATGCATATATACATAGCCTGCAGAAATATAGTTCTCATTTAGTTTCGCCGTAATGGGTTTAAAATGTAAATAAAGTCGTTTGTAACTTAGAATCTGTTTATAATGTTGTTCACAAACGAGTTGGATATAAGTTCTTTGCCTATCCATTTTTCTAACAGGGTACATCACTTAAACGTAACTATGTCTTGAAACATTTTCCTTCAACGCACCACACACTCTTAACATTCCTGTAGTATATTGCAAATTTTGAAAATATAAGTAACTGGAATTTTTATCATTCGAGATTTACTGCAAAAAGCAATGAAATATACTTTTTTTGGTGAAGCGAGTATGGAAGTGATAGGAGTAACTTTGCTACCACCCTTTATCTAGAAGGTCATTAAGCCCTAAAAGTAGTTTTGACGTAGGTACGTAACATACTTATAATTAGGTTTATGACCTGTAAATATTCGCCACAATTAGCAGCTAAAGTACTTTAATATGCATCAAGCCAAGAAATCCGGCTTAGTTGCTTTTAAGTGAAGGAATGGTCAAACTTTGTATTACTTAACGGACTAAAAAGTATTTATAACTTTGGAATTATTAATAATATAGAACTATGATTTTTAGATAGGTAGATAGAGAATTTTAAACTTTATAACTTTGCATTTGAAATTAAAAATTGACCACTTTAGAGTTAACGCTTTTCTAGTTAAAGAACGACAGAATTGTATGAATACTCTTGTATAGACAATGTTGTTTTTAGGATTCATCAGAAGCTATTTTTACTGCTGCGGTTTCGTTATATTAATCAGAGAAGATTTCTATATGTTTTATGTACGTTATATGTTAACTGGTTTTGAAACATATCCGTAGAGAGTAGTTAGAGCTATACGATCATTAAAACCACCATTATGTTTTCCCCTAACCAAAAACTTAAGGTAATTTTGGGATTCGAACAAAAGTTTTTTTATGGGGAGTCAAAGCGTGGTTAAATTTAATAAATTCATTATTATGTTTATATTCTTATGTAGAAAGAAAACATAATTAGTTATTTTATAATCTTTACTAATATATAAAATTGATTACTTTATTTTCTTTTTATTTTAAATATTTATAATGTAATTGAAAATGTTTTTTTTTCTTCGTAAAATAAATAAATAATTATATACTTACCGAAACAAACAAAATTGTTTTGTAAATAACTCACGTCATGGACTTCTAATTATCTTTTCACGGTAACAATTCACAGAAAGACTTGTGAAGCAAAGAAATGTTGCTTAATGAAATGGAAGTGTTGAGATAAATTAATTCAAGATATCCACCACAAACAATATATTCCAGATGGCACACTTCGTACGTCTAGATTTATGCACTTCTTAAGTCAATTACTATTTAAGTACATTCGCGTACTATTAACTATATAATTTCTTCATGCCTCAAAGGTATGGTTGGCAATATTATACCCGTCTACGAAACTTGTTAATTCCCGAAATTATTATGCTCATCATTAGACGTGGGTTCTTTTCTCGCGCAGTAAGCACTTTAACTCCTTTCCCTTTTACGACAATCATCCTGTATTGTGATAGCTTTATCCAAGTCTTTTCAATACATCATCAACCTTTTTTTTTTAACGTGGAGAAACCGGAACCGGAAAAGCTACCGATTCCGCCAGCCACTGTCCTGAACTGGGCCCTTGGGGCTCAAATTGAGCCCTCATCGGCTCCAGCCCGGTACTGGGTACGCCGCGCACATGCCACACCTAGGAGCTTTTAATGGCCTTCCAACCAATACCCCTCCACAGTCCCCTTTGATAATCAGAGGGATACCGGGAGGAGTTTGTCAGGTATCAGCCACCGAACAGACTGGTCGACGTTGCCCGGGATGCACCACGAGGAGGTTCCTGACACGCACCCCATACATCATCGACCTATCTCAACACCTGTCATCCAATACTTCGTTCTGATAAATATATAGCTTGGATGTTAGGTTTTCCTTTTAAACTCTATAAGCACTTGACGACTGATTTTAAATTTGAGTGTATTAGAAAAACAAATGACAGTAATCGATGAGTTATTATCTAAACAACTAATAAAATTGAAGGGTCTGTTTGAAATATCAAAATTGTCGAAATGCTTATAAAAGTATATACGATACATATAATATAATAATTATTTTCTACATTAATTTGACATATCTCTTATAGTTTACTCAGCGTAAGCTATTTAAGCGCTCGAATTGATTCACCATGACCAGTATTTTTTTATTTGTGCGTAAACCTATTTTTTTATAAAATAAAAGTAGCCTAAGTTACTCTTTATAATATCAGCTATCTATCACTCAGTCTTGTCAAAATTTGTCCAACCGTTTCGACACAAACAGACAAAAAAAATTAAGTTTGGTGTATTGTTATATGTATCGTATATACTTTCATACGCATTTATTAAAAAACTGTTATTTTGACATTGCATACAGACACTTCGATTTTAATAATTGTATAGATTATAATTATACTACATCAAATAAGCTTTAAGTACACTTCGGTAAAAGTGAATGAGCTGATCTACATTATTTGTGGACCTCACCTTTAGAACTCAAGTGTCATTCAGTGTATCTGTGACTCAGTGACGCTCTCGACACGTACAAGTCGAGACACTTCAGCAACAGCCGTGGGCGTCTGACTCTCTGACGCGTTTTGTTGAGAATTCAATATTCAACAGATGCTTACTCACGTTTATGTATAATAAAAAGGCAATAAGCAACAGCTAGGGGTTCCAGAAATCGGCTTTCTAATTAATTTAATTAAAAAACATAAAACGGGCGGTCAAAATTTAATTAAAAACATTATGTATTACAAACAACTAATCCTTTCGTACATATGGAAACTTCCTATCAACCTGTCTCGCTCGTTCACATAACCACGTGTTACGGCCTTTTAACGCATTTCGCCCGAACAACTATTTTTGAAGTGAAAACTTTTTTATTACCTACAGTCGTGATTTGAATCGTAATGTGACGAAAAGAGATAAATACTATAGGATTTGGCATGCGAGAGAATGAGATTGGAATACATTGTATACTGTTAATGCAATTCCTCATTTTCACATCTTGGATCATTGTCGAATTGGTCTAGCGGTGTGGCGATTAGACTTGTACGCACTACGTGTGCACACATGTCAGTGGTCGATAGTTCAAGTCCCACTGATGTAGGAGTTTTCAAAGAGATTTTGAAGTAGTTATTTTTATGTCATTGATGTAACATTTGTTTGTACTATTTATTAGTCAATGCCCACTTTAGTACAGAACAGCTATTCTAGTGTAAAATACAATTCATTGCATGTATTATATCTTCAAATATTTTATTTACGGTTTCGAAGAAGTAAGGGTTTTAGAACTTTCCGCGAATATTAATAAACAAAATATTGTATTGAAAACATTGTTTACTTGAAGTTATTATGTTACGGCGGTGAGGCAGCGCGGTGAGCCGCGGGGCCGTGGGCGATGGAAGTATTTTTGAAGCCTTTTAACAAACAAACAAAACATCGAACCTTTGAAACCATCAGATAAATTATTCTAATATCGCCAGAGATTGAACAATACCTAAGGATCAAACAAAATTATTACCAACCGTATATAATATATATTTTAAAAATACTCATACTAAACCAGCTCCGCTGCATGGGTAATATAAAAAAACAGTATACCTATGTACTTAATAACTTACTACTTCTTTGGTCTGAAAAACCAAAAATAACACCAGAAAAGCTCATTCCGCGTGCCAACAACGTGATGAAGTATATTAGATCAGCAACTCGTAAGATAAAGGACATAGAATCCGTTTGTGTTAGAACGAGGTAGGAATACGAGACCAATTTCGTATATACTATCGGTCCACGAAAATCCTAATCAAGACAGATCCTGTTTATTTTTGCAAAATCTAAGGTGTTAAAGTGTAATTTCATTGTAGTTATGTGTGCTTTACCTGGATATAAATTTTACAACAAAAAAAAAACAACAACAAAACAATATGTCTCAATCAACCTTTTGCCGTATTGTACTATTCTAAATCTACTATCTAGCATTTAACTATATTTACTTTAGTGATAGGTACTGTACTGTTTACAAATTAAATTGTTTTCCAAAGCTATTACGTAGTTACAATCGTTCGGAACAATCGCTGTGTTTTAGTCAATTCAAGATTCTAATGGAATGGTTTTTAATGAAAGTATTAAATTACACACCCCGAGAATGCCTTTGAACTTGATCAATACTTTAGTGGTAACTAACAAAAGATATGAAGGTCTTTTCTTTATTAATTTGTAACATTTTACGGTCTAAAATAAACATGTTTTCTTTTTACAACGTTAAGAAGATATCTTTTCTAGCAGCAATATTTATTTCTAGACAATACTTTTGTATTTTATTTTACAAAATATAAAACTAACACAATTAATAGCATACAATTTGTTTGTGAACCCTTAAAGTCATTAAAACCCAATTTAGTATAAACTTGCCTAACTAAATTATGCGAAAATGCTCCTTAATACTTAGGAAATTGAAAGCATTATTAAAAAAGTACATCGTATTAACTTCCCAGAGAGGCAGCAAATTGATTGACGACATAATTGAGTCTCTGTGAATTGAGGACCGGAGGAACTAATAAATTATCGTGTGGTCATTGAGTGAACCTTGACAAATTAAGTTTGTTTTGCCTGTGTAGCTATTGGAAGAAAAATAATTCTTATAGAAAGCAACGTTTATTTCCTTACCACTTCTTTCAATGCTTTAATTCTCTTAAAATGACATAAGCAACCTAGATACTTAAATGATCTTGATAATATGCATACCAATTGTACAAATCAAACGAAAATGGTGATGACGTAGGAAGAATCTTTTATTATATTTGTAAAGTAAAAACACGTGTTTGGTTCACACGTGTTAAAAGTGAAACCTTTAGAAAACTTAAAATATTCACATAAACGATATACGTGATCAATACACCACGCTAGCTATGACGCCTTTTCCCAAGACTTCGTAATACGCATGCACACACGTGCTAACAAACGTACAAAAAGGAGACTAAAATAATCTCATTCTCTCGCATGAACCTTATAGAAGTATGTGTTTGTCTCTTTTTAGTGTTGCTTTTTCGTTTCATCACATTTCAAATCACAATGATAGTAAAGAAGTTTTCACTTCAAAAATCTGTGTAAGCAATTCTTAAATCTTTTAGAAGAAAGTACATGTTAGTGGTAAACACGAAAGGGCGTGGTTTAAATCCTGCAACGATAATTTAGAATAGATCAATCTGTGCATGATTTGACTACGGAAGAACTATCGCCACACCTATTCCTGCTGCAATATCTGCACTGTATAGGTTTGAAGAGCATGAGTTGGCGAGACACATGAAACGTTCCAAGCCAGGTCCTCAGAAGTGTTAAAGTTCTTCTGAGGTTTATCGTACACAGCTATAGGCTGCACACAATACAGAAAGGATACGATAAAAAATAGTCTAAGCTTTCGGTGAAAAGACCATTACAAAGTGATACGAAGTTTTCTAGCGCTCAACCAGCTAGGTAGTTTCTTCGTTAAGGTTGCAATTCTGTCACCAAATACCTTTAGTTTTTCTTTAGCAAATCCTGTTTTAAACTACATAGCATGGCTACTTGATTTCTAAAAGAAAGAAAACGTTTATTTATCCAACACACGACACATAAACATAACATCCTACATAGGGAGAAATAAAAATATAAAACAAACACAACTAAAATAAATATCAAAATAAAAAGTAACCCGTTAAATGGAAATAAACAGGTTCCAGTTTCAGCATAATTGCTACACTGAATCAGCGCAGTGTTGGAATTCTAGCTGGGCTAACTAAACTGACCGCGTCGTTGACATAAGTGAATCTACCATAAAAACGATTTACAATACTCTAAAGGTGCAAAAAACTGCTTAGGAATATAAATAAGAAAAACGACAAATAGAAACTGTGTTGGAGATAGTAAGGAAATATTTTCACGCTTCTACCACAAATCTGGTCACGTAGAAAAGTTTTTTAAACGTTTCTCTGAAGGTTTGAACTATTTTTACTGCACGAACTAGGTATCATGTAAAGGTAAATGAAGTCCATAGCGAAGAGTATAAATAGATAGATTTCCACTAATATATTATCTTAAAAGTATAACAATTGGTTAATAAGCAAAAATAAAACCAGGAGAAAACAACCATGCGGTTCATCATACGAAATCCTATTTCATCCTAAATAATAACAGTGACGCTATCTTTACGTTTAATCTGGGATTATAATAGTGTTCGTGTAAATCATGGTTCGGATAAACAGACGTGTGCGCTTTCCATATAATCCTCACTCATCGATCATACACTGAGATATTATTGACACTCTCTTTACTTGTGGTACAGTTTATAAGAGTTAACAAACATTCATATCGGTATAAAATCAATTAATGGATGGTACTCGTTAAAAGCAAATTAGAACAACAATAATGCGTTATAGTATCAGGATTCTCATGCCGTTTCTCTTTCATTAAATGATGAACTAAACAGATAACGTTTATCTTGTTTACATAGTGCGGAAAAAATACGTTTTTGAACACATTTAATAGAATTTGACATAAGTTCGAACCCTCGCAATGAATCTGAGCTTTCAGTGAAGGAAAATTTCGTGATGAAGCCATAGCATGGTGATAGGGTATTTTCTAATTCCCACCTACCTCCCTCAAGTTGAAAGTCTGGCGCCGAGTACCTAAAGGTGTGTTTCGGCAGCTGCAATTCAGATCTAGTTCCAAAACATTGAAAAAGTATTATAATTTTTTATGTACAGTTCATAGCATTTAAATAAATTTGAAACTGGCTCTCGGACTGCTTGGTCGAATAGTTTTCATTAAAACAGCAATCATTAAATCTTTCAAAGTTTACCTACAAAGTGTTAGTTTAATGAAACTGAGTGATTGTTCACATCGCTTAATCTAGCACTTAAATCGCGGTAAACAGACAAAACTGCAAAGGCAAAGCAATGGTTCTGATGGTAAGCGCAGTACCTCCACGCCTAAAACTTTCACGATCACACAAAGTTCCACAATCCATCAGCAATTATAACCGTCATGCTAGCCTGTAAGTAAAATGCAATCTCTTTGGCGTATTAAAAGGAAGGCTAGTTAATTTGTTTGTGATTAAACCAATCGCTTCTCTTTTACAATTTGTACCAAACAACCATTCTATATTTACTACGTATAGTACAAAGCGTGGGGTATACAAAGCTTATATCCCTTTGATGTGGTAGTTGTTCATAATAATAATATATTGTACTAACGTGAACACTGCATCTGGATTTTATATTTTATATTTTTGATGGAATACTAAACACTTTATGCGAATAAATTAACAATTATTATATATTTTAAAATAAAACCCGTATAATGTTAATACATTTATTTGAAATTAAACTTTACTTAAGTTAAACGAATTGCAAAAAATCAAAGAAAGAAGAAAGTAATCGCTTATTTACTCATCGCATAACAAAAATATAAGTAATGTATTGTACGGGAATAAACAGGCCCCAAGTCTGGATCAGTGTAGCGCTGGTATTCTGACTGGGCCACTTTAACAGACATCACGACCACCAATAAAATAAATAAACAAATAGAAAATATAAAAAAAAACAATACGTACAAGCAATGTAGAAAAAATACATAAGACAAAGAGCAAGTAGAAACTGCGCTAGAGAGACTACGGAAACTATGTTCATACTTTTAAGTTCACGCTAAGTTACAAATCTGGTCCTATAACAGAAGTTTTTTAAGCGTTGTTCTAAAGGTCTGGACTGTTTTCCAAGCAAAAACTGGCGGATATAAATCATTCCAGCATCGTGACGCCGCAAACATAAATTAACCTCGGAAAGCCATGGATCGGCGCTTCGGAGTAATAAGCACAAAGCTACTGGTTCCACTTGAGAATCTATGTTAAGACTCTTTGGAAGGAGTTTATTTTCATTCTTGAATTTTTTGTTTGCACAATCTCACCATATGTTAAGAGACGATGTAGCCTAAGATGATCCCACGCTAAGCTTAAAGAGGCTGAATCTTGAGGCCAAACACACATAATGATTATTCTACATAAGGCAGGAGGACTGGTAAAATTCGTCCACCATACAAATGATCGCAGCCAAATAACCTTGTGCTGTGGTCCTGCGGCGAGTAAGGTTTCCAGAGGAAAGGAATTCAAGGTCAGAAACGTGCTGGTGACACTCTGACGTTACAAGCGTTCATAGCCTATAACCATCTACTATCAGGAAGGCCCTATGCAAGTATGCAACATTAGTTGAGTATTTAAAAAAAAGTGGGTATTAGAAGATGTCTTACCACAATGATTGGATTCTTCACAAAGTTGATTTTTTAATACTAGTCCAGCAAAGTGACTGCATCGTCTGTGACGGCAAGCATAGTATAATCCAAAAAGAACAGTGACTACCGATAGATCAGCAATCCATCGACGGTAGTAACTGTCATGCGAGCCTGCCTCTAACGCTCGATTTTTGAGGTTCTTAAATAACTGGTCATTAGCTTTTGATAACATAAAGATAACTGAAGCTTAAACCAAGTTTGTCTAATCATGTGTTTCTGAATACATTTATGATTGTTCGACAACTATCTATCCAATAAGTAGTTCAATAAGCTGCCACTAGATGGAACCTTTATGAAACACAGTAAATGTATTCAATCTGTTTTTACTACTGAATAAAATCAATCGTGCTTAGTAGAAACATAATTTAATTGTTTACTTATAATAGTTACAAGTAAAATATATTGAAATTTATAAATTAACACGTGAAGTAAAAGCTTTCGGTACCTTTTTAAGCGTATTGCGTGCACGGAAGAAGATAATATAACTAAAATATTTTTTTCAATTTTACAGAAATAAAAACTTCGATAATTTTTTGTTGGTCTGTCAGTCAGATATATCGGGTGTCCGATGTCAGTTTTTATCAGATCAGACTTCAAACAACTATCGAATAGATAAACACTCTACTTGATTAGTTAAGTTGAACAAAGTTTAACTGAAGTTTATCGTATGATGGTGTCTTCAGAAACGCAATTTGATGAGTTATTGAACTAATAACGCTATTTAACAGATAAACCACAGATAAAATTACCCCAAAAACTGGGCATAAGTGATCCCAAAACGCAACAAAAGAAAAGAGAGTCATAGTGACGATCAAACCAAATACAGATTCCTTCCATCCTACTTGTATACTGATCCCCTAACGTAATACGTTAGGAATGCCACTATGACAGGTTTTACATCTACTGTATTGTAGTCAGATGCAATTGTCTCTTCTAAAACCCGGCAAAAATCTCAGCATCATTGAAAGATTTTTTTTTTACTATGGTTAGAGGCTTGCGTTTGACCTCTATCTCGCCTGATCGTAAGGGATGATATGGTCTACGATAGAGCACGCTTGCCTAGAAGGTACCTATTCACTCGAAATTTGAAGATACCCAGGTTATAATTATCGGGAAATACAACATCCGGCAAAGTGTTCCACTTTTTTGTTATTAATGTGCTAGCAAAACACTTTGTGCGCACTGGTGGAATATCTACTATAAATCGGTGACGCTTCGCCGTGTCTCTTATCGTCCGATGGTGGAAAGGGGATGGGGGAATTAAGTTGTGCAATTCCAAAGCACACTCGCCGAAATGTATCCGGTAAAAAATCGAGAAACTGGCAGCTTTTCGCCGATGTTCAAAGCTCAATTAAAATATCTACGAATGATTTAATAAAATTTTAACCATGTAATTTGAAGGAATTCAAAATGTTTTAATAATTATCAAGTCGTGGTAAAAGTTAATTAAAACTTCCACATACCGGTGCGAGTTCGAAATTCCTCGTATTACAATTAATACATTTTAATAAAACGTGATGAATTCCACCGCTATATATCTAGAGATTGGGTGACTAGCGTCTAGGATTGTTGGATAACTGCTGTATGATATTGCTTTTTATCTGTCAATGTTTAGGTTTTTAAAACTAACGGCTGAAAGTTTTTTTTTGGTGGCTTATCGTGGGCCAGCGTCGTCATGTCCTTCGACTTTGGTCGAAGATTCCGTTTGTATTTTTTTCATTTTGCTGCTATGTTTGATTTCATTTATTTCCTGGTTCATCGGGATAATTGGTTGTTTCTTTATTACACTTTGTTATCTTCAGTTGGGTGGTATTTGGTTTTTCATGACATTTTATATAACGGCTGAAGGTTAAGAAAAACGTAATAAAATTTGAAAGTCGAGAAATGTTTTTATACTATAGCATTATGCAAAATAACCTTTACGTCTTGGGCTGGCATGAAATAGATATGAGGCATAATAAGCACATATCTTCTTTCAGAATCTTTACCTATGATTAAGAATGGAAGATTTATGACTTGCTTAATTGGTACTTATTATTAAGTGGAAACTAGATTTTGAGAGATTTCAAATACGAACAAATGGGACAAAATAGTACGGATTTTCTGCATTGTTAATATCAGTTTTTTCACGATTCCATAATTAACACTGCCGGTGTGTTGATGATGGTAATCAACTTTGAGCTGGTTGTTTTTCGAAGAAACAATATTGATGATCACACCCCCTTTCAGTGTTCAGTGTACCCCAAATTGGCATAAGGTCTGCAACTAACAACGCAAATCTACTTACCATTCTTCTGGAACGTCCAGATTCTTGTTGGTGGTCTGCGTGAAGGTTGTGGAATGATTAAGAATAATCTCATGTACTTCAATATTAGTTGGTACGCACGGCGTAAAGACTTCCTTTTTTTTGCTATTAGCGGTCGCACACTCGGGAGCGTAATGATTTGACAATGGCCGTTATGACTATACGGCCGGTTTTTGAACTAGGGATGTGCCGGACCGCGACTCTCAGGTATAACTGACAGTTCCGTCAGTTCAGTAGTGAATGTACGCGATCAGTCACAAACCTTGCCCAACCACGGAGTGCACTAAACACTGAACACGGTGATTATATGAAAGGAAATAAAACCGTACTCCTAACAAATCCTTGGCGGTCGCCCGCAACCATTCGTCGTTCTGATGAGATCCATCAAAACAAGTATCGTTGGAACGAAGCTTTACGTACCATCTACAATAAAAAAAAATCGAAATAAATTTAAACTCTTTCTTATTATTGGAAAAGAATAATAGTATTTTAGATCTTGGGTATTTTTTATGCTCCTAAATTGGCAAACAAGTTTACGAACCGTCAGATGATAAGCAGTCGCACCAGAAGTATCACTAGCGTGATGGCAACAATGAACCTCATTTCCCAAGAAGCATTAGAAACCCCAACTCACCGCAGAAATACAAAACGAGTTAATTTAATTGCGTTCTTTTGTAGGGTGGAGGTACTCCACCAATGGGACTGCCCCAAGTAGAGAGACACTTCAAAAGATATTTATTTCTCTATGCCCTACCTCTCTTAATATTAGTACATTATTGCAAAGGCCGTGAAATAGGAAATTGCAGGTCGAGTATGAAGTTTGAAGGCTAAACCGTAGGCGAGGACTTCTCTAATTCGAGACAGGCAATTTACACTTCTGCCGAGGCATATATAGTGCTCTTCTCAACATGCATGGAAATATTGTCATTATTTTCTAAAAAAGAACACGCGAAGTATCGAATTAGGGACAAATTAAATCAAATCCATTGCAGGTGCTTTTTTGAATTTGGAACATTACAACGCTCCAGCAATGTTGTATGAAACGGAGTTCTGGGGTTATTAAATACTCTGGATTGGATCTCTTTTATCATTCTTGGTACGTAAATTCGATACATCGCGTGTTCTTTTTTCGAAAATAATGACAATATTTCTATGCATGTTTAAGAAAATAAATTATATTTCAATTTTGTATTTTATATGCAAGAATTTCTAATGAACCCACAATCAACTACAAATAGATAAGTTTTACAGTATCCCACGAAAAAAAATGCCGTCTCTTTCTATAAAACTAGTCAGAAAGAGATAGCATTTAGAGAGAACTCGTTTGATGCAACTGAAAGGGTCGCGCTTGACACAGTTCTTTTGTCGACGTTTTTAAATGACGTCCGTATGAAAAGCTAAATTTCCAAGTTGAAAGAGCCACCTGGATATAACTGTAATAATTTTTTTCTTGTCAAACTTTATATTGTAAGCCTTACTAAAGCAAATTTTAACTTATCTTTGTTTAAGTAAAAATTCATAAAGGTGGCACGCGACGTGGAATCCTCTTATAAGTATACTATCGATGCGCCCGCGGCTCCACACGTGTTTATTAAGCAGTAATATTTTTTCTAGTATTGGTTATCGTTGTAATCTATAAATCACTTGTATAACATATAATACTTTCTGTGTACAATTTTTCATTCAAATCGATTGACAAAATTATTGTTTGCATTACAAATTATATACATTATACGATATTTAAAACTAACATAGACGGGCTGTTTTCAAAATATAATGAAATCGGTCAAGCTAAGTTTATGTTAAATAGAGGCAGAAATAATTTTTTGTAAGGGCACGTAATCATTCTTTTTAACAGACGTTCATAAGGTAAGAAGAAAGAAATACTTGTACTGAAGACTACTGATATATAAATATAATTGAATTGTAATTCATTGTAATATATTTAATTCAATGTTTCAAATATGAAAATAATTACTGTGACATTGATTATATTATATTATAATCTAGTATAGTATAGTATACATCACTTTACATTAAAACTATTAGTTCTTTTGAAAACAATTAGTAACAACATAATTTAATCTCAAATATTACGCATTCATCATCATCATCATCATTTCAGCCGCAGGACGTCCACTGCTGAACATAGGCCTCCCCATAGATCTCCAGAGCGACCGATCTTGTGCGGCCTGCACCCAACGGCTCCCAGCGACCTATTACGCATTACAGTGTACTATTTAATTTTTCTTATCTTGATAGGACTTTTTTGCTTAATATAGTTGTTAACAAGTGTCTTCTAACGAAACAAAAGAGTTTATTTGCATTTCGTGTTCACTGAATTTGCTAATATGTTACTGTTTTTTACAAACAAAGAATTTCCCAGTTAATATTGCCAATCATAATTTTTAATCTAGAGGATGGGTTGACAGAGAAAAATATATATAAAAAAGAGGGGAAAAACCCACAGGTTAAAGGGTAAGAGTCCTCCAAATGAATAGTAATGCACACCGCGTTTATGTCATTTGACACGAATGTTCACTTGAGGAATTCAATTCATTTCGCTTTATAGTTGTTATAAACAAGTTTAGAAATTTCATTTAAGATTCGTTTGCGATAAGTCTTCATTTTATTATTATACTAGCTATGTCCCATCGTTTCATTCATATAAGGGCTTGTGTAGACGGCGCCACGGACACGCCGCCACCGTGGCGTCACCGCGCGCGTCACGCCTTTATGCCATATCACTGTATATTTTTAATAATACATTCCTAGCCTTCCTATTAGGTGTAGGCAAAATGAACATGTTGAATATTTAAAAAATAAGGATCATTTAGAATAAGCATTTTTGTCTTTTAAATATCCGAGAGCGATACTCTAAACGCAATTTATAAACCATACATCTAAAAGTGCATTCAAAATGTACCTTCAGATAATAAAGCACAACCATACCAAATTTTATTAAATTTATTTACTAATTTTTACGTGATTGGCGTTCAAACATACCGAAAGACAGCCAAAAATTTCAAAAACTATTGAAATGTGTTCTGTCCATGATTCTAAACCCCCTCGTATTATTTTTTTCTCAAATATCTTCAATGTACAGATTTCGATTCTTATCTCTTTTATTATAAGTATAGATTAGTAATTAGTATAGATCACGGATGGCAAGCTAATGCCACGCGTGCCATTGATGGCATGCAACACAATATTTTGGGCACGCAACCTATCATAAAGTTCACTATGAAATATTATATTACGAACGAACGGGAAGCGCGATCATTTGTTATTGTACGTGGACTACAATTGCTAATAACGCATAGTTTGTTTACGTCTAGCATAATAGGGAAATTCGTTGACACAACGATATTTTAATAGATTTTTAGTGTCATATTTACGATTTTTAACTGTTATTTAATATAGGTAGTTCAGCAAAAGTGCAAGATAATATGTGTATCAGAGAATTTCTATCTTGGTGGACTGAGAAATATGACATGATTAGTAAAGGCGATAAAGCGGTGTGTGTTTTATATTCTGGAATTGTGGAATGTAGAACATCGTCTATTAAACGGAATTTGAAACAAATCACAAATCTGTTAGTCAAAACCAGATCAAGAGTAAATAATTGCAAGTGCAAAGAAATATAGAAATAAACAGTCAATCTGAGTGTGAAAGACATAGGTTTTAAGGTGAAAACATTTTTTTAAATATATTATGTTTATTCTTTTCATTCATGGATGTCAAATAAAAAAATGTAGCAGTTATTTACTTTTTATACATTTTGTTCTAGACCCGATATCAATATATTTCTACAAGTCTCTCAAAATGACTCAGTCTGTACCGCCTCAGTCTGTTTATGTAAATATATTCAAAGTATTTGCTCGCTTTACGACAACGATATCTGTCGAGGTCTTGTTATAAACTGAACTCGCGGATTCAATAAAAACTTTGTTATTTACCGAGAAAGAAATTTTATACGAATAGTTTCGTTTTCTACTTAGGGCCGATGACTTCTGTTATGTCCTCCATCAAGGGTTCAGGTATTAGCATTAAGCGCAGTGGAAGACTTGGCATCTGGTAACGCCATCTCCCTCCCCCTTCCCCGTCGTGTACGATATGTTACCGACAATACACTGCCTTCGTCACGCGTTCGTATAGCGGTCGAGATTTATTGTTCCACGCACCCCGCGCTCCCGCTGAAATCGACAAAAATTCGCGAATACTTCCTCGAGATATAATGAAGGACGCGGTTCTACAATACAACCTGGAACATATTTGCCGATACGGAGCAGAACGGAACAAGGTCAGTGCACGACGTCCTTTCTTCCCTCCATCGCATACGCGCGCCATTGTGACATATTATTGGGCACTTCGCATGTCCAGTATCCGAATCTTCAATGGAATGAAGAATGACAAAACATTAGCCTGCGCTTCGCGGGGCTGGGAAATTTATAACAATTAATTTTACAAATTATTACAAACTATATTAATTCAAATAAACTCGTCACTGTCAGAGTCTACACTGACGGGAGAGGATCCACAGTTCACAAGTAATAGCCAAGGGATAGGAAGGAAGGTTAGGTCAAGGTCATCGTCCAACAGCTTCACATAACAACACGTTTCGTGGCGAAATTACAAGTTTATACAATATCACAATAAACAATTACAAGGTATTTTATTAAAGTTATCAAACAGAGTATATACACGTAACACAAACCAGTACATTGACCTTAAAGACAAACACGAGTGGCCGCAATAAGGTGAAAATATCTCGTCCCGTGCCCCAACAAACGCGTATTTAATCAACTGATAATAATTAACACGGTAATGCACTAATTACACGGGGCACCAGTCAAAAAAACATCACTTCTCAAACAAATCAAGCCAGTGCGACGTCTGACACGAAGGAAGTAACAACGTGATAAACGAGAAGTTGCATAGAGACAACTTGTGTTGCCAGACTGGGGTTCCGGACGACTTCTTTAGTTTTACCATAAAATAAATTTTAATAAAGGTTTATCATAATTTCGAAGTGTTTACAGAAGTTCGGTTAAAGTGTAAACAATATAGATAATAGAAAATGTTTAGATGATGTTTTAAAGAAATGATGCGTGTCAAGTTCTGTCATGCAGATATTACAGTTGTTTGAATGTTTGTCCATCAATCACGCTTAAACGACAGGACGTATTGTAATAAAGTTTGGTATAGAGTAGAGTTATTTGTATAAATGAGTTTTTCGTTGCATGTACATAATTTAGAAATTGTGATATTTTCCACTGTATTCATTTAAATGATCTAAAAGTTAGTGGAAACCGTTTAAGTATCCGTTGCGTCGTTTAGAAGAAGTGGGTGGACGACAGCGCCGCCTGACAGATGCGGTTGATTTGAAATTTTGTGTTTCAATTTTTATTTTTTCTTCGTACAATAATATTGTAGGTTGGTGAATTTAATTTTAATTTTAACCATTTATTAATTTGTTTTAATGCATGCTGAGATCGGCTGTAATTAGTCGTTCATTAATCTTGTCAAGGTACCTGTATTTGCTATTGTTTATGTATTTTTAATGAATCTCTGTTGTCAATCCTGAATAAATAAATAAATAATGAGGAAATAGCATAATTTCAATCAATGATTACAGCTCTGAATAAGATGTACAATTCAGAGAACCTCTCTCGATGCATACATGGTGAGTAATTTTTTAAATTTCGATGAATAAATAATATTTTATTACGAAACTAAGATCCATGGAATTAATTTAAAGTTTAAACTAAACATCCATCACGCGTCGATTTGTAAATATGACGCGTTGAACCATCCTGGATTAACTCGAATTGTGTTTAAATAATGAACTTCAAATAAAATGTTGATTGGCATGCAATAAATAAAATCATGAATAGTGAAAATTGATAATATAACGTTTATTTATAATTATAACGTTAGTCCTAGCGCACACGGGTGACTTTTGTCGTCGAGACTGTCTCATTACCATTGTCAAGTATATGGATAAATCTGTTTTGTCACGTCGTAACGCGCGTAATAGTCACGGTGACCAAAGTCACCCGTGCGCGCTAACACATAGAGTCACCTATCACGTAAATACAATCAGGCGTCCAAACAGTACTTATTATATTATTAACAGTAAATATAGATAACTTTGCTTCGGTTTAATTCCAAAGGCAGTTTGAAATATAATATGATCGGATTTATATCGTAACTAGCATACCCGCGACACTATGTCACATAAGAGAGAGAGAGAGAGAGACGAGAGAGAGAGAGAGAGAAAGGGTTAGAGAGAGTGAGTAGCCATTATTGATAATAATTTTATTAATAATTAAACCTTTTGCCGTTGTTGAGAAAAAATTGCATTGACTCTCGAACATATTCACAGATATATGAACAACAAAGCCATAAGGGTTTTATTTTCAAATTTTAGGTACGGCACCCTAATTAAGTAGAATATTGGATATGATATTTCGAAGCAATATCTTATAATGTTTTTTTATGTACGTTCAATATAAATTTCGTTATGACATCAAAAGGCAATCGAATCATGTTTTTGCAATGTATTTCTAAGCACTTAACATATAATTAGAATAAATCCAATATTTTTGTACCTTTTATGTTTGAATATTTACCAGAAATTATAGAATAAATTTGTCTGTGACGTAATATCACATTTAATTCTTTCATATTTTCAAGTATTCACGGAGCAAAGTTTATAAAACCTTTGCCCGTAACTTCACTCGCATTGTCTTCTAGATCAAACAATTTGCGCGCCATCTACTTACTATAGACTACTTTTACTAATACAAAATTTAGGACCTCTGCTCTTCCCGAGTAACTGTGTTACTCCAAAGCACCATCAGTAAACCGAAGACGAAGCGTTTCTTTCTATTTCTGACCGACTACACTGTTAGCCATAAGGGCCATGAAGCCTCAGACGGCTTTTACGTCTTCACCGTGACTTTGTAAGACGAACCGAACGCGCGCTATTTTATTTAACACAGCCTGTTGTGCGGTCAAATGTGGTGCATCGGGTCGCCATATATTATAACTGGCTATGCTCTACGGTTTCACCCGTGGTTATTTAATCCGAAAAACACCGCGCCGCTAACGCACCTGTACAACCTATCATAGTTTTATTGTTCGCAGTTCCCGCAAGTGCAAACTATATAAATTTTTCATTAACTCCTTAAACTATATATCCAAATAATAACATACCATAAAGGGCAAAATTTAACTCCATAAAAGTGTCTTTATGATGAAGTAACATTTGTTCTTAAGGATTAATATGCCTATAAATAATGATTATAAATCACTTTTTAAGCTCCAACAAATAAATGTCACACAATACCTTATTGTGGCTTTTGTATAAGAGATAGGCATATAGTATCGCGAAGTTTTATTTAAATATACTATAGACCAATATTTTTGTACAGCATTATATTTACATATAATTAATAATTACGCCAGTGCACGCGGAAAAAGCAGTTTGTGAGCGCTTTCTCTTCCGACTTACTTAATAAAAATCAATATTTTAAGCTAGCCGAAAATTGAACCCTTAAGATAGACAACACATCCCTCGGCAATCTGACTATCAAATACAAAAAGAGTGTTTTTATTTCGACTGGTAGATCCAGAGATTAGCGTGTTTAAACAAAAAAAAAAAAAATTCTCTCTGCTTTATCTTAATATATTAATTGAGCAATTCTTGTATATATATGTAATTGGTTTCTCGGGAACATCTCCAGCGATTTTGATGAAACTTTGCATTTAGATAAAGTTTTACATTCCAAGTTTATCTAGATAGGTGTTTTTCTTTTATTGTTTATAAGATACCGAGCATAGTTCGGGCACCCAATCAATATTTTATTATAAAATAAATAACAATGAATTTAGATAAAGAACCTTCCCGAGTGTGTACAAATTTGTTTGATTGATTGATTTTTTTATTGAAGCTAAAGAAATTGTTAAAAAATTTGAAACTTGAAGACAAACAAACAAACAAGCAAAGAAAAAATTATTTAAAAGCCCTATACTTTGAGGTGAATTTGTTGTATCGACTTTAATAACTAATTGATGACGATTAAAGATTAAAAATATTATCAACGTATGTAATGATCGTTCACAAATATTGTTCAAGTACATTAATTACCTCTTAGAAATATTGTGTGATATCATTTTTGGTGTAATAAGTAAAAGTATGTATTTTGTTACAGGTCACATCTTAAAACAATTATGAAGAGTTGAACAAAGCAAAAATGGAGTCCACCGAAGACGAATTCTACAGCATATGCCTCAACCTGACCACCGAGGAGGCAAGCTTGGGCAGTTGCAACTATACCACTGAATTCGAAAATGGGGAGTTGCTCGAGAAAGTCGTGTCAAGAGTTGTACCAATATTCTTCGGATTCATCGGAATCGTTGGCTTAGTTGGAAACGCTTTGGTGGTTCTTGTTGTCGCTGCTAACCCAGGCATGAGGTCTACCACCAACCTTCTGATCATTAACCTTGCCGTAGCTGATCTCCTCTTTGTAATCTTTTGCGTACCCTTCACAGCTACGGACTACGTCATGCCCCGTTGGCCATTCGGAGACTGGTGGTGCAAAGTTGTTCAGTATTTCATCGTCGTCACTGCTCATGCTTCAGTGTACACCTTAGTTTTAATGTCTTTGGATAGGTTTATGGCTGTCGTTCATCCCATCGCTTCGATGTCTATAAGGACGGAAAGGAATGCTTTATTAGCAATCGCTTGCATATGGGTTGTAATTTTGACTACGGCTATACCAGTCGGAATATGCCACGGGGAGAGAGAGTACTCCTACTTTCACAGAAATCATTCCTCCTGTGTGTTTTTGGAAGAACGTGGGTACAGCAAATTAGCTTTTCAAATGTCGTTCTTCCTATCTTCGTATGTTATTCCGTTGGCACTGATCAGTGTGCTGTACATGTGTATGCTGACAAGATTATGGAAGAGTGCTCCCGGTGGACGGGTGTCGGCAGAAAGTAGGAGGGGGAGGAAAAAGGTGACCAGAATGGTCGTGGTCGTGGTTGTGGTTTTTGCAGTTTGCTGGTGTCCAATACAGGTAAACTTATAGTTGCCCTATACTGTTTAAATTGTTGATAAGTTTGGCTTTAAATACAAATAGTTTGTTTGTAAGTTATTAACTTTAGGTGTATTAGGATTATTTTGTTGGTATAAGAATACAGAAATTTGTACGCAAAACTTCGAAACTGAATCAAATGGCGAGATTAAGGAAAGTCTGCGTCTGACAACAGAATAAAGTTTTTTGATGGATGAGTTAAATTTGGATGATTATAAAGTTTCTTGATTTATTTAAGTTAGAAAAGCTCGGTATTAAAAAAAATCATGAAACTTTTTTTGCCAGATTTTATATTGTAATTCAGTGATATATCTTTAATTCTTCTGTTTGTTAGTACAGCAAAGGAACAACGGCCACTGCTATACATTGAGGATAGATTTGTGATCGCTCCATTATACCAATGTACATAAATGTATCAGAGTGGTAGTATGTAGTTTAAGTCTCTGAGATGATATTCAATACTCCATACACCTCAGCAAAACGCACCACCGTCTAAATAATGTGCATTAGGCACACCATGCAACAAATAATGTACATATATTTTCACAAAAAAAATCCACTTTTCATAGCTTTCTAATCGGTTTACTTTCTCCGATATTTGATTGGTAAACTTCAATTTTAAGATATCCAGAGAATACTGAGTCGATCTTCTTCTTAAAATGACTAACGAGCGCTTTCAATAACATATATTAGTGTATTATCCCCGATTAGTACATATTTCTAATAAGTACTATTCTTAACATAAGAAAGATATTGGCTTTCCTCTTATCTATTCAAGCTATAGGATATATTATGTAGATACGAAAAACTATCCATTGTAAGGTTTATAAAAAAAAGTAACGACAAAAGTTTATAATTGTCTATCTTTAGTAACTGAAACGACGGATAGGTAGGTTAAGGAAAAAACCGTTAGTCATCAATGCTGCCACAGATGTATGTACTTTTAGCGATTTCAATAATCATAATTTATTATTATTCAAAACGTAAAAAATATTGTTCAAATCAGCCTGATTAATCTAAAGAGAATTTATAACACTTTTAGTGTCGTTCAAATGTAATTTATTCAAAACACTTTAACGACTGTGACATAACTTAATAAAATTTATTTCTGCTATAATTCTCGGAACGAGATAGGCTTGAAAGCGAAGAGTGGTTTTAATCTGGTTTGAATGCTTACTAAATTAGATTAGGGAGCTGTTGAGGTTGGTTTCAATGATCTTGAAGGTCCGTGAACCTATACTATAATAGAAGTATTAGTAGATTCAAATTAAATTTGATAAGAACATCGACGTGGTTATGCTATTTTCAATTATTTTTATAATTATTGGCAATTATTTTGATACATTGGACATACAATTACTGTGTCTTGTAATACAGATAAAAACTTATTATATTGTATCTAACTAGTATATTCTTAAAAGGGCGGGAAAACAGAATTGAGTTCAAGCATGATTTGATTGATGCAATATTTTTTGTATTTGATCAATTTTAATAAGAGATTAGATTAACTCCTCAAGAATCGATGTTCATATACACTCATAGACATAATATTAGGTCCTTACATATGAAATTGGCGTTTTGTTGAACTGGTCACTTTGATCTCAAATATCTGGCGTCTGGTTAGAAATTCCAAATTCAAACTTATTCCAAATTTAGGCTTGTGTATTTGTGTTTCGAATTTAATGATTCATTTGTTTTCGCACCATTTTATTTTTCTTTGACATCGTTATATTTCACAAAATGGAAAATTTAAAATATCGCCTTATTTATGAGTATAACTTCCATTGTGGCATCAGCGCTGCAGAATCAGCTCGAAGGATTAATGTTATGTATGGGAAAGCTACTGTAAAAGAAAACACGGTACGTTTTTAGTTCCAACGTTTTCGTTCTGGAAATTTTGACCTACGAAACAAACCCCGTGGACAGCCGTTACAGGACAGTTATTTCTGTTTTTTTTTTTGACAATGAATCGTTGTTATTGAGTGAAGGCAACTTCTTTTGATAAGTTTGAGTGATAATGCTGGATCTCAACGTTGCTCAGGTGTCAAGCTGTAAGTTTAATTAAAAATGGTAACACTTACAACGAAGTGGCTCAAACATTACGAGTGCCCAAGTCTGTGAGTTTTCGCAATGTTAAACGATACCGACAAACTGGAGTGTATAAAATATGTAAAGAACAAGTTCGCAAAAGAGTAGCATCAGAGAGGGACAACAGATTATTGTAAGCGGTGTCTTCAGATACCGCACTTCGATTTCTTACAAAGTACGAAACAAGCTGCAGGAAGTTCGACAAGTTTAGTGACAGTTAGCACTAAAACCATTGAAAGAAGACTTGAGCCAGCTGGTATAAGGGCGTATTTGCCCGCTAGAAGCCCTTTGCTTACCGCAGGACATCGAATAGCTCGGTCCAATTATGCTTGTTCGCACCGAAATTGGGATGATGATGCTTGGGGAAAAGTACTCTTTATTAATGAGTCCAGATTCTGTCTTAAGTCAGAAGATGGAAGGATTAAAATATGGAGGTGACCTGGAGAAAGATACGCTTAGTGTAACATTGTTCGAAGAGATGCTTATGGTGGAAGGTCAGTAATTTGCTTAAGAGCACATCCGAAGAAAACATAGTAGAAAACGGTTCCCTGACTATGGTAAGATTCGTAACAAACATTTAGAGCTGATTGTGATGTCTTTTGTCACATTCATGGTGCATAATTTTCTTTTAATGCACGATAATGCTCGTCCTCACGCTGTGGCGGTAATATTGGAGTACCTCAACGAGGTTAGAATCCAAGTTTTCGTGTGACCGCACGCTCGCCAGACCTAAATCCAATAGAAATGTTTGGGATAAACTGAGAAAATATATTAAACAAAGAAATCCAGCACCAGCTAACCTAAGGGACCAAACAAACAGTCTTTAGAACAATATTCAATTTTCCTTATGTTAGGTCAAAATTCCTTACAATTAAAATACTGAATTTACTGCATCTTATTTGCTTCTTTTTTTTTTCGTTCTGTCTAATTTTTTTGTGTTCATAAATGTTAATTTAATTAATTGATTCTATTCAACGAATTTTAAAAACTTATATTGTAGAAATAAATCTGTTTTCACTTTAATTTAACCCTTTTTATTGCACTCCTCTACGTATTAGCATAATTAAATGTTAGTTTACTATAATTATTACTTGTACGACAGTGTGGACTTTTTTTACCGGAAACAGTTTGCCTGTAGACGAAACATTTATCTACGGTTCCTTCCTATCTTGTCGGAATAATAGCCCGCATGTAAACGATTTGATCTTAAGTTAGTACCGCAAGCTTTGGTTATTTTTGTCCGATTGCAAAGTAAACTTCAGTTCAAAGATTAGTTAGAGTTAGATTGGTACTCAAACTAAATTCAATTCGAAGAGGAGTCACGGATATTACTTTTGCTTCAGAAAAATAAGTTAGAACATAGTTGTCATGACTTACAATACTGTATTTGGGAAAACTATGATTGTTGTTTTTATATTCTTCGTAGAAACATCCCTGATGCCTCAATATTACATCACTTGAACTTGTATTATGAACATTATTACCCATTTGCTTTAACATTTTAAACTTCAACACCAGAATTACCCATATCTGTCTAGATAAAATGATCCTCGTCATGCAATAAGAAACAGTTTATTAGAAAGAATTAATTTAATATGTTCCAGATTATTCTCTTGGTGAAGGCTTTGGATAAATACAACATAACTTACTTCACAGTGACAGCTCAGATTGTGTCCCACGTCTTGGCATATATGAACAGCTGTGTCAACCCGGTTCTATATGCTTTCTTGTCGGAGAACTTCAGAGTCGCCTTCAGAAAGGTCAGTTACTAGATACCCTTTAGTAAGATAAGGATTTATGTTTATCTTACGATTTTAATCAAGCAGACGCATTAGTCAATACTTTTATTGGTTTCTTTTCTACTTTGTGACTGTCTTTGTGTTCTATATTTACTTTCAATTTAATACTTAGCCAATAGGCTAACAATAAAGCTTATTTGATTACTCTAGGCTTCAGTAAGCTGTTGTTAAGATATTATTAACGCCTTTGCTATTTCAACATATTACGTGTGATTAGTTAGTCTGCCTTATATTATCATTGGTATATTTTACTTTCTTAATTGCATTCTTTATATTATTTTCATTCGGCTTCTCATATCTAAGAAACTCAGTCATGAACGCTGTACTAATTTTGGGAAGTTGTGCGAAGCGTGGACAGCTTCTTATGATCCTTCTCGAACCTACTCATTTTGACACGTAACCACTTGGTTCAAAAATTTATTCGCGTCAGGTTATCTTGCATTCATCCTAAGATTCTGAGCTTTAAGATTATGTAGATCATGTTTTAGAGGTCGTATGATACGCCCAATGAATCTTAATTCTTATCATATCAGATCGCAGATAGTCGTTTTGTGATGAAATCTTCAAATTAGGACTCTTTGATATAAAGAAATCGTTGATGTTAAATATTAGTTGCAAGTCCACGAAAACGTAGTAATTTCTTACATCACTACATTTTTAAATCATCTTTCATATTGAGATCAAAATTTCTAGACACTGGGTCGCAAGGCCCATATAAAATAATAGATGATCAGATTTTGTACCATATTATGACAACGATAATATAATTTAACCTTTTAAGCTAAACTCACGATCCTATTACTGGTAGTAGAATTTTTTAATAACTGATTTTCAATTTCAATTTTCGTTCATTTGGGGTTAAACCCTGGCTATTAAATTTAAGTCATTTTCGCTAAATTTATATGCTAATATTTGCTTAATTATCATACTTTAATTACACTTCGCATCAACGCCCACCCTAGCTCCGAGCTGTTGACTTGATGCATAAAATATAATAATTGGTACACAAAAACGCAATCTACACTTAAATAGATTGATTGGGTTTTATTTAGGTACATATTTATTTCAATAGATATTCCAACTACATTATACATTAAACGATATTATTCTAATTATAGATAAGTAGAATACTCGATGCGTATGTCACTAATGAGAGAGGAGTTGTGGAGGAATGAATGAGGATGAGATAGAGTACACAGCATTTCCCATAGCTCCGTACAAGGAAACATAAACATAAATTAATCAACACAAATCAAAATCAAAGTATAATAGCAATAATAACCAACAACTGGAACAAGACAAAATATCTATATATTAATACGTAAAGCAAATTTTTTTTTTTTTTTTTTTTTTTTTTTTTTTTTTTTTTTTTTTTTTTTTTTAGAACTGACTACACTGTTAGCCTTAGGGGCCCTAAAGCCGCTGCGGCTTTTACAGCTTCACCGGACTTGGGGGCGAGCGCAGAGGCACTCAGCCGCAAAGTTTTGTGGACGACTCGCACGAGGGTGCCAAGTGGCCGGACCTCGGCTCGGGCGGTCGTCGCGTTCGCAAATAGGTCGCGATCTATTCGAATCCCTACACCTACGATTCGAGCTAACTAAATATACAATAGGCACGTTCCCTTCCTCCTGGGAGGAAGGAAGGAACCGTGCGTATGTGTATTCAATAATCGGAATGTTTCTACACTAACTAGCGCTAACTAACTAGCGTAAAAAAAGAAAAAAAAAGGTCCCTCACAGAACCTATGTACCTGTGTGGTGTGCACGTGTGTATGTTCATACGTGTGTAGTGTTGTATGTAGGTAGCTAAGTGATGCACGTACAGTGTCACTTGTATCGCGCGGGCGGTTGCCTGACCCAAGGGTTTCACACCGAGGCGTAAAGCAAAAGCTCTCGGTACCTTTTTAAACCTATTGCGTTCACGGATGACTGTGACATTTGGCATAGTTAACGTTTATATGGGGAAGGAGTGCAGAAAGCTAAAATTTATCTATAATATCTGTTACTAATATATTAAATTAAATTAATTAATTGCGAATCCTAAACGACCAGTGCCATTTAACTTAGACTTCCCAAAATATTGACATTGTCACTCAACGAAAAGTGACAGCAAATGATGTAAATAATACTCATTGTTTAGATTCATGAATACTGCAAATGTCAAACAGAAAATAGTCTATGATAAAAACGTCGCTGGTCGAATTTCGAGCTTAGGGCGATCGCTAGTTATTATAAGTTTACAAAATAACTGGGACAAAACATAAGATAAAATTATAATATTTTAAATTTAAATGAATAAAATTATCTGTGAATTACGCTTAAATGGAATCTATACGAACAATAAAAAATAAATACAAAATAAAAATAATGATTAATTTTAAAAAATCGTGATCAATAAAGCTTATTTAGTTATAATTTAATTTAAACAAAAGATCTAATCAATGTCAAATTTGTTATTGGTAGTCGATTTAAAGAATAACGCTGGGAATAAATTTATGCGATAAATAGTAAAATGAAATTTCATATAAACAAACACAGCCTCGAGCTATATTTAAAATAAATCCGACCGAAATCGGCTTCGAATAAGGCGTCTCAATCTACATTGTATGAGAAAACATCAAAGGAGCTCTTTGAAAAACATTTTTGTGACGCGAAGTCTATGTCTTCACGTCTCGTAAGATATTTCGACTCTTTATAAATAATTTTTTATAAATAATATAAAAATAACATGACCTCTTTCTTGTCTGTTAAATATAACGTAAATGTATCGCTATGAATAGAAATCTCCATTTGTCGGTACCAGATTAATTTACTATTGTAGCGAAGTTACTCATCGCAGGATGGGAGCTGAACTGAAAAAGTGATCGAGACGACCGACAATAAAAAAAATACACGTGCAGGATTTAATAAACTATGACAGTCGTGAAATGGGCTAAACTGTGTTATGACCAGATTTTTATATTGCATTGTTGCATTGCATTTGCATTGTTGTATATCAACAACCTGTCACCTGTATACCTGTAGGTATGTATACCTACAGTACGAGAGGTTGATTGTTCGAGGCCTGCAGATTTAATTTTTTCTTTATATTATTATAAAATATTTTATTAAATAGTTAAACATAATTATATTAAAAATAATTTATTTTATTATATAAAAAATATAAATTTATTCAGTACATTCAATTTTCAATATTTGTTCCAAGAATTAAAAAAAACAGAGGAATTTCCTCCTAGGTAAGTTCAAAGCGTAAACATAACATATATAAGCTGAAATAATCTGACAGTAAATACAATAAGTCTCATGTTGTTGTAGTACTTTGAGACCAATTAACTGTTATAACGTAGATCTTAACCTCCGATATTTAAAGACACCATATTTCTCTACACTGTACCATCTCACGCCACTTGTCCTCTTGGAGTTCTCATAAATTCCAACAACATTAGACATATGTGGGACGACAGTTCCAGTGATTTGGGCTAGATACACTCAGCACTTTGGAATTAGTTCACATAATAAACGAGTAAGTAAATTTATTCGTACCGATAGGTTTGTAAGAGTGATTTATAACTATTTATTATTCAAACGAAAATATATTTATTTTGAAAACATACATTCATTGGTAGTGTTTACAGAATAAATAAGATTCAATTATAAACAATGTGTTTAGACTGAGTTGAATTAGATTTCCGGAGTTAAACTTGTAGATGAGATTGAAAAATGAGCCGACATTACATTGTGTTTTGGAATATCAGTTGTTACTCCTAATAATATATATTGCGAGGAACTGAGTCCAGGAGCTACTGTAGATAAGAAAAGGATGGGCATGACCTTAGTCTCCTACAATGCTGGCTTATTATTAGAAGTTTTAATTTTAGGCTAGCATTGAACTAAGTCTCAACTAATGTTAAGTCACGATGATGATGAAAGAAATATGAATATAAGTATTCAACTAAAACGAGTTTGTGTTTGGTGCAATTTTTACCTTGCTACAGATTTGTAAAAAGTCTTAAAATATTTGGGTAAATATGTGCTTGTGCAAGTCTAATGTAATGTGTCTGTTCAGTTCTTTGAATTATTATTAAGAATATTAAAGGGTTTAAAATTAAATTCTTGGTAAATCTCCAAAAGTTTTAGAATGAACCTCCTAGTTCTACTACACGTACAGATATTCTATTTATTATTGAAATATCGTAAATCAGCTTTACCAAACAAGAAATAATAACTGAATGTTTTGTTGTTTACCAAGAACTTTGTCCAGAAGCCAAATAAGATATCCGTGTCTGTCACTGTTAAGGAAATTGTATAAAATATAATATTTCTTTCTGTCGTATTATTATAACTAGCTTAGTAAGTCTATGTAAATTATTTGCCAAAGGTTCATACTTATGCAAAAGGTACTTAAACATTTGAATCTATTAGAATATCCTATTTTCATAATTAAGTAATTTCTACTTAGTTAAATAAAATAACAGAATAAGAATTAAAAATATTTATAGCAGTCTGTAAGTGTTCTACAGCTGAGCAAAGTTCTGTTCCTGGGGAAAGCACGGGTGTAATCATTAGGCTAGCTAACGACGTATTGGACAATGTCAAGTGTCTAAAAATCCACAGTTATATTTCACACATAACAAGAATATTTCTCAAGTCCTCAGGTTTTCTAACTATGTTTTTCTTTACCTTCAGCTAATATTGTTACTAATTTAAATTAATACATAACATATGCGAATTACGAAAAAATCGGCAGATGTTCGAACCAGCGGACGTCGAATCGATATTATGCCGCTCTAAACCTACTCTAGCGAAATTTGATAATTCTTGTTGAAACTCCAAATAATATGTCCCAATGATAAATGAGCCATCCGGACGAACACGACGTGTCTATAATTGAAGAACTTATAGCAAAGTTTTCCATAGCATATGAGGAGTCAACGAATAAGGTTCTCGGTACAGTAACTTTGACATTACAAGTTCATATAACTTATAAATGATTCATGATCTTCCAAGATCTTTGTTTGATTTTCTTTATCGAAATTGCGTTGCGATGTTCGAATGCCGTAACATCCTGATCAAACTCACACAAAGATTTGAAATATTTTTATCAGAACGCCATAAAATGTATGAACGAACAGATATCAGTATAGAAGAGAAAGAGATGCATCACCAATTTTAATACTGCTAAAAATTTTCAGCTGCTTTGTATATTCACATAATAAAATCAAACCAAATACTTTTTTTTGATGAACCTAGCTTCAGATACGTTCAGAAGTTCAATTTATTAAGGCTTAATTTAACTAGAAGAACTTTAATTATGAACTATCCTATCGATACTTAGAGAATAGAATAGAATAGAGGACGCTATTATTCTCGTTTTCCACCCTAAACACAAGACTGGCGACATATAAATTGGTTTCCCGAGAATCAGTTGCATTTTTCATTGAATCGTTGAATTATAATGGCTTATAATTTTCTTATTCCACTATGTTGGCGAACAAGCGTTCGGTCCGCCTGATGCAAAGCAGTTAATGCAACTTATGGACATTTGCAAGACCAGAGGAAAAATGCGCGTTGTCTTTTTTTTTTTAAATCATTGAACTCCCATAATTAACAAAGTCTTGACGAACAAGTTTGGCTCGGTATCATATAAAAAATTTAAAAAACACTTATCTAGGAAACCTGTATTGTGAAACAATCCTTAAATTAAAAAATTCATCGAAATCAATCGAGCCGTACCCGAGAAATCAATTACATATTCCGTTCTTATAAATATTATTTTGTAATAGCGCCATAATTCTTATTAAGGTTTCCCGTCACTTAAATATATTAGAAACCGCTGTTCCAAGCCATATCTTGTTCTGACTACATGATTCTTTTATAGGAGCTGTATAGAGAGGGTGACACAATTTCCATCTACATACTGCATACTAAAAAAAAAAAAAAAAAAAAAAATTGGGTAGATTTAACGTGTCACAGTTTAAAATTAATCAGCTTTCATAGTGATATTTGCGGTTATAAACTTTGAATGGGTTTTTACTCTTGGTTGCCGCTATTTATGAACCGATCTGTACCCAAAAATAGGTGCTCAATTGTGTTATAATTGTACGTCTATAAAATAAAATATGTTATTTTCTGTACACTAACGCTTTCATATAAAGCTTTATGAAGTATTCAACCCCTCACAAATATAAATTCCGTGCTTAAGCCGCTTCAAGTTGAAAACTCACTAAGTGGAACAGTGCGTCATAAGTGAGTGAAAACGTCTCAACAGCCTGTAAACTCCATTATGGTGTCAAAGTTAATGTCTCCTGATATAATTACATGTAACGTAGAAATAGCGGTAAATTATACTGTAAATAACTACCTACTTTTTAGCATGAACAATTTCACAGACGTGTTTAGAAATGATGGAAATTGGTACGAGGAAGTATACAAACTAAAATTAAACATACGTATCATTTAACCAAAAACGTTGTTACAATGAAATAATTAAAAGAAAAAGAAAGAGTGGAAAGTAACTAGTAAAGAAGAATATTGCAAGTAGTAATCCCTAGTAAAGCGACTAAGTCATGATCTGTCCCAAGTGGAACAAACAGTAAAACGAATCGAAATAAAACCCGCAACGAGCTTAATCAAAAGAGACACTTGGAAAACAAACCGCGGACTTTCAAGACTTCATCTAAATTACCATTGTATTTGTGGGAGATCTATGTAGACTAAAGTTTGTTATTAGGCGTTGAAGTCATGTAAAATAAAGTAGCGACGAAAAATCGCAAATATTTGTGGCGCTTAACCTGAAATATGCATACCAAAACCTGCAGTTTACTTTGCGTATTGCCAACAAAAGTTCCAAAATCTTAACTAACTACTCAAATATATATCTTATAATGTATATGAAATCAGGGTTTGAAATTATACTGAAAAATGCAACAAATATAATTCGCCATTGTGCCAATAGCCCAATATTTCTATTTTACATTCCAATATTTCTTATATGTTAGATCAAACTAAGCCAACTATAAATCTAGTTAACAATTAAGGGAAATCCAACCTGCCTTTTCTCTGTTTTCAGTTCTTGTACCTCCCATAGTATTTATTAAACGAGAAATTAGGTTTTTCAGATTACATCGCGTCACTTTGAACACTTTATATAAACCTGTTATTAATGAATCTAAATGAGTTGATGAGAACGAAAAAAACTCAAAGCTTGAAATATTACAATAATTTAGTCCATATTTGTTGATTAATATTGTGGTGATTATGATTATTTACCTACTATTTATATATTTTCTCAGGTTATGTATTGTCCGCCACCGTACACCGATGCTATGTCCGGTCGGCCACAACCAACGAAGACTACGCGAACCGGCAATGGTAACTCTTGCCATGACATCGTCTGAGAATCAGTACGCGGCCGGTCGCGCTTGCAAAACGCAGAGCAAGCGACTGTCGTGTGAACGCACCTTAACGACCGGCTGGCAAACACCATTAAAATTCACGGACTGTCTTTGTAAAATATCGCTTCATTTCTATGTAAATATTGTATTTTAAATATATATTGTGATAATGATTTTTTAAATATTCATATACGGTAGAGGTGTCATAATTTTGTAGTGAATAATATTTTTGTAGATTCCGTCAATTGATTGTAATAACTTCTCAGGCAAATTTATATTCAGAGCCCAAATATTAAATTGCTTGAGAAATTTTAGACTAAGTAAATATAGTTTTCACCTTGTATACGTATACTGTCACAATAATATAAGTGATACATCGAATAAAAAAAGGTTTAATCTATGTAAATATTACCAAGAAATGTAATGAATTATAAGTTTTACATTTAGAATAAAAAATTATAATGAACAAAAATTTAACAAAATTAAATGTTGTATAGAATTTATCTAAAAATTTTAGCTTAAAATTTCTAAAATTAGATTAAAGTAATTATATAGAGGGAAAATATGAACGTATAGTATATTGAATACTGTGTTTCATTTTTAACATTTTATAATAATTATTAATGTTATATATCGTAACATTTAAGATGATGTAAACATGCTTTAATAATTGGGTAATAATAAATGTTTTGATAAGTGTATATTTTGTTTCATTACCCATGACAGTTAACATTGTATCACATGGTGTTTCCACTTAATAGTAATCTCACGCAGCAACTCAGCCAAACCTTGACCAGAACTGACCAACTGCCTATTAACATAGTTGCCTTGATTGGAATCGAACTCACTGATTTCGCAATACACTGCTAGTTATGATGAAGCCTTTGCCTCTGTTTTTGTTCTATGTAGGATGCTTCGTTGAGGGGCGAAAAACGTGGAGTAAATTGTGATTGTTTCAAGTTTCATTTGCAACATATTTTTATATTTCTATTTCGGACTAGCTGTGCCCGTGGCTTCGCTCACGTGGACTAAAGAATACCCGCACGAATCTTGCTCCTCCGCTCCCGGCTATTTTAAAGACAAAAATGCTTATTGTGGGTGTTCCTTAGAAGATAGATGTATACTATCCTGAGCATTTTTGTAGGTCTTTTTAATGCCTATAATTATGTAGTACATTAATTTGCTATATATATAAGGTATTTTCTTGTGATTTGGGCGACACAGTTATTCAAAACACAATTGAGTTTCTCTGTAATAAAAGATTTATTGTATTAATTTTACATATTCTGATCCACTTATAAATAAAACAGTTTAGTAACAAAATCTTACCTGTAATAAAAGAAACGACATTTAATGTTATTAATGACAATGTCAATTCCTAAATCACAACTGGGAAACAAAATTAATTATTTTTTATAAATTTTCAATTGACAGCTAGCTAGTTATATACTTCATAGGTTGTCATCATTCGACCACAGATTACAGAGCGACTAGTGTTAGTCTATGTCGCGGTCTAACACGATGACGCTTGATGCGTGGAAATCTTAAAATTAAAGAAAATAACATTTTTCTTTACATATATCTTATGGTTTCATTAATCAACCGTTGTATCAATCCAACCGTTTCGGAGATTACACGGAACAAACAGAAAGATAGACAAACAAAACATTTTTCAATGTGCGTTTTGTTATAGGTATCGTATATACTTTCATATGCATTAAATAAAAAACTGTTATTTCGACATTACAAACAAACACTTTAATTTTATTATTTGTATAGATAAATAAGTTACGTTGGATTTCCGGAAAGTAACGCCTACATCAATCGAATAACAAATCTATGGTCCTAATAAATGTTTACATAAAGAAAGTTCCAAGTGTCATCAAAACACAATACGCTAATATAGCTCTTATTTACCAGAGTTGCCATTGTTTTCAGACAATTATCCAAAAGCAAAAGCCACAAAGTCAAGAAATCTGGTAAGTTTTACGCGAGTACGGGAGATGAGAACAATCATAGCGAATGAAACCGTGGGTCATAACTAGTATATATAATTATGAAAAAAATAAGTATTAATTAAAATTAAATAAATTAAAAGGACAAGTTTTTAGTACTCCTTTAAGATGGCCTCCCAGGTTCCGTGATATTACGGATTCAAACACACGGCCGATGAGCACGGACAGCCAAGTACCGCACATTAAGACTACGGACTTGTCTGCGCTATCACAGACGAGACTCTTCCCATGGTGCGTCGAGTGGGCTGGTCCTCGTCCGTGCAATATTTCGGACTGTAGGAGGCCACCTGAAAAAAAAACAAATTTACACAAAGCTTTAAAATTATTTGACTCTATAAAGGAAACGGATACTCTTTCATACAGACATAGGCCTGGGTAAAAAAAGAGATGTAAAAATATGAAAACGGTGTAAATTAATAGCTAATGCATTATCAACCAGTTACTGAAAATTAAGCGGATTTTTTGCAATCTAAAAGCAGAGATTTAGGATATTTCGTAAAAGCGAAGTCATGTAATAAACTTCAATTAAACTATTTTTGAAGTAGGATTAATATTATTATAGGGTTATGTTTATTATCTTTTATAGTTATTAATTTACTTATTTTGTTGTTTGTTAATTTTAATGATATTGTACGATTTTAAAAACAAAAATATATTCGATTTTATAAACTATATTTCAACTAATTACATTCTGGGCCCAGAAATACTCCTCTCCTTTACCAAGGACCTAGGCCACCATTTACGCTTTCAATTACAAAGTTGTCTCAAAAGCCTCAAAGCAGACTGGCTGTACATATACAAGTGCTCATTCCACAGTCGCAGCTGCCTGAAATGTAACAACGGGTGCCTCTGAAAGTGACAAATTCACGTAACGAGTTCTGGAAGTGTGCCAAGCGATTCTATCTGACAATAAGAACTAAATGTCTGTTCAGTGCTCGAATAAACCAGACAGTAGACTCAATTAATACTGTTACACCCGTGGGTAATAAAATTCTGTTCGGAGTAAAGTAATTTATCTATACAAATGAATAAAATTGAAGTGTCTGGTCGTAATGTCAAAATAATAGGTTTTTACTAAATGCACATGAAAGTAACAGTAGATACAAAACTTATTTATAAAAAATTACTAATTTTTGTCTGTCTGTTTGTCATAGGTAATCTCCGAAACGCTTGGACCGATTTTGACGGTACTTTCACTGGTAAATAGCTGAATTTATGGGGAGTAACTTGGGCTACTTTTATTTTAGAAAAAGAATTAGGGGTAAAAAAACTGATCATGGTGAATCAATTCCGGCCCTTAAATGGCTTACACTGAGTACACCATAAGATATATATCAAATTAATGTACTAAACTAATGTAGATATTAGAGAGACCTACAAAAAACTCAACAAGAGCATAATAATATGTCTATCTTCTAAGGACCACCCACAATAAGTATATAAGCGGGAATGGGCGAAGCATGATTCGCGAGTATGCCCGGTCGACGGCATTCTGTAGTTCACGCGAACGAAGTCGCGGGCACAGCTAGTATCCTATAAAAACGAGTTATCGAAACTTTAGGAGTGAGATAGAATTTATTTATGATAATCCATTATATGTCACATTTAAAGACAGGAGGAAGTTTCGAGGCGTACAATTTTTTTATTTATTGTTTATTTACTATACACGCGCCGATAAGGTTTACTGTTCGTTTTTTTTTTTTTAATGTTGTTAACCTTACTTTTGACTACTATCTCACCTGATCGTAAGTGATTATGTGGTCTACGATGGAGCACGCTTGCCTAGAAGGTACCTATTCACGCGAGACTTAAAGATACCCAGGTTGTAATTAACGGGAAATATGAAATCCGGCAGTGTTCCACTCTTTAGCTGTACTGATGATAAATGTGCTAGCAAAACGCTTTGTTCGTTTTCAATTCTGCCGATTTTTGTAGAGTTTTATAGATATTTCCAGATGTTTAGGCAATAATGGCTCTGTGGTAACGTGGACGGACGGACACAGCGTCGATCGACGTGTGTTCGAATCCCTGCAATGAGCTTGAGTATAAACTATATTTCTTTATTTTACAAAACATCGTGATTAATATTGCGAAGTGTTATTTGATCTTATCTCATTATCCACGGTCTGGTCTACGTAGCGTACATGGTAGCATCCATCATGGCTCAAGCAAAGAACTTCGCAAATTCTTAACTTTGCTGTGCCCTGCAGATGTGGAACAATCTCCAAGCCAACGTCTCTTATTCCTATCGTATTGGGCTCTTCAAACGAGGCGTGAGGGGATATTTCAGCATGCGGGCATGACATCTAAGACTGCCGATGAAATCTGTGTCACCGAGGGTCGCCGTTGTTGGTCAAATATTCCATACTTACTCCCAGGTGCTCTACATCCATTTTGCCAAGCTAGTATATAAAAAAATATAACCTATGCTATAGGCAAGACTTAAAAACTTAGGAACTAAATGCAAAGACTTAACCGTTAAATAATTTAGTTATAAATAAAACATTTTATTTTATAACATTAGGTATAAGTCTCTAGTGATATTCAAATGTACGTAGTTAACCCAATCAATAAATAACACATAAAGAAACATTACCATTCAGGCAATAATAATTATTACATAGCTGAAAAAACAAAACATTCCCAGAAAGTATTTTACTTAGATCTCATCTAGATAAAGTTCGACGGAATTACATAAAGTGAAAACATTCTTTGAAAACATGATTAATGTTTTGTATGTTTCCATTTCCAATTATATAAATTTTCCTACTACATTAAGCTTTCGGAAAAAGCAGGCTTTTCCTTTATACTTTAAAATATATTATTTCTATTTAATTACATATATTTTCATATATGCTGACTGACTAGCTTTTGCCGTGGATTTTGTTTGTTTGTGTAGAAATGAATCGATTTCCACGCCATCTGTTGTAAACTGGTTATAACCTTTACGACAATGCGCACGATAACACACCAAAGTTTTATCGCATTTTTTATCGAGATTATGGTTCATAGCTAGGCTTCGATCCGATAGGTGGCGTTGTAGTCATTATTAAGAAATTATATATCTACTTATGACTAAAATCATAATAAATGTTAGCTTGGTGGCGAAAAAGGAAATCATAAAATCTGGTCCTATCCTATGGTCCTGGTTTATGTGCGAGTTATGAAATTGCAGAAAGGGCAGAACAATATCTACTGAGCCACCTCACCTAGCTACTTCATCATCATTATATTAATATGTGAATCAAAAACTTTGTTCCCCTTTTTAAGCGTATTGCGTACACGGAAGACTGTAAGATTTGGCATGGTCAAAGTTTATATGAAGAAAGAGTGTAGAAAGCTAAAATTTATCTATATTATCTGTTACTAATATATTAAATAAAATAAATGAATACTGCAAATCCTAACCCAACAGTGCCATTGAACTTAGATCCCCCCAAATATTGACATTGTCACTCAACGAAATGTGACAGCAAATGTATTTATTGGTTCGGTTAATACTGCAAATGTCAAACAGAAAATAGTCTATGGTTAAAAAGTCGCTCGTCGAATTTCGATCGGTGGGCGACCGCTAGTATAAATAAATACGTATGAAATATTATAATTTTAAGAAATAAAAAAAAATAAAAAAGCCTTTTATTTCATGTAACAATTTCCTCATATGTTTTTAATTTCAGATAAAGTTAAAGTTAAAGTCTGTTAGCGCGGCGGCTAAACTACAAGGTGTCCAGAAAGGGTATCGGGTATTTGTTTTCGCGCCGTATTCGAAACGGGGCGTCTAAAAGGTGCGGGGAGGGGTTCGTGGCGTCCGCCATTTTGTGGAGTTTTAGTCACGATGGAACAGTACTCGGGGACGCATCGCGCATTTTGCGTACGAGCGTATTATCGTAATGGTGATTCAATAGTGACTGCTCAACGTATCTATCGTGCGGAATATCGTACACGCCACGCGCCAAGTGACGATAGCATTAGGAAATGGATCAGGATGTTCGAGAATACAAGTGCGACAGTTAAAATTCAAAACTCTGGTCGTCCTCGTTCAGTTCGCGATGAAGAAACAATTGAAGAAGTTGAGGCGTCGGTTCGTCAAAATCCGTCTTTATCCATCCGAAAGCGAAGCCAAGCGTTGAACATCAAAAAATCGTCTTTACATTCGATTTTAAAGAAAGACTTACATCTAAAAGCCTATAAAATTCAATTGGTTCAAGAATTGAAGGATACGGACTATGCTAATCGACTGAATTTTGCGAACGAAATGCTGCAGCGATTTAACAACATACTGTTCAGTGACGAAGCAAATTTTCACCTGAATGGTCATGTTAATAAGCAGAATTGTCGGTACTGGGCAGTGAAGAATCCGAGACGAAAGCATGAACGACCCCTGCATAGCCCAAAGGTCGTTGTTTGGGCCGCTATGTCTGCTAAAGGCATAATTGGTCCTTATTTTCATGAAGATCAACGAGGCCGAGCAATTAATGTGAATAGTGACCGTTATTGCGATATGTTGCGAAATTTTTTGGTCAAAGAGTTGCAGGAGTTTGCAGGTTTCAACTCAAGAACGTGGTTCCAGCAAGATGGGGCCACTTGCCATACCTCAAATGACTCAATGGAAGTTGTTAACGAATTATTCCCTAATAAAGTCATTTCGCGAAGGGGTAACATCAACTGGCCTCCCAGAAGTCCCGACCTTAGCCCGCTTGACTATTTTGCATGGGGATACCTTAAAAGTAAGGTTTATCAAAACAATCCGACGAATCTAACCCAGTTAAAGCAAAACATCAGGTCAGAAATGGCAGCAATATCGATAGCTATGTGTCAACGTGTTATCGCCAATCTTCGTTTCCGTTTAGAAGAGTGCCAGCAACGTAACGGTCATCATTTGGATAACATCATCTTTTCCAAATAATTATCCAATTCATATGCTAATAATAAACAATAAACTTTTTTATTGCATACAAATAATTTTTGTTTCATTGAACTTACAAATACCCGATACCCTTTCTGGACACCTTCTATATAGCCGAGTGCGTCAACAACGGCGGGATGGTCGCTGATAAAAGAAACTGACTGACCTGTAGCTCCTTGACCGGTGCAGACCGGGAATACGCTACGCCACCTCGTTGATGGTCTTCAGGTTGTACAGCGCGTTCCTTGATATGTTTTAGTGGACTGTATAGCGGGTAAATATAACTCACGACGACGTTCATGCGCCGTCCGGGCGCACGTGCACTTGACATAGCGGGGTCGTAATGTAATGCGCGATGTCAACACGCGTGCGGGCGAGCGTAGACTGTTGGTAATTACAAACAGCTTCCCAATCAGCGACGGAAAGGGGACGACAGGTAGTCGTTGAAGCGGATTGGTAAATATAAAAGAAGTGCCAATTAAGTGGCGCGAACAAAGTCTAATTTGATAGTTATAATAATAACTAATAATAGTAAATTAAATCAAAATGCAAATGTTTTTCTTTGCTTTTTAGCATGTACGAACATTTCAAACTCAAATAGGGTAAAGGCCTCCTTCAGCGATAACATATTTACTTAAATATTAAATAAGGGATTTTTTTTGTTCTGTTATGAACATAAGTAATTAAGTTTCGGGAGTGCTATCGAGGGTTTTAAATACAACTGATTTACAAGTATACAAAGCCCTTTCAGTAACCTTTAAATTTTAAAGGATACAGTGAATAACAAAAACATGTCGTAATCCATCTAGACAAAGCACTAGGTGGTTATCATCAATTCGTAGACTTAATAAAGGATTAAATATATAACACCAGCATATTCAACTTAAGTCTTACAAGACGTAATAAAAGTAGGTACAGACTGTATTTTTACTTATTACTTAGCGATACCTAGATCAAAATACTTTAGTTAACTCCGAAAAAAGTAATTGTAACCAGTTGGTTATAATGTATATAATGTGTGGTTCACGAAATCATGACGTCAATGCTGATCTCAAAATTTCCTTGTTTTTTTTTCCTCTACCACCTGTATATCATCTATCTATAAGTGTGTTCCGGCAGCTGTACTTGAAAGCCAGACTTCCACTAGGCTTAGCGTGCTACCATCTTGGCCCACATCGTAACTTAAGATCAGGTGATATTGTGGACACAACGCTAAAGATATAACGATAAAAAAAAGATCAGAAATCCATCGCCTGTCGTATCTGTGCACCCGGTCGGGTACACCCTTCCATGCGCTTAATTACTGGTTGTATGCCTAAGTGTACCACTATAGCGGGTTTTATACCTTGTGTATTATAGTCGAGATCCAGTTGAACACAATTATCGAGTCCCACTATCTACCATAATATCCTAAATGTAGATAAAGTTATGGAAAAAACGAAGAAAAAACCACTTGAGGGATTTTTTATCCTCAGACATATCTTATGCAATAGACGTAAGATAGATGTTCTATATAATCCAATTCTCGTGATGCGAAATATTTTTTTCTGTATTCCTAAACGTCACACGTACACTCACAGACATATTATTGCTAGACGTGAATTATCAGTTGCCCGTTTTGAGTAAAACATATATGCACATAATACACGATTATTAAAATATGAAGTGTTGTCAGTTATCCATAGCTTGCAATTTCTGAGTGAGAGTTACTTGGAACTTATCTATAATACAATAACTAAAATTGAAATTTCTGTTTGTAATGTCAAAATAACAGCTTTTTCTTAAATGCATATAAACTTGTATATACGATACTTATAAACAAAAAAAAACATCTTAAAATTCTTGTCTGTCTGTTTGTTCCGGGTAATCTGCGAAACGTTTGGACTGATTTTGATTGGAATATCACTAACAGATAGATGATTTTATAAGGTTTACTTTAGACTACTTTTATTTTAGAAAAAATTAGGAATCCGCACAAATAAAAAAACTGGTTATTGTGAATCAATTTAGTTGCAATGGCTTACCCGAAGTCAACCATAAGAGATGTTTCAAATTAACGTACAACATAATATTTAAGATATGAAAAACCTATATAAAAGTCATTGAGAGCATATGTCTATCTTCTATGAATCTCCTACAATAAATATTTTTATCTTTAAAATAACTGGCAGCGGAGAAGTACGAGTCGCGCGTGCCCAATCAACAGTATTCTGTTATCCACGCGAACGCAGCCGCGGCCACAGCTAGTCAATACAAATATTATAAAAAGGTAAACTGCGAATCTGGTAGAAGGTAAAAGTTACAAAGACTGGCTTCCTATACCGACACATCATCATATTAAATAAAATACTATTTGATATAAATAGGAGGATTTTGAAGCAAAGATGTGAGTTCGAATTCCTGCAATGAGGCTGAGCATTCAGTGAAGGAAAAGATCGTGATGAAACCATAGCATGGTGTAGAGCTTACTCTAATGTCTACCTGGCTAGCTTCCACGCTCAAGTTGAAAATCTGTCAACAAGCACCTATATATGTGTTCCGGCAGCTACACTTTACTCAAGAGCCCGTCTTCCACTATAATCAGCGTGCTATCTTGGATCACTTCGCCACTTAAGATCAGATGAGATTTTGGTTAAATCGCTAAAGCCAGAATGATAGAATTACAATTAGGTTAGTATTCGTACTATTGAATTTACTGTTGACCTATTGGCTAGGCGCGACAGCAATAGGTATGCTCTGTGACCGCACACACTTTATAAGCAGGAAAGATTGGATTTAAGACAAGTTCGGGGAAGCTGTAAAAGCCGTCAGGGGCTCCTAAGGCTATCAGTATAATCAGTCAAGAAAAAAAAAGATTTAAGACACTCTCGCTTGAGCTGTGGGGTAGTGACGATCTCAGTTAATAATTCGACTACAATAAACACTGTTCCTGAGAAGTATCTCGTATGATTCAAGAAAATACAAAGCTCAAATGGGAACTTTTGTTAAAGTCAGAAGTTTTTCACGAATAGTTGATCTCTTAAAAAACTCATCATTTTTTACACAATAAACTGGTGGTAAATAGCTACAATAGCCTCTGAATGCTTTTAATACCATTGGTATCAATAGCGCGTTACCGACCTTCACCTACTCCAAAGAGCTCTGGAAACCTCACCCCACTCACCGCAGAAATATAACACATGATTATTTGGGTGAGATCTTCTGTGGGTGGCGGTATTCCACCAGTTGGACTGCTCCAAATAGAGAGAAAACTTTAAAGAAATTTATCTGTCCCCTACCTATCCTAATAACTCTAATTTATGGATCTATTTTGATGCAAACATTTAACTGGACTGTGTTATATATTTTAAATTTAAATTATATTTTTAAAACAGATTCCGATAAAAGTAATCGGTGACCCTTGCTATAAAGGATCAAAAACACCTTGCCGGTGCCCGATATTTCACGCCTAGTCATACGCGGTCTGTGCGTACATCTAACCTTGTCAAACGTGATCACGCACACTTCTGTCGTGTTTTCTCCATTTCTTATTTATTCCCTTGATATTTTGTTATAAATGTTAGTTGATACAAGAAACTTTGCCGAGAAAATGTTTCTCGTGAGCTATTCGAAAGAAAGTCCATCTTTAATCGAAAAGAAAATTATTATCTTTATTAGAAAATCAAATAACCTTGATTATGAAACTTTTTGTTATAGACAGTTTAACTTATTTGTGCGCGCGGCCCTATGTGTGCGTAAAGCGTGTGTAGTATACAGTGACTACGTGTGTGTGTGAAAAGATACAGTCGAGTACACAAGATAATTCTATTAGCTATTTTACTTATAAATTTTAACATATTATTTGTTCAAATTTCAAATAAACAATAAGCTCTATTAGGTAAATGTGTGTTTATTGAATGTCTAAGTTACATACTGGCCACATAGAATGTGAGTCATTAGGTGACTTGTTAGTTACTTTGTCGGTGCGAACGAGGAAATCATAGGAAGGAACTACAGGGAACTGGCAACCGGGAACAAAATTATTATTATATGAGAATTCAAGATGGAAATCTAATACACATTGGGTTCGAAGCTGTTGGATACATAAAATTGACCTTTCGAGATTTTCAAACGGAGAATTCGAATGTTTTTACAAAGAATTACGAAAATACGTCTATAATGTTAATTTAATCGATTCCATATCGGTTCCCTTTTGTACACAGCGATCAAAATATCCCCCATTTTGAAATCACCTAGTGACTTGCAGAAATTAACAGACGCGTTGGTTCTCTACACGTCTCGTTAGGGGACTTACCTGTGGTACCTAGCGAAACGCGTCACTCTCAGTGTGGCCGTCTACATAGTTTTTAATGCGTATATTCACTAGAATAAGTCGCCTAGCTTATCGCTTTCCGGGATCAGATAGTATAAATCCAGTAATGAAGCTGGGTGGTACTCTTAGTTTGATGCGTTCCGGGATTCAGATGCCGCGAGGCTAGCAGTACAGCATAACGGTGATGACCAGAGATGCATAGTCGATCTTTCGATGGTGGCCACTCTTTTCAGATTACAGTGTACTTATCATCATGTAAAGTGTGGTAACTTTGCTACATTACCTAACAAAAAAATTACACTGTAAGATGGATGGATGTAGGCAACTTATCATATTTGATAATAGTTTCAATTTCTTTTCTTTTGTCTTTTACTTAAACATAAACTAAGACCTTCAATCTTTCTGTAAGTCTAGGTTCTTACTGTATTTGTGAACTACCCACCGATCTTATTATTTTTGTTGGAGCATTGTCTTCTACTGAAAATTTAACGGCCATCTTTTACTATTCTTAATTTAATGCTACTTTTTTAGTTTAAGTTTCCTTTGAAATTTTATAATACTAGCTAACCCACGCAACTTCGTCTGCATCACTTAAGAGAGAGATGGTTAGAGAGAGAGAGAGTGGGACGTAGGCAGAGACAAATAACAATTGTCGTAGGCATCTATCTACAATACAATTCATAGGTTCCGCTCGCCTGACACATCATTCCGCTAAAATGCACGCGCGGTACTTGATTATCATTTTGCTGCGGAGTTATTTTAAAACTGTGATATCTCCTAAGATGTTCATTGAAATCAAATGATGTACAGGCAATTTTGTCCAAAATTAAATATTTGTAATGAATAACGTATTTATTTTGATAAAGATTAATATCATGGTTATAAAAACACCTTCGCAAATAATGCATTATTTTAGAACAAATTTTATTACCATAAAAAAGGTTATATTGCGTCAACCTTAAAAGATAGACATATGCTATCGCGGACTTTTTTTAATAACTATATAAGGGAAAGAATTTCGTCACACATCATTGTTACGTAACTTTAACCATTTACGCAACGCACACAATGGAAACTTTCAAAAGGAATACATTTTGACAGTTTTTGCAACATTTTTCATTGTTGCTCCGCTCCTATTGATCGTAGCGTGACGTTATATAGCCGTTATCTTTTCTTGATAAATGGGCTATCCAACACTGTAATATTTTTTCCATTATAACTAGTACTTCCTGAGATAAGCGCGTTCAACCAAACAAACAAACAAACTGTTCAGCTTTCAAAAAATAGTAATTACAAAATGTATTTATCTAATTAATTGATGATTTACTTGTATAGCCAGGGTTTATTTCTATCATAAAATTCTCCACGATATTTGCTATAGCATAATTCTCTTGTTTACAACGTATCGATATTTTCAAGGGCTTACATCAAAGTTATCATCAGTATACCAGAACTTTATACAGGTATGTAATTAGTAGTTTATGACGAGTGTAATAAGTTTATTACAGAACCACAAAATTGGTATTTATTATATTATAAATCCATTAGGATATTTTTTTAGACAACTAAGTTGGCAAACAAGCACACGGCCCTCCTGATGGTAAGCGGCTATCGTAGTCTATGGACGCTATTAATACTATAGGTATCACTAGTGCCTTGTCAAACATGAACTCCCCTTCCCCAAAGCTCTGGAAATCCTACTGCCCGCTGAAACACAACACAAGGTTATTTGGCTGCGATCTTCTGTAGGGTGAAGGTTTTCCATCAGACTGATTGCACCAGTAGAGATAAATCTACAAATAAATTTCTCTTTGCCCTATATTTCATAATATTTTATTAATATTAATTTCATGTCTATAAGATACCCACAAGTTAGAGTCTCTATCAATAAAATTAAATCATCATCATCATCATCATTTCAGTCGCAGGACGTCCACTGCTGAACATATGCCTCCCCCATAGATCTCTAGAGCGACAGATCTTGTGCGGCCTACACCCAACGGCTCCCAGCGACCTTAATTAGGTCGTCTTTCCATCTAGTGGAAAAAAATAAAAATAAATGAACAAAAATAAAAATAAATAAAAAATCAATTAAATTAAATTATCAATTAAATAACAATCTTTATCATTTAATAAAATTAAATGACTAGTTTAAATTAAATCGGTTACACTATCAGATTTTTTGAAGAAACATATTATTAATTCTAAGTATCGATAAAATACAGACATTTAGACATTTTGGTCCTTGAAATCGCCGACATGTTTATTCTCAATCCTTCGAGAAAAATTGTTGTGTAATAATTTACAGCTTTTTTGCTGCAGGTTTGTAGGTAAGTCTAAAGAACTTATTTCACCATCCGATCTAATGGCTCGATTCCGCGGCCAAGCCCTTCCCTGCCCACACCCCTCGGAAATCGGTAGCTGCAAATCGGACGTTGAAATAAGCTCTATAGGGTGATATTTTTCTAAAGATTTCAAATTAGTAAAAAAATATCTCCAGTGTTGATAGACGGTGTTAATGTTGCAAATTTAATTCAAATTATCAAACATACGTGAATTAGAAACAAAACTATTTTTAACAAGAAAAAACATCAACTTCAATAATTTTTAGGAGTTCCCTGGTGAATTTTCGAAGTCGAAATTCCAATGCCATTGAAATTAAAATGGGACCAACCTATTCAACAAAAAAAAAATCTAAATCTGTAAAAATGTAGGTTTATCCAGTCGAATTGAGAACCTATTTTTTAATATGATTGAAAACAATGTAATAAATACGTGAAATCTGGATAATTTGATTTAGCCCATAAAATCAAATTCAATTTAATTCCTGAGAAGAATCGACAAGCAACTCCATGTTGTCTAGTATTTTGATGTGAAACATCTATAGGCGAGGTTACGTAAACCTGATTGTTGACGTGGCGATACAGGCCGTGGCGACGCATCGCAACGCTATATTATGGAATATATGTACTATGAATTATGAAATTATGAATATACAATTATGGAAATAATTGAGTTGTCGCGATTTCAAATAAATTTTTAAATTCTTAATTTTTGTGTTTTGTATTTAATAAAAATGAATATTTATGTAATAAACAGTCATTATTTTATGGAACAAATTTGTAATGCTTTATCTTTTCATTATGCCACATCTGATTCCTGTCGTAATCTGTTCTTATATGCGTTTAACTTAGGCATATAACTAACCAGGTGTCCCGTGACAGATTTTTTTTTATCTGTTGTAAAATAATGTTTACAATGATCAAGAACTTGATCAACTTCTCTACCATAAATAATTTTATACGACTGGTGTTTAGTAGTGTTGCGTTTTACGTCAACCTGTCTTAAATACGACCCTGCCTCGTTGTTAGGTTTGGATTAAAATGGTTACAAGTATCGATCGCAAAGTTAATATATACTATTGTACAAATATTTAATTCTATGTACATTCGATAACAAAGGTGTGTTTATGCGATTGAAACATAGAACAAGTAAATTTGTATGGTTTCTAAAGAATTTTGAGAAATATTTAATATTATACAAAATTCAAACTATACAAATAATAAAATTGAAGTGTCTATTTGTAATGTCAAAATAACAGTGTAGCGACATCTCTCGCCACAACTGACGCATCAACGGCATCGACACAACTACGTAGCGACACAGCGACATCTATCAAGCTACATAGGACGCATCCTACTATCCTACATAGCGCTATAAAAATTAACTCTATCGTTGAGAATATATACAAGAACCCGACTACAACACTCGACAAGTCCGGTGAAGCTATAAAAGCCGCAGCGGCTCTGTTTTTGGATAGGGCCCCTAAGGCTAACAGTGTAATCAGTTAAAAAAAAAAAAAAAAAACAACACCCGACTACAACAGTCGGGGCAGCTGCCCGCCAGACATAGCATCCGTCGAGGATGAGGAATTTTACTCATTTTATGCGTATAAACGATGCTTTTATCTAAAAACCTATTTTTAAAATTTTTATCTGTCTGTATTTTTGGTCCGGGTGATCTCCGAAACGGTTGAATCAGTTTTCACGGGACTTTTACTGGTAGATAGATGATGTTATAAGGAGTAACTTAGACTAATTTTATTTTAGAAAAATAATTAGGGTTCCGTGCAAATAAAACATTTGGTCATGGTGAATAAATTCGGTCGCTTAAATAGCTTACTCTGAGTAAACCATAAATGATATATCAAATTAATGTACCGCATAATTGTAGATATTAAAAAGACCTACGAAAAAGTCATTGAGAGTATACGTCTATCTTCTAAGGAATATCCAGAATAAGCATTTTTGTCTTTAAAATAGCCGGGAGCAAGAAACGCACGTGTGTCCGATCGATGGCATTCCGAAAGCCACGTGAGCGAAGCCACGGGCACAGCTAGTTCATTATATAGTAACTATAGTCGTCATGACAGCCGAAAGACTTCCACTGCAGAACATAGACCTCTCCCAAAGAGCGGCTTCTCGCAACCTTTACCAGGTCGTCGGACCATTTTGTGGTGGGTCTTTCCATGATGCGTCTTCCGTTATGTGGCCACCACTCGATAACCCTACGACCTCATCGGCCATCTGTTCCACGAGCTACATACCCCACCCACTGCTACATAAGTGTAGCTATTCTTAGGGCTACGTCGATCACTTTGGTTCTTCTGCGAATCTCCTCACTTCTGATTCGATTATGCAAAGAAACTCTGAGCATAGTTCTCTCCATTCCTCTTTGAGTAACTTTTAGTTTTCTTATGAGGCTCATAGTTAGCGACTACGTCTCAGTACCATATACAATTTCTAAGTAGATAGGAATTATTTTAGATACGATTTATTAAATTTTGTCCTTCTTATATCCGTTTTAAAAAAATCACCACAATGAAAGTTATATTCGCTGCAAACTAAAATCAAATCTATCACGTTATATATGACTGATTACGAATCCACCAAAAAACTACCGAAGTAATAATATACCGTGTTAATGTTGGATCTGTTTATGGGTTATCGAAGAAAATAAATTGCCTTTTATCAATTGTTAAGTTTTTTTATGTTTTATTCACAAAATATTAATAATATGTATTGAGTTTAGATGTTAGTAATATTGTTGAAATGTTAAAAGATGTTGTTTTGGTTTAAATATAATTATTATCGGTTGAATAAACTTAGAAATTCAATGATAATTAATAAATCGTAGTTTTTACAAAATTCATATATTTAAGATGTACAATTGTATATATTTCTAAAATATCTGCTTCCGGCTTGTATTTCATGCACTTCCGCCGCAACGTAAGGCAGAGAACGCGCTCAACAATCAACAACGGCGATCGATAAAGATCAAGTCACGACCGTTATGTAATTCAGGCAACGACGCAAATGTAAAACTAAATAACTGAACAGTGTTGTAAGAGAATGTGATATTAAAAGTTGAAAATCTTTGAAAGCCTTTTGAATTTTAGCTGTCGCTAAAAGTATGTATGCTTGTAACACCTTATAGCTATCAATAGCTTGTTGCCGACATTGTACCCCCCACCCCAAGGAGCTCGGGGAACCCTACTCACCACAGGAACAGAACACTAGATTATTTATCTGTGACCTTCTTTAAACTTCTAAAATTGTCCAAAATTACTCCTAAATTTGACTGAATTTGCGACAAGAAGTGAGCCCACGCCATCACATTAATATTAAAAAGATATTTGGTTTGGTACTGTATTTGTTACTGTTATTTTCTTCAATAGTCAATTTTATTATTTTCTTTAAGGCGGGGTTTAGTTTAGGTGTTCGCTATTATTGTGAATAAAAAGACGTCCACAATATTTTAGTGTGTGCTAAATTAATAGCGCTTGTTTTATTCTTGTTTCTTACAAAGTTACAGTAGTTCGTAGTAACAATGTGGTTTTTTAATAACGTTCTTGACTGTAGTTTGCTTGGTGATTCGCTGCTTGCTGTTGTTGTAGTGTTTCTCGAACTGATCGCAGTACTGCCTTTTTTTTTTTTTTTTTTTTTTTTTTTTTTTTTTTTTTTTTTTTTTTTTTTTTTTTATAACTGACTACACTGTTAGCCTTAGGGGCCCTATCGTCAAACAGAGCCGCTGCGGCTTTTACAGCTTCACCGGACTTGGGGGCGAGCGCTTAGGGCACTCAGCCGCGAAAGTTTGTGACGACCCGCACGAGGGTGCCAGAGTGGCCGAACCTCGGCTCGGGCGGTCGTCGCGAATGCGAAAAAGTCGCGATCTAACTAATTCCCTAATCTTAGGAGAATTCGAGCTAACTAATATATACTCATATGCACGTTCCCCTCCTCCTGGGAGGAAGGAGTGGACCATGCGTATGTGTATTTGTTAATCGGAATGGTTTTTCTACACTAACTAGCGCATTAGTCTAACTAGCGCAAAAAAAGAAAAAAAAAGGTCCCTTACAGAACCTATGTACCTGTGTGGTGTGCACGTGTGTGTGTTCATACGTGTGTAATGTTGTGTGTGGGTAACTAAGTGTTGCACGTATAGTGTCACTTTGTATCGCGCGGGCGGCTGCCTGACCCAAGGGCTTCACACCGAGGAACGGACCTAGGCTTGGGTTGCCGCTAGAGAGGGTGGACGTGACGGGTGTGCGGGAGCGAAGTTGACCGCCCGTCCTCTGCGGAGAGAACGGTGGTTACGCGGGCGTGGGCGGTGGCACGCTCTGTTTGGAGAGACGGTGTCGGCGTAGAACGCGTTAGCTTTTTCGGTTTGGTCGGGCGGGTCAGTGAATATATTACGCGGCCGGCGTTTTCTCCGGCAGGCGTTGGGGTCGGGAACATAAGAAGCTGCCGCTTTTATTAAGAGGTTCGCGTGGTTCGACGCGGTGTCGAAATACGAGCGAGAAAGATGTTTGGCGTATGCATGTATCGAGGGAAGGTCCATATCTCTATGGAGATCCTCCATACGAACAAACCAGGGGGCACCGGTAAGGCGGTGAAGAAACTTGTTCTGGATGGCTTGTAAGCGTTCCCAGTTATAACTTGGCATATGTGCGAACGCAATGCAGCTATATGTCATGATCGGGCGGATACACATCTTGTAGAGCGTAAGCTTGTGTCTCGTGGACATTTTGCTTGCAGCACATAACAGAGGATGTAGTCGGGCGAGGGTCCAGGAGGCCCTTTTCCTAACCAGATTGATGTGGCGTATAAAGGAGAGTCTACTGTCTAGGGTTACACCTAGATATTTGGTCGCCTTTTCCCAGGGGATCGGATTACCGAATAGTTCAAGGGGATTGTCCTTGAGTTTTTGCGGTATCTTTGTGGCGGTTTGGTCGAAGAGCACCGCTGCGCTCTTCGTGGGGTTTATGGCTATTCGCCAGTCGTTAAACCACTTCCCGAGAGTGGTCACGGCTCTTTGGATCCTACATTTGAGGTTTCTCGTTTGCCTTTGAGAGGAGTATATGACTGTATCGTCAGCGTATAGACCTACTTCAACTTTCTCTTGAAGTTTTGGTAGGTCACTGACGTACAGATTGAAGAGGCTAGGTGCCAGGATGGAACCTTGGGGGACGCCTGAGCGTATGGGATGGGGTGTGGATAGTTCACCTTCCACTCTGTAGCGAAAGGTGCGGTCTTTGAGGTAATAGCTTACTCTGAGTAAACCATAAATGATATATCAAATTAATGTACCGCATAATTGTAGATATTAAAAAGACCTACGAAAAAGTCATTGAGAGTATACCTCTATCTTCTAAGGAATATCCAGAATAAACATTTTTGTCTTTAAAATAGCCGGGAGCAAGAAACGCACGTGTGTCCGATCGATGGCATTCCGAAAGCCACGTGAGCGAAGCCACGGGCACTGCTAGTTCATTATATAGTAACTATAGTCGTCATGACAGCCGAAAGACTTCCACTGCAGAACATAGACCTCTCCCAAAGAGCGGCTTCTCGCAACCTTTACCAGGTCGTCGACTTTTTGGGGGTCTTTCCATGATGGTTTCGTTATGTGGCCACCACTATAACCCTAGACCTCATTGCCATCTGTTCCAAGCTACATATCCCACCCACGCTACATAGTGTAGATTCTTAGGGCTAAGCGACTTTGGTTCTTCTGCAATTCCTCCTTCGATTCGATCACGCAAAGAAACTCTGAGCAGTTCTCCATCCTGTTTGCCACTTTTAGTTTTATGAGGCTCAGTTGCGATACGCCCAGTCCATACCAATTTCTAAGAGAACGGAATTATTTTGACGTTTTATAAATTTTTTTTTATACCTTTTAGAAAAACCCACCATGAAAGTTTTTCGCTGCAACTAAAATCAAATCTATCACGTTATCATTATTTGACGGCCACAAAAATACCGAAGAATATATCCGTGTTAATGTTGGATCTGGTTTGGGTTATCGAAGAAAACAATTGCCTTTATAATTGTTAATGCATTTTTTTATTTTATTCACAAATTATTATGAAATGTTAGTTTAGATGTCAGTAATATGTTGAAAGTTAAAAGATTTGTTTTGGTTAAATATAATTTATCGGTTAATAAACTTAGAAATTCAATGATAATTAATAATCTTTTTTACAAAATTCATATATTTAGATGTAAATTGTATATATTTCTAAAATATCTGCTTCGGCTTATTCATGGCACTTACCGCCGCAACAGGAGACGCCTCAACAATCAACAATGCGCGTAAAGAATTATCAGACGGTTATGAATTAGTAGATCGAAATGTAAAACAAATAACTGAACCGATTGTTAGAGAATGTGTATTAAAAGTTGAAAATCTTTGAAGCTTTTGAATTTTAGCGCGCTAAAAGTTTTGCTTGTAACACCTTATTCGAATACTTGATTGCCGACATTGTACCCCACCCCAAGGAGCTCTGGAAACCCCGTTCTGCAGGAATTGAAAGAGATTATTTCTCTGTGTCTTCTTTAGACTTAAAATTGTCTAATTATTTTAAATTTGACTCAATTGCGAAAGAACAAGCCCACGCCATCATTATTTTGAAAAGGTATTTGGTTTGTACTGTATTTGTTACCTTTTATCTAAAAACTTGTTCTTATTATATAAATTATTATTATCTTTTGGGGTTGTTTAGGGGTTCGCTGTCATCTGGAAATTTAACAGGGTTGGGACCAAAAGTTAAGAAACCCTATCTTATAGGGTGAGTGTTCCACCATTGGGAGCCTTTGAAAGAAAAAGCCAAAGAAATTCAACTGTACGGTGAAACTTGATTAAGAAATATCCTGTTGCCGAATAAATCTTAATAATATTTCGAAAGATGTTATTCAAAAGTTAATTCAAATTTCATAAAATAATATAATTAAGTGTGAGAATAAAATATCCAACCAATTTTGTAATAATTTTTAACAAGCCGTACATTGCTAACTATGAATACTGTTGGAAAAGAAAAAAAAAACAAAAAGCAGTTAAGAGGACTGCCGACAGAAGTGAAAACTTAAAACTATAAACAAACAGTTGTTATTTTTTGTTATCCAAATTAATTGTTTGCTCATAAATTAAAGCTTGTAAATCAAAACTGTTTGACACAACAAATTTGTTTTATCACGTTAGTAAAATAACTCCTAACTTACAATAAAATATGAATTGCATAGTAATTGTAGGTTTAAAAAATAATTAAGTTCTTAATTTTTTAGGTTATATTGCTAACAAAGACTTCGTTTATCGTTAATACGTCACGTGACCATGTGGATGACGACTTACATGAATTTACTCACTTTACAGAAGTTTTCACTTCAAAAAAATCTGTATTTTCATTTATTGATTTTATTGAAAATTATGTAAAGATAAAATAATTTAGATTAATTTGGTATCTTTTCACTTTATTTCAGTAAATATTCTCAATACATTACAGAGTTACGTGTTCTATAAAAATCGGTCAAGCCGTTTATGAGTTTCTTCCGGATATAAAGACAAAACGACAGTTATTTTTTTAATTTCATATTTGAGATCAGATTTTATAATAGATAATTATGGAACACAAAATTGTGAACAGATGATTGTAGAGATGAAACTATCAGATCATTCATTTTTTTTATGTGAGAATATTATTGTAGTAGAATTGTCATTAATTTTTTTGTACTATTTTATTAAAGATTAAGTGAGGTCAACCTTTTTCACTAAAATCAGATTAAGTTTTCAAACATGTGTCAAAATAAAATGTAAATTAAATCACAAGCACTAAGGAGTATTGATATCAACTTCGAAGCAAATTTTCTACCCCTTTTTAACCCCGTTAGGGGATGAATTTCAACAAAATACGATACACGTCTTCCATCAATCCTGTTAAAAAAGGTTTATGCAAAATTTGAAGTAGATTGGGCCAAGGAATCACGTTGTCCCATAGAAATGTTTTCCCCCTTTTTCTCGCCCTTATGGGTAGAATTTCGGAAAATCCTTTCTTATCGGATGCCTACGTCGTACAAAGGACACATACTCCAAGTTTGAGGTTTCTACGATCAGCGGTTTAGGCTGTGCGTTGATCCGTCAGTATGTCATTCAGGACAAAGCATTTTATATGTATAGATATTTATAAATAATTTTTTTTTATCCTTAAAATCCTAGCCGTGGGCTACAATCTCACCACACACTAAGCCTATTGGGAAGACTGGAACTCAAGCACAGCCGCTGGAACATACCTATATATGTCCATAGTCTATATAAATATATATAGAACTCACGTCGATCGACGCGGAGTCCAGCCACGCCACTATGAAACCATCATTCCTTCATCGTTTGGGAAATTATTTGAACTAGCGACCACCCTAAGCTCGAAATTAGACCTGCGACTCTTTGATCATAGACTATTTTCTGTTTAACATTTGCAGTATGAACCTAAACAATGAATATTATATCACTTGCTGTCACTTTTCATTGAGTGACAATGTCAATATTTTGAAGGGTCTAAGTTCAATGACAATTGTCGGGTTGGGATTCGCAGTATTAATAATATTTAATTTAATACATTAGTAACAGATATTATAGACAAATTTTACCTTTCTGCATTCTTTCTTCATATAAACTTTAACTATGCCAAATATCACAGTCTTCCGTGCACGCAATACGCTTAAAATTATACCGAAAGCTTTTGGTTCAAGTATTAATATACAGATAATCTCAAAATATTACAATTCAAGATTCAGTTGAATGAGTTTAATATATGTTATTAGTTAGAAATAAATACATATAAAGCCATCCTATGTAGGTGGTAGCTAGCCAGGCAGGCATTAGAAAAACCCTACCACCATGCTTTGGTTTCATCACGATGTTTTCCTTCACCGAAAGCTCACACTTATCGCAGGGATTCGAACTCACGTTAATCGACTCGATGTTCGTACAAGCTACAACAAAACCATCATTCTCAAATAGCTTTTTGTTACATAACAGTGGAAACTCATTACACGCAAGCCTCTCACTTATTTAACTTTCCTTCTAAAACATTAAGGTCTCTGAAAACTTTAGTTATCCCTGATCCGTATTCTAATCAGTTTAATTCGCATCTACAACTTGGATTTCGTTGCGTTTGATAGAGTTTGTGTTTCTGAGAGATTTACTCACCACTATTGTATGTAGTTTTGGGCGGAAGAGACTTTAGAGAATCGAGGCAACTTGACAGTTCGCAAACTAGTTTGTAAACTTGTTATAAAATGATCTATAACTAAGTAATTATCAACTAAATTTGTAGTCTTATGTCTATCATAAAAATATATCGTGTTTTGTTTTTTGTAACCGATAATAGGTGGCATTTCATCATGATTTTTTTAATATACAGTCGGCCATTTAATTCCAAACTACACTATGAATACATTTTTACTTATTCATTCACCATAAAAAGTGATTTTGAAAATATTTTATAATTTAAATAAACAATACGCCGTAAAAACACGGCATTGTAGTCCTGTGACGTCATTATTAATTTTATATGTCATTTTGTATGATAACAGTGACAAATGTGACAACTTACGCAAGAGTTTATGTTCATGTTTTCTGAATGGTGACGTCACATTTTCTAACCCACGTTTCAAATCACGTGACTAACAGACAAAAATATTAATTTTCCAAAGGGAACAAATAAATAAACAAATACTTTTTCCAGATTTTTATTGTTTTAGGCTTTTTTTATCTATAGACCAAAATTACTCAAAAATTTACTTTAATTTATAAATATACAGTCGGCTCGCGGATTATGCTCATCACAATAAAAGTCAGTCTGGGGAGGGTGATCGAACCCACGATCTCTCGACTCAATAGTATCTAGGAGCTGTAAATCTAATCTCCATATTATCCTAATATACCTCTGTAACCTTGATGCACCTAAAGTTAAGGAAAACTAATATAAATGTCGTCAATTCTATGAACGCCATAAAATACAACGAGCCAATAAATCCATTCACAATATGACGCTTCTGATCACGAAACCCATAAAATTAATGATCGTAAATTATTTGAAAATTCAAAAGTCAAACTTTGTTTCTATATTATTGAATTTATCAGACTATTTTATTACGAACAAAAAAGTTTAATTAGTTGAATAAGATAAAAAAAAATCTTACCTCGTTTGACTTTATTCTTAAATATTATGTTATATATTTTATTATTTATTTATAATTAACGATATTTTGTAACGATGACTGTATGGTATTATTATTTTTAATATATTTATTCTGAATCATTATTAAAATTTGTTTACATAACATACATACGTAAATCACGCCACTTTCCCAACGGGATAGGCAGAGACCGCGTCTTTCTACTTGCTATGATCCTGGCATACATCTTTTGCTTGTTCAAAATTCATCAAGATTTTCATGCATGCTCTTTGGGTTAGAGTACTCTTGGCGTGACCTTTCTTCAGAATGTCTGCGATTTGGTAGTGGGACGTTTGTCAAGACCTTTTTTGTCCAACGTTCCCATGCAGACTCGCCGTATAATTTTGTTTAGTCATTCTTCTTTCAGTCGTCCTTTTAACATGCCCAAACCATCTAAGCATCCCTTTCTCAATCCGTGTGACTATATCTTCTTGCACACCACAAAGTTCTCTTTTTCACTCCTAACACACTTCTTAGCACTCTCATGTCTACTGCATTTGCATAACAGTTGCTTATAATTTAATTATCTATAAAATTAATTATAACTTTGTTATAAACTTTTTAATTCTGAAATCATTGAAATCTATACCTAAAAGGAGGAGCTTTTTTGTTTCTTTGTATAAACACAATAATCTCTGGAACTATTAGAGGGATTCGAAAAATTATTTTATATATGATAGCCAGATTCACGGGAAATAGTATAGACTATCTAATATTAGGTTAAACCTACCTGACAGCCTTAAATATTGATTTTTGTTACGTTAGTAGGAATTTTAACCGCACCTGAACTGATGTATCCGCATGCGCTGGCGTAATGGTTAATGATATGTAAATAAAACGTTCAGAAAAATAATGGTCCTTAGTATGTCTAAAAAAATATCGTAATAGCTTATGCTTGTCTCTTATATATAAGCCACAATTATGTATTTTGTGACAAAAATGTATTGAAGATTAAAAAAGAGATTTATGAGCATTATTTTTAAGCATGTCATACTAATCCTATCCACATAATTTACTTTATCATAAAAACAATTTTATAAAGTTAAACTCTGCCTTTTATAGCATTTTATTTGGAGACATAGTTTAGAAGATAATGCAAAATTAATAATTCGAAACTCGGCCCCGGTTTAGGTGCGTTAGCGGTGCGGTGTTTGTCGGATTAAATGAAACCGTGGGGCACAGCTGGTAAGAGAGACAAACATCCTAGCATTCCATGGATTCACCGTGCGGGTGCCGGGTCCATTGTGTGGTAGACAGAGGGAACACGAGCCGCCCCCGGGATTTGCGACCCAGGTGTAGGTTTAAGGGGCCCCTTATGATGCACATCAGCGCTCACCTCGACTGCCCGCGATACCCTTCCTACTTAGCCAGATTTGGTAAGAGGCATTTATTGCTGCTTTAGATACTCGTTCTGAAATAGAACTAACTGCAGTTCTCGATGGGCCGAGGTCTTTTAGCAAGTTATAGAGAGATTTCGCTGGAATACCTCTCGCTCCCACTTCCACCGCATACAAGTTAACCGCATAGCCGTTTTTGGTTAGCTCATTACTTAGATCGTGATATTTGTTCATTTTTGTGTGTAGTCTTTAGGTATATTAGTTTATTATTTGTTGGTATTACAAAGCGAGAGATTATTGTAGACAATTCTTTCTCTCTACCCCAGTGAACTCCTTATTTCCTTTAGGAGAGGGTAAAATTGGGTTTTGCGTGCGCATCATGTGACGTAAGTGTGACATGATGAAGTTAGGCATCAATGATAATAAAGTGAATACATTATACTAACTTTCTAAAGTGCCCCAAGGAGAGAAAAATCTCGAAATATATTCCTCTGTCCTACTTCTCAGTTCAGTTTTTAATGTGTGATGAAGAAAAATATTTACGTCATTTAATCTGTTTTCTCATGTATAATTAAAAAATGGAATGTTGTCCTCTTTTGGGTATTATATGGCCTAAGTTGATTAGAAATTACTTTATTGTAAAGGCGTAAGTAATCCTTTGGACCCCATTCATATTGGTGTAAGTACGTACCTTATAAGTGCCTTTTAACTTGATATTTTCATAAAAATATGTCACTTGCGTCCTTTTGGAATAGCTACAACTTGATATTGGAAGATCCTAGGGAAATTAAAAAAATATAATAGGTACATCTTTTTCCTGACTCTGAATACATACACATAACCCACTATATCATATTTTTTTAGATACATCCTTGTTTCTTTTGACGGCAGAATAGTAGTATAGGACGTCGTCACGACATTTTATCACGTTAAAATCGTGTCGTCGTGTCGTTCGTTATAAACGTACGTAGGTAAAGACACAGTAACAAAGGTACCTTTATTTCGACCTTCCATCATGAAGTCGAAAGCGTTTAATTTGATAAAATATTATATTTAAGGGCATTTTAATTAGCATCTCTTGAGATAGCGATGTTATGACCCCCTCGAAACAATCTAACTCGACTCGATTGTATCGGGTTTAAGAAAATTTATTCAAATTTCAATTTTTAATATCTACTCGGATTTCTTTTTTACACAGTTTATTTATATTAGATTGTAATTTGTTTATTTGTTAAAAGATAAAGGAGTTTTTGGCGAGTTCTGTGGCTGCCATGTAGCGGTTTTTAACCTCCGACACAAACAGAGGAGATATCATTTAGCATCATCATCATCAGAGGAGATATAATATTTAAAAAGAAAGTAAAAAATATTTATTATGTTTATAATGTAAGACTTGGTAACTACCTCTAATATAGGTACATGTAGTATTTGTTACATATTTAAATACTTATGCGACTCGCCAACAGTCAAACCGCTAAACCGGTTTTGTGGGAAACTAGCCTTAAGATTAAATGTAATACATAATTGTGCAATTTCTTAAATGAAAATAAATCTGTATGTTTTGTGTGTTAACCGAGTTTGATATAGGTGTACAAATAAGTTTCCGCCGTTTTTTAACACAAATTAAATATTTATTATAGAAGAACGGTAATATAAATTTATTTAAAATATTGCCCATCACTTGCAACCACTTTTTCCCATCTCTCAGGCAGCATTTGAATCCCACGTCTGAAGAACTCCTTGTCTTTTGAGGCTATCCACGAATCAACCCAATTTATGGTATCCTCATAAGATGTGAACCGCTGCGCTGTCAGAGCATGTGCCATGGACCGGAACAAGTGATAATCGGACGGTGCAATGTCTGGTGAATACGGCGGGTGGGGTAACACTTCCCAATCAAGTGTTTCCAAGTACTTTTTCACGGGAGCCGCAACATGTGGACGAGCATTGTCATGCAGAAGAATAATTTTTTCGTGTCTAGAATAGTATTGAGGGCGTTTTTCCTTCAGAGCTCGGCTCAATCTCATCAATTGCGTTCGATAGAGGGCTCCAGTAATTGTTTCGGTCGGATTAAGCAATTCATAATACACTACACCTAGCTGATCCCACCAAATTATTTCCACAAAATAAATTTCAACTTATAAAAATTATATTTTACCAATATCAAATCAATGATATTAATAGGTTATGTTGTTCTTGAATGTCCAAACTATTTTTTAAGCCGGTTATCATCTGCGAAAGTTAACCGAAACTCCGTGCTCGCCATCTACAATAAAACGGCGGAAACTTATTTGTACACCTTTATAAAATTTTCTTTTGTTAGAAATATGACTTTATCGATTATTTTCTTAGCTACGATTGAAGAAAATATGTTCGGTCGTTTGAAGGTTATCAGCTCTTTTCTCTTTGATAAACGGATCTGACTGAATCGAACTCCTCACCTACTTTCAGCAGAGATATTGAGTTAGAACCCAACGCAATGGTCTCAATGAATATGTATATGAGCCTGATGTTATCTTTTTATTCATTCGTTTATGTTGATGACCCTATATTATTTATAATATAGGTGGTATTTTGCATAATATATCTTGGTTATTGTGGACAAGTTAATTACAAATAGTGGCATGGACTAATTAATTTTAAAATATCACAAAAACTCTTTGGAAAAATTTATCAAAAATAGCAACAGGGAAGATTAGTTGCCAAGTTTGAAAAAGAAGAAAACAAATAATTTTACAACGGTATGAAATCAATTGTGTATAGTATAACCATTTATTAGGCGATCAAAATCAAAATGTTAGTGCTTATTTGTTCAATCCAGCAGTGGTAAGATTTTATAGTAAGGTTTTTTTTAAAAGATGTTTAAATATGTGCCTACGAATACTATGACAAGTTAAAAAATAAGCACCTAGGCCACGAACAGGAAAAAAAATATAATAAAAAGACTTCCATTACTGTGTGTGAGTGTGTGTATGTAAGTATTTCATGTGTTTGTATGTTTATATGTACATATTAACGACAACTAGAAAATATAACAAGAAGAGTTCCATTTGTGTGTGTGTGTTTCGAATGAGTTTGTCTTTTTATGTTTATATATTATTTGGGTCTGGTTACATTTGGTTGATGACTTTTTATGTACTTACAATATTAACACACATTATTTATGTTATTTTTAGACTATATTAATATTATTACGTATTTTATTGAAAAAAGTTTAGTCCCAGTAAATTAATGACTAACATATACCAAGTATTTTAGGTTTCTTCGCGATGATTTCCTTCACTGTTACTTGATGGTGTTCAAGATTAAATTCAAAGCAGAAGGTAAATGTACGCGAATTCCGAGATATTAAACCGAGGATTATTACATTATTAGATAGAACAAAGAAGAAATTTGAAATGAAATGTACGAATCTACACGTTTAAAAAGTTTTAAGTATCTGTGTGTAATGTCAAAATAACAGCTTTTTACTAAATTCATATGAAAGTATATACGATGCCTATAAAAAAAACCCTATTTAATTGTTTTGTCTGTCTGTCTGTTTGTTCCAGATAATCTCCGAAACGGTTAGACCGATTTTGACGGAACTTTCACTGGTGATGGTGCATCAATTCGGTCGCTTAAATGACTTACGCTAATTAAACCATTAGAGATATAGCAAATTAATATACAGCATAATTATATACATTAAAAAAATGTACAAAAAAGTTGCGAGGGTATATATCTATCTTCTAAGTAACACCCACAATAAGCATTTTTGCCTTTAAAATAGCCGGGAGCAAGATTCGCGATTGTGCCCGTTCGATGGCATTCTGTAGTCCACGTGAGCGAAGCCGCGGGCACAGCTAGAGTTAAATAAAAATTGTAAAGCAATGGTGTCTCAATGGTAGCGCGTACGGACACCGCGTCGATCGACGAGGGTTCAAATCCTTACAGTGAGTCCAAGCTTTCGGTGAAGTTAAAAATCATAATGAAACCGTTACATATTTGTAGGGCATTTTTAATGGTCCGGCTGGCTAGCTACCATCCTCTAGTTGAAAAATCTATCGCCAAGCTCCGGCAGCTGCCCTTGAGAGCCACTTTTACCACTAGTCTTAGCGTGTACGCGTGTAAACTACATCACCTCATAATATGAGTTGACATTGCAATCAACGGAACACTAAAAAACTAATAAAAAAAATTCGTCCGCAAAATATGCTATGTATACTTATTATTTTACATCTTATCGAAATAAATACGTTATTCATCACAAGTAGTTAGTTTTGAACAAAATTGCCCTTTACAGTACTTGATTTAAATAAATATCTCAGGAGATATCACAGTTTTAAAATAACTCGGTAGCAAAATAATGATCAAGTATCGCGAGCGCATTTTTATTATACACAATAATGTGGGAAGCGGGCAGTCATGTGGCGAGGGGAGGGCGAATATTGCTCAAATGGTTCCTAGCTAAAACAAAGAAAGTTTCAGCTCCTTTACAATTGTATTAAAGGTGCCTACGACCCACTCACTCTAACCCTCTCTCTCTCTCTCTCTTATGTGACGCAGACGATGTTACGCGAGTCAGCTAGTATTTTCATAAAATAACGTTGTCGTATCTAGTACTGAAACATAATTACTCGATGGCTTAGTACAATGAAATTTCAACGTAACAATAAACTCATTTTTTATTAAACAGTAAAAGCGGGTAGATATTAAATGTAAAAAAGGATCCTCTTTTCGCCGAAACCGTGGGATTATGTTTTATTCAAATAAATAAAACTTTGAAGATGAGATGGAAAGATATTAAGGCTGGAGGTTATATAATTCTTACATTACTAATTTCAGAAATTATATTCGGTGAAGTGAGAAAAAAGCATGTTTTACATTTATCGATGTACTTATGTTTTCATTATCCAACTCTAACCAACGTTTTCAAAGACTCAAATATCATCAAATGTCGCGCATCTAATTTGTTCACTCCACTATTGGACCGTATTAGCACCGTTGTCATTTGAAACTCGATGAAACGAAATCTCTCTCTCTCTCCCTCTCTCTCTCTCTCTCTCCCTCTCTCTCTCTTTTTATATATTTCGAGTAAATTAAGAATATACGAAGGATAGAGAATCTGTATAGAAACGCATTCTATCGCATTCTCTCACAGCGTAAAACCTGTATACAATACATATTATACCCCGCCGAATCCGAAATGTGTACTACCCCAGTGATATTATTTAAAAATATATCAAAATTTTATTTATTATGAAAATAAAAATGTTATTGCGGTTTCAAATTAACATAATTATATTCTCTTGCCGTGTCAATATACCTGCTGTATTTCATGTGAACAATAAAAGTGCTGTGTGAACTTTGTCTTTTTTTTTAAAAAAAGGACCCACAGACGGCCGTCCTAACAGTACGTTTGATCGTATGGTGGTACCCTGAGCCGCGCCGCCTGTATTGCCATGTAAGTTTCCTCATTTAACTATTTTTTTTTACATTCTATTAAGGGTAATTTTTTAAACTTATAATCTGAGATAGATAACTTAAACAGAATATAATCTCGATACCTAATAACACCTTCACAGATCCGATGGGGTTTTTTAATACATATTGCATAGATGTGTACATTTATAGCTATATCTTTTTCGTTACACATTTTCGTTTCATAAAATCCATTTCACACCGTCCCAAAAGAAGTTTCACTTCAACAAGCACATACATTATAGGGTATATGGACTGCGAGGAAATGACATAAAATACATGATTACACACGGTTAATGCAGACCCTGGTTATCACGGCCACGATCATCGTCGAATTGATATAGCGGTGTGACGACCAGACTTACACGCAATATCGTATGTACAGTTCGAGTAGTTGATAGTTCGAGTTCTGCTGATTTAAGATTTCTAAAAAGATATTTTTTTTTGCTGCAGCTTTCATTTCTACCGCGTGGGAACTGCTGATTTTTTTTTTAAGCACTAAAAAGTGATGTCTCTGTAGTCGATGGTAAGCACACTGCTATCCAGTGAGTAATATCAGCCACTGTCATGAGATTTACAATTCATCATCAGTCGATGTCCCTCGTCATATTTGGAAGGACTCCATGTGACTTCCATGTAGGATGGAGGGAAAACACTGTACAGGAGACAGTTCAAATCACGGCAAACATAAGACGCGTGAGATAAAAATTGCCGCTAGAGAAAATAGGTTTTTTTTTTTTCGTTTTTAACAAAAACTATTTAATTACCTTGAATTAGACTATAATTATAGGACTTTTGAAGTATATATTATTTTTAAATAATGCTTATTTAAGTTAAAAAAAATCTTAGTAGATTCCTGTTGTATGGAAGCTGAAGTTCAATTAGACCCTATTGCTTTATCTTAACACATCTAGAGCTGAAATTTGTATGGACTGATAGATCTATTGAATAATTAAAATTGAATTTCAGCTTCCATACAACAAGAATTTACTAAGATGATTCTTTACTTAACTATGCACTAATTAAAAATAAGATATATATCAAAAGTCTTACAATGATGGTCTAAATCATAGTTAATAAATAGTTTTTGTCAAAAACGAAAAAAAAATATTTAAAAATCCTATTCCGTCTAGCGGAAATTTTTAGCCCACTGTGCGACGTACAGAACTTATTGTTTGTGCCGAGATGGAGGATAACGAAAATCTGTGGCCCCGAGCCATTAGCCGGGATTAGAATGTATACAAGTTACGACGTTTAATATTTTGAAATCATTTACTCATATTCATGTATTGTTCTTGTTTACGATAACTTGAGATATCATTATATTTACTACTCTTTCTACTTATTTTCTACCTCTTTTTAAGCGTATTGCGTGCACGGAAGACTGTGAGATTTGGCATGGTTAAAGTTTATATGAAGGAATGCAGAAAGCTAAAATTTATCTATAATATCTGTTACAGTATTTAAATAAAAAAATTAATACTGCGAATCCTATCCCGAACAGTGCCATTGAACTTAGACCCCCAAAAATATTGACATTGTCACTCAATGAAAAGTGACACCAAGTGATATAATTATTCATTGTTTAGGTTCATACTGCAAATGTCAAACAGAAAATAGTCTGTGATTAAAATCTCCCTGGTCGGATTTCGATCATTGGCCGGCCACTAGTAATAACTAATTTGTCTTACAGTGTTGGTTAATTAAACATCATTTTCTCTAATGTCATTAAGGTTAACCGAAAGATAATGCCACAATTAGTTAATGAACTCTTTTTAAAATAAGTTATTGTGATAAACGAAACTGAAAACAAAAAGCGCCTATATCATTTCTAGATATTTTAATTTCATTGCGCAATTTAAATATTCTGGTGTTATTAATTCATGGAAAATTTTAATATTAGTATCAAAAATGATATTGAATTGCTTTCTAAATATTACTTTCATGGAAAGTAGAAATAGACGCAGGCTAGTTTTCTACGTAGCCATTACAAAGAAAAATCGTATTTCGATAATATTTCATTTCAACAACAAAATTATAAATAAGTCGTACGTTTATATAAAAAAAACAAATTCGTCTGTCTAACCAAAGATAAATGAATAAAACATGATGTACGGAAGGCCAGAATATATTTAAAGGATTCCCAGAGTTGACAATGACTTTTTGTCTACAAAGAGCCTTATCTGGTATTGCCAGGTGTATTGAGGATCGTGTCTTACTGACTAGAGCTGTTATGCAAACAATAATGGATACATTCGCATTACGGACATTGAATTTGTTATAATTTATAATAGAATAAAATACATATTTAATATAAAAGTCATGTAGTTATATATGGGCATAGTTGTAGGACTTTATCTAATGCCCGCCTGGCTAGATACCACCCTCAAGTTGAAAATCTATCTCCAAACACCAATAGGTGTGTTCCAGCAGCTGCACTTAAGAGCTTGTCTTCCACTAGGCCTAGCGTGCTACCATCTTGAGCAACATCGTTGAAGTTTTTCGAATTCCACTTCTTTTTGTAGTTTATTATGAAGTTTCTAAATCAGATAATGGAATTTCATAATATAATATAATTTCATATTAGCTGAAAAGGTCCATCATGTTGATTGAGTTTATTGCTCTTAATATTTGCCCCTAGGCCCTGGTAATATTGTAAGTATTGTGACCACTACATGTTAGATGGCTGCTAACTCCTATCACATCAGAAGGTTATTATTATTTATAGATTTGTAGCGACATCTATCGAGCCACATACGACTCATCCTACATCGCGCAAGACCAAACCGAAACAGCTAACGCGTTCTACGCCGACACCGTCTCTCCAAACAGAGCGTGCCACCGCCCACGCCCGCGTAACCACCGTTCTCTCCGCAGAGGACGGGCGGTCAACTTCGCTCCCGCACACCCGTCACGTCCACCCTCTCTAGCGGCAACCCAAGCCTAGGTCCGTTCCACGGTGTGAAGCCCTTGGGTCAGGCAGCCGCCCGCGCGATACAAAGTGACACTATACGTGCAACACTTAGTTACCCACACACAACATTACACACGTATGAACACACACACGTGCACACCACACAGGCACATAGGTTCTGTAAGGGACCTTTTTTTTCTTTTTTTTGCGCTAGTTAGACTAATGCGCTAGTTAGTGTAGAAAAACCATTCCGATGATTAAATACACATACGTATGGTCCACTCCTTCCTCCCAGGAGGAGGGGAACGTGCATATGAGTATATGTTAGTTAGTTCGAATTCTCGTAGGATTAGGGAATTAGTTAGATCGCGACCTTTTCGCATTCGCGACGACCGCCCGAGCCGAGGTTCGGCCACTCTGGCACCCTCGTGCGGGTTGTCACAAACTTTCGCGGCTGAGTGCCCTAAGCGCTCGCCCCCAAGTCCGGTGAAGCTGTAAAAGCCGCAGCGGCTCTGTTTTAGGATAGGGCTTCTAAGGCTAACAGTGTAGTCATTTAAAAAAAAAAAAAAAAAAAAATCACTTCCACATCAAGTACTCCAGACCTAGTATTTTGTGAACATTAAGTTAATATTTTGTGTGTTTGACTTTTTGGATGGGTAAAATCTTGTGATTTCGCTTCACCGAAATGGTTTACAATAATTCAGACTATAATTGATTTAAAAAAAAATGAGTTTTCACTTCTATCGCCAGTCCTTATTATTGCTTCAGATTTTTTTTTTTTTTTTTTATATATATAAGAGTACGGCGAAGGCTCGACGCTGTGCTTTATGCTAATAAATACGGCGGCGACCGAGAGAATCCATTGCCGGTTCTCGCTGTTATGTTGACCTGCAAGCCTTTTGGCATGTAGACGCACACTGAATGACCCCGAGACTCGGCAATCAAAATATTATATACATTGTTTCATTCGTCTAATTTTGTCATTCTTTTCCAGACAATGCTACGTACATCAACACAAGATAACTGAAAAAATGATTTCATAAATCTAATCCGCTGTCATTAACGAGAACCCATTCGTTCCCTAGAAGATTGAACGTCGGAAAATAAAAGATTTAAACGGAATTTTCTTCCAAAAATATATATTTTTAAATAATATTTACTTCTGAGGACGTTTATCTCTAAAATGTTTAAGACTGGGATTAGTGATAATATAATTTATGTGATTAGTAATATTGTTAGAATAATAATATGACTATTTTTAGCTATTATAACCATTTTACTACCAATTTAACCATTACAAAATCTACCTTTAAAAAATAAAGGAGATTTAACGTTGGTACAAAAATACCACTAAGAAATTATATACATATGTATGTATACAGATAAAAATAATTAATTTTTAATAGAATTTATGAATATTGTTTGTCTTTCTACTATAATACGTCTTGTGAATTCTCACGGTTCTTAAACGTGAAAAAATAAATCAATAAGTAAACTGATTGAAACAACTGCCTACTGACCATTTTCTGTAATCCACAGAGGCGCTTAAGTCGTTCTTAGCTTAACTTTCTGGAGTGCCAACATGATATCAGATAGCTCATACACAAGTTTTACTTATTTGTGGATGCGTTTACGGTTTAGGTAAATTATAAAGCTTTTACAGTCACATATAATACCTACCTATAATTGAAATTGCAAGGCGTTTGTTTGAGTCCACTCGAGATAAAAAGGCGGAATTATACCTTGCCCAAAAAATCAGCATTGCCATACAACGCAGCAAAGCAAATGTTTTATTTCCATTTAGTATTGTTTTCTACCCATTTGCGAAAAAGTAGGGTCGGTCTGTAGCCTAAACGGATTGATGGATTTTAGCAAACGAAGTATTGTTAGGTTCGACTTAACAGTAAGAGTGAAATAGGCTATATAATATTTAAATACGACGTATTGGAATCAAATAAAAAGCAAAAATATAAATGTATATTTTTAGTGAAGTGTTTTTTTGCAGTCGGTTTTATTTGTTTTCAATAATTTAGCTTGTTGTGTTATGTCCTTATATCATCCATTCACCGACTGGATGCCCATACGGTTAACTCTTACCCTGTGAACACACGATCTATACTATATAACATCATCCAGACATCATATGTGTCAAATTTATGTAAATATTGGGCCTCTTATCATTAACGTGGCGATGCTGCAAATTTGTTAGGTTGTTGGGCAATAGTAAGCGATATTAACTAAGTTTTATTTTTAAATAAGTTCTTTAGTTTGTTTTTTATGTCTTTGTATACAAAAAAATTTGTTTAATGCAAAGTTTGCTTACTGTTTCTCTTTATACATTATATCCATAATTATGAGGTTATGTTCGCCCGTAGGCTTTTAGTACGGCCACCGTACAAAGCTTAAATAATAAGATGCAATAACTTCATATCTGTATTTGAATAATCAAATAAATACGGGCCCAGCAGGGAAGATTCTAAGGATATTTACATAAGGTTCGTTCACACATTGGATTATGAAACGTGAATATGAGTAAGGTCAGCCAATTTAATTCAATATATTATTCAACCTATTCATTCCAAGCGTTAACTCTGCCTACATGTTTTTGATGTCGATGGCGACCGTACGGTTGGTGTGGTGCTCACAACATAACGAGAGGATTCTGGTGATAGACTGATATATTTATTAATAGTATTACGGCAGTGATTGCACTATGCCTGGTGGTAACCACAATACAAACCAAAAACAACTACGAGGGTCGTCGCCGTCTTGTCTTAACCAGGTGTCTTTGTGAAGATTTTCGTATAAAACTTAGTTTAGAAATAGTGTTAAAATAAAATATAACATGAACTTTTAATGATCTAAAAGGGACGTAAAGGGCAGATGACGTCCGCCAACAAACTGCGATACCGTTTGGCAGAAGTAATATTAACTGTGTTATTTCAGAACTTATAAATAAATAAAATTGTATTTTATTTATTTTTCATGTGAAACATCTATAGGCGAGGGGTAAACCTAATTTTGGCCTGGCGATACAGGCCGTGGCGACGCATCGCCACACTATATGATGGAATTTATGAATTATGAAATTATAAATATACAATAATAAAAATAATCATTGCAACCCCACTGCCCCCCCTTACCCTCCCTCGCCCCATAGAACCCACTTAAAACGTACTCGTTTATCAAAAATCCTCGAATCACTAACAGATAAACAGATAAGTCGTCTGATTTCTAGAAACAAACTACACCGAAACGTCGAATGGCGTGTTATGCCCCAATACCGGTCAAACGAAATCAGGATCGATCAGATGACGTGACGTGTTTTAGCGTCACGTCGAGTCGTGTAGGTTGTTATTAAGGTGTTTCTGGTCATACAAATTAGTAGGTACAGTTTGATTGACTCAATACTCGTCAGGTAGCGTTACGTGTATAAAATATGTATTTGGCTTTACGGGTTTTAATTTTTGTTGGCAATGACAAATTACTTTGCGAATAATATTCTCAAATATATTATTATCATCACTATCAAAGCTTTTGATGATTTATACTATAGCCATCTAGCGTTGAAATGCAAAACTATACATTACTCTACATTTAAAATTGTATCGTGTATCTCCGTCTTATGACAATGGTTGAAAATCAACCAAGTTGATTATCAGGAATGCCAAGTCGTAGCCGGTTAAAGAGCAGTTACTGATAAATTCAGGTCGTTATAAGATCAAAAAGTAATGGTTCAATTGCCATTAAATAATACTTAACGTTTGATTTTTAAGCACTGAAACTTCAATACATAATAAATGAGTGAGATGATTTTAATTAAATTACCTAAGTGCAAAGACCTATTCATATAAATTGTTAATGAAAGATTTTATTAATAATATAAAATACTAAGAGAAAGAAAAATGCACCAATATATAATAATTTAAAGAGAGAAATATAATTAATCAGACAAGAATCACCAACTTTACTATAAAACATTAAAATAAATTATCCTTTTTAAAAAGTAATAATATTAATGTTGTTCACTGACTTTATGTTTTTTTTTTATCTCTTTATTTAATTAAAGGATTTGGTCACAAATCTACCGCCATCCCTATTGGTAGGCATACACATAATAAACATAATAATGATTATAATACACTCATCTTTATCTTCTATCTATACCTATTTGTACTAACCTCTGTACAGCATCCTGGCTTCTTCCGACAAAGGTGAAGCCAGAATATTGTTACAGACCCCAATAGAACGTAAGTTTTTATTTATTACTAAGCAGTAGTTTTTTCTTTCTTGCTCATTCCGGACACATTCCTCCATAGTATGATAAGAATCCTCTATATAATCGCATTCAGTGCACCGAGGTGACTGTATTTTTTTCATTAAGTAGGCAAATTTATTAAGTGGAATATGTCCAGAACGCAGTCTCAAAGCTGTAACTGTTTCAGCCCTCGTCCAATCAGCTTTATCGATCCAGGGAACATGAGGAGGATGAGGTTCAATTGTTCTATACCAAATGCCTTTACTGAGAGACCTCTCGTTGAAATATTCCTTCCACAAATCCATACGGCGCCTTTTTACGATATAAAATACCTCGGAATAAAACGGCAGACATCCAAAAGGAATCCCATCAGTGATGGCCTCCGTTGCCAGACGATCTACCTCTTCGTTACCCCCAAGCCCGATGTGAGATGGCAACCATTGTAAAATTACATTTTTATTTTTACTAGCTAAGCTCTGAATACTTTTCAAAATAGTATATGCTATAGGTATACCTCGTCTACTAGATGTACAAAGAATTAAATGTTGAAGGGCGCTCATCAAATCAGTTAATATAACATTGTTACCAAATTCGAACGAGTCGGCGTATGATATAGCTTCTGCAATAGCGATGAGTTCTGCAGAAATAATTGAGACATTTGGATTTATTTTCAGTTTTATGAAATTTTTGATTGTATATCAAATAGAGCCGCCCCAACACCATTTTCATCCTTGGAGCCATCGGTAAATATCTTATAAAAGTGGCTATACTTCTGAGATACATATAGTTCACAAATTGGTTTCAGAATACAAGAATTATACAACCGTTTTGGTTTGTTAACCAGTTCTATTTGCGGCTTTACTATGCTTGATAAATCCAGATTGGTGACCCATGTGTTTAAAGAAAATATTTCTAGTTATTTACTACATTGTATAGGTACTACTTTAAGAAATTCGTGTAATAAAACTAATAAAGGTTTAGTTTTACGCCTCCACTAAGTATTTTCACAAAACTTATGTAAATCGTGAAGGATTGTAATGTCTTCATTATCTTGGTATGATTTCAATTTTAGGCAATATTTCCCTGCTAGATAATATCTGCGAATATGTAAAGGTTGTATGTGAAGTTCCGACTCTATCACATGTATAGGTGTACTCTTTATAAATCCCCCTATTAATCGCATAGCCTGATTCTGTATTGTCTAGTTTCTTCAGGTGTGTCTTACAACTATCACTATATAGAAAACATGCATAATCTATTCTACTTCGAATAATGGAAATATATAGACGTCTCAAGTGTATAGGATGAACACACCATCTTGGACCAACTAAAATTTTAAAAATGTTTAAAAATTTTGAAATGCTATTCTTAATCACACTGATTTGTGTAGACCATGTGATAGATCGGTCTAACCATACACCTAAATATTTTACTTTATCAACAACCTGTAGAGGAGTACTATTAATTTTTATATTAACAATTTCCCTGTTATAACCTGTTTTAAATATGCAAACTTTACTTGTAACAGGTGAGATATCTAAACCTATGTTGAACAATAATTTAGAAAAAGTATTTAAAGCTAATTGCAGTTTATGTGTTTCATCTAATACATTTATACATCTAGTGTATAATACAAAATCATCAGCATACTGTGAGATGAAAACATTACTTATCGCCTTGCTTAGATTTATTGTTATGATATTAAAAAGTAGTGGTGATAAAGGATCTCCCTGTGCTAATCCACGGCCAGTACGTCTTGTAATATATGAATTTTGTAATTGAATTTTAAGATTTCTTTCCTTTTAGAAGTTCCAAACATATGAACATATTTTAGCTCCTATTTTGAGACAATCCATTGTTAATACTAGTTTTTTTTTAAATCCACATTGTTATATGCATTGTCCACATCTATAAAACATCCAATGGTACATTGTCTATTAGCAAAATCAGTTTGTATTCTGGCCACTAAACTTGTAAGGTTATCTAATGTATGTAACAGATCCACCCTAAGTACCTAGCTATAATTTTGAAATCAATATAAAACTAAAATCGATACAAGTAACGCTGCCTAGTTTAACATTAAAAGTACTTTAAATCTACTACGATTCGATGTTTTGACAGACGTAGGTAATTTAAAATCTTTGTAATAAAGGTTAAAATTTATAAAATAAAAATAAAAGATATTGTTTAGAATGCGGGAAGCTTTGTAATACATATAATAAAACAGAAACCTACGGGTTTTACCTTTTTGCAATATTAAAACAAAGACAGCATGCGGATAATTAATCGTGAGAATACAGAATTAACAAAAGAAATGACCGGACACGGCGAAAAACAATAGAAAACAAAGATAGACTGAGGAACCTTGAGAAAATAGAGATGCGCTTGCTCGGATATTAAAAGTGGCGCTCTGAATTAGTACAATCTCTCAACTGAAGTAGATCTGATTTCTGGTACTATTTATTAATAGTACAATGTACAGTAGTACAATGGATCGTACACGGACGAATATTAGGTATATTTTGATTCTCCTTCATACCTTCCAGGCTTAGGATTGTCATTCTAAAGATCCGGTGTTTTTAGACTAAACTACACTTTCACTTCCAGAAAAATAGTATTAACTAATAAAAAAAAGTATTCTTCTATTCTAATCAAATTTTGAAACTAAATCTTTGAACAAATTCATCCTCACTAAAATGTCTAAAAACAATAATAAAAATAATTCTTACTCTCTCGTCTTTATTTCAAAATAGCTTAATGAACTAGAGCCTATTAGGTGTTTACTTTGCATTTCGCTCTCTTTCGACTGAACCACGTCTCCAGTCTCATGAATCACATAGGTACTAAGTACTAAATACACCGTGCTGGCCTGCCGCAAACGAAGTACTAAATGAACGATGTACTATGAAGCTTATGAAATAGTTCGTTCTAGTACAGTATCAGGAATTAGTTCCTATTAGTAATTAGTACATGTACTACCCATCTCTAGTGGCAATGAAAAAAATACGCAGTAATATCGGGACAAAAAAAAAAAAAAGGGTGAGGGAAAAACCCAAACGATGGGAGTACAAAACAATCGTAGGAATAACGGGACTTTGGCAAAAATATGAAAAAAAAAGAAACGTTAGGACGAAAGAAGCGTGGGATTTAAATCAAAACGACGGGGTATTTAAAGGGCTGGGTCAGTTAGAAAAAAAAAGAGTCTGTTAAAGGTGGTCAATCAGAGAGGATCGAACGGTCGGTCGAAAATAGTCAGTAGATATCAGACGTTATTATACCAAAAGTGAGTAAATACTAAATAGGCCGTTATAATGCTGGTGAAAACAGTCAAAAGTTCTGTCGGTATTAACAGTGAAATTAGATAGGTAATATTCAGGTTTTTGTTCTTGCTCGTTGCGTCTGAAATAAATACATCAAGAAGTTCGCGATCGGTGTCAGGGAGATCCCACAGAAAATATAGGAAAAGTTATTAGGGTTAGGTTAGAGTACGAATCTAGGATCTTGCGATATCAGTAGTATTATTTACGGGAGATTTGATTAAATCTAGCATAATTCGAGAAGTAGGATTTGCGTGATAGTGAATGTACTAGCTAGTTTTAGAGTAATCTGAAAGTTTCATTGCATGTATGTGTTCATAAATCTATTTAGTATTAAGAAGTGCTGCTTGAAACCCTAAAGACTGTAAGTAGATTTAATTAACTTTTATGGAAATGTACAAAAATAACTACGGAACGTACCTAATATTATAGAATTCAGACAATGACTTATCATATAAACATTATACTACTTTACATGATCTACTGTACAAATTCTGTAGTTTTAACCTTGGTTAAAATGAGGTACTTATGTGTGACAGTAATAAATAATTCAATAAGCGAGCTTTAATGAAACTGGAGGTAAATCCAGTGCACCGTCTTATCATCAGAGTTTTATTATAGGAATTCCCATTAGGCGTTTGTGTATTGAATCTCTTCACATTAAGCGATAATCGATTTAGTTCGTACAAAGATTTCTCCCTGGGTGTAATCAGAAATGATTCCATGACAGTGAGACTGAGTTTTTGGATCGCCATTAGATTCGCAGGGTGGCTGTTCGGTATTTATGTTGCTTTGATTTGGTATTCGGTTTGGCATTTGAAAGAGAACTCTTTCGTGCCAAAGTGATCCAATAGCAGTAAGTACCAGATATTGTCATCTTGTAATTCTCTTGCCTATGTGATGGTCGGCCTTCCAGGTCAGACAGGATTCTACACAGACATCCTCTTGTGTTCATAATACAAAGGAAGGTGTGCTGGATTGTACTGAAAGTTAGTACAAAATCTTGAGGTAAATATGTCACCAACCCACACTCAACAGTACAGACATATATTCACATTAATCATAATAAAACTTGTTATAAGTGCCATACAGCGCTAACAGATTGAAAAATATCTTTAATTGGTAATTTCTATAAGAAATACCTAGAATTTGAAATCTATAAAATTAATGTATATTACTTTATTCTTGTAAAATATACATATGTGGATACCTTGGTAAAGAAAGGTATTACAATTACATACGTAGATAAATAAGGAACTATTAGTGTGTTATTGTTATTTGTAATATATAATATTCTCATGAGAATATAAATCACTACACATCATCTACATGTAACATTTCACATACTATATTTTATACACAGGTAAAGGTAAGGTACATATGGTTGTTCAAGGGTAATATTTGTGGTTTTGCCAAAGGGACAAACAGTCCTTATGCCTACGCAATCACCTACCGCCTTCATTGTTCAAAATGTGTGTTGAATGGAGTCAGTGCTAGTTCAACTATCAATTTCATTGGCTCATAATACCAAAATGGTAATGGATATTCTGTGTGGTTGCCGGTTAGTACATTATAAAGTAATGGTGACTGGAACCAAGCAGATATTCAAATGCCTTTTCAAATTATCATTTATAATACTATATCATAGTATTATATACTATTACATTATAGTACAAATACTCAGTGTTGATTTGGTTCAACACATATAAATTCCAAATACCTATCCACATTCCTTTTGGAACTAGTGTGATATTTTTATACAACTATTGGTTTAGCCTACCATTTAATAAGGCAATATTATATTTAATCCGATGGGTTTTAGTCATACTATGTACTGGCTTCTATACCCTTCTAATCACAATACTTGTTAGGGCGTGGCTCATCTTCTATATATTCATGTCTTTTGATCCGTACAGTGATAGGGAAATTTGTGACTAAAGGATAGGAGTTGCGACTATGTCCCTCTCCATATATATCCCACAGTCGGTAGAGTCTAGCTTTATTTCCTGTACGGGGAGGTCTGGATTGAAGTGAGTTACATATTTTCTCCCTGGTTGACTTTGTCACCTTGGAGCTTTCTTTATCATTTTGAAGGGTTATAGTTGACTTTTACTGTGTCTGCTATTACTACCCATTAGATTGAATCATTAGATTCATTTATTTTTACTTAAATAGGGAACTGGTTCCAGTATTCCTATATCCTGCCTTCTCACCCTTAAACTTCACTAGCAATGCTAGCGGTGGTTGATTGTTGGGTTTCACTATAAAAATTAGTGCTACTTTTGCGGGCTTGAGGAGGTGGGAAAATAACTTCAGAAAAAAAAAAACCTTTGAACAACTTTCATGTGCAATTAATAATACTTCCAGTACAGTACATAACTACAGTTTATTATAGTATTAGTATTAACTTTATTTCATACAATGTATTCTTTCTGTCATGTGTTTAAGTAAGTTCTAATTTACTAATTTGATTTAATGTTATGTTTTCTGAGTACCAGATTAAAGAACTTGTTTACTACAACTTTGTTTAATTCACAACGTAAGGCCATATTAGACGATCACGATCAAGTAACAGTTAAATAGATTGAATAAGTTTGTATTTAATCATGTAAGCATATGCAATCAGAAGGGGAAGTATGAGGGGTTACACCCCCGAGAGAGAGATGGAGAGAGGAGGGGGGGGGGGGTTGTTACAATTGGTGCCGTGACCAGGATTCTGGTTTATCAAACTCAGAAAACATTATTTTGGAACTTATGATAACACTGACATGTAGAAATTTAAATGTGTGTTTGATTTCTTGTATGCTAATGTTTAATTTGACTTGTTTCTTTTTCTTGTGCATTTTTGTCTTATGTGTGCTTTTATGTAAAATTATAGGGAGTTATGGTAAGTAGTAATTAGATTAAGAATTTTAGGTAAGGAAATTAGAATACAGTAACAGCAATGAAACTTTTAGGTTTGTTTAATAGGTATTTTCAGTAGGTTATTTCAGCATCATTTTATATTTTATTAAGTAGATTTCATAAAATTCGTCTGAAAATAAACAAAGTAGGTAACCTAAAATTTTATTATACGAGATTAGTCTTTGCGTTTGGAAAAGTAATAATACGATAATAATTGCCTGAATTTTGATTATAGCTTCGTATTCACCCTGGGTATTGTTATATTGCAGTTTAATCTGTAAATAACTTAATTGAGACATTCAAAGGTTCAATGTTTGTTTACTTTGATTAGAATAGGAATGAATTATTAGATCATGCATTAGAATTGATATAGAATCAATTAATCGGTATAAATTCGTACAGTAAAAATTATTTTGCATATTAGTATTATAATTTCCATTAAATAATTTAATTGTCTAAATAAACATTACTTTAAATAAATAGAAATTTAAAACTTGATTATCTATTAATTTAATAATTTTAAACAGTTTTATCTCAGTAATTGATTTCTCAATTTAAGTTTAATCGATAGGTAGAATTAACAAATTGAATCATTGAACTCCAGTGCTTACCGTTTAAAATTAATTTAGGCTTTTGAATACGAGGCTTTTGAAATAATTATGTTAACTTTTTGATAAAATAATTCAAACATAGCTTTCTTTTTAATAATACATATACTTATAGAATATAATTGGTACAAAAAATAAAAATATTAATAATATTTTCAAGTTTCATATATTATATGGGGGCGTGCTAGATTTAAGTATGTTTAATACTATGTTCGGTTATATTATTTTTATACTATGTCAAGAGATTAAATATTCTAGAATAGTTAGGAGGCGTAATTTTTAGAAATACTTAAGGATTTTAGTTTAGTTAAATATTCGAAAATAGTTAGGGGGCGCAATTTTTCGGAATAGTTATAGATTTTGGTTTAGAGTTATTTTAATAAAGGTAGTCTTATTAACATTTAAATTTGAAACTAAATTATTTAGTTGCAAAAATTTAGGAATTTAAAATTTACATGGATAGCATGATGTATCATGATGTAGATCATAGCATGTTCACACAGCAGTCAAATTCATAAAGAGAAAATAAGATATCTATAAATGGATATGAATTAATAGCATGATATAACTGTAGGTATAGGTGTATCTCCAGTAGGTACTGGGAATAATGAAATGATTAATTTAATACCTATCCTTTTTTGAATAAAATTATTTTTTTTAAATCAACGGTGATAAAACTTGATTTATATTTATAGCTTTTAGATATTACCAAAATATTGATTAAACTAAAGTATAATATTTGGATATATAAGATTTTGATGCTGATGGGGCCTGGTTTGTAGAGTGGCTCTTAATGAAAAATGTTAATCAGATTTTTACTTTGCACACTGTCATGAAGTTAGGCCAGACAAAGTAGAGTTGAAGGATAGGGTTAGTGAATTTTTATTCAAGGTTGATAAAGCCACATTGTATAGACAGTCATTTATATGCAACATTGCATGGCATACTAAATATTAAACAAATACAAAAGAAATAAATTATTTGCAATTTATATTCTAAAACAATTTGAATAAATTTATATTAATTGGTTATTTAAATAATAATATCCCATAAAATAAATAATATTTTTTAATAAAAATAAAATAAAATAATGTTTTAATTGATGTTAGCAGACTTATTTTTTGTTAATCACTCTTAATATGCGAGGTATCTAATGCGTTATAATAAACTCATAGGTAAATTTGGCTTAAGCCTTACTCTAGTCTAGGTAGATCTAGCTGAAGGGGAGGTGGCGGTTGCTCTTTAGGGCTTCTTTTTTTTTGTTGTTTAGTGTACACATGTATATTATAGGTAAAATAATAGGTATGTTTATTTAAAATAAATATTTACCTTTATTAAGAATTGTATATATATTTAAGATCTGTTTCGTATTATTGATTATTATTCCGGTAAACTTCATAATAATCAAGGGGGCGATTGTAACAGATCCACCCTAAGTACCTAGCTATAATTTTGAAATCAATATAAAACTAAAATCGATACAAGTAACGCTGCCTAGTTTAACATTAAAAGTACTTTAAATCTACTACGATTCGATGTTTTGACAGACGTAGGTAATTTAAAATCTTTGTAATAAAGGTTAAAATTTATAAAATAAAAATAAAAGATATTGTTTAGAATGCGGGAAGCTTTGTAATACATATAATAAAACAGAAACCTACGGGTTTTACCTTTTTGCAATATTAAAACAAAGACAGCATGCGGATAATTAATCGTGAGAATACAGAATTAACAAAAGAAATGACCGGACACGGCGAAAAACAATAGAAAACAAAGATAGACTGAGGAACCTTGAGAAAATAGAGATGCGCTTGCTCGGATATTAAAAGTGGCGCTCTGAATTAGTACAATCTCTCAACTGAAGTAGATCTGATTTCTGGTACTATTTATTAATAGTACAATGTACAGTAGTACAATGGATCGTACACGGACGAATATTAGGTATATTTTGATTCTCCTTCATACCTTCCAGGCTTAGGATTGTCATTCTAAAGATCCGGTGTTTTTAGACTAAACTACACTTTCACTTCCAGAAAAATAGTATTAACTAATAAAAAAAAGTATTCTTCTATTCTAATCAAATTTTGAAACTAAATCTTTGAACAAATTCATCCTCACTAAAATGTCTAAAAACAATAATAAAAATAATTCTTACTCTCTCGTCTTTATTTCAAAATAGCTTAATGAACTAGAGCCTATTAGGTGTTTACTTTGCATTTCGCTCTCTTTCGACTGAACCACGTCTCCAGTCTCATGAATCACATAGGTACTAAGTACTAAATACACCGTGCTGGCCTGCCGCAAACGAAGTACTAAATGAACGATGTACTATGAAGCTTATGAAATAGTTCGTTCTAGTACAGTATCAGGAATTAGTTCCTATTAGTAATTAGTACATGTACTACCCATCTCTAGTGGCAATGAAAAAAATACGCAGTAATATCGGGACAAAAAAAAAAAAAAAGGGTGAGGGAAAAACCCAAACGATGGGAGTACAAAACAATCGTAGGAATAACGGGACTTTGGCAAAAATATGAAAAAAAAAGAAACGTTAGGACGAAAGAAGCGTGGGATTTAAATCAAAACGACGGGGTATTTAAAGGGCTGGGTCAGTTAGAAAAAAAAAGAGTCTGTTAAAGGTGGTCAATCAGAGAGGATCGAACGGTCGGTCGAAAATAGTCAGTAGATATCAGACGTTATTATACCAAAAGTGAGTAAATACTAAATAGGCCGTTATAATGCTGGTGAAAACAGTCAAAAGTTCTGTCGGTATTAACAGTGAAATTAGATAGGTAATATTCAGGTTTTTGTTCTTGCTCGTTGCGTCTGAAATAAATACATCAAGAAGTTCGCGATCGGTGTCAGGGAGATCCCACAGAAAATATAGGAAAAGTTATTAGGGTTAGGTTAGAGTACGAATCTAGGATCTTGCGATATCAGTAGTATTATTTACGGGAGATTTGATTAAATCTAGCATAATTCGAGAAGTAGGATTTGCGTGATAGTGAATGTACTAGCTAGTTTTAGAGTAATCTGAAAGTTTCATTGCATGTATGTGTTCATAAATCTATTTAGTATTAAGAAGTGCTGCTTGAAACCCTAAAGACTGTAAGTAGATTTAATTAACTTTTATGGAAATGTACAAAAATAACTACGGAACGTACCTAATATTATAGAATTCAGACAATGACTTATCATATAAACATTATACTACTTTACATGATCTACTGTACAAATTCTGTAGTTTTAACCTTGGTTAAAATGAGGTACTTATGTGTGACAGTAATAAATAATTCAATAAGCGAGCTTTAATGAAACTGGAGGTAAATCCAGTGCACCGTCTTATCATCAGAGTTTTATTATAGGAATTCCCATTAGGCGTTTGTGTATTGAATCTCTTCACATTAAGCGATAATCGATTTAGTTCGTACAAAGATTTCTCCCTGGGTGTAATCAGAAATGATTCCATGACAGTGAGACTGAGTTTTTGGATCGCCATTAGATTCGCAGGGTGGCTGTTCGGTATTTATGTTGCTTTGATTTGGTATTCGGTTTGGCATTTGAAAGAGAACTCTTTCGTGCCAAAGTGATCCAATAGCAGTAAGTACCAGATATTGTCATCTTGTAATTCTCTTGCCTATGTGATGGTCGGCCTTCCAGGTCAGACAGGATTCTACACAGACATCCTCTTGTGTTCATAATACAAAGGAAGGTGTGCTGGATTGTACTGAAAGTTAGTACAAAATCTTGAGGTAAATATGTCACCAACCCACACTCAACAGTACAGACATATATTCACATTAATCATAATAAAACTTGTTATAAGTGCCATACAGCGCTAACAGATTGAAAAATATCTTTAATTGGTAATTTCTATAAGAAATACCTAGAATTTGAAATCTATAAAATTAATGTATATTACTTTATTCTTGTAAAATATACATATGTGAATACCTTGGTAAAGAAAGGTATTACAATTACATACGTAGATAAATAAGGAACTATTAGTGTGTTATTGTTATTTGTAATATATAATATTCTCATGAGAATATAAATCACTACACATCATCTACATGTAACATTTCACATACTATATTTTATACACAGGTAAAGGTAAGGTACATATGGTTGTTCAAGGGTAATATTTGTGGTTTTGCCAAAGGGACAAACAGTCCTTATGCCTACGCAATCACCTACCGCCTTCATTGTTCAAAATGTGTGTTGAATGGAGTCAGTGCTAGTTCAACTATCAATTTCATTGGCTCATAATACCAAAATGGTAATGGATATTCTGTGTGGTTGCCGGTTAGTACATTATAAAGTAATGGTGACTGGAACCAAGCAGATATTCAAATGCCTTTTCAAATTATCATTTATAATACTATATCATAGTATTATATACTATTACATTATAGTACAAATACTCAGTGTTGATTTGGTTCAACACATATAAATTCCAAATACCTATCCACATTCCTTTTGGAACTAGTGTGATATTTTTATACAACTATTGGTTTAGCCTACCATTTAATAAGGCAATATTATATTTAATCCGATGGGTTTTAGTCATACTATGTACTGGCTTCTATACCCTTCTAATCACAATACTTGTTAGGGCGTGGCTCATCTTCTATATATTCATGTCTTTTGATCCGTACAGTGATAGGGAAATTTGTGACTAAAGGATAGGAGTTGCGACTATGTCCCTCTCCATATATATCCCACAGTCGGTAGAGTCTAGCTTTATTTCCTGTACGGGGAGGTCTGGATTGAAGTGAGTTACATATTTTCTCCCTGGTTGACTTTGTCACCTTGGAGCTTTCTTTATCATTTTGAAGGGTTATAGTTGACTTTTACTGTGTCTGCTATTACTACCCATTAGATTGAATCATTAGATTCATTTATTTTTACTTAAATAGGGAACTGGTTCCAGTATTCCTATATCCTGCCTTCTCACCCTTAAACTTCACTAGCAATGCTAGCGGTGGTTGATTGTTGGGTTTCACTATAAAAATTAGTGCTACTTTTGCGGGCTTGAGGAGGTGGGAAAATAACTTCAGAAAAAAAAAAACCTTTGAACAACTTTCATGTGCAATTAATAATACTTCCAGTACAGTACATAACTACAGTTTATTATAGTATTAGTATTAACTTTATTTCATACAATGTATTCTTTCTGTCATGTGTTTAAGTAAGTTCTAATTTACTAATTTGATTTAATGTTATGTTTTCTGAGTACCAGATTAAAGAACTTGTTTACTACAACTTTGTTTAATTCACAACGTAAGGCCATATTAGACGATCACGATCAAGTAACAGTTAAATAGATTGAATAAGTTTGTATTTAATCATGTAAGCATATGCAATCAGAAGGGGAAGTATGAGGGGTTACACCCCCGAGAGAGAGATAGAGAGAGGAGGGGGGGGGGGGGTTGTTACATGTAGAACGACATTTCCTAAAACCAGTGGTATTGTTTTGTATTAAATTGTTTTTTTCTATATACCATTCTAATCTATTGACTAAAATGCCATGAAAAACTTTACAGATACAAGACATCATGGAGATGGGTCTCAGAGACGAAGAAGAACTTGGATCACGTTCTGGTTTTGGTATTGGAAATATAGTTATGTCGCGCCACTGTTTAGGAACAAAACCAGAGAATAAGAAACGATTATATAATTCCAGTAGCCAAATTTTCTCTATTTCTGGCAGATGCTTAATCATGGAGTAGGAAATATTCTCACACCCAGGGCATGTATCTTTCGACTTTATACACCTTTCTAGTTCTTGAATGGCAATCACAGTTTCTAATTTATGATTATGAGATAGAAATATTGGATTATCAGGTAGTACAGAATCTGGTGTCAAACTATGCAGTAGCTCACAAGCTCTTTCATTTTCAATGTACCGTTTGGATATTTTATAACCTTTAATCCACCTCATTTTAGTCCACATCGTTGAAACAGAAGTAGTCTGATCTAGTGAAGAACAAAACTGATTCCAACTCTTACTTTTCGCGTCACGTATCAATTGTTGTGCTATGCGTATTTTATGTTGTAATACTACAAGGTTCTCTGGAGTTGGATTTCGTCTAAATAGTGACAATGCTAAACGTCGTTGAGCTACAGCTTGAGAGAGTGTTAGCGACCAATAAGGTTTCGGTACAAATTTACTATCTGGGATTTGACTAATTTTTAGGTATGGAATGTGTAATTCTGCCGCTATATTCATATAATCTACAAAGATATCGTATGCATTTTGTGAATCTTTTTGTAGAATTAGATCTAAGTAAAGAGAATCCAATAACTTTGTAAAACTATTCCAATCAGCTTTCTTGTAATTTTTTTTATATTCTGGTTGTAAATTACTAGCAAATTTGGATGAAATTATTATCATGAGGTGATCACTTCCTAGTGTTTCATTTAAAATAGCCCACTGAAATTGTAGCGCTATGTCAGATGAGGCCAAAGAAATATCAGGAGAAGACTGTTGTAATTCACCATTAACTAGTTTGACACGTGTATGTTGACCATTATTCAATGTAATAAACTGGCTATCTGTCAAGGCATTAAATATTTGAGAACTCCTTTGATCCACCGTATTCCACTGTAGTATATTCAGCTTACCTATTGTTTTTGTGTTATCCATTAAAGTAATTTAATATAATATTCAAGACGGGCCAGTCAGCAATATTGTCTACTACAACTAAAATCAACCATTCTACACTAAGTTTTATAATATTTTTTACCTTAGATTGTATGTTATCCTTACTTAAAAATATAATTTCTTTAAGCCTTAATAATAATTCTTCAAACTTCACTCCTTTTTTTGGTGTTGGAGGCGAGTTAGGAATATCTTCACCATGAATATTTTCTGAGAGATTCTCAGATGGTCTTGTATGTACAAACTTAGTTTTCTTTTTAGTTTGTAGAGTTTGTGTACGCTGATTTTGTCTGTGGATATCAGCTTTTACTTTTACAACTTCCGCAAATGTAGGTGAATTCTGATATATAGTGTCAGAGAAATCAGTAGGCTAAGGGAGAGGCTTATTAAAATTATCCGATGACGTAATCTCCTCCTGTGAAGGTAAATTTGGTGATACATATATCGTCAAAGCCCTTCTATATGTACAGTTATACTCTGCCATTAATTCTCGGATTCTTTTTTCTTTGAGGTACGCAGGACACGATCTATTCAGAGCCATATGTTTTCCTGAACAGTTTATGCATTTATAATCTGTAGTTTCACAGTTAGCGTGATTTTGGGTACATTTTGGACATATTATCTTTCCAGAGGGGCATCTTTTTGCTGTATGACCTAGTTTCCAACATCGGGAGCATTGTGATACTGGAAAAACACAGGGCTCCACTGCTATTCTTAAGCCATCAACCTGAATATATGCGGGTAAATAAGAACCCTTAAAACAGAGCCGAACTGTTTCACTAGGAGTCCATCCTTCTTTATTTGGACTACGGCGTATGAGACGATTGACAGAAATCAATTCCGCAGAATTAGGACATTCAATATTGCTTAGCATCAATTCCTCTGTTGTATCTAGATCTATATCCTTAATTACGCCATATGATAAACTTTTTTCCCAAGCTCTCTGAATTCTCCAATCCTTATCAATAAATTCCTTACATGTCTCTAATTTTTCTGCACTACTTTCATTAGTGATATCTATTCGTACCCTATATGGATTGAGGTACTTAACTTTAATTATATCAGTAATTTTATGTGTCATGAATAATCTGGCTAATGTAAATTGTTTAGGTATTGTATCTTTTCCGGATATATACATTTCAATTATATTATTACCGCCATTTACCTTTTTTTCTTTCTTTTTTTTTAACCACCGTCCATTCTTTTTCTTCTTCATTTCTCAAACTTTTAATCGGCCTTACATGTTGCTTGTTCTTGCTCCATTTGCGTTAGTTCAACTTCACATAATCGGTCTTCCTCTATATCAATCAAATCAATTTCACTCAGTAACTCAGTCCCGTTATTCAATATTAATATGTTTTCACTATTTGTTTGCTCCATATTACTATCCATTAGCGCAGCTGTGACGTATGCGCATTGTTATCAGATTACCGGTCACGGATCGGGCTCGTAAGCCGGCCCGTTTCACGAACAATAGACGCGGGAACTATTTTTGCACAAATGAATCGACCACCTCGTACGAGTGCCATATCGAGACTGACTTTATGGATGATAACGCAAGTTTCAATATTAATTTATTGTATTTTAAGATGCAAACCAAAAATCAAACAAAAAGAAACAATATTTTTGTTTTTGATAAATGTTAGTAAAGTTATACAGTATATAAAAACCACAATCAAAATTATGGAAAGGCTAATAAAATAATACTCAATAATCAAAAATTTCATAATAATATAATCATAATATAAGGTTTTTAAGTTTTCTGAAATTCATTCTTGAGCATATCCGCAAGTTTCTCTCCAATCATGACAACGGGAGCGTACAATCCTCCAGATGGTGTGAAGGGTATCACGCTGGCGTCTGCAACATATAAGTTCTTCACCCCATAAACACGTAATTTTCCATCTACCACAGAGCCCATGGAGCAAGTACCGCTATAGCGACCTACAGTAGTTGTCATACATGAAGCATAACATCTCCAGTAATCCTTGCTTCTAGATTTAAAAGATCCACATCTGGGAGTTGCATCAATCAGAGCAGCTCCAATTCTTTGGAAGAAAGTAGAATTTTCTATTTTCAAATAATCTACTATATAATCTATAACGTTTTCTAAATCTTCCTCATCGGAATAAAGATTTAAATTAATCCTTGGAGGCTTCTCTGGGTTTAAACTACGCAGTTGCACTGTACCTCGAGACTTGGAATTCAGATTCACTATAATAGAGTATAACGACTCGGTACAGCGAGTGGCTTCGTAAAATTTGTCACAAATTTTACCACAATAACAATAATAAAAAGCGCAATACTTCAACATTCTCTCTGGGTTTAGTTGGACAAAACTTATAGTTTGATAATCAGGATAATGTTTCGATTTATTCAATGCAGTCATTCCTGTAATAAATCCTGCTCCAGTATCAAAAGGATTGAAAAGTAAAGGCGGTTCCTTAAATTGCTCTGTTTTGTGTTCGATTACTACTCCTGGTTGTACTTGTAAGTTCTTCCCAACAGGCAAATCGACTATTAAATTAATATTATTACTTTCTAATTCGATTTTGGGACCAATTCCCGAAAGCATTAGAAGTTGTGGAGATTTAATAGCTCCAGCACACACTATAACTTTGTTCTTAGCATATATTCTGATTCTATCATTATTCTCTATCAAGGCTTCTACACCATAAGCAATTTTATTATCATCAATAAGAACCTTTGTGACTAGAGTATGTTTTCGAACGTGTAAATTTGGTCTGTTTTTAGCTGTTCTTAAGTAGGAATATGCTGCCGTCTGTTTTGCTGAACTCGATGATGCTAACAGTGATGGAGTGTATCCCGTAAATGTGTCAGCATTCAAATCTCCCACAACATCGTTACCGACATCTCCAAATGCTTCCAAATACTTTTTTGTTTGCTTATGGTGATCTTTTGTTAAGCGCACGTAACCTTTATTACCGTATTTTGATTTGTCAAGTTTATCAGCATATGAACAAAGTTTTTCAGCTTTCTTGTAATACGGAACTACGTTTTCCCAACTCCAAGTGGAATCATTACTAGCCCTTGACCATTTTTTGAAATCGTTCGGATTACCACGTTCATATACGAGTACGCTGATGGAACTAGTACCGCCTAATACCTTTCCTGTGTAAAGATATGCGTTGCCATTCCTGTGGCATTTTCGTATTACCTTACTGTAATCGGATGTATAGTTGTAATCCATTTCTGATTTAGGTAATTCCGCTAGAAAGCCTTGAAGCTTAAACAGTAATGTCAGTTTAAAAATATGATTCAATTTCAATTAAATATCACCTGCGACTTCGTTTCCGTAATAAGAATAAAAAAACATCCTATAACTGAGCCTAAAATTAGTTATTTGTGAAATAATTTTTAGAATCGGATCAGTAGTTCCAGAATTTACATAGTACATTTACAAATTTTATTTATTTATAATAGTGGTATAAATTATGATTATAATTTAATTTTTTACATTAATTAGTAGGTTTGTTGTTTGATAAAATGTGTATGAATTATAATCCAGAGTTTGCTATATGTATCGAAAGCTAAGTTAGTATCTAAGAGATGTCATTAACTTCATTCTCATCTGTTCATTCATAATTTTTGTAAACTGTAATACTGTCATTAATACCTACTAAAGTTTCATAATGAGGGTCGCCGCCTGCTTCTAGCAGAAGAACATTAACATTATTATTTTCCGTGAGTCTGTTAGCAATGACGCAACCAGTCGGACTAGCTCCCACCACTATATAATCGTATGTTGATTCATCTGCAAAATATGTCATTAAAAATACAGAGAAATAATTTTTGTTATTATGATATTTTGATTTTCTGGAGATTCTCTAAGGTAATTGAATCAGAAATAAGAAGATCCGCAGGAGAACCAAAGTAATCGAAATAGCCCTAAGAGTAGCTAGACTTAAGTGCCAGTGGACGGGCCACGTAGCTCATAGAACGGGTGGCCGATGGAACCGAAGTGTTCCCGAGTTGCGGCCACGTATCAGAAGATGCAGCGTAGGCAGACCCGCCATAAAGGGGACCGACGACCTGGTAAAGGTTGTGGAGAGCCGCTGGATGAGGGCAGCACAGAACCGGTTGTTGTGGCGATCTTTGGGAAATCAGTGGACGTCTTTCGGTTCAAATGATTATTACGACATATTTTTCGTAAAATGTGCGTATATTTCTTCTATAAGTTGATAGACTAAAAGACCACAAATTGAAGGTGTTCGTCGTGATTTTGGCTTAAATTTCAAATACGAAATCTACAATGTACATATCTGGACATAAAGAGTAGCTTTGAAAATTAACGCCACCAGACGGAATGCCTGGTCTACCTTTAAATTTGTCAGTTTCGATACAATTAAGACAAATATTACTGATTTCCAGACAATAAATTCAAGGACAATGTCAAGCAGGATTTACCCTCAAAAATGTTTTATATAGTGTATCATTACGTGAAAGATAGTGATGTCTGCAAGTGACTCCCTTTTTGTGCCTCTCAATTATTAACACGATTATTAACTGTAAATATTAAGGTAGCCTCCCAAGGTCCGTGATAATGCGGATTCTCACGCACGACCGACGAGCACGGATGACAGCCACGCACCGAACATTAAGGCTACTGACTTGTCTGAGCTATTACAGATAACGCTCTTCCCACAGTGCGTGGTGCTGGCAGGCCACTTTTACTTCTACAGTTGTAAAAAAAGACAAGCCTAATCGAGATTATTTCCGGTTCTTCTCGATGACTTGGATGTTTACCGAACCGGTAGTAGTGTTTGACGTTCAAATGTTCTTTCTTGGGGCCTAAATTAAATAGAGTATTTTATACGTTTTAAGATAATTTTGTATTATAGGACGTGTCGTCTACCACATCATTTAGATTGGAACTCAACGTAAATTTCAAATTATTTATTTAATAGTTTATTGCAGAAAAAGTTTGTTTTAGTATTTTCAGTATCAAATACTGCGCAGGTCCAATCGACTTCTAAAATTATGTGACTATATTGTACTTACTACATACTGACGCCTGCAATGGCCACAAATTAACTTGCATAGTAGATAGAACAGCCAAAGCAGCTTGATACCTCAGCTCTTGAGCGATCACAGCCGACGAATTCATGTCTCTTTAAAAATTCAAATTTAGTATAAATCATGAAAATTAGAAAAACATTTTAAAGTATGAAATAGATGAATATGTGGGTTAAGAAAACCTTTTTCAAGTAACTGTGTAAGTGATAACTTGAATGTTCAGTCTCAGCTGGGTGTATTAGTAGCAAATGTGTTTAAAAGAGGTGAAAAGCTGTGTGGTATCTGATTGGAGATCGCGACTACCACACAGCATGCCTAACATTCGCCATAGTAGGGTGCTGTAGCTTATCGCATTTCGGAATCAGAAGGTGTATACCCAATAAGCAACCCCAATTCTTTACAGTGACTTTCTTTTGGATTAGTTGCATTTTAGGATCAGGTATATCCGAATGAGAGGAGGCTTGCAGGACGACATCACAGCAACAACCATCGACAGGTAACTGATCTTTTTGTTGTCGCCAATGTTTTGGACTTTACTGTGTTTACTATCCGGGCACCAAACAGTACTATAAAATAGTTGAAAAACAACATTTAATGCAAATGGGAGATGAACACGCCAGTTTGTAGCTACGAAACCTGCAAACAAACGTAATCAGCATCTGCACTTAAGTGTCGATGTGGCCCAAAATGGTAGCACGCTAAGCCTAGTGGAGGACAGGCTCTCAAGTGCAGCTGCCGGATCATAACAATGTGAGGGTGATAGCTAGCCAAGCAAGCATTAGCGAAAGCCACCACTATGCTTAAGCCCGGTAAAGCTGTAAAAGCCATCAGCGGCTCTGCGGCGGTGGAAAAAAAAAACAAGGATTAAAACTCACGTCGAACGTCATTGCTTCAAATATTATGATCTACATCTAATATGATGTAAAAATTATCCACAAATTAATTAAATCATCGAAATTTATTTATTATAGCACTTCTCGCCTGAGGTTTTGTATTGCAGGCTGTATTTAAAAAGCTCGATGAATGTGCAAAACTTACATAGTTTGGTGTACAATTGAATTAATCTTTGAAGTCGATTATAGCGAGCACGTAAAGTAAAAAGTAAATAATATGTTTACCGAGCTCATGTATTTATTACATTATTTCTTATCATTGTCTGTTGGATTGAACCATTATTGCCAGACTTAAAGACATTAAATAGTAGTAAAATTCGACATAAAATTTCGATAATTCTTTTTATTGCATCTTTATAGTACACGGTGTTAATTCTATCGTTAAAAATCATGACTTTGCTTATTCAAACGTATTTACAAGTAAAGTTATACGGCGAAGGAGAAGTGAAGCAGATTAAAAGATACGAGTTATATTTCTTTGGTAAATCAAAACAAAAGAAAGCTCCGAAATTTTTATCTCGCGTGCAAATAACATGTTGGAAGTTACCCCATCAAAGATAACAAACAATGTACATTTGAACCGACTTTATTTTTTTAATTGTATAAATATAGTTTGACGATGTACAAATATATATTATTATTAACCGACATCAAAAAAAGACGGAGGTCACCTACTCAATTCAAATGTATATTTTATTTTTGGATGTTCATTCATAACTTCTTTTTTTATGAAACGATGTAGATACGATTTTTATAAGAATCACGAGTGGAGCCGCGAGCACAGCTAGTATTAAAATAAAATTGAAATTACCTGGTGTAAGCGTGTAGTTCAGAGTAATTCCAACAATTTTATGTCTAGGTAAAATATACGTATATGTCCTTTAAATATTGCTTATTGTATTGGTATTGCTTCATATACATATTATAAGTTTGTTTAAATAAATTTGTCCTAATTGCATATATGTATTTCATATAACCGATGTTTGTTTGTATAATTCAACCGTTTTCAGTAGCATGGTTGCGTAAGAATTGTCATTGAGACGAACAGACGTAGGTACAAGGTTTTTTTTTGTATAATTTTAATGTTATCTAGGTGACCGGTTTGGCTCGGTGTTTAGGAAAAAACCTACCATAAAGTTCGTAAGGAAGGAACCAATTTCATTTATCTTTATAGATGTTTGCGTTTATTAGTAGCTATCAATTTAACTGGTAATAAAATACCTGAAATAGTCACGCAAATAAACAAAAAACTTATTTATCTATAAACAATTTAATACACCTTTGACAATAATTGTTAATAACAATAATATCTATTAAAATAATTGATCTATCATCAATCTATATCAATCAGCATCATCAATCAATATACATAGTATAAAGTCGCTTCCCGCCGTCTGTTCCTCTGTACGCTTAGATCTCTTCAACAACGCAACGGATTTTAATACGCTTTTCACTATAATTTAGAGAATTTTTCACGGAAGGTTTATTAGAATAAATTCCAATTAAGTTTTTGTGTAGTAGAGAGAGTTCAATGATTTTACATTGATTACAAAAAAAAACTTTATTATATTTAGGCCCTATGAAGGCACATATGAAACTTCAAAACACTACTTCCGGTTAGGAATATATCCCAGTCATCGAGAAGAACCGGTAAGAAACTCGATTGGGTTTATCTTTTTTTTCCATGTATACAAAAGTAATTAATATAAAAAATATAATCATTTAGTGGATGTACAGAGAGGGAGTCACTTCCAGACATCACTATCATTCACATAATGCTCTACCCTAAAACCTTTTGACAGTAAACCCGCTTGACATGGTCCTTGAACTTGTTGTCAGGTAAGTCAGTAATGTGCTTCAGAATCTTGTTATAGAATCTAACACTATTACCTAAAAAAACTTTTATTAGTCTTACTAAGTGTAAAACACGGTACGACTAATTTATCTCTATTTATAGTATTAATATTGTGCTGATCTTTGACAAAATCCAGCTTGTCTAAGTTTTTACGAATATACATTAAGTTATCAAAGATGTATTGGGAGGGCAAAGTTAAAATACTAAATTCCTGGAACTTGTTAGCTTGTTGTTCGAAAGGTAAGCGAAGTAGACTAACCTATTGGTTGCAATATCTGTTACCTGGCGAATCTTGCTTACTGCGAATGCAACAAAGTTTAATCTTTCCACCAAAGTTTTCATGTGCGGACCCCATTGTAGTTTTGAATCAAGTGTAATCAATTATTACTCAAGAAAACAGTACTATCATCTAAGCCTATTAAATTCCCTTCTATATTGATACTACTATGAACACGCCGAACATTGTGCAAGGCAAATCTCACACATTTGGTTTTGTTTGCATTTAGCAGTAAAGCAAACCACTCACCAATTTTAACTAAAATATTTTTTAATTGTCTACGCTAGCAAAATCATATGAGATACATCAAAATAATATATTACAAAATTGTAGTTCTTCAATAAACCTAGATAAAAGTTCGCGATAGCATATGTCTATTTTTTAAGATTGACTCACAGTAACCATTTTTATCTTCAACATAATTATTAAAAATATTGCCTTATATGCGAAGCTATTTTCTCTAATTCAGTATTGATCTTTATACAGATTATCCCCGAAGTGTTAGGTAGAGGTGTACACCCAAATTTCGCCGGGTATGTTTTAAATCCCATGTAGCGGGCGAGCCTAATGTCAATTAAAAAAAAAACAATTACACTTTGCTTTACATAACAGTCCCGTTTAAAACTATTATAAATGAGGTATTTATGAAATTATAAACTATACATATTAAATAGACAAATTCTAAATCAGACTTTTTTAAACATAATATATACCACTTTGTAAATTGTACTCGTGTGAAGCTGTGACTCGGGCTGGTACTAGTACAAATAAAAAGCCCAAAATATTGCTTTTTTTTAAATTTGTTTGAACATGCTAATCTCTGGAAATATCAGTCAAATTTAAAAAAATAATCTTGCATTTATAGCCTTATATATCGAGGAAGGTTATAGACTATATAAATTCTACAACTTTATGTCTGGTAAACTTTAAGTATGTATTACAAATGACAAGAATGATAGGTTATACTGGTGCGTTGATAAACATGGCGGCGCGGCGTGGTGGAGAGTTCATCGAATAAATTGAACAGGGGCGAAACCGTGGGGCAAAACCAGTTTAAATATAAACTAAACATGAACTAAATTAAATTTAATCTTAAAACAGAATTATTAAGTTAATTGCAACAATCACTGAGTTTCAGTGTATTGAAGATTTGTATGTTGTTTAATCGCCACTAATAAATATATCCCTTGGCGTTAATTTTAGTATATCTTCGTTCACTTGGGGTATTTATTTTCCCTTGTCATGTAACTACGTCGGCGTTGAAGAACGGAGTTCTATATTACACCTCGTTCGGGGGGTAATAAGTGTTTTTCTCAACTCCTCCCTTCATCATTCCCGAGTTTTCGTATTTCACCGTATTACCTGGGAAATTTTCGTATTTTCTAATCTGTAATTTATAGGAGAATAGCGTTTTTCCAATTAATTGTTAAGTTTAGCGGTTTTATAGTAGCAGAATTGTAGATTTTTTTTTTTGCAACAACTATATTGTATATCTAGCTAAGCCTGTGCATTTGTCCGCGTGAAATTTCGTGTATGAAAAACAACGTTAAAAAAGGTATGTAGGTGTTCTGAAATTCGACATCGACGATTTAAGCGTGTTAAATGCTTTTTGAATGTCTCGGATCGGATCTCTGAGATGAACTCTGGTATTTATATTTATCTGTCGCCTTGCCTCGTTTTTTTCATAGTATCTCGTTCAGTCAGCAGGTAATACCCGTTTTCTGTGAAAAAATGGATCTAGAGCAATGGAATATTGAGAAAATCTCGTCCAATTTTTATCAGGCATTTTAATTTAATTTCAATCCTTTTTTTTAAACTATGTTTATACTGTTAGTAATAAAGTCAGACGGCTTTTCCAGCTTCTCCGTGTTATGTTGTCGAGCGCTTATTAATTGCACTCAGCCGCGAAAGCATGGCAACATGCTCAAGCGTGCATATATACATTCATATACATATATAAATATTCCTGCCTCCTATGTATTCAGTGATCTGTCAAGTTTGTAAAAAAAAAAAGTTCTTAGGTTCTCCTATGTACCTGTATGGTATACACAAGTGTGGCGTGCAGTATAATTGTGTCAAATTTCAATTATTAATCGATTTTATCCTTAATTAATTAATAATTTTATTTTTATTAACCGTAAATATCAAGTTAATAATGAAGCATTGTAGTATATCCGTTTAGTATAATTTAATAGAAATCACCCGATAATACAAAGAAAAATCAAACAATGACATCTATTATATTATATTCTTTACTAACAGTACCCCGCAGTTTCATTTTAAAAAAATCATTGAATGATGTTTTATAATACTTCAGTATAGATAATATTTTTATCGGACAGCCATCTGGTCACGCACGGCCCGTTTGCACCACTACTACTATAGGCTTCAGCCGAGTGTTGAATTATTTAATTTTGCATTATCTCTCAAAGTATGCATCCTAATAAAATGCTGTTAAAGACGAAGTTTATCTGATTTATAAAGTAATATTGACTATTCTTATAGTAATTTTAACAATGACATAAACAAGGAGCTTTGGTATAAAATTTCATAAAAATCGGTCAAGACATTTTTGAATTAACTCTGGACATATTATAAATAGACAGATAAAATAAATTTTATTTCATATTCGTGATCAGTATCCTTTATAATATAATTCTATCAACGAAGATGGAAAAAATACATGTACAGACAGAAATACACATATATTGATATTAGGATGTAATGCATCCTAAGAACGGAGGGATATTTTTTTTTTTTCAATCGCTCATAGCTTATGCATTAACACTCATATTCACGTCAGACTAACTCATGTAACATTTACTCATACATTTTAAACGTTGTTAAGTGACGCTAAAGGATCTTCAGAGAGCTCTTGAGGCGGTAAGAAGAGATTATGTGATCCATCTTTTATGAAAATAAGGTAGATTTGAATATTATAATATCTCTTTAAACGCAACGTAACGTAATGTGAGTAGAAGTAAACATAAAATGCGTTACTTTAGACAGTATAAATAAATGGAGTATTTACATCGGTGATTACGTATCGAACCGCCGCAAAGTGTAGTCGTCTAGTCTGATTTCCACCGTATTCCAATATTAATTTATTATAAAGTTTCATCATTAAAGTGGTTGCAGAATTTTGTGATCATATTATTCTAAATAAGTGTGGAATATTATAAGATTTGTAGTGTTAAAGTATATTCGTTATAGGTAGGTATATCGTCCAATATAGTTCGTCAACATCCCGATAGATGTCGCCGTTCCAGGAAATCGACTAGCAACTCTATCTCGGTATGTATAATGTACTCTGTGGTCTCCATACGCAAAGTATAACTGCCGCCGCAGTGGAACGCTTTGGGCTTAAATGGGAGGGGGGGAGTCATGATGACTACAATAACGGAGTTTTTGGCGGGATCTTGAAGTGACATGTTGTGGTTGTTATTTTTAATTCATTTACTTAGGTTTTTGACTCTATATTATGTAGTATCGGTGGCGTTTTGCGTGATATAGTTTGGTTTTTGTGCATAAGTGAAGTGGATTTCCGCCCTACTGCAGAAACGGCATAACTGCAGAGGAGTCCGTATCGGACCGCAACCGTTTCTTGTTTTTACACTCCAGTTTTTGCGCTTTCGGACTTTCCTGTCCTGTTCCAACTAGTTTGTTAATATAGCCAAAGACAGAGACAAACTATTAAAACAGTAATATAATATCGTCCAGAAAGCATTTCGTTGCCCGTTTTAGTCTGTTGCAAACTACAGTTAGCGTCAGTCAGCGACCGTTAAGTGTGCGTGTAAATGTGTTGTTTTAGTGTTGTTTTTTAGTGTTTAAGTGGGTTTTTCGATTGAAAACAATGGATAAGTGAGTACTAAATCATTTAAATATAATACATTACGTATTTGTGAAGTTTTTACTTCATTTTTTCGTAAAATTACCACATCAACTCAAGTTGTAATCTAAACGTCATGGCGAGTTTTTTTTTTTTTATTTATTTATTATAGTAGCTATATTTACAGTAGGAATATAATTAATATCTATATTATTTTAAAATAAATACTTTACAAAAGGACTTCCTGACTGTCGTTGTTCTCAGAGTGTAATTTTAACCATTTCAATATTTAGTGCGCTCCACCCTATGGGGCCTCTTGAGAGTGTTGATTTTTTTTTAATGCTATTTTTTTTAGAATATTTTTTTAGAATAATTTGCTCAGAAAGTTGTGTGTTGTTAATGTTATGTTTGTGTTAGATTATTTGTAATGTTAATAAAATAAATATTTGTGATATTCCTTGAGAGTTTTTTAAATTATTGGAGTTTTATTGCAATCGTAATGAATATTTTCTTATTTCTATGTTTAGCTTAGATTTACAAAATAAAAGAAACAGCAAATACGTTAAATTGTTTATTTATCAGTTAGTACAATTCATAAAGAATACAAAAATAATAGTTTTATAAATAGGTACTATACAAAATTGCTGATAAATTATTAAATTACTGCAATCCCGGGAACTTTCCCGTTTCGCGGGATTGCCCATTTGCAGTTGACAGCTTTTTTTTTCCTAGTAGGGCTGCAGAGGACCGGATCATTCATTCTGAGATCCCACAAAAACTTCCAAAAACTTCTAACAAGGGAGTCACCATATTGTTAGGATACTGAATCGTCATAACACTTGATAATATAATTCACTCGATAATGGCAGTAATGGTCTTCATTAAAGGGGACCGGTTGCCAAGTTAGGAAGAGGAAGAGGACTGCAATAACAAGTGATGTATTGAACTCTCTTTAATCGTCTTTGTTCTTGGTCCTTTGTACTTTACCTCGAGCACTGTTATATTATTTTGCCAAAAAATGATGTCTCTGACTTCATACATTTGAAATATCATTAATTTCACAAAGAGATTTGATTAATGTTTTGCCGTTAACATTGAGATAGGACTATCAAGTTCCATACATTTTACCCTGTCAGTAACAACGGTAGATTAATCATAAAGTATTGAGTATATTTTAAAATGAAAAGTCGATTTATAAAGGGGTCGGAAAGGCAATTCATTTTTGATATTTGTTCAACTATAATTGAACATTAATGTGTATTTTTTAAATTAAATTACTGGTAACACTGCTTCTTGTCATCTCAAAATTCTTACTTACTTCGTAATTGTTTCTGTTTTAACACATTATAGGTAACGTGTGATTATAATGAAGTCAAATAAAGCATAAGTCCAGTTTTTATTCTAACAATATTTAAATAGATATTCAGTCGAATATGGTAACAAATACCAGCTATATACTATGGTTACCTATAAATATAAAAACAATTTCATTTTACAAGCGATCTCCCTCAGTTCAAAATTCGACCAGCCACTTTTTCTGTTTGACATTTACAGTATTCATGAACCTAAACAATGAGTATTATCTACATCACTTGCAGTCACTTTTCGTTGAGTGACAATGTCAAAATTTTTGAGGATCTAACTTCAATGGCACTAATCGGCTTAGGATTCGCAGTATTAATTTATTTAATTTCATATTATATTAGTAATATATATTATAGATAAATTTTAGCTTTCTGCACTCCTTCTCCGTATAAACTTTAACCATGCCAAATCTCACAGCCTTCCCTGCACGCAATACGCTTAAAAAGGTACGGAAAGCTTTTACTTCACGTATTAATATATGGATTAATAAGAATAGATTTTCTTAAAGAGTTGATAATCCATAATAAATGAATGGATTAATAAATACCGTTTTAACGTGAAACGTTTATTACTTTACTTTTAACATGATGTCTGATTACACGAACAGAGGAGAGCCAGTTGAGAGTCTTATTATGATTTCTCATAATTAACTATTAATTTACTGTCAACACTTATCTTCAACTGTAACTTTTGAAGCGTTGATGACTTAGTGGTAGCATGCTCCTGATCGAACTGAGCCTGAGCTCATGTTGTAGGAAGACAGCTTGATGGAACCATAGCATGTTAGGACAAATAGGACACAGAGAAATTTATTTCTTCTTGGGACAGTCTGGCTAGTGGAATACCTTCACCATAGAGATCATCGCAGCCAAATAGTTATGTTGATTTTCTGTGGAAATTAGGATATCCAGAGCTTTTTGGGGTAGGGGGTACAAGGTTGGCAAAGCGCTAATGATACCTATGGTATTACAAGCGTCCATAGGCTAAGGTAGCCGCTTACCATCATACGGGCCGTAAGCTTCCCCCTTAGTTATATAATAAAGCTATCTTACTATCTAAGCATTAAGCCTAGAAAAAGTTCTTTCTCATAATATAATCACTTTCTAGACTGGCATATTAGCACAATCAAAAAAGTACCTTACCATTATACAATCGACCTTAAGGTCCTGTCAGGTATTTATCATTATAACCAGTGGTATTGCCATGGAGTGATGATAAATAACGCCATTCGTCTCCCATTACTCATTCATAACAAGGTGATAAGTTAGGTCGTTGCTTGGAGCTATAAATCTGTCAAATAAAAAATTATAAATTTATACCTGAGACGTGCGGACAAAAGGATAATAAAAATTAAGTGGATTTTGAGGTCAACATTTTTTTTATTATAGCAGAGGCACAGTTTTGAATATATGTTTATGTCAGGCTTCGATTACAGGCTTAATTTTTTTATTATTTGAAAACATGTTTTGTAAGGATTTTAGTTTTATTCAGATACCCTCAACTTCTGTTGAAATCCTTATAAATACGGCCGACAGCAGCCACAAAATACATTCAACTTGGATCTACGAACCGATCACGTCTCTACAGATATTCCATAATTAAATTATAATTTATATTACTGTAGGTCTACAGTGTCTTCACTTTTACTATTAACACTTCTTACATAGTTTTTGTCGACAAGAAGATTGTTATAGATACATAAATACATAGATGTAACTGATTATGGATATATCTCTCATGATATCATATATAATAGATTTTCGAATTAAATGTATTTATTTTGAACCAGCGACTTTTTAATCGTAGACTATTTTATGTTTGACATTTGCAGTATGAACCTAAACAATGAATATTATATCACTTGCTGTTTCTTTTCATTGAGTGACAATGTCAATATTTTGGGGGGTCTAAGTTCAAAGGCACTTGTTGTTTTAGGATTCGCACTATTAATTTATTTTATTTAATATATTAGTAGCAGATATTAAAGATAAATTTTAGCTTTCTGCACTCCTTCTCCATATTAACTTTAACCGTTCCAAATCTTGGTCTTCCGCGCGCACAATACGCTTAAAAAGGGGTATAAAATTTTTCTTCACGTATTAATATAATGATGTTCTACTGAAAGCTTCTTAGCCTTAGCGATGGTACTGTTATCAGACAAACCGCAGACGCTACGTCAGCTCAAGTTAAATGCTAGATCGTTTTAAGTTTAATTTTAAGAGCCCAACCGTTAATCAGATATAAATTCTTATTGTATTTGATAGCCAAATTTACGAGGTATAGTATAGTTTTATGCTCATAAATATAAAGTTCTACAAAAATATTGGACCTTAATATATCTAAAAAATCTTATACACGTAAGCCACAATACGCTATTTTGTGACAAATATGTATTGAAAATTAAAAAGTGACTTATGAGCATCATTAGTAGGCATAGCATATTAATCCCTGTGAACGAAAGTTCCTTCATCATTAAGGTAATTTTATGAAGATAAACTTTGCCCTTTAAAGCATGTGTTTTTCACGCATAGCTTAAGAGAAAATTTAAATAATTAAACACTAAACTCGGTAAAATAGGGTGCAGTGAAAACAAATATATTCTATAAAACAAGAAAAAGTTAGAGTGAATTATTTTAAATTATATGTGGGTGAAATAATACTATAAAATATAAAAAAAATCTAATCTTGCTGGTAGTTCCAAAGGTTAATTGTTATCTATGTAAACACAATGATTGAGGTCTGCCGTTATGCGCGTATCACGCAGAAGTTACTGGATAGAATTTGTTTTTTTTTTAATCCTTAGATACTTTATCCTTATAAATTTCCGATATCTTCATTCGATAAAAAAGTATTTAGTTACTACGATTTTTAAAAGCATTAAGTATGCGTTTCTTTATCGTCCACGCGAGCGAAGCCGCGGGCACAGCTAGTTGTAATATAAAAGTCAAGAGATTGTCCGTTTGTATGTTTGAACTTTGAAATTATTTAAACTAAGAATAATAACTCACTATTCAAAGCATAACATTAAAACATACAAATAAATAAAAGTAATATAAAATATAAAACAAACAAATAATAGATCAGTAATTCATCGTTAATCACGATTGCCATGCTGTACTACATAAATGAAAAACTGGAAATGCACCTACTAATCACCAGACGTGACGATATACGGTATAAAATACTGTACAGAAAATAACTGAATAAAAATTCATGTAAAACATTTCAAACGTTATCTTAACGTGCGTTTCTAAAACCGGATTATCCGGTTCACAATATTCCGGACAACCATTGTACCAGTTTAGTTGAGCCTTATTCATTGTTATTACCCGGTTTATGTTGTTGGGTTATCATGTCACTTTGATTCGATTTTCTGTATTATATCTACTTATTTCATCGTTATCATGTTCAATGATTAAGCTATTGTACTAGTCATATAATATCACGATAAATCGTTGGCTTACAATATTATAGGTATTCGATAGTCTTTAGTACTATTTATTTCGAAATAAGTCCCTTTGTGTAACTCCTCTGTAATAAGCTAGACCGATATTTATGAAATGTTTAATGTATATTTGGTAGGTATGAGGATAGGTCGTAAAATATATTTCATACCCTATCTAAATTTTTTTTTTCTATTTTACGGGTAACACCGTGGGGCACTTCTACAAATATTATAAAATGTAAAAAGAAGAAAGTTACAGAATATGATTTTAAAAAACAAAATTTTGGGAAGAAACAACAAAATATTTTTTTTAGATATGACTATTCTGTTATCCTTAGGGGCCTTGAAGCCGCTGCGGCTTTTACAGCTTTATCGAACTTGGGGGCGAGAGCAGAAGGCACTCAACCGCGAAAGTTGTATGGACGACTCGCACGAGGGTGCCAAAGTGGCCGGACCTCGGCTCGGGCGGTCGTCGCGCATGCAAATAGGTCGCGATCTAACTGAATCCCTACTCCTACGATTCGAGCTAACTAATATATACTCATAGGCATGCTCCCTTCCTCCTGGGGGAAGGAAGGAACCATGTGTATGTGTATTCAGTGATTTAAATGTATTTCTACACTAACTAATGCAAAAAAAGAAAAAAAGGTCCATTACAGAACCCATGTACCTGTGTGATGTGCACGTTTGTATGTTCATACGTGAGTAACGTCGTATGTGGCTAAGTGTTGCACGTATAGTGTCACTTGTATCGCGCGGGTGGTTGCCTAACCCATGGGCTTCACGCCGAGGAACGGACCTAGGCTTAGGTTACCGTTGGAGAGGGTGAACGTGAGGGGTGTGCGGGAGCGAAATTGACCGCCCGTCCTGTGAGTAGAGAACGGTGGATACGCGGGCGTGGGCGCTGGCACGCTCTGTTTAGAGAGACTGATGAATAATACATATTTGCTTTTTCGACGCGATGGTCCGGGTCGGTGAAAATGTTACGCGGCCGGCGTTTATGCTGGGGGACAGTGTAGTCCGGTACATATGTAGCAGCTGCTTTAATCAACGGATTCGCGTGATTCGACGCGGTGTCGAAATACGAACGAGAGAGACGTCTGGCATAGGCATGAATCGAAGGAAGATCCATATCTCTATGGATATCCTCACTTCGAATATACCTAGGGGTCCCGGTGAGACAGTAAAGAAACCTATTCTGTATGGTTTGTAACCGTTAAAGTTCGATTCGGACATATGTGCGAACGCTACGCAACTATACGTCATAATCGGACGAATACACATCTTGTAGAGCGTAAGCTTATGTCTCACTGACATTTTGCTTACCGAACAAAACAGAGGATGGAAACGGCTTAGGACCCAGGCGGCCCTGTTCCTAACTGTACGGACGGTCTAAAGAAGAGCCTGCTACTAGTGTTACGCCTAGATATTTGGTAACCTTTACCCAGGGGATCGGATTACCGAAGAGTTCAAGAGGTTTGAGCCTCCTCGGCAACCGTGAGGAATCTACATCGAAGAGCATCGCGACGCTCTTCGAGGGATTGACGACTATTCGCCAGTCATCAAACTACTCCCCGAGAGTGGTTACGGCGCGTTGGACTCTACGTTTGACGTGGAATCTGTTCTTTCTAGAGGCATATATTACTGTATCGTCAGCGTATAGCTCTACCTTGACCTCGGGGAGTAGACTAGAGGTAGGTCACGGACGTACAGGTTGAAAAGTCTAGGAGCCAGGATCGAACCTTGAGAGACGCCTGAGCGTACAGGGTTGGGCGTGGATAATTCAGAAACAACAACACATCTATCGTTGCCTAAATACTTAACGTAACCTAGTGTTGTGTTCCTGCGGTGAAAAAGGTTTACAGAGATCTTTGGGGAAGGGGGGTTCTAAGCCGGCAAGATAAATTTATTTGGAGATGTCTCTCTACTTTGGACAGTCCGACTGGTGGAATAATGTTACCCTACAGAAGATCTAATCCGCGAATTGACTGTATATTTAAAAGTGAAAGTCAATTATTGAGTAATATTGGTCTATAGATAGTAGGGCCTAAAACCACTATCCAGGAAATATGAACGTTAGACTCTTGCGTAAGTTGTCACATTTGTTACTGTTATCATACGAAATTATTTATAAAGTGAACGATGACGTCAGAGGACCAAAAAAGCGCGTTTTCTGGCGTATTTTTTACTTAAATTAAATAACGTTTTGAAATCATTTTTTATGGTGTATTCATGTTAAAAAAATATTCACAGATACTATTATCAACATATAAAGTGTTTAAAACAGTTTTCAAAAGTTGTCAACTCTCAGACCTTGTGTTGTGTTCCTACGGTCAGTAGAGTTCCCAGGCCTTTTGGGGTATAGTGGTTTAAATTTGGTAAAGCGCTAGTGATTAGCCATTCACTGTCAAGCGGGCCGTATGCTTGTTTGCCATCTTTTGTTGTATAAAAAAAAACCCCTTTCATTTAACTTACGTCGAAAAATTTAAATTTAGATAATTTAATCGCAAAATAACAGAACCGAAAATTATATTAATCATTGAAGAAATTACGGGAGTTTACATACTAAAGTTCAAACACACTACTGAGGAGAACATTAATGTTCATTAACCAATTATTTTTGTGATAAAGAAATTTCAGTGTCATTTTTCATTTATTTAAATTTCAAGTTTGCTAGTACCAAGATAAATATTAAAATCGTTTAATGAGATTTTTAATAAAAAAATCTCTTTATTAAACATTTAAAAATTAGCTTTGACTCTCAAAGGTAAGTAATACTGTTGCGATCTAATTAAAACGTATTATTTGATAATGAATTCTATTATCGAAACATCTGAAAGAATCTAAAATGTACTGTAAACATTGAGTAGGTATGTATTCGTGGGTAAAAAAAGATATGTTTTTTTTTCTTCTAAAAATAGGATACTTCCCCTTCTTTTTGAAAGATATCGGTTTTCCAAAAATAAATCAAGGCAACTATCTCATTTCGTTCCCTCGATTTAATTACATATATAAGCGAGCCGTGTTCCGACGTAATTCAGTTCTATATTGGATCACTATACCACAAACTAACTAAATACCTAAATGCTACCTAACTAACTAATTAAAACAACAATCGATAAAAAAAGAAAATTTTCAAGATAACAACTATAAATAAATAAAAAACAATCCGTCACGAGAAGCCGCGCCTGACAGATGTGAAACATTGAAATTATTTTGTATAAGTTATTTGCATAAAAGAACAGATTACGACAGGTATTAGATATGGCATAATGATAAGATAAAGCATTACAAATTTGTTCCATAAAATAATGACTGTTAATTACTTAAATATTAATTTTTATTAAATACAAAATATCAAAATTAAAAAAAAAATGAAATCGCGACAACTTAATTATTTTCATAATTGTATATTTATAATTTCATAATTCATAGTACATATATTCCATCATATAGCATGGCGATGCGTCGCTACGCCAACAATTAGATTTACCCTCGCCTATAGATGTTTCACCTCAAAAACAGAGACCGTAAGTACTACTACCGTGATAGTGTAGTGAACGTCTGAAAAGTGAGTTCATTCTACTTTTTAACCCTGATGAAGCGATGTGTAAATAACCTCTTTACCGCGGCGAACGGACTTATGAAGTATGATTAATTTAATTATATTTGTATTGACATCCCTTAGCCCAGCCTAGAATATGGTTTCAAAAATAAGATTTGGGTACATTGAACGCTAAGTAAAATGGGCGCGTGCGTCTGCCCACAACAAATGTGCTACGTCAACCAATACAGAGCGGGACCGCGCACCGAGGGCGCGAACGCGACGGAAACGATTCCCTCGTACTCTGTATAACCGACGGTGGATAACACGCTACGGTAACCAGCTGTCTGGAAACCAGTGCGTGCGAGCCCCTCTCACTACGTGCGACCGACCCTGCTCACACCCGAAACTACTAGGCGTGAAGAGGGCGATACATTAAGGTACACACACGCAGTGAGGTGCCCATGCCAAGTAATCTTCATACAAAAAATAATAACGCTACGTAATGTCAATTGACACACTAGACTTCGTCGTCTCTATCTCTTTGTCATCTATCCTTGTCGTTGAAAATTGAATTGTCTGAAATCAGTAACAGAGTACATAAGTTCATTTCAAACTTTTGTACAAGTATAATTTTGTTAATTAAAAGTTTACAGGGTTTACTTTGTAGTTAAAATAGAGTGAATTGTGTTTATTTTTAACATAAAACTTATTGTTTGTAATCATGTCGGATAAGTGCTGCGTTTACAACTGCATCAGCTCTAAGCCTGTAGTTTAACTTCACGCTTTTTCAAGAAGTGAGAAAAGATTTCAAACATGGTTAAAATTTATAAATGATCCTGCTTTAGTGAACCTTAATAAGAGCGAGATCATATCACGACGAAGAGTTTGCCGAAAACATTTTGAAGCAAAGTTTATTCGACAAAAACTGGCTAAAGGAATTCGGTTTGTTCTGACTCCTGATGCCTATCCTTCTTTATTTTCTGAACAGGAAATCGAAAGTGGCATACTTAATAGAAACGAAACGGTAGGTTCACAATATAATTGTTTAAAGTTAGGTTATGTTGATATTTATATTATAATAGTGCTGGGACATATTAGAGAATTACTGTGACTATCGATAATGAAAACTTATTAATTTGTTTGCTATTTTCATAAATGGAAATGGACCATGTTTAAAAGTATAACAGAAGCAGAATTATTGTTAATAAAGTATCTTCTGTACATGATAGTTTATTTTACCAGGGTCATGTGGTATATATTGTGTAAGTTTACGCTGTTTTTTGTTGGTCTCTCGATGTTATTGAAAGTATTTTTTTATGAATGCCTTAATATTCTAGTTTTAATAGTTATAAAAAAAAGTTAATTTTAATTTGTGCTCAATTACAAACACTCCCTTTTTATTTTATTTTTAAAAACCATACGGCTGTATGGCTGCGTAGTAAAAATTATGATTGTTTAAAAAAGGTTTTGTTTCGTATAGCATTCTCAGTAAGTTCTTTTTAAAAGTAACATGATTTTAGGCTGAAAATAAGGAACTCAATCACGTTGATAGTTCATTGATAACATATTTACTATACATTCACGCCTTAAATAAATAAAACAGTGCATCTCATTTCAGGAAGTAATATTAATTATAGTGATGATTAATGTGTGCCCGTTCATCTCCATGATCATACATATAACTTGGATTCGAGTTTGGAAATATCAAAACCTATAGGAGCGCAGTCTGAAGAACTTAATAACTCTGCCTCAAGTAAAGAGCAAATCATACATTTAATTCTATCGCATATTTTATGCATTACTAAATAATATGAACTTTGAATAAACAGTTCCGTTTCATCCCATTTTGAAATCTTATTAATTATACATTATATATAGCTTTTCCCCAAGTAATAAATTAGAAATAAAAATTTAAAGCTTACAGGACATTGCATATAATACAAATTTATATTAAGATAAGATCTTAATAAATAAAAACAATAATATTAGGGGACACTGATTAACGTACATTGTATATTTCAGAAATACCAGAACTTGGTAAAGACAAAGAACAGAGCAATATCTATACTAACTTGACAAATTTGGTAATAGGTCCATCGAATTCTCACCAGGATGATACACAGCCTCAGGTTGCCATAGGTACAATCGAGGTGATTAATTTAAAATATTTACAACTGATACTAGTATTTATACAAATGTATTAAAAATTGTATGTCACTGTTCTCTTTTTTTTTACATATTTACTTTTTTAGAAATTCCAACGAAAATAGAGAAATTCGCAAGAGTTACAGAAAATATTACGACTTTGACACCAAAATGTAAGAAAATATATACTAAATGTTTAAAATTGATGAACTCCAGGAGACAGCTTAATTTTCAAAGAAGGCTGCCAACCACTATATTATTTACTTTATAGGGGTATTTCAGGAGATCGTTATGTAGTTATGTGATTAAGAGACGTTTCATGTATTTAAGTTATATTTTTTTAATACTCCTTAATTATAGTCGATTAATGGTTATCGTGAAGTACTATACAATCGTCGCTGGTGTTATTTTCAAGTCATGTTTTTTGATAATTTTATGTTTATTATAAGATTTATTATTAAGATAAAAATATAATAGTTTATAATATTAAATATAAAAATAAAGATATAATATAACATTAACATTAACATTAAATATTACTATATAAATAGCTGATTATTATTTCGCTTATAGCCGGTATATATTTCCTGACAAAAATTCAATTGTTTTAGTGTAACTTAACTTTTAAACAGAGTCTGGCCGTGCTATAACATTGCAGCAATAAAAAACTGGTCAATTATATACTTGGACACGGACAAAAAAAAAATTTTAAGTGTAAAGATTATCTTTTTGTATCATAAAATATGTTAATGTGCAAGTTTTGTAAATATGTCAAATTTTTATTGCTCAGAGATATCATAGTCAGATTTATTTCTTTTATCGATAAATATTTATATAAGTGACCCTATCTCTACATCCGTTTAATAATGTTGCTAGTATATCAAACTTAGGTCGGAAGTATATTTTCGAATGGTATCATTTAAAAATGGCGTTGGCTAGTGTATCAGTTCTGCCCCCCGTACCTCATTCCTAACGTTATTCCCCTCGCCTTTAAGTTTCCCGTCTGTACTTGTGCATCTAATAGTCTGTGGAGGTGCCTGCTGGTAGGCGCGGCGCTGACGTAGCACGGAGCGGAGAGGACTGGGTCGCTGGCGGGTTGAACACTTGTGAAGATGCAAATGACACACAGATACCACAATAAAATTCGCTGTAATGGCGTCTCTATCTGTACTGCTTTTTACCAAATATGGGCATGGCCCGTTAACCGCGGTGACGCGTCGCGGTTGCACTATTGCTGTCCCTATCTACATTATTATTATTATTTGTATGCAATATCTAATAAATCGTTAATATCTCTAATTATAATTATTCAATGACTATAAAAACTGTTTCACATTATTGTAGACACAAATATCTATACAAAAACACTAATTTCAACATTATAGGTTGGTAAACATTGTAGATACAGAGCGTTAAACATTACAACTTTAAAACGGCTTAAAACATATTGTATACACACTATTCGACGTTACAAACATTAGAGAAACATACATAGCAAGCTAATTAACTTATATAACATAAAACATCACACATAACTTCTATATAACACGGATTATCGACGATACATGAGTTCAGTACTTTAATTGATTATTTCTATGACATTGCAAGCATTTTTATAACTTATTTACTATTCTTATTTACCTACACGTTATAGTATTACATTCAAAACATTAGATTTATGATTGTTCATATAATTATTGATCCCTACAACTTATATCTACAATTACTATTTTTGTATCATCACGCTTAGGCCTATGCGTCGCTAACACTAAGTATGCCCCACTAACCTTTGAATCCAGCAACCCAGAATACTTCTGCTCTGCTAGTCTTCAGCAAAACATTCTAAAAATGGTTATGATTCAGTTCTTTTTTTTTTTGAAAGGTAACTTGATCAACAATGTTTGATGACACGGTGATCCGTTTGAACATATATCGGCATGTGAGCATCTTGCACGGGGCTTATCAACTCAAAATTTGGTACTCTGTTCCTTCAATGACATTGGAAGAATATGGTAACCTTGACCTGATACTGCAGCATTATCTGGAATCTACCCAACTCCTCACCAACTCACAGTAGAGTACAGAAGAGTAGTAATAGAGTAGAGGTATCGTGCTTGGGCTCATTGGAATGATCTCAATGAATCCGAATTTTAGGTTGGTGGTTTTAAATCGTTTAAATTTATCTTGTTTGTTATTGAGTACTAATAAATTATTTTCGTTAAAACAAAAATTATTTTATTGCACAAGTTTATAATAACTAGCGATCACCCTAAGCTCGAAATTCGACCAGCGATTTTGTGATCATAGACCATTTTCTGTTTGACATTTACAGTATTCATAAACAATGAGTATTATCTACATTACTTGCTGTCACTTTTAGTTGAATGATAATGTCAATATTTTGGGAGGTCTAAGTTTATTGGCACTGGTCGTTTTGGGATTCGCATTATTAATTTATTTTATTTAATATAGTAGTAACATATATTATAGATAAATTTAAGCTTTCTGCACTCCTTCTCCATATAAACTTTAACCATGTCAAATCTCACAGTCTTCCGTGCACGCAATACGCTTAAGATGCTGCCGAAAGCTTTTGTTTCACGTATTAATATATATATATCAGAAATCTATATTACTTAGTATTAATCGATTCTCTTGCTATAATTATTGTTAAATTTCCATGTCATTTAATATCGTTGTATTCCGTCCGCTTGTGGCTTGTTTGCCAAGCGAAAATTATTTCACTTGAGGTTGCAGACGTAAATAGGTCTGTCGGGCGGCCCATTCAAGCAATAGGCCTTTGCGTTGTTGACAGGTTATTTAATTAGCAAAACGATGACATTTGCGTTCATGATCGATCTGGGACATCCCTCGGCCACATTTGCGATAAGTGTAAATACATACAGGTGAACGGATGACGGTGAGGTGATCCAGGTGAGGACAGCTCGTGAGTCCTCAAACGTTTTTTTTATTTTTAATATAGCATTAGCTGTGACCCTCATATTCACCCGTGTTAATTTTATCCGACAAACACCGTGCCACCAACGCACCCATGTAGTCTATCATAATGGTTCTTTCCGCAAGTACAAATTATTTAATTTTTCATTATCTCCTAAACTATGTGTCCAAATAGCATACTCTAAACAGCAAAATTTTCCTTCACAAAATTGTCTTTATGATGAAGTAACTTTTGTTTGTAAGGATTAATATGCTATGTCTAAAAATAATGCTTATAAATCACTTTTTAATTTTGAATAAATCATTGTCACAAAATACCTTATTATATAGTAAAACTGAAACCGGGCTAGCATGAGACTGGTTAAACAATGGAGTAATGACTGTGGGAAATTTACAAAGTATTAGAAGCTGACGCAGATGCACAGAATGTTAATGGATTTGAAAGTAATCTAATACGTGGCGAAACGAGACGATGATGTTCAGGGGTAGGTAGACCGTTAATCGAAATGGAATGGGACATTAAAATAAATTTAAGATGAAAACTAAAACATCGTGATGAATACAGCATATTTTAGTGACAACCTCCTCAAACACCTCATGATAATAATTTGTCACCGGGCATTTATCATTGTATTCTAGTACTTAAGAACTCTTTTTTTTTTTTTAAATACCAGGACGCCGGCAGACGAGCGTACGCTCCATCTGATGGTGGCAGCTAACAGCAACTCATAAATGCTTACAACACTAGAGGCATCACAAGTGCGTTGGAGACTCTTTACTCTCAAGAATAAAAAGAAATAAGACTTCTCTCTTTGTCTAAACAAGTTGTATCATCACTTTACTGTAAAACATATAGATTATACAAAAAAGAAAGAATTATAACTTATTTCAGCGTAACTAGCCTAAAAATGACTAAAACTATTATCCCGCGTGCCATCGAGGATAATAATGTAAATTAAATTTAATTAAAAAAAAAGTGTAGACTAATTTGAGGATGTATCAATAAGCATTATTTTAATCAAGCTATGTCGCACTTCCGCCGTGTAGCATGATGCGGCGTAGCACTCAATTTTTATCCTTTACTGAACACGCCACAATAATTATCACATAAAAAAAGAAGTCATCCCAAGAAAATGTAATATGTAATTCGCAGAACGTAAATAATTATAAATCCTTCGAGAGTTTTACGAGAAAGAAATGGCAAACTGTCTGTCAGTTAATCTCGCGGCTGTAATCTCTCACTCGGAAACATATCAAGGAGATCAAAGCACTCGACCTGCGTAATATAAAACGTGGCTCGGATATTTTGTGAAAGAAATAAGATATATAATCATGTTTCAGAAAATATTATTTATATTTCTTCATACTAAAGTTGCTTTTCAGAGATCCGATAAGTAAAAATTATAATTTTTGGGGGGAAAATATGTTATTGGTTAACTTGGAAAATAAAAATTTTACTTGAGTGGTAGAACACGAGAATTGTGCCCGTTTGGATTGCAACCACCATACACCATGTGTTACAAACGCCATAATGGCACATTTAAGCTTGTTTCGTTCTGGGATCGGACAGTGTACACCACCATGCGTGGTGGTAAGCGAGTCATAATGATTCTCTTTTGGTTTATCGTGTCTTGAAATCAGCATACCCAGATACCACTGCCATTGCTCATATTACTGATGTAAATTCAACTGAACTGACATACCAAAGCAAATAATATATACCTATACAATGGAATTCTAAATATCTTCGGGCGAGGTCAACTTCAAGCAATTATTAAATTGTTTTATCTTACAGAAGTATTATAACGTCTGTTGAATAAATTTGTGAGTGAATCCGTATATATTTGTTATATAGTTGTCTCGTTTTATTTTATAAGGATTTTTACCACGATTATTTAAATAGACTAGCGATCGCCCTAAGGTCGAAATTCGACTAGCGACTTTTTGATCATAGACTATTTTCTGTTTGACAGTGACAGTATTCATAAACAAGCAATGAGTATTATCTGGAAGTTTTTGGCGGGATCTTGAAGTGACATGTTGTGGTTTTTATTTTTGATTCATTAACTTAGGTTTTTGACCCTATATTATGTAATATTGGTGGCGTTTTACGTGATATAGTTTGGTTTTTGTGCATAAGTGAAGTGGATTATAAATATAAGCTGAAAGCATTCATTCTGAGATCGCACAAAATCTTCCTAGAAAGTTCTAACAAGAGAGCCACCATCTTGTTAGGATACTGAATCGTCATAACACTTGACACTATAATTCACTCGATAACGGCAGTAATGGTCTTCATTAAAGAGGATCGGTTGCCAAGTTAGGAAGAAGAAGAAGATGAGTATTATCTGCATCACTTGCTGTCAATTTTCGTTGAGTAACAATGTCAATATTTTGGGGGGTCTAAGTTCAATGGCACTGGTTGGTTTAGGATTCGCAGTATTAATTTAAAATATCAGTGACAGATATTATAAGTAAATTTTAGCTTTCTGCACTCCTTCTCCATATAAACTTTAACCATGCCAAATGTCACAGTCTTCCGTGTACGTAATACGCTTAAAAAGGTACCGAAAGCTTTTGCTTGACATATTAATATATAGATAAAAAGATCCTATGTTCTATTCCACGATTTTGAAGCAATGATGACCCAGTGGTAAGCTTTTACGACGGATCGTTGTGAGTTCAAATCCCTGCAATAAGCCTGAGCTTTCAGTGAAGGAAAACATCGTGATGAACTGTAGGCATTTTCAATGCCCATCTGAGTGGTTACCATCCCTCAAATTAAAAATCTGTCACCAAGTACCTATAAGTGTATTCCACCAGCTACACTTGAGTGCCAGTTCCCCCACTTTTACCCATTTTGGGTCTCATCCTCGCTTAATATCGGTTGAAATTTTAGCCATTACGCAAAACCTATAAAAAAAAAAATCGACTGCTATCCAAAATTAGATCAAAATTCCGTCCAGCCATTCAAGCGTGATTGACGAATAAAATTAATAAACCAAGAAGAAACTAAACTGGTGGAAAATAATTGTAAACCATAAAAAATTAATACAACAAGTCAATATTTTACAAGAAATAAAACCAACTTTAATGATTTTGAAGAGTTCCCTGATGTGTCTTTGAGGTTGAGGGCCCAATGCCAATGAAATTAAAATGAGATCACCTTTGAAGTATCCCCTATTAAACAAAAAAGAATCATCCAAATCAGTTCATAATCAAGGCAGTTATGGCTGAACATCTATAAATATACATTCGAACTGAGGTAGACACCGACTTTTTTGGAAATGGGTTAAAAAAGGTATGCTTAAATTGTATGCCAGTGTAAGTATATCATCTACATAAGCGCTGTGGGGTGGATATACATTACTGTAAAAAATGGCACACAGGCTTGCGAATGGGCCGCATCAAGTTAAACGACACACATCCTGCCAACGAGATCCTAATAGACTTGCGTATCTTTAATGTTCAAATATTAAAACGTTGTTTTTACTTTTAAAGTAGGTACCTACATTTCCTTTATTTTGTATTTCGACTGATAACGAGAAATGAGTTTTACTTCAAAGTATATATTTTTATGACTATCATGATAATAAAAATGTTTTACCATTTGAAAAAGGCTCGGTATGAAGTTATAAGAACTACCATTGCCTTATTTTGACTTCAAATATTTAAATATAAAGCATTAAAGGAGAAAGAATAAAAGCAGTAACTTTTAATTGTATACATGATAGTATTTGAACAAAATCCCAGGAGGATGGTAAGACATAAAATATACAAAATGGGTGCATTAAATCTAATAATTATAACAAATTAGACGGCATGGAGTTTTCCTCTGTCCTCTCGGCTACATAAGTTACACAAGTATATAAGGTACTCAAGTTTTACGTAAAACCAGTTTTCTTAGTACGCTTAATGTTAGGTAATCTTTCATGAATTTCCAATTTCCTTTATTTGACTCTATATTGTGTTATCCATACTAATATTATAAATGCGAAAGTAACTCTGTCTGTCTGTTACGTTTTCACGCCTAAACCGCTTAACCAATTTTGATGAATTTTGGTACAGAGATAGATTGGACCTTAAGAAAGGACACAGTCTACTCTTTGTATCGAAAATAAAACCTTAAGGATAGAAAATAGTGGATGAAAGTTTGTAAGATCAAAATATGGGAACAACAAAGCGCATGCGCGGTAATGTCGGTTGCCACGCCAACCAGTTTGTTGATTTATTATGCGCATGTGAAGTAATTTTGAAATGACCTCCTTGTCAATGGCAACTGGTTTGTTGATTTATTGACATTGTTATATTTTATAAGAAATATATTGTATTTCTATTACTTACCTATGAAATCATAGTCCAATATTATTTTTAAGATAGGCTGAAGTATTTTTAAACTCTTTAACTACGCAGTACGGCATAATTACTGTTTTATTTTTATGATAGAAATATGACATGCGCTGTCAATCGCGGCTCGTGATAGCTTATTCATTCTAAAAGATATACCATTTGTAAATTATCTGGATTATACAGTTTTGCTACAAGTGAATTATTTTATTGTGTTATTTATTTATTTATTTATTTATTTGAACACTTACATAATAAACACTAAAACAAGTAAAGAAACATAGACAAAGAACATTGCTTAGTGCTACTATAATTAAAAGTGTAGACTACATGATAAATAGAATATAGCGAGTAACAAGAAACAGACGAGAGATCAAATTAAAGGTAATAAACAACATAAATTCTAATAAATAATAAACTACTGGATCAAAATTATTCTTCTAAGTGAGCGAAATATTTTTTGATTGCCGGAACGTCGTCATTTAAAATGTCTAGCTTGTTAGATTTATGGAGTATGTTAACAAGTCTTGTTATTCGCGCTGTGGGAGCATTATACCCCAAGTTTGAAACAACTCCTTCTGTTGCAAACAGATTAAAACTAGCTGGCCTTGGCAATTTTCTTGGAACAGTAAATGATAAAGACGATAAAAGATTCGGTGCCTCTATGGAGCCTTTAATCAACTTGGTGAGAAAAACAACGTCTAGCATGCGTCTTCGATTAGTTAATGTATTAGTATGTATGTTATTCCACATATGTTGAAAATAAAACTTGGGTGAAAGTTTGTATTAAAAACCCGTCATATATCTACTCTGTGGCATGAATAGGCGTGGCATAATACTTGGTATCTAAATCACCACAAATCGTGGATAATATATCATGTGGTACCTTTTATGCTGCCGCTGTAAGATGAAGTTGATGATAATTATATGATTAATTCACACACATTCACTTAGTCTTTATCACTTATGTGTCTATATGAGCTAAACAAGGAACTAAGATAACAAAGTTACGCCGGCGCACACTTCTCATATGTTCTAGATTAGAACAAGTTTAAAGTTATGACCAATGCTTACGCATGCACTTTTACTGACAGTTCAGCTGAGTTTTTTTTTTGTCATGGCCACCGGATACACTCCTTTAAGCGTAATCTCGTACTACACTGCTATTACATCGCGTCAGATCAACTGCTAGCGCGATCAATACTTTATTATTCGTATCTTGTACACATTACATAGAGACCATGAAAGAAAAGTCATGCTTTGTATAATTTTATCTCTGAGATTTGTATTAAATCTGAAAGCAGTCTATCATTTTACAAGATTACTCCCTATAAACGTACAAACAAAGGACCCTTTTATTACACCCCTTCATTGCCTTAATTATAAAATCGCTTTATCTTACCGGTTATTTAAACACGCCATCCTTAAACAAGTTTTGCCTGATATTAACTACGGAAAGTAAACTCAGAAGTGTTGATGTAAAGAATTAGTTAAATTATTTTCAATAATTTCCTTTTAACTTATGTATACCCACTGCTCTGCTAAAGCTATATTCATAACTACCCATGTGCACGCGGCTCCGCACGCGTTTGTTACTACGCAGTAGTTATTTAAATCCCGTAATTTTATTTTTAATTCTATTGTTGGCAATTAATATGCCGTATCAATTGGGGAGTGGCATGTATTTCCCATTTATACTTTGCATAAAAATTGGTTCGAAACAATTCTTGTATTCTACGATTTTTAATGTATTATTAACAATTATAATAACCTCTTAATAAAGTTATGGTATGCTGTGTGCTTCCCGTCTACAAAATTTGGTCATAAAATTTAATTTTATGAACTTATTTTTTTTGTATTTCTAGAAATATTATTTATTATCAATTTTCATAGCCCATCAATTATTTAATTAGTTATACTTTCCGTGTACAAAAATTTCATCCAAATAGGATTACTGTTAATGAAATTTTAAATAATTGTAATTTTTTTTTTTTTGATTCCTAAAATTGTTATTTATAATTCTCATAGATCTCATTCATGGAATGGCTTAAACTTTCCGTGTAGAAAATTTCATCAAAATCGGTCAAGAATTAACGAAAATCGATGCTTTTGAATATTATGTTTCTAACGTTTTCTAAAAGTAATATTGAAATTTCTTATACCCTATCTATCAATTGACCAAAATTTCGTAAGAATCGGTCAATTTATTTTACTTTCATAATTTTTCTGGCACACCCAACAACAACTTCCGTACATGAGTGTTGGAACGAATACTTCTCTATATACAGCCAGACGAGCTTTCGTAGAAGTTCCCTGGCTGTTCAGAACGATGTGCAACTCCCAAATCATCACATTATCGGAATTTACTCTCCTTTCTAAATCACTTACTTTCCATCCCTAGTAAACCATATTCACACCATACATATAATGAAACCCGTCGAGTCCCTTTTTTCGTCGCATCACCTTTATCGATCTGTCGGAATCATCTAAAATATACACGATGTAATGTTCTGAATCAACAAACACTTAAATTATAATAAAATACTTGATTCCATCAACAATAGTGTATTAATTGTTAAATTTAAATTATTTGATTGTAATATTGAGCCTATCCCATTCAAGCGTGGTACCGCTTCGAGAAATAACCTAAGTAGTTGTATTGAAAACAATTAAATTACGTCACCCGAAAGTGGCTTGATAAATATTGCTTTGCTAACAACGTATATTACATTCATATAATTCTTTATTCAAATAATCTCCCACACGAAGAAGCAATGATAGTTTGTTGGTAGCGTATCTGGATTCCGCGTCGATCGAAGTGTGTTCAAATCACTGCAATGAACCTAAACTATCGATGAAGGAAAACATCGTGATGAAATTATAGCATGGTGGTAGTTCATTTCTAATGCCCGTCTGGCTAGCTACAACCCTCAAGTTAATAATCTGTCGCCAAATACCTATAGGTGTGTTCCGGCAGCCACACTTGAGTGCCAGTCTTCCACTAGGCTAGGATGTTACCATTTTGGGTTACATCGCCACTTAGGATCAGGTGAGATTGAGACGAAACATTACAAAAATAAAAAAATAAATAAAAGAAATAACACGAGACCATTATTCTAAGTGGTACAGGATATTTTTTCTGCTATACTATTTACTACATTCACTACATTATTTTGGTATAAAAAACCTATTTTAGATAGAACAATCCGATTTCTATCTACTTTTGCCTAATCCAAGTTCTAATATACACATTGTGGTATACGCGTCGAAAATTACAGACACCACACGCAAAGTTTATTTGTTGATAGTAAATATATGTAGGCCTAGAGATCAGTCACGTGGAATATCCCCGACCGTCTCTGCGGGTTCTAAACAATTAAACGGGTGACCGTAAATTGTCTAGAACAGTGGTTCCTAATCTATGACTCGAACGTATATACAAATACTTAAAAACAAATAAAACGAAACAGTTGCTAGATTAGAATAAAGAAAGACATTTAAAAACATATTGATGCTAAATATCAATCATGCAATTAACCCGCAAAAAGCAAATTATTCACCAGAGTAGAAAATCATTACTACATATCTGAATTAAAATGTCTGAGCGTTTCTGTTGGATAAATCACATTTAGTTGCCAGTTTTGACGAAGAAAAACTCAGGATACTTGACACCTACAAAATTAACTTTTATCTCATTAATTTATTGTGGCAACAATGTTCGTGCAAGTACTTGCACGAAGGAAAAAGGCAATTGGAATTATTCCAACTAAATTATAATTAATAATTAAGAGAGGGATCAGGGGTAAAATAAAATGACTGAGATTATCCAATCAAATGGTACCATTTCAAAACGGTTTGGTTTCATTACACTTTGACAGTACAGTGAAAGTTCGTAACCGTGACTACAATCTTCATTCTTGAACACAAGTTCACTACTATTTAATATTCCCGTAATCTCTCTGAAAAATAAGTCAATTCGTTAAAAATATATGTACGAGTATTTCGTTGGTACAAAAATCATAAATAAGTAACTCTTCATAAAATAATATGTATACATCACCATCACAAAATCGGTAGTACATACCAAGACAAAATAATAGCTCTCATAATTGAAAGTTTGAGAATTACTGGTCTAAAGGTAGATTCGCACGGCAAGGACGTAGATTACAATATCGATATGAGACAGACTTTAAAGGGAGATTTACACAGAACATCTTTTATCAACACTCTGGATTACTTGTATATGTACAAAATCACTGTTTATTTTTGTCATGTTTTATAGTGAAGAAGAAAAATAAATGCATATACAATCGCCTTTATGATCTTGAACTTAAGGCTTCTGACTAGATTCGTAAATATAGTCTTTTAACTGACTTCAAAGAATGGGGGAGGTTCAAAATTCGATTCAAATTTTTTCCATGGATGTTCAAGAATAACTTCTTTGTTTTCGAACCGATTTTAATGATTTTTTTTTTTGGAAAGAGAATACCTCAAGGTTAGTACCATTTTAATTTCATTGCCATTGGACTTTTGACTTTCCTTCAACTCCACAAAAACATTGCGATTGGTTTCCTTATTTTTTTTAAATTGTTTTAATTCTCATTTAGGCATAAAAATATGTTGTCTGGAAAATCTGCGAACAATTTTGCTATTTCAGATTCGGTTAGCTAATCTAGAATTAGCTACAACTTTACCACCTTTGGGTTTAAGTACCACATAAACATGGAATATAATCAAATATTAGACTAAACCACCATAAAATAAACATAAACATACGCCAGGGATAATAGACTTTACGTTACCGTACACACAAATGAAATATAGTAGTAGGTCACTTGAGCACACATAAATTTATTATGGATCCTAAACAATTACACAAAGTCCCATCTAATTGTATGCGGGTTGAGCCCAGCACATATATGTTTATCGTATCCAGTTTAATGATCAATGTATGTATTACATATATAACTACTAAATCTAATAATATTCTGTAAGGACATTTTAACTGTAGAGAAAAATTAATCGTAATAACAACGTTTGAATTCAATAATGCCATATTGTGACTACGTGACTAATTAATATTTTCTTATTTCTGGGTAACCAAGGAAGTTCACTTAATAATACAAACTAGCGGTCGCCCAGTGATCGAAATTCGACCAGCGATTTTTTAATCATAGACTATTTTCTGTTTGACATTTTCAGTATGGACCTAAACGATGACTATTGTATCACTTTCTGTCACTTTTCATTAAATAGCAATGTCAATATTTTTGGGGGTCTAATTTCAATGGCATTGTAAGGTGATTCGCAATAATAAATTTGTTTAATTTAATATATTAGTAAAAGATATTAGATATATTTTAGCTTTTTTGCTTTAATGCTAGAAATAAACACAAATTGATTATTCCGTGTTTTAGACTTAAGTAAGACCAATACAAGCTTTTATGGTAATTGTGATAAGTTCTTTCTTAAGATTCCTAAGCATATTACTGATTTACCGGACAACGGGTTCAGAAATCATGTTAAGCCGGTTTTACTGGCAAAAAGTTATTAAAGTGTGAATCATTACGTGATTGATAGCAGTTTGAAAATGACTCCCTTTCTGTTTATTTACGTTTTACAGTTTTTGTGTTTTACAGGTTGCATTTTGGAGAGTGTGCACAGGAATTGCACGATTTAATTCCGCCCAATCCGTTCCACCATAGGACAACTAGACGCCGTGAGGGATTCCACCCTTATTTCGTTGAAATTTTGCTCATTTGCACGAAGCGTTACGCTTCGTCATTCATTATGGGAACGGCAAAGGAGTGGAATTCACTCCCGTCATCTGTTTTCCCATCCACCTATAACTTGGAAGTCTTCAAGCGAAGAGTGAATAGGCATTTAATAGGTAAGCGCGATACATCGTCGGCCTCATGTTTACTTAGATCGAGGCCAAGTGCACACCTGTATTGCATAAAAAATAATAATTAAAATGAATGTGAATTTTAAGTGATTTTTGTGAGGAGCGTATTTGAAAAATTATTTATGCATTTTCAGGCTATTTATTAGAATGGTTATATAACTTCACGCGTAGCTCTAACCGGGTCGTACACTTAACGAGCGGAGCAGTCACTATGAACATCAAACGATCTGGCAAGCTCTAGGCAAGTAGGCAGAAGGCAACGATAACCTACACAGGTGCGCTAACAACAGGGTGGTGAAAATTTGCTCAAATAAATTTAATACGGATGATACCGGGAGCACAGGTAGTTTAACATAAAATAAACTGAACGACCCGTTCGAACCTTTTTTTACATTACAAAGAAATCCCCTTTCAATAAGTAACAACCGGAAACAAATCAAATCTACCATCTATAAATTCGTATTGGTTATCGAATCATGCGGGTATTTGGACGGATTATTGTGAAAAATACTCCGTGATCGAATTCAATACCATGTGATCCGAATATTGTAAATTGGAAATGTTTGTACCTCTTAATCGTTTTCTTCTCTCTTAAATATTATAAATGTAATTAAATGTTCTGCAAGAATTAAAAGTTGCATGTGTAATTAAAAAACCTTTAAAAAATACGGAGTTTGTTCTTCCATTTCATACAGGAATGAACTGGCTAAGCCACACTATACGGTTTTCAGTAGTATGTTATTTAGAGTAAATAACACATTTCTCATTTATCTGCTGATGCAATTAAGTGTATATTTATAACAAAGAACTGGTTATAATATCTTGCTTATCAGGAAACTGGAACTTTATTAAAAATTGTAACTTAACTTATTCCAACAAATATATTTCACTAAAATTTGCTATAAATGCATCTGCAGACATAAGAAATTATACATAAATAATACACATAATCATGCAACCAATTTTATTAATCCTAATTTTATTTGTAATCTAATAAAAATGAAACCGTGGAAGGAACCAACTGCCAAAATACAGGTTAACCTTGTGTAGTAGTTGGGAACACTTATTCTGTATTTTTTCTTTTATACTAGATAAATATTTTAGACTTTTTTTTACATTATTTAATGATTGGTGTTTAAGCATGGTTGCTTTATTATATACTTTATAATTTAATCCCAAATTCAATTATTTAGTTTTTTAATTTGCCTTAATATTTTTATAATATTTTCTATTTCATTAATTATTTTCTAAATATATTTTGTCCGAAGAAATACAGACACATTATTTTGGAACACCCTTGCATCCTTGCACTCAGCATCAAAATGCTGACATATGAAAAGAAGTAGCTCACCTATCTTATTCAAAATCAATTGTTTATTGAATCACTCTGTATAGAACATTGTGATCTTTTTGTGAGGCTTTGAAGATGATTTCTTTTTCTTCCGTGTTGCATCTTAGATCTCTCTATGTAGATAGTCGTATTAAAAAAAAAAATGAAACTTAGCATATAGTTTTTTTCTATTCTGTGTCAATAAAGCAGGCGATAGCTGGTATACAACAATTTGTAAGAAAGCTAAGGTGAATTCTTCACTAAAACTATAGTAGAGGGGGGGGGGGTATGAAAGATTCTGTAAGATAATTTCTCTGAGTGTTCAAATTCATATATTTCAAGCGAAGTGGAAAATTATCCGTTACGGGATCAAAGAAAATTGAAAAAGATAGTAGCTCTCCATCAGTAAAATATGTTCTTGAATTGAGTAAAGAGTTAGAGTTTATATTTTACATTCTAAAAATATATTTACAAATTACACATCTTTATAAAAGAAGTGCCTAGTATAGATAACATTAATCTATGAACCTATAGTAATATTGAATGTAAAAGGTCCCAAAAAGTAAAGATTTTCTGATCAAAATTGCAAAATTCTCTCGACATATTTGTAAATTTTTCGACCTTTGTAAAGACATGAAAATTTGGTTTTTTTAGATAAATACCTACGTTTTAATTTACATTAAGTGTACACATTGTATACTAACTGAAATTTGTGACTATGTTCATGTAAAAATGCTTTTGATATTTTGTTTATACTACATGTCTCATTTAGTGGGTTATCGTTTATGGTTTTGAATTGTAATTTTATCTTTTTTGCTTAGTTATTATTAAAAGCGTGATGTTATTAAGCATATATCCTTTCTTGGGTACTATCCCATATTAATTTGAAAATTACATTGAAGCTAGTTTCGTAGTTTGCAATTGATGCGTTATCTGACGTGGAATGTTTTATTTCATTATATAAGTACAAACTTTTGCCCACAACGTCGTTTCTGTAGTCTTCGGAATTAAATGAGATGCGCATGACCTATTTTAAGGTAGTTGAACTAAGTTAGAAACCGTTACTCAACAAAATTTCATCGCAGTCGGATGAATAGTATAAAAAAGCAAAGGGGACAAACAAAAAAGGAGCATTATATATAGAATGTATTTCCTATGTAAAACATCCCTGGAGTCCCAATATTTAACGCCCTAAGGGGATGAATCTTTAAAAGTTCATTTTAGTGCTTACCAAGGTTATATGTAGTTATGTTCTGAGCAAAATTTAGTGCTTCTTTACTTAGGTGCCACAGCGTTGTATGCTAGTCTCAAGAATTGAATTAGCTTCCTATCAACAACTAATTAGCCAACTCCTCCATTCCTTCAAACATTCGCTACGTAGGTTCCACTTGGTGCAGCTGAATTATTACTTGATTTTGTTTACTAAACATTATGCACACCTTGAATATACCTTTCTGTTGCTCACCTGGAAGACTGGTAGAGGATGCTTTTTAGCATTAAGCCCTCCAATTATACAATTATGTGCAATAAATAATTAAATTAATTAAATATAATATACAGAGTTGTATTATATATACACATTATTCATTAGTACAAATAGATCGAGAATATCAAGCGAAACGATTAAATTTTATACAAAAAACGCCTGTACCCTTACAATTCAAACTCTAATATCTGCCTCCGAGTATTTCGAATTGTCGTTTGATTTATGTTCCCTCCCGGAGTGACAAGGGATTAAAACTTTTACTTTGAGCTACAGTTGTAATCACTCGTAGACCCTTTTCATCCCTATTATTAGGCAAATACTGTTAAATTCTTACATGTTTTAGTGGAAATCAGGTCCGTCATAAACTACAAAGGATTCGGTTTCTGATATGAAATAAATTAAATATTATCTTGTATTTCATTTGGCTTGTTTAATGAGAGGTATTCACTGATTTTTTCAATGGTTTAATCGGAAGTTTGCTAGAATTAGTGGTCAAAGCGTCGTTAGCATCTACCTAATGCATATAGGGGGTCTAAATAATGGGTGTATATACGCCACCGGTACCGTCCTACGTTAATTGGCCTTTAAGAATATTTAAACAGCCAATTTAAAATAAATGATAACAACTATGAAAAGTTCAGAAATAACAGCTTCTCGTGTAATGAGGAGAGATAAAGGTCATATAACTAAAAGTCAAGTGTAAAAGTGAACACATAGATAAAACAGAATAGAGGAAAACTGAAGGAGGTATGGATACTTTTATTTTATGATAGCTCGGTACATTGACGATATTGTCCTTGATGGTAAGCACAGTACAATCCAAATACAACGGCGACTACCGAAACATCGAAATCCATCGGTGGTCGGTTCCTAAGCAGCTGAAGCGGCTTGATGTATTCAGTAACGTCTACATCATTAATAATGCGTACAGCCCGTCTCTGCAACTTGTCCAGAGCATCGAGGAGGCATTTTGCGGATCCATCCCAGACATGCGAACAGTATTCCATACACGGCCGCACTTGTTCCTTGTAAAGAATAGACAGTACAGATAATTTTTGTGAGGAAATATGTGTGTATAAAATGTATGAATACTGTAATACCAATTGATAGAAGACAATGGAAGAAGAAAGCGTATTGTGCTGTTCAATCTTAAGTGGCATATGGATATAAACAGAAGAAAAGGAAACAATGATCTCTTCTCTGCAATTGCAGTACCGTGGGAATCAAATATGCAAATTAGTCTTGCGGTTTCAATTCACGTTGCCCGAGTCTCTGAGCAATGGAATGCCTTGTATAAGTGCATTGGTCCAGCTAAATTGTCCTCAACTATTTAATTTTCTGACTCGTTTCTCCGTCAGCCATTTTAATTCGGGTATTGTTCGAGAACGTCGTTTGAAAGTATTTGAATTTATTTTGAAGTATTTCTAAAATATTATTTTTAACTAACTATTTATATTATTAACTTCAAAATAGTGAAAACTAACATACGCACTGTTATAGATGACTGAGATGGGTTTTTGAAAAATCCTATGTCGACTCATCCGCAAAATGCACCTTCGTACCCACTTACTTCGTACTGCTCTCGCTGAACGATGGAAAAATTTGTGATTTACTAATCTGGTTACACTAACCTCCAGATTTTCTACTTAACCACGTCACTTCTTGAATCATCATCGCCACTAATATGAAGATTTATAAACCAAAAGGTGCCTTATCCTTTGCCTTAACCAAAAAACTGTCAAGTGGCTGTGCCTAGACACAGAGACGAGCCGAAATTCAGGTGAATGGACTTTTGCCTTATTTGTAAGGATTTCGAATACTTCCACCATATTTTTATTGATGAAATAACGCGAAATATAGTTCACTAAAACCGCGTCTCACCATTTTTTGTCTTTCGACAACCACGTCTATCAGGATTTTGTTGGCACAGAAGGAAGCTCCGATCAAAACTGAATATATATTCGTAGTTTTATTTGTCTCATCGTTGACTTATGATTATTTAGGGCTTGTTCTTTTAAATAAAATTAATTGTAATTCTACTCCATTATATTTAACTATCCATCCATTATTAGACGAGACCAAAAAATTGTTATTCAAATATTGCGTAAAAAAATTCCGAGTTATATCGAACCGTTTGTAAATATAATACAAGGTGTCCAGAAAGGGTATCGGGTATTTGTTTTCGCGCCATATTCGAAACGGGGCGTCTAAAGGGTGCGGGGAGGGGTTCGTGGCGTCCGCCATTTTGTGGAGTTTTAGTCACGATGGAACAGTACTCGGGGACGCATCGCGCATTTTGCGTACGAGCGTATTATCGTAATGGTGATTCAATAGTGACTGCTCAACGTCTCTATCGTGCGGAATATCGTACACGCCACGCGCCAAGTGACGATAGCATTAGGAAATGGATCAGGATGTTCGAGAATACAGGTGCGACAGTTAAAATTCAAAACTCTGGTCGTCCTCGTTCAGTTCGCGATGAAGAAACAATTGAAGAAGTTGAGGCGTCGGTTCGTCAAAATCCGTCTTTATCCATCCGAAAGCGAAGCCAAGCGTTGAACATCAAAAAATCGTCTTTACATTCGATTTTAAAGAAAGACTTACATCTAAAAGCCTATAAAATTCAATTGGTTCAAGAATTGAAGGATACGGACTATGCTAATCGACTGAATTTTGCGAACGAAATGCTGCAGCGATTTAACAACTTTAACAACATACTGTTCAGTGACGAAGCAAATTTTCACCTGAATGGTCATGTTAATAAGCAGAATTGTCGGTACTGGGCAGTGGAGAATCCGAGACGAAAGCATGAACGACCCCTGCATAGCCCAAAGGTCGTTGTTTGGGCCGCTATGTCTGCTAAAGGCATAATTGGTCCTTATTTTCATGTAGATCAACGAGGCCGAGCAATTAATGTGAATAGTGACCGTTATTGCGATATGTTGCGAAATTTTTTGGTCCCATAGTTGCAGGAGTTTGCAGGTTTCAACTCAAGAACGTGGTTCCAGCAAGATGGGGCCTCAAATGACTCAATGGAAGTTGTTAACGAATTATTCCCTAATAAAGTCATTTCGCGAAGAGGTAACATCAACTGGCCTCCCAGAAGCCCCGACCTTAGCCCGCTTGACTATTTTGCATGGGGATACCTTAAAAGTAAGTTTATCAAAACAATCCGACGAATCTAACCCAGTTAAAGCAAAATATCAGGTCAGAAATGGCAGCAATATCGATAGCTATGTGTCAACGTGTTATCGTCAATCTTCGTTTCCGTTTAGAAGAGTGCCAGCAACGTAACGGTCATCATTTGGATAACATCATCTTTTCCAAATAATTCTCCAATTCATATGCTAATAATAAACAATAAACTTTTTTATTGCATACAATTAATTTTTGTTTCATTGAACTTACAAATACCCGATACCCTTTCTGGACACCTTGTATTTAAGCACTCATTGACCTATTTTCTCGGAAAACGCAGTTGTTATGTAGCATTTGTTTTATGTAACCGCATTTCAATATCTACCGTGAGTAGTGACGTTAGATGTTATGCGAGCCAAACTCGCATACTAATGAAGCGTATGCAATATGTCGCAAGGACGTTGGTCTGTGATACGATTTGTGGTGCGATTTGATATAAATATACAAAGTTATTAAATTATTTGTTTATCTAGATATAATATGGGATGTCGACAGTGCACGAAAGGAATGGAAAACAATCACTGATTAATGCTCACGATGAAAATAGCTGTCAACCTTCTATACATACAGAAGTATTTTTTATACAAATAATATTAGCAGTGGGCAAAATTGCTCCATTTTTAGCCGACTAAAGCGAAGCCACAATGAGGATTATGATTTTAGCAGGTATTGTATATAATATGTTATCTTAATTATCATAATTTGAAAACATGAAGTATAATCAGAAGTGTCTTGATTGTCCAATATATAACCCCATAAGCTATGTAACGTCACAGTATGTTCAATATAACGCCCTTTACAGACATAAAGTCATGTATTTAAAAAAAATTGTGCGTCTCGAGACGCTCGACAGAAGTGATAACTTAAACTAATCAAAAAGACCAAACGAAAGACAGAAAGGGAAGCCGGCGAGGATTCAAACTTAGGACTTTGGTCATAGCACCCACGCTTGCGACCGCTAGGCTACGAGCGTGTTGTTAGGGTTGACTGAAACTATGCTACTATTAATGGCGCCGTAACGCGTTACGTTACAAAGCAGTTTACCCTCCCATAAGAAGTTATCTCTTCAAAAAAATCTAATATACCGTGTTGGGCATCAAATTAAAGAGCCTAATCAGCACATTTCAGAAATATAGATCGGATTTTTCGGAGCATGGTGTTTAAAATTAAAATCAAATCAATATATTCTTTGTTCAATTTAGGTCTTATGAAGATGCCTTATGAACTTATGAACGTCAAAACACTACTACCAGTTTGGTACCTAAACATCACAGTCACCAAGATTGAGTTTTCCATATATAGTCGGGATTTACTTTTTTTAACTTATCTAGTATTAATTTGTAGTTCCACAACTATACTTTTAAAATAGTTTAATAGAACACTTGTTTTTTTTTATTTAACAAAACGAATTATTACAAAAAATTAATTTCAAAAAGTACAAACATTTATTTCATTGCACTGACATTATTAAACCAAAATATATTCAATAAAACACAACCAAAACAACAGAATACAAGACAATTTTTAACAAAAAAGAAAATAAACTTCAGTGATTCTGAAGGGTTTCCTGGTGTATCATCGAAGTTAAAGGTTCAATGCCAATGGAATTAGAATGAGAAATCCTTTGAGGTATCTTCTATCCAACGTAAAAAGAATCATTCAAATCGGTTCAATAAACAATGAGGTTATGATTGAACATCCAAAAAAAAATACATTCGAATTGAGTCTTTTATTAAAGTCAGTTATTTTTTTTTACAAATCACAGCAATTCTCAATATATGTGTAAATATATATACTAGATTTTTTTTACTTAGATAAAAACTGGTTTCTTATATCAACATATTTTTAATCAGATTCACTGAATAACCTTACCCGTAAATTTTCCTACGGGCAAAAGTTTCGCATTTTTAATTTTCTCACTCAGTGACTCTAATGGAATACCATTCGGTCTACGTCATTTTTATAAATAATACATCCTCGAAAGGAATTATTTCTTTATGGAAAAATCACCTTTTTTATTGATCCCAATAATTTGATTGATATTCGTAGCATTGAATTTATTGAAAGCGTTTTCCTTTATACAAAATAATTACACACTGATCGAATTTATAATATACTATTTTTTCTTTTAAAGAAATATTCATTTAATTTTAAAATAATGAATACACATCGAAATCTTTTTTTGCTGAATTAGCAACGGATGAAATAGTTGTATTGTGTTTAAAAATTAACTAACTGCTATCAAATGCATAGCCGGACTACATCCGTAAAGTACATACCTACATACCTTAGCGACAGATTCATAATTAGTTCAGACCAGTTTAGATAAAACTAGCTATTTGCGATTTTTCTTCATAACTCATTAACACTCAAATCTAACGAAGGAGCTTTCGAGCATTAATACGTACTTACTTACTTACTTTTGAACAAAATTTTATTAGAGCCCATATTAAAAAAAACGATGTAAAAAGTATAATGGAAGCCTGCTAAGATTTTTGATAAAAGTTTAATAAGTAACAATAAAGGTCATTTATTCATAGAGCCAGACAAAAGGGCGAACTTTTTTTCAAATTTAGAGGGCTTAGCTCATTTGTCTCTGAGTCTAGACTTTTAAATCTATTCTGTATACATGTTACTTGTAAACACATTTCAAATAGGAGTCCATTTGTTAGACTTGTGACCTCGGGCGGACGTTTGCAATTTATTGGGTTAGTTCAGGCCCTCAACTACACTATTCATGTTCAATATTGGATAAGAATAGTGATCTATTAAGGCAACAGATTCTCATGACTATACTAGCTGTGCCTCATGGTTTTACTCGTGTTAACTTGATTCGATCGACTTTACCGCGTCGCTGCCAACGCACCCGTGTAGGTCATCGGTGGTTTCCCTTCTCGTATTTGTCTACAGCTTGTCAGACTACTTCTGACTTTAGCTTCTGGACTTTAGAGTCGTAACCTAAAGTAATTTAGCATTTCAGCTTTAGCCTTGGTGGTTAGAAAGTGGAATTAAGGGCCAGCAAAGGTTGTACTATGATAGGAAAAAATGTGTAAAACATTAACAGAAATTCTATCCTTCGTTTAACTTCTTTTTTTCTTTTTTAGGGTTTCGTAACTCATCATGGAAAAAAGGAATCTTTACAGTATTACTTTGATGTTCGTTTATCTGTCTGTTTGTATGTCAAGGCACTTTTTCTCGAAAATGGTTTGAAGTAGAAATCTGCAACTAATCGTTATTACAGACGATCTGCATTCGGAATGTAAGGCATCTGCTTAACTGCTATTTGGATGCGATTAAAGTGCAGTTGACATAACTGTATAGTAATCGCCAAACGATTGCGAGAGCCACCTGCAGTCAGAAAGAAAGAAAGTATTTTTATTAGATGCTGAAACACTGACAAAATTACAAACACAATATTACAATAGTTTGGAGTATTACTTATAACTTAATAATATTGCAACGTTGAAAAGCAAATGGTAAATTGCAATAGCGCTGGTATTCAGCTGAGCCCACACTACTATTAATAGTAATGGCCTTAAATTAGCCTAGGAAGATAGTAAAGATAATGCTTATTAATGCAGTGCTGGTTAAAAACAGGGCAGCACTGAACTGTAGGCTGACTGCCTAGTAATATACAATATAGCTATTGAATCGATTTATAAACATAATTTGATTTTTAGATTTATTTTTAGTACTTAAAAAGATATCTTATTTTTTAGAAAATTTAATTTGTTTAAGACCCTTTGAATTCTTTTTGCTATATGTAATTACATATCTGGTAATTGAATTTGATTGTTTGAAGTCATTTAAATCAATCGATTATAATTGATAATCTTAACTTACTCCTTAATTAACCTATTACATTTTTTATTTTCTAGATTGTAAATTGTGGTGATATTGTAAAATGTTAAATACAAAAGTATATAGATATTATAAACCATATTTCGACTAATTATATTCTGGGAATAAAAATACCTGTCTTCAGTGAATATATATTTCATTTTACAATTAACTATGGATGATTTTTACAAAGTACTGAGTGTAGGAAAAAGAAATTAAAACCGAAACGGGGATATTGATGGAACTAACGAACGTTGCGAAAGGGCCTTGTTACCATAGAAAATCTTGGCGTTCCATAATTTCTACCTACTCCAGTAAAGATATCGCTTGATATTAGGTAAGCAGACCGTGGTTCTAAATTAAGGAAAATTTAATTTATCAGCAATCTTATATTTTATCTCGAAAGAAACAATATCTTAAAAGGAAATTCCAATTTTCTACTCAATTAAAAGTTATAAATTTATTGAAAGATAACTTAAATATTTGTTTAATATTATGGTGCTGAGTTTTTGAGTAAAACATCAATATATATTTTAGGATAATTTAGTTGGTTGTAGATAGAGAATCACACAGGCTGAATAATATTAAGATAATTACATACAATTGCCTCCGAGCGTTAGGTCAAGAGAACCATAATACTGTGATGTCCGACACACCAATACACACCGATTGTACCAGAAAATAGTTTTAAACTATAGTTAATAGAGGTCTATTTATTTGCTACCATTGGAAAAATATAATTTTAAATCGTATCCTTATCATCATCAGCCTATGTCTGTTCTACAGACGATACTTCACATATATTTCAAGTAAAAAGAAAACATTTAGAGGTTAGGCATGTAAATAGTACTTCATTTAAAATATCAGAATGGTTTGCTTTAAATAATCTATTGTTAAATGCAAACAAAACAACATGTATCAGATTTGCCTTACCCAATGTACAAAGTGTTAAAAGTAATATTAAGATAGAAGAGAATATAGTAGGCATGGTTGATAATACTGTATTCTTAGGCATCACACTAAGACACCCAATAAGACTCCCCCAATGATCACCAATTTACTCGATCTTTGATCTTTCAGCCACTTTGCGTAGATCATCGCCACATCTTACAGGAGGGCTTCCACGCAGTCTCCACTTCAAAGGTCGTCTATTTCACCAGCTATTTCCGCCCACTGCCAATTAGCGAACTAATCTTTTTAACTATGACGATTGCCCTAAATCGCGGAACAAGTTTTAATTTTTAATGACAAAGTCACGATATATTTAAGGCGGTAGGGTTAAAGTTAAAAATTCTGTGGCCAAGCACCTATAGGTATCAGGCTTACCACGTGCCATAGTGATACGCTTAAACTTGTCGCGTTTCTGGGTTCAGCTGATGTATATTCAGTAATAAAGTGGGGTTATAGAGATCTAGCCCTAACTGCGATGCGATCAACATTCGCATGGTGAAAAGCCTGTCACAATGGCTCTCTTTTGGTTTGTCGCATTTTGAGATCAGCCAGTGTATTTCAGCATTTTGGCATGACAGCAACGACTGGCGTGGGAGTATTGATTATTCGGTGGTCACCATTACTCTTGATTTGTACTATGCTTACCACCACTACAGTTTCGTCACTGAGCAACGCTATTTCTCTTGATCCATTATATGACATATAAATAACTAATACACATAAAATGTATTATAAATGGAGCCATTATTATAATATGTGTTATATTTAATATCCCTTGTGTGACATATATCGGATACGGAGTGCTTTTTGATTACCCGTTTTCATGACAAATGAGGCGTGAAGCAATGTCGTTAATGGTTTACAGGCTTCAGATATTAAATATTGTTCTACGTTGCGTATTTCCATGACACATTGGTTTTATAGTAGCTTGGAAAATTGATGGTACTGTCCTCGATGTTCAGCACAGTACAGTTCGAATATAATAGCGACCACCAAGAGATCGGCAATCCATTAGGAGTTGCCACTGAAAGCCAGCCTGCATAAATATGTCTTCACGTTACGCTTGGGGGACCAGATGTCGTCAGCTATAATACACTAACTGGGAAATAGTTCCACAGCTTCACGGGAGATGGAGGTTACCATAAAGCTGTGGCTCTGGAGCACAGCGCATGTGATTCTATTATTGAAAGGAGAAGGGGAAATTAGGTTGAACAGCTCTTCAGAACTCTCGGTCATGATACAGATGATAGAACATGCTCAGAAAGGCGAAGTTCCTGCGCAGCTGAAGCGGCTTGATGTATTTGGTAACGTCGGCATAATCGATAATGCAAACAGCCCGTGTTTGCAACCTGTCCAGAGCATCGAGGAGTTATTTTGCGGATCCATCCCAGAGATGTGAAAAATATTCCATAGACGGCCGAACTTGTATCGAGTTTACCGAGCCTGAAAACCATATCACAGAGAGTCGCATAAGATATTAGAGTTATATGTATGCAAGGTGGCTTCTAGCATCTACATTGGCGTCATCACTTAAGTTCAGATGTATATCTATGAATAATGAAATGTTATTATTAGTAAAACCTTTGCTAAGTTTTACAGTGAAAACTTCATTGCTGTCTCATTTGGATATGATTAGCAACATGAACCGCCGTACGTTAGCCGTTCCAAGTGATTCCTTAGGTTTACCTTTGGTTAAGACAATATTTAATTTTAATAAAACGGGAAGAGAAATGTTGAAAATACATTTTTCAAAATTCGTTGAGACTCAAACAAATCAGGCTGTTGTTGCAAGTATAAGAAAATACAATTTAAAAATTGTAACCGTCTTACAAAGTTTTCACATGAAACTGCTAAAGCAATAGTTCCCGTTTCAAATATTTACCATCAACTCCACTGTAGCTGGCATTTAATAAAGTTGTAATGAAAAATTGCTTTAAGATACTTCTAGCTTTAGGTAGACCGAATATATCTGTCTTGTATATTGAGTTTCATTCGCGGTGGTGTTTAATGTTAAAATAACTTTCGCGTATACGATTAGAATTTTGGAATTCCTTTGCAAACTCTTTTCAATGATTTATCATTGTTCAAAATTAAACTATAAACTATTCATTCATTTGTGTATTATTTAGGTACATCTTATTTATATTGTTTCTCTTTTATGGTTTTTGATTGGCTATGTCATATCGCATTTCTCCTACTTCTATTACTAGATTTGAGATTTGTAATTATATTTATAAAAATCATTTTTTTATGTGAGAACACTGTAGTGGCATATTCAATCATCCGCTTTTATATATGTTACCTGTTTAATTAAATAGTTATTCCTTTTTAGTTCTCTGTTGTCTGTTGAGTTTGAATACACAGACGAGTTGCACTATTTTTGGTCATCAGATTCACGAGGGTTTCCAAGAATAAAGAATCACACCAATGGTCTCTTTCAACATTCGACGCGTGAAGACAAACCATCCTACTCTTGGATGAGGATGTACTAGAAAACTAAGTTTTAAAATAGAACTGCCACTCAATTTATAAAATTGAAGTGTCTGCTTGTAATGTCAAAATTACAGCTTTTTACTAAATGCATATGAAAGTACATACGAGACATACAACAAAAAACCCATTTTTTTAATTTTGTGGGCTGTCTGTGTCTTTTTGTTCCGGGTAATCTACGAAAAAGTTGGACCGATTTTGACGGGACTTTCACTGGTAGATAGCTGATGTTATAAGGAGTAACTTAGGTTAATTTTATTTTAGAAAAAAATTTGGTTCCGCGCAAATAAAAAAAAAATAGTCATGGTGAATGAATTCGGACGCTTAAAATAGCTTACTCTGAGAAAGCCATAAGAGATATATCAAATTATGTACTACATAATTGTAGATATTAAAAAGACCTACAAACAAGTTATACATATTAATGTGTATCTTGTAAGGAACACCCACAATAAGCATTTTTGTCTTTTAAATAACCGAGAGCGAGGCGCAAGATTCGCGCGTATGCCCATTCGATGGCATTCCACATTAGCTAAATAACTTTATAGTTAAATTAACCAATATAGACTATTTGGCCACAGATTTTTGACTAGTAGCAAGGATATTGATTAGGGAAGCAAGGAAAATGTTTCACCGCAAAGTCTCGTCACAAAATTCTTCTTCATACAAATGGAATTTTGGATAACAGATTTAATAAAAATAATCTATTTACAATTTTTACATAAGTACTAACGGAAAGGCATTTATATTGGTAAAAAATAAGAAATAAAAAGTTAATTGCAGGAAATTGGCTTTACGTGAAATATTAATTCGGATATCAGTCAAACACAGGTTTTTATAGCAAAATTATAATGAAAATGAAGATAATCGAATTCCAGTATTTATATTAATTGTACCAATTTCGTTTATAATTTACTTTGGTTTTAATTTGTTCAGTGTAATTTTTAAATATTTCATTATATTTAATTATTAGCGTTATATTGATTTCAAAACCTACGGTCGAGTGTGGCACTTGGGCTAGCGTCTACAGTGCTCTATAAAAATATTTTAGGACTTTATTTGAGGAATAATTTTGACTTTTTGTCGAATAATGTATGAAAAACCTGTCAAAATTTAAAAATTATTCCAGTTACCTATCGGTAAAAACCGGCAGTAAAAAGCATTTATCTTATAATATATGGGTGACCTAAAATACCCTTTTAGTTAAACTTAGAATGTAGAACATTATCTGTAAAATAATTTGTATTTAAATTAAATTAAATTGCTGTTCGTTGGTCAACGCATCACTTGAAAAAGGCTCGAAACATTTGGTTATTTTTTGTTTTAATATGTCCCTCATTGGTTTGTATTAGGGGTTATGGTCAGAAATATTGGGATAAATGGCGCTGTGGTCGAGTTATTGACTAATGGCAAAACAATGCAATCTAAAAGCAGAACAATGTCTATCAGGTCAGCTAGGTTCTAGTACATAAAAATCTATAAATACTCTCCTCACCTAACATCATCAATAAGAACGATTTTACTGTCATCTTTATCACATATTTATCTCGAGTGGGGAGAATTTATCGCCTAATAAATAATCGTTATTGTTATTCGACGAGTAATAAAATTTAATCTTCAATCATAAACATTGTGTTCTACAAAAAATAGGACACAACTTTCATTCATTGTTGATTCATTTGGTTTATTTCATGCGTCGCGATACCCTTTGTAGTCTCGTCGATAAGTTAACAAGACAATTTTTAACAAAAAAGGAAAACCGACTTCGAGGATTTTGAAGAGTACCCTTGTGTATATTTGAAGTTGAAGGTCCAATGCCAATGAAATTTTTACGTTTTGTTATATTAATTCATTATTCAATTATAAAGTTAAAAGAAGAAAGAGAAGTTACCCCTGGAATAATCTATATCATATTACAATAGAATATTCTTCCAGATTACTATTTACATGATTCTATACAACTATATAACTAAACATCTCTGGTTATTGGAAAAGAACTAAACGATGAATTTAAATGAAAATCCTGTCAACATCTACAGCATAATTTATTTCAGATTGTGCATCAGTCTATAATATATGCGAGTAGTAAGATATACGTAGATAAAAACAATGTTTAATGGTCAATAATATACTATTTCTTGAGGTAAACTGTAATGAAAATAAACCAAAGTAAATATTTAGACCTTGTCGTACATGATACGCATTTTCTGCCCATCAGTCATTACTCGAGCGTCGAAACTCTTCATGTCTGCTCGCCGCGCAGCTCTTTCCTCGTCACGTATTATATAATCCCTTAATCCGCACGGGCAACAGGAACCGCACTCACAGAAAGCACAACAAGCTCTCACTGCGTCCCAGGCACCTTTAAATTCATTCGATCTGATTAACCCAAAGTCTACACACATCATGCTTGGGTGCGAGATAGAAAATTACGTAAAAATTTGGCAGATATTGTCCACGTTTGCAATTATCAACAATGCCATCATGAAAGGAATGTATTTCAAGCTAACTAGAATATAACACAACGTTACCTATCCGCTTAGCTGTTTCAGCATGATTCAAATAAGGTGTGGCTACTTTGTCATCGATAGGCGCTTCGCAGATACGCACTGCATTGGGAATATGAGAAACACCTCTTTTGTTAATAATTATCCGGTGTTTTCGACCAAACAATGGACATGGACTATTCGGGTAGACTTTCTGTAATAAATTATATCGATGGAGAAAAGGCTAAGATGTATACATGAGAAACTTTACACAAATTTAGTCAATTAGCCTTTCCAACGACAATATGATTACTTCCAACTGCCTCTATATTTTGAGGAGTTAGGGCAGGATGGATAAAATATCACTTGAACTAATTCTATATGATATGTCAGCTCCAACTAAATGTACTTTTACTTTCTGTCAAAAAAGTATCAGAAATGGATGATTTGTTTGTAGTTCCAAATTCAATTTTTGTTTTTTGTTAGATTGGCACTACAGTGTTTTTTTTTTAATTTTGGTGCGGAGTTTAAGTTTCATCTGTTAAGTTTCGTCTGCCAAACTTATATAGAAATAGAATCTTACCCTAGGATATCGTCGGAAGCATTCAGCCAATGGTTTCCTTTCAAGCAAAAGTTCTGCAGATGTATGTTGAATCTGACCCTTCCACTCTCGTCTGCGACTTTTGCATACAGGACGGCATCTGAACACACGTGCCAAGAGATATGTTATGGGTGAATAATAATTAAGAATATTTACCTATTTTTTAAGCAACAGCAAAGATACTAACTAATGTTTTCGGAAAATTTTACTTGACTGCGAAAATGGTGGGTTTTGTTTTTTCGAACGTATATATGTATGTCTATTTCTTTGGCACGCTCTTTAGCCTAAACGGCTTGATGGATTTTAGCAAACAAGGTGTCGTTAGATTCATCTTGATTGTAGGAGTGAAATAGGCAATATAATATTTAAGTACGACTTTAGGGAATCAAATAAAAGGTAAAAATATAAATAATTTTTTGTCGTGTTTTTTTTTGCAGTCGGGTTCTTTGTTCTCTTTTTAATAATTTAGCTTGTTTGTTGGCTGTTTGTATGGACACTGTAGCATAGTCTATATGCACGGCTGGCAAAATTGCAAGATGGCGTGATTTAGGATTGAACCTCAATGTGTATGTAATTTGTAGAAGTTAAATGTAATTATTAATAACTAGTGTGTCCTGAGAACTAAGAGTATTATTATAAATAAACAACAATATATGGCGAAACCAGTAAAAAATCAACAAACGATGACAGCAAACAAAGGTAATTGTTAACTGTAAGATTATGACCACGCCGGTAATTGTCGACGACAAACTATATAACGAATTAATAATGAGAGTAAGTGGAGTAGAATATAAAATGCCAAATGGCCTCCGCCTGGATAACCAAATGGATTTACAGCTTCAATGGATAAGATTTAAACAACAATTTCAAATATTTTTTGATGGCCGCTGATTGTGATAGATATTCTGAAACTGGTAAGACCACCATTTATCTAAACTGTATTGGACACGACGCACAGAATTTGTAGTATAATGAGATAAAGAAAGGCGAAACTACAAAATATAAACAGATAATTAAACTATTTGATGACTATTTGCTCCCAAAGTACATGAACTAATCAATACTCATAATTTCCACCAAAGAGATCAGCAGGAAGGAGAAAATTTTTATATATTTTATACGGACATAAGAGAATTAGTAAAAAATTAAAGAGCAAGAAAAAATAATGCTTAGGGATCGGGTCGTCTTGGGAGTCCTAGATAAAAAACTTCAGCGGAAACTATTAGAAATCAGTGATTTAACCTTAGAAAAAGCTGTTAATATGTGCAGAGCCCCGGAGTTATCAAGAAATCAATGCAAGGTGATGCAGCAGAAATCACTGCGGTGGATGCGGTTCAAAGCACAAATATCAGTCAACAGCACCATAACCAAGGTCCATGAGTTAGAGCTAAGTATTTTTGTAACACTAGAGACACCGCATATAACAGTGTAGCGACATCTGTCTCGCCACATACGAGGCATCCTACATCGCGATATTAAAATTAACCCAACAATTGGCATGTATACAAGAACCCGACTACAACCGTTGGGCAGCAGCCCGCCAGACATAACACACGTCTGGTCGAAGGATCCTCCCTTTTAATGTGGAGGTGGTAATAATCGGCCCCACAACTGCAAAAATAGTGGAACAATACATAAACCTAGAAATTGCCCTACATTTGAACATATCAGTAGCGTTTATGACAGTGATGATAATGAGGCAGTTATGAAGTTATGAACTATAAATTTTAATGCGATAAACTCTAAATCAGGCATTTTTAAACATAAAATACACCACTTTGTAAATTGTAACCGTGCTAAGCTGGGACGAGTCGCTAGTGCTATTAAAATAGCAACACTGGCAAAGAAGCGGAAGGATTATATTTATTGCAATAGAATTAACTGGCTTATGTTATAAGGAATCACAATAGTTACTGATGCAATGTAATATTCCTACGCTTTTTTGCATGTAGTTTTTGCAAAATTTAATTACACAAAATGTAAATTTTTATTGTAATTTCCTAATATGACTGAAGTATGAATTGTTTATCGTTATAGGCTTAGGGGTTGTGGCCACAATTACACCTGATCTTAAGTAAAGATGTGGCCCAAGATGGTAGCACGCTAAGTCTAGCGGAAGACTGGCTCTCAAGTGCAGCTGCTGGAACAAATCTATTGGTGTTTGGCGACAGATTTTCAACACGAGGGTGGTAGCTAATAAGGTGGTCTTTATAAAAAGCCGTACCACCATGCTATGGTTTCATCACGATGTTTTCCTTCACCTGGCGTTCAGGCTTGTTGTAAAGATCCCAACTCACGTAGATCGACACCGGGTTCAAATTACTATACTCTATGGTGCACTAAATGTACTGACAGCCGTTCAGAACAACATGTTTATCTATACTATATATATTTTTTAGTATAAAAAAGTGCAAAAAAAATTGTTGCTTTAAACACGCTAATCTCTAAAACTACAAGACCGATTCTTAAAATTATTTTTGTATATAATATCCAGATTTACGAGGTATAGTATAGGTTATCTAACATTAAGCTAAAACTCTCAGCTAGCCTTAAATTTTGATTTTTGTCAAAGTGGAAGCCCTCCCGACATACTTTATCTGCATGCTCTGGCGCAATGGTTAATGATACGTAAATACAATGTTCTACAAAAATATTGGACATTAGTATATCTAAAAAAAAATCGCTATAAGCATATGTCTATATCTTATTCATTAGACACATTATGGTATTTTGCTATTATTTTTCTTTTTTTATTATTAAAGACAATTTTAAAAAGTTGAATTTTGTCCTTTATAGCATCTTATTATTTGGATATATAGTTTAGGAGATAATTAAAAATTATATTAGTTTGTACTTGCGGGAAGTGAGAACACTTATGATGGCTACACGGGTGCGTTGGCGGTGCGTTGTTTGTCGGGTAAAATTAATACGGGTGAAACCGTGGGGTACAGTTGGTTTTTAAATATTTTGAAGCTTTGACGCGCCGGACTAGGATATATATGTAGGTCTAGGGTCGTGTATATAAACGAAGAACACGATCATAGGTTTAAAAGTATCATAATAATCACGCGCATAATCCTTCAGATTCTTTTGGATGCCTCTTGATCTTCGGCAAATGTATCGTGTCCATGACTTAGCGGGTAAGTTATTATTTTATTATATTTATAAAAAAGGTGAATAAAAACTGAAATGTGCTATAAACAATTCGGGTTAATACATTTTATTAACAAAAATGTCAATTTTTATACTTGCTGCCTGTCAATTCGTGTACATCAAAAAGTTTTATTAGCAATAAGACAATTTTTAACAAAAAAGAAAAGCAACTTCAATGATTTTAAGAAGTTTCGTGGTGTATCTTCAAATACTAAGGTTCAATACCAATAAAATTAAAAAGGGAAATAACCTTTGAAGTATCTGTTAGTATTACCGATGTAACAATCTAGTGTGTTTGTTCACACTATAAGCAGAGTCTTATAAGAAAACACAGTTTTAGCAAAGAATCGTATGAATATTATATTTCATTATTTGTAGTTATAACAAATAATATACACTTTGGAATAGGTAACAATATTCGATAAATATCACGTTGTTAGAAATTAATTTTGTATCTCAAACAATTTAGTATATTTTCTCACTTGACATTCTCAGTCTACTAACCTCTCATACAATGATATGCAAAGAGATTACACTAGTTTTATATCAAAGCCTTTTTGCTTCAACAGTATCTCCTATCAAACAAAAAAAAAACGTGTGTCTCGGGACGCTTATAAGAAGTTATAACTTAAACTCAGGCGCCGGAAGTTACGTGATGATCTCCGGTCGCCTTAAATAGATCTGCAGGTGGCGGACTTAGGCGTGCCCGTCACCGTGTATTGCAGGCCCGAGATGGAAGAGGCGCACCGGTGTTCGTGCGCCCTCCGAGGTTTGTTGAAGGTTCCAATTGCCTCCGACCGCGATGGGGCCCCGGGGTAGGGCCACACCTGTCGGGAGAGAAGATGCCGTGCATAAACAGTTCCCGCTCCCCGGCCACTAGGTGCGAGAAGGACACCGTGGGGTTTTAGTCGGTAAGAGTCCGCCATACGGCTTGAGCGGCGCGGCTCGGGAGGCGGATGCGATGCAGGATTTCCCCGTGATAAAAAAAAGTGATAACTTTAACTACTCTAAGTTGAACTATTTAATATTGAAATTGTTTAACTTGAGAAAAGCTTAGGTTATTACTTAAACTTTATGAATATTAATATAACAATAAAGGAAAGATTATTTATTAATCAAATCTTTTATTGATTATAAAGTATATAATCCTCCCTTAAGAAGTTATCACTTTAAAATAAAAGAATCATCCCCAACGGTTCGTAAACGAAAAGGTTATGGCTGAACATACATTTTTTTTTAATGTACATTCGAATTGAGTATACTCCGCCTTTTTTTAAAGTCTGTTAAAAAAGGTCATCTCAACAGAAAGCAATAAATATAGGCTGTAGTAAGTAAAAATAGATCACTTGATTGTGTTCTTCGACGGGCATTGTTTTAATCAACTATTATATACTATTAATTTGGTGCACTTCTGCGTGAATAGACGCTAAAAACAATACAACAACAAGCAAGGACCCAAACACTTGACATTGGCAAAAATGCCTACATAGACAGAAAGCCCAAATTAAAAAAATAGCCATATTTAGCCAAAGTTACAAATGCTACAGAGACAATGTTTTTAAACACATGTGTATGTAGTAACTAAATATTTCAGTTATTTATCTATATGCTCTTGATTTTATATACATTTAAACTTATTTACACTTATTATTTTTAGCATGTCAGAGCAACCCTTAATTAAGGCAACATTTAGATTCTAATTTAAGCATGTTTTGTATTTTTAATTTTAGTGAAGTGAAGTTAATAACGTAAATAAATTATTATGGTCGATAATGTTGAATTTATTAATGAATTTAATAACATATCTAAATTATCCGACCCATAATTAGAGTAATATTACGCTTATTATTATAATTATAAATTAATCACTAGTTTCGCGTTGTTTGAATAACTACAACCTATTATTAATATCTATATGATTATAATGTAGAGAATCTAATCAGAGGTTTTTGGAGGGATCTTGAAGTTTCATATTGTGGTTTTTATTTTTAATTATTTAACATATGTTCTTTGATCCTTTAATGTAATATTGGTGGCATATTGCGTGATATAGTTTCGTTGTTGAGTTTATGGAAGTGATTTATAAATATAAATCGGAAAACATGAATTTTGGGATGACACAAAAACTCCCTGGATAGTTCTGACAAGAGAGCCACCTTTTTGTCAAAAGACCTCACTTCGTTTAATGGAAAACTCTATGAAGGCTTAAAAACATTGACAATGGCAAGTCCTTTTTGCGGCGCCAAAACAAGAAGAAGAAGAAGAACTAACAGCTGTTATACCATTTCCATTTCTTTATTATTTCGATGACAGCTCCTATGAAAACTTGAACGAGCGTCTTTTTTACATTATGTATGCATTATTTTATAAAAATATGACGTTTACACACGTACAAGGTTATACCAGAGTCGGAGAACTGATAGGGATGGAGCTATATCGATAAACGTAATACGATAACAGACCCGATATTTTTTTACAAATGTAAGAAACTAAACTACTGCCGGATACTTTTGTACAAATTTATTAACTAATATTATATTTCATTACAAGATGTTACACGTAGTAATATTTATTTATTTATTTTAATCAAAATCTGATTGTTCAAAATATAATAAATTTATGCGATCGATATCATTACTTATTTGGTCACAGCACCACAACTATCAAATTAGAACTGTCATCGAGAAAATAAAGAAATGGAAATAAATAAATTATAGTAATAGAAAATTTAACCAAAAAAATTTAATTTTTTTTTTTTAATAAAACATTAATTTTAAACTATTTGTTTATGTTACGTCAATAGCGCGAAAATAAGTATTAAAAACTATATTGAGTTATTACTTTTTATGAAGAATTACCGGAAATACTTATAATATCGTTGCCCGAATAAAACATCATTGAGAAATAATAGTTATATAGGCCTGATATTTCTATAATAAGCAATGAGTATGATAAAATCTATATATAATAATATAATAAAAACGTAACTGATCGATATCTGTACATAGAAGATATATGAGAAAAACTATTGTTGGGGGCCTTTATGAACGCAGCAGAACCCAAAACAATGATTGTTAGAATTTTTGTCTGTTTGCCATCGTTTGTGCGCGCTAATCTCAGAAACGGCTTAACCGATTTAGATGCGGTTTTCACTGATAAAGTTGGGGTAAGTTTCACTAAAAATTTGTAGTGTTTGTTTTATTTCAATCAGTTTATAAATAAAAAGGTTATATCAATTTAAAAAATCACGTCGAACATTTGTCCGATAAAAAAGCTATAAAATAACTGTTCAGATGAATTGGCTGAAACTTTAGTTAGCTGTATATTATTGTTTGTAAAATGATGATGATAAAAGTTTACATAAGGTTAAAAAATGGACAGTTTCGGTGATTTTGTAAATTTCCAATTAAGTTGGCTTCAGATGTATATGATAAACCTTATTAAAATGGTGTCAGCTTAGGCTGGATATTGTCGGTTGGTCATAAACACGCGAGTGCGTCAAGTGCCGCGCTGCTGATTCGAATGGCAATTCATTCCGAAATAAAAACGAATTGTAATCGAACTCAGAATGTATCGATTCACAAAAAAAAAAGATCTAAAAGGTCGAGATTCGATTCACTTTTTGGATTTGTACTAACAATAAAAAAATCCCTAATAAGAAAACTAAGAGGACACCAAAATAATCGATCTCTTGTTATTTTTACCATACTCAAGTATCAGTTATAGAAGAAACACAGAAAAGTAGAGAGAGAGAGAGAGAGAGAGAATTCATTTCCAATATTTATTATTATAAAATGTTGTCGTTATTCTGCTGTTGGATAATTTACTGATATTAATCGTATTTTCATTGGTAAATTACACCATAGAGAATGACAGCATAATGAAATGGATAATCCATACTAATATTATAAATGCGAAAGTAACTCTGTTTGTCCTGTCTGTTGCGTTTTCACGCCTAGACCGCTGAACCAATTTTGATGATTTTTGGTAAAGACATAAATTGGACATTGGGAAACGATATACGCTGCTTTTTGTCATGAAAATAAAACTGGAAGGGAAGAAATGGGGATGAACCGATCAAACCAATTTTGATGAAGTTTGGTATAGTGATGATATATTAGACTTGGAGAAAGACATTGGCTACCTTATATAGTGAAAACAAAATACCAATTTTAAAGAATAGATATATATTAGTCCTTGGATAAGAACATAAGGTACCTTATGGTGCGAAGATAAAAGTTGAAGGGGTCAAATAGGGGATGAAAGTTTGAATGAAGAATCCACTATTTCTCAATTTAGGGATATAAAAATGTATGTTTATGCTTTTAGGAAGAAATAGCAGTATTTCGCGTTTTTGAAAAATTATCCCGCAAGGCGGTGCGGTACAATAAGGGATGATTTACTATTATTATGTTATACTATGATTATAATACCATATACATAGAGTGATAAACCCTTTGGTTGTCACCCCTCTTTTGGTTTGTCGTGTTCCGAGATCAGTCGGTATATATGCAGTAATATAGCGGCGTAGTAGGGATTGTAACCACCATGCATATAGTGATAAAGCCATCAATGATTTTATTTTGGTATGTCGTGTTCCGTAATCAACAGGTGTAGATCTTTTATACTAATATTAAAAAGAGGAAAGATTTGATTTTTTGTTTGTAATGGATAAACTCAAAAACTACGGGACCGGTGTTCAAAATTATTTCACCAATAGAAAGCTACATTTTCAGCCAGTAACATGGGTGACATTGTAAAGTGAAAAAATAATTTATTCCTCATACAAATGTCGATAGTTTTACACAAAGTATAAAAAAATTACCTAAAACATGCTAACTACATAAAAATACTACATATATTAAGTGTTCTCACTAATCTGAATAAGAAAGTCCGCGAGACAATATATGTAATTATTATAGTTATGTTACAATAAACGTTTTTTGTTCAAATTAGTCACCTAAAACACGGATGGCGAACAAAAAGTGTTTATGTTCCTATATCATCATATGAATCCGTATCCAAGTTATTTATGTAGGAATAAATTGTTGAGGATATGGGTTTCGAAGAAAAAACCACTATTTATTTTATGTTATTTTATACTTGTATTTCTAGTAAATTTTACATTTTCTTACGTTCTACTTTTTAACATTAAAATGGCGACACTAGTGATGTACACACTTTATAGTGATGTACCTCAACATAAATTACTTTTTGAATTATTCAAATCAGTAAATTCGTTTTAAAGTTATGATGATTAAAACAAAATAAAAATTGTCGCGATATTGCAAACCGCTCGCGCTCTGTGGAACAACGCATGTATGTCAGCTAGATAAACAGAAATGCTACTATCTAAAGTAATATTATAAAGTATATTAATAAAAAAAGGATTTTAGGTATGTTTGTAATAATTGATAAACTCATTATATGGGTAAACATAAAAACTACTGAACCGATCTCAGACATTCTTTCTCAAAGCTACATTATCAATAAGCGAACAACATAAGTTGTTTTTATTATTAGAAACCTTTATGAAAATTGCAATTAACCAACCAAATTGCAAGTAACCCAAGGTATTAAAAATTTGCTTAAAATAAAAGTCATTTTAAATACGATGGGAAAATATAATGACATTCGTATCAGGTTATCCTTTTCCAACGAGATACTTTCAATCTCCAAGTTGTACTTATATCAACAAACTTAAAAAAGCTTTTCAGAACTGAATTCAAAGAAAGATCTAGACTGTATATAGTTATGATGTTGTGTAGGCGCTAAGCCGTCTTATAAATAAAAATTATATTTGTGTTCATGTCCCACGCGTTTGTTCGTAGTTTGTCCGACTGAGTTGAAACCTAATACAGTTGTAGTTGGCCCCAGCGTTAAGATTTCTGGCATAGTAACGATCAACGTATAATATATAGGGTGACACGCAACTCATGAAAGATGTATTATTCCATGTTAATTAAATTTTTAACACAAACAGCTATTGAGAATTTTGTTATTAAATCGTTTTTATTACTAAAATCGATTATATTAGGATTTATATAAAATTTATACATATACTGTTACAGAACGTTTTGTAGATATTTTATGGTAGAATAATAATGTGACACATTATTTTCAACAATTTTGAACCGTTTAGAGTCTAAACTTTAGACAATGCACGACGACAAAGCAGCTAAGCAGTATTTAAATTACCATAACTAATTTTATTGGGATTTATATAAAATATACATATTTATATACGTATACATTTATACTGTGGCATACTTTTATGTAAATAAACCCTTTATCGTTAAACAAAACTGTGATACATTATTTTCAATTATTGCAAACTATTTGATCAGCGCATGCGGATAAAGCGGTCAAATGGCATAATAATAATTAATAAAATATTTTTTATTCTGATTTCTATAAACATAACATACCATCACACCTGTATTCCCAAAAAGTAGGCAAAGATGCACTAATGTACGCCCACAGTTCGCTGTATATGTTTTTTAGGTCCCATGTAATAAGAGGCGAACTTATTGCCATTAATCGAGCACAAAGCCAAACTCCGAGCTGCTACTAAGAATTTCATAGAAAAACCCAATAACACTTTGCTCGACCTGGGAATCGAAACCAGAACCTCGATCATAGCAATCGCGCTTACAACCACTAGGCTAATGAGACAGTTAGGGTTTACCTACTGTAGGTTCGGGCCTGGATTTACCGAGCAGGCCGCCAGGGCGAACGGTAGAATGCTACTAGCGGCCCAGCTTCGCCCCACCAAAATGGCGGATGGTACACAGTTTTAAATCATAACACTAAAAAGTTATAAATTTTAGTCATAAAATGTTCAACAAACAAACTTGGATATATGGGTCCGGCCGGACGGTAATATCCGGATCTTAACTCGGTTAAACTGCCGCCGGATAATCCTGACGGATAACAGCTGCAATACGGGTTTTAAAGTCCGCGAGTTTAGCCGTCAAGTAGCAAACGGTTAGCGGGAACCGCATTTTTTTTAATTCTGTTCCTAGAAAATGAGCCCTATTACTAACTACTGTTGGAAATTTAATTATTAAACCTAGGCAGGCGAAGTCATGCGCGCTTTGCGTTGTTTTGCATTTGTTAATAATTTTTCTCAGAGGTAGGTAGGAATCAAAATTACTACCGGCATTCACTCAATATAAGTTTATAGAGACAACAATTTGGTGTGATTATATTATAAACTCTAAAGTAAAACAACAAATAAAAGAAAAAAATAAAATAAACTAGGACAGTTAGCGCAATGATTAAAAAAACTCATTTTAACCCCCTATACAAAAAGAAAGGTGTTATAAAATTAGCGGGTGTATTTGGATATATATGTATCTATGTGTATCTATATATATCTTTGTACATCCATGTGTATCTTTGTGTTTCTATGTGTGTATCTGTAGTATCGTAGCTCCGAAATGACTGAACCGATTTTGATCTAGTATTTTTTATGTTAAAGGTTACTTGATTGAGAGAGTTCTTAGCTTGATTCAAGGAAATTTGTTTAGCCATTGGTAAATCACATTCATATTATATTCCTCAATAATATTAATTATTCGGTTACTTAAGTTATACTAAAACAACTTGGTCAAGTTAACTAGATGCTAGAGCAATCCAATCTTCAGCAGACCTAAATCCTCACCAACTTACGCTGAAACAAAAGAGTCGTAATCCAATGAAAATTATTATACTTATATTCCTAAAAATACACTAAAGAATATAAAAAAATCTTGATCCAATATTCACGGATCAATAAAATGAACCTGCACGTTCCAAATAGTAATAATATTTAAAAATCTGTACTCTACTTAATTGGGCCACAAAAATGTTGCTCGTATCCACACAGACGTTTGAATAATATATCGTGGAACTGTTTGCAAAAATATATATTCACAATACGTGAGGTTTAATATTATTGGATCAACTTAAGTTTATAAACTTTCTTATCTCAAGATTAACATATTTTATACAAGGGCCATTTACATAATTATTAGGCTTATAATCCTACTAATATTATAAAGGCGAAAATATTGTGTGTTTTTACATGTTTGTTACTTCTTCACGCTCAAACGGCTGTACCAATTTTGATGAAATTTGGTATGGAGGTAGCTGACATCCTGGATTAACACATAGAATATTTTTTAATTATAGGCGGGTGAAATCGCGGGGTACAGCTAGTAATACTATAATACTGAATACAAATAAAACATATCTAAACAGCGTCGAAGTGTATGTTAGAATTTGTACGTCAAAATATGTATATATTTTGATTTTTTTAATTTTCAATCGAATTAATCCGATAATTAAAACCAGCATACTAAAATATACTGTATGTATTTACCGCAAATCGTAGATCATATTTATGCTTTCTAATTCGCATAATTTCGCATCTGTATTTTTTAACTTCAATGAAAAAAAATCTGTTTTTTTTTAATCGTTATAGGTTTAGCATTGTGGCTACAATCTCACCTGAGTTTAAGAGACGATGTGGACCAAGATGGTAGCACGCTAAGCCTAGTGGAAAGACTCGTTCTCAAGTGCAGCTGCCGGAACATTCTTATGTATTTAGCGACAGATTTTTAACTTGAGGGTGGTAGCTAGCCAGCCGGGCATTAGACAAAGCCTTACTATCAACCTCACTGCAGGGATTCGAACTCACGTCGATTTAGAAACGTTTATGCTCAATATTTGTTAGTCACTAACTGTGCCAAAACTGCATTGCGCCAGACAGCCCATCCTTAGAGACTACCAGATACCTCCATATACAACAATACTAGATTGCTTGGTACTCCTCTTTAGCTTAGTATGATGTTATAGCTATATAGCTAATAGCTAACCTTCCTCAATAAATAGACTAATAAGCTGTAGGAGTATTCCTTCACTAATATAAGTTTTTTAGGTAATAGCGTTAGGTTCTATAATAAGATCCCGAAGCACATTATTGATTTACCGAACAACAAGTTCAAGGACCATGTCAAGCGGGCTTTACTGTCAAATGTTATTATAGGCTGAATGATAGTGATGTCTGCAAGTGACTCCATCTCTGTGCATCCACTTAATTATTATTATTGTACCTGTTATATTAACACTTGTACAGTTGAACCGCTTACCGGTTCTTCTTGATTACCGGGATATTTTCCGAACCGGCAATAGTGTTTTGACGCTCCTAAGTACCTCCTTAGGGTATAAATTGAATAAAGAATTTGTTGATTTTGATTTATAAGACTGGTAGTTCCAGAGAATAGCGCGTTGAAACAAACAAACTTTCTCTTCAGGGAGTTGGTACAGGAATTACATGATTTAATTCCGCCATCCCCGTTTTACCACAGGACAACATATGCCGTACGGGTTTTCATCTTTATGTAGTTGACATTCCCCTAAATCGTAAGATGCGTTTCGCTTTGTCATTTTTAATTCGAACGGTTATGGAGTGGAATACTCTCTCGGTTTCTGTTTCCTTCTACATATTACTTGGGAGTTTTAAAATGCCTCATTAGCATAGTAGTTCGAAGCGCGACTGCTAAGATCGGGGTCCTGGCTTCGAGTCCCAGGTCGAGTAAAGTCTTGTTGGGTTTTTCTATGAAATTCTCAGGAGTAGCTTGTAGTTTGGCTTTGTGCTCGATTAATGATAATAGGTTCGCTTCCGATTACATGGGACCTAAAACATACACGGCGAACTGTGGGTGTACATTAGTATACCTCTGCCTAACCCTTCGAGGAATACAGGCGTGATGGTATGTTTATGTTGTTTATCTTTGAAGTTCAAAATCCAATAGCAATTAAATTTAAATGGGACAACTACTTATGAGGTATCCCCTGTCCAATAAAAAAAGAATTATCCAACTCGGTTCATCAACAAAGAAGTTAAGACCGAACATCCTTAAAAAAAATATTCGAATTGTGTAACCTCCAGTCTTTTGTTGAAATGGGATAAAAAAGAGTTACACATCTAAGAAGGATATTTCACCAGTATTTTAAAAAATCTCGTTTATTCTCTAGATAAGAATATTATGAGATTGAAAACGACAGCTGCCGATCGTATATATGAGGTTCAGGACGTAATCTTACGAGAAAATTGATAGTTGATCTTTTTGAATTACACCTTGTTGCGCTATACACTAGGGACACCATGGTTTAAGGCATTTACGATTTCATAAAAATGTTTCGATGTTTTCTATAGGGTTTTCCAAAATGAACCGAATGTCTTTAAAATAAAATAAAAACACCTTGATTATTTACAAATATATTTGGTATATTATATTGTTTCAAAGGATTACTGTTTGGCATATCTTTAAATGACCTACTCGGTATCGTGTTAAACTCTATTACATAAAAATTATTTTTATTTGTCTTTCAAATTCTAAAAGATGGAATGGCAAATATGTGTTAATTTCTAGAATTAAAATCGTGCTAGTTATAAACAAGTTCAAACTTATCTACATTTTGTGTAAACGTATTGGAAAAGCAAAATTATTAAATTAAATTCCGCGAGATCACATGTCGTGAATTGCTCGTAAATAAATTGTTAATGTTAACCGTTACGAGACATCCGGCAAATATGAAACATCTTGATAAATATTTTTTTTAAAGTTTGTGTGTCTGTGTGAGGCTAACTGTACCTGACCACCCAGTACCAGTACCCAAATAAAGTCACTATAAAGATGCTTATTTTTTTACTGTATGGGTGCGATCCCAATTAACTTTTAATCTATCCATGTTTAGAAGAGAAACTTTGGAATTGTCCAATCTGTCTAATAAAAAAAACGTATTCGGCTCCACACCGTCACATTGGTCAAAGCGTCGCCACGCCAACATCCACCAACATTGGGTCCAACAATCGGTCTGATCCGCCGCATTAGATATTTCACATCAATATAAATATCCCTTACTCTGCTCTCTACAATAACACCACCTAACCTAAATTATGGCACGAGCATACAAATTCTCAATGTCTTACCTTTGTCGTGCCTTGGAACTATGGAATCATCTACCAGCCAGTGAGTTCCCTCCTTCTAACGAAATCAGGTTCTTCGAGCGCAACGTCAAAATATTTTTTTTTGCAAGCCTGCATGATAGTGGCGTCGCTTATGGATTGTCAATCTCTCTTTAGGATTGTACTGTGCTTACCATCAAGGACAGTACTGTCAGTTTGTCGAGCTAATATAGAAAAATCTCCTTCGGCTGATTGATTGTAAGCACAGTACAAGCCAAAAATAACGCCGGCAAGCCTCTCAGCAGCTGGGTGTATACTGGCTGATCCCGAAACGTGACAATCTGAAAGAGAACCACTGTGATGGTCTCATCGCCATGATAGATCTGTACCACTCTCATTAATTACTGGATATATAACGACTGATTGCGTCGTTGAGATGGCGGTGAACTAATTTATATCTAAGTGGACTGTAATTGTGGTTATAATTTTCTATTAAATTATGTCTCCGGATCGGTGTGAAGGGCTATGGAGACATTATTGGATAAGGAAAAATTTGGCACATACCTCGTGGTGTCTGCAGTTTCATCTGGTTAGCCGACTAGGTAGCTACTTTTGACGTAGGAACAAATTGTTTTCTGTCGCAAAACTGACGCGCACTAAAGTCTAGATTCAAATTGAATATACACAACGATATTTTAGGATATAAGAGCACGACAAAAATGGCGAGCGATCATTGCTACCAATTCAATCGAGTGAAAAAATCGTCTAAACCGCGGCGCGAAAAAATCGTTCGTTCATCGTCCTGCATGCATGTGCCAAGTAAGGGAAATAAGCGAGGATAGAAAAACTCGCGAACTGATCACAATATTGCGATAAAGAAACTGACTGACTGATCCCGAAACGTGACACACTAAAGCGTTCCTTTATGGTAGGTATGTGGGGGTCCAGTCAGATACAATTTGCGTGTACTCCTCTGCTATAGCTGGTTATCACCATCCAGTTGGGGCACTGTAACCAAATACATTACACAGCCATTTAGAATAATTAAATGATGATAATGTAGTTATAGCCCATAATACAATAGAGAATATAAGTGAAACAAAAATGGTTGCTATTAGGAAACAAGAACTAGGATAAATCAAAACGAATCGCAATGTAGAACCCGGTCACGTCCCATATGTAATATTTGTGCGGCACGTTTCGTATGGATTTGCCATTTCTTGTACCATTAATTTAAAATATTTTCACATTATATCCGTATTATAATGGAACATTTGAAGCACATTGTAATCGAATCTTTCTGTTTATGATCCGTCCGCTATAAGCGCGACCTTTCTGATGGTTTGCGGACCGCGGGGGCGCGGTTATTCACGGATATACACGAAATTGAGTCAACACCCCTTATCTTAAGATTACCATATTATGCAAGTTATTGCAATTGAGACAGGAACAATATGATAAGTAGGTATACATAACATTATTGTACATTTTTTTTCAAATGGTAAACATAAAACTACTATAATATATTGAACAAAAATTATACGTGTAATCTTTACACGCGTTTTAAGTATAAGTTCTTTGAATATAATGAATTATATATTGTCAATATAATTTACTTAAAAATCGTTAAAGTATTCCTTTTGAATGACTGTATAGTTTCTTAAAAATGCAACGTTGGTAATTTTTACTGGGTAAAATTATCTCATGTGTAGCATAAAAACAAAACTACGAAAGCCCCCACGTTAAAGGTCTTTTGCTGCCGACGGCTTGCATTAGACTAGCTTATTAGTCGGTCGTGTTCTCTTTCCACGTCCCGCAAACTATATGGAGGGTCACGTTTATGGCGCGGCAGTCCGCCTATGTATAACACTTCCAATTTCATAAATTCCAAGTATATCAATAACTGCTGATATAATATGGTCAGAAAATATTGCTCCAAATATTCAAACCTGTTCAATCAAACAGAAGTCGCCTATTATGCCGATATTAATATTTCCTTATTTGATGTTCAACAAGGAACAAAATAATTAAGTTAGGGTTGACATGGATTTTGAAATTTTCTATTATCTATATACTATTATTATAAAGAGGTAAAGTTTGTTTGTAAGTTTGTCTGTAAGGCGTAATCTCTGACACTACTGATCCGATTCTACAAATTCTTTCACTATTACAAAACTACGATGTTCTGATGGTTAATTTTTATTATAATGAATAATATGGTAAAATTGTAAACCAAAATATGCCGTTTCGTTGCTATATTGGCGTGTGCAAACCTAACTATGTGAAATATATAAAAATAATGTAGCTTCTACAGTGTTGTTCTATGCTAAAAGTTCTACAAATTAAGTTTGCGAAATAAGAATAAATCTTGTAACAATTTTTGAGGTATCTCCCCTTTCCTAAAAAACAGTTTATAAATAAAAAAGTTATGGCTGAGCATTCATAAAAATAATATGTTCGAATTGAGATTGAGAAACTCCTCATTTTTTCGAAGTCGGTTAAAAAAACATTTGCAATACAAAAACTGGACAAAAATGTCCTAAATCGGGTACCACGAATGGTGACCCTACAGGGCTTTCACGTATAACCGAACCAACGCAAACGCCTGAGACGTGACAGCTAGCGGCTGTATAGGATAATTTAGATTCATAAGTATCTTGTTATAGAATAGGAGTCACTGAGACAGCTGCTTTCAACGGAGCTTTGCGTTTTATAACAGAAAGCTTTAAAATATATTTCAGTGAAAATCTTACTTGATTATAAATGTTTTCAGATACAACTTTATGATTAGAAACAAGGGAATTGTTAATGAGTTAGCACTAAAAATTTGCAATTCATATCTATTTGCTCGTCAAGGCGATAGATCCCTTATTTGTTAGCTAAAACAAATTTCTTTGGAGATTTCTCTCTACTTGGAGCAGTCCGAATGGTGGATTACTTCAATCCTACAGAAGAACGCCGCCAGATAACCTAATATTGTGTTATTGCGGTGAGTCGGGTTTCCAGACCTCTTTGGATTAAGAGGTTCAAGGTCGGCAACAAACGTCCATAGGCTACTGTAGCCGCTTACCACCAGGCAAGTTGTATGCTTGTTGGAAATCAGTAATAATATTATGCCAAATTACGTATAAACTTTGTAAATCACTTTTAAATACGATCACGGCTTGACTTTTTATATATACTAACGGTCGCCTAACGATTTAAATTCGACCAGCGATTTTTTTTGCAGTATGAACCTAAACAATAAATATTATATCACTTGCTGTCACTTTTCACTGAGTGACAATGTCAATATTTTTGATGGTCTAAGTTGAATGGCACTGGTCGGGTTTAGGATTCGCAGTATTAATTTATTTTATTTAATATAGTATTAGTAACAGATATTATAGATAAGTTTTAGCTTTCTGCACTTTTTCTCCATATAAACTTTAATCATGCCAAATCTCAGAGTCTTCCGTGCACGCAATACGCTTAAAAAGCAACAAATAGATTCATGAAAATTGCTTTATGAAGAGCTTAATAATTATCACTCTTTACCTAACTTTGTGTGTCTATCTCGTTCTGGTTAATTATATGATAATAGAAGTATAAATAAATAAGTTTAAATCAGTAAACATACTAAAAGATATTTATTTAATTGCGCAAGAAAAACGTTTACAAGCAAATTCGTTAAACTAATTTGAATTGTAACAAAACTTCATTCATATCATATCTCCATAATCATCATCACATTTCTCTTTAAATCAGCGCATCGTCTACTTGCGACAACTTGTGGTCAGCGCATGCCCCTTAAACTTAACGGGAAAATCTATAAAACTATTATACGTTTTTTATGGATGACGATCACGTAGAGAAAGAAGTAGGCTGAAATGTAAGAAGAAAATGCGCTGTGCTGACTCCACTTAGTATGGGATAAGGACAAGAAGAACAATAACATTTAACTGATAAACCCAATCAAGTTTCCTGTCGGCTCTTCTCGATGACTGGAATGTCTTCCAAACCGTTGGTAGTGTTTTGTACCTAACGTTAGTACCTAACGTACTCTTTGGTTCTTTACTTGATTTTGGTAATCCCGAAGATAGATCAGTCTTGATCTGAAGTTTAAAGCTTTTATATGGGTTAAAAGTTAAAACCGCATTAAAAATTATATAAAATGTAGGTAGTAAATACCAAATTCAGTAATTTTTATAATCTTTAAACTTACTGGATACACTTTAAGTTGTTGCAAGCCAGAACAGGTATTTATAAACTTCCAAAACCCATGGCATTTATCACTAACCTCACTGTTGTCACATTCGGTTTGTGCAAAATCTATGCTCAGATGTTGTGCCATCATAGGCTCACCGCAATCTACTTCTTCGAAGTAACTATATTTATATGTTTCTTCATTCGCATTACTCAAGTCTGTAATTTTAACTTTATCCTCTGCAGTTGCTTTTCTTTTGGCTACATACTGGACTATTATCAATATTTCTGAGGATTAAACTCTTATCATGTGTTATATCTTGGTCGTTATTAGGTAAATTTTCATCACCGTGAATAGTTTCATTAATCGTAGTTGACGTTTATATAGGAAACATGTTAAAATCAATGTATTGTTCATTTTTAGATATAAAATCTGCGTCTAGATTTTTTTCATCAATTTCTAATATAACAAATGAAAAAAACTACTTGCAAAATCCTATAATTTTTAGTGTTCATCAGTATCATAAATAATTTACTATAAATGAGAACAAAACTTACAAACATAATATATTAATTATTGGTTATGTAGCGCCAGCGACAACCAATCATTAATATATGGCTAGAAGCAGGCGGATATATTGGGTAAGTTGGGTGTGTATATTCCAGACAGATACAAAAGGGGGCGTCGAGTCGCCGACCGCGACTGCTGGCGATACTATGTGCGCTCACCAATTTACTAATGGAGGCACCACTAACGCGCGTGCCTGGTACTCTCAACCTCATAGCTATGGCAGCAGATCTATTCTGCTGTGCTCTGAGTGAATTCACCAGGATAGCATTAGCTATCATAATTACAAAATTTAACATTATTATAATGTAACACTATGTTATAATATTCTGTATTCCTATTTGACTTCACTATTACATTGGGAAAACCTGTAAAAATAGTTTAAAGTATAGAAATAAATAAAACTACAAAATTTTGTCGAAAAAAAAGAACAAATAATTACTGTCCTACGTACTGCCCATTATCAAATGACTAATTTATTTTGTTCAGTATATATTCGGATAATTATATATCATTCGTGCGATAATAATACTTCTGGCCATACAATGAAGTAAAAGTTAAATGAAGTCGTTGAATATAGAAACCTATCAGTGATCCAGTTACGGTGTCTAGTATTATAACAGTGAGAGCTGTCAAGTTGTATTATATGAAATTACTACAGGTCGATTAAAAAAGTTCAACATCAATCATCAATTAAGTAAAAAGCGTAATATTATCCCGTCACATAATATACGCAAATTTATTAGTAATGTAGTTTTAAGAAGCTTAATCTCGCTACGACACAAGATCTATAGATCTGTATTGTAAAAGAACCTTCTGGTACTCCTCACAGTGAAAAGGCGACAAACAAAAAGAGGTAATTATTTAAATAAAAAACAAAATAGTTTGATAGCTACTGTATTTAAAATTCAAATCTGTCATTACCAATATTTTGTCGGTCAAAACGATTTTGAAAATACACTTTCATTTATCGAGCTCTTGTTACTTTGATAAAATTATATATTGTCAATATAATTTACTTAAAAATCGTTAAATTATTCCTTTTGAATGACTGTATAGTTTCTTAAAAATGCAACGTTGGTCATTTTTACTTGGTAAAAATATCTCATGTGTAGCATAAAAACAAAACTACGAAAGCCCCCACGTTAAAGGTCTTTTGCTGCCGACGGCTTGCATTAGGCTAGCTTATTGGTCGGTCGTGTTCTCTTCCCACGTCCCGCAAACTATATGGAGGGTCACGTTTATGGCGCGGCAGTCAGTCTATGTATAACACTTCCAATTTCATAAATTCAGAATTATATATATATAATTATATATATATAAATATTGCTCCAAATATTCAAACCTGTTCAATCAAACAGAAGTCGCCTATTATGCCGATATTAATATTTCCTTATTTGATGTTCAACAAGGAATAAAATAAATAAGTTGGGGTTGACATGGATTTTGAAATTTTCCATTATCTATATACTATTATTATAAAGAGGTAATGTTTGTTTGTAAGTTTGTCTGTAAGGCGTAATCTCTGACACTACTGATCCGATTCTACAAATTCTTTCACTATTACAAAACTACGTTGTTCTGATGGTTAGGTTTTATTATAATGAATAATATGGTAAAATTGTAAACCAAAATATGCCGTTTCGTTGCTATATTGGCGTGTGCAAACCAAACTATGTGAAATATATAAAAATAATGTAGCTTCTACAGTGTTGTTCTATGCTAAAAGTTCTACAAATTAAGTCTGCGAAATAAGAATAAATCTTGTAACAATTTTTGAGGTATCTCCCCTTTCCTAAAAAACAGTTTATAAATAAAGAAGTTATGACTGAACATCCATAAAAATAATATGTTTGAATTGAGATTGAGAAACTCCTCATTTTTTCAAAGTCGGCTAAAAAAACATTTGCAACACAAAAACTGGACAAAAATGTCCTAAATCGGGTACCACGAATGGTGACCCTACAGGGCTTTCACGTATAACCGAACCAACGCAAACGCCTGAAACGTGACAGCTAGCGGCTGTATAGGATAATTTAGATTCATAAGTATCTTGTTATAGAATAGGAGTCACTGAGACAGCTGCTTTCAACGGAGCTTTGCGTTTTATAACAGAAAGCTTTAAAATATATTTCAGTGAAAATCTTACTTGATTATAAATGTTTTCAGATACAACTTTATGATTAGAAACAAGGGAATTGTTAATGAGTTAGCACTAAAAATTTGCAATTCATATCTATTTGCTCGTCAAGGCGATAGATCCCTTATTTGTTAGCTAAAACAAATTTCTTTGGAGATTTCTCTCTACTTGGAGCAGTCCGAATGGTGGATTACTTCAATCCTACAGAAGAACGCCGCCAGATAACCTAATATTGTGTTATTGCGGTGAGTCGGGTTTCCAGACCTCTTTGGATTAAGAGGTTCAAGGTCGGCAACAAACGTCCATAGGCTACTGTAGCCGCTTACCACCAGGCAAGTTGTATGCTTGTTGGAAATCAGTAATAATATTATGCCAAATTACGTATAAACTTTGTAAATCACTTTTAAATACGATCACGACTTGACTTTTTATATATACTAACGGTCGCCTAACGACTTAAATTCGACCAGCGATTTTTTTTGCAGTATGAACCTAAACAATAAATATTATATCACTTGCTGTCACTTTTCACTGAGTGACAATGTCAATATTTTTGATGGTCTAAGTTGAATGGCACTGGTCGGGTTTAGGATTCGCAGTATTAATTTATTTTATTTAATATAGTATTAGTAACAGATATTATAGATAAGTTTTAGCTTTCTGCACTTTTTCTCCATATAAACTTTAATCATGCCAAATCTCAGAGTCTTCCGTGCACGCAATACGCTTAAAAAGCAACAAATAGATTCAGGAAAATTGCTTTATGAAGAGCTTAATAATTATCACTCTTTACCTAACTTTGTGTGTCTATCTCGTTCTGGTTAATTATATGATAATAGAAGTATAAATAAATAAGTTTAAATCAGTAAACATACTAAAAGATATTTATTTAATTGCGCAAGAAAAACGTTTACAAGCAAATTCGTTAAACTAATTTGATTATGTAACAAAACTTCATTCATATCATATCTCCATAATCATCATCACATTTCTCTTTAAATCAGCGCATCGTCTACTTGCGACAACTTGTGGTCAGCGCATGCCCCTTAAACTTAACGGGAAAATCTATAAAACTATTATACGTTTTTTATGGACGACGATCACGTAGAGAAAGAAGTAGGCTGAAATGTAAGAAGAAAATGCGCTGTGCTGACTCCACTTAGTATGGGATAAGGGCAAGAAGAACAATAACATTTAACTGATAAACCCAATCAAGTTTCCAGTCGGCTCTTCTCGATGACTGGAATGTCTTCCAAACCGTTGGTAGTGTTTTGTACATAACGTTAGTACCTAACGTACTCTTTGGTTCTTTACTTGATTTTGGTAATCCCGAAGATAGATCAGTCTTGATCTGAAGTTTAAAGCTTTTATATGGGTTAAAAGTTAAAACCGCATTAAAAATTATATAAAATGTAGGTAGTAAATACCAAATTCACTAATTGTTATAATCTTTAAACTTACTGGATATACTTTAAGTTGTTGCAAGCCAGAACAGGTATTTATAAACTTCCAAAACCCATGGCATTTATCACTAACCTCACTGTTGTCACATTCGGTTTGTGCAAAATCTATGCTCAGATGTTGTGCCATCATAGGCTCACCGCAATCTACTTCTTCGAAGTAACTATATTTATATGTTTCTTCATTCGCATTACTCAAGTCTGTAATTTTAACTTTATCCTCTGCAGTTGCTTTTCTTTTGGCTACATACTGGACTATTATCAATATTTCTGAGGATTAAACTCTTATCATGTGTTATATCTTGGTCGTTATTAGGTAAATTTTCATCACCGTGAATAGTTTCATTAATCGTAGTTGACATTTATATAGGAAACATGTTAAAATCAATGTATTGTTCATTTTTAGATATAATATTCTGCATCTAGATTTTTTTCATCAATTTCTAATATAACAAATGAAGAAAACTACTTGCAAAATCCTATAATTTTTAAAGTGTTCATCAGTATCATAAATAATTTACTATAAATGAGAACAAAACTTACAAACATAATATATTAATGATTGGTTATGTAGCGCCAGCGACAACCAAACATTAATATATGGCCAGAAGCAGGCGGATATATTGGGTAAGTTGGGTGTGCATATTCCAGACAGATACAAAAGGGGGCGTCGCGTCACCGGCCGCAACTGCTGGCGATACTATGTGCGCGCACCAATTTACTAATGGAGACACCACTGACGCGCGTGCTTCGTACTCTCAACCTCATAGCTATGGCAGCAGATCTATTCTGCTGTACTCTGAGTGAATTCACCAGGATAGCATTATCTATCAGAATTACAAAATTTAACATTATTATAATGTAACACTATGTTATAATATTCTGTATTCCTATATGGCTTCACTATTACATTGGGAAAACCTGTAAAAATAGTTTAAAGTATAGAAATAAATAAAACTACAAAATTTTGTCGAAAAAAAAAAGAACAAATAATTACTGTCCTACGTACTCTCCATTATCGGATGACTAGTTTATTTTGTTCAGTATATATTCGGATAATTATATATAATTCGTGCGATAATAATACTTCTGGCCATACAATGAAGTAAAAGTTAAATGAAGTCGTTGAATATAGAAACCTATCAGTGATCCAGTTACGGTGTCTAGTATTATAACATTGACAGCTGTCAAATTGTACTTATATGAAATTATTACAGGTCGATTAAAAAAGTTCATCATCAAAATTAAGTAAAAAGCGTAATATTATCTCGTCACATAATATACGCAAATTTATAAGTAATGTAGTTTTAAGAAGCTTAATCTTGCTACGACACAAGATCTATAGATCTGTATTGTAAAAGAACCTTCTGGTACTCCTCACAGCGAAAAGGCGACAAACAAAAAGAGGTAATTATTTAAATAAAAAACAAAATAGTTTGATAGCTACTGTATTTAAAATTCAAATCTGTCATTACCAATATTTTGTCGGTCAAAACGATTTTGAAAATACACTTTCATTTATCGAGCTCTTGTTACTTTGATAAAATTATTTACAGGGGCTTCAAAATAATAATTTATTCGTTAAAATATTGAATCTGACATCAAGATAAAGCTGTAATAATGTCAACCATAATGAATTCAAAGATTTCTATGGTGAAAGTAGATGACTCTGTAACAACAACGAAAAGTTTAGAATTAACCGGGGAATCTGATGAATCATACAGTGTATTCGGTGATGAAGCGTGCGGGGAACCTTTGCTGACACAGCACCTAGTGGTAGACTTCACACCGATCGAAGACTTCGACGTTGACTACGTACAGAGAAAGTGCTGCGCATTTTGGGAGTTCCTCGGCAGCAGACCTGATCTTTGTAATTTAATGGTATTGCCTGTACGTAAACACTTTAAACACTTGAGCGTCGAAAACACAATAAACAATTCGAAAAGTTTGAGAAAAACTCAATAGAAATTCGACCATGTATTCCACATTGTTTTTAAAATGTAAATCATTCATTGGTAATGCACTTTGAAATTTTATAAGAACTTATTGCAATATCGATAGCCGAACGTATTTTTATAAATTAATATTGTTTCTTTACAAAAGTATTTAGATTATGTTCTTTTTTCTCTTTCTTTAACGGGGATTTAACAGCTGGTATACGCCACCTCCATCGGAGCACACACAAATTCTACGGAAAATAGCATAATTTCCACAAGAAGTAAAATTATAGTAAACTATTAACTAAATAAAAGGGCTATTAAACTTATATCCCTAATATTTAGATTCGGTTCTTTAAAGATTTATTATAGAGATAACATTTTCTTCATAAGCTTCATTTATTTCAGTAATTATGAGTTAAAAACCTTAAATTAATTATAAACTGTATAGGTGTTTATATTTTTATAACATCTATCTAATAATTGTTCAACGTGGTACAGGTGATAGAACAAAACGTAGAATGATAATGTTTTGATTATTTGGTTACTTTCGGTTTCAAATGAGGTATGAGCTACATTAATATATTACAGTTCTTCCCTATTTTAAAACTATAGTACAATCATTTTAGACGAACACTAAGAAATGTATAAAATAAAGTTCTTAAAACTGACTGACTGATATCGTATAGTTATAGCGGGTACGCCAAAAAGCAAAAAAAAAACACAAAATTTATAATATAATATATAATGTACATGATCATTAATAAAAAAAAATTGAAAATTCATCTCTCAAACGGGTTAGAAATAGGATGATTTCTAAAATGGGATTTTCAATCAGACACACAGCTATAAAATAATAAAGGTGTTTGAGTAATGTAATTTTAAGTTCAAATTATTTTTCTTTAAATAGGACAATAATACATACAAAATTTCGAAAGCAACAACAACAAAAAGTGAAACAACGGAAAGTGAAAACAGTGACATAGACATCGAGAAGACTGCAGTATCGATGCTTTCGTTTGTTGAAGATAGAGGTAGGAAATTAAAAATATTTTCAGTATAATTTATTATAGATAAGCAAATATAAAACGATCACAAACATTAATTTAAATAATACGTTTTTAGAGATAACCGCTACAAAAAACAAATCTGTGTTTAGCGTAACAACAGCGTGGGTTGTGAAACACCAGCATTTTATTTTATTTTAATAGGGCACAGGCACTTTCCATGAAAGCAAGCACATCACAATCCACTTTAAGATTCGAACGCATGTTAATCGACACGGTATCCGTACAAGTAACTACTGAGCTACCATTGTTTCATCACCATCTTAGCTGTCACTAAAGACATCTGTGTTAATTTTGGAGAATGTAAATAAGAAATTACTATAAATTACAGGTCTCATAGATCGTACATTCGAAGCCAAGTTGCCGCGGTCAATGTGCTCTCTGGGATCAAGAGAGTACGCTTTCAATGATAGTGTTGGTTTTGAACCATCTCTCCCAGCAAAAGATGAAACTGGTACTTACAAATTATAATATCCCAATACATTTACAATCAAAGATCCCTCACACCACACATGTCTCGCTAGACGGTACACGAGCACAGAGAAATTTGTGTGGAGATTTCTTGCCACTTGGGGCAGTCTGACTGGTGATATTATACCCTACACAAGACCACAAGATCACAGCCAGATTAGCTTGTGTTGTGTTCCTGCGGTGAGTAGGGTTTCCAGGGCTCCTTGGGGAAGGGGGTTCAAGACCTGCAACGCGCTAGTGATACCCATGGTATAGAAAAACTAATGTTTATCTATGCTGCGCAAATAATACGAGATATAGATAACGGCTTTTTACTAAATGCATATTAAGGTATACTTTTAAGAAAAACTTTTGTTTTTTCTGTCTGTATGTTTGTTACGGATAATCTCCGCTACGACGACAGGACATACACTGACACATAGCTCTCATTATAAGGAGTAACTTGGGCTAGTTTTAGCTTAGAAAAATAATTTTGGTTTCGCGTATATAAAATAATGATTTATTTTTTTATCTCTAAAATAACCGGCGGGCGACCACCGTTGCTGGAATTGGGGTCACCACAATACCGACAGCATTATTTAGAATACGCAAGCGGAGCCGCGGGCACAGCTAGTTTATTAATAGAAAACACAGAAGTAAACTGTAATTCAGTAATATAGGGTACGTTTGGATAGCATCAGTCTAAATTATTGGACATAGACAATTATTGGTATAATGTACTAACATGTCTCATGTCTACATACTGTGCAGTGGCGTAGATAGTATACTGAATGAATTATGTATTAAAATTATTGGGGGCCGTATGTACTCGACTGCTTCGAAGTCCAAAAGGAGGGTAAACTTTTTTTAGAAAATAATCAAAAACACACAACGATCTAGCAGCACTTCACGTTCTGTATATATTCCAGCGTGCACCTGCAGCGGAGTCTGTAATATATGTAGCAAGAAGAAAACGAGTGACCGTTCTTACTTGTCTTCATCACATTCGGCAGAAGCTAGAGGTATCAGCAAAGAGATGAGGCAATGGGATGCCAAACATCCAAAGTATGTAATGGGACTTTTCTAAAGTAGATTCCATGACATTTGATTTTCAATCTAATAAGGTTACTACGTCCATAGGTCGTAGCATAGATTGAAGAAAAATCTATAGTATCACTCATATGCGAATTAGGAATTCTTGACATAGAGGATAAGATTTACTAATATACTACCGGATTGTTTAACATTCAAATGAGATGCCAAACATCCAAATTATGTAATAACAATTTTTCTAAGGTAGAATCCATGACATTTATTTTCAATCCAATGAGGTTTTACATCCGTGGGTCTTAGACGAGGACTGAAAATACCTATGGTATTACTCATATGTGATACGAGTACATTTGTATCTAAATTTTAGCTCAGTAAATAAGAAGTAAGTAATGGCCTACTACCATCCTATGGAAACTGCAGATGAAGGAAAATTCGGAGTACTGTAGGATTCAAGCTCACCACGTTAAATATGAAGCGATATCTCTAAGCCGTTAGTGCTTCAACAAATTCTCATTAAATTTCAGGTCCATGGATCCGCCAGGTCATCCACCGTCTCTCGACAGTTTCTTGGTACAAAAGGAGGCAATATAAAATACATTAACACCTAAGTGATCGATTTAAGCAATTTCAACTGTAGTTGAGAAATGAGGGATCGGAATAACAACTACCATTATTATGTATACCTCATCTTTATGTAAGATATTGTACTTCGAGCGTATTATCATGCTATGTAAAACATGTTTTTTTTTTAAATACCGATGGGCGCAAAGATAATTATAAGGAGTGTATGGCTCAATTAAAATCTAGATATGCCCGAGATGAGCTATTAATACAAGTATATGTCAGAGAGTTGTTGTCACTGATCTTGCTCAAAGTTGAAGGAGGTAAATTAGATCTTACAACATTATATGACAAGCTGAATGCACAGCTTAGAGCTCTTGAGATGTTAGATGTTACAAAAGAGAAGTATTTAGCATTTATTTTACCAATGGTTGAATCTTCATTGCCACATGATATACTAAAAGCGTGGGAACGTTCTACAACACATACTATAAATATGGAGGAAGAGTTGACAAATCTATTATCATTTCTTAAGAAAGAAGTGGAAAGTGAACAAAGAATTGCTATGGCCAAGAACACCTTTAGTACAGAAACAAATAATAATTCTGAACCAACAGCTAGTTGTTTAATAGCACAGTCTAAAACACCAGTGAAGAAATCAAAGAGTTGTATATGGTGTGATAAGGAAACACACTCAAATATGGAATGCTACAAGATGACGAAAATGTCTGTTGAACAAAGAGAGGAACATCTAAGAAAGAAGAAAGCATGTCTCATTTGTCTGAAAGTTGGACATTATGCAAAAGTATGTAAATCTTTTGTAAAATGTTTTATATGTGGAAAAAGACACTCATCAGTGTTATGCTACACACAAAAGACCAGATCTAAAACTGAGAATAATGATTTATCAACATCATTGTCAGCACAGAGTCAGTCAGGACAAAAGGAGACTTTACTACAAACTGTTACTGTCAACATTGTATACAATGGAAAGAAGAAAACAGTAAGAGCACTCTTTGACAATGAGTCTCAGAGATCATACATACTACAAGATGTGGTACAAGAACTGAAAATTCCAGCTATCAGTAAGGAGTTCTTAACTCATTATTTATTTGGTGGAGTGACTGTTAACACTAAGGAACACAGAGTGTATAGTTTTAATGTTGAGAATTTGGACAGTACATTTATATTTAATATAACAGCCTTAAGCCAATCTTGTATTTGTAAATATATTCCAAGGGTCAATAAGTGTGACACACAGATTTATAATATGTTACAACAACATGGTATAACTCTGACAGATAATGTAGAATGTTCAACAGAGATTGGTCTATTGATAGGTTCAGATTTTTCAGTTGTTTTAATGACACCAAATGTAATACAATTGGAGAATGGTATGACAGGTATAAAAACTAAACTAGGTTGGACTTTACAAGGAACACAGGTGAGTTCTACATTAAATAATATTATAACTACAACTTTATTCTGTATTAATAATAAAAACGATTTAACAGGTTATTGGTTGTTGGAGACATTAGGTATTCGAGATCCTGTTGAAGTAAAATCTAACAGTGAAATAGAGGCTGAGGTGATTATGAGGTTTGAAGAAAGCATAAAAGTTAATTCTGAAAACAGGTATGAAGTTCAGCTTCCTTGGAAACCAGGTCATGATAATTTATTAAATAATTATGATTTAGCATTTAAAAGATTAGAGTCAATGACTAAGAAATTAGTATCTAATGGTACTTTTGATAGTTATGATGCTATAATAAAGAATTGGCAAGAATCAGGTATAGTTGAGCTTGTGTTAAATTCTGACAGGAATAAAAGTCAATCACATTACTTACCCCACAAGCCAGTGTTTAAAGACTCGAGTTTAACAACAACAATAAGACCAGTATTTGATGCTTCTGCATGTGATATTAACGGAAGGTCATTAAACTCTTGTTTAGAGAAAGGGATGAATTTTCTAGAGCAAATTCCTACATTAATTGCACAGTTCAGAAAAAGAGCCATAGGTATAACAGCTGATATAGCAAAAGCATTTTTACAAATTGTTGTTATGCCCAGTGATAGAGAGTGTTTAAGATTTTTGTGGTGGAAAGATAATAAAAGGACTGAAGTTTTAACTTACAGACATTGCAGAGTTGTATTTGGACTAACATGTAGCCCATTTTTATTTTCTGCAACTATTCAGCATCACTTGAGGCAGGTAACAGATGAATATACAGAGTCAGCACAATTACTGAAAAAGTCATTCTATGTAGATAATTGTGTAACCAGCTTAGACTATAAATCGGAGGTATGTAAATTTATATATGACTCTAAACAAATCATGAATAAGGTTAAGTTTGACTTAAGACAGTGGGTTACAGCACCAATGCATATTAATGAAACAAATGAATCTGAAATATCAGTACTCGGTCTTGTGTGGGATACTGTTTCAGACAAATTTTGCTGTAATACACAAGATCTGCCTACATATGAAGATATCAAAAATATCACAAAGAGACATCTATTGTCAATAACTCAGAAAATATTTGATCCTATTGGATTCATATGTCCAGCTATGTTAACGCCTAAGTTGATACTAAAAGAAACTTGGCGTCGGGAGCTTGTGTGGGATGAAATATTACCCACAGATTTGTTGAATAAATTTCAAGATTGGTATAAATATATAACATACCTTAATATTTGTAAAATTCCTCGACGTTTGACTACTGAATTAATTAAAGAATGCAAGCTGGGTCTACACATGTTTTGCGATGCTAGTAAAGATGGATATGGAGCTTGTGTTTTTTTGAGGGCGCAGAAAAATAATAAAATATCAGTACAATTAGTAGCCGCGAAGGCTAGAGTATCACCACCAAAGAATATGACTATCCCCAGATTGGAGTTAACTGCTGCTTTGATAGGGACAAGATTACTTACAAATGTACAAAAAAGTCTCCAGCTTACTGAGTATGATATATATTGCTGGTCAGATTCTTGTGTAGTTCTATACTGGATAAAAAGAGAACTAGCGTGGAACACATTTGTAGGAAACAGAGTAAAGGAAATTAGAGAAAATACTAATTCACATAATTGGCATCATATTCCAGGTCAGCAGAATTGGGCCGACATAGCTTCCAGAGGATGCAATGCAAAAGTTCTCGCCGAAATGCATTGGTGGGAGGGTCCAGAGTGGTTGCACTTGGAACCTGATCAGTGGCCTAAGTCGGAGTTGCTGATTGAGGAAAAGGAGGCACATGTCGAACTTAAGAAAACTGTATGCAATATAAACATTAGTTTAAATGAGAGTATATTAAAACAATTGGAAAACTATTTCAGTAAATATACAAAAATTGTAAGAACGTTGGCCTGGGTAATGAGATTTATATATAATATACGTAATAAAAATAATAAGAGGATTGGTGAAATAGCATACAGTGAATTTAACGATGCTGAAAAGCATATAATAAAATTTATACAACATGAAAATATGGAGTTGATTGAAAAGAAGAGTGGAAGTCTGACACAGTTTTATGATAAAGAAGGAATATTAAGAGTTAAAACAAAATTGCTGCTATCAGATTTTCCTGAACAAATAAAAACTCCTTACCTACTTTTAGCGAATAATCCTATTGTGACTGCACTAGTGAGACAAAGACATGTACAGCTACAACATGCAGGCACCAATCAGCTAATTGCAGACATCCGGTCTAGATTCTGGATAATAGGAATTCGTCGCCTAGTGAGATCAGTTATATCTAAATGCATCATATGTATAAGACATAGATCAAAACCAGTACACGCACCGACTGTGTAACATGTTCAGCACCGTTTCAAACAACAGGAGTTGATCTCGCTGGACCTCTTTCATTCATCCTCTCAACATGCCCAAACTATCTAAGCATTCCTTTCTCAATCCGTGTGACTATATCTTCTTTCACGCTAGAGTAGCAGAAGGGCGTGTAAATAGCCCTCCTACGGCAGTAGCATATAATGGGGGATAGAAAAGCGTATGGATATTACGTGTAGCGTGGAGGCAGACAGACTATATCGACAGACCGAGCGCCGTGTGTCGCGTACCGATCCACACTGGCTGTCGCCGCCCGGTGCGGTGCAGCGGTGTATGCGAGGTTGCCGCTTAGTACAGCGCCGCATGATGCGCGTGCACTGCACGTTGCCGCTCTGGTCGGAGTATGTATTATTTATCTTCCCATATCATTCCTCCGCTGAGACCGTTGCTACGGGCGATAGTTATCAGAGAAATGGACTTTCCTCCCAGAACGTGTTATCCTTTGATCATCTTTCACTACGTTGCTCTTAGTGGTTTTGTTCTTAACGTAGTCTGTGTTTAATGTGTTCGCTGGTTTCAGGCGATCAATAGATACAGTCATTTCTTTGTTTTTAATTAGTATCTTGTAAGTTTTGTTTCCTCTCTCTAAAACCTTGTATGGCCCTGTATACGCGGGTTGTAAGGATGATCGTAAGGCATCTTGTCGTAAAAATATTTGATCTGCTGTATGTAGATCATTGAATACGAAGATTGGTTTCAGTGTATGATGTGATGCCGTAGTTGGTTTTAGTTTTGCTGCGAAAGACCTTAACCTCGAGGCATAATCCGTAAAATCGGGTACCAGCTGTGGTTCTTTCACATCGAAAAATTCTCCAGACAGACGCAGAGGTTCACCGTACAGTAGTTCGGCTACGGAAGTTTTCAAGTCGTTTTTCCATGCACTGCGTATGCCTAATAATACCAGTGGTAGAGATTCCGTCCAGTACTGGTTATCGTGACACATTTTAGCCGTTTTCAGTTGCCTATGGAAGCGTTCTATAATACCATTAGCTATTGGGTGGTAAGCAGTTGTTGTTTTGTGGTGAAATCCAATTATTTTAGCAATGGACTTGAATAAGCTGGATTCAAATTGCTTTCCACGGTCAGTAATAATACTCACTGGACACCCAAAACGTGAAATCTAACCTGATACTAATGCTTGCGCTGCTTACTAATCAGAAGGTTGCGTGTTCAGATCACGTCGGGGTCACCAGTGTAGAAGAACTATCGCAAAGGGGGGATCCTCCGACCAGACGGGTGTTATGTCTGGCGGGCAGCTGCCCAACGGTTGTAGTCGGGTTCTTGTATATACACTCAATTGAAGAGTTAATTTCTAAAGCGCGATGTAGGATGCGTCGTATGTGGCTCGATAGATGTCGCTGTGTGTCGCTATGTAGATGTCGCTACATCACTCCCCTCCGAGACCGGAGGTCGATAGCAGGTTGAGTCGTCCATACATCTTGTGATGCTTGCCGGGCCAGTGGAATATTCCAGTGAGTCGGAACCAGATGCCGCATAGTTCACGGTGAGTCGGAACTGTCTGCGGTGATGCCCCAGTGAGTCGGGGTGATGCCCCCAGTTAGTCGGGGTGATGCCCCAGTGAGTCGGGGTGATGCTGCAAGAATGCTCCAGTGAGTCCGAGTGTTGCAGTGCTGCGTAGTGACTGGCTGCTGCGTCGACCAGGAGAGAAGTGCGCCTCTGCTTGCTGACCGGCCGAAGTGCAGTGTGCTGTGCCAAGGTCGCTGAGAAGGCTGTGGATGAGGATACCCGAAGTAGCCGTGGATGCTGGCTGGCTTTATGACTCGCTGCTCGAATGCTTGAGGAAGTGTTGATGACGTCACGATGTAGCTGTGCGAAAGAAGGTTGCGCTGACGTTCATGCTCGGGGTCACCAGTGTAGAAGAACTATCGCAAAGGGGGGATCCTCCGACCAGACGGGTGTTATGTCTGGCGGGCAGCTGCCCAACGGTTGTAGTCGGGTTCTTGTATATACACTCAATTGAAGAGTTAATTTCTAAAGCGCGATGTAGGATGCGTCGTATGTGACTCGATAGATGTCGCTGTGTGTCGCTATGTAGATGTCGCTACAGGCGTGTAAATAGCCGTCCTAAGCGTTATACAGTGACAAATGTTAGTCACTTATAATTGGTGGAGCGGTAAAACTAAGTATAAAATCCCTTTACACATAGGCGAGCGGGCGGGTGAATGATCACCTGAAAGCAGCAATAAAATGCCAATAAGTTAGAATAACGTGCACTTACCTGTAGACTTTGCTAGTGACTGCGATGTGAGCGTTGGCGACGGCAGCGCAAGGGCGGCGAGGGGTGACGTAATAAAAATAATAAGAGGATTGGTGAAATAGCATACAGTGAATTTAACGATGCTGAAAAGCATATAATAAAATTTATACAACATGAAAATATGGAGTTGATTGAAAAGAAGAGTGGAAGTCTGACACAGTTTTATGATAAAGAAGGAATATTAAGAGTTAAAACAAAATTGCTGCTATCAGATTTTCCTGAACAAATAAAAACTCCTTACCTACTTTTAGCGAATAATCCTATTGTGACTGCACTAGTGAGACAAAGACATGTACAGCTACAACATGCAGGCACCAATCAGCTAATTGCAGACATCCGGTCTAGATTCTGGATAATAGGAATTCGTCGCCTAGTGAGATCAGTTATATCTAAATGCATCATATGTATAAGACATAGATCAAAACCAGTACACGCACCGACTGTGTAACATGTTCAGCACCGTTTCAAACAACAGGAGTTGATCTCGCTGGACCTCTTTATTTGAAAAATGGAGAGAAATGCTGGATTGTGCTTTACACTTGTGCTGTCTATCGTGCAGTACATCTAGAATTGACTAAGTCCTTGTCCACAGAATCATTTATAATGACATTAAGGAGATTTATAGCACGACGTGGTCGCATCGACACGCTTATGTCAGACCAAGGCACTAATTTTCAAGGAATTAAACATCTACTTACCTTGTTAGATTGGGATGAAATCCAAAGACGCTCGATGATAGAACGCATAACGTGGAAAATGAATGTACCTTCTGCTGCTTGGTGGGGAGGGTATTGGGAGCGTCTGATAAGAATAATGAAAGATTTACTGCGTCGTGTCTTAGGAAAATCATCTGTATCATACGATGAGCTTCAAACTATTCTTTGTGACTGTGAAGCCACAATGAATGGCCGTCCATTGACATATGTTAACAACGATAAAGCTGAAGCATTGGAGCCATTGACACCAGCACATTTCATACAGCCTTTGAGCAACACAGATGTAACTGATATTGATCAGATTGACGCAAAAGGCATGAATAAACGTCTAAGATACTTACAAAATCTTCGAGAGCAATTTAGACATAGATTCAAAACTGAATATTTAACAATGTTAGTGCAAAGAGGAATAGAAAAGGCTGATAGTCTGAAAGTAGGAGATATTGTTTTAATTGAAACCGGAGATAAAAGGATAAAGTGGCCTTTAGGATTAATCGAAGAAATTTACCCTGGAAGAGATGGTATTAGCAGATCTGCACGCGTGAGAACATCTGTAGGGTACAAGGTTCGTCCTTTTCAAAGACTGTACAAACTAGAAATCACATGTACTGATTTTAGTTTTTTGAAGACAGATTCTGATGATCAAAATAGCCCAACAGGTAATGATAGTTTATTAAACTCTAATTCAGCAGATCAACAAAGATCAATGAGTCCTGAGAAACCACAGTTGAAGACTCGCAGCGGTAGGGTGGTAAAACTGCCAAGTGAGTATAAGTTATATGTTTAAATTCTTTATTCTAAACTGTCTTTTATAGCAATCTCCATATTTAGTTTATTTTTTGTTACTAATTATCTGTCAGACAAATATGATACATTATATTAATTTATAATTGTAAAACTATTATTATAATTAATAATGGCAATGGTTGTAATTTTTTCATATTGTGATAGAGCTTCGAGGAAAGTTGTAAATTGTTAAATTTTTATTTAATATAATTGTACTTCAGTAATATAACATTCGGATATATACTTTGTTTCGGTGTGCGGAGGATGTTGTGAAATCCGAATGTATTCGTTTTTTGAAGTGGTTGCGTTGGCAACATTGGTTGTTAGAAAAATAAAGAGAATTGAGAAACATGTGAATCCTCGTTAATATTTTAATCCTTAATTTAAATAAATAGAACCGTAGCGTAATAATATTACAGTTAACGTTAATTTTTTTACAACAGGAAAGCGGGCGTTTTCGCTCTTCTGACTCAGTACTTATATTCTGTGGGTTTTTTTTATAATTATCAATTGGATTAACAGAATTTGGGTGTCCGTTTTTCTATTATCGTTATGACTGTATGCGATAAATTTGGTTTATCCGACAACATCCTGCCGACAGTAGCTTTAGTGATTTCACAATATTTTAATGAAACATTTCATTGGAATATAATAAACGTTATTAACATTTAACTTGTAGTTTGAACAGGACGCTGAAGTGTCCGACCTAAAAATGTTTAAAATATTATTAATATATCTACTTACGAAGTGTTCATCAGGTAACTTACTAACATTTTTATAACAGCACTAGCTGTGCCCCACAGTTTCATCCGTGATAATTTTATACAACAAACATCGCCAAAGTACCCGTGTAGGTTATATTTTATACTTTGTGTATAACTACATACATTTTCAGGGGGAATAAATATTTTTTCAAATTATAATATAGTCTATGGGACTCACTGATACTGTAGCTTTATATTGGTGAAAGAATTGTTAAAGTAGGTCTAGTAATTTTGGAGTTTCTCCATTACAAATTAATATTCACTTCTTAGTTCGATAATGTATAACGTAAAGCTTTCTTTTTAAACATTTTGCCAAAAAAGACTATACTGTTTTTTAAATAGGTTTATATATATTTATGCGATAAATTCTTCATTTTTCTATATATTTTTTTGTGAGAATTTATGACAAATTGTAATTTTTAATGGTGAAATCAAATGAATGAAATGAATGGGTTATTCCAGAGGCAGTGCGATGTATGACAACGACAACAAGTGTTGAATCTACAGGTGAGGAATGTATTTACAGTTGATTAGATATTTTTGAAGCCCTTGCCGCGATCTGCTACCTTGCTTGTATTTCATTTGTTATGTCCCTGCTAAGAATTAGAAGAAGTACACTAATAGACAGTGTTTGAAGCGATACTAGTGTTGGATCCTGGTTCACCCATCACGAAGCCATCATTTACAAAATAATTATTTATTGCCTGGTGGTATGTTCGTAGTACGAAAGTAGTTTACTAACTACTCTTTGAAAGTTTATATTCTTGATTTTATGGAACCTTTTTAAAAACGTTTAAAATCTTATACTAAACATTAAAAACATCTTTGTTCGCTAAACCGTGCCGCTCGTGTTTATGAAATATGTTATGTTAGTGAGGTGCGAATAAAATTTAACGCCCGATACATTTACATGCTTCTTGGTGTGAAACCTTAGACAGACCACCACTAGGTGAGACAATACTTTCCTTGGTATTGGTGAGAGAGGATCCTGTGGTGTAAGCCCAAGAGCTACCGGTAGTTAGTGGTAGTTTGTTAGTGTGAATATTTATAATTTTATACTACACTTTTCGTAGTAACTTATATATAACTATATGTTATAGAGAGATGAATGTAATTAAGAATGTTAAATTTTAATCGGATACACATTATTATTGTAAAATGATTATTCAATTGTATAAAAAATATAAAGCTTTCCGTTTTATGTTACACGATAATGATTGTTTTTAAATATTGAATACGATTTAATTTAATTTGTAATTATTTACTGATTATTTATTGCAATTTACTGACTTTTAAATAATATTTGCATGCCAGTATAAAGGCTTAAGTATTGTCTACTAAAACCCATATTAAACTGTATCTTGATTCAGATTGCTTGCAAATACTAGGGTCACTAATAAATTATTATTATTATATAGCGGCCGTAATATTAGAATTCTGTTATCGTTACTACAGGTAAAAAGGCTTGAATTTTTATAAATAATCTAAGGAAATTTGAACTCAAATTAATCAGGATTCAGCTACCTACCATCATTAAAACGAAAATACGATGCGAAGCATCTATCATTGTGTTCAGGCAGCTGCTCTAAAGAAACTGGAATTACTGACTCAAAAGAAAAGTATATTTTTTAAAATTTAAATCAAATATCTGGTACAATACGTGATGTTAAATATTCTAACACCTTTGTCAAAAAATCGTTAATTGAAAAGTGATATTACCTATGCTTGTTTTTTTTATTTACAGCAGCAACTGTCGATCCTGTATTCAGAGACGATTACAAGTACTACGAGAATGTCCATGGCTGGATCAAGCTCCACACGGTTCCCGCAAACTGGCATGATGCAAGACTGCGCTGTTGGGCTGAAGGTAATCGAGCTTTTATGATAATAAATTATTATTATTTTTAAATATTGTGTATTTATTGAAAGTAATGCTCCAATACTGGAATCAATTTATGAACCCGAGCCATAGTTTTAGTAGGTATAGTATATATAGATCGACAATAGGTTGAATGAGACAAGACAAAAAACTAAATACACTAGTGTGCGTATTTTTGTATTGAAAATCAAAAAGCAAATTTCATAATTTAAAAACAATAGCGTGGTTTTTTTTTTTATATATTTCACATTTCTATTTAAGCAGCGGTTCCGGCTAAATGAAACGAAATGGTTAATTAAGTTGACAGAAATGATTTCCATTATTAAACATTTACAGAACATTTAATATAGACTTTTTATGACTAACTCGTTCGGAAAATTGGAAGGCTCCACTTTTCAATTCTTGTATACATATTGGAAAATCAAAATCAAAAAAAATCTTTATTCAATTTAAACACTAAAAAGGCACTTATGAATGTCAAAACACTACTGTTTATTTGGAAAATATCCTAGACATCGAAAAGAACTGGTAAGAAAGTAATAAAGAAAGAATATTTATTGACAATGAAAATACGGACACACACATAATTAAATTTATATATTTCCACATAGAAAACCGTACTCAAGGTCAAAAAGGACATTAACTTAGCATATGCTATATCAAAAATACTATAGCGCTGGTTTTCAGCAGGGTCCAAACTACATACTCTATCATCATCATCATCATCATCATCATCATTCAGTATCAAACAGAAACTCTATCGGGTTTACCTTTGTTTCAACTGTACAAATGATAATATATTAGGTACAATAATAATAACGAGTGGTCGCTGAATGATCTAATTTCGACCAGCGACTTTTTAATCATAGACTATTTTCTGTTTGATATTTGCACTATGAACCTAAACAATTAATATTATATCACTTGCTGTCACTTTGTATTGAGTGACACTGTCAATATTTTGGGAGATCTAAGTTCAATGATCCTGGTCTTTTTAGGATTCGCAGTATTAATTTATTTCATTCAATATATTAGTAACAGATAATATAGATAAATTTTAGCTTTCTGCACTCCTTCTACATATAAACTTTTACCATGCCAAATCTCACAGACTTCCGTGAACGTAAAACACTTAAAAAGGTGCCCGAAGTTTTTTTCTCACGTATTAACATAATGATTTAGTAGATGCACAGAGAGGGAGTTACTACCAGATATCACTATCATTTACATAATGATACACGCTATAATAATTTTTTGACAATAAAACCTGCTTGACATGGTCCTTGAACTTGTTGTCCGGCAAATCAGTAATGTGCTTCGGGATCTTGTTATAGAACCTAACACTATTACCTAAAAAACTTTTACTAGTCTTTCTAAGTTTAAAACTCGATAATACGACTAATTTATCTGATTTATTTTTATCTTATCTAATTTATTGATTGAGTAATCAACAGTCGGAGACTGAAACTCAATCATTTCTATAAGTTTATTTATTTATTTAGTGTCACATAAACAACACATTCACAGAACATTACAATAACAAATACACCACAAGTTAAGGACTGGGTGAAGTATCCGTACAGATATGCACATCTTATTAAATTAAATTCAACCTATATACCGCATAAAAGGCAAAACCCAAAGTCTCTTGTGGTTTTTAACATGATATAATATAATATTAACATTGAACAGGTGCTGCATTAGCATCACCAATTGACTCTAACCTTCGGGACACCATGACATCCGTGATGGTCACAGAAAGCACTAATCCCAATCATGGAGTCTACTCCGGAATACACTCGACGTTCTCTAATGGATCTTATTTAACTATAGAAGGTAATTTTATTTTCTCTATTAAATTACTATTAGCTACTATCAGCCAAGTAGTTTAAGTCAATAAGTAACTTATAATTCTAACGTTAACACCACCACGTACCTTATATTACAATGTTAACCAAATTGATAACGTTACACACGTGGGTAATAAAAATGCCGATGATTGACGTGAAGAAGTTTTATTCGAATTCTACAGTTACAAATGTCACGAACTTACAGCATTGTTAGTTATTTCACTGTGGTTTCCCTTCCTTTTATCGCTCGATGTTATCGCTTTATAACTCAAAAGTGAACTACTCGGCGCCGCGCCTGAGCCGCATAAATACCTACACTTAACGATCGTAAAAAAGTCGTGAATCATCGCTATCTTTCTCGACGTTTAGTTGCTATGCCTACTCGATGACGTAATCGAAGCGACAAGCCTTATACATGTGTTTTGTAAACTGATGTTTACACAAACATGCGCCGCGGTTGTTTTATGACGCGAACATTATTTTGAAGTACTGAGAAGTATGTAGTTGCTTCGAGATATTTCTGGAACAGGATTTTCTCTCTTTTTAATCGGGTTGTAACAGGTCGTAACAATAATTTTGAATAATTTGTGGGTTGTGATGAATTTACCTTCGGAATTTATAATTTTTTGTTAATAAAAGGTTTATTTCCACCGCTTTTTCTTCCTTACACAGGTGTAGCTATATCGGCGTTACCAGTATGTTGGGCGACGGGCCAGCCGGACCACGTGTACAAGGAGAATTGCGTCGTCTACCACATGAACGGGACCTTGGAGGACGTACAGTGCGCTGATGAATTTGAATATATCTGTTACAAGAAGTTTGAAACATTAACTATGAATCAATGTAAGACTGTTGATAACGGTGAGTAATATAACATTACATATCACACCAGTGGAAACTATCTTTAATTCTCAATATGCCATGTAATCATAGTAATTTCCGTGATCGTTCTTTCGCCATAACTGCAGCACGACTTTTTTATTTATTTGTAAAGTAATAATCTTATTTCTACAAAATAGTCCCACAAAACCAGGTGATCGGTTTGACTGTGGGATCAAACGGAGTCTTATGTTGTATTTACACATTACAATATTATTTACTCATGGAATGCTACTATTACGTTGCCTGCACCCGTGATTAATTCAGCGTGGTTAACAAATATTTTTTAATCATTTTTTTAAAAACAGCTTTGTCAGTTTCGTGTCTAATTTCCGCCGGCAGACTGTTAAGTATGTATGGTAAACGTTTTTATAGTTCTATCACCAAAGTAATTAGATACTTTAGGTACATTATATTTGCCGGCGGTCATTGATTGAGTACAATAACTATTAATCATACTGGTTAGGTTGTTATGCTCTTCACTGCCATGATTGTTTACAGCCAAAAGAAATTTGTGTTTTAGACTAATTGGTAAAATCTTGCATATATTAAATAATTTTCTATAATCACCTTTACAGTCAATTTTTGTTTTCTTACTTACTAGCAGTTTGAGGAACCTTGTTTGTAAAGTTTTTAGTTTGTCTAGATATGTTTTAGATGTTAAACCATAGCTGCCCAGTGCATAACTAAAAATAGAATCAACTAAAGGCATATACAACAATCTTAACGTGCTAATGGGTATTTTAAAACTAAGATGATAAAGTTTACCTAATAATATTCTTAACTTACTACATAAAAAATCTATATGTTGGGACCAAGAAAAACATTCATCTATTTTTAATCCAAGGTAGGTTATACACTTAACCTTTTCGAAGGGTTTACAATTACAGTTGATTGAGTTTTTATGGGTACATGAAAATTCGTGAGTGTATAAGGGCTTATGTGAGCCTGATGGACGCAAGTACGGCGAGTGGATAATTAATAATTTAGTTTTGTCCGAATTCAATACAATGCAATTATCATGATACCATTTTACAACAGCGTCAATGTCATGCTGTACCAGCCTACAAGTTTTTACAATGTCAATTCCAGCAAGCAATGTGCACAAATCATCCGCGAACATGTATGCAGAGCAATACTGCAGTACACCACATAGGCTATTAACATGCATCAGGTAGCAGAGTGGTCCACAGCCAGACCCCTGCGGAACACCACAACTCACATCCGTCCTATCACTGAATGAGTCACTCAATCTAACGTGGTAGGAGCGTGACGTGAGGTAATCGCGGAACCATAGGTTCAGAGGTTCTCCCACACCGCACTCATTCATCGCTTTAATAAGCGTGTCTGTTTCCAGGGTATCAAATGCTTTCCTAAAATCGAAAAAGACAGCAATCACAATTTTTTTATCCTTCAAATAACTGTTAACCTCGTCTGTGAACTTGGCAGGTAGGGTACTTTTACTTTTCCCTTTCAAGAAACCATGTTGACAATTGATAATAATTTGATGCTTTTGAAGGTAATCACCTACTTTATTTAATATACATTTTTCTATAATTTTATCTATACTAGATAAAATAGATATAGGTATATAATTAGAATAGTTCTTACGATCTCCTTTTTTATAAATCGGTCGAACTATTGACTCTTTTAATTTGCTGGGAAATTGAAAGTGTTTTACTGATAAATTAACAACTTTCGCCATTACAGGACTAAATTTATCTACAATAAATTTAAGGTAGACATACGAATTAGATCGCCACCCGGGGATTTATTGCTATTCATATTTTTAATAATGTTTTTTATGTATTTACTATTCACGGGTTGCCATCTCATGTTCACTGTAATTCACGTCCTATCAACATCCAACTGTCCAACTCTCGGGATTCCTTCAAGTATTCGCTACGAAGGTATTGCTTGGAGCAATTGAATATTGGCTACATTATTCCTTTTTTAAACTAAATATTGTGCACACTTTTCTGTTGCTGCCCTTAAGACTGGTAGAGAATGCTTTTAAGCATTAAGTCCTCCATTTGTACTTTTTTGTGTAATAAAGAATAGTAATATTTCAGAGATAATATAAGCAAATTAATATTTTGAATCAGTTAATTTAAAATTTCTATTATTCAGAGCTACTTTCATGGTTATTGCTATAAACGCAAGTGACTTTTAGCATTGTAGTAGACTGTTTCCCACGGGACTGTAATCGCTCTATCTTTAAAAACTTTCTACGTGAATTACGGTAGTGATTGCAAAACTTATTTTGTTTATAACATATTTTGGGCATGACAATTTGTAACAACCCCTGCCCCGCCCCGTCTTTATGTTCTAATGTATGTGTAACCTACCCACTGATGTCGATTGATTGAATATAAATTATTTCAAGATATTTAAATGAAATTAGTAAATTAGAATCTACTAAAACACATGAGAATAAATATTAAAATACATTGTATGAATTAAGGTTGATATTAATACTATAATAAACTGTAGTTATGTACACCTTAGGGGAAGTATGATTAATTGCACGTGAAAGTTGTTCAAAGGGCCTTCAAACCCGCAAAATTAGCCCTAATTTTTTTTAATAGTGACACCGAATAATAAACCACCGCTAGCATTGCTAGTGGAGTATAAGGGTGGAGAAGGCAGGATATATGAATACTGGAACCAGTTCCCTATTTAAGTAAAATAAACGAATCTAATGATTCAATCTATTGGCTAGTAATAGCAGATACAGTAAAGGCCAACTATAACCCTTCAAGATGATAAAGAAAGCTCCAAGATGACAAGGTCAACCAGGGAGAAAATATGTAACTCACTTCAATCCAGACCTCCCCGTACAGGAAAATTAAGTTAGACTCTACCGACTGTGGGATATATATGGTGAGGGACATAGTCGCCACTCCTATCCTTTAGTCACAAATTTCCCTATCACTGTACGGATCAAAATACATGGATATATAGAAGATGAGCCATGCCCTAACAAGTATTGTGATTAGAAGGGTATAGAAGCCAGTACATAGTATGACTAAAACCCATCGGATTAAATATATTATTGCCTTATTAAATGGTAGGCAGAACCAATAGTTGAATAATAATATCACACTAGTTCCAAAAGGAATGTGAATAGGTATTTGGATTTTATATGTGTTGAACTAAATCAACACTGACTATTTGTACTATAATGTAGTAGTATACAGTACTATGATATAGTATTATAAATGATAATTTGAAAAGGCATTTCAACATCTGCTTGATTCCAGTCACCATCACTTTATAATGTACTAACCGGCAACCACACAGAATATTCATTACCATTTTGTTTCTATGAGCCAATGAAATTGATAATTGAACTAGCACTGACTCTATTCAATACACGTTTTGAACAATGAAGGCGGTAGGTGATTGCGTAGGCATAAGGAATGTTTGTCCCTTTGGCAATGCTACAAATATTACATTTAAACAACCATTTATACCTTACCTTACCTGTGTATAAAATGTAGTATGTGAAATGTTACATGTAGATGATGTTTAGTGATTTATATTCTGATGAGAATATTATGTATTACAAATAACAATAACACAGTAATAGTTCCTTATTTGTCTAAGTTATATATGTAATTATAACACCTAAATGTAAGCTATAGATTCTCACTATAAGTTTACATAATATAAATCCGAAGCATTGTTGTTTGAATTCATTTAGTTTGTTTTATGTTTAACAATATATGTTTATGGTCATATTACCATTATAATTCTTTACCAAGGTATTTACATATATTTTACTTTAAAAGAATAAATATAAAAAAGTTTTATAGAATTCAAATTCTAGGTATCTGTCATAGAAATTTCCAAATAAAGATATCATTCAATCTGTTAGCGATGTATGACACTTATAACAAGTTTTATTATGATTAGTGTAAATATATGTTGAGTGTGGGTTGGTGAAATAATTACCTCAAGTTTTTGTACTAACTTTCAGTAAAATCCAGCACACCTTCCATTGTATTATGAACACAAGAGGATGTCTGTATAGAATCTTGTCTGACCTGGAAGGCCGATCATCACATAGGCAAAAGAATTACAGGATGACAATATCTGGTACTTACTGCTATTGGATCACTTCGGCAGGAAGAGTTCTCCTTCAAATGCCAAACCGAATACCAAATCAAAGCAACGTAAATACCGAACAACCACCCAGCGAATCTAATGACGATCCAAAAACTGAGTCTCATTGTCATGGAATCAATTCTGATTACATCCGGGAAGAAATCTTTGTACGAACTAAATTGATTATCGCTTAATGTGAAGAGATTCAATACACAAACGTCTAAAGGGACTTCCTATAATAAAACTCAGATGATAAGACGGTGCACTGGATTTACTTCCAGTTTCATTAGAGCTCGCTTAATGATGTATTTATTCGTGTCACACATAAGTACCTCATTTTAACCAAGGTTAAATTTACAAAATTTGTACAGTAGATCATGTAAAGTAGTAGAATATCTGTATGATAAGTCATTGTCTGAATTCTATAATATTAGATTCTTTCAGTAGTTATTTTTGTACATTTGCATAAAAGTTAATTTAATCTACTTACAGTTTTTAGGGTTTCAAGCATCACTTCTTAATACTATATTTATGAACACATACATGCAATGAAACTTTCAGATTACTTTGGAACTAACTAGTACTTTCACTATCACGCGCTAATTCTACTTCTCGAATTTTGCTAGATTTGATCAAACTTTCCGTAAATAAGGCTAATGATATCACAAGATTCTAGATTCGTACTCTAACCTAACCCTATTAACTTTTCCTATATTTTCCTTTCCTGATCTCCCTGACAGCGATCGCGAACTTCTTTATGCATTTATTTCAGACGCAACGAGCAAGAACAAAGACCTGAATATTACCTAGCTAATTTCACTGTTAATACCGACAGAGTTTTGGCTGTTTTCACCAGCATTATAACGAACTATTTAGTATTTACTCACTTTTGGTATAATAACTGCACTATAAAAGAATTTTTCCAAACTGTTCTTGAGAATGACCTCTTGAGACTCATCCCTTGAGACTGATCCCGAATAACTATTCCAAGCCCCTTTTTTTTTTTTTTTTTTTTTTTTTTTTTTTTTTTTTTTTTTTTTTTTTTTTTTTTTTTTTTTTTTTTTTTTTTTTTTTTTTAGAACTGACTACACTGTTAGCCTTAGGGGCCCTAAAGCCGCTGCGGCTTTTACAGCTTCACCGGACTTGGGGGCGAGCGCAGAGGGCACTCAGCCGCGAAAGTTTTGTGGACGACTCGCACGAGGGTGCCAAAGTGGCCGGACCTCGGCTCGGGCGGTCGTCGCGTTCGCAAATAGGTCGCGATCTATTCGAATCCCTACACCTACGATTCGAGCTAACTAAATATACACATAGGCACGTTCCCTTCCTCCTGGGAGGAAGGAAGGAACCGTGCGTATGTGTATTCAATAATCGGAATGTTTCTACACTAACTAGCGCTAACTAACTAGCGTAAAAAAAGAAAAAAAAAGGTCCCTCACAGAACCTATGTACCTGTGTGGTGTGCACGTGTGTATGTTCATACGTGTGTAGTGTTGTATGTAGGTAGCTAAGTGTTCCAAGCCCCTTAAATATCTCTTGGTTTTATACTATTCCCACGTTATTTTTCCTCCTAATTTTTTTTTTATCGAAGTCCCGTTATTCGTACGTTTGTTTCTACTTCCATCGTTCGTTTTCCTCCTAACTTTTTTTCTAAATTTTTTATTAATTACTTAGTTTTTTTCCATTCCCATTAGGCTTGTGTAGTACATGTACTAAGTACTAATAGGAACTAATTCCTGACACTGTACTAGAACGAACCATTCCATACGCTTAATAGTGCATGGTTCATTTAGTACTTCGTTTGCGGCAGGCCGGCACGGTGTATTTAGTACTTATTACCTATGTGATTCACGAGACCGGAGACATGGATCAGTCGAAAAAGAGCGAAATACAACATATGCAACTAATAGGCTCTGGTTTATTAAGCTATTTTGAACTATACGACGAGAAAGTAAGAATTATTTTTATTATTGTTTTTAGACATTTTGGTGAGGTTGAATTTGTTCTAAGAATTAGTTTCAAAATTTGATTAGAATAGAAGAATACTTTTTTTATTAGTTAGTACTATATTTTTGCAAGTGCAAATGCAGTGTGGTCTAAAAAACCGAGTCTTTAGAATGACATTTCTAAGCCTGAAGAGTATGAAGGTGAATCAAACAATTCCTAATATTCGTCCGTGTATGTGTACGGTATATTTTACTACTGTACTGATAGTACTAATAGTACTAGAAATCTGATCTAGTACAGTTGAAATATTATACTAGTACGGAGCGCTTCTTTTAATGTTTGATCAAGAACATGTCTAGTTCCCACGGTTTTTTTTTCTGTCTCTCTTTGTCTCCTAATTTTTTCCCCGTGTCCCGTCATTTCTTTTGTTTGTTTTGTATTCCCACGGTTCGTTCTCCTCAGTCCATCTTTGTCTATGATTGCAAAAATGTAAAACCTGAAGATTTCTATTTTATTATACACATTACAAAGCTTCCTGCATACAATACAATATTTCTTTACTTATATTTTATAAGTTTTAACCTCCGTTACAGAAATTTTAAATTACGTTTGCCAAAACATCGAATCGTAGTAATATTTAAAAGTACTTATAATGTTAAACTAGATGGCGTTAATTGTATTAATTTTAGTTTTATATTCCTTTCAAAATTATAGCTAGGCACTTAGGGTGGATCTGTTACAAATTTCACTGGATCCTTCATTTAGTTTTAAACAAAGAAAGAGAATGCTTTTCAATTACACTTGTAAGTTATGACCTATATAGTATAGGTTAATTCCTAACTCATAGTAAAATTATAATAATCTGGTTGAACGCCAGATTGCGGTTTAATTTTCACATAAGGATATTTAATTTCTCCATAGAGTACAAGTGGGATGGGAAGACAGGCCACTGCTATAAGTTACATCCGCACGGACAGAACTGGTCACGGGCGCATATGATCTGCACAGCCGAAGGCGGTTACCTGACTGTCATCAACAGCGAAATCGAAGCTGAAGTATTAAGAGAATTATTCGCGAAATACCCCGCCCAAACAATAGTTTCACCATACAAGGATTACGTATTTATTGGAATCCGTGAATGGCCTGACGAAGGCTCATGGTACACGGTTCAAGGTAAGTTCATATACGCGGCGCACACACACGGCGGTGCAAGACGTATTAACACTGCATCCCCGCATGGCGCGGGGTAAGGGGTCCAAAGCAATGAACGATGCCTTAGGACGCGGAAGAGTTTTTGACACCGTCATTCACGGGAGGGTTGTACCCGATTATGAGGTCATCGAGTGCACGTTTAGGCGGAAACTAATAGAAAATATAATTGATGGGTTACTATTAGTAATTGTATTTTATATGAGTAAGATTGAATAAATACATTAAAATATTTTTATTTTCCCATTGTCCAACATGTTGGATTGGGCCTTAATGAACGCTTCCTTAGACAAAAAGTATTTGGTGAGAGATTTACCGATAATACCACTCATTGGTAATGAAATCATTATCTGTTCTTATCTATTAAATACTGGACATAAGTCTTTTACAAGGTTTGTAGTTGGACCTGCATCCAATCACTTCCAGCAGCCTTCCACAAGTCATCGCATTTAGTTTAAGGGCGTCCTACATTACGTTTGCTAAGACGTGGTCTCTGCTTAAGAATTCTTTCACTCTAACGGCTGTTGGTCCTTCAATAAATGTGATCGGCTCACTACAGATTCAGTTTGTTTATTCTTTGAACAATGTCGGTTACTTCGGTTCTCTATCGTTTAATTTCAGTACAAGGTTTATTCCTTAGAGAAACATTTTTCCTAACGTTGATCTTTTCTTAGCTCGCTGAGTGAATTTTTACTTGTAAATCAGCTTCGTCTAATATGTCCACGTGTCAATACCGAAGGTCATAATAAGTAGAATACACTGGTTGTCGACTTTTCGCCTTTAAGATCTGTAGTATTGGCAACAACATGACATACTTTTCCATATGCCGAAAGTCACCCATACTTTATTACTGTCCAATAATTGCAGGTAAAACCCTTAACGAGGCCGGATATAGCACATGGAACGCAGAGCCAGACAACTTGATTACAGCAGGCGAAACTCAGGATTGCGGGATGATTTTAAGAAATGCACTAATGGAAGATTTTTGGTGTAGCATGAAATTAGCTTTTATTTGTGAAAAAGATCTTTAGAATGGACAATTTACCACTTTGTCAATTTTTCACACTATATTATTCATTAATTTACTAAAATATTTACATATATGTACACTGTAATCATTATTAATTACATAATTGCAATGATATGACGTTTATTTATTTATATATCATTATGCCTTTTCCCGGTTATAACATCTAATGACACGCTTGGGGTAAAACTAATTGTAGATTCTGTCACAAGGCTATTTTAATGCCATATATCGCTCACTATACGTACTGCTTTGAAGGATATACATATCTTAGATGGATGAAATTTATTTTTAACTGACTTCAACAAAAGATGGGAGGTTACTCAATTCGAATGTATATTATTTTTATGGATGATCAGCCATAACTTGTTTGTTTAAGCACCGATTTGAATGTTTTTTTTTTTATACCTACCTCATAGGACTAAAAGGACCAATTTTAATTTCATTGGTATTGGACCTTCAACTTCGATGATACTTAAGGGAAATCTTGGTAAAAAATTGTCTTGTTACCCTTTTTATATAATTCAAAATCTTCTTCTTCATACCTCTTATACTACTTAAGTAGAGTCGGCTCAACATGTTTTCTGCTTCGACTCTATTCTGTCAAATATCATGTCAGTATTCACACCTTTTATACGCATATCATTCTTCACACAATCCATCCATACCTTCTTCGGTCTTCCTATACTCCTATATCCATTCACCTTCATACTTATCATTGTTGTATTTTATATAACTCAAATTATTTATTAATATTTCTTTTCTTATTCACTTCTTTCAATGACAATAAATTAATTGATTTGTCGTCACTAGCAGGCGTTCCACGAATTTTATTTTAAAAAAATACGTATATTACAGATTGCAAGTTTTAAATTTTTATCTTTTCTTTCCCTTATTTGTATTACATAGGACTAGTGTCAATATTTCAATGATGACTGTTAGAGGAATGTCATATAATATTTAAGATGAACAGTTAATACTATATCATCGAAGTAAATGTATAATAATAAAATTAAAGAACAAACATTTATCACAGTTATTAATTAAATTATAATAAAAAATGTATCCAATATAATGTGATTACATACCAATATACCAATGTAACAAAATTATATTGTCCATAATACCTAGTGTTTAAAAATAGTAAACTATTATTTGAATGATATTATGTTTTTCTTTCGTAATGGTAGGTTGGCAGTAGAGATAACTTGCTACCTAAATGGTCTATAGTAGATCATCGATTCTATGTGTATGAGCATTGAGCACCCATGATCTACAGCTCTGCGTCAAGCGAAAACTTATTTTAGTCTCCTTACAAAAATAATCAAATAACTAAGTACAAATATGCGTGACAAGGAGCTACAAATCTCGGCCATGTAAAGGTAGATACTGAGAAGTGGCAAGACGTTTATTTAGTTGTTTTCCAAATGGACGCATTCCCAATAGATATACTCCAAATGAAGGTATCATTGACTATACTACACATATCACAAACGGAATAAATAATGGATATGGATTATTTACTGGTAGCAACAGCCGCATGTATTTAAATTAAAAGTCGAATCAAAAGATTCGGATATATCGGAACGAGTATAAAAAAAATCACTTGCTATGAACATAGCAATGGATTTGTACTTTTCAGTTACTCTGTACATTCAACTAGATTGTACCAACACCATCAATATCAGATCGTATGGATGCCTGTCCACTGAAATGGAGCGGAGCGGAGATATACAAATTTCCACCAATGGAATTGCATAAAAATTTAGAGATGCAATCTTATTGGTCGAAATTGGCTATAGATGTAATTCTAATGGGCGAAATACTCCGCAACTCCGCTCCGCTTCAGTGGACAAGCAACCTAACTCAGAACAAAAATTGATATGTATTTGCCCGTTCACGAACAATACAGATGGCTTCCTAATGTCGCGTAGCACATGTTTATAAAAGTAAAAGTTGGGCTCTGATGACGTCCAACAGGATTGGACCCATGGATTTTAATACATTTGTAAATACAAAACTGAATGGACGACATCCGTTCAAATGGCATACGTTTTCACCATTCACGACAAGATATTGGAAGACGCCCACTCCATTTGGATTCATGGACGCGTCGTCGCTGACTACCTTTAAACGATTGATGATAATAATTATACTCATTGTGGCGTTATATTTATATTATATTAGTTACAGAAATAAATACATTTTAAAACATTCTAGTATTATTACTATTCATTGAAATAAAATGTTTGCTCACAATAATCCTTTCCTTCCCTGATTCCCGCCTCTTTATCTCGGTATAAAATTACGTGCTTTCATAATATATACTGAGACTGATCTAAGGTTAAATAATCTTCTTAAATTCTGTTTTTGCAATACTTTAGGAGTTAAAGAAAAAAAGAATCTTCCTTGCACTATATAACTGTATATTGTAAAAAATATCAAGTTTAGGTCTTGAATAGATGCACTAGGAAGCCTCAGGATCTTTTTCGCAAATAAAAGCAATTTGCTGGTTACACCAGGTGTCGTCGAGTAAGCCATTTGTAAAAATGGCACCGCAGCTTTGTGTTTCGCCTTCTAATACCATATTATCTGGTTGTCCGCCGGCCCATTTACCATATCCAGCGTCTTCGAGGGTCTGACCTGAAATTATATACAAAACAGTAAATGCTTCATCGGCACGCAGTACAATCGGACCTAATAAAGCGGTCGAAATTTTTTTTTTTTTTTTCAAAAGTGGGAAATTTCCAGATAGAATTGTTAATTGAATTGTAGAATATTATTTTTATTTTTATTTTTTAGATCTGACTATACTGTTAGCCTTAGAGGCCCTGGAGGCTCTGAAGGCTTTTACAGCTTCACCGGACTTGTCCGTAGAATATCATAAAAGTAATCTGTATTTATCTCCCTCGCTTAAGAATCCAGATTGAGTACATAAGTCTTTAGACTTAAACTCTAAACAGATACTTTAAATATATCATAAATAATAAATGGAATAAAACGTATGTCATATTACTAATAGTTATTCATTTATTTTAAAATATGTCCTCACCTCGATGTATTGTGTTATAAAATGTTCCCAAAATTCATACCTATTATTTCCTATATGACGATACCAAGATGTGTGTATCTATATGAATTGAGAATCAGTTACATGTTTAGTCTTAACAAATTGGTGTTCTTACCATGAACCGTGTACCAAGAGCGCTCGTCTGGCCATTCACGGAACCCAATAAGCGCACCATCCTGGAATCTCGAAAATAATCTATCCTTTGGATATTTCACCAACAATTCCTTTAGTACTTCAGCTTCTGTGTCACTATTGACTACTGCAAGATAGCCACCTTCCGCTGTACATATCATATGCGCTCGTGACCAAGTCTGTCCAAATCGATGTAACTTGTAGCAGTGTCCTGTCCTCCCATCCCACTTGTACACTATGGAAGAAACAAAATTACTGCATCTATAACTGACTGACTTACACTGATGTTCAGATTATACTATAGAAAAAAATTCACATGACGGTATGTAACATATTGTACAGAAAAGAATTTAAAAACCTCAGTTTAGGCCCTATGAAGGTATCTAAGAGAGTCAAAACATTTTCACTGGATCGTAAAACATTCCAGTCGTCGATAACAATTTCCAAGAAACTTAGTAAAACCTTCATTCTATTTTTCCTAAGTGATGTGTTTTTATAGTCATTAACATATTTCGAGATATCACTATTATTGACATAATGTGATCATTGATACCATGCAATAACTTTTGTCGTAGTATTAAAATTGTGCCCGATGATAACTTGAACTCACAACTTACTTAACTTAGGTTTTGTGGAAAAAACATTCAATGTGATGTATTGTAAACTGATAGAACTGCCCGTTTCTGTAGTCAATATCGCGTCTAGGTGCCGTGACTTACGGAAGTGAATTGTGTCCGTATTATTTATTTGGCTAAGTGAAACAAGTGATGATTGAAGGACTCAATGTCTGAAGTTTTGCATTTAGTGGGATTAACAAGAAATAATATTATGCAGTGTGCCAGTGGTGTATAAAAACAACAAAAGTACAAAGTGGAAATGAAATATCTAGAGAACAATAAAAGTGTTTAATCTACCTTCAACTGCATAAAATTGCAAAAGTTAATAATTCTTCTTATAATACAAAGGAACAGAATTTTTAAAGTGTATCCGGTGTGTGAGGACTTAGCATCATATGGTGTTTTTATACTATGGATTTGTCATAATTTGTCTTGACAATACTTTTATTGTCAAGCGCCATCTATTAATAACCACAGTACCAAGACAATACTACCAGTACCATACATAGTACTGTAATAATACTGAGTTGTCAAGCGCCATCTGTGAATTTTCTGTAGTATCAAAATACACAACAATAATTGTGGTGTATGCATCCCAACACTAACCGGAACGCGTCCCCTCACTAGTGATGCTCTGTCTCGCTCTGACTTGCGATGGCGTCGGTGTAGATTTAGCTTTGTTAATTTGTATGTCTTGGCAATAAAACCTTATTAATTAATTTACCGTTTATTTGGACACGACAGCTTGGCGACGAGTGAGGAATACCACAAGTGCTTAAATTAAGTGAAAAAATGAACAAGCTCATCCTAATTAATGTGAGAAAAGTGTTAAATTTTAACTAGCCGGTAGCGTCACGTTCAAGTTCACGTTGTCGCGAGATAATCTAAAAACTCGATGTTATATATGTCGGGAAATAAAAAACAACCTGAAACTTCATCTGACGGGGGAACAGACAAATCTACTGATAGTATAATTAATGTACAATTCGAGAAAACTTCTTGGATTTACAAATTGTCGAAACCTGAATTACAAGAAAAGCTTGTTCAATTGAATATTGACTTCGACAACCAAGAAACAGTTGATAGTTTGCGACGTCGGCTGGTTGCATATTGTAAAAAGAAAAATAAAATTGCGAAGACTACTATCATGGCCAAATTAAACCTACCACCCTTTGATGGAAATAAATATGAGAGCTTCGAACAACAACTGGAATGCTATATACAACTCAATGACATAGCCGAAGAAAAGAAAACATTACTATTGCTTACAAAAGTAACATCGGAGGTGTTTGAAACCGTCACATGTTTGTGTGTCCCTAAGAAACCTATTGACCTAACATACAAGAAGTTGACTAGCGTTTTGAAAAAGAAATATGTAGTCCAACAGTCCATCTCGTTGGAGCGTGCTGCATTTCGTAGTCGTAATCAGCTGCCCAATGAAAACATTGAGGAATATGTACTTGAATTAAAAAAGCTTGCGAGTAAATGTGGATTTGCTGACCAAGATGACCAAATTAAAGAGAAGCTTATTGATGGAGTAAGTTCAAAATTAATAAAATTTGAGCTTTTAAAGAATGACTCTAATAACCTTGAAGAAATAGTTAAACTGGCCCGATCAGTGGAGGTGGCTTGGCTTCAGACCTTAGGAAATTCCAAGGAAGGTGATTCAACAACTGCTTTATTCTACTATGGACAGTCCAACAGTAGACAAAAAAATCAAGGAATGAAGACTTATATTAAAAAAGATTTCAAGGTTAAAGGGAAGTGTTTTTGCTGTGGAAATAACAATCATATTAAAGCGGAGTGTCGACTAAACAAAAAGTTTTGTTCAGAATGCTGTAAACAAGGACATATTTTTAAAATGTGTCCTAACAACAGGTACAATCGCATTTATTTAGTAAAGGAAGAACTGAATAATTCTAAGAAATCACAAGTTGACGATGCCCTGGTGGAGGAATCAGTCAAGGAATTATTTGAAGAATGTGATGGTTATACGGTTAATGTGAGTAGAGTACCCCCCCCCCCCCTTTATATCCAGTTAAAAATAGAGGGAATAAATTTTAGACTTTCAGTTGGATACAGGGTCTGATGTAACAGTTTTATCTTTGCAAGATAGAAATTAGCTATTCCCATTGATGCCAATCAGCTCCTGCAAAGTTAAATTCAGAAATTTTGACCAAACAGTTTCTAAACCGGTTGGTATAATAGAAAAATTGAATGTTCAATATAAAAAATTAACAAAGGAGCTTAGCATTTTTGTGGCCAATGACAATGTACCACGGATAATTGGCCGTGACTGGCTGCATAGTCTTGGCCTATGGCCTTCAAAACTGGAATGTAATACTAATGTATTAGATATTAATCATAACTTTAAAACTATTTCAGAGGCAGAATGTTTTGTAAAAAGGGAGTACGCAGAAGTATTTGCAGCAGAGTGGGGCAACAGTAATGGCGAATCTATTACATTAAAATTAAGAGAAGGGGCTGTACCTAAGTGCCTGCTGGTCAGACGAGTACCTTTCGCACTCAAAGGTAAGGTTAAACTGGAAATAAATAGATTACTTGAGAATAAGCGTATAGAACCAGTGGAATACAGCCAGTGGGGAACCCCAGTGGTTCCAGTAGTGAAATCTGATGGTTCTGTTCGTTTATGTGGGGATTATAAGATGACTTTAAACCCTTACTTGGAAGTAGACCATTTCCCGTTGCCCCACATCGAAGAAATCTTAGATACTTTAAAAGAAGGTGAATACTTCTGCGAGCTCGATTTAAAGGAAGCGTACCTACAGGCCCATTTGGATGAAAATTCGCAGGAACTGACGACCATTGTAACTGAAATGGGGACTTATAAATATAAATATCTTCCTTTTGGGGTCTCCACGGGTCCAAGTTTTTTTCTTTTAGTTCTTTTCTTTTTTTTTTCTTTTCTTTTTTTGCATAATAAATTAGCAAATATTCAAAATACAATAGTATTTATCGACAACATTTATATAATGGGGAGGGATGTTTCTGATACAATGAATACACTGTGTAAAGTGTTAGACAGATTAAAAGAAAGCCAATTTAAATTAAAGTTGGATAAATGTAAACTATTTAAAAAATACATAGATGTATTTGGATTTAGGATCACTAAAAATGACATCAGCATCATAAAATCAAACATTGATCCTTTACAACAAGCTAAAGCGCCAACAAACATAACCATGCTGAGGTCATTTTTAGGAAAAGTTAACTACTATGCCAGATTTTTAAAAGATATGGCTTCAATTCTGACACCGATGTATGAATGTACACTTAAAAAAAAATTTGTGTGGTCTATTGATTGTGAAAATGCATTTATAATGATCAAAAAGAAAATAGCATCAATTCATAACTTAAGACATTATAATCCAAACTTACCTTTAATTTTGTCATGTGATGCATCTGACACGGGCCTAGGTTGTGTCTTATCTAATAGAGATTATAACGGTGTCGTAAAACCAATAGCATATGCTAGCAAAAAATTAAATAACACAGAACAAAGATACTCAACTATCGATAAAGAAGCAATGTCAATAATTTACGGAATAACAAAATTTTATAATTATACTTATGGCAGGCCATTTGAATTAGAAACTGACAATGCTGCCTTAGTAAGAATTTTTGGTCCCCAAAAGGGTATTCCCAAAATGGCGGCAAAAAGACTTCAGCATTATGCCATATTCTTATCCGCATTTAATTACAAAATTAAACATATTAAATCCAACAAAAACCCAGCTGATTTTTTGTCTAGAACATTAGTAGACTGAGGTTAATAATGTTAATTTGGACTTACACCCAATTTGTCAAGAAGCAGAGCAAAGTAGCATATACTATATTGAAAATTCTGGTATTGATTTATTAAATTGGAAAACTATACAGTTTGAGACAAAAAAAGATTTAATGTCGTCAAGAGTAATTAGGTATAGCATAGATGGTTGGCCTGACAAAAAGAATATTGATAAGGACTTATTACCATATTTTTATAAAAAACACGAGATCAGTTGTGATAGAGATTGCCTTTTCTGGGGTTATAGGATAATCATTCCGAAAGCTTTAAGGAAGTCAGTCTTATTTGAATTACATAAAAGCCATTTTGGCACAGTGCGCATGAAACAAGTGGCACGCTCATTTTTCTGATGGCCCGCTGTGGACACTGAAATAGAAACCATAACTAACAACTGTCTGAATTGCCTAACCATTCGTAATAACCCCACAAAAAGCATTCAAAAATCATGGCCAGTAGCACCATCAGTCTGGTATCGCCTCCATGCAGACTACTGTGGACCTTTCTATAATAAAATGTACTTGTTAGTCGTTGACAGTTATTCAAAGTGGCCCGAGGTGGTTGAAATGAACACAATCAGTGCAGGACCATTGAAGTGTTGGATACATTGTTTTCGAGACATGGCTACCCTGTCCATTTGGTTACTGACAACGGTCCTTCGTTTGCTTCCTAGGAGTTTGCAAATTTTTGCAATTTAAAACAAATGAAACATACCTTCTCCCCGCCATATCATTCAGCTACAAACGGGGCTGCAGAACGTTTTGTAGAAATATTTAAAACTCATGTAACCAAAATCAAAGAAAGCGGTAACAAAATGATGTCTGCTATCAACTTATTCCTGTTGGACTATAGAACTATGCCTCATAGTACTACAGGCGTCACTCCAGCCCAACTTATGTATAAAAGGGAACTAAGGTCACGATTTTCTTTGTTAAGACCGCAACCTATTGCGGAAAAATCCATGGAAATGCTAGAGAAACAGACTAGGACATCCTCGGGCACTAGGCAAGTTAGTTTCAGGGTGGGAGAGAAGGTAATGGTGAGGGACTACAGGAAAGGCAATAAACCTTGGACTGTGGGCACCATTGTTGAGGTGTCAATACCAGACACAACTTATTTGATTGATGTTGATGGAAGTAAGTGGAAGAGGCATGTTAATCAAATGATGAGCTGTAGTGACAGTTTGTTAGAATAACTGCCTATTAAATGTCACCACTTGTAGGCCATTAATAGAGTACCTATGTGTTATTATATTTATTATAAGTATAATGCCAATATAAATGCTTCAGTATCTCATTGTTATTTGAGAGTGTTAAGTCACATTTTATTTTTGTACCTTGTTGCCAATCTTATGGTACCATTGTTATTTAGGTGGAAAGTTTACCACTGTTGTTTATTTTTAAATATAGAGGGAGATAAATCATACAGGGAGCTGGCTTAAACTCAGGGGGGAGGAGAGTGTGGTGTATGCATCCCAACACTAACCGGAACGCGTCCCCTCACTAGTGATGCTCTGTCTCGCTCTGACTTGCCATGGCGTCGATGTAGATTTAGCTTTGTTAATTTGTATGTCTTGGCAATAAAACCTTATTAATCAATTTACCGTTTATTTGGACACGACAATAATAAACACAAACTTTTGTTAGCATATACTTAGTTTTAAATAATATAATGGTTGCTAAGTGTAGTGCGTGCGGAAAGTACGTGTCGGTGGCGGATGTTGTCGGTTGCTGTAAATTTAAACGGATCAACCATCGCGTCTGTGTAAACCTAACCCGCGATAGTCCTATGAGTAGTTCTTGTCAGTGTCCTGACTGGAAGGCGAGCTTGCCTCGTAATAACAAAGAGAATACGCCTGTACAGGGTACGCAAGACTAAGTTCAAGAGCGAGTAGATCACCAGCGTAAGGGTAGCACCTCACAGACCAATGCAGCAGACTTCGAGCTAATGATAGAATTGCGCAAGTTTCGGGAAGAGATGCGTGAGACTAGGGAGGAGTTCCGCGCGGCTTGTCTTGAAATGCAAGGTTTGCGCGAGAAGCTTGGTGTCTGCGAAGAGCGTTTGACCCGGCTTGAGGGCAGGATCTCATCACTGGAGTAACAGGACGATGCGCGGGGGCAAGGAGGTGTTGGTGGTGATGCCATACACATATTGGAGGCCACTGTTTATCAATTACAAGTGGATCTCAACAACCGAGACCAGGAGTTACTGCGCAACGACGTGGAGATCTCTGACATGCCGGAGGAGGAGGGCGAAAACGCGACACACCTAGTGCTGGCTGTCGCCGACAAGCTTGGCATCACCCTGGACGAGCGAGACCTGGTGAGCTGTGTACGCGTCGGGAGCGTGCGCACTGCCACCGCCTGAGTGGAGACGCGCATACCATGCGGCCGCGACCTATTGTGGTTCGCCTTGCGCGTCGAGCTACACGGGACTCACTGCTGTGCGCGCGCGCGTGCCCCGCCATCTCAACACTGAGGGTATGGGACTTCGCTCTGACCCCAAGCCGTTCCACTTGGACGAGCGCCTCACACGTACCAACCGCGTTCTCTTCAATCGTGCTCGGAACGCTCGCCGAGAACAAGGCTGGCGCTATGTGTGGACTCGCGACGGCCAGGTACTTGCACGCAAATACCAGAAAGCTCCAGTTCACAGAATAAGGGTTGAGGCTGACTTGGTTCGGGTTTTTGGATGCGCTCAGATTGGTCGGAAAGATAATATTGGTCAATAATCACGAATGTCTGTTCTCTGTGTTTACTGTTTATTATTATGCTAGGTTTTTTAATTTTAATTTATTTGTCACAATTCGAGTGTATTGTTTTAAATGGAGTGGTGCAACTAATATGTGTGTTTATAGACTGTTTTATTCAGTTTTCTACTCATTAAAGACACTTTACCCGGCCCAATATATATGCAATGATACATGATATGCATGATGCATGATATGATATGCGGCCCAATGATATCATGGTTACTATGGCACTCGGAGCACATACTATACAGTTAAAATTATTATTTTTTGGTATTTATTAACAACGTTGTATTATTTTATGATACACGGTGTATATTCTACTTTTCTTTGATATTTTTTAATAATTTCAATGCTTAACATACAGCTCAAAATAGGATTGTTCAATGCAGGATCACTTGGCACAAATCATGATAATCTTATAGCCGCGATTACCCGAAATGATCTCGACGTATTAGCAGTGAATGAAACGTGGCTCAGAGCTGGTGAAGAGGGTCGCGCCCCCTCACATACGTCACATACCTCGGCCGAAAGAGGTGCGCTCGCGTGGAGGCGGGGTAGGCTTCTTTCTATATTAAGCGTAATGTTACCTTGCACGTCTGGTCTCATCCAGTGGACCCACTACACAGATTAGTTGGGGAAATGTGGCTTATTAAGAGCATTAATGGAAAAAAGATAACTATTTGTATGGCATACCGTCCCCCTTGGATGGATGTAGATATATTTTTTGACACAGTTACGGATTCTATTAGTTCGATTCCCAATTATGATAATTTAATTTTATTGGGAGATTTTAATATTAATATGTCCTATAAGGAGGACATTAAAACAATAAAATTTACTACTTTCTTGTCGTGTCTTAATCTATCACAGTTGATAACTGAACCGACTCATTATACGGAAAGTAGTCAGTCGATCATCGATGTTATTTGTACAGATTTGCGCACTAAAAAAATTACACTAGAACACGTAGAGTCCCTTTTCGGTTACTGTCTTGTAGTTTGTCAATTTAATATCAAACGTGAAAAATTAAGCCCTCGCACCATAACTTACCAGACCGAAGAAAAATATCTGTATAGATAACTTTAATAGTGATTTGCGGAATGTAGAATGGGATCTGATATCGACACTAGGTAACGTTAACGAAATGGTTAATGCCATTAACCACAGTGTCCTGACCCTGTTTGACTTGCATGCACCTGTGAAGTCAATTGTCATCAAATATCATTCATATCCCTGGATTACCGACACGATCAAAACTATTGTAGAAGAGCTATTGCAAAGGGAGGATCCTCCGACCAGACGGGTGTTATGTCTGGTGGGCAGCTGCCCAACGGTTGTAGTCGGGTTCTTGTATATATACTCAATTTAAGAGTTAATTTCTATGCGGGAGCTGGATAAGCTCCCCGCGACAGACTCCCTGTCCCCAGTCACGTCTGAGGAGGTTCTTTCCATTATAAAAAGCCTTAAGCTTAGAAAAGCACCAGGTCCCGACGGGATCAGGAATGAAGTACTTAGACTTCTTCCCGATCGCCTCATAGCTCTTTTGGTCTGCATCTTCAATGTAGCCATAGCCCACTGCCATTTTCCAGCCGCCTGGAAAAAGGCCATAGTCATAGGTATACGTAAGCCCGGCAAGAGCGCGTCGCTTCCCGACAGCTATCGCCCGATCAGTCTCCTAAATACTTTAGGGAAAATGTACGAGCGGATCCTTCTGAACCGTCTCAAGTCAGTAATAGAGGAGAAAGACCTCTATCCGCCTGAGCAATTCGGTTTCCGTGCTAGATATTCTTGCACTCATCAAGTGCACCGCCTCACGGAGCACGTTGCATTTAATTTTGCTGAATTATATAAACCCCGCCGTACACTTGCGGTCTTTTTCGACGTTGCCAAGGCCTTCGATAAGGTCTGGCACGAGGGATTGATCTACAAGTTGTATCACTTTGAAGTCCCCGATAGGCTAATTAAAATAATTCGCGACTATCTAACAGATCGCACCTTTCGCTATAGAGTGGAAGGTGAATTGTCCACGCCCCGTCCAATACGCTCAGGCGTTCCCCAAGGTTCGATCCTGGCTCCTAGCCTATTTAACCTGTACGTCAGTGACCTACCTCGACTCCCGGAGGTCGAGGTAGGGCTATACGCTGACGATACAGTCTTATATGCCTCAGATAGGAATAGATCCCACCTCAGACACAAAGTCCAACGCTCCGTGACCACTCTCGGAAAGTGGTTTAACGAGTGGCGTATAGCCGTTAATCCCTCGAAGAGCGCCGCGATGCTCTTCGATGCGGATTCGTCACAGATACCGTGGAAGCTTAAACCTGTTAAGCTCTACGATAATCCGATTCCGTATGTAAGAGAGACCAAATATCTAGGGGTAACCCTAGATAGTAGGCTCTCTTTTAGACCCCACATCCGTAAGGTTAGGAACAGGGCCGCGTGGGTCCTGGGCCGGTTGCATCCTCTGTTGTGTTCGGTGAGTAAAATGTCCACGCGACATAAGCTCACGCTCTACAAGACGTGTATTCGACCAATTTTGACATACAGTTGCGCCGTGTTCGCACATATGTCCGAGTCGAGTTTCAAACGGTTACAATCGATACAGAATAGGTTCCTCTATCGTCTCACCGGGGCCCCGTGGTATGTTCGAAGCGTAGATCTCCATAGAGATATGGAGCTTCCTTCGATACATGCCTACGTTAAACAGCTCTCCCGTTCGTATTTCGACACCGCGTCGAACCACGCGAATCCGTTAATAAAAACAGCCGCCACTTATGTTCCGGCACCCACGGACATCCGGTGCAAACGCCGGCCGCGCAATATTTTTATTGATCCCGACGATCACATCGAAAATTCGAATAAATATTACACATCCGTCTCTCCAAACAGAGCGTGCCAGCGCCCACGCCCGCGTAACCACCGTTCTCTCCGCAGAGGGCGGGCGGTCAATTTCGCTCCAGCACACCCGTCACGTCCACCCTCTCTAGCGGTAACCCAAGCCTAGGTCCGTTCCTCGGTGTGAAACCCTTGGGTCAGGCAACCGCCCGCGCGATACAAGTGACACTGTACGTGCATCACTTAGCTACCTACATACAACACTACACACGTATGAACATACACACGTGCACACCACACAGGTACATAGGTTCTGTGAGGGACCTTTTTTTTTTTTCTTTTTTTACGCTAGTTAGTTAGCGCTAGTTAGTGTAGAAACATTCCGATTATTGAATACACATACGCACGGTTCCTTCCTTCCTCCCAGGAGGAAGGGAACGTGCCTATGTGTATATTTAGTTAGCTCGAATCGTAGGTGTAGGGATTCGAATAGATCGCGACCTATTTGCGAACGCGACGACCGCCCGAGCCGAGGTCCGGCCACTTTGGCACCCTCGTGCGAGTCGTCCACAAAACTTTCGCGGCTGAGTGCCCTCTGCGCTCGCCCCCAAGTCCGGTGAAGCTGTAAAAGCCGCAGCGGCTTTAGGGCCCCTAAGGCTAACAGTGTAGTCAGTTCTAAAAAAAAAAAAAAAAAAAAAAAAAAAAAAAAAAAAAAAAAAAAAAAAAAGTTAATTTCTATAGCGCAATGTAGGATAGTAGGATGCGTCTTATGTGGCTCGATAGATGTCGCTATGTAGATGTCGCTACATCACTCCCCTCCGAGACCGGAGGTCGATAGCAGGTTGAGTCGTCCATACATCTTATGATGCTTGCCGGGCCAGTGGAATGTTCCAGTGAGTCGGAACCAGATGCCGCATAGTTCACGGTGAGTCGGAACTGTCTGCGGTAATGCCCCAGTGAGTCGGGGTGATGCTGCAAGAATGCTCCAGTGAGTCGGAGTATTGCAGTGCTGCGTAGTGGCTGGCTGCTGCGTCGACCAGGAGAGAAGTGCGTCTCTGCTTGCTTACCTGCCGAAGTGCAGTGTGCTGTGCATGCTGGTGGTCAGGATACCCGAAGTAGCCGTAGATGCTGGCTGGCTGTATGACTCGCCGCTTGAATGCTTGAGGAAGTGATGATGACGTTACGATGACGTAGCTTTTGCGAAGAAGGTTGCGCTGACGTTCATGCTCGGGGTCACCAGTGTAGTGTAGGATAGTAGGATGCGTTAAGATGTGGCTCGATAGATGTCGCTACACTATGATGAGGTTACGTGATGAGGCTTCAGCGGAATACCATAAAACAAAGTCTGCCAGCAAGAAAGCGTATTACAAGTCCTTAAAATCTACAGTAAACCAAGCACTTTTTCACGAGAAATCTGTCTACTTCAAACATAATATAAACAATAAAATGAACGATCCGAAACAATTATGGAAAAATCTTAAAAATACTATATTACCTAAGAATGACTCTGAATTACCCTCATTTTTTAATGATCCTTTCATTATAAATAATCACTTTTGAAATATACCCGGTAATTCGGATGTCAGTATTTCACAGCTGACGTACTTTGAGTATCACAAATTTAGTGATGCAGTTTTCATATAGAGTCAGTTACTTTAGACAATATTATCAAAATAATTCGTAGTTTGAAGTCGAATGCAGAAGACTGTGACGGTTTAAGTTTGGATATGCTTATAATGACGTTTCCCAACACAATATATGCTATAAAAGATTTGATAAATACGTTTATCAACACATTTACATTTCCTGATATTTGGAAACTAGCAATCGTGCGTCCTTTACCTAAAACCTCAAACCCAGTCGAACTTAAAGATCTTAAACCGATTAGTATTTTACCATGTTTGTCTAAGATATTAGAAAAAGCAGTTTGTGTGACAGTTTTTCTTGAAAATAATAATGTTTTGCCTGACAAGCAATCTGGCTTTTGGAAATGACAAAGTACAGTGACTGCCTTGCTTTATGTGACCGATAATATACTATGCTCCCAAGAAGAAGGACTGTGTACGCTATTAGTATTACTAGACTTTTCTAGAGCTTTTGATTCTATAAATATTAACCTGTTGATGTCCAAGTTAAGTTATTATGGTTGTGACTGCGAAGCTTTGCGGTGGTTTCACAGCTATCTTAGTAATCGTCACCAGTACGTGAAGCTCAGTCAAAATGATGGTACCTTGTTAGTGTCTGATAAAGTGGCCTGTAATAAGGGTGTACCTCAAGGATCCATTTTGGGACCAATTCTATTTGTCTTGTACTCAGCTGATATTAGAACACATATCTTTCTGAGTGTGCTGCGTGGGAGAGCCAGCGCCGGGCTCTGACCGCGGTGGTAGGAGGGTACCTCTCGCTCCCGAGTGTGGTTAGCGCCATGCTCGGCAGTGAGAGGTCGTGGGAGGCGGTGCCTCCTTCTGCGAGGAAGTAATGTCGCAGAAGGAGGCTGCGGAGATGGCACGCGAAGATGATCCTCTGAGCGGTCTTCTCCGCCAAAGACGAACGGGCGGCAGTAGGAGGTGATTCGTACGCCAACTCCCGCCGCCCTAGCCAAGCCAGGGAAGACGGGGGGGGGGGGGGGGGGGGGGCTTTCCATTGCACAGGTTCGGCGGCTTTGGGAGACAATTAGGGTTGTACCGAATGTAGTAGCCTGGCCTGCCGCCCTTCGGTGGGTGTTAAGCTAATGGATGAGCCCATCGAGCGTGTATACGAAGCACGCAACCTGGGCTTGCATATGGACTGTGACTTACGATTTGAAAAGCACATATCTAATTCAGTTAAAGATTGCTTTTACAAACTGAAAGTATTGTATAGAATGAGGCCATACATTAAGGAAGGATTGCGTATCCAGCTTGTGGAGTCACTTGTTTTAGCAAAGTTAAAGTATATGGACACAGTTTTTGGCCCACGTCTACTAACAAGAACATAAAAACTCATACAACGAGTTGAAAATGCCTGCGCCCGCTTTTGCTTCGATATTCCCGCGAGAGCCCATGTGTCTCCAGATTTAAACAAACACTCCATTCTTAAAATGATGCATCGTCGCAAACTTCATTTGGCTTGTCTTCTTTTTGAGGTGATAAAGTATAAAACACCAAATTATCTTTATGATAAATTGTCTTGGGTATCCAGTCATAGATCTCATGGGCCTAGGAATTGCCCAATGCAGCTTTCAACGCAAAGGCATAGATCTATCGTTTTTAGAGGTAGTTTTCGTTACGCTGCGACAAAATGTTGGAATAATATTCCACCGCCGATAAGGAATCTGAGATACATTCACGGGTTTAGATTATCATTGAAAAGGTTTCTTTGAGAACATCAAAAGAACCAAGAAGATCAACATCATGAAACCAGTGCTCTTTAAAATAAGTGCAACCTAATCTTAAGTCATTTATATTTCTTAATGTTTTGTCTCCTGTAAAATAATTTAAAACTTACTTGTCCTGTGTGTGCTCCTGGGGTCCTCGTTTTGGTTGTTTAAGCACCAGCCCTTTTTGGTACGAAAATATTTGACTTTTTTGTTATGTTTCTTTGTTTTTTTTTAAGTTGCTTTTGTGTATCTATTGAAGTTTTTATAATAATACATACTTCTGTTTTATACGTATAAGTCTCACGTTTTTAATTTTTTAATTTTTACTTTTACGACTATTTAAGTTAGTATGTACATCATGTGACGCCACCGGACGGCTCCAACGGAAGACCAGCGCTGGTTGTTACAACCAGCATTATGCTGAGCTGGGGCCGTTTTGTCGCAACTGGCATTTGATGCTCGATAATATGTAATAGGTTATTGTAAATATATATTTTTTTTTTTTTAACTTTCTGCGGTATCAAATGTCTTTGTAACAAATAAATATTTTCTTTCTTTCTTTCTTTCTTTTATAAGCATAGTATCTAACTTAGCTTCTGAACTCACAGTAAAATGTCGCATGACATTAAGCTATGGAAGTAAGTAAAGTAGATTTATTAATATAGCAGTGGCGATAACTGCAAAACTGCAAATACAGCAGACCTTAGTCTTCACACCAATGTTTTCATATGTAGAGTTTATCGTCAGATTATACCAGCAGTACAGAGCATTATCCTACACAGAGATGAACAAAAAGCTAAGTAAAAAAAAAAGAATTAATGTGACTTACTGTTATCAACAGTATTACATCTGTTCATTGTTAATGCTTCGAACTTCTTGTAACAGATATATTCAAACGCATCAGAGCACTGTACGTCCTCCAAGGTACCGTTCATGTGTAACACGACGCAGTTCTCCGTGTACACGTGGTCCGGCTGACCCGTCGCCCAACTAACAGGTAACGCCGAAATAGGTATACCTGTGATAAAGTATTATATGATCCAATGAAAGCCTACTATTAAGAAATGTTTGTAATGTATTAGGTTTTAAATAATGTTTTACAAGCAAATGCTTCGTATAGGTTAGATGATTCCTGCAACGAAGTCCAGTAATATTGTATACCTATAAATTATTTAAAAAGTGTGGATTAGGAGTAAACAACTTTATTAAACTTGTAGAACCTTTGCTAAGAGTTGGGAAAGTATAAAGTTCAACTACGAAGGTAATCCGCCACAACTATCAGTAGAATTGGCGTTGCTATGTGCAACTTCCTCTTCAAAAATAGAAGCAAGTAGAAATTGCTGATATTGGCTACAGATATTTGTACCCTGTAAACCCAGGTTGAAAGAAAAGATAAATACTACCTTCTATTGTTGAGTAAGATCCATTGAAGAATGTTGAATGTATCCCGGAGTAGATGCCAATGCCGGGATCAGTGCTCTCTGCGATCATCACAGAAACCATAATGTTTTGCATATTGGAGTTACTGGGTGATGCTAACGAAGCGCCTGATAAAAAAAATAAATTATATATTTATTTTAAGAGAGATAAAATATGGACGTAAAAATATAACTTACCTTAATTGTATATTTCTAATAAATACAAAATCTAAATTAATCTATCATTAGAAAAAAATGAACATGAAAAGGAACTGAAGATTTAATTCTTTATCTAGAGAAGTATGAGCCATTAATAAATAATTATATAGGTTTCATTGATTTTAATTTTATAATATAGTAATTTTCAGAAATGTACTTCTCCTTAACACGACTGATTATATTATTCACTATGACTTAAAAAACCTTATTCGTTACCTTCAGCGAGACAGCGCAGTCTTGCATCGTGCCAGTTGGCAGGAAATTTGTTCAGCTTGACCCAGCCATTGACTTCCCCATAGTACTTGTAATCCTCTCTAAATGTGAGTTCAGGGGATGCTATTGGAAACCGAAACTTTTGTAATAAAATAAACGTTTGAACATAGTTTCACCAGATGGTAAATGAAGAATTGTAACCGAATATGATAGCACGGTAAGTCTTAACAAAGAACTGGCTCTCGATTGGCAATAAGAGCCCTAGGTCCAATCCTCAGTTAAAGTTAATATTCAAGCACGATAATGACGATTAAACCTCTATGTGACTTCGGATCAAGTAGTAGGGGCTAGAAATACTTGTTAATGGGAAAGTGTGCAAGAAACCTATTGTAAAATGCCATATGAACTTTCGTTGTCAGTGGTTACTAAGTATAAAAACCGGTAAGTTTAAAGTTAAGTCTCATGTACATATTTATAATCAATACAAGCAGTGCCCGCGACTCCGCTCGCGAGCACTACTATTTGCTGTCGGTCGAGCACACGTGCAAATTGTGCTGGTCCTAAAATGCGAACCTTGGGTGATCCTTAGAAGATAGACATAATATGCTCTTACTGACTGTTTGTAGGTCTTTTTAAGATTTACAATTATGTTGTACATTAATATGATATATCTCCTAAGGTTTACTCAGCACAAGCCATTTAAGCGGCTCAAAAACATCTTTTTTCCAATTGATTCACCATTACTGTCATTGCCTATTTCTTATGTTGATATATTTAACAAAATGTATCTTATAACCTGGCCAAATAGCATATCTATAAATTAAATATAATCATGTAAATCGGATAAATGACTTTCGAGTGAAAAGATCAGAAACGGAGAAATAGACAGAAGGACGTTGCGTTTTATAGTATATATATTATATGTATATAGAAGATGTAACGCCTCTAATTACTGTAGATTTGCATCTTTTTGAAGAAACTGCCAGCGTCTAAAATTATTTTTACTCCAATGGCACTTTGTATTTCAAAGCGTCACGATTCTATATAGATCAACCAGTATGTCTACATTAAATCAGGCTATGATATTCCCTGATTGGTATGGCCTGACAGCTGCCGATGGTAATTCTGTATTGTAAATGTTTGTAAGCTTATCTTTGTTCAGTACCACGGCAAAATGACTACGTGATGGAAAGAACGGAATATTCTAGAAAGAACAGCTAAAATGAGCGCGGACCCGAAGCGGAGCCGGCCGCCTATTATACAATGTGCTACGTCAATCTATACAGAGCGGGACCGCGCACCGAGGGCGCGAACGCGACGGAAACGATTCCCTCGTACTCTGTATATAACCGACGGCGGATAACACGCTACGGTAACCAGCTGTCTGGAAACCAGTGCGTGCGAGCCCCTCTCACTACGTGCGACCAACCCTGTTCACACCCGAAACTACTAGGCGTGAAGAGGGCGAAACATCAAGGTACACACACGCAGTGAGGTGCCTGCTGGTAGGCGCGGCGATGACGTAGCACGGAGCGGAATGGACTGGGTCGCTGGCGGGTTGAACTTAGTGAAGATGCGAAGAAATGACACACAGGCACCACAATAAAATTTGCTGTATTCTTCAAGACAATACACTTTGTTAATACTATATCTTCTGGGTACGGTTACTTCCAGTTTCTTGAGTCTTGAGTCTTGATTCTTCAATTTGTGGTACCCGTGTGCGCTTGTTTGCCCCGGCAGAATGCCTTTTATATGGTTTGCCGGAGAGCGAGACGGACGATGGCGTCTCTATCCGTACTGCTCATCACCAAATTTGGGTGTGGTCCGTTAACCGCGGTAATGCGCAGTGGTTGCAATATTGCTGTCTCTGTCTATTATTATTATTACTTGTATACAGAATACAATAAATTGTTAATATCTCTAATTACAGTTATTCAATTACAATAAAAACTATTTCACATTAATGTAGACATAAATACCTATTCAAAAACACTAACTTTAACATTATAGGTTAATAAACACGGGAGATATAAAGCATTAAACATTGCAACCTTAAAACGTCTTGTGACTCGTTATATACGTACTATTTGAGCTTACACACGTTATAAAATACATACGGAAGGCTATTCTACTTATATCACGCGAAACATTATGTATAATTTTTACAAAATATGAATTATTGACAATATATTATTTTAGTACTTTACGTGATTATTTTTATTAGATTACATACATTTTCATGACTTATATACTGTCTTTACATACCTACGCGCTATAGTAACATATTCAAAACATTACAAACATTTAATTATTGATCGTTTGTGCAAATTATTCATCCTTACAACTTATATTTACAAATGTTATTCTTATATCATTACGCTTAGGCTTATGCGTCGCTAACAACAGCGAAGTAATTTCTAAGCAGTTGTCACCATCATGTAGGCCTGCAAAAATTCCTCATTTGAAGGACTCGATATCATAGGCATCATGCTGGAATCTTCAAATTAGGTACGGCAAACATAAAAATATGCAAACTAATATGTTTTTGCCGAAATGGATCTTACTGAGTAACTATGGCTTCAAATGCCAGCTCGCATCGTCCTGTAGTGAGAAGGAGTCGATATGATATTAAGGTCAAACAAATTTGAGACGATATAGACAATAAATCCCCTCGTAACTGAAGCGCCGCTAAGTTCTAAGTAACGTCGGTATGATTCACAATATGGACAGCCCTTCGCTGCAACCTATCCAGGTCATCAAGCAGATTTTAGGCGGCACTACCCCAGAGAGCTTAGGTTAGCTTAGCTTGCTTAGGAGAGCTAAACAGAAAGTTTACCCAGTCTCATAGATGTTGCATAAGATTATGACTTCTATTTACGAGCACATTTTTATGTAATAAGTATTATTTAATGGCTACAATTGTGTTCAAAGAAAAAAAGCACATAGACATACCTGATGCAAAGCTCACGAGCAAACATATTGAAAAAATCTTATACATTTTAAAGTTTAACATCCACCAGTGTTGTGTCTCTGCCGATTACTAAAACTTTAATTAAATTTACTATATATTTGTATTGGAATCTATTTATAAGTTATAATAAGACCACAATAGCCGATAGTGCAAGCTGACCGCTACCAAATGGTGAGTAACCGGTGCAAATATAAAAATATGTTTTATCAATGCTTCAATATGAAATAAACAACTAACCGCAGGTCCCACGGCCTGTAGCGTGCTTCTTTCAGCGCGGTAAGGGAATTGGCTTAGATTTGAGGATCTGACGAAACATAAAATCCTACCTCTTCTCTGACTTCATACAGCAATTGAAAGGAAAGAATGGAAGAATTGTTTTTACTCTCGCTGCTAATTACTCAAATCTATACAATTAATAAAATTGATACTTATAACGAAACACCCATTTATTTTTATTTTTGTCTGTCTGTCTTTCTGTCTGTTTGTTCCGGATAATCTCAGAAACGGTTAGACCGATTTTGACGGAACTTTCACTGGTAGATAGCTGCATTTATAGGGAATAACTTAGGCTACATATATTTCAGAAAAAGAATTAGGGTTCCGCACAAATAAAAAAAACTTGTCATGGTGAATCAATTTGGGCTTTTAAATGGCTTTTGCTGAGTAAACCATAAGAGATACAACAAATTAATGTACTACACAATCATAGGCATTAGAAAGACCTAAAAAAAAGTTCGGGAGAGTATACATCTATCTGCTAATAAATACCCACAATAAGCATTTTTGTCTTTAATGTAGCCGGGAGCGGCGGAGCAAGATTCGCACGGGCATTCTGTAGTCCACGTGAGCGAAGCCACGAGCACAGCTAGTACGTAATAAGAAGGTACTTTACATACATTTTTTTGGGTTACGAAGTCAAAAAGGAATCCTTATATTTTCGCTATGTCCGTCTGTCCGTCTGCGGATTATCTCATAGAAAAAGGGCATACAAGTTTGTATGAAAATCCATCATATTTGATATCAAACCTTTTTCTGAAATCAATGTTTTAGATAGTTCTCTTATTGTCACACACCGTTTCCTTAAACATAAGCAACCGTCTGGTGGTGATGGTGGAAACCTCGTACTAATAAGGCTGAATTATTATTCAAGTAAGAAATAGGTAAAAACATAAAATGTAAACATTTTAAATAATTAAATTACGTTTAAAGTTAGGTATTTCCTAATTACTCTAAAATGTATGCCATCGATGATTTTATCTACCATCAGTGTTTAAAATAAACAAGGTTTTCAAAATAGCTTTATTGAATAAACTTATAAACAATCAGATTCACTTACACAATATGTGTAATAGTAATTAATAATTTAAAGTGAGATTGATAAAAGGTTTCATAGACCTTATTCAAATAATAGAAAGATAGTAAACATTTATTTTTAAGACTAAACCACGCTATTAAATGATGTACATAAAAAGGAATGATATAAATGGTCCAGCTACATATCCTGCCAATAAGAAAGGGTGTCCAGCTTCGCATATGCTAAAGTGCCACGGGTCACTTAGCGCTGATTTTCAGCTGGACATCTAAGATGTCTGATGATAAGATATCTGGATATCTAACAGTATACTGAGTATAAAGCAAAATATTAAAATATATTCAAAAACAAATAAATTCTCAATAAAATAATCTACAAACACTGCGATATTAACAAAAATAAACGATATCAAACTACACTAATATTGTAAAGAGGTAAAATTAGTGAAAATGTTTGCAGGAGGTAAATCTCTACAAATACTGATTTTATTCTAAAAACTCATTCACTTGTACAGAGTTACTTTACCTTACAGGCATAGGTTTTATTCTTTATAAGTTTTGTATTATAATTAACACGTAAGGTGTCGCGAGCTATTGCTAGTAATTGATAAAACCTTATCTCTGTACACTACCCTAATTGCTACGCAATCTATAATTAAAAAAGCTTGAATGCTTGAATGGTTTACGGCACTTATCCCTCTAAACCGAGGAAAGAATAACACGGATAAACTCACTCGCATATAGCATAAGTTTAAAAAAACAACAAGATTGGGATGTTAATAGACTTATTGAGAAGCTTCAGGGTCTTTTTCGCAAATGAAAGCCAGTTGCTGGTGACACCAGACATCGTCGAGTAAGGCATTTCTCCAAAACCCACCGCAACTCTGGGTTTGACCTTCAAAGACCACATTATCTGGTTGACCCTCAGACCATTTGTCATATCCAGCTTCTTCAAGAGTCTGGCCTGGAAATATAAAAGTATAATTAAAGGAAAGGCTACATCGGTAAGCAAATACACCCCAACCCTATTTCCTTAGGAAGTGCTCCTAGAATCGTGGACTAATACAAGAGAGTTAGATTATACAATAGACAAACATCGGTTTCAAGAGAAATGAAAACCTTTATCAAATGTTAACCTACATTGGATCGCTATGATTTCTAATCACAGACGTATTGTATTTTTGTATAATAGGTCGGGCACACTATCGCTCTCCCTGATGTTAAGTAAAGTACAATCCAAACACAGCTCCAACCACGGTAATCAGTAGTCGCCGTTGCAGAAATTTGTAGTCCATTTTTCTTCTCATTGTTTACATAATTTACCAAAATGAATGTAAAAGGACACAACGTACATCAAATATAACCAGCAATGATAAATTCGTTTCGTAAAACATTAGTGTACAACTCTCTACTTTTATTGATCTATAATATTACCCTCCTATTCATGAGGTACGGGTATAATGAAGCTCGACTCCATAACGCTTGACAATTAATTGTTGTTAATTAATTAATAGTGTCCACAATTTTAATTTTCTTTGTTTATTATCAAGATAAGGCCGTGAAAAGTGTGAGTTGGCGTAATCGAATACGAAAACAACATTTAAATCCAATTAAAATCCTATAAGTTCTTAGTGCTTTCGGTGATGCAAAACGTTACAATAAAAAGCATAGCGCAGTATGAGGAATTTTCTAAATTTTTCTGTCTAGTTACCACTCGCAACTTAAAAACATCACAAGCAGTAATCTATGTGCTCCACAAGCCGAACTGGAAGGTCAGTTATAATTATAGGCTTAGTCTGTGTTGATTTTAACATACCATTAACTGTGTACCAAGAGCGCTCGTCGGGCCATTCACGGAAACCAATCAGTACAGCGTCCTTGTGTATTGAAAATATTCTGTCTCGTGCATATTGCGCAAACAACTCCTTTAATACTTCAGCTTCTGTGTCACTATTGATTACTGCGAGGTAGCCACCTTCGGCTTCGCATATCATATGCGCTCGTGTCCAGGTCTGTCCGAGCCGATGAAACTTGTAGCAGTGTCTTGTCCTCCCATCCCACTTGTACTCTACGGAGAAAATTTGCTCGAACAGCTCATTTTTAAATAATCAATATATTTTATCTACATCACGCAACTGCTGACGCGCAATTTAAACTATTTCATGACATTAATCTATGAAAGAAAGCGAAGTGACCTAATCTAAAGCAATATCTGCTAACGTATTAATCTAACATAATACAAATGCAGTAGATCTTAACTTTCTCGTCTACGTTACAAGTGAAGAATCCATCGTCAGATTCTACCAGCTGTCCAGAACATTATTCTACATAGAGAAAAACTAAAAGGTACGTGGGAAAAATTGAGTTAGTGCCACTTACCGTTATCAACAGTACTACATTTGTTCATTGTTAACGCTTCGAACTTTTTGTAGCAGATATATTCAAATTCATCAGCGCACTGTACGTTCTCCAAGGTCCCGTTCATGTGGTAGACGACGCAGTTCTCTTTGTAAACGTTTTTTGGCTGACCAATCGCCCAAGTAACAGGTACGGCCGAGATTGGTACACCTGCGAAAAATGTTATTATTTTAATATTATAGATATAATTATATTTCTAAGTGAAGTAAGAACATTTTGTAATACAATATGTTTTAGACTTGTTCGAAATGTCTTTTCAAATTTGAATCAGTTTATGCAAGTTAGATGGACTTTGTTAAGGCATTGAACTTTGCAAATAATTCAAAAAGCACAAATTAGGATCAAGCAACTTTGTAATATTGGTAGAAATCGTACTAAGAGTTGTAGGTTTAGTGCAAGTTTCGACTATACAGGCACTAACACCACAGCTATTTATGTTAAGGGATTACGCCTATTCAAAAATATATTCAAGTAATTAATAAACTTGATGGATTTCAAGTAAAAGTCGCTAAGTTGCTCAAATGACTTTGACTGAATCGACTTGAACATTTCTACCCGTATAACACCAAGCAGTAAAAAGGAGATCAATACTACCTTCTATACTTAAGTAAGATCCATTAGAAAATGTTGAGTGTATCCCGGAGTAGATGCCGATACCGGGGTCTGCGCTCTCTGCGATCATCACGGACACCATGAGGTTTCGCATGTTGGAGTTGCTGGGTGACGCTAACGAAGTGCCTGATGAAGATTATTGATATAAAATTAGTATCTACAGGATCTTTCCTCACGCGCTTTCTATATAAAACAATGTATGTGTGAGAATATCATCGAATTTTTTTATTCCTTTGAAAGGCCCATCGATACGGTTATGTATGTAACATCGTGCAATTTCCATTAACCTCGCCCATAAATCAGGCTAAATTTGACCGATGGCATGGGTTATGTTTTCTTTGATGGCTGTTTTGGTTTATAGCTTATTCGCATTGACTTGCGACTTAAGATAACTCCACAAGAATAAGTCTAACATGGTCAAATCAGGGCTAATGCGTGTTTATCTACCTAGCGGCTTTAGGTAAATATTTCGAAAACAGAACCGAGACAACATAATGTTTACTTTTGTATGCTGTGTAGTGTAGTGGCGTATGACGTGCTACCTCGACCCCGCTACGTCTGTCGCCATATAGGAGGTTCGCATACGAAATTGTTTGACTATGGTACCTATTACAAAAAAAAAACCTTTTAGTTACCTTCAGCACGACAGCGCAGCCTTGCATCGTGCCAGTTGGCAGGAACCTTATGCAGCTTGATCCAGCCATTGACTTCCTCGTAGTACTTGTAATCTTCTCTAAATGTGAGTTCAGGGGATGCTATTGGATACCGAAACTTTGTAATAAAATAAATACACTAACGTTTGAACATAGTTTCAGCAGATGGTAAATGAAGAATTATAACCGAATATGATAGCACGGTAAGTCTTAACAGAGAACTGGTTTTCGATCGACAATAAGAGCCCTAGGCTCAGTCCTTAGTTAATTTTATTATTAAAGCACGACACTAGTGATAAACCTATGCAACTTCTGATCAAGTAGTATGGGCCGTAAACTACAAGTAAAAACTGTTGAGTTTCAAATACCACTAAATGTAGTTTTGCTTCATTTTGAACAAACTGGAGGCAGCTAAATTTGTTAAGACACATCCAACGTTGTTCAAAACGGTCAGGGATATAATTTTCCCAGAAATATAATTAATTTTGTCCAGAGCACCGAAACCGGCATTTTATAATAAGCACAGTTATGCAATGTGTGAACGAATATATTATAATAAATGGTACAAACAAATGTAGACATGAATTTGCGTTTCTTGTTTATGTATAAAAAAAAAAAAATTCTGGTTAGGTGAAATACAGTATTTTGAACAACCAGGACAATTCTATTATTTTACTTTATTTTATGATTACAAACAAGTATTACATATCTTCATTGTTCTGTGTTTTTAGCCAGGATATTACTACTTCATTGCATTTATGATTATTAATTTATGAAGTTTGAGAATTATTTTTAATTAATTTGAGTTATTGAGAATTTTATTTAGTTTATTGTATAGGTAAGGGCCAAGATAGTACTGAAATTTATTTACATAAAATATTTTTTATTGGTTAGTAGCACAAACCGTATTTTTCCGTCTACATTTTAATATATCAGGTCTATAAGGAACTTATTGGTGTTGTTCATTTATGACTTATTTAATAGATAGTTTTCTGACTGATAAGACATTCCATTCAGTGGATTAATTAATTGTATGGAATCGGAACGGTTTGAATGTCTTTACTTTTAGTAATATTAATTGGGCTCTTTCTAGTTTAATTAGATGGGTCTTTTGCTCCACCCCATGACGTAACACAATAAGATAAGATAGACTGCGCTAATGCAAAGTATATCATTTTCAAAAAGTCATGATCTCATGATCTGCCACATGTCGTGACACACATGTTTAATAATAGTGGTAGGCGGTTATGAGATATACCAATGAAATCATTCGATTATTAAGATATCTCGAGATATTCTGATTATAGCCATTAGAAATTTTAATATTAGTAGTTCGATTATGAGTGTTAAAAAAGGTGATGGAAATAGGTCATTCGGTCGCATTTTTTTCTTTTTTAGCTAATTGTAATGGGTTCTTGTAAAAAACTTTATTTACGACGGTGCGACCTTTTTTTTAGCTTTTAACTCTCGCCACCTCTGGGTAATTCATCAAAGACTCCATTATAATCAAAATATCTCGTTTATGTAAATCATTCATAATCGAATATCTCCAATGTATAAATCGTTCATAATAGCCCACCTCTACTTAATAACTGATCTGTCGATTAAAATTACTATTAGATAAAAAAATTGCACATACCTGATGCACATGTCAAGAGCAAACATATTATTAGAAATATCTCATACATTATATCGTTTTTCGTCAATCAGTGTTGTGTAACTGCCGATAACTAATATTACAATAATATTTTACTATATATTTATAGTACAATTTATTATTTATAAGTATAAGATATCATGGGACCACGACTCCTGATAGTGCAAGCTGACCGCTGCCAAATATTTCCGGTGCAAATATAAAAATATTTTTTATCAGTGCTCCGTTATGATATAAACAACTAACCGCAGGTCTCACGGTTTGTAACGTGTTTCTTTAAGCGTAGTAAGGCAGTTGATCTGAATCTAGGATCTGATAAAACAGGAAATGCTTCCTCTTCTCTGACTTCATCCGCTTCCTTGTTACGTATTTCGCATTAGCAAAGCGATAATAAATCTAAAATTCGTAATATGTAAATCGCGTCAATGGACGTGAATTCTAATTTTTGTAATGACCCTGAACTTTCGGTGAAGGAAAATATCCTGATGAAATCATAGCATGGTGGTTGGGCTTTTTCTATTACCCGCCTAGCTAGCTACCATCCTTAAGTTGTCAATCTGTCGCAAAGTACCAATAGATGTGTTCCGGCAGCTGCTCCTGACAGCCAGTCTTCCACTAGTCGGCAACATCGGAAGATTAGATGAGATGGTGGCTACAACGCTAAACTTATAACGATAAAAAAATGTAACTCTCATAATGTACCAAACACAATCTGATTTTGGCATTTTGAAGCAAATATTTAGTTATATCTACTATCGCTTTGCTATTGCGAAATACGCAGTAAAGGGGCGGGTAGTTCAAAGGAAAGAACTATCGAAATGCTGGCTTAGTAAAAATTATTTAATAATATTATGAGTTTTCTGAAGGCATATAAAAATCAAAGGTCTGGAGTACCTGATGTGGAAACCTAACAGCCCCGCCAAACTATAAGAGCTATCGAAATGTTGTCTTAGTAAAAATATTTAATAATCTGATGAGCGTTTCCTGATGACACATAAATATGGAAGGTCTGGAGTACCTGGACGTGTTAATATTAGAAAGTGAACAGGGCCAAGGGGCAAATATTAAGAGCAATAAACTCATTCAACATGATAGTACTTTTCTGCTTTTCGATATTATAAAATTCAAGTATCTGACTTAGAAAATTCATAATAAACTAAAAAAAGACGTGGAATCTCAAGAAAAACATGATGTAAAAAACGGTCCAAATCTTGATTGAGATGGTTTGTCTATAAAAAGTAGTGAAATCTCATAAACAGTCAAGTTTAGGAAGTGGATATAAAAAACGAGTACATTTGGCTTAAATCTGGCAAATCTTTTACACGTTAAATTAAATTCTATTGAATTTAATTCCCTAGGAACGGGAAAATACTTCTTTTTTTTTCTTTTTTTTTAAGATATCAGGACAGAATTTCACACACGGGCATTTAATTCCAAACTAAGCAAAGCTTGTAATATGGTAACTAAACAGCTGATATACATACATACATATATAGATACTCAACACCCAGACACACACAACTGACATTTATGCTCATCACACAAAGTCAGTCATGGGCGGGGATCGAACCCGCGACCTCTAGGCTCAATAGTAGCGTTTACTACCACTGCGCCACGAGGCTATCATTATACGGTAATGCGAATTTATTAACTTAATAATAGGTAAAATACCTACACTAAACCTATACGCAAAATACCTACTCGAAGGCCTAGACAGGTTGCCCAAATAGACTGTAAATAATGCAGACGTTACCAAACACTTCGAGCTGCTTCAGTTAGATAGGAATATTTCCGCGCTAAGCGTCTATTACCCTCTTTATCATGGCGAGTGTTGGAAGAGCTGTTCAACCTTCCAATATTCCCTTCCATAACAGAACCACACGCACTGGGCTCCGAAGCACGCACTCTATTGCCACTGATTGTCGATCTAAGTGTACTATATTAAATTTATGTACGATCTCAATCAAATATCATTTAGACCCAAAGGATATAAGTTATAATCCTTTGATCGTCCTTTGTTACCGAGTCTCTACGAACACTTCTCTACTATTAGGTACATAAGAATTAGTAAGTGTATGTTGGTAGCAAAACAGCCTGTATAACAATCAGGATAGAGGAAAGGCTTTTCGACAACTGACCATATTCACACGCGTAGAATTAATTATAAAAAAGTATCCAAAAAAACTAGCCCAATTTCGACTGCCCTACCAATTGCCGTCAGGGAGTTCCAGTGACGATCGTCTGACTCCATCTTCAGACCCTTTTCATCATTTGTAATTAAAAATACTCATTAAAATAACTCAAACGAGCCCAAACTCGACATCTTTGCAGTTTCCGTTAGGCAAGCTGCTGCGACCGGTTACATCAAAATCCTGAAATTTTCGGGAACGAAACACGACCGGAATCCCGGAATCAAATCCACTAATCCCACTACTTCGAAGAAAAAACACATAATTCCCCATTATTAAAATTTTTATATTATTCAAAATATATACATATAGTCAAAATCTTGATACATTTATTGAAAAGCTAGAGGATCTATTTCGCAAATAAAAGCCATGGGCTCATGACACGAGTAGTCGTCTAGTAGACCATTTCTATAAATCGACCCGCAATTCGAGATTCCACCTCCATTATTTGGTTCTCCTGTGGACCACTTGGCGTATCCGGCATTATGGAGGGTCTGACCTGAAATAGACAACCGGAAAACATTTCAGAAAGTTGTTAATTATTAATCACTGTTCAAAAGTAATATTAATCCAAAACGAGTTAAGTTACTTAAAGCATATATTAAAGACTAGCTGAACCCCGCGGTTTCACCCGCTTACTCTTTAAAAGAAATCACTGATTGGTGAGTTTTATAATACTTCAGTACAGACAATAGTTTTATCGGGCGGCCAAATGCGTCACATCGCATGGCTCGTTCGCACCACTACTACTATAGAAATAGATCCGATCTGAGTGTAGAATTATTTTAAATTTCCATTAACTATCAAATTATGCGTCCAAATAAGATGCTTCATAAAATTGTCTTGATGATGAAATAACTTTCGTTCTATTATAACCCTTATTTCTAAGCACACATAGCGCACTCAGCACCTTAGCATATGACGATGTTTTATCACATGTGCAATTCAGCACTTTACAATTTTTACTTTAATTATTAAAAATTTCCTTCAAGTCAGTCAGTATCAAGACATCGCGGAGCACGGTCCTAACTGCTCAACAAAATTCGGGAGTCAGTGTGTCAGAGTATTGTTTCATATAAAATATATATGAGTTGTGAAAAGTGTAGTTTTTTTAAAAAAAGACAACCAGGGACGGTCTCCTAACAGTTCGTAAGGATTCTATGCATAAAAATAATGCTCATAAATCACTTTATAATATTCAACAAGTATTTATCACAAAATACCTTATTGTGGCTTATATATATATATAAAATGGGCATGTGCTATTAGTAATTTTTTTTAGATATACTATTAACTAACATTTTTGGAGAACATTATATTTACGTATCATTAACAATTACGTCAGCGCACGCAGATAAAGCAGTTCATGGGCGCTCTGACTTCCAATTTACTTAACAAAAATTATTATTTAAGGCTAGCTGAGAGATGTAGCCTAATGTTAGATAGCCTATATTATTCCTCGCAAATTTGACTTTAATATAAATAAACAATATTTTGTATCCGACTGGTAATTCCAGACATTAACATGTTTAAACAAACAAACAAAAAACTTTTCTGCTAGTATGCTAGCTTCTTATAATAGTATAGAAGTATAGATAAGACTATGTTTCTTGAACATATGGCACAATTTTATTGTGTATTATACATCAATATATTAAGACCTCTTCTTGGAGCTAAATCTTCTTTTTTAGTGTTTACTGTATTTGAAACATATACCTTTTAAAATCTTCACTCGGGATGAATCTAGATTTATTTTTAAAAATAAAATTGACGATCGAATAAAAGACCACCTTTCTAAAGCTACTTAAAAATCGTGGAATGGAAAAAATAACTATGTTAATAATGCTAACTTACTTCAGCAAGGAACATGACAACTTTTAATGTACGTGTTGCCAATTTTTTATATATAAAGAGACAGTTATCGTACCAGCAACGTCGAAACTATCGAATTTCATGGATATATTGTACATACAGATAGACTGACTGGCTGAAAATGTTTATCTCTGACGCATAGATTTAATGTATACTCTGACGATAATATTATGTATACGTGTCAATTGAGGGTTGTGAAAACTATGGTCTCTACCCGCCATAGGGTCATATGACGTATATTACAATGGAGATAATATAAGACCCATAGATTAATGATTGGTTACTGCTGGCGCGTCAACTAGATACAGCACTACTTAAAAGTTATAGTTCTTAGAATACGGCAACTTAATATCGTAGTGTGTATAAGTGATTATAGTGACTATTTTAAATGAAGCTTGTCAACGCCAACGAGTACGCCGATTCGGCGTAGTTTTAATTGCCGCATTTTTATAGTACGCTGTCATTATCTAGTTGAAACAGCACGGAAACCAATAATTAATCTATGATAAAACTTTTATATCTGCAAACGGTCCTATTTCTCAACTCCTCAACTTGAGATTCCAAACAGGACGCATAGGTAAATCTCAAGAAATACTCCTTCATGATAAATTGAAAAAACAACTCTTATAGGTGAGAACCTGTCAAGGTACTAACGATGTGTTCAGTTTGTTAACATTCAAAGTAAAGTTCGATTATAAAGTGACTCTCCTAACACTGACTTGACACTGGCAGAATTCGTATTTACGAGACGCTTTGGAAACGTATCCAAACCCCGAGATAATACAATAGAAAGTTCTCCTGAAACTCAGGAGAGTTATATTATGGACTTAAGTAATGCTATTTTAGGAGAATCTATGTCGAATACTGCTAGAATACTATAAAATATCCTTCCTTTTCGTTTTTAAATCAATTACTACGCAAAATTTACTTATGTATTTAACTTGTCTTGTACTTTCACTGAACTGATTAAATATTTCCATAAAAAATGGAAGATTATCTCTGAACACGTCACAGGAATTGAGCATAATTAAGGATGAAACCTCATTAATATCTTTACATTATCAGTATAATTATAGCAGAATCATAAACATCGTATCAGTATCATTCCTTTGTTAAACTTTTTTTATCTTTTTTATCAAGATGAAGCGGTGATAACTCCTTGGTGGTATATTGGAAACCACAAACAATCCAATCTGGTAAAATTCTACAATTAGTCAAAGCTTTCGGTGATACAAAACATCATGATAATAACCTATCAAGCAAGCACTCGCAACTTCATCATTGAAGAAGTACTTGTCGGTGTGTGCCAGTGGCCGCACTTGAGGTTCAGTTCTATTTCTAGGCTTAGACCATTCTTATTGTAACTCACCGTGAACTGTGTACCAAGAGTACTCGTCGGGCCATTCACGGAATCCAAGGAATACAGCATCAAGGCGCTTTGAAAATATTCTGTTATTAGGATATTTAGCAAACAACTCTTTTATTACATTAGCTTCTATGTTACTATTGACTACTGCAAGGTGACCACCTTCTGCTGTGCAAATCATTTGCGCCTGTGACCAGGTCTGTCCGAGCTGATGGAACTTATAGCAGTGTCCTGTCCTTGCATCCCACGTGTACTCTGTGAAGGAAACAAAATTTTACAAAATAAGATAGCAAAGCAAACAAAATAGTCATGCTGTTCAAACCAATGTAATGCTGATACGATTTGCATGTAGAGTATCCATCAGCATGTATTAAAGATTCCGTTTAAACCCTTTCGAATATAATTAGTAACATCAGTCAGTGACGGTGAAAGGAGATAGCGTGAGTAATATTGTTCTAGAACTCAATGGGCGTAAACAATCTTTCGCGAAGTTAGTTACTAGCTGGTACCCTATACTTCGTCTGCGTACAATAATTATTTTGACTACCTTATTTGTTTCTTTAAGGTCTCATCTCATTTTGTAATAGTTCTTGTTTAGATAAGGACTAAGTAAGTATGATCAAAATCATATACAACATATCATCTATCAACGGCAAACCTCTATCATTTTACTTAAATAGAAGATATACATCGAGTGATACTGGAATGCGATACACAAAATGAAAATCAGTGATGGCTTTATCACTATGTGTATGGTCATCACGATTTCTATCATCCCGCTTTATTACTGCATGTACACCGATTGATCCCGGAGCGCGACAAACCAAATGATAATCAGTGATGGGTATAGCACTATGTGTATTGTGGTCGCGATCACTAACGCTACGCTATATTACTATATATTATTCACCGATTGATTCTGGAACGCGACAAACCTAATCAGAATTCTGACATTTCTACTTCCTCTAAAAACATTGTTTTGTTATTGTTTTTATTTTGTAGGTCGATGGTTTTGGTGTTGGTGAATACATGTGTGCTTAATTTATTTTTATTATTTCACTCCAAAATAAATTTTCTCTTGAATTTAAAAACCATAGAAATATTGTTTAAATGTCACAACCGTAGTTTAGAAGTAGTTTTATGTCGAATCCCTGGCCATTGTGGAATTGTAGGAAATGAAACTGTTGGTATTTGTGACAAAAATGCTGCAAATTATGGATGTGGCACTCATTCCAAGACATTCTGTCTGCAATTGTGTGCTCTTGCGAAACCACAACTTTTTCAGGCATGGCAATATTTTTGGATGAATTCTGAGCCATTGAAGGCCAAACATTGCAAAAGTATCCAACATACCATTCATGCTAAAACATGGTTTTTAAAATTTAAAAATGCCCACTAGTGGGTTTTTCTACTAATATTCGCCTCCGTTTAGGCCATGTATGCTCCCTATTTCCTCGTGAAAATACATGTTCGTGACCACTATCTGTGTAAGTGCGGTCTTGACGAGTGTTCCGTGAATCACGTTTTTTTTATTGTCCTGAACACTATCTTGTTCCTTATATGATCTTCTTCCTTGTAATATTCCTCGTCCTGCTAATATCAATACATTACTTACATATGTGTTTTCTACTTTTATTGAAATATTTATTGTCTTTGTTTATCTTAATAATAGAAAATTGTGTTTCATTTGTTCTTGTCTTTAAAGATTAGAGTTCCCTATGTTTTCTATTTATATGTTTAACGTATGTAGTTTTATACTAACCTTGTGGTTCTCATAACAAGTATTATGTATTATAGGTTTATTCTACAGTAAACCGGATATTTGGCAACTAAATTATATAACGTTTATTCGGCACACTCGAAATTGGCAAAATTGGCTACACAGGCAGAAAGCAACAAAAAACCAGTGATGTTGCTATGTGTATGGCATTTTAAAATTATTTGCCAATATGAATCCAGCACATTAATTGTCCCAATAAAATTTCAAAAATTATTAAAATCATATTCCCATAGCGCCTTAAGCATACATAATTATGAATTTTTACATAAATTTGAGTAATATATGGGTTCTTCATACAAACTTATATACCTTTTCACCCCCTTAAATTTTATTTTTGCGACAAAAGGTAACCTATGTCATTTGCCAAAGTCTAATCTATCTCTATATCAAAATTCATCACATTCGGTTTACCGGTTTAGGCGTGAAACCGTTAACAGACAGACAGACAGAGCTACTTTCGCATTTATATTATTAGTATGGAAGTATTGATATAAATCACTCAAAACATAGTTAATGTAAGCTTGTACCATCGGCACAGAACATTATTTTGCACCGAAATCCACTAAGAGACTATGATTGATTAACATTTACCTTTATCAACAGTTTTGCAATTGGTCATTATTGATACTTCGAACTTCTTGTAACAGATATATCTAAACGCATCAGTACACTGCACGTTCTCCAAGGTACCGTTTTTATGAAATACGACGCATTTCTCCTTGTACACGTTGTCCGGCTGACCCATCGCCCAACTAACTGGTAAGACCGAGACAGCCACTCCTGTAAAGAATTGTGTTATTACATTGATGTTGGCGACAGAACAGTGTTTTTTCGTGTCTTAGGTTAAGGTATTTTGTGTTATTATTATATTGATGTGTCATATATTATGTATTACAATAAAATAGATTAATATTGACAATATTATAGGAAAATGTAAGCGAATACGCTACATTACAAGTTGCATGTGGTATGTTAAGAGATATATAAACGATTATGTATTGTGTGTCACATATGTGAAAATATAGCTAATATAGAACAGATTAACATATAAAGTAAGCCAATAGGTTAAGTATGTCAAAAGTTATAGAGATTTTACGAGCAGAAAATAGTGATGTCGCCCGTAAATTACATTGTTTTTGGCTTATGTACGGAATGTATACATAATGTATATTATAAGTGAATATGTAATGGATAGATAATTCAAAGAGGAACATTTTGATATATAACATGTGTACATAGGATGTATAATGAGAGAAATATAAAGAGTTTAACAGGGCAACCAAAGCGAAAAGTAAAGTTAAATGATGAAATAAACACGAAATAAAACGGGGCTCTCTTTACGGTCATTCCTCGAACCACTTAAGCTCGAAGAAGGGCCGTATTGGGCACGGTGCAATTCAACGAGTCTACTACGAGTAACTACAAGGAGAAAGCTTTGGTCGTCCTGCGAACAATCTACGGTCAAGATATCGAGTTTCATTGAAGACCCGGCACCTCAAGCGGTCGTGCATTATTGCACCCCCCGGACCCCCTCACCACCAACATCACGCCGCCTCACTGGCATCCGGACGGTATCTACGAGACGGGCATCCGGCGCAACAAAACGCCCGTCCAAACCGGGGAAACGTCACACCCCCCCCTCCCTCACGCAGAGGGGAAGTGACGCGTACCCAACAGTTGGTCCTTCGAGCCGGATCCTCGATACCGTTACGGGATGCCAGTCACCAGGAGCCAGAGGGGCTCTCCGAGGGAGCAGCCGCTTGAGGTTGCACCACAAGAGAGCAGCACAGAGACCACAGAAGTTACTTCGTACGAGACCACCGTCACCGGCACGACGCGGGAAACAGCTTCAAGGGAAGACCATGATGCACCAACGGTGAAGAAGAACCGTCCTGCATCCATCAGGTCTTCAAGAAGACGGAAGGAGCTGGAAGCCCGCGCCGAACTGGCCGATAAGGAGCTGCGAGAGGCACAAGCAGCCACGACAGCTGCCAGGCTGCGACTGGAACTCATCCAGGTGGACAACGAGGAAGAAGACTCAGTTATTGAAGAGCCAATAGACCGGGTGGACCAGGTCAGGGACTGGGTCCAGAAGGCTGCAGAGGGCGTCTCCAAGGAGGGACACGAGGGGGAGGCACCCAAGGAGGGGTGTATACGGACCCCCCCACCTTCCGCACGCGAACCCGATACTAAGGCCGATATGGAGAAGAGTCATCAGAGCCTTGCAAGAGTCCTCACTGAAGCATTGAGGGGAGTCCAGATCCAGAGCCAGGCGCCGCAGCCAGACTACGTGCACCAACTACCACTGTTCGATGGTGACACAAGAGAATGGATGGCCTTCAAAGCTGTATACGAAGACACCGCTCCGCTCTTCTCTGCCACACAGAACATGGCAAGATTAAGAAGAGCATTGAAGGGAGAAGCAAGAGAGGGAGTTCGCAGCCAACTGTACTCCGAGAGCACACCGGAGGAAGTAATGGAAGCCCTGAAGCGGAGTTATGGAAGAGCGGATGCACTGGTTCTGGCAGAACTGGACAGGATAAAGAAACTGCCACCGATCAGTGACAACGCCTATGACGTATGCTTGCTAGCAAGCAACGTCAACAACACCGTGGCGGCAATACGAGGACTGCGAAAACCACAATACCTGCAATCTCCAGAGATACTGAGGAGCATCGTCGACAAGATGACAGCAATATTGAAGTACCGCTGGTACGACCACGTAGCGGACAAGGCCGAAGGGGATCCTGACCTCAACATGATGGCGGTATTCCTGAACAGGATGGCGGATCGCTGTGGACCACATGCGATACCAGACACCGCAACAAGGAGGCAGATACCGAAGCGACAAGCTGCGCACACTACAACCGAACACGTGGACCAAGAGAGGCCAAATAGAGAAAAGCGGGGGATTGAAAGAGAAGGAAGAGACAAAGCAGCATGCCCACATTGCCACGAGGGACATTACCTGCGGGAATGTCCAAAGTTCCGTCAAGCACCTGTGAAGAAACGATGGAGTATCGCGAAGGAATCGCGACTATGCTACAAGTGCCTGAGCGGAAGGCATAGGAAAGAGACCTGCCGTCAACCTTCATGTACAACCTGCAAACGATGGCATCACAACTTGCTTCATGAGGACAGAGAAGAGTCCAAGCAAGAAGATGGAAAAGAAGTAGCCAACAACGTGAGGCTACCAGTGAACTGCACCAGGTCTTCAAGAGCCTACTTGAAGATGCTTCCCGTCGAGATCTATGGACCAGCAGGAGCAGCTGAAGTCCTAGCACTGCTGGATGAGGGGTCAACGGTCACACTCCTGGACTCGACGGTGGCAGAACAGGTTGGCCTCAAAGGACCTAAGGAGACGCTTCATTTGGAGACTGTGGGTGGAAAATCCATGGTAAGCAAGGATTCAATGAAGCTCAACATGCAGATAAGGGGACTACACCAGTCCAAGAAGCGAACAGTCACCGGGGTGCGCACCATTGATGACATGCATTTGACTCCTCAAAGACTGGAGAGGAGCACCATAGAGAACTGCGCACACCTAAGGAAGCTGGTGAATCAGCTGCACTACGAAGAGGGTTCTCCCAAATTGTTAATAGGGCAAGACAATTGGGAGCTCATCATCTCAAGAGGAACGCGCAAAGGAAAGAAGAACCAACCAGTAGCATCCTTCACACAACTTGGATGGGTGCTGCATGGGTTCGATGGAGGCGCGTCAAAACCAGTCAACTTCACCACATGCGCACACGTATCAGCGCGTGAAGAAGCATTGGAGAAGTTGATGAAGGACCATTTCGCGGTAGAATCATTGGGAGTTCTACCTAAGAGGCCAAGCACAGACCAGGACCAGAGAGCAATGGACATATTGGAGAGAACCTGTCAACGCTTGGAAGATGGACGCTTCGAAGTCGGGCTTCTGTGGAGAAATGATGTTGAGGAGTTGCCAGACAACTTCAAAGCCGCAGAAGTAAGACTGAAAGGGATCATGAAGAAGCTACAGAAAGATCCGGAACTGAAGATAGAATACGAGAACCAAATGGAGAACCTATTGAAGAGTGGATACGCTGAAGAAGCCGAAGGAGAATCCACTTCAAGAAGGAAGTGGTACTTGCCACATTTCGCTGTCACGCATCCCACCAAGAAGAAGAAACGCCTGGTATTCGACGCTGCTGCCAAGTCAGGAGGGAAGAGTCTGAACGACCTGCTCTTACCCGGCCCGGACCTGCTGCAGTCACTCTTTGGTGTCCTGCTGCGCTTCCGCCAGAAACCGATCGCAGTGGTAGCGGACATCAAAGAGATGTTTCTTCAAATACGGATACGAGAAGAGGACCGTGACAGCTTAAGGTTCTTATGGAAGGGGAATCAAGCAGAAGGACCCATCAAGGAATACAGAATGACATCAGTCATATTTGGGGCCGCCTGCTCTCCTAGTGCTGCAATCTTCGTGAAGAACAAGAATGCCGCCGAACATCAAGATCAGTTCCCGGAAGCTGCTAGTGCAATAGAACATAATCATTATATGGACGACTACTTACAGAGTTTCGACACAGAAGAGGAGGCAATCAGAGTAGCCAGTGATGTGGACACCATCCACCGGAAAGCCAAGTTTGAATTGAGAGGATGGGCATCCAACAATCACTCTGTGTTAAGAAGCCTCACCAAAGAGACCGGGCAGCAAGAGATCAGCATCGGACCAAGTGAAGAGAAGACCCTGGGCTTGCTATGGTGCACGGGAGATGATGAACTGGGTTTCAGAACGTGCCTTCGCAAACTCAAAGAGGACGTCGCGATAAGAAGAGGACCTACCAAGAGAGAAGTAACGAGTGCGGTCATGGCCACCTTCGATCCTATGGGAGTGGCATCACCGGTTCTCATACAAGGGAAGGTACTCATACAGAACATATGGAGAAGCGGCGTCGATTGGGATGAAGAAATCACTCCGAAAGATCAAGAAGCCTGGAAAGAATACCTCACCACCGCAGCAGAGAAGATGGGCATCCGGTGGAAATTCATACCACCTGGGGCTCCAAATATGGGAGGTGCGTGGGAACGCCTAGTCCGTTCCATCAAAACGGCACTAGCGGCGACATTAAAGGAAAGGTGTCCGCAAGAAGAGACCTTACACACTCTTCTTTTGGAAGCGGAACATATGGTAAACGCAAGACCGCTCGTCACCACGGAGGAAAATGAAGGTGAAGAGGCCCTGACTCCCAATCACTTCCTTATTGGGAGGTCCTGCGGGTCTCCACGGATTCGAACCTTCACAGATGAAGACCTCATCGGGCGACGGACCTGGAAGGTGGCGCAGCGCATGGCCGACCATTTCTGGAGCAGGTGGCTGAAAGAATACCTACCCACTCTGCTTACCAGGAAGGTCGATGGACGAAACACAAAGGACCTGCAGTGTGGAGACACTGTCCTAATAATTGACTCCACACTGCCACGAAACACATGGCCCCGGGGCGTCATTACTCAAACGCACCCCGGACCAGATGGCCGCATCCGAGTGATAGAGGTGCGCACCGCCGGCGGAACATTGAAGAGGCCGAGCTCCAAAGTAGTGCTGCTGGTTCCTGCAACGAGCTACGAGCAACAGAACGACGGATCCAGGCAGACTACGACAGCGTCGCCATGACAGGAGATTGGTGCTGCGCACGAGGGGGAGGATGTTGGCGACAGAACAGTGTTTTTTCGTGTCTTAGGTTAAGGTATTTTGTGTTATTATTATATTGATGTGTCATATATTATGTATTACAATAAAATAGATTAATATTGACAATATTATAGGAAAATGTAAGCGAATACGCTACATTACAAGTTGCATGTGGTATGTTAAGAGATATATAAACGATTATGTATTGTGTGTCACATATGTGAAAATATAGCTAATATAGAACAGATTAACATATAAAGTAAGCCAATAGGTTAAGTATGTCAAAAGTTATAGAGATTTTACGAGCAGAAAATAGTGATGTCGCCCGTAAATTACATTGTTTTTGGCTTATGTACGGAATGTATACATAATGTATATTATAAGTGAATATGTAATGGATAGATAATTCAAAGAGGAACATTTTGATATATAACATGTGTACATAGGGTGTATAATGAGAGAAATATAAAGAGTTTAACAGGGCAACCAAAGCGAAAAGTAAAGTTAAATGATGAAATAAACACGAAATAAAACGGGGCTCTCTTTACGGTCATTCCTCGAACCACTTAAGCTCGAAGAAGGGCCGTATTGGGCACGGTGCAATTCAATGAGTCTACTACGAGTAACTACAAGGAGAAAGCTTTGGTCGTCCTGCGAACAATCTACGGTCAAGATATCGAGTTTCATTGAAGACCCGGCACCTCAAGCGGTCGTGCATTATTGCACCCCCCGGACCCCCTCACCACCAACATCACGCCGCCTCACTGGCATCCGGACGGTATCTACGAGACGGGCATCCCGCGCAACAAAACGCCCGTCCAAACCGGGGAAACGTCACACCCCCCCCTCCCTCACGCAGAGGGGAAGTGACGCGTACCCAACAATTATTATTTATTGTAATTATAATAATTCTAATGTACTTTTTGAAGTACTTTATGTAATAATGAAATGATTTCTTATCAGTAACATGAATTTATAAAGTACTAATTAAGATTTTCTATAGACGCGTATGATGTTGAATTCCACAATTTATCTAAGTATCTAACTTTAGCAATAGTGGCAGCGTTACCACGTCCCGCTTTACGAGGGTAGTTTGGAAAGTAAATAAATTATCTAACTTCTTGTAGCTAGTTGTATTTGAAAGCTAATTTACTAATCGTGTTTTTTTTTCTGATTGTCTTATACTGTTAGCCTCTGACGGCTTTTACAGCTTCAACTTCAAATCAGAAAGTAAAATATTAGTTTGCGTTAAATTAACTCCGATTAACAAAAGAGTAACAGCACGCTGAAAGAAGAAACAAAAGGTACCTTCTATAGTTGAATAAGATCCACTGTAGAATGTTGAGTGTATCCCGGAGTAGATGCCAGCACTGGGATTAGCGCTTTCTTCGGTCATCACGGACACCATAGTGTTCCGCATAACAGAGTTACTGGGTGATGCTAACGAAGCACCTGGTGAAGATAATAACATAATAATCGATATGTAAGTATTTATTTTATGTGACAAAATTTTTGGAAAATAGTTAATGGTGCCCTTTGTTACCTTAGTAAAGTTTTCTTTAACCCTTAAACCAAAAAGAGGGGTGTTATAAGTTTTACCTGTGTCCGTGTGTGGCATCGTAGCTCACTAACGGCTGAACCGATTTTGATCTAGTTTTTTATTTTAAGGTAACTTGATCGAGATTATTCTTAGCTATAACTTATGAAAATCTGTTCAGCCGTGTGTAGATTATCAGGTCATTTATAGTTGATAAATAGATGTGAGCATCTTCCACAGGTCTAACTGAGTCGAGATTTTGTATTCTGTTACTTCAATTATATTAGAAAAAACCTTGACCTGACGCTGCAGTGTCATCTGGCATCCGTAATGTACCTAACTTATCACCAACTAAAAGCAGTAATATCATGTTTGTGCACATTAAAATGTTCACAATAAATAGCGTTATATATGTCGGGTGCTAATTAAATTTTCAATTTATCTTTTAAATGTTTAAATCGTTCTGCAGTAGGTTTGTTTAAGTCGAAGTCACATACTTTTCTTTATCAAAACATTCAAATTCCTTATCCAAAGGAAAATAATTGTATTTTTTACGTTTTGAAGCAACGATGGCTGTCCCATAGCAATCAGGTGAGATTGTGCCGAAACGATAAAACATAAAGGATGTATATAATAGTATATAATTAATTACCTGCCTATATTACATTAAATTTCTCATTCAATATTAATAAATGTTTCATAATGTTAGTGGCTGGATCCGGCAGACGTTACTCTCTGCCCTTCCCTTTATGTGAATATGAACTTCATAAGTTATAAAATCACTAACGGACACACACAAGAATTTTATTTAGAATATTTCAAATGAAGCAACCCTATTGTAGAAACTTGGTGGGTGTTCAGATTCAGAAGATGTAATAAAATGTGAATTCAGGTAGATATACAATAACTGTCTTTTTGGAGCTTATTCCCTAAGTAATCATTTTCATGTAAGAACCCCGATATGGAAATTTTATGAGGAGTGAAATTTATAAAAGTAATAACTGAAAAGCGTTATGTTTCCTTATGAATCGTTTTTTTTATTTTATTTTTTTATTTATTGTCATCTATCTACAGCTATCGTAACTAACTTAATATTTATTTTGTTTATATTATAAACTATGTTTTGTAATAACTAATAACAGATTTTTGCGCCATCTAGTAACTAATGCATGAATTATTTTACTCTTATGATTACTTCAAATATACAACATACATTTTTGTTTATACATTACTATATTTGCTGAAAGATGGCGCGATTTCTAATTAATAAATGTGAAAGTTTGTATGTTTCTTAGTCACAAAATAGTCTATTACACCTATTAAGACTTACTTTCTAGACGAGATTACATGTTTATACTTCAACAACTAACAAGGATCTTTAAATAAAATAAAATACAGTATTATCTCCTACTATACTTACTATATTATTAGGTCCTTACATACCAAATTAGCGTTTTGTCGTACTGACCAATTTGATCTGAAATATCTCCTCTTTGGTTAAGAATTCTAAATTCAAATTAATAAATTCATTTAGCTGGTACATTTGAGTTTTGAAAACAGTCATTCATTTGTTTTTTCCTTATTATTTTTTTCTTTGGCGTCGCTTATTACCGCACAAATATTTACGAGTATGAGCTCTACCGTGGCACCAGTGCTGCAGAAACAGCTCGAAGGATTATGATGTGTACGGCGCTGGTGTCGCAAAAGAAAGCACGGTACGTTTTTGGTTTCAACGTTTTCGTTCTGGAAATTTCAACCTTCAGAACCAACCCCGTGGACGGCCGGAGACCAAAGTGGAAAATGAAGAATTAAAGGCTATAGTGGAAGCGGGTACATCACAAGGCACTTCAGAGATAGCTGCAGGCTTCGGGGTAAGTGATAAAACTGTATTAATCCACATGAAGCCAATCAGGAAAATAAAAAAAACTTGAACGATTGGTACCTCATGAATTGAGTGACTCGTCGAACTTGCAAACACGCGTCGACTGCTGTGTTGCTTTGCACAACCGACACAATAATGAAGGGATTTTAAATCGAATCATTACTTATGATGAAAAGTGGATACTGTACGATAATCGGAAGCACTCGTCGTTATGGCTGAACCCTGGAGACCCAGCCAAACCCTGCCCTAAACGAAAATTGACTCAGAAATAGTTACTTGTGAGTGTTTGGTGGACTAACGCCGGTGTCGTTCACTACGGCTTTTTAAAATCTGGCCAAACGATTACGGCAGATATCTATTGTCAGCAACTTCAAACCATAAAGGAAGAACTAGCTGCTAAACAACCGAGATTGGTCAATCGCTCTAGGCCACTGCTACTTCACGACAACGCAAGACCACACACTGCACAACAAACAACCACTAAGTTAGATGAGCTACAATTGGAATGTCTGCGACATCCACCGTACTCCTCGGAACTTGATCCAACAGATTACCATTTTTTCCGGAATTTGGACAACTTCTTACATGGAAAAAATTCAACTCCGATACGGCAGTCCAAACCGCCTTCTGAGAGTTTATTGATTATCGCCCCCTAGCCCAGTCATATTAGAGCTTTCACCTCGGAATGAAAGATAATAAGCTGCAAATTGGTATGAACCTTTGTTTTGTCATTCTAAATGTTGTCTCAAAAGTCACAATCGTTATCGTGTCCGCGTCTCAAGATATTCAAGGTCAAAGGTCACAAAAATCGGTTTTTCGCGAATATCTGGCTTCCTATCGGTTAAATGAGATTTGCATTTATTATAAAAGTTGTAGGCTATAAAATTCCCTACAACTTTTGTTTAATTTTTTTTTTCATACAACCAACCGTTTTGAAGGTAGAGCGCGAAGAGTGCACATCGTACAGTCATATACGGCCTAATGCAAGGTCAAGCGTGAGTTATGGTTATCAGTACGTTATAAAGTCGATTATTTACTTGGAAATTATAATTATTAAACAATGCCTATTATTTATGTACTAACTATTAATTATTTATATTTAATTAAAGTAAGTAACTTGATTATTTATATATAATTATTCATATTTAACTATTTATAATTAAGAGTATTGAGCATTGGAAAAAATTCCTGATTTAGATAAACTGGTGGAAGTATTTCAACAAGAAAACTGCCCAAAACAAACATTATTAGAAAATGGAGTGCGCGTCTTGTTGGCATTATATAATGCTCCAAAATCTGAGGACAACATTGATCATTTCCGCTACACGCAATTCATCAAATTTACAAAACTAAATAAACCTGTACAACTGTCAACACTTCCACCAACAAGTGTAGCAGCTCATCAACACATAAAACGTGTCTACTACCAGATTCAAACGTGGTTAGGGAAGGACTTAGAACCTCAAGAATGGGGCTGGATGCTTGAAAATGAAATCCTGGAGCCCATACGAACGTTATTACCTCCAGCACCAGCCGAACTACTAAACGTAATATTTTGCAATTGCAAAAATGGTTGTGGTTCCCGCTGTGGATGCAGAAAATCAGGGCTACAATGTTCTTTAGCTTGCGGCCAGTGCAACGGACAAGCTTGCCTCAACGCTTCACTGTATCCAAGTAATCCCGATGAAGAAAATACATATGATCCCGATATTCTGGAAGGTTTGGAGATGAACATGACAGATAATGAGGATGATGACAATGAATCGAACATTTTTGAGCGACAAGAAGAAGAAGACGACGAAGAAGAAGAAGATAATTAGCTTCCATTTCCAATTTCATTACAATTAAAATCAACAAAGATACTTTTGATATTTGAACTCACATTTTGACAAATGTATATTATGCCGTATTTAATAATAAATAAAAATATGTGTAAAATATATACTCTTACTATCATTTTAACTTAAAATAAAACTAAAATATATAATCCAGAATTAATAATATTTTATACTTAAATAGTTAAATATGAATAATTATATATAAATAATCAAGTTACTTACTTTAATTAAATATAAATAATTAATAGTTAGTACATAAATAATAGGCATTGTTTAATAATTATAATTTCCAAGTAAATAATTGACTTTATAACGTACTGATAACCATAACTCACGCTTGACCTTGCATTAGGCCGTATATGACTGTACGATGTGCACTCTTCGCGCTCTACCTTCAAAACGGTTGGTTGTATGAAAAAAAAGTTTAAACAAAAGTTGTAGGGAATTTTATAGCCTACAACTTTTATAATAAATGCAAATCTCATTTAACCGATAGGAAGCCAGATATTCGCGAAAAACCGATTTTTGTGACCTTTGACCTTGAATATCTTGAGACGCGGACACGATAACGATTGTGACTTTTGAGACAACATTTAGAATGACAAAACAAAGGTTCATACCAATTTGCAGCTTATTATCTTTCTTTCCGAGGTTGACCCCTTTTTTTACCTAATATGACTGGGCTACCCATAGTTTTTTTAGTAAAGGGATTAATGAACTATCTATGAGATGGCAAAAGTGCATAGATAACAACGGTGCATACTTTGATTAATTTAATATATTTTCCAAAGAAAAGTTGACTTTATATTCCTCCCGTACAAAACGCCAATTTCATATGTAAGGACCTAATATAATAAATGTGAAAATTTGTATATTAGTTACTTACATATCGACGGGTGAAAGTCTATTTGTATTAAGCGACATTTTGTGAAGCTTACAGGACAGCGATCTAAAGTTTGCGTTTTTAGAAAAAAATCTTAAAAGAAAAACTGATTAACTCTTTTTATATCAAAGAGCCACTAACGGTTTTAATTTCAGTAGAGTCGATTTTTGTTTTAATTTCAAATAAATTAAAATTAATATTTCCGAAAATAAATGTCGCTTCATACAAAGTACATTATTTTTAGAGTAAGGGAAAAATGATTCAACCGCCACTAGTTCCAAATACCGGGGTGCAAGAAAAAAGGTTTATGTATAACAACAGTTGTGTTTAAGAATGAAGCTAAATGCATTAAACGCCATCATTTCCCGAGCTTATTAGAATCAAGCTATTAAGTTTAAATATCAAGTTATGAATAATTCTTGAGTAATTCAAAATGGCTTAAACAACTTTTTGTCAGAATATGAATTATTTAAAATCTCAATAATTATCAATGTTTTATAAATAATGGCGGGTCAATCTCTGATCATGAATCCTAAATAATAAAAATAAAAATTTGAATTGTGGATTATGATGTTAAAACTGAGTGAGTAAATAAATTAAAATTAGTTTTACTTAAAAAAAAAAACAGGCAATAAAAGAAACTGGAATTTATTAATCTGAAATTATTGTCTTTGTTTAAGGCAGTCTTTGTATCTAGCAGTCTCATACATACAGAGTATATTTTAATCATTATAACTAGATATCTTTTAATACATAATTAATCGCCATTAAACTTTTTATCTAAATAAATTTTAAACACAACGTAACAAAGTAACTAGCTGTGCCCGTGGCTACGCTCACGTGGACTACAGAATACCGTTGTGAAATGACATCAGCTTCCAGGACAGCCTGTTTTTTTATTTATTTTGCACATGTGCAGTAAATATGAAACGACAGCGTTGTCAACGTCAACAAGTTTGTTGATTTATTGACATTGTTATATGTTGTTATATTAAATGTATTGTATTTGTAATACTTAGTTATGAAATGATAGCCCGGTATTATTTTTATGATTAGCTAAAGTGTTTTTAAACACTTTAACTACGCAGTACCGCATAATTACTGTTTTATTTTATGATTGAAATGTGACGTGTGCTATCCAACCGCGGCACGCGGAATTTTATATATTATAAGCAATATACCTATTGTAAATTGTCTGGATTATACAGTTTTGCTACAAACTAATTATTTCATTGTGTTATTCCACGTGTAAAATGATAAATAAAACTTGGGTGAAAGTTTGTAGGAAGAACCTTTCATAGGTCAAATTAGGAATATGAAAAATCATATTTATGCTTATGGTAAGAAAGAAATAAAAGAGGTTTCACGTTTTTCAAAAAACCTTCCCGCAGGCCGGTACAATATGGGATGATTTTAATTATTTTTGAAGTTTTATTGGGACGGTTAATGCGTTGGATTTATATTGGCATATAATGACAATACCACACACACTGATAAACCCATCTATGTTTTTCTTTTGGTTTGATGGGTTACGGCAACTGTAGGTGTATATGCAGTGACAGTGAAGGCGCTAGGCGTCGGCAGCACACGAATTGTCAACAATATGGGTAAAAAAAAATTACGGGATGTAAATAACTACTGCGTAAAAAAAGCGTGCGGAGTCGAGTCAAATCACAATAGATGTCGCTTAATACAATTAGCCTTTCACCCGTCGACATAGTTTATTACCTGCATTAACACATATACTTTCTATTCGGGTAAACATTATAAGATAATAATAATAATATTTAAAAAAAACTGTTTTATCTTCTACTGTCCTACTATATAACTAATCTTACTAGTATAAGACGGATTTAGATGAAATTTGGTACACTCATCGTTTAATACCTACGTTTAATGACCTAGATTAATACATATGATACTAAATACTTTTGTTTTCCCAATATCTTCGCGAAGTCGAGGGTACAGTTAGCTTTTTATATTTATTCCAGGACAATCGTATTTAAGGAGTATTCTCGGTTATATTAGACATTACTATAACAAAATATATTAGGTAGTTTACCTTCAGCGAGGCAGCGCAGTCTTGCATCTTGCCAGTTGGCAGGTATATTGTGCAGCTTCATCCAACCACTGACTTCCTCATGGTACTTGTAATCTTTCCTAAATATATACTCACTGGATGCTGTTGGAAACGTACACTTTTGTTATCAATTTATACGCTAACGCCAGTCAACATTCACACGAAATATTAACTGAGTAATTCATTACTTAATTTAATTTACATGTTTTTTTTATTCTATGTATTTATTTATATCTTCATTTCATAAGTACTGATTGCGTTTAAATCAAACTTAAAATTAAAACACGTTAAAAATTTAACATACCTGATGCACAGCTCACGAACAAAAATGTTAAAAATATTTTAAACATTTTTTTAATAAAACATTTACTGGTCTCGTGTGCCCGCGACCACTGAATCTTTAATGAAATCTTCAGTATATATTTTACATTAAAACCTATTTATCAGTTATCTGGTGACCGCAGAACCAAATTATCTTGAATAAGCAAGCTTGGTTTTTATGGTCTCGTTCGTAGAATGAAAAATCTAAACTTTTAAATCACTTTGTAGTTCATCTGTTTGTCCGTGTGTCAAGGCTATTTTTCTCGAAAAGGCTTTAAGGTATAAAGTTGTAATTCATATCGAATACATAGGTCTATGGCCTCATACTGCTGTATAAAAATTAAGTATGTAGTAGTTTCATCTCTTTATACCAAAAAACCGGTCAGTAGCACAATATGAAAACGTATAGGCACCATTAATGAGTGCTATTATAGTAAGTCTTCATGCGGTCGAGGTGAAACAGAAAAGAGACGGAAGGAACTTATGATTAAACTCAACCAATCCTTGCATCGAATATCCACATGAGGAGTAAGTAACATGGTTGAGTTTAATGCTAAGAAATCTTAAGTGCGCGCGTTTTATTTTAAAAAAATCCTGTCCCCACTCTTCAGAGCGTTTCACTAGCAATGCGTTACAACCTAAATATCCTAGGTTTGGATATTCGTAGAGATTTCAACATCGCAACTTACGTCGGGAGTTTTATTTCTAATACATCTCGGATCTAGAATAATAAAAATAAAATTAACTATTGAGTTGGCTATTTGACAACACTCTCTCTCTGGTTTATCAAATTCTTAAACAATTCAGATGAGGTTGAATTTCGTGATTCTATTTCAGTGCACACTCACTGGCATTTCTCTTACAAGGAATATACACGAATAGATAACGTTTGTGGGTCTCTCGTTTCTATCGTCCGTATCATAGTGAGTGTTCTGAAGAGCTGTTCAATCTAATATCCTCCTCTCTCTTCCACAACAGAACCACACGCGCTGGGCTTCGAAGTCATAGTTTTACGGTAACCATCTCGGCACGAACTAAAAAGTTCTGAAGTGAAACTGTAGAATCATCTCTCGGCCAGTGTGAGATTCCTCCTTCCTACGACATCCGGTTCTTCACACGTAACGTGAAGAGATATTTATGCAGGCCTGCATGACAGCGGTGACCGCCGATGGATTTCAATCTCTCGGTGGTCACCGTTATATTTGGATTGTACTATGTTTTTAATTGGGGACAGTACCGTCAATTTGCCGAGCTACTGTAAAAAAAGTACTATGAATCAATTAATTTTTATTTTTGATAAACTCGATCGATTATCTTGCCTCTTCTTCACGATGTTTGTTTTCTGAATCGGTAGTAATCTGTGGACATTCGAGTGGTTTAGGGACTAAACTGAATAAAATCTTTTTTGGTTTCGATTTGACTAGATTCTGATATATACATTCTGACGTGCAGATTGAATAACACAGCATGATAACACAGGACTGATATAAAAGTTTAAATTAACCCCAGGTCCGGGTCACATCGAAGATAATAAAATTATATAAATCAGGTTTACCACTGAGTTTGCCATTTCAAAGGTATTTAGCTATTAGCAATGACCAATACAAATAATTTTAGGAATTGTACGCAGAACATAAAGGACTCTTATGAATTTTAGATAAATAAACTCCAACAAAACCTTGACAAAAACAAACAATTTAGGTGCGGCTGCAAAAAAACACTTGTGAAATAACAGCCACCTTCATAAACAGTACATATATATGTATAGTATGTAACATATAAAGCAATCGAAGATTATCCCTGAAGGGCCAGGCAGAGCTGTACAAAGTCAAGCTCCGAGCTGCTACTGAGAATTTCATAGAAATACGAATTACGAATGATTACGAATGATTACGAATGAATTTTGATTAACTATTTTTTAAATTTAATTATAATAATTTGACGTTATTTATTTTTTATTTATTAATGTATTTTTTCAGAGTACCTATGTAGTATTTTGGAGTCGGTTTTGTTTTTGAGAAAGTTTATTTCTGCCTTTTTAGTGAGTCTTGCATTCTGTAGGTAAATAAATAGTTTATTGAAAAGATATTCTAAACGCCGTGCATATAATCACAGTAAACCATCAGGTAACGTAATTCCTAAAGACGTCAATAAATGTGGAGCTTTTCTATCATTGATAAAAATTGGCGTAGAATCCCAAGCGATGTTAAGATTTCCGACCCTAACGGACTAGTGGATAGAGCGGAGCTATGAGGATAATAAAAAAATAATTGGCCGGTCCCAAGAAGAGGTCGACTGGAGGGTGAGGAGCTACCGGAAGCCATGTACGTAAAATTTATAACGAAACAATTGGTCTCAGGCTAAAAGATATTAACTGGTGCATCACAGCTTGGACGGCTTATTGTTGTCAGATTTGGACTCCAACAAATTGACAAATAGACCACACGACGATAGATAGTTAACGGAAATAACGGGGCTGTAAAATCTGTCTTCTTATAATCAAGAACACACACAATACACGACTCGAATATACGAATATTACCATTCAAATCACTTATAGGTAAAGTGAATCTCATGAAAATTCCATAAAAATCCAAACACGGCAAGGTTACTTTATTTTATTACGGAGTTCCGATGCCTTTTTTATATAACAAAGGTGACAAACAAGCATATATCCAACCTGATGGTAAGCGGACACCGTAGCCTATGGATACATGTAAGTATCACAACCGTATTGCCGACTTTGAACTCCCAACCACAAAGAGCTCTGGAAACCCTACTGAGCTCAGGAACACAACACTAGGTTATTTGGCTGCGATGTTCTGAAGGTTTTCCACCAGTCAAGCTGTCCCAAGTAGAGACAAATCTCCAAAGAAATTTCCCTGGGTGCCCTACCCCTATCTACCTTTTTTTATACCAAGATTGTGGCAAACAAGCATGCGGTCCGCCTGAAGGTAAGCGGTCACCGCAGCCTATGGACGTTTACATACAAGTATCACAAACGCGCGTTGCCGACCCTTTAAATACCTATTTACCCCCATTTTGAAAACTCCACACTGTAGTCACTTGGAAAAACATCAGCACTAGGGAGCTTATTCCACAATCGGAGCGTTTGCGTACAAAATATTCCTCTGAAACTGTCTGCGACCATTTAGGTTCCAAAGTATGAGGATGAACTCCCTGCCGATGGCGAGAGGAGCGTTGGTGGAATGTAGCTGCTGATATCATACCGAACAGTTCTTAGGAACAAAACCATTACACAAACGGTTTCACATTTCACAAACGGTTGGGAACATTCCACATGCGTGCTGTTTGTTCTTAAAGAGTTCCGTTGTGTCTTCGCAGTCCAAGCTAGTACAGAACATCCTTAGTTAGGTACACCTAGTCTTAAGTTATGATAAACCTACCAATATATCAATCACTATACATTTCCCATTCGATTTCGAAGAGTTTTCATGTGTATCTTTGAAATACAAGGTCCAATGCCAATGAAATTACAATGGAACCCACCTGAAAATAACCTCTTTCCAACAAAAAATTTTTTATTTTAAATCGGTTTATAAATGACGGAGTCATGTGGTAAGAAACATAAAAAAAATCACATCAACTGTGTAACATAAGACCTTTTCGAGAAAAAAGACATTATAATTTTTTTGCATTATAATTTTACACTGGATTAGAAATTCCTTGTTTTTGGATTTATTCCTAAGCTCTTGTAAAAAGGCCTCCCTTTTTGCCAAATATCAAGGTTGTAGTTGTGCGGGAAGTAACGAATAAGTGTTTAATTCGCGGTCGGCTGTGACAGTACGCCCCCTAGCCCCGCCGCACTCGCATCACACGTCACTATCAACTCTTTATTTGGATCATAATGTGCTAATACTTGTGAACTAATTAAACTTATTTTGATCCCTTCAAAACACTCTTTACAATCAAGAGACTAGTGCCATGGAACCCTCTTCCTAAGTAGATTATATAAGGGAACTAGTCTGTGGCTAAAATTATGAATAAACTTTGAAAAGAAATTGGCTAGACCCAAAAACGAACGCAACTCGGACACGTTTTGTGGACTCGGTATTTTACTGACGGCTTCTATTTTCTTTGGATCTGCTCTGAGACCATTCTTAGAGAGAACGTACCCAAAACGCATTTTGTTTTTTTTAAAGCGTAGTCCATTTTCAAGTAAACGCTGAAACACTAGTTCGAGTGCGTTTAAGTGTTCCGACTTCGTACGACCTCCAATTATAACATCGTCGATAAAGACAGCCACGTTCGGTATTCCCGTGAACAGGTTGGTCATGATACGTTGGAAAATTCCCGGACTCGAGGACAAACCAAAAACTAAACGATTGTATCGGAATAAGCCACGATGCGTGTTGATAACTGTGTATTTTTTTGATTCGTCCAGTTCTATTTGATTATACGATTGAGATAAATCTAATTTACTAAAATATTGAGTTCCGTTCAATACTACCAGTACATCGTCGAAACGGGGCAAAAGATATCCATCGACCATCAATGCGGGATTTAAAGTAGACTTATAATCAACGCAAACCCTGAGCGAACCGTCCGGCTTATTTATGGGAACGAGCGGTGAGGCCCAGTCGGAGCAGTCAACCGGCTCGATGACTCCGGCGCGCAGCATCGCGTCGAGCTCAGCATCGACACGATCGCATAGCGCGAATGGCAGTGGCCGCGCGCGACTGAACACCGGTACCGCGTTGTCGCGCACCCGCAGCTTCGCCTTGCCTCCCGTGAACCTTCCCAGACTGCCATCGAACAACTGCTTAAATCTGTCGATCAGTTTACATACGTGATTTTCAACATACTCAATATTATGCTTTATCGTAGTTTTTTCATATAATTTACTATTAAAACAATTAAAAGTAGGAATATTTATTTTCAATTCCGTCAACCACTGCCTACCCAGTAACGAAGTTGTACCCCAATCAATAACAAACAATTCTAAGTTCTTAACTTTATCTAGATACCGTACTGACGGCTTAATATACCCTAACGGTCGAATACTAGAACCATCATAAAATTTTAAACATATATTGTAGGGCTGTATGAACTTATTACTAAAATATTTAACATATGTATCTTTACTGATACATGAAATTGGTGTACCGGTATCTATTTCCATGTATATAATTTTTCCATCAATAGATAATGGTAAACTCACAGCTTTGTAATTCCTTAGTCCGATCTGATTTAAGTAGACACCATCTTCCTCGCAGTCTTCGTTAGAAGATACTACCACCTGATCGCCCTCCGTCTCGCCGTAGTAAAATCCCCGACCGCAAGCCAACCTCGATTTGCTTGCTCCCGCAGCGCCGGCAGGACTCGATACCGAGCCTGCCGCAGCCGCTCCGCAGGCCGGACCCGCTCCGCCAGTCGGACCCGCTCCGCCGGTCGGACCTGCTCCGCTGGCTGCACTCGCTCCGCCAGCCGGACACACCCGCCGTATGTGACCCGTACATTTGCACCGGCTACACACGTAATTCCGGAAAGGACAAAATTTATAATTATGACCTGTCGCTCCACAGCCCCTGCAGTTATCTCCTGCCAGCATTTGTTCCAGGCGTAGCGTTGACCCGTTCTGTAAACGACCACGACGATCTCGCCCGCTGTAGGTTCCGCGAGCATACACAGTATGAACCCCAATACTCTGTAGCTTATCCGTTACTGTATCCACGGCTGCCGCGTCTCTTTCTGCCGCCTCGAGTGACGTTGCAATCTTAACTGAATCCGTAAATGTTAAATTTTCGTCCTCAGCGAAAAGTCGTTGACGAATGACGTCACCTTTAAGTCCACAAACGAACTGATCCCGTAAATTGCCATTTAATGTATCGTTGAACTTACATTTTAATGCTAACTTCTTGAGTTCTGCTACATATTCGGTAATACTTTCGTCAGCTTGTTGCCGTCTCTGACGAAATCGAAATCTTTCTGCTAAGACAGATGGTTTCGGCTGTGAATGTGCACTCAACAATTCCTTGGCCTCTTTGTACGACAACTCCGCAGTTGCTTTAGGACTTGATAAATTCACCAACAGTTCGTAGGCGTCGTCTCCCATCACCGCAATCATGGTCGGTCGGTAATAGTAGGTTTTCAGCTACGTTATTCACCTTCATAAACATGTCCATGCGATCAGCATACAAGTTCCATGAACCTGTTTTTAAATTAAACTCGGTTATTTTGCCGATAGACATCCTCGTCGCCACTGTAATATTCCGTTAAATTGAGATATAAACTGAAACACTCGTGCACTGTCAGAGATTTATTTCATACTGAAACATGTACCCGCCACCCCACATAACTGTATGTTTATTTCTATGTACCTACATATAAAATACTCGTAATACACTACAATTTTTTTCACAAAATGGCTGGTTTATTTCGTTAATCACGTCACGGATTTTGTGTTTTAAGGCTGCAATCAATTCGATTGTCTCTTAGACCTTTGACCTCATCGTAGTTTTATGTCAGCGTCTTTATATCCAGTACGCCTGGTGCCATCTGTCAATTAATTTTCCCCATGGAAATTGCAGGTCATTATGATAATGGACTAGTAATATTAGTGGCAAACAATAATGCGGACCGCCGGATGATAAGCGGTTACCGTTGCCTGTGTACCCTAGGTGTAACATATGGCGCGTTGCCGGAATATCAAAAATTATTATTTATAATATTAATTCTCAACCTATTTTGATAAAATTTTATACATTGGAAGTGTTTTATGTTTTCCTATAATAATAAGCAATATTAATTTTCAAAAATATGTTTAGAAATCGTTTAAAAAATTAGTATAAAATGAAAATGTTGTCGGCCAATTGAGATGAAATTTTTAAAAAGATTAAAGATAGAGTCTTGTTTAAATTTCGCAGTAGAGTCACCACATCCTTAGAAGAACCAAAGTTTAAGTTATACACAACAATTAATTATGAATATGAAATATGGTTCCGCGCCAACAAAAAAATCTGGTCATGTTGTTTCAATTTGGATGCATAAATGGCTTACGTTGAGTAAACCATGAGAGATATATCAAATTAATGTGATAGTAGATATTAAAAAAAAAACTGCGAGAGCAAATGTCTATCTTCTAACGATCACGCACAAAATAACCGGGAGCGGGTATAGCACTTTCGCGCGTGTGCCCGATCGACGGTATTCTGTAATCCACGCGAGCGTAGCCGCGGGCACAGCTAGTTACTTTGTTACGTTGTGTTTATTACTTATGTATTAAAAGATATCTAGTTATAATGATTAATTTATACTCTGTATGTATGAGACTGCTAGATACAAAAACTGCCCTAAAGAAAGACAATAATTTCAGTTTAATAAATTCCAGTTTCTTTTGTTTCCTGTTTTTTTTTAATAATACTAATTTTACTTTATTTATTCACTCAGTTTTAACATCATAATCCACAATTCAAATTTTTTATCTTTAAATATTTTCGATTCATAATCAGGGATTAACCGCCATTATTTATAAAACATAGATAATTATTGAGATTTTAAACAATTCATATTCTGACAAAAAGTTGTTTAAAAGCCATTTTTAATTACTCCAGAATTATTCATAACTTGATAACTTAATTCTAATAAGCTCGGGAAATGGCGTTTAATGCATTTAGCTTCATTTTGAAACACAACTGTTGTTTTACATAAGCCTTTTTGCTTGCACCTGGTAGTTCCACAAGACCCACAAGTGTTAACACAATTGATCTCGTAAGCTCATAAAAATTATTGTCTGGAAATTAATTATAAATCATTTAATTACTATGATGCAGTAGGTTTTACAGTCCGTTAATCTGATAGTCCTTCAGTGAAATCCAATATTTTTTGCATGCTTTTACTTTAGTTAGCTTGTTAGTATGGGTCAAATATTGCAACTGGATTTTAAAACAGATATCCCCAATCGTTTGTGATGAAATTTTTCATAGACGCTTTTTTGGATAACAGTGCATGGTTAACTAAGGGCTGTTATTCTAAATCCAATATGACGGACTAGTTAATTTTTATGTACCTCCATGATACGGGTAAGAAATAATAGTGTTTCCTGAGTATAATGGGAAATGTTATGCTATGTTCTGGAGCGTGAAGGTACTTTCACCAGTCGGGCTGCCCCAAGTATAAAGAAATCTCCAAAAACATTTCTTTGTGCCTTACCTCTCTTTGAACTCCTCTTAGCCCAAAGAGCTCTGGAAACCCTATTCACAACAGGAACACAATATTAGATTATTTTGATGCGATTTTCTGTAGGGTAGAAGTATTCTATAAGTCGGACTATCCCATACAGAGAAATCTCCAAAGAAAATTTCTCTGTTCCCTACCTCTCTTTAAATTAATTATTCTATATTATTTTCTGAAATATCTTTGTAACGACATACTCGGTGATAAACCCGAACGCATTATCTTCGACGTGATCCTGACTGTGACCCTCTAGATAACGTTGGTGCTCTTTCTTCAGGTTGAATTTTTATCGAGTTGGGTTATGGATAATTTTTATAGCTACCTGTGCCCCCGGCTTCGCTCGCGTGGATTAGAGAATTATTGTTTATGAAGTTTACACCTGGCCCAAGTATTTGAGGAGTAAAACAAAAAAAAATATGATCAATATCTATACAGTAGTTATTGTGTTATGCGCGCACAATGGTAAACCTCTATCATTTTATTTACAAGCTAGCTGTGCCCCGCGGTTTCACCCGCATATAATTTAGAAGAAATCACTGATTGATGATTTATAATACTTCAATAAAGTTTTTTTTATCGGGTTGCCAGTTGGCCACATCGCCCGATCTGTCCGCAGACATAGACCCGAGCCGAGTGTTCTATTATTTTAATTTTCTATTATTTCTCAAAACTATGCGTCTAAATAAAACGCTGTAAAAGACTAAGTTTATCTTCATTATGAATTGTCTCTATGATGAAGTAACTTGTTCGTAAGGATAAATATGCCATTCTTAAAAATAATGCTCATAAATTAATTTATAATCTTCAATCAATTGCTAAATACCTTATAAGCTCATGTATAAGAGATAGATATATGCTATCGCTGACTTTTTTATATATACTAATCGCTATTTTTTTTGTAGAACATTGTATTGACGTATCATTAACCATTAAACAAAAGCATGCGGCTAAAGCAGTTCGCGAGGGCTTCGACTTCCGATTTACGTAACAAAAGTCAATGTTTAAGGCTAGCTAGAAACTGTAGCCTAATGTTATATAATCTATGCTATTCCTCGTGAGTCTGGCTATCATATAAAAAAATAATTTTTCGAATCCGACAGTAGTTCCAGAGATTAGCGTGTTTAAACAAACAAACAAAGAAACAAAAAACTTTTCCTCTTTATTATATTATTAGTATCAGTATAGATTTTACATGTTTTTTTGAATATGGAATAATTCTTATAATTTATAACCAAAATGTTCTAGTCCTTATCATTTCAAATTTCGAACTCTACGTCCCTATGAGGCCGTGTCCTAAAAGTGCATAACCTCTTTAAGCTTAGAAACCTTCAAATGAGGTACTAATATAGTACGGTGACTTTCGAGACATTCCAATTTTAAAGAGTATTTGCTTATGTTTTAAGTGAGTTCAACCTTTTTTGAATAAAATCGTATTGAGTTTTAAAATATGTGTCAAAATAAAATATAATTTAATCAAATGCACTAAAGTATTCATATCAACTTCGAAGCAAATCACTACCAAAATAACTTTTTATCCCTATTTAACCCCGTTAGGGGATGAATTTTAATAAAATACGAAACACGTCTTCCATAAATTCTGTTAAAAATGGTGTATGCAAAATTTGAAGTAGATTGGACCAAAGGATCACGTTGTCCCATACAAACTTTGCCCCCCTTTTTCACCCCTTAGGAGTAGAATTTCGGAAAGTCTTCGCTTATCGGATGCCTACGTCATACAAAGAACACACCCCCAGTTTCAGGTCTCTACGATCAGCGGTTTAGGTTGTGCGTTGATTCGTCAGACATTCAGGACAAAGCATTTTATATGTATAGATTAAGTAAAGAATTAACTTTTATTGGCTGTGCCCCATGGTTTCACCCGTGTTAAGTTTATTCGAGAAACTTGTATAATTTCTTCATAAAACGGGGATAACCGTTACACACGTTTAGGAGCTGAATTTTCGAAAATCCGTTCTTAGCGGATGCCTAGCCTAGTCCGTTAAGTGTTTTGAGCTATGTATGTCAGTATAATAGTCAAACAGTTACTCCCGGTTTCCTTTTGTATATTATACTAGCTGTGCCCACGACTTCGTCTGCGTGGTGTATTTCATGTATGAAAAACAGCACCTAAATTAAATCCTCACTTCACTTCAATCTCACCTTACGGTATTTAACCGGTATAAGCTTTGAGAATACCCAACTAAAATTATTTTAAATGTTAACCGATATTATATTATCCGAAAGACATAATTATAGGTATACAAAAATGAAAAGGTAAATTTATTTAATAAGTTTTTTTACTTACATACATTCCTTTTTTTATATGTAGATAACTTAACCGCAATTTATAGACCACACAAATGACCATACGTGTAATAATGCATCCTAAGTGTACCTTCAGACTACAGACTATAATCATACCAAATTTTATTAAATTCAATCCAGTGGTTCTTGCGTGATTGGCATTCAAATAGACAGACGAAATTTTCAAAAACTATCGAAATCTGTTCTGTTAATGATCGTAAATCCCCCCGTAGTACTTTGTCTCAAATATCTTCAATGTACAGATTTCGACTCTTTACTCTTTTATTATAATTATAGATTTATATGAAGATATTGCGATATATATGTATGTATGTTTATTAGATATGGAACAAGTACCCAAGGAGTAGAACACCAAAAAATTTAAAAATCTATCCAGTATTTATTGCGTGATGCACGCACAACTTTAACCTCTATCATTGTATTTATATAGATAGATAGATAATTTGGTTTTTTTGTCCCCAGATAACTTATTTAAATTTTAACATAAATATACAGAAGGTTTCAATAAACATTCAGCGGTTGCGGGCACACGAGACCACTAAATGTCTTATTAAAAAATGTATAAGATATTTTTAATATGTTTGCTCGTGAGCTGTGCATCAGGTATGTTTCATTTTTAATTTGTTTTAAGTTAGATTTGAATGCAATCACAACTTATTAAGTGATTATTAACTTATTAAGTTGGCTAATTTGATAAAATTACTTCAAGCAATTAAAAACTAAATATAAAAAACAGCATTTAATTATCGTTATTAGCAAATCTGAAATTGACAGTCTGGAAGAGGGTTTGTGGTTATTTCGCTACTGCGTAGCCTAAGACGTTTACAAAAAAACTTATTCAAAATTTTTATATCCTCCAGGCAACTTTAAATCATTTGAATCTTGTATTTTGGTACTAGAAGTACCTGAGACTTCGTTCATGTAATATTTTCTATTTAAAAATCAGCGATTAAAAAATAAAGAACAGTGTATGTACTGAAATTCAATATCGACGATATAACCGCGCCTCGTACTATGTGAATATCTCTGATTCCCGAGATACAGTGTGACACATAACGGTTAGCAGTCAGCCGTGCGTCACGCTCTTCACTACTTGCGATCGATCAATATTCTACCATACGCCTACTCTGTGAATTTAAAATACGTTACTCTCTGTATGTTTCTGGTTCGCGTATTTTTTTCTTAGTATCTCCTTCAGCAGCGATTCTCATCTGACAGTATTCCCCTTCTTCGTGTGAAAAAACAGCTCTTATTCTTTTTTAGAGCAATGAAATACAGACAAAATCACGTCTACTTTGTACTAGTCATTTTACCTAAATGCAAATTAGAAATTAAAGTCAGTAGTAGGTCAATCGTAAAATTTAATTTAAATCCGAATGGAAACATGTGCAGGGTAGTCGCAACCCATTTGGGAACAGAAATCCTACCGCTCTGCCTGATTACTGAATATAAACTGGCTCATCTCGGAAGGCGACACGCCTTATCATGCCACTATGGTATCGGTTTAGTGTATGGTGATCGCGACCCAGTCGGACACAGTTGTCTTTTCGTATCACCCAGCAAATTTTCGTATTTCGCACAAGTTTCCAGTTCTAGTTGATGCGAAGGGAACCGTCATGACGTTTATTACTAGTTTGGTATTCTAATATTAGTTTAGTGGAAGTGAAGAATACAGAGAATAACCATTGAGAAGGACCGACCAGACGGACGTTATATCTGGCGGACAGCTGCCCAACGGTTGTTGTCGGGTTCTTGTATATATATTCAATTGTTGAGTTAATTTCTATAACACGATGTAGGATGCGTCGTATGTGGCTCGATAGATGTCGCTATGTAGGATGCGTCAGTTGTGGCGAGAGATGTCGCTACATTAGCTTCAACTATGGGTCGGGCTCTGGGCTTTTGGCGCGGTGCGAGAGCCAGTGCCCTTTTTTGGCTGAGCATGTTATTTCAATACATATATATATATTAACATTAACATTATCAGAGATTGTAGTCAGATGTTAGCGTATAAATTGATTTAAAAAATGTTGGTTTCCAACAGCATCCAGTGAACATATATTTAGGAAAGATTACAAGTACCATGAGGAAGTCAATGGCTGGGCCAAGCTGCACAATGTACCTGCAAACTGGCACGATGCAAGACTGCGCTGCCTCGCTGAAGGTAACTACTTAATGTATTTTGTTATATAGTAAGGTAATCGTGATAAGTATCATATAAATAGAGTTTTGACAAAAAAGATTAGCGTGAAAGAATAGCGTATTTCCCTGAACCGTTATATTGATGGTGGAGTTGTTTCAATTAAAATCTTTTATGTAAAAATCTTGTCGGCGCCTGACAGTGAATCTATAAGTTTTAAATGAATTGACCGATTGGGTTCATAATCGCTTATAATGTAATTATTTTACAAAAACGATGGTCCGAATCCGATAGGTGGCGCTGTAGTGGAACCATTAACTAAAGTAAAAAGTAAAACAGCTTCTGCCGGGCCAACCAGTAAATTTATTTATCATTAAATGAATTCGACAAACTCGCCACCACGCTACCACTACCAACGCGACATATCGTTGTTTTCACTTCCAGTACAAGTACTTGTCAAATTGCTGGACGTGTATAGTTAAAGCTCAGCTCCTTAGGATAGTAGCGTGAAGCTATATAACTCTTATTATTCTCATGAAACTGGCTAGCATATACAAAAAAAAATCGAATCCGACTGCTACTTTCAGAGATTAGCGCATTTAAACAAACAAAAAAGACTACAGATTTATTATATTACTAATTGCCATTATCATTAAACATAAAATTATGAATATAGATGATAAATAACAATGTAAAGAATTTTTCGTTTAGATTCTCCTTTTGATGTGAAACACTATAGGCGAGGGTAAACCTGATTGTTGGTGTTCGAGACGGTTCGCGTAATTTGTGCTGGACCCTTAATTCAATCAATGGCGAATCAATCCCTCTCGAAGCTAATTATTAATTCTAATTTCTAATTCCTAATTATTCTAATAACAAACAAAAGAAAAACAATAAAAACAAACACCTCGTCAGGAGCTGGCGGTGATCTTGACCTTGCCCCATCGACCTGGGCTGCAGATTGTGAAATATGTGTGTGTAGAGTGAACCCTGTATAAGTATGTGTGCAGCCTCGAATCCCACAGGACACTATCACGCAAGCAATCTGTTCATCGAAACCCTCCTGGGACACAAATTCAATGTTATACAATACAAAAATTTCAACCACCTTAAATTACATATGTCTAAGCGCTAGCCGAACGTTCGGAATGACGTAGCGCGTACAAAACAAACATACGCGAGTTCACGGCCAAAGCACGAAGTAGTCTGGCCTACGTGCCAGCAGAGCCGTCATAATTTTAAAAATGTTATATTTAATAAAAATGAATATTTATTTAATAAACAGTCATTACTTTATGGAACAAATTTGTAATGCTTTATCTTTTCATTATGCCATATCTGATTCCTGTTGTAATCTGTTCTTTTATGCATATCTATATATATAAAAATTAATTGCTGTTCGTTTATCTCGCTAAAACTCGAGAATGGCTGAATCGATTTGGTTAATTTCGATCTTGAAATATTTGTGGAAGTTCAGGGAAGGTTTAGGAAATAATACTATCATTAAATAAAACCATAATTGGCTGAGTGAACGAGTAATATTGGCGGCCAAAAACAAAGATGTCGATAATCTCGGTCGGTCGATAGTCGGTTAGTAGACGGCAACTCGATAGTACGTCCCACATTCTCATTCCGTCGGATTCGTCGAGTCGATAAGATAAAAGACTTAGGTGTTATATTTGATTCCAAATTACTTTTTAACACGCTTTTATTAGCTTCACCTGTATGTATGTATGTATGTAACCGACCCCTTTGAACTCGATTTTGTCCTACTTTGAATGATCAGATTTAATTCAAACTTTGCACACTTGTCAAAAGTCAATGACAATCCAATAATCCGATCAAAGCATCCGATTATCCTAATTAGATTCGCCAGGATTAATTAATTTCTTTCCGCATTCTTTGCATGCGAGTAAGAGAGATAGAGCTAGTGCGCGAACTACGCATAGGTGCAGTTCCACACTTACTCTTTCGGGCATGCAAGGTTGTACAGTTGATCATGCAGTCATTTATTTGGGTCCGCGATTGTTTGCTGCTGGACAAGCTTATGTGGCACTTAGTCGTGGAAGATCCTTGGACGGTATACGAATTCAAGAACTTGATTGCTCAAAATTAACAGGAAGAACTCCATGTCACAGTGAAGCATTGAATGAAATGATTCGATTACGAGATAAACCATAAAATCTACAATCAGTCACAGAGTGAAAATTCACACTCATCCTCATTCTCAGTGCCGCCAACAGATTCGCTCCTATGATTATAATATTATGTAAAGTGATTACGGATTGAAAATTCCATACTCAAGCATTAATGTGACTGACTGTATATGTAAATAAGGTTGCACCTCTATGTGTCTCGCTGTTTATATTGGCATCATAGAAATCTTTGAATATGTGTTCTTAACCAAGATACAATCGGAACACATTTGTACATATTAAGGGCGGTTGATAGTTAGCAAATCGAACTAAATAATTTATAGTTTAAAAAATCTAACTAAAAAATGAAAAATAAATAATAGTTTAAAAAAAACAAAAAAACACGCTTTCATAAAAAATCCAACTAAAAAACAGAAAATAAAATGTAATAAATTTGATTAAGTACAGTGTAAAAAAAAATTAATGTACATTATTGTAAAAAAAGCGTGGGGTGTATTCAAAGCCCTTTTTAAGGTATTATATTATCGAAGTGATGATTCTTCTACTCATTATCTGTCAATAAGATGTTTATAATTATTGACACTATGCACCCCACGCTTTTTTTACAATAATGTACATTAATTTTTTTTTACACTGTACTTAATCAAATTTATTACATATTATTAATCATCATATTGATGCTATTGTCCTCAAAGCATCGAAAGCTATAGGATTGGTCATGCGTTTATCATCTGAATTTATATGTATTAAAACTTTTAAGATTTTGTATTGTTCTCTTGTCCGTAGTCACCTTGAATACGTCTCCCAGGTATGGAATCCGAATTACAACACTTATGTTAATGGTGTTGAACGGAAACAAAAGAGGTTTCTTAGATTCATACAGTATGTAGAAGAACTATTGCAAAGGGAGGATCCTCCGACCAGACGGGTGTTATGTCTGGCGGGCAGCTGCCCAACGGTTGTAGTCGGGTTCTTGTATATACACTCAATCGAAGAGTTAATTTCTGTAGTGCGATGTAGGATGCGTCGCACCTGGTTCGATAGATGTCGCTGTGTGTCGCTATGTAGATGTCGCTACATCATTCCCCTCCGAGACCGGAGGTCGATAGCAGGTTGAGTCGTCCATACATCATCTAGTGATGCTTGCCGGGCCAGTGGGATGTTCCAGTGAGTTGGAACCAGATACCGCATAGTTCACGGTGAGTCGGAACTGTCAACGGTGATGTCCCAGTGAGTCAGGGTAATGCCCCCAGTGAGTCGGGGTAATGCCCCAGTGAGTCGGGGTAATGCTGCAAGAATGCTCCAGTGAGTTGGAGTGTTGCAGTGCTCCGTAGTGACTGGCTGCTGCGTCGACCAGGAGAAAAATGCGTCTCTGCTTGCTAACCGGCCGAAGTGCAGTGTGCTGTGCCAAGGTCGCTGAGAAGGCTGTGGGTGATGACCAAAAATGCGCGTCCGCTGCATGCTGGTAGTCAGGATACCCGAAGTAGCCGTGGATGCTGGCTGGCTGTATGACTCGCTGCTCGAAAGCTTGTGGAAGTGATGATGACGTCACGATGTAGCTGTGCGAAGAAGGTTGCGCTGACGTTCATGCTCGGGGTCACCAGTGTAGAAGAATTATTGCAAAGGGAGGATCTTCCGACCAGACGGGTGTTATGTCTGGCGGGCAGCTGCCCAACGGTTGTAGTCGGGTTCTTGTATATACACTCAATCGAAGAGTTAATTTCTGTAGTGCGATGTAGGATGCGTCGCATCTGGTTCGATAGATGTCGCTGTGTGTCGCTATGTAGATGTCGCTACAAGTACAAAAGTAAATGTTACTATTGTAACTATTTCCTTAGTTGTAAATATAATCATATTCTTCCTCTCCATGAACGCAGACGAATAGCAGATATCACATATCTGTTAAAAATCACTAACGATATGGTAGACTGCGCAGAATTGCTAGGTATTATTAACCTGCGAGAGCCTGTTGTTTATACAAGAAACAAGTTCCCTTTACACGTGCTGTTAGTGAAATCATCGTATAGAAAGAACTCATTTTTAGTCAGAATTGGCAATCAAATTAATATTACTTCAAAACCCATAGATATAGATCTCTTTAAAACAAATTTTCTCAAACTTAGGAAAAATCTTACCAGTAAATTTTATAACTAATTTCACCAGTCTAATTTTACCAACCAACTGTTTAAATCTACCCATATTACTGTATATCTGTGTGAACTTGTAAATGGCCTTTATATGTTATATGTTTGCGGATAAACCGCCTCCTCCTGCCACCCGTTCGTCTTTGGCGGAGAGGGCCGCTCAGGGGATCCCTTTTTTTAATTTCCTTAGCTAACTTAGCTTAATCACATCTAATAATTAATAGTTTGCTATCAGCTTTCCGGCACGCGTACACTCGACACGTGCGAAATATGGAAACTGCAGGTTAATTCTGCAAACTTCCAAGGACTGGCCATTGTGATTTGACCTTGGTCATCATAGCAAATGCCAGTAGTATGTGGAATTGCAGCCGTTTAAAATTAAATCGCCAGTCAGTGGAATCATTTGAATACGTAGAATCAAAAAGTACTCTCCCTTCCTTCCTTCCATTACTTACATTACGCAGACAGCATAACGATGACTGAGCTTGCTTTCAATTGCAAAATGTAAGGTAGTAATTCAGATAATTCCAGCGAATCTTATTAAGTTTCACCATCTATTATATCTGTTGATCGTCAAGATCTACTGAAAGTTAAAGAGGTGGCGATTGCAATACAAAATTAACAATTTCGAAATTTCGAATTTTGAGCTGTTCTTTTAGGTATTTCTTATTATTTTGTCCTAAATCACCCTTGTATTGAGTCAAACAAAACAAAAACAAAATCAAATAGGTCAAGCTATTCTTGAGCTTTAACCAGACCAACGCGCACTAATTGATTTTTATACAGAGTGTAACATTTAAATAGATCAGTGACGGGAACTCTGAAACTATAAGATATAGAAAAATATTATACTCTAGAGAACCATGACATTGATTTTAAAGAAAGGAAAAATTGCATTCATAGATTCACAAAAACAAATTATCGCGGTATTATATATAACCTACACTAGGTTGTAAGGAATAAATGTAGCTAGGAAACCCTGTATTTAAAATTAAATGAAAATGCTGAATTTCATTCTTTTATAAAATTACGGAGGCTTGTTACCAATCAATATCCGTTGATATTTTTATTCATAGATAAAAAATTTATTGACCAGTTCCCTTAAATTGAAAGTCGTCTAATGATATTGTTAAACAATAATTATATTATTATCCTCATCAGGCGCTTCGTTAGCATCGCCCAGGGACGTCTATATGCGAAACCTTATGGTGTCCGTGATGATCGAAGAAACCGCTGACCCTAGTATTGGCATCTACTCCGGGATACACTCGACATTCTCCAATGGATCTTACTCGACTATAGAAGGTGGTATTGGTTTTCTCTTTCAAACTGCTGTTACTTAACTAGTTAACTTAACGCTATTTAGTATTTTAATACCTCATTTCATATTCGGAAAGGAAGCAACTTACAGCAGCGCGACCACTACTGCTTTGAAATGTTAATAGGTATAGTGGTGTTGGTGGTATTTCCACAGATAAACCTATCAAAAAGATGATTGATTACTCTTCAAGTGCTTTTTGTATAGTTTATGGGATTCAATACCTTTACAATATCGTGGGATGTGCAATGTTACTTCAACATCTATTGGAATATAGCGTTTTTCAAAAGGTGTATAGTGTATACCTAAAGATAAATTTAAAGATCGTAATATAATTCTTCACAGGTGTACCTATCTCAGCCTTGCCAGTTAGTTGGGCGAAGGGTCAGCCGGACCACGTGTACACGGAGAACTGCGTCGTCTTCCACAAGGACGGTACTTTGGAGGACGTGAAGTGCGCTGATGAGTTTCAATATATCTGTTACAAGAAGTTCGAAGTATTAACCATGACTAAATGCAATACTGTTGATAAAGGTTAGTGTTGATCAACTAACCTTAGCTATGTTAAATATTATTATATGCTGGTAGTAAGGCTCTAACTTTCACAATGTTTTGAGTGTAAATTTTCTTTATAAGAGAATGTAGGGGTGCTCGCTACGATACGATTTATTGATATATCGATACAGCAATATAGGTACGATATATCGATATTTAGGCCATACAATGCGCTTCGATATATCGTATTCCTATAAAAATATCGCATTAACGTATCATAAACAATGGCAATTAAATTTTAATTTTTTATAGTTCTAAAAGACCTATTACATCATAACAAAATGACGATGAAGAGTGCCATTGAATATATTATTATTCGTAATATAAGATACCCGTTGACAAAATTCTATATAGAAGGTTTTTAGCTTAGACTTGTAACTTGTAGGTAGAATGAAATTATTTTAAATAAATCTATGAACTTTGTAATACCGTCAAATATTATTAATAAAAGTTTATTATTGTGTCTTCTGAGCGCCTGTTTTCTCTAACCGGATACACACTTTCAGAAGGTCGTGATAGGTTAAATCCATAGAGCGCATATCAAAATTATTATTTTTGCGCTGTCTAAGCAGATTGATCAGCATCAATGGCGACAGTGAAAAACTATTTTAATTACAATGAGTTTTTTTTCTTCTTAAAAAATCAATAATATAGTAAGAACATGAAAAAGACATTTCTTTTCATTTATATACCTACACTCATTATTAGTTGTTATATCGTATGTCGATTAAAAGGCATGCGATACGGTTACAATACGATATATCGATACAAAAGGAATCGATACAATACACTTTTTGGGCATCCCCAACCCAATGGATACTACAGCAGCATTGGTCACGATATTTTTCTTTACCTTCAGTGATTGATGTTACTGATTATATTCGAAAGGGTAAAAGAAGAACAGTGGATATATGATGAGGGATACTCTAATCGCCAATCGCATCACCATGTCACTATAATCTGACCGTAATGAATATTTTGCTTGACGTGGCTGTGTTATTATTAATATCTTTATTTTATTACACGACCGCAAAAAAGGAGAGGTATGTTTTTCAAGCGTATGTACGTATGTCTGTTAATTTGGTACTCCCTGTAGCCTGAACGGCTTGATGGATGTTAGCAAACTAGCGATCGCCCTAAGGTCGAAATTCGACCAGCGACTTATTGATCATAGACTATTGTCTGTTTGACATTTGGAGTACTCATAAACCTAAGCAACGAGTATAATCGACATCACTTGCTGTCACTTTTCGTTGAGTGACAATGTCAATGTTTTGGGGAGTCCAAGTTCAATGGCACTGGACGCTTTAGGATTCGCAGTATTAATTTATTTTATTTAATATACTAGTAACAGATATTATATATACATTTTAGCTTTCTGCACTCCTTCTCCATATGAACTTTAACCATGTCAAATCTCAGTCTTCCGTGCACACAATACGCTTAAAATGGTACCGAAAGCTTTTGTTTCACGTATTAATATATAGATGCGGTGTCGTTAGATTCGTCCTAATTGTGGGAGGGACATAGGTTAAGTATTAAATAAAAAGCAGAAATAGAATAAAAAAATTTTTGGACAAGTGTTTTTGTTGCAGTCGGGTTTTTTGTTTCCTTTTTAATAATTTTGTTGAATTCTGTTTATTCCACAGAGTACAAATGGGACGGAAGGACAGGACACTGTTACAAGTTCCACAGGGTGGGACAGACCTGGCCACGGGCGCATATGATTTGCTCAGCAGAAGGTGGTTACCTTGCAATAATCAACAGCGACGCAGAAGCCAATATATTAAAAGAGTTGAACGCGAAATATACTGATGACAAATTATTTGTACAGTACTCGGACGTTGTATCGGTTGGTTTCCGTGAATTGCCCGACGAGCGCTCTTGGTACACAGTTCATGGTAAGTTGTTGTCGTGTAGTTAAACACGGTAAGCCTTAACATAGAAATGCGGCTGCCGAAAACACATTAACGGGGCCTTAGCAGATGTGTAAGCTGCAATTGCCAGCTAACTAAGCACACACTACACAGTCCTTATAAATACGTTGTGGTTTTTATCTTAATGTAGTGTCCAAGTCCGATGAAGCTGTAAAAGCCGCAGCGGCTCTGTTTTTGGATAGGGCCCCTAAGGCTAACAGTGTAGTCAGTTCAAAATAAAGACATCTTAAAAGAAACCTTAAAAGTAGCATGTGTTAATCTAGAGTGTCAGCTATCTCCGTACTAAATTTCATTAAAATGGGTTCTGCCGTTTGAGCGTGAAGAAGTTACAAACATATAAATAAACACACAAACTTTCGTCTTTATAATAACAGTAGGATAAGCAAATTTATCGAAGTAACATTAACTCGTTCCTGTTACTTACAGTCTCTAGGCAATATGTATAAGAGTTGTTCACGAAATACCTTAACGAAAGAAGATTTTCAAACTTCTATGAGTTTGCATTTAATGAATTCCATGAACGGCCTGACGTTCGCTCTTGGTACACAGTTCACGATAAGTTAAAATAACAAGAGTCTAGAAATAGAACTGTCCCACAAGTGCGGCCAGTGGAATTCGCCGGCAGGTACCCCCCTACTTCTCAAATGCTCAAGTTGCGAGTGCTAGCTTGATAGGGAAGATGGTGTGGTTATTAATTATTATCTATACAAACAAATAAATTTGCAATTAATTCATAAAAACAAATCCTTATGGTATATCCGATGCATAAAATCAAACGATACCCAGCACAAAATCGTGAGAGCTTCATCACTTATAAATATAAAAATTAATCATGACAATATTTGACTTTATTGATTTAACAACTAATCTATACAAATAAATAAAATTAAAGCTTCTGTATGTGATGTCAAAACAACAGCTTTTTACCCGACTGCGAATATGGAGGGTTATGTTTTTCGCGCGTATGTCTATTTCTTTGGCACGCTCTGTAGCCTAAACGACTTGATGGATTTTAGCATACGGGGGGTCGTTAGATTCTTGTTGATTGTGGGAGTGACATAAGCTATATAAAATGTTTAAGTATGACGTCTGGGAATCAAATAAAAAGAAAAAATAGAAAAAACTTTTCAGTCAAATGTGTTTTGTTGCAATCGAGTTTTTTGTTTCTCAGCTTGTTACTAAATGCACATGAAAAAATAATTATGTATGATACTTATAATTAAAAGAAAACATTTTTTTTTGTCTGTCTGTTTGTTCTGGCTAATCTCCGAAACGGTTGGACCGATTTTGACGGGACTTTCATTGGCAGAGGATTTAAGAAGTAACTTAGGCTATTTCTATTTTTTTTTTAAAGTGGGGTACCGTGCGAACAAAAATACTAGTCATGGTGAATCAAGTCGGGTGCTTAAATGACTTATGCTGAATAAAGAGTAAAGATATTTCAATATAATATACTACATATTTGTAAATCTTAAAAAGACCTTCTAATAATGACCTACAAAAAGCATTTGTGTTTTTAAAATAACCGGAATTCGTGCGTGTAGCCAATCGAGGGCATTCTGTTAATCCACACGAGCGCGGCATTTATGTCTTATTTAGAATCTTCTGTTTATATAAGGCCTGTATTGAATCAGAATAGTGTAGATGACCATGGCAGCCTTACAAGAGAAATAATTCATATAAATTAATACATATTAATTAGTTATATAATTGTAAACGCCATGGAAGGATATTTTATATTATCATTCTAGCAGTATTCAACGTAGGTTCTCTGAAAGTAGCATTAATCATGTCCATAAGCCAACTCTGCAGGATTCCAGGAGAAATTTCTGTTGTATAATTTCGGGTCCAGATAGGTCCATAAAACAATTGACCGCAAACTTATAGTGACAAGGGGAACGAATCCGTTAGTACTTTGACAGATGTCACTGAACGAGTTGTTTTGTCATTTTATCACAGAGAATTATTTGTTATCAGTTATGCGTCCCGTTTGGATTCTCACGAAGCGAATAACTTTTGTCTAAGAAGCATGATAGACACAGATTCCTTTTAATTATTAATTACAATAATTTAGACGTATAATTAATTACGGTTGGATTTTTGCATAAATATTTGAAACAATTATCTATACTTAATGTAATAAAGCGGAAGAGTTTTTTTGTTTAATTGTTAGTTTAAACACGCTAATATCTGAAACTGCCCGACGGATTGAAATATTATTTTTTATATAACATTTAATCCTCAGCTAGCCTTAAATATAGATTTTTGTTAAATAAGCCGAAATGCTATAACCGCGTGCGCTGGCGTAATGGTTAATCAAACTTAAATACAATGTTCTACAAAAATATTGGCCATTACTATATCTAAAGAAAAACAGCCATAGCATAAGCTTATCTCTTATACATAAGCCACAATAAGTTACGTTGTGACAAACATTTGTTGTAGATTCAAAAGTGATTTATGAGCATTATTTTTAGTTATGGCAAAATGCAAATTATTAATGCTTACGAACAAAAGTTATTTCATCATAAAGACAATTTTATGAAGTTAAACTTTTCCCTTTATAGTATAATAATATAGTATAAGAGATGATGGAAAATTAAAATAATTTGTATTTGCAATAATTATGATAGGGCAAACACGGGTGCGTTGGAGCGCGGCGCGGTATTTGTCGTATAAAATTAACACGGGCACGGCTAGTAAAGACATTATAAGTAATAATCGAATGTACCGGTGTTGCGTTAGCTTTAATGATAATTTTACAATTTCAGGTGAGACCCTCGAACAGGCCGGATATGCCAAGTGGGCCCCCGGAGAACCAAATAATAACTTTGCAACTGACATACTGAATTGCGGGGCTATTCCAAGAAATGGTGTATATTTAGACGACGTCTGGTGTACTACGTATTTGGCTTTTATTTGCGAAATGGACCCTGAGGCTTCTCAGTAAATCCATTATATCCCGATTGTGCTATTAACATATTTTATAACATAAGATTTCAAGAAATTGTGTTTGTTTTTTAACTGCCTCATTAGCCTAGTAGTCCTAAGCGCGAATAATATGCTCTAGGTCCTGGGTTCGATTCTCAGATCGAGCAAAGTGTTATTGGGTTTTTCTATGAAATTCTTAGTAGCAGCTCGGAGTTTGTTTTTTCGCCCGATTAACGGCAATAGGCCCTATTGCATGAGACCTACAAAACATACCCGGTGAACTGTGGGTGTACATTATAGTACACCCCTGCCTCTCCCTTCGGGGGTACAGTCGTGATAGTACGTTTATTTATATTTTTGTTTTTTTTTTCTCTCGAAAGGATGGAATGCACTTCGGGCTCAGACCAAAAGAATAACATAGACAGCGGCCGTAGTACAAACAGGTATAGCCGTGTTAAAGTATCGGTGTGCGTAGTGTTACCAGAATATGTTTGTATGTTATATTTATTTGTAAGTTGTATATTTCAAAAAACCTATGACAACTAATGAGTCGAATCATACTTATGTTAGGAATTATTCATAAATATTTGAACGTGTTTGTGTGGCTGCGAAGGCGAGATTTCTAAGTAAAAAAATGCTTGCACCTACTAATATGTCTAAGACTTTTTGGAACATAATAAATAAGGAAATGGAAAAAAACAGGAAAAAAGTCAATTCGGTCTTCTGTCGAAGGAGTACATTTATCTCAAACGGTTCAGAGGTAGCAACTGTTTTTCATGATTACTTCACAAATATACCACTAGAGGTAACAAAAATTATTACATCATCACCTAGTGGTGCAGAAAATTCGAATAAGACTTTGTTATGGTTTAATGTTTTATTTTAGAGAATAGTTACAATGGTCACCCGTTATGGTAGGTAGCGAGTGGTGGTACTGAGTCGCTTGTGGTTGTAAACCGACTAACTCGCATATATTATACTTTGTAATTATAATGATATAAAAGTTCATGAAGTGCACAATAAGATTAAATTATAATTAAAGAGCAGTGCGGTTGTGTAACTCTGAATAGTATATATAAATGATCTACTCTTAATGGTCAGGAACTGTCCTAACATTGTTCTTTTTGCAAACGATAGCTCACTTAAATTTCAAGTGGAAAGAAAAGATTCAGAGGAAAGCATATAAATAATACTTTATTTAAAATATCAGAATAATTGCCCATGCGCGGAGCAGGGAAACTCCAAGTTGGTTCCGAAAACTTTCAACGACTGGCCTCCAACAAAATAGACCAAAAAATCGGACCTCATGCTACAGCTATGAAACAGACAAATTTCTTAGCGCATCTATAAATATTTGACAAACAAGTGACAATTTTTTATTTATAAAAAGACAAAAGACATCAAGTTTTTCATAGCTAGGAACAGTTTGTATTGGAAAATTAAATTGTTTTAATATTTTCCTTCACTTATTATTTAGGTTTCTAACCGTCTGAACCTTCCTTGAACATCCACAAATATTTCAAGATACCAAAATTAGCCAAATCGGTCCAGCCATTCTCTAGTTTTAGCGAGAGAAACGAACAGCAATTTTTATATATTTATATATGTAGATCTTAAAAAGACCAAAAAAAAATCAGTCACAGCTTATGTATATCTTTTTGTTTGTCAACATATGAATATATATATAGTTTATTTACACAATCTGAAAACTAAATCTTCATGATATTGATAAGGATAAAATCTATGTAATCTTCGATTGCCAAAGCAACAATTGCATATCTTTTTTTAAGTTATATTTTCTTTTGTCGCATTTATTAGAGGGTAAAATTGAAAGCTATGTGCGCATCATGTGACAGTACTTTATTTATACACAGTCAAATGTTTTTATACAATAAAAAAGTCGGCAAAATTAATTTCTACTTTTATTATTGATGGGTAATTTATCCATACTATTCGCACGCGGGATAAAAATTTTGGAGTTTTATTTTGCTACACCAAAGATGTGTGTCTTCATACATACCTACGTAACAAAAACAAAAAAATATAATTTAATCGCAGGTTTAGCTAGCAATATGGCGACGAACCCACCTGATCATAAATGACGATGTGGCAAGTGCAGCTGCCAGATACATTTATTTCTGCTTGGCGATAGATTTTCAAGTTGTAGGAGGTAGTGTGCCAAGCGGGCATTGGAAATATCCGTACCACTATGCTATCACTATGTTTTCCTTAACCGAAAGCTGAAGCTCATTGCAAGGATTCGAACTTACGTCGTTAGACACGATGCCCGTACACGCTATCAATGAGCCACAATTGCTTCTGTATTGCCTTTACAAATAATACTTTAAATTTAAATGGAAAGATATAATTTTTAAAGAAAAAAAGAACACGGAAAAATTTAGTTGCATATTGTATATGTATAAAAAAATAACAAGATTGCGATGTTACAAGACGTAATGAGAGACCTCAGGGTCTTTTTCGCAAATAAAAGCGAATGGCTGATTACACCAGATATCATCGAGTAATGCACTTCTCATAATTGATCCACAACTCTGGGTTTCACCATTTAAGACCACATTATCTGGTTGCCCCACGGACCATTTTTCATATCCGGCCTCTTCGAGGGTCTGATCTGAAATTATAGTACGATAATAATATAACACTGTTTTATGTTGCAAGCCAAAGTTCCGACATAATATATTTTAAATCAACCATTGCATAATTCACTCTATACTTATTGCATCTTGAACCATAACCTTAAATCATTAAACCGGATTTAAGATTGACAGTTCAATATATTTTGACACAACTAAACTTAAACTTAAGATAAAAATGTTTTTTTTTGTGACGTCGCCCTTATTAGATGACACAAGTTGTAATTTATTTGATGTAACTAACCTTTTTTAACAGATTATTAAAGCAAGGGCTACAATTGGATAAACTAAGGCGATTGAAAAAAAAAAAAGATTTTTTGGAAAATCTCACAAATCCTAATTTTATTGTTGTTGGTAAAATGTACATTTTAAAGTAATCTATGTCTATTTACTTAAACTAGTCACGCCAAGCCCTCGAGACGTAGTCGCAACTTAAGAACGCAAACGGGATGTACATATTAATAACAAAATGCTTCTGAAATCATATAATATGAGAGAGTTCGTTTAAGGAACAGATAATTATAATATTTAGGAGAACCCTCAAATGTTTGTTACATTTTTTTTTTTGTTAATCTACATTGAATAGTTACGACTTCTATTTTCAAGCATTATCTCATTGTTTACATGTCCCAATATTAATGTGGAGGGACATACGATGCATCAAAAGAGACCAACAACGTTTGATTTGTTTGGTACTTTGATAGTTAAAACATTAGTGCAACCACGCTACGTTTACTTAACTGTAATTATTATCTTTTGCTAACCATCAGGTATATTTGAATCTAAGCCTTTGCCGAATTAACTTAATACAAACTTGTCTAGAGACAGCAAGTCTAGAGTTAACACTGAGTGCTAACACTGTAAACATAATTGAATACCAAAACGATCATTCAGAACCAATTGAAATCGTACATTGAGCCAGTGCCTTTGGTGATACAAAACATTACTATAAAAGCCACAAGAAATTAATAAGAATTTTCTATTTCTTCGGGCTAGCTAGCACTCGCAACTTGAAAATATGGCAAGCATCAGCTTGTGAGCACCGGCAGCTGAATTGGAAAGTCACCTCAGTTTCTTGATTAAACCTATGGTTATTTTAACATACCATTAACTGTGAACCAAGCGCGCTCCTTCGGCCATTCACGGTATCCAATCACTGCAGAATCCTTGTAAACTGAAGATATCCTTTCTTTGGGATATTTTGCAAACAACTCCTTTAATACTTGAGCTTCCACATCACTATTGATTACTGCTAGGTAGCCACCTTCCGCTGTGCATGTCATATGGGCCCTTGACCAGGTCTTTCCTAGCCGATGGAATTTGTAGCAGTGTCCTGTCCTTCCATCCCACTTATAATCTATGGAGGAAATTTCAGATATAGTTTTTCAAATCAATCGCACACTGTGAAGTCACAAGATATCGTAACACCAAAAAGATATGAACATACCTTTGAAAAGGATATTTTCTTCAGTGGAAAAAAATTTCACAAGAAGGTGTTAAAAATATAAGGCACCGAAAAATAGGAAGGCCCAAATTTAATACTCTTAATTCAATTAGGGCCTGAGAAGGCACTTATAAACTTCAAAACAATACCTTTGCTTCGGACAACGTTCCAGCGATCAAAAAGAGCTGGTAACAAACTCGATCAGGTTCATTAATAATATATATTATTCTTTCTTTACATGTGTACGTCACATGTAAATTGCTCGTACTGCCCGTTTTTGTAATATCAATATATTGGTATATACTGCAACTGCTCATCCTCAAAGAAAAATTCTATACGACATTAAGCTACGGAAGTAAGGAAAGCAGTAGCTATATCTGTTAACTTGTTAATCTTACAAACTACAAATGCAATAAGCCTAATCATCTCGCCAATGTTTTATTAAGTACCGCACAGTGCATAGCTTATCGTCAAATTCTACCAGTAGTACAGTACATTATCCTACACAGAGGCAAAATAAAATCTACGAAAAAAAACTGAATTAGTGTAACTTACCGTTATCAACAGTATTACATTTGTTCATTGTTAATGCTTCGAACTTCTTGTAGCAGATATATTCAAACGCATCAGCGCACTGTACGTCCTCCAGGGTACAGTTTATGTGTAATACGACGCAGTTCTCCGTGTACACGTGATCCGGCTGACCCATCGCCCAACTAACGGGTAAGGCCGTAATTGGTAAACCTGTGATTTTTTAAAAGATTTAACAGATATGTAGGTTAAGTAATTATTAACATATTTAATTACATTTCTCCAACGACGTCCACAGATATTGTACAGATATTGAACTTCCTAAATTATTCTAAAAGATTACGAGAACCAACATCATAAGAAGTGTAGAAAGTTTACTTACTAAAAATTAAGAAATGCGTGCGAGGCTCAACCAGAAAAGCAGTTAATACAGTAGGGTTTCCGCTGCTTTATGGTTCTTCCTCTTAAAAATATATGCAGGTAATAAATAGTTTAATAAAGATGGCGTTAAATTACAAATCTATGAAATGGGCGACTGACATTTTCTCAAATTAATTAGATATTTCTACACCTGTATCATGAGGTCGAAAAAAAATTAATGCTACCTTCTAAATTTAAGTAAGATCCATTGGAGAATGTTGAGTGTATCCCGGAGTAGATGCCGATACCGGGGTCTGCGCTCTCTGCGATCATCACGGACACCATGAGGTTTCGCATGTTGGCGTTGCTGGGCGACGCTAACGAAGCGCCTGATGAGGATTAATAATATAAAATTAATGCCTATTCTTTTTACAAGTATGTATGAAAAATTAGGAATATACAGAAGCCTTTACTATGTGAGATCGGTTCGCAATTAATTGAGTTATATTTATTTGTGCTCGTTCATACCAACGAAACCTTATTCATCGCCATCAATAACTACTTTACCAAAACATTGTAATAACATCCAAGAAATTATAGTATCAGAAATATATTGCGGTGTGATTATTAAAACCCTACTAATGATCTATTAGCATACTTCTATCCATTGCTCTTTCAGAGACCTTGAAAGGCTCATAGTTACCAACCACGATTCAGTGCCATAGGTCATTAGTGGCAACACACAGTTGTGAAAAATTTCCACCTCGAGACACTGCGGTATCTTTGACGAGAAGTTCTTATGTAGCTTCCTGAACGCTGCTCAATTCGTTTGATCAAATCAAGATAGAGGAGATCCGCATAGGAACTAAAGTATCCGACATAACCCTAAGAATAGCTAGACTTAAGTGGCAGTGGGTGGAGCACATGGTGGACCGATGACCTTGTGAAGGTTGCAGGAGCCCGCTGTATGTAAACAGCGCAGCCGGTGATTGCGGCAATTATTGGGGAAGGCCTATATCCAGTAGTGGACGTTTTTTGGCGGATATGATGATGACTAATGACTTTGTGCTCATACTAATGACAACTACTAGCTACTATTGACTTTATTATTGACTCACACTTTTATAAATGTACGGCAACAGCCCAAGCTGAGGTTCGACCACTTTGACACCCTTGAGTTTGTTGCCTCAATTTCACGGTTGAGTGCCTTCCGCTTTCACTTCCAAACGCGGTTAAGCCATCAAAGCTTCTAATAGCTCAAGAGCCTTAAGACTTGTTGGTCTATAGTGCACAGTCATTTCGAAAAAAAAGTCCCGCTTTATTGACGGGACGCTTCAAGAGCTAATTGACGTCGAGGGTACGAATGTTCTCAATGAGCTCATCTCACCTCTAAAGAATGTTGTGAAGTTCTTGGAAGGCAAACAAATTTAATATTTATTTTATTTTGTTTCATTTTATTATTTTGTGATATTACTGGAAGTATTTTATAAATACAATCATAAATACACCATTTATAGAAACGATTTGCACGCTACCCATTACTTACCTTACGTTTAGCACTTGTGAATAACCCTTTAATAAGTGACATAAATAAATGTACAAATCAACTCAGTGATGACGTTTTAAATGGATCCACAGCAATTATTAATAATTGAATCTATAAAATAAAATAAAAAAATTAACACATTCCAGTAATAAAGTACTCTGTGTAAAGACAGAGAATGCAAATAAATATTTGCACGTCTAGAAATTAGAGTAGGTAACTATATGTTGTTAGTTTTATGACTCAAAAGAGGATAGAAACAAAAAACAGAATGTGTGGTATACTATACTTATACTAAATAACGTTAACTTTTCTATACAAGTTATAGACTAAAATGAGTCAATAAAATAAATAAATTTTCCTACCTTGATTCCAATTATTTCAACAAATAGACATTATTCTTATCATGGCTTTATTATCAACTACTATTACAATAGAAAACTCGTAGTTACCTTCAGCACGACAGCGCAGCCTTGCATCGTGCCAGTTGGCAGGAACCTTATGCAGCTTGATCCAGCCATTGACTTCCTCGGAGTACTTATAATCTTCTCTAAATATAGGTTCACGGGATGCTAATGGAAATCAAAAATTTTGTAATTATTTCATACACCAACGTTTGACGATGGACTTACCTGATGCTAATTTTATTGAATTATTTGTAGGTGAATATGCTAGCACGGTAAAGCTAGATAGCGGACTGGTTCTCGTTTATTAGCGAGAGCTCTAGGTCTTATTTGCTATAGAAGCTAATATTCGAATACCACACTAGTGATAGTCCTCATAATAAACCCTATATTGTTTTAGGTCTTCTCGATGAATATGACGTTTTCCGAATCTATGTTAACTAGCGATTGCCCTAAGGTCGAAATTCGACCAGCGTCTTTTTGCTCATAAACTATTTTGTGTTTGAAATTTGCAGTATTCATGAACTTAAACAATGAGTATTATCTACATCACTTGCTGTCAATTTTCGTTGAGTGACAATGTCAATATTTTGGGGGTCTAAGTTCAATGGCACTGGTCAGGTAAGGATTCGCAGTATTAATTTATTTTATTTAATGTATTAGTAACAGATATTATAGATACATTTTAGCTTTCTGCACTCCTTCTCCATATAATCTTTCACCGTGCCAAATCTCACGTCTTCCGTGCACGCAATACGTTTAGAAAGGGGTAGAAAGCTTTTGCTTCACGTATTAATATATAGATATGTGGCGACTTATCACAGTAAATAGTTCTTACTTCAGCCACATTCTATTTTGTTTATGATAGACTGGCTGATTTTCAGGTCACTGACTGACAAGAAGACATATTATTCTGTAATCAGTTATGAGTGACAAAATAAATACAGCAATAATTCAAACGCTGAGCTGCATTTTTAATTAATAGGATCGGCCAAACGATCCCATAGATATATTAACGTTCACAAGTGCCTTCTTAGGGCCTAAATTGAATTTAAAAAATTGACACGAAGCTTCAAATCAAAGAGTAAGGTTTGGATTTCACCTGTTAGTGGGAATGTGTGACAAATACATATTGTAAATTTAAGTGCCATTAAATTAGTTGTCAGTTGTCACCAAATATAAGAAACATAGATAAGACGATTAAAAGTATTCAATTGTACAGAACAGTAACTTTAGTTTCACGTCATTTACGACGTTACCACGACACTGTTATATTTTCCATGTGTCACCAAAATATTCGAAACTGTTTTCAAGGATACACAGATATTTATTTCGCTCTTTGTTTGCCAAAGAAGAAAAGCCGATCAGCTAGATCAAGCCGTGTGTTTTAAGTAAACCACAAATTAATATCTCCTGAACGACATGGTGGAGACGGTTTTTGGTAGAAGCTCTCTATATTGTACATTTATATAGACTTTACCTGTTTCGACGACATCTTCACATAAAATCAAACTAAAACTCAAGCAAAAAATGAATCGTACCTGATGCACAGCTCACGAGCAAAGATATTAAAAACTTATACATCAGCTATCTGTATCGCAAACTTGGCGACAACTAACATTTTCATTAAAATGACTACTTATTTATATTAAAATAAACTTTAAGAAGTTATCTTATAACCATTATCTTAAATGGCGTGTTTGTGTTTCATTATCAATAATGACCTACAAAAAGCATTTGTGTTTTTAAAATAACCGGAATTCGTGCGTGTAGCCAATCGAGGGCATTCTGTTAATCCACACGAGCGCGGCATTTATGTCTTATTTAGAATCTTCTGTTTATATAAGGCCTGTATTGAATCAGAATAGTGTAGATGACCATGGCAGCCTTACAAGAGAAATAATTCATATAAATTAATACATATTAATTAGTTATATAATTGTAAACGCCATGGAAGGATATTTTATATTATCATTCTAGCAGTATTCAACGTAGGTTCTCTGAAAGTAGCATTAATCATGTCCATAAGCCAACTCTGTAGGATTCCAGGAGAAATTTCTGTTGTATAATTTCGGGTCCAGATAGGTCCATAAAACAATTGACCGCAAACTTATAGTGACAAGGGGAACGAATCCGTTAGTACTTTGACAGATGTCACTGAACGAGTTGTTTTGTCATTTTATCACAGAGAATTATTTGTTATCAGTTATGCGTCCCGTTTGGATTCTCACGAAGCGAATAACTTTTGTCTAAGAAGCATGATAGACACAGATTCCTTTTAATTATTAATTACAATAATTTAGACGTATAATTAATTACGGTTGGATTTTTGCATAAATATTTGAAACAATTATCTATACTTAATGTAATAAAGCGGAAGAGTTTTTTTGTTTAATTGTTAGTTTAAACACGCTAATATCTGAAACTGCCCGACGGATTGAAATATTATTTTTTATATAACATTTAATCCTCAGCTAGCCTTAAATATAGATTTTTGTTAAATAAGCCGAAATGCTATAACCGCGTGCGCTGGCGTAATGGTTAATCAAACTTAAATACAATGTTCTACAAAAATATTGGCCATTACTATATCTAAAGAAAAACAGCCATAGCATAAGCTTATCTCTTATACATAAGCCACAATAAGTTACGTTGTGACAAACATTTGTTGTAGATTCAAAAGTGATTTATGAGCATTATTTTTAGTTATGGCAAAATGCAAATTATTAATGCTTACGAACAAAAGTTATTTCATCATAAAGACAATTTTATGAAGTTAAACTTTTCCCTTTATAGTATAATAATATAGTATAAGAGATGATGGAAAATTAAAATAATTTGTATTTGCAATAATTATGATAGGGCAAACACGGGTGCGTTGGAGCGCGGCGCGGTATTTGTCGTATAAAATTAACACGGGCACGGCTAGTAAAGACATTATAAGTAATAATCGAATGTACCGGTGTTGCGTTAGCTTTAATGATAATTTTACAATTTCAGGTGAGACCCTCGAACAGGCCGGATATGCCAAGTGGGCCCCCGGAGAACCAAATAATAACTTTGCAACTGACATACTGAATTGCGGGGCTATTCCAAGAAATGGTGTATATTTAGACGACGTCTGGTGTACTACGTATTTGGCTTTTATTTGCGAAATGGACCCTGAGGCTTCTCAGTAAATCCATTATATCCCGATTGTGCTATTAACATATTTTATAACATAAGATTTCAAGAAATTGTGTTTGTTTTTTAACTGCCTCATTAGCCTAGTAGTCCTAAGCGCGAATAATATGCTCTAGGTCCTGGGTTCGATTCTCAGATCGAGCAAAGTGTTATTGGGTTTTTCTATGAAATTCTTAGTAGCAGCTCGGAGTTTGTTTTTTCGCCCGATTAACGGCAATAGGCCCTATTGCATGAGACCTACAAAACATACCCGGTGAACTGTGGGTGTACATTATAGTACACCCTGCCTCTCCCTTCGGGGGTACAGTCGTGATAGTACGTTTATTTATATTTTTGTTTTTTTTTTCTCTCGAAAGGATGGAATGCACTTCGGGCTCAGACCAAAAGAATAACATAGACAGCGGCCGTAGTACAAACAGGTATAGCCGTGTTAAAGTATCGGTGTGCGTAGTGTTACCAGAATATGTTTGTATGTTATATTTATTTGTAAGTTGTATATTTCAAAAAACCTATGACAACTAATGAGTCGAATCATACTTATGTTAGGAATTATTCATAAATATTTGAACGTGTTTGTGTGGCTGCGAAGGCGAGATTTCTAAGTAAAAAAATGCTTGCACCTACTAATATGTCTAAGACTTTTTGGAACATAATAAATAAGGAAATGGAAAAAAACAGGAAAAAAGTCAATTCGGTCTTCTGTCGAAGGAGTACATTTATCTCAAACGGTTCAGAGGTAGCAACTGTTTTTCATGATTACTTCACAAATATACCACTAGAGGTAACAAAAATTATTACATCATCACCTAGTGGTGCAGAAAATTCGAATAAGACTTTGTTATGGTTTAATGTTTTATTTTAGAGAATAGTTACAATGGTCACCCGTTATGGTAGGTAGCGAGTGGTGGTACTGAGTCGCTTGTGGTTGTAAACCGACTAACTCGCATATATTATACTTTGTAATTATAATGATATAAAAGTTCATGAAGTGCACAATAAGATTAAATTATAATTAAAGAGCAGTGCGGTTGTGTAACTCTGAATAGTATATATAAATGATCTACTCTTAATGGTCAGGAACTGTCCTAACATTGTTCTTTTTGCAAACGATAGCTCACTTAAATTTCAAGTGGAAAGAAAAGATTCAGAGGAAAGCATATAAATAATACTTTATTTAAAATATCAGAATAATTGCCCATGCGCGGAGCAGGGAAACTCCAAGTTGGTTCCGAAAACTTTCAACGACTGGCCTCCAACAAAATAGACCAAAAAATCGGACCTCATGCTACAGCTATGAAACAGACAAATTTCTTAGCGCATCTATAAATATTTGACAAACAAGTGACAATTTTTTATTTATAAAAAGACAAAAGACATCAAGTTTTTCATAGCTAGGAACAGTTTGTATTGGAAAATTAAATTGTTTTAATATTTTCCTTCACTTATTATTTAGGTTTCTAACCGTCTGAACCTTCCTTGAACATCCACAAATATTTCAAGATACCAAAATTAGCCAAATCGGTCCAGCCATTCTCTAGTTTTAGCGAGAGAAACGAACAGCAATTTTTATATATTTATATATGTAGATCTTAAAAAGACCAAAAAAAAATCAGTCACAGCTTATGTATATCTTTTTGTTTGTCAACATATGAATATATATATAGTTTATTTACACAATCTGAAAACTAAATCTTCATGATATTGATAAGGATAAAATCTATGTAATCTTCGATTGCCAAAGCAACAATTGCATATCTTTTTTTAAGTTATATTTTCTTTTGTCGCATTTATTAGAGGGTAAAATTGAAAGCTATGTGCGCATCATGTGACAGTACTTTATTTATACACAGTCAAATGTTTTTATACAATAAAAAAGTCGGCAAAATTAATTTCTACTTTTATTATTGATGGGTAATTTATCCATACTATTCGCACGCGGGATAAAAATTTTGGAGTTTTATTTTGCTACACCAAAGATGTGTGTCTTCATACATACCTACGTAACAAAAACAAAAAAATATAATTTAATCGCAGGTTTAGCTAGCAATATGGCGACGAACCCACCTGATCATAAATGACGATGTGGCAAGTGCAGCTGCCAGATACATTTATTTCTGCTTGGCGATAGATTTTCAAGTTGTAGGAGGTAGTGTGCCAAGCGGGCATTGGAAATATCCGTACCACTATGCTATCACTATGTTTTCCTTAACCGAAAGCTGAAGCTCATTGCAAGGATTCGAACTTACGTCGTTAGACACGATGCCCGTACACGCTATCAATGAGCCACAATTGCTTCTGTATTGCCTTTACAAATAATACTTTAAATTTAAATGGAAAGATATAATTTTTAAAGAAAAAAAGAACACGGAAAAATTTAGTTGCATATTGTATATGTATAAAAAAATAACAAGATTGCGATGTTACAAGACGTAATGAGAGACCTCAGGGTCTTTTTCGCAAATAAAAGCGAATGGCTGATTACACCAGATATCATCGAGTAATGCACTTCTCATAATTGATCCACAACTCTGGGTTTCACCATTTAAGACCACATTATCTGGTTGCCCCACGGACCATTTTTCATATCCGGCCTCTTCGAGGGTCTGATCTGAAATTATAGTACGATAATAATATAACACTGTTTTATGTTGCAAGCCAAAGTTCCGACATAATATATTTTAAATCAACCATTGCATAATTCACTCTATACTTATTGCATCTTGAACCATAACCTTAAATCATTAAACCGGATTTAAGATTGACAGTTCAATATATTTTGACACAACTAAACTTAAACTTAAGATAAAAATGTTTTTTTTTGTGACGTCGCCCTTATTAGATGACACAAGTTGTAATTTATTTGATGTAACTAACCTTTTTTAACAGATTATTAAAGCAAGGGCTACAATTGGATAAACTAAGGCGATTGAAAAAAAAAAAAGATTTTTTGGAAAATCTCACAAATCCTAATTTTATTGTTGTTGGTAAAATGTACATTTTAAAGTAATCTATGTCTATTTACTTAAACTAGTCACGCCAAGCCCTCGAGACTTAGTCGCAACTTAAGAACGCAAACGGGATGTACATATTAATAACAAAATGCTTCTGAAATCATATAATATGAGAGAGTTCGTTTAAGGAACAGATAATTATAATATTTAGGAGAACCCTCAAATGTTTGTTACATTTTTTTTTTTGTTAATCTACATTGAATAGTTACGACTTCTATTTTCAAGCATTATCTCATTGTTTACATGTCCCAATATTAATGTGGAGGGACATACGATGCATCAAAAGAGACCAACAACGTTTGATTTGTTTGGTACTTTGATAGTTAAAACATTAGTGCAACCACGCTACGTTTACTTAACTGTAATTATTATCTTTTGCTAACCATCAGGTATATTTGAATCTAAGCCTTTGCCGAATTAACTTAATACAAACTTGTCTAGAGACAGCAAGTCTAGAGTTAACACTGAGTGCTAACACTGTAAACATAATTGAATACCAAAACGATCATTCAGAACCAATTGAAATCGTACATTGAGCCAGTGCCTTTGGTGATACAAAACATTACTATAAAAGCCACAAGAAATTAATAAGAATTTTCTATTTCTTCGGGCTAGCTAGCACTCGCAACTTGAAAATATGGCAAGCATCAGCTTGTGAGCACCGGCAGCTGAATTGGAAAGTCACCTCAGTTTCTTGATTAAACCTATGGTTATTTTAACATACCATTAACTGTGAACCAAGCGCGCTCCTCCGGCCATTCACGGTATCCAATCACTGCAGAATCCTTGTAAACTGAAGATATCCTTTCTTTGGGATATTTTGCAAACAACTCCTTTAATACTTGAGCTTCCACATCACTATTGATTACTGCTAGGTAGCCACCTTCCGCTGTGCATGTCATATGGGCCCTTGACCAGGTCTTTCCTAGCCGATGGAATTTGTAGCAGTGTCCTGTCCTTCCATCCCACTTATAATCTATGGAGGAAATTTCAGATATAGTTTTTCAAATCAATCGCACACTGTGAAGTCACAAGATATCGTAACACCAAAAAGATATGAACATACCTTTGAAAAGGATATTTTCTTCAGTGGAAAAAAATTTCACAAGAAGGTGTTAAAAATATAAGGCACCGAAAAATAGGAAGGCCCAAATTTAATACTCTTAATTCAATTAGGGCCTGAGAAGGCACTTATAAACTTCAAAACAATACCTTTGCTTCGGACAACGTTCCAGCGATCAAAAAGAGCTGGTAACAAACTCGATCAGGTTCATTAATAATATATATTATTCTTTCTTTACATGTGTACGTCACATGTAAATTGCTCGTACTGCCCGTTTTTGTAATATCAATATATTGGTATATACTGCAACTGCTCATCCTCAAAGAAAAATTCTATACGACATTAAGCTACGGAAGTAAGGAAAGCAGTAGCTATATCTGTTAACTTGTTAATCTTACAAACTACAAATGCAATAAGCCTAATCATCTCGCCAATGTTTTATTAAGTACCGCACAGTGCATAGCTTATCGTCAAATTCTACCAGTAGTACAGTACATTATCCTACACAGAGGCAAAATAAAATCTACGAAAAAAAACTGAATTAGTGTAACTTACCGTTATCAACAGTATTACATTTGTTCATTGTTAATGCTTCGAACTTCTTGTAGCAGATATATTCAAACGCATCAGCGCACTGTACGTCCTCCAGGGTACAGTTTATGTGTAATACGACGCAGTTCTCCGTGTACACGTGATCCGGCTGACCCATCGCCCAACTAACGGGTAAGGCCGTAATTGGTAAACCTGTGATTTTTTAAAAGATTTAACAGATATGTAGGTTAAGTAATTATTAACATATTTAATTACATTTCTCCAACGACGTCCACAGATATTGTACAGATATTGAACTTCCTAAATTATTCTAAAAGATTACGAGAACCAACATCATAAGAAGTGTAGAAAGTTTACTTACTAAAAATTAAGAAATGCGTGCGAGGCTCAACCAGAAAAGCAGTTAATACAGTAGGGTTTCCGCTGCTTTATGGTTCTTCCTCTTAAAAATATATGCAGGTAATAAATAGTTTAATAAAGATGGCGTTAAATTACAAATCTATGAAATGGGCGACTGACATTTTCTCAAATTAATTAGATATTTCTACACCTGTATCATGAGGTCGAAAAAAAATTAATGCTACCTTCTAAATTTAAGTAAGATCCATTGGAGAATGTTGAGTGTATCCCGGAGTAGATGCCGATACCGGGGTCTGCGCTCTCTGCGATCATCACGGACACCATGAGGTTTCGCATGTTGGCGTTGCTGGGCGACGCTAACGAAGCGCCTGATGAGGATTAATAATATAAAATTAATGCCTATTCTTTTTACAAGTATGTATGAAAAATTAGGAATATACAGAAGCCTTTACTATGTGAGATCGGTTCGCAATTAATTGAGTTATATTTATTTGTGCTCGTTCATACCAACGAAACCTTATTCATCGCCATCAATAACTACTTTACCAAAACATTGTAATAACATCCAAGAAATTATAGTATCAGAAATATATTGCGGTGTGATTATTAAAACCCTACTAATGATCTATTAGCATACTTCTATCCATTGCTCTTTCAGAGACCTTGAAAGGCTCATAGTTACCAACCACGATTCAGTGCCATAGGTCATTAGTGGCAACACACAGTTGTGAAAAATTTCCACCTCGAGACACTGCGGTATCTTTGACGAGAAGTTCTTATGTAGCTTCCTGAACGCTGCTCAATTCGTTTGATCAAATCAAGATAGAGGAGATCCGCATAGGAACTAAAGTATCCGACATAACCCTAAGAATAGCTAGACTTAAGTGGCAGTGGGTGGAGCACATGGTGGACCGATGACCTTGTGAAGGTTGCAGGAGCCCGCTGTATGTAAACAGCGCAGCCGGTGATTGCGGCAATTATTGGGGAAGGCCTATATCCAGTAGTGGACGTTTTTTGGCGGATATGATGATGACTAATGACTTTGTGCTCATACTAATGACAACTACTAGCTACTATTGACTTTATTATTGACTCACACTTTTATAAATGTACGGCAACAGCCCAAGCTGAGGTTCGACCACTTTGACACCCTTGAGTTTGTTGCCTCAATTTCACGGTTGAGTGCCTTCCGCTTTCACTTCCAAACGCGGTTAAGCCATCAAAGCTTCTAATAGCTCAAGAGCCTTAAGACTTGTTGGTCTATAGTGCACAGTCATTTCGAAAAAAAAGTCCCGCTTTATTGACGGGACGCTTCAAGAGCTAATTGACGTCGAGGGTACGAATGTTCTCAATGAGCTCATCTCACCTCTAAAGAATGTTGTGAAGTTCTTGGAAGGCAAACAAATTTAATATTTATTTTATTTTGTTTCATTTTATTATTTTGTGATATTACTGGAAGTATTTTATAAATACAATCATAAATACACCATTTATAGAAACGATTTGCACGCTACCCATTACTTACCTTACGTTTAGCACTTGTGAATAACCCTTTAATAAGTGACATAAATAAATGTACAAATCAACTCAGTGATGACGTTTTAAATGGATCCACAGCAATTATTAATAATTGAATCTATAAAATAAAATAAAAAAATTAACACATTCCAGTAATAAAGTACTCTGTGTAAAGACAGAGAATGCAAATAAATATTTGCACGTCTAGAAATTAGAGTAGGTAACTATATGTTGTTAGTTTTATGACTCAAAAGAGGATAGAAACAAAAAACAGAATGTGTGGTATACTATACTTATACTAAATAACGTTAACTTTTCTATACAAGTTATAGACTAAAATGAGTCAATAAAATAAATAAATTTTCCTACCTTGATTCCAATTATTTCAACAAATAGACATTATTCTTATCATGGCTTTATTATCAACTACTATTACAATAGAAAACTCGTAGTTACCTTCAGCACGACAGCGCAGCCTTGCATCGTGCCAGTTGGCAGGAACCTTATGCAGCTTGATCCAGCCATTGACTTCCTCGGAGTACTTATAATCTTCTCTAAATATAGGTTCACGGGATGCTAATGGAAATCAAAAATTTTGTAATTATTTCATACACCAACGTTTGACGATGGACTTACCTGATGCTAATTTTATTGAATTATTTGTAGGTGAATATGCTAGCACGGTAAAGCTAGATAGCGGACTGGTTCTCGTTTATTAGCGAGAGCTCTAGGTCTTATTTGCTATAGAAGCTAATATTCGAATACCACACTAGTGATAGTCCTCATAATAAACCCTATATTGTTTTAGGTCTTCTCGATGAATATGACGTTTTCCGAATCTATGTTAACTAGCGATTGCCCTAAGGTCGAAATTCGACCAGCGTCTTTTTGCTCATAAACTATTTTGTGTTTGAAATTTGCAGTATTCATGAACTTAAACAATGAGTATTATCTACATCACTTGCTGTCAATTTTCGTTGAGTGACAATGTCAATATTTTGGGGGTCTAAGTTCAATGGCACTGGTCAGGTAAGGATTCGCAGTATTAATTTATTTTATTTAATGTATTAGTAACAGATATTATAGATACATTTTAGCTTTCTGCACTCCTTCTCCATATAATCTTTCACCGTGCCAAATCTCACGTCTTCCGTGCACGCAATACGTTTAGAAAGGGGTAGAAAGCTTTTGCTTCACGTATTAATATATAGATATGTGGCGACTTATCACAGTAAATAGTTCTTACTTCAGCCACATTCTATTTTGTTTATGATAGACTGGCTGATTTTCAGGTCACTGACTGACAAGAAGACATATTATTCTGTAATCAGTTATGAGTGACAAAATAAATACAGCAATAATTCAAACGCTGAGCTGCATTTTTAATTAATAGGATCGGCCAAACGATCCCATAGATATATTAACGTTCACAAGTGCCTTCTTAGGGCCTAAATTGAATTTAAAAAATTGACACGAAGCTTCAAATCAAAGAGTAAGGTTTGGATTTCACCTGTTAGTGGGAATGTGTGACAAATACATATTGTAAATTTAAGTGCCATTAAATTAGTTGTCAGTTGTCACCAAATATAAGAAACATAGATAAGACGATTAAAAGTATTCAATTGTACAGAACAGTAACTTTAGTTTCACGTCATTTACGACGTTACCACGACACTGTTATATTTTCCATGTGTCACCAAAATATTCGAAACTGTTTTCAAGGATACACAGATATTTATTTCGCTCTTTGTTTGCCAAAGAAGAAAAGCCGATCAGCTAGATCAAGCCGTGTGTTTTAAGTAAACCACAAATTAATATCTCCTGAACGACATGGTGGAGACGGTTTTTGGTAGAAGCTCTCTATATTGTACATTTATATAGACTTTACCTGTTTCAACGACATCTTCACATAAAATCAAACTAAAACTCAAGCAAAAAATGAATCGTACCTGATGCACAGCTCACGAGCAAAGATATTAAAAACTTATACATCAGCTATCTGTATCGCAAACTTGGCGACAACTAACATTTTCATTAAAATGACTGCTTATTTATATTAAAATAAACTTGAAGAAGGTATCTTATAACCATTATCTTAAATGGCGTGTTTATGTTTCATTATCAATAAGTAAATACCCTGAAGATATTGATTTTTTCACACGTACATTTTACATTGGCTGATCTGCTGATCTGCCTGGTCTTGTGCGTTTTGCGAAACTTCTTTTGGCGCGATCGGGAACTAGTTACAGTGATGACTATGTTTTCTGTGCAAAGGTGGTCATTATTGGACAAAAAACCGTGTGGTGTCGTGGGACACCAGATAGGAACGAAGTTCCTTATTATAAAATTTTAATTTCAAGTTCTATGATAAAAATCAAGAAAAGTACTTTACAAGATTATCTTAACACCTTTTTTTTATTTACAAATAAAATATATAATAACTAGCGGTGTGCCCGCGGCTCCGCACGCGTTTCTTACTACGTCATAATTATTTAAATCCTTTTATTTTTACTCATATTGTTAACAATTCATATGCCGTATCAATTGAGGAATGGCATGTATTTCCCGTGTACAATTTTCATCGAAATCGGTTGAAAACTATTATTCTAATGTACAATTTCTAATGCATTATTAACAATTCTTATAGCCTCTTAATTATACTAGGTATGATGTATGTTTCCCGTCTACAAAATTTCATCAGAATCGGTTGAGAATTGATGAAAATTAAACTTTTTGAATTCCTTTTTTTAATTCTAGAAGTAATATTGACAATTCTTATAGCCCATTAATTTTGTTAATAGTTAGACTTCCCGTGTATAAAATTTCATCAAAATCGATTAAGAATTAATTAACAAACCAAAAGAAAATCATAGATGTGTTGGGATTACTGTTTGTATTGTATTATCAATATATGCCAATACGAATCCAACACATTCCCAAGAAAACTTCAAAAATAATTAAAATCATAACTTATTGTACCGGCCTATGGGAAAATGGTTTGAAAAACGTGAAAGCCCTTTTATTCCTTTCTTACTAAAAGCATAAATATGAATTGCTTCCTCATACAAACTTTCACCCAAATTTTATTTTCACCACATATGGAATAACACAATGAAATAATTCACATGTAGCAAAACTATATAATCCAGATAATTTACAATAGGTATATAGCTTAGAATGTGTAAAATTGCGCGAGCCGCGGTTTCACAGTGCCATAAAATAAAACAGTCATTAAACCGAACTGCATACATAGTTAAACAGCTTAAAAACACTTCAGCCAATCTTAACAGAATACTTGACTATCACTTAATAGGTAATTATTAGAAATACAATAAATTTCTTATTAAGTATAACACCGTCAATAAATCAACATTGACAATGGTGCCATTTCAAATCAACAAACTGGGTGTCATGGAAGCTGATATTTCCCTCTTACATAATTTCATCTCCTGTTTTTTACCCTTAAAGTTTTATTTTCGCTACAAAAGTACCCTATGTTCTTTCCCAAGGTCCAATCTATCTCTATAACAAAATTTATCAAAATTGGTTACGCGGTTTAGGCGTTAAAACATAATAGACAGATAGAGTTACTATCGCATTTATATATTAGTATAGATAATATACAAATAAACAGCTATTTATATGAATAATAATTACAGTCATCAAGTAGACTATACATTAAACACTGTATAGCCACCAAGTCATCATACATAAAATCACTGTGTATTGTTTTAGATGTTTTCTCCCTAGCATGCGGGATAGGAATTTGGATAGGTATGTTGCCGGCCACTCACCTCGGGCGTGCTGATGTTGATTTTCGTGGCTTCTATGCACTGCACATCAAGCACTGTTGAAGCACTATGGAACCTCGGGGTTTGTGAAGTCCGAGCTTAACTATTATTTGATTTATTCTTTTAATTTGCGACGGAGACGCAATAGTTTTATGCGCTCTGTTAGGCGACACGTTTTGTCTTTTTTTGTTTTTTCAACTGTCACTCGTCGCACGTGAGTTTTTGGTTTTGTTTGTAGATGGCGCTAATTGTGGCCGAGGTAGGAAAAGTTATGAAGGAATATATGCATGCTCTAACACACTGGTTTTGAAGAGTTCCCTTTTTTGTATCTTCGAAGTTGAAGATTCAATGCCAATGAAATTAAAATGGCACCGCCCTTGAAATATCCGCTATCCAACAAAAAAAGAATAATCCAAATTGGTTTATATTATAAACAAAAAAGTTATGCTGTGTTCAGCAAATAAAAAAATGTAATTAGAAAAAAAATATTAATACTAAAACTTTTATGTTCAGAATTAAAAATTGTTCTAGGCGAGAATTCGAACTTAGCACTTCGGCCATAACAGTCACGTTTACGACCACTAGGCTACGAGCGTATTATTAAGTCGCATTGAAACTATGTATTAACAAAGCCCCATAGGGAACTTCGTTCCAAAAAAATAGCTAAATACTCTCTTATCCTATAGGTTTTAAGCGATAATAAAATACACAATAAAATGATACTTATTCCGCTGTTTTTTTTTTTGGTAAAAGTAATAATTATATATCTAATCCAGCTGTTGTAAAGAAGTGATTGCAGCTTACAGCTATTTAAGACCAAAATCTATAAGGATTGCGGTCTTAACTGAAGCTAGTCAGTAGGTTACTACTGCTAAATACTGAGTTTACATTAACAACGTGGCGGGGAAAAAATGAAATAGTTTTTTAAAGATATTTATGTCATAGGGTGCTTTTATTATTTATGACTTTGTGTTGTGAGAGATAATATAGTCATAAGCATTGAAAAAGGAATGCTTAGATGGTTTCGGGACTTTTAGAGGATGAATGAAAGAAGAATGACTAAACAAATTTATAATACGAGTGTGAAAGGAAACGTTGGAAGAGAAAGGCCTAGACGAACGTTCCTCGATCAAATTGGGGAAGTTCTGAAGAATGTATCAAGAGTACTCTAAACTGATGAACATACATGAAAAGATTAATGAATGTTGCAGAAGCGAAATATATATATCGGGATCGTAGCAGGTGGAAGGACGTGGTCTCTGCCAACCCCGTCGGGAAATAGGCGTGATCCTATATTAAACAAAAATGCAGCTCTACACTCGAATTATTTGCTCTATAGTTTTGCATCTTTTAATATATACAGAGAGTAGAGACAAACTTTATCAGCTAGTTTGTTATATACAAAATAGATTGTAGCTGAATTAAAAACTCTTTGCACAATTCAACCACCACAGAAATATCAAAACACAGATAAAGAGTATAAAATTTAAAAGAAAAATAATGAAACAATAAAAGGTTCTGTTCTTAAAGAAAATCGCGGCCCACGCGGCGCGTGAGAAACAGACCAGAAGCGACACTTAAAATATTTGGCGTAGGCAATTGTTAGGAATATTTACAAGACCCAACCAAACAGTTTCCTTATAAGGTATTTCGCAAGAGCAGAGCGATAACAGAAACGGTAAAACAATTGCTCCAAATAGCAAGTTAGGGTAATAGTTATTGCTATTTTGAAGTCGATATTTCGCCATTTCTCTATCGCTTTGCTATCGCCAAAATACGTAATTAGGGTTGGGTTTTTTTAATCCTGATTGTCATGACATATACTAAGGACTATTTATTGATAGTGATATACGTTACATAGAAAGATGTCGAGGTCCACGTTGAGTTGTCAATCAACTTGTTGTTTACAATATATGTTTTTTTTATAAATTAACCTCATTACTGTCATTTACATATGAACTTACAAGTTACACTATCATATTATTTATATATCACTAGCATTCGCCCGATAGTTTACAGTGACGCAGTATATGAAACATTAAACGAAAAGACAGAATAAAACATTCAGCTTTAAGAAAAATAACAAATCTATTAGATGGTGTAAAACACTGTAAAAAAACTCAAATGTAAATAGGCTTATTGTGAATAAAAGGACGTCCACAATATTTTAATGTGTGCTAAATTAATAGCGCTTGTTTTATTCTTGTTTCTTACAAAGTTACAGTAGTTCGTAGTAACAATGTGGTTTCATAATAACGTTCTTGACTGTAGTTTGCTTGTAGATTCGCTGCTTGCTGTTGCTGGTGTTGTGGTGTTTCTCGAACTGATCGCAGTACTGCCGCCCTCTCCGCTATATTTAACCTCGCCCTTTGCCTCGCAACCGGTAGTGCGATGGATTCCGTGCGGGGCGTCGCTCAGTCAATGAGCGCGCACGCCCTGTGTGCGCGCTCTCGGCAGTACCATGAGTCACCATGCCAGATGTTCCGAGTCTGGCATGGTTCATCCTTACAACTAGGGAAATTTATACATTTAAACTTACAACTAGCTATATTCTTATTCTAATCGTTTTAAAATACACATATTCAGTTCATATTATTATATCTATTCCTAACACGTATTTATAAACCTTATTCCTAACACGTATTATTTCACTTATTTGTTCATAACTATTAGACTATCGTTATTCGCTCGCCCCGCTCGCTGTCCGCAACAAGGCTGGTTATGTCACGCGTACGAACAGAGATAACTGGACTAAAAAGTAACTACTTGGTTAGGTACAAGCAATGAAAAAGAAGTGGGAAGGCCAAAGAGAAGATGGGCAGATAAGATAATCAAGGTGACTGGTAAATACTATCAAGTCTTTAAAGTAACGATTGACATAATGGTTTGGACAGTAATTGTGAATTGGTTACTCGTTAGAGATTTTTTATGGTAGTGTGGTATTCATACTTCTTTAGTACGAAATATTTATAAGAGTTTTGAGATGACATGTAATATTTAGAAGAATTTAACATTTAATTTAAAAAATCGGTTGTCTGTAAAGTCGGTTTACTGACGATAGTTGAACGTGACAACGTCATGAGAAAGTACTGATGGAATGGTATCATTTTAATGCAATGCAAGACAGATGTCGAACGCTGCCGAACGCGGAGGCTGATTGTGCCTCTTTGTCGCTCATTTCGCGCTCTTGCTTGCACTTCAAGACTTAAATGGAACGCCTCAGAGTGAGGTAACGCCGCATGAGTCATGTTTTTTCGTGCGTGCAGCCGGCTCCATCAAATTATAAGACGTTGACATGTCAAAAAGAAGAACTCTTGTCAGAGACACAATATGTTTTAATCTTTGGCTCTTTATCCATATATTAATACGTGAAGCAAAAGCTTTCGGTACCTTTTTCAGCGTATTACGTGCACGGAAGACTGTGAGATTTGGCATGGTTAAAGTTTATATGCAGAAGGAGTGCAGAAAGCTAAAATTTGATACTCAATGAAAATTAACAGCAAGTGACATAATATTAATTGTTTATGTTCATACTGTAAATGTCAAACAGAAAATAGTCTATGATTACAAAGTCGCTGGTCGAATTTCGATCATTTGAAGAGTTCCCTTTTGTATCTTCGAAGTTGAAGATTCAATGCCAATGAAATTAAAATGGCACCGCCCTTGAAATATCCGCTATCCAACAAAAAAAGAATAATCCAAATTGGTTTATATTATAAACAAAAAAGTTATGCTGTGTTCAGCAAATAAAAAAATGTAATTAGAAAAAAAATATTAATACTAAAACTTTTATGTTCAGAATTAAAAATTGTTCTAGGCGAGAATTCGAACTTAGCACTTCGGCCATAACAGTCACGTTTACGACCACTAGGCTACGAGCGTATTATTAAGTCGCATTGAAACTATGTATTAACAAAGCCCCATAGGGAACTTCGTTCCAAAAAAATAGCTAAATACTCTCTTATCCTATAGGTTTTAAGCGATAATAAAATACACAATAAAATGATACTTATTCCGCTGTTTTTTTTTTTGGTAAAAGTAATAATTATATATCTAATCCAGCTGTTGTAAAGAAGTGATTGCAGCTTACAGCTATTTAAGACCAAAATCTATAAGGATTGCGGTCTTAACTGAAGCTAGTCAGTAGGTTACTACTGCTAAATACTGAGTTTACATTAACAACGTGGCGGGGAAAAAATGAAATAGTTTTTTAAAGATATTTATGTCATAGGGTGCTTTTATTATTTATGACTTTGTGTTGTGAGAGATAATATAGTCATAAGCATTGAAAAAGGAATGCTTAGATGGTTTCGGGACTTTTAGAGGATGAATGAAAGAAGAATGACTAAACAAATTTATAATACGAGTGTGAAAGGAAACGTTGGAAGAGAAAGGCCTAGACGAACGTTCCTCGATCAAATTGGGGAAGTTCTGAAGAATGTATCAAGAGTACTCTAAACTGATGAACATACATGAAAAGATTAATGAATGTTGCAGAAGCGAAAGATATATATCGGGATCGTAGCAGGTGGAAGGACGTGGTATCTGCCAACCCCGTTGGGAAATAGGCGTGATCCTATATTAAACAAAAATGCAGCTCTACACTCGAATTATTTGCTCTATAGTTTTGCATCTTTTAATATATACAGAGAGTAGAGACAAACTTTATCAGCTAGTTTGTTATATACAAAATAGATTGTAGCTGAATTAAAAACTCTTTGCACAATTCAACCGCCACAGAAATATCAAAACACAGATAAAGAGTATAAAATTTAAAAGAAAAATAATGAAACAATAAAAGGTTCTGTTCTTAAAGAAAATCGCGGCCCACGCGGCGCGTGAGAAACAGACCAGAAGCGACACTTAAATATTTGGCGTAGGCAATTGTTAGGAATATTTACAAGACCCAACCAAACAGTTTCCTTATAAGGTATTTCGCAAGAGCAGAGCGATAACAGAAACGGTAAAACAATTGCTCCAAATAGCAAGTTAGGGTAATAGTTATTGCTATTTTGAAGTCGATATTTCGCCATTTCTCTATCGCTTTGCTATCGCCAAAATACGTAATTAGGGTTGGGTTTTTTTAATCCTGATTATGTCATGACATATACTAAGGACTATTTATTGATAGTGATATACGTTACATAGAAAGATGTCGAGGTCCACGTTGAGTTGTCAATCAACTTGTTGTTTACAATATATGTTTTTTTTATAAATTAACCTCATTACTGTCATTTACATATGAACTTACAAGTTACACTATCATGTTATTTATATATCACTAGCATTCGCCCGATAGTTTACAGTGACGCAGTATATGAAACATTAAACGAAAAGACAGAATAAAACATTCAGCTATAAGAAAAATAACAAATCTATTAGATGGTGTAAAAGACTGTAAAAAAACTCAAATGTAAATAGGCTTATTGTGAATAAAAGGACGTCCACAATATTTTAATGTGTGCTAAATTAATAGCGCTTGTTTTATTCTTGTTTCTTACAAAGTTACAGTAGTTCGTAGTAACAATGTGGTTTCTTAATAACGTTCTTGACTGTAGTTTGCTTGTAGATTCGCTGCTTGCTGTTGCTGGTGTTGTGGTGTTTCTCGAACTGATCGCAGTACTGCCGCCCTCTCCGCTATATTTAACCTCGCCCTTTGCCTCGCAACCGGTAGTGCGATGGATTCCGTGCGGGGCGTCGCTCAGCCAATGAGCGCGCACGCCCTGTGTGCGCGCTCTCGGCAGTACCATGAGTCACCATGCCAGATGTGCCGAGTCTAGCATGGTTCATCCTTACAACTAGTGAAATTTATACATTTAAACTTAGAACTAGCTATATTCTTATTCTAATCGTTTTAAAATACACATATTCACACATATTCAGTTCATATTATTATATCTATTCCTAACACGTATTTATAAACCTTATTCCTAACACGTATTATTTCACTTATTTGTTCATTCTATACTATTAGACTATCGTTATTCGCTCGCCCCGCTCGCTGTCCGCAACAAGGCTGGTTATGTCACGCGTACGAACAGAGATAACTGGACTAAAAAGTAACTACTTGGTTAGGTACAAGCAATGAAAAAGAAGTGGGATAACCAAAGAGAAGATGGGCAGATAAGATAATCAAGGTGGCTGGTAAATACTATCAAGTCTTTAAAGTAACGATTGACATAATGGTTTGGACAGTAATTGTGAATTGGTTACTCGTTAGAGATTTTTAATGGTAGTGTGGTGTTCATACTTCTTTAGTACGAAATATTTATAAGAGTTTTGAAATGACATGTAATATTTAGAAGAATTTAACATTTAATTTAAAAAATCGGTTGTCTGTAAAGTCGGTTTACTGACGATAGTTGAACGTGACAACGTCATGAGAAAGTACTGATGGAATGGTATCATTTTAATGCAATGCAAGACAGATGTCGAACGCTGCCGAACGCGGAGGCTGATTGTGCCTCTTTGTCGCTCATTTCGCGCTCTTGCTTGCACTTCAAGACTTAAATGGAACGCCTCAGAGTGAGGTAACGCCGCATGAGTCATGTTTTTTCGTGCGTGCAGCCGGCTCCATCAAATTATAAGACGTTGACATGTCAAAAAGAAGAACTCTTGTCAGAGACACAATATGTTTTAATCTTTGGCTCTTTATCCATATATTAATACGTGAAGCAAAAGCTTTCGGTACCTTTTTCAGCGTATTACGTGCATGGAAGACTGTGAGATTTGGCATGGTTAAAGTTTATATGCAGAAGGAGTGCAGAAAGCTAAAATTTGATACTCAATGAAAATTAACAGCAAGTGACATAATATTAATTGTTTATGTTCATACTGTAAATGTCAAACAGAAAATAGTCTATGATTACAAAGTCGCTGGTCGAATTTCGATCATTGGGCGACCGCTAGTATTAATAAATCTGTAATTCTATGTATGCATGTATTTTTTTATATTTTGTTATATAAGTCACGTCTTAAATATCACGAAAAAAAAAATTGCCTGTCTTCTGTTTGTTAGTTCGGATTTAACTTTAAAATTTGATGCAAATTTGTAGATGGGAAGCATTTATCATTCCATAATTATCGTTAAATAGGCTTCATGGATTGTCAATATCACTAAGGTCTTCACAGTCCGAGAACTCGAGCGAGACTGCCTTCAAATATATCGTTGTCTGTTGTCTGCAGCGTGTATTTCATAAAGATTTAGCGGAAGTGCGGTACAGAGTCTAAAGTACCTCATCCGCCATAGAAAAGGGTGGATCCTCCGACCAGATTGGTGTTATGTCTGGCGGGCAGCTGCCCAACGGTTGTTGTCGGGTTCTTGTATATATACTCAATTGTTGGGTTAATTTCAATATCGCAATGCCTCGATAGACGTCTCTATGTAGGATGCATCAGTTATGGCGAGGATAGATGTGCAAGTGAGGAACAGAGTGTAAAATTCCACATCCGCCATAGAAAAGGGAGTCCGACCAGACGATTGTTATGTCTGGCAGGCTGCTGCTGCCCCACGGTTGTTGTCGGGTTCTTATATATATACTCAATTGTTGGGTTAATTTCAATATCGCAATGCCTCGATAGACGTCTCTATGTAGGATGCATCAGTTATGGCGAGGATAGATGTGCAAGTGAGAAACAGAGTGTAAAATTCCACATCCGCCATAGAAAAGGGAGTCCGACCAGACGATTGTTATGTCTGGCGGGCTGCTGCTGCCCCACGGTTGTTGTCGGGTTCTTATATATATACTCAATTGTTGGGTTAATTTCAATATCGCAATGCCTCGATAGACGTCTCTATGTAGGATGCATCAGTTATGGCGAGGATAGATGTGGAAGTGAGGAACAGAGTGTAAAGTTCCACATCCGCCATAGAAAAGGGAGTCCGACCAGACGATTGTTATGTCTGGCGGGCTGCTGCTGCCCCACGGTTGTTGTCGGGTTCTTGTATATATACTCAATTGTTGGGTTAATTTCAATATCGCAATGCCTCGATAGACGTATCTATGTAGGATGCATCAGTTATGGCGAAGGATAGATGTGAAAGTGAGGAACAGAGTGTAAAGTTCCACATCCGCCATAGAAAAGGGAGTACGACCAGACGGGTGTTATGTCTGGCGGGCTGCTGCGGCCCACGGTTTTTGTCTGGTCTTGTATATATATACTCAATTATTGGGTTAATTTCAATATCGCCATGCCTCGATAGATGTCTCTATGTAGGATGCGTCAGTTATGGTGAGGATAGATGTGGAAGTGAGGAACAGAGTGTAAAGTTCCTCATCCGCCATAGAAAAGAGAGTCCGACCAGACGGATGTTATATCTGGCGGGCAGCTACCCAACAATTGTTTTTTTTATATAGATATGACTACACTGTTAGTCTTAGGGGCCCTGAAGCCGCTGCGGCTTTTACAGTCTTCACCGAACTTGGGGCCCAACTGTTGTTGTCGAGTTCTTGTATATATACTCAATTGTTGGGTTAATTACAATATCGCTATGTAGGATGCGTCGTATGTGGCTCGATAGATGTCTCTATGTAGGATGCGTCAATTATTGCGAGGATAGATTTTGCTATATCGATGTCGCTACAAAGACAAAAAGACCTAACCTATCTAACAGATTATTTATATGTAACACTATTTTATTTATTTAATATTATTCTTTTCGTTTGTACAATTTGACGCAACTTAGCATTGCGCTGCACTAGCGCTGCTGAGTACCTCGGGAAAGACACAAACTACTCGCTTCTAAATCTTTCTAACTGTCTCTTGTTATCGTAACAAGTAGGCTTGTTTCATTTAATTAGTGGTACTTGAAGCACCATTACTATTTTCGTATTCTGTTTTATACTGAATCGTCATTGTTTGTTTGTTACGTTTTGTTTAGAAGCTATGATAGCAAGTATTTATGATTTTAAGGTTGATAATATCTTGAAAAATTGATAGGGGAGACTTGGGGACACTTGATCCCCATTTTGGTTTTACATTCATATCTCCAACAATAATAAAGTTTTGCAGAATAGTTTTCTATGATTTCCTAGTAAATTTACCCATCTACCTTTTTGCATCATTCAATCATGAAATGTATAGTGTGTTAACCTGTTGTTTTTTTTCGTTTTCCTTGAAGACTACAAAAGGATCAAGTGCCCCATGTTCTGGGACACTTCTGGGACATTACTTTATTGCATAATAATAATGTGAATGAATGGCTAAAAAGTTTAATTGGTAGAGAATTTGTCTTTTATTTAACCTTATAGTTAGTTAACTATATTTTTATTACCCCATAGGTAAATACTATAGTTTTCCTAACCCTTAATATTATTATATTCCCTTAAAATTATATTTTGTTAATAACAATTATTATATTCAAATTTGAATGTTGAAAAACGTGGAAATGTTGTGACGATTAAAACTTGTAAACCTGCTGAAGCTAATTGTTTCAGATATGTACCAGTAAATATAAATGCCCATTTCTGCGTAGAATTTGTCATATGCGGTAATATTGTGGTTTTTTTATTTTATTAGCTGGTTTACTGTTTTGGCCAGCAAGCGTATTCATGTGCTAGCTTCCGTCCGTACTACGAGGGCAAGCCATGCTGTAGTTTTCTAGCTTTTTCCAACTATTTGGTTAACCCACTTCGGCGTCTGTAAAAATTTTAGACTATCGGTAATTAGCTTCGTACGCTATTTACAATCAAGTCTACCCGTGTTTGCTATGATCAAGTGTACCCTGGACCGTGATTTTAGAAAAATATAATTTTTCACAATCAAAATAAAATGTTAATTTTAAAAAACATATCTCTACACACACTTTAATGAATCAGGTTTAAACATTTTTAAATGTAAACCGTAATGTATGTATATGAATGCCTTAAAATAACGATCAAAATACTGATTTCTAAAAAAGATGACAACACGTAAACAAAATGACGTCACTGCTGTGAAGTTATCCTTATTATACTTTCAAAATTACATATGGTTATTTACAACGACAATTATGCCCATTGTTGCATGTATAGAATTAAAAAAAAAATTAGTTTTATAGTTACGGTCCAGGGAATAAGAGTCCTCAGTCTTTGACATTGAAAGTGAAATCAGACAATTATAGTACCTACATAATTGTTAATCGAAAAGACGACGAAACAAAATGTAGTATTTTTGGTAAGATTATAAGCTTTTAAAATATTCAGTTGTTCTGTATGTCAATGTACTACAGTACTACTTACCTAGTTATGATAAAATAAAAGTGTGTTTACTCAAGATAATTAGGTTTTGAGGTCTCCAGATATATTTTTTATAAACAGACTAGTTAAAGTAAATGTAATATAAATTGAGTTCACTTAATTAATAGCTTCTGTTTTCGCCAGAGCCACCAACGGCTCTGATGGACGTCAAAACTGAAAAAATGTATAAAATATTTTTAATAATTTTGCTCGTGTATTGTGCTTCAGGTACGTTACATTTATTAGTTGCTTTTACACAAACAACAATATTGAACAAAAAAAAAAGTGGTGCTTGCTAGCTTTGACGCGCAACTGGAGTCTACTCTATAAGAATGATTGTTTTGGAATATAAAAATTGGCAAAGTTTTATTATTAATATTAATAAAATGATAAAACTGAAAATTCATAAAAAGGAAGACGTAGATCGCGTCCTAAACTGTGTATTTTATCTAATAAAAAATGTATAAATGTATTTTTCATTCTCTCTACATTATACATTTCGTCTCTCTCGTGTATCGAAATGTGCCTAAACGTGACGCTTCCTTGAAATTTCACTCTAATTCTTGTCCAAAAAAGTTATCGAACCGCCGCCTAAGATGTTTTACTTCAAAAATACCAACAGAAAAAAGTTTCCTTGTTTGGGCATGCATGTAGCAACATCAAGCGGCTTTTCAATTATTTCAATTCAGAATTGATAACTTTTAACATTATTAATAATTTACTTCAAATGTAGACCAGTAGATGGCGGTAAAATAAATAGCTAGCCTAGCGCAAAAATATATTATAGCTTTTGTATTCTTCATATAGTCTTTCACCTTTACGTTATATCTTTCTTCTCCCTCATATGTAACTAAACGTAACACGTTCTTAATTCGCTGTCAATTTTTGTCCAAAAAAGTTATCGAACTGCCACCTATGAAGTTTTATTTCAAAAATAATAAAACTTTGCTCCCCGTCTAATATGAGTAATTTAAAATATTGTTGTTCACGTACAGGAAGTGAACAACAGGAACGGCGCGTAATTAGAGGCATTACACTGCGTTAATATTATATTAGCTGATAGTGGTATTTTATATGAACAGTTCTACAATGATTAATAGTTCTGATACCCAGCGCCAACTGACAGCGGAGGCAAGAATCCTAAATCTTAAGCCATGCTATGCTTATGTATTTTGCCCACATTCTCACCAACTCCAACCAATTCTTATTCCTTTATCCAAAGCTACCTATTATAATGTTCATCATTAAGCTGCTGTTTAAATATTAGTTTCAACTGGAGATCAGGCTCAGAGCTCTGATCGCGTGGTGAGAGCCAATCCCCTATATCAGCTTACCGTGTTACTATATTAAACTACCTCCTCAATTCATTACAAAACTTTCGTTTTCATATAGGGTCCCGTGAATACACTTTTAGGGAAGATTACAAGTTCTATGATGATGTGAATGGATGGATGAAGCTGCACAATATTCCTGCCAACTGGCAAGATGCAAGACTACGCTGTCTTGCTGAAGGTAACTACTATTAATATGTTGTAGTAAGTAATGTTTTAACCGTGATAAGGGATATTTTTTTTGTGGAAAAGATCTTGTCGCATAATAATAATGGACGTAGCGAAAACCTATCATCATACAATCACGCTTTTATTCCCCGAAGCGTTAGGCAGAGGTCTACCAATGTACACAACCACAGTTCGCCGAGTATGTTTTTAGGTCCCATGTAATAGGGGGCGAGCCTATTGCCATTAATCGGGCACGACATCAAACTCCTGCTACTGAGAATTTCATAGGAAAAACCCAATAACACATTGCTCGACCTGGGATTCGAGCCCAGGACCTCATAGCAGTCGCGCTTACGACCACTAGGCTAACGACCTAGTTGTTACATATTATGTATTTATTATAACTTAATTTTCATTTGTATTGTACGTTATCCCTGTTTATAATAGGGTATGTTTTTATGTGATGTTGTGTTTATGTTGCAATTTTTTTTTTGCGAACTGTGGGTGTACGTCAGTACTCCTCTACCTAACCCTTCAGGGATACAGGCGTGATGTTATGTTATGTTTTTAATCTTATAAATATAAATATGTTCTCTGTCCAAAAAACTCAAAGTATTTCTTTTTAATTTATTGGTATTTTGTTTGTCAATATAAATATTTCGAGTAGATTGGTTTCATTTAAACCGACATGATACAAATTAAAAAATACAGTTACTTTAATGTCATTTCCTAGTCCTAATTCGAATGTTTTCGTAAAAGAAGTTTTGCGACGTCGCCATGAGGAAAGCAAAACTTATTTTACAACCCTAACGACCACAACGCAAACATTCCCTAAATGTTTTTCAGATAAATAATTAAAACACCACAGATTACGAATACAATAAAGAAATCATTAAAACGATTGACTAAACGGGAATATTCTTCGAATCGGTGGTAGTGGTTTAGATGATTACAAATATCTTCCCAAAGCCATAATTTAAATAAATGGTTCATATTGTTATCCTCATCAGGTGCTTCGTTAATGTCACCTAGCAACTCCAACATGCGAAACCTCATGGTGTCCGTGATGATCGCAGAGAGCGCAGACCCCGGTATCGGCATCTACTCCGGGATACACTCAACATTCTCCAATGGATCTTACTCGACTATAGAAGGTAGTTTTAATAAGTTATTTTTACTTGAATAAAAAATGTCTAATCGGTCAATGTTACTCTGTTATATTTACCTAAATTAATTATTTGAACAGGAAGTAGCACACATCAGTGCGAACACCACTGTCATACGATATAAATACATAAGGAAGTAATGCTTCCGCAGCCGAAACTTTTGCACAAGCTTTTTTCACTTTTAGCACAGATTCTATCAGCTTTGTCCTTTTTAATTAAATAGTTGGGTTTACAACATTATGGGACCTCGTATTTGTGAAGAAGTCTAAAATCACGTAAAAAATTATTTCATCATACATAAAAACTGATTCATATTTCAAAGTTATTTCAAAGTATATATATTATAAAAACTTCGCCTTAGGTATTCCTGCCTCAGTCTTACCAGTTAGTTGGGCGACGGGCCAGCCGGACCACGTGTACACGGAGAACTGCGTTGTCTTCCACATGAACGGCACCTTGGAGGACGTACAGTGCTCTGATGCGTTTGAATATATCTGTTACAAGAAGTTCGAAATATTTGCAAAGAACAGATGTGATACTGTTGATAATGGTAAGTGACAATAATAAAAAATAACAATACTTCATCAACCGGTTTGTGTTTGACTACCAATGATTGCAGTGTTTTCAGAATCTTTCTTAGTGTTTTGACGTTGATAAGTGCCTTTTCAGACCCTAATAGAATAAAGGGTTTTTTATTTTGATCTATTCTGGATTATTTTTTAATACCTACCTGTAAATTTTCTTCACGGGAGAATATTCACTACGTCCATTTGCTACTGAAATTTCGCTTCACCATCATCGATTGATTTATAAAGAGTTATATTTGATATTTCCTCCGTAGAGTACATGTGGGATGGGAGGACAGGACACTGTTATAAATTACATCGAATTGGACAGACCTGGTCTCGGGCGCATATGGTATGCACAGCTGAAGGTGGCTACCTCGCGATAATCAATAGTGAAGAAGAAGTTAATGTATTAGAGGAATTGTTCGCGAAATATCCCAAGGACAGAATGTTTACAAAACACTATGACGTTGCATTTGTTGGAATCCATGAATGGCCCGATGAGAACTCTTGGTACACTGTTCATGGTAAGTTTGAATTACGACATGTTTAATTTAGAAATATACTAGACTTAGCGTGTGGCTATTTGTGCCGAAACTCATCAACACGTGCTTGACAGATGTTCACCTTAGGTCAGTATTAGAATATTCCATTATATTCATACAAGTATAGTATTTTAATCAGAGCTGATTGATCGTTATAGAATCCGAAAGCTCTACCAACTAACTGTCATCGTTTTATGCTGACAATAAGTCAAATTTAGTAAGAATCGTCGTTACTATTTCTTATATGTTATGGTATTATATGAAGTACCTTTAACTCACCCCAATCAAGTACTGTCCCTAGGAAACAGTCTGATGTCAGGAACAGCTTGGCATTATTTATCCAGGGTGGTAGACAAAGGATACTTTTACAGACCTTTTATCTGGAATGTAGAATGTTTTTCTGATCATTTTACTATGTCCGATTATACTGTTGAACAAAATAGTTTAAACCATAGTTTTATTGTTTCAGGTCAAACCCTCGAACAGGCTGGATATAATAAATGGCAAAAGGGACAACCGGATAATGTTATCTCACAAGGTGAAAGTCAGAGTTGCGGAGCGATTTGGAGAACTGCTTTATTTGACGACGTCTGGTGTAATCAACAATTCGCTTTTATGTGCGAAAAGGACCCTGAACCATATCATTAATAGATATTAATCCCAATTTATAATTTTCGCTTGATGGAAACAGAACAGGAAAATTCCTCAAGGGACGTGTCCCTTGAAAAGCGTACTTTTCCCGCTCTATTTTCTTAAATTGTAAGCGAATATTCTTACTTATCGCCCAAACCATGCCATCCGGTAAAAGTTTCACTACTATACAAAAGCATCTACTCAAGAAAGTCACCAACATATTAATCAGTTCATGACGTATTTGAGTTCAAAGTCAGTAAAAACCACCTTTCGGGTTTCTTAATGAGGTTTTACTACAATTAAGAGTTTAAATGATTAATTTTGAATTAATGTATATAGGTACATTCCAGTAACGTTATTTATTCCAATACAGATCACCTCGGTTTATATTGAATGCTAGTCTAAAGTGAATCTTATATAAAGTTATGTGGAAGGTGTGTTTTGATAAGAGATAGGAATTAAATTTCCATGGATTTACCAAAAATATTAAAGAGACCAGACATGAAAATAGCTCTACGATTTGTTTCAGGATAAATTCCATCTGATAAGATTTTATATTTAACTAACAGAGCCCGCAGCTCCGCTCGCGTTGACTACAGAATTAGAAGACTACCTGTTCTTTTAATCCACATACATCATACACACAACACTCCTAATCCACACTTACAACTTTCATTGTATTAATCTATCTATACATATAATCAAAACGTAACTGATCGATGTCTGTAGATAGAAGATATATGAGAAAAACTATTATGAGGGACCTTTATCAACGCAATAGAACCTTAAAAAATGACTGTTAGAATTGCTAACTTGCTTGCTAAACTTGCCAACGTTTGTGCACGCTAATCTCAGAAACGGCCTATCTAATATATTGTGGTAAGGTTCACTTAACATTCAGTGTTTCTTTTACTTTAATCAGTTCTTAAATAAAAAAGTTATATCAATTTAAAAAATCACGTCGAACATTTGTTCGATAAAAATGCTGTAAAATAGCTCTTCCGATGAATTGGCTGAAACTTTAGTTATCGGTATATTATGGTTTTTAAAACGATGATGATTGAAAGTTTAAATAAAGTTAAAAAATTGAGAGTTTCGGAAATTTTATTTCTAACATAAGTTGACCTCAGATCTACATGATAAATCATATTAAAAGGGAGTCAGCATAGGCTGTTTATTGTCGGTTGAATATAGCTGCGCCGCTGCTAGGGATGGCAATTCATTTCGAAAAAAAAAAACGAATCGAATCGAACACTGATGAATCTATATACAAAAAAATTGAGTTCTAAAAGATCGATCTCTCACAAATCGATTCTCTTTCAGATTTGTATTAACAATATAAAAATCCCTAAAACAGAAAAAAAAAGAAGTATTAACATTGTGCTGATCTTTAACAAAATCTAGCTTGGCTAAATTTTTTCCAATATACATTAAGTTATCAAGGATATATTCGTAGGGCAAAGTTAATCCACCTTTATATTCTGGAATTTATTTTTAGCGATTCGCGAGGCACCATGCTGTATAGTGCTCGAATTGTATCTACCTCAGCTGCTGAACCCCACAGCAAAATACCGTAAGACATTAAGATATTGAAAGCAAGCGAAGTAGGCGAACCTCGCAGTGGCAATATCTGTTAACTGCCGACTCCTACGTACTGTGAATGAAGCAGAAGGTAATCTTCCCGCCAAACTTTTAATATGCGGACCCCACAGTAATTTTGAATCAAGGGTAATGCCCAAGAAGATAGTTCTATCAACTAAGCCTACTAAATTCCCTTCTATCTTGATACTATCATTAAGCCGAATATCGGGCAAGATAAATCTCATACGGTTTGCATTATTCATATTTCATTAGCAATGACTATATATTGGTTCTCTCTTTGATTTTTAGTTTCACAAACCATTCCTATCTGTTTTATTTAACCATTACAATAATAAGTATTCTTACTTAATTTGCTAACATTACTATATTATATATATTAATATTATATTATACACTAAATTAATGTGTTAATTTAAGAGCTTAACTATATACAGTCCACTACATAAGGTCGAATGGCTGAGTTCTTTTTAATTTTCACACCATGTCCGTACTATCGAGGAGCTATGGCCTCGACATTGACAAGGTGATGAAATTAGTGTTCATGGGTTTTCTTTATCATAGTACTGCAGTGTGACGACACTGTGTCTGATGGTAAACCAATAAATAACATCGTCTACTACCGTGGGATTTACAATTCATTATTAGTCTTCGCTGATATGCCGGCTTTCCTCAAATGTTTCTTTCCGTTATGTTTGAAGGACTCCATGTTGTAGGAAGAAGGGAACAAGCTGGCCGAGAGATAATTCGACATATTAACAGTAACTTTAGTACTTTGATTATGTTGCTATTGAATATCTTTAGGAAAGTATAAACATGTGGGGCATCCCCACACCCAGAGAATAAAAACGAATAGAACTATTTGCGTGTAATCATATATTATAAAAAATAAAAATAAAAATAGATGTAAATAGATATTTTATATAGCATCAAAAGGGTTTCTTTCACAAATAAAAGCTAGGGGTCACTACACAAGACGTCCTCGAGTAATCCAGATCTGTCAACCGCACCACAGTTCTGGGTTTCACCTTGAATTTTACTATTACTTGGTTCCCCCTCGAACCACTTCTCATATCCGGCCTCCTCGAGGGTCTGATCTGAAATTATAAAACAATCAACAAAACCATTGATATGCAGCACACCGCTAATATAATATAATATCCAGCTAAAGCAAACATATTATTTTAACATAACGTTAACTGCTTAAAGTTTTTTCCTTGTAGTAATACAAACCATCAATTATAATCGACATTTACTTGAACTTTACAACAAATTACAGTGAAACATTGTAAGTATTTTGTAAAGAAGGACACTTTAATTAGTAGTAATTAAGTTAGGAACTACTAATTTTTATTATGAAAATGCATTCACAAGTATATAATTGTGATATCACAATTAAAATAACCCAAAACTAATTACGAATATTTTACAATTTTACATCTTATACTTATACTGTCATGCCTTGAACTATACTTCTCACTAAGATTCATGTCAAAGATTCCAATAACTGCCAAATTTTTATGACTTGAAAATACTCTGTCCCTGGAATATTTCTCGAATAATTCTTTTAATAATTCAGCTTCTGTGTCACTATTAATTACTGCAAGATAGGCCACCTTCTGCTCTGCAAAACATATACGCCCGTGACCAGGGCTGTCCGAGCCGATGGAACTTATAGCAGTGTCCTGTTCTATTATCCCAATTGTACTCTATAAAGGAAATAAAACATTTTTACTCAAATAAAAATATATAATACAGCTATTAGAAGAAAAATAGTCTTAAATGTTCTTAAGTCTTAAAATGTTCTAACCCTTCTGCATGTATTAATCATTCATATTTAAGACTCGCATCATAAACATCAATCGCTGATGTTGAAGAAAACAGGAAAAGCAGTTTGTTGAGTGGAGGAAAATTTACATACTAGTATTAAAAATATTTTGCACTTAAAAAATTGCAAACGTCACATTCTTCAACTATAACCAGAATATTATCCTGCATAAAGGAAATTTATAAATAAATGTAACGTCGCAAAGAAATAATTAAATATCACTTACCGTTATCAACAGTATTACATTTATTGTACATTTTTAATTCTTCGAACTTTTAAGAGATAATTAAGATTTAATAGGCAAGACATTAGTAAAAATGTACTAATTACAAATTTATCATACAAACGAGCTTGTTCATTCAAGATAATTAGTGGTTTTATTGTCTCTAGTTAACTTATAAATATGTAGATAACAAAATGAAAGGTATAGTTGTACACAGACACGTGCGTCCAGTGGGCGTTAGACTGCAAAATGTATAAAATATTTTTAATAAGTTTGTTCGTGAGCTGTGCATCAGGTATGTTTCAGTTATATCCTTTTTTTTAATACTGGCTCGGTAAATGACTCTACAGCACACGATGCTAAGTACGGTACAGTGCACAAATAATGGCGACCGTCGGTGAAATAAATTGCCGGCCTGGTGAAATGCCTCTTCACGCTTCGTTTGAAAAACTCGGTGTCCTAGGAAGCAGAGAACACGTTGGCTGAGAAACTATTCAATATCTTCACGACACGGCGATTTGCGAGCATTTCTTTTTCGTGCCGTGATGGGCGCTACATTGTATAGGAATTTTATGATTTTTTGTATAGTGGTAGGGTATTTCCTAATGCCCGCCTGGCTGAGCCCGAGTTGAAAATATGTCGCCAAGCACAGATATACGTGTGTCACCATCTAGGGCCACCTGACTAATAAAAAAATCACTTCGTTTTGAACAAAAACAAATTTATTAAGTGAAGATGTGCATCGAAATGGTAACACAATAAGCTTAAATAATATGTATAGTAGGTACAGAGAGCTTCCATCGAAAACCATCGCCAATATACTGACCAGGAGTTTGAAAATATTAATGACTATAAAACACGCTCGCTTAACTTGTTTTTGTTGATAATAATAATTTTAATTTAGCCATGATGATAACATTTAAATGAAAATTTTCGTGTTGTTTGTCTGTTATATTTGAATTTGTTTGTTTTCAATATATTTTCTATTAATATTTATAATATTTACTTTTAATTTCTATAATAAGCGCCAACTGAAAACGCCATGTTATGTTTATTTAAATGTTTCGCATACATTCTCGCTAATAAGTTATTTACAATTCTTATTTATATATCAAAAGCTACTTATTATGATGTTCATCATAAGGCTGCTGTAAGAATATTAGCAGAGCTCCGATCGCTTGGTTTATCCTGTTAACATATTCGACAGCATTCTGAATTCATTACAAAAATTTCGTTTTTCTATAGCATTCCATGAACCCATATTTAGAGAATTCGACAGCATTCTGAATTCATTACAAAAATTTCGTTTTTCTATAGCATTCCATGAACCCATATTTAGAGAATTCGACAGCATTCTGAATTCATTACAAAAATTTCGTTTTTCTATAGCATTCCATGAACCCATATTTAGAGAATTCGACAGCATTCTGAATTCATTACAAAAATTTCGTTTTTCTATAGCATTCCATGAACCCATATTTAGAGAATTCGACAGCATTCTGAATTCATTACAAAAATTTCGTTTTTCTATAGCATTCCATGAACCCATATTTAGAGAATTCGACAGCATTCTGAATTCATTACAAAAATTTCGTTTTTCTATAGCATTCCATGAACCCATATTTAGAGAATTCGACAGCATTCTGAATTCATTACAAAAATTTCGTTTTTCTATAGCATTCCATGAACCCATATTTAGAGAATTCGACAGCATTCTGAATTCATTACAAAAATTTCGTTTTTCTATAGCATTCCATGAACCCATATTTAGAGAATTCGACAGCATTCTGAATTCATTACAAAAATTTCGTTTTTCTATAGCATTCCATGAACCCATATTTAGAGAATTCGACAGCATTCTGAATTCATTACAAAAATTTCGTTTTTCTATAGCATTCCATGAACCCATATTTAGAGAATTCGACAGCATTCTGAATTCATTACAAAAATTTCGTTTTTCTATAGCATTCCATGAACCCATATTTAGAGAATTCGACAGCATTCTGAATTCATTACAAAAATTTCGTTTTTCTATAGCATTCCATGAACCCATATTTAGAGAATTCGACAGCATTCTGAATTCATTACAAAAATTTCGTTTTTCTATAGCATTCCATGAACCCATATTTAGAGAATTCGACAGCATTCTGAATTCATTACAAAAATTTCGTTTTTCTATAGCATTCCATGAACCCATATTTAGAGAATTCGACAGCATTCTGAATTCATTACAAAAATTTCGTTTTTCTATAGCATTCCATGAACCCATATTTAGAGAATTCGACAGCATTCTGAATTCATTACAAAAATTTCGTTTTTCTATAGCATTCCATGAACCCATATTTAGAGAATTCGACAGCATTCGAATTCATTACAAAAATTTCGTTTTTCTATAGCATTCCATGAACCCATATTTAGAGAATTCGACAGCATTCTGAATTCATTACAAAAATTTCGTTTTTCTATAGCATTCCATGAACCCATATTTAGAGAATTCGACAGCATTCTGAATTCATTACAAAAATTTCGTTTTTCTATAGCATTCCATGAACCCATATTTAGAGAATTCGACAGCATTCTGAATTCATTACAAAAATTTCGTTTTTCTATAGCATTCCATGAACCCATATTTAGAGAATTCGACAGCATTCTGAATTCATTACAAAAATTTCGTTTTTCTATAGCATTCCATGAACCCATATTTAGAGAATTCGACAGCATTCTGAATTCATTACAAAAATTTCGTTTTTCTATAGCATTCCATGAACCCATATTTAGAGAATTCGACAGCATTCTGAATTCATTACAAAAATTTCGTTTTTCTATAGCATTCCATGAACCCATATTTAGAAATTCGACAGCATTCTAATTCATTACAAAAATTTCGTTTTTCTATAGCATTCCATGAACCCATATTTAGATAATTCGACAGCATTCAATATCATTACAAAAATTTCGTTTTTCTATAGCATTCCATGAACCCATATTTAGAGAATTCGACAGCATTGTTCATTACAAAAATTTCGTTTTTCTATAGCATTCCATGAACCCATATTTAGAGAATTCGACAGCATTCCTGGAATATTTCACAAAATTTCTTTTTCTATAGCATTCCATGAACCCATATTTAGAGAATTCGACAGCATTCTGAATTCATTACAAAAATTTCGTTTTTCTATAGCATTCCATGAACCCATATTTAGAGAATTCGACAGCATTCTGAATTCATTACAAAAATTTCGTTTTTCTATAGCATTCCATGAACCCATATTTAGAGAATTCGACAGCATTCTGAATTCATTACAAAAATTTCGTTTTTCTATAGCATTCCATGAACCCATATTTAGAGAATTCGACAGCATTCTGAATTCATTACAAAAATTTCGTTTTTCTATAGCATTCCATGAACCCATATTTAGAGAATTCGACAGCATTCTGAATTCATTACAAAAATTTCGTTTTTCTATAGCATTCCATGAACCCATATTTAGAGAATTCGACAGCATTCTGAATTCATTACAAAAATTTCGTTTTTCTATAGCATTCCATGAACCCATATTTAGAGAATTCGACAGCATTCTGAATTCATTACAAAAATTTCGTTTTTCTATAGCATTCCATGAACCCATATTTAGAGAATTCGACAGCATTCTGAATTCATTACAAAAATTTCGTTTTTCTATAGCATTCCATGAACCCATATTTAGAGAATTCGACAGCATTCTGAATTCATTACAAAAATTTCGTTTTTCTATAGCATTCCATGAACCCATATTTAGAGAATTCGACAGCATTCTGAATTCATTACAAAAATTTCGTTTTTCTATAGCATTCCATGAACCCATATTTAGAGAATTCGACAGCATTCGGAATTACATTACTAAAAATTTCGTATATTTCTATAGCATTCCATGAAACCTTTAGCAATCACGTTATATAAAAATTCTGTTGATAATTTTAATGCTATATTAAAAATTCGTTGTCTAATATTGTTTTTAATATTTAATTAATTTCTTTATCATTACATAATTTAGTTTTTTAATTCATATTCCTATAGAGACATTATATCAAAAATTTTGTTCATAGCCTTAAAAAATCACTCCTTTACAAAATTCATAGATTTGAAGTCATACAAAAATTTATTTCAAACTTCATGAAACCATTAGAATTAGATAGATAAATTTAATACATAAAATTACTTTTTTTTATAATAGTATTTTATTGTACTTTAAATTACAAAATTCGTTCTTGCATTTGACAATTTTTTATAATTTCTATTAAATTAAATTTTTTATTTCTAAATACCAGACATATAATCGTACATTGAATATATTAAAAAATTCGCTTACTTTATGTAATCAGAACCATTGTAGAAATTCGAAGCATTTGAATTCTTAAAATTTCGTTTTTTATAGATTCATACCATATTTGAATTGATTCTAATTCTTACAAAAATTTCGTTTTCTATAGTTCCATAACCCTATTTAAAATTCAACTTCGATTTTACAAAAATTTTTTATAGATTCCATGAACCATAACTTTTAGAGAATTCGATAGCATTCTGATATTCATTTCGTTAAAACATTTCGCATACCTATCTGATAGAGTTCCTGAACCCATATTTAAAGATTTTTAAGATTCAGCAACCCTATCTATGATTCATTATAAAAATTTCGTTTTTCTATAGCATTCCATGAACCCATATTTAGAGAATTCGATAGCATTCTGAATTCATTACAAAAATTTCGTTTTTCTAACCATATTTCATTGAACCTCTATATTATAAATTTTCACTATACCTATTTGAATATTCTATATACAAAAATTTTTTTATGTTCTTTACCATATTGATTCCATGACACTTCCATATTTAAATTTATTTATAGCATTCTATTACTATTCAAAAATTTCGTTTAAGTCATAATAAAGTTCTTTTCAAGATTCAGAACCCATATTTAACGTTAACATTCGATAGTCATTCTGAATTCATTACAAAAATCCTTCGTTTTTCTATAGCATTCCATGAACCCATATTTAGAGAATTCGATAGCATTCTGAATTCATTACTAAAAATTTCGTTTTTCTATAGCATTCCATAGAACTCCATATTTAGAGAATTCGATAGCATTCTGAATTCATTACAAAAATAAAATTCGTTTTTCTATAGCATTCCATGAACCCATATTTAGAGAATTCGACAGCATTCTGAATTCATTACAAAAATTTCGTTTTTCTATAGCATTCCATGAACCCATATTTAGAGAATTCGACAGCATTCTGAATTACATTACTAAAAATTTCGTTTCCTTCTATAGCATTCCATGAACACCATAATTTAGAGAATTTCGATAGCATTCTGCAATTTCATTACAAAATATTTCGTTTTTCTATAGCATTCACCATTGAATCCCATGATTTATGAAGAATTCGATAGCATTCTGAATTCATTACAAAAATTTCGTTTTTCTATAGCATTCCATGAACCCATATTTAGAGAATTCGATAGCATTCTGAATTCATTACAAAAATTTCGTTTTTCTATAGCATTCCATGAACCCATATTTAGAGAATTCGATAGCATTCTGAATTCATTACAAAAATTTCGTTTTTCTATAGCATTCCATGAACCCATATTTAGAGAATTCGACAGCATTCTGAATTCATTACAAAAATTTCGTTTTTCTATAGCATTCCATGAACCCATATTTAGAGAATTCGACAGCATTCTGAATTCATTACAAAAATTTCGTTTTTCTATAGCATTCCATGAACCCATATTTAGAGAATTCGACAGCATTCTGAATTCATTACAAAAATTTCGTTTTTCTATAGCATTCCATGAACCCATATTTAGAGAATTCGACAGCATTCTGAATTCATTACAAAAATTTCGTTTTTCTATAGCATTCCATGAACCCATATTTAGAGAATTCGACAGCATTCTGAATTCATTACAAAAATTTCGTTTTTCTATAGCATTCCATGAACCCATATTTAGAGAATTCGACAGCATTCGAATTCATTACAAAAATTTCGTTTTTCTATAGCATTCCATGAACCCATATTTAGAGAATTCGACAGCATTCGAATTCATTACAAAAATTTCGTTTTTCTATAGCATTCCATGAACCCATATTTAGAGAATTCGACAGCATTCTGAATTCATTACAAAAATTTCGTTTTTCTATAGCATTCCATGAACCCATATTTAGAGAATTCGACAGCATTCTGAATTCATTACAAAAATTTCGTTTTTCTATAGCATTCCATGAACCCATATTTAGAGAATTCGACAGCATTCTGAATTCATTACAAAAATTTCGTTTTTCTATAGCATTCCATGAACCCATATTTAGAGAATTCGACAGCATTCTGAATTCATTACAAAAATTTCGTTTTTCTATAGCATTCCATGAACCCATATTTAGAGAATTCGACAGCATTCTGAATTCATTACAAAAATTTCGTTTTTCTATAGCATTCCATGAACCCATATTTAGAGAATTCGACAGCATTCTGAATTCATTACAAAAATTTCGTTTTTCTATAGCATTCCATGAACCCATATTTAGAGAATTCGAAGCATTCTGAATTCATTACAAAAATTTCGTTTTTCTATAGCATTCCATGAACCCATATTTAGAGAATTCGAAGCATTCTGAATTCATTACAAAAATTTCGTTTTTCTATAGCATTCCATGAACCCATATTTAGAGAATTCGACAGCATTCTGAATTCATTACAAAAATTTCGTTTTTCTATAGCATTCCATGAACCCATATTTAGAGAATTCGAAGCATTCTGAATTCATTACAAAAATTTCGTTTTTCTATAGCATTCCATGAACCCATATTTAGAGAATTCGACAGCATTCTGAATTCATTACAAAAATTTCGTTTTTCTATAGCATTCCATGAACCCATATTTAGAGAATTCGACAGCATTCTGAATTCATTACAAAAATTTCGTTTTTCTATAGCATTCCATGAACCCATATTTAGAGAATTCGACAGCATTCTGAATTCATTACAAAAATTTCGTTTTTCTATAGCATTCCATGAACCCATATTTAGAGAATTCGACAGCATTCTGAATTCATTACAAAAATTTCGTTTTTCTATAGCATTCCATGAACCCATATTTAGAGAATTCGACAGCATTCTGAATTCATTACAAAAATTTCGTTTTTCTATAGCATTCCATGAACCCATATTTAGAGAATTCGACAGCATTCTGAATTCATTACAAAAATTTCGTTTTTCTATAGCATTCCATGAACCCATATTTAGAGAATTCGACAGCATTCGGAATTCATTACAAAATTTTTTTCACCTTATTGATTAAAATTTTTTTCACCTTATTATTAAAATTTTTTTCACCTATTTAGAGAATTCGAAGCATTCGAATTCATTACAAAAATTTCGTTTTTCTATAGCATTCCATGAACCCATATTTAGAGAATTCGAAGCATTCTGAATTCATTACAAAAATTTCGTTTTTCTATAGCATTCCATGAACCCATATTTAGAGAATTCGAAGCATTCTGAATTCATTACAAAAATTTCGTTTTTCTATAGCATTCCATGAACCCATATTTAGAGAATTCGAAGCATTCTGAATTCATTACAAAAATTTCGTTTTTCTATAGCATTCCATGAACCCATATTTAGAGAATTCGAAGCATTCTGAATTCATTACAAAAATTTCGTTTTTCTATAGCATTCCATGAACCCATATTTAGAGAATTCGAAGCATTCTGAATTCATTACAAAAATTTCGTTTTTCTATAGCATTCCATGAACCCATATTTAGAGAATTCGAAGCATTCTGAATTCATTACAAAAATTTCGTTTTTCTATAGCATTCCATGAACCCATATTTAGAGAATTCGAAGCATTCTGAATTCATTACAAAAATTTCGTTTTTCTATAGCATTCCATGAACCCATATTTAGAGAATTCGAAGCATTCTGAATTCATTACAAAAATTTCGTTTTTCTATAGCATTCCATGAACCCATATTTAGAGAATTCGAAGCATTCTGAATTCATTACAAAAATTTCGTTTTTCTATAGCATTCCATGAACCCATATTTAGAGAATTCGAAGCATTCGAATTCATTACAAAAATTTCGTTTTTCTATAGCATTCCATGAACCCATATTTAGAGAATTCGAAGCATTCGAATTCATTACAAAAATTTCGTTTTTCTATAGCATTCCATGAACCCATATTTAGAGAATTCGAAGCATTCGAATTCATTACAAAAATTTCGTTTTTCTATAGCATTCCATGAACCCATATTTAGAGAATTCGAAGCATTCGAATTCATTACAAAAATTTCGTTTTTCTATAGCATTCCATGAACCCATATTTAGAGAATTCGAAGCATTCTGAATTCATTACAAAAAAATTTGTTTTCAAGCATTCTGAACCATTAAAATTCGAAGCATTCGAATCATAAAATCGTCAGCATTCTGAACCATTAAAATTCGAAGCATTCGAATCATAAAATGTCAGCATTCTGAACCATTTAAATTCGAAGCATTCGAATCATAAAATCGTCAGCATTCTGAACCATTTAAATTCGTTTAATTCATACAAAATTTGTTTTCAAGCATTCGAACCATAAAATTCGAAGCATTCTGAATCATAAAATCGTAATTTCGATTCATTACCATCTATAGCATTCCTGAAGCATTTTAGAATTCGAAGCATTTAATTATTACAAAATTCGTTTTTCTATAGCATCATGAACCCATTTTGAAATTCGAAAGTTCTATTATTCAAAAATTTCGACTTTTTTAGCAATTCGAACCCTATTTAGAAATTCGAAACTTCTGAATTATTCAAAAATTTCGTTTTCTTAGAAATTCGAACTATTAAATTCAAACTTTTGATTCATTCAAAAATTTTTTTTTATAAATTCCTAACCCTATAGAATTCGATACAAGATTTCTTGAATTCATTACAAAAATTTTTTTTCTAAGCATTCCATGAACCTCATATTTTAGAGAATTCGTAGTTCTGAAATTAAAAAATTTCTTTTTATTTCCTGAACCCATATTTAGAGAATTGACAGATTCTGAATTCATTACAAAAATTTCGTTTTTATAGCATTCCAGAACCCATAATTTAGAGAATTCGAAGATTCAATTCATTAAAAAATTTTTTTTATTTCCATGAACCCATATTTAGAGAATTCGAAGCATCAATTCATTACAAAAATTTCGTTTTTCTATTCCATGAACCCAATTTGAGTAATTTGACAGCATTCTGAATTCATTACAAAAATTTCGTTTTTCTATAGCATTCCATGAACCCATATTTGAATTCGAAGCATAATTCATTACAAAAATTTCGTTTTTCTATAGCATTCCATGAACCCATTTTAGAGAATTCGAAGCATTCTGAATTCTTACAAAAATTTCGTTTTTCTATGCCCCCATATTTAGAGAATTCGAAGCATTCGAATTTTCAAAAATTTCGTTTTTCTATAGCATTCCATGAACCCATATTTAGAATTACAGCATTCTGAATTCATTACAAAAATTTCGTTTTTCTATAGCATTCCATGAACCCATATTTAGAGAATTCGACAGCATTCTGAATTCATTACAAAAATTTCGTTTTTCTATAGCATTCCATGAACCCATATTTAGAGAATTCGACAGCATTCGAATTCATTACAAAAATTTCGTTTTTCTATAGCATTCCATGAACCCATATTTAGAGAATTCGACAGCATTCTGAATTCATTACAAAAATTTCGTTTTTCTATAGCATTCCATGAACCCATATTTAGAGAATTCGACAGCATTCTGAATTCATTACAAAAATTTCGTTTTTCTATAGCATTCCATGAACCCATATTTAGAGAATTCGACAGCATTCTGAATTCATTACAAAAATTTCGTTTTTCTATAGCATTCCATGAACCCATATTTAGAGAATTCGACAGCATTCTGAATTCATTACAAAAATTTCGTTTTTCTATAGCATTCCATGAACCCATATTTAGAGAATTCGACAGCATTCTAATTCATTACAAAAATTTCGTTTTTCTATAGCATTCCATGAACCCATATTTAGAGAATTCGACAGCATTCTGAATTCATTACAAAAATTTCGTTTTTCTATAGCATTCCATGAACCCATATTTAGAGAATTCGAAGCATTCTGAATTCATTACAAAAATTTCGTTTTTCTATAGCATTCCATGAACCCATATTTAGAGAATTCGAAGCATTCTGAATTCATTACAAAAATTTCGTTTTTCTATAGCATTCCATGAACCCATATTTAAGAATTCGAAGCATTCTGAATTCATTACAAAAATTTCGTTTTTCTATAGCATTCCATGAACCCATATTTAGAGAATTCGAAGCATTCTGAATTCATTACAAAAATTTCGTTTTTCTATAGCATTCACCCATTTTAGAGAATTCGAAGCATTCTGAATTCATTACAAAAATTTCGTTTTTCTATAGCATTCCATGAACCCATATTTAGAGAATTCGACAGCATTCTGAATTCATTACAAAAATTTCGTTTTTCTATAGCATTCCATGAACCCATATTTAGAGAATTCGACAGCATTCGAATTCATTACAAAAATTTCGTTTTTCTATAGCATTCCATGAACCCATATTTAGAGAATTCGAAGCATTCGAATTCATTACAAAAATTTCGTTTTTCTATAGCATTCCATGAACCCATATTTAGAGAATTCGACAGCATTCTGAATTCATTACAAAAATTTCGTTTTTCTATAGCATTCCATGAACCCATATTTAGAGAATTCGAAGCATTCGAATTCATTACAAAAATTTCGTTTTTCTATAGCATTCCATGAACCCATATTTAGAGAATTCGACAGCATTCTGAATTCATTACAAAAATTTCGTTTTTCTATAGCATTCCATGAACCCATATTTAGAGAATTCGAAGCATTCGAATTCATTACAAAAATTTCGTTTTTCTATAGCATTCCATGAACCCATATTTAAGAATTCGAAGCATTCTGAATTCATTACAAAAATTTCGTTTTTTATGCATTCCATGAACCCATATTAGAGATTCGAAGCATTCTAATCATTAAAAAATTTGTTTTTTATAGCATCCTGAACCATATTTAGAGAATTCGAAGCATTCGAATTCATTACAAAAATTTCTTTTCTATAGTTCCAGAACCCATATTTAGAGAATTCGAAGCATTCTGAATTCATTACAAAATTTCGTTTTTCTATACATCATGACCATATTAGAGATCGAAGCATTCTAATCATTACAAAAATTCGTTTTTCTATAGCATTCATGACCCATATTTAGAGAATTCGAAGATTCGAATTCATTACAAAATTTCGTTTTTTATAGCATTCCATGAACCCATATTAGAGAATTCGACAGCATTCTGAATTCATTACAAAATTCGTTTTCTATAGCATTCCATGACCATATTTAGAGAATTCGAAGCATTCAATCATTACAAAATTTCGTTTTTCTATAGCATTCCATGAACCATATTAGAGAATTGAAGCATTCTAATCATTACAAAAATTTCGTTTTCTTAGCATTCCATGAACCCATATTTAGAGAATTCGACAGCATTCAATCATTACAAAATTTCGTTTTCTATAGCATTCCATGAACCATATTTAGAGAATTCGAAGCATTCTGAATTCATTACAAAATTTCGTTTTTCTATAGCATTCCATGAACCCATATTTAGAGATTCGACAGCATTCTAATCATTACAAAAATTTCGTTTTCTATAGCATTCCATGAACCCATATTTAGAGAATTCGACAGCATTCGAATTCATTACAAAAATTTCGTTTTTCTATAGCATTCCATGAACCCATATTTAGAGAATTCGACAGCATTCTGAATTCATTACAAAAATTTCGTTTTTCTATAGCATTCCATGAACCCATATTTAGAGATTCGACAGCATTCTAAATCATTACAAAAATTTCGTTTTTCTATAGCATTCCATGAACCCATATTTAGAGAATTCGATAGCATTCTGAATTCATTACAAAAATTTCGTTTTTCTATAGCATTCCATGAACCCATATTTAGAGAATTCGACAGCATTCTGAATTCATTACAAAAATTTCGTTTTTCTATAGCATTCCATGAACCCATATTTAGAGAATTCGATAGCATTCTGAATTCATTACAAAAATTTCGTTTTTCTATAGCATTCCATGAACCCATATTTAGAGAATTCGACAGCATTCTGAATTCATTACAAAAATTTCGTTTTTCTATAGCATTCCATGAACCCATATTTAGAGAATTCGACAGCATTCTGAATTCATTACAAAAATTTCGTTTTTCTATAGCATTCCATGAACCCATATTTAGAGAATTCGATAGCATTCTGAATTCATTACAAAAATTTCGTTTTTCTATAGCATTCCATGAACCCATATTTAGAGAATTCGACAGCATTCTGAATTCATTACAAAAATTTCGTGTTTCTATAGCATTCCATGAACCCATATTTAGAGAATTCGACAGCATTCTGAATTCATTACAAAAATTTCGTTTTTCTATAGCATTCCATGAACCCATATTTAGAGAATTCGATAGCATTCTGAATTCATTACAAAAATTTCGTTTTTCTATAGCATTCCATGAACCCATATTTAGAGAATTCGACAGCATTCTGAATTCATTACAAAAATTTCGTTTTTCTATAGCATTCCATGAACCCATATTTAGAGAATTCGACAGCATTCTGAATTCATTACAAAAATTTCGTTTTTCTATAGCATTCCATGAACCCATATTTAGAGAATTCGACAGCATTCTGAATTCATTACAAAAATTTCGTATTTCTATAGCTTCCCATGAACCCATATTTAGAGAAGATTACAAATACCACGAGGAAGTCAATGGTTGGGTCAAGCTGCACAAGGTTCCTGCCGACTGGCACGATGCAAGACTGCGCTGTCGTGCTGAAGGTAACTACAATATTGTTTTGTTATAGTAGTGTGTAAGGTATTATGTTTTTGTTTATACCATTACTAAATAGACGTAACATTTGTGAATAAATTTAAAAGAGGTAATCTGTGTAAATACTGATTCGATTTTAGAAAATTCTTTGACTTACCTAGAATACTATTTAATATAAATATAGTGCAGAGTATATATTATGACGTTTTTCGTTCCAAACATTAAGTTGGCAATACTCGGAACTATACAGTACATTTTTATTTGAGTTTTTATTATTATACGTGGGCCAATAAACATTCCCTGTGCGGGGAATAAACAAAAGACCGTTGTATCTAAGAACTTTACATTTTAAATTCATTTCATACATTTTAATATTTCAACTGTTTTCAACAATGATTTGAGAAAACCTAAATCTGTGATTTCCAATTCAGTGAAGAATCCATTTGAATCAAATTAGATAATATAGATAAATATAAATGAGAGTTTTAATATGGTAGATACAAAAGAAAATATAGTTGTATTAATGAAACTGTCCAGTTTTTATTCGTATGTTTTGGTAAGAAAAGCTCTATGAAGTCGACAAGAAGAAACATAAGTGATAAATACAAATGAAAAAGGCCAGATATTACAAAAAATCAAAATTTTAGGACGACAATGTGACGCCACTGGCTGGTCTCGAAACACAAGGAACCAAGAGATACTCACTGTGATATGCTTATCACCATGTGCATTTAGTTCCAGACTTAGTTAGATAAAGATTCCAACCATCTTGTACGATTACTGAATATACATCTTCTGATCTGGGAAACCGATACATCTTAGCGCGTTACTACGACTGGTGATCGCAATCAAGGTGGACACAATTCTAATGTTTAACTACCAGCGACAAGGCGAACTTTCTAACATAAATATTTAGACTCTAGTGATTATACTTCTAAATTAAAAAAAAAAAACAAACAAAATTGATAAACTTAATCGAGTTACTTCCTGGCTCTTCTTGATGACAGGAATGTTCTCTGAACCAGTGGTAGTTGTTTAGATGATCACAAGTGCTTTCTCAAAGCCTAAATTGAAGCTAATGATTTATAATAATATTATTTACGTCAGGTGCGTCGTTAGCATCGCCCAGTGATTCTAACATGCTAAACCTCATGGTATCCGTGATGACCGCAGAGAACGCCGAGCTCGATATTGGCGTCTTCTCCGGAATACACTCAACATTCTCCGATGGATCTTACACTACCTTGGAAGGTAGTAATAATAAGTTATTTGCTTGTTTTTCACTCTGCATCACGCAGCAGCGCATACACTATTGCCATAGGGTATAAATAGGTGAGGCAATTGTGCTTCCACAGCTGAAACTTATGCCAACTTTAACAATTTTAACACTGATTTTACGAGATTTATAAAGCCAAATATAACGCCAATAAACCGTTATTTTAAAATTGTTCACAGGTGTACCTATCTCGGCCTTACCAGTTAGTTGGGCGCCGGGTCAGCCAGTCCAAGTATACACGGCGAACTGCGTCGTCTTAAACATGAACGGTACCTTGGAGGAATGGCAGTGCACCGAAGTCTTTGAATTTATTTGTTACAAAAAGTTCGAAGAATTAAAAATGTACAATAAATGTAATACTGTTGATAACGGTAAGTGATATTTAATTATTTCTTTGCGACGTGACTCTTACTTCATAATTCTTCTTTATGCAGGATAATATTCTGGTTGTAGTTGAAGAATGTGACGTTTGCAATTTTTTAAGTGCAAAATATTTTTAATACTAGTATGTAAATTTTCCTCCACTCAACAAACTGCTTTTCCTGTTTTCTTTAACATCAGCGATTGATGTTTATGATGCGAGTCTTAAATATGAATGATTGATACATGCAGAAGGGTTAGAAAATATGATCAATATTCCACTGGTCTGTTCAACAAGACTATTTTTCTTCTAATAGCTGTATTATATAGTTTTATTTGAGTAAAAATGTTTTATTTTCTTTATAGAGTACAATTGGGATAATAGAACAGGACACTGCTATAAGTTCCATCGGCTCGGACAGCCCTGGTCACGGGCGTATATGTTTTGCAGAGCAGAAGGTGGCTATCTTGCAGTAATTAATAGTGACACAGAAGCTGAATTATTAAAAGAATTATTCGAGAAATATCCCAGGGACAGAGTATTTTCAAGTCATAAAAATTTGGCAGTTATTGGAATCCGTGAATGGCCCGACGAGCGCTCTTGGTACACAGTTCATGGTAAGTTAGAATAACGATGAGCTAATCCTAGATCTTGAAGTTGCCATCAAGCTTGTTTGCTGGAATACACCAACAGGTGCTTGCCATATTCTCAATTTGCAAGTTCTGGGTATCTCTGCCATCATGCTGTGAGTTTAATCATGATATTTTTTATCAACAAAAACTCTGACTCTCGTTCTAGGATTTTAGTCGGATCAATCCTTGTGGTATTCAAGCATACTACCGCGCAGCTATCACCTCTTCATTTTGATAAGTTATATAAGAAAAATGCAGAGACTTTATTTGTTAAAAAAGTAAAGTATTCATCATAATATAGTTCGTGTCTCTTATAAATAGCCATTGTCTTTAGTTTAACGCTGTATTAGCCCGGTTTCAATTCTACTTGATGGATAGCGATGATAGTATTGTTGATCAGTAAATGTTATAACGTTCCACTAATGTTAGGAAACAAATCGAAATCGCTGGTGATATTTGATGCAAAGTTAGCCTTTGACATGAATCTTAGTGAGAAGTATAGTTCAGGGCATGACAGTATAAGTTGATGTAAAATTGTAAAATATTCGTAATTAGTTTTGGGTTATTTTAATTGTGATATCACAATTATATACTTGTGAGTGCATTTTCATAATAAAAAGTAGTAGTTTCAGACTTAACTACTATTAATTAAAGTGTCCTTCTTTACAAAATACTTACAATGTTTCACTGTAATTTGTTGTAAAGTTCAAGTAAATGTCGATTATAATTGATGGTTTGTATTACTACAAGGAAAAAACTTTAAGCAGTTAACGTTATGTTAAAATAATATGTTCGCTTTAGCTGGATATTATATTATATTAGCGGTGTGCTGCATATTAATAGTTTTGTTGATTGTTTTATAATTTCAGATCAGACCCTCGAAGAGGCCGGATATGAGAAGTGGTTCGAGGGGGAACCAAGTAATAGTAACCCAACCCAGAACTGTGGCGCGGTTGATAGATCTGGATTACTCGAGAACGTCTGGTGTAGTGAGCCCCTAGCTTTTATTTGTGAAAGAAACCCTGATGAGGCTTGATAAAATATCTATTGACATCTATTTTTATTTTGATTTTGTATAATATATAATTACACGCAAATAGTTCTATTCGTTTTTTTTCTCTGGGTGTGGAGATGGGGCATCTTCTCCTCTGCGGCCCTACTAGGGAAAAAAAGCTGTCAACTGCGCATGGGCATTCCCGCGAAACGGCAAAGTTCACGGGACTTCAGTAATTTAATAATTTATCAGCAATTTTGTAAAGTACCTATTTATAAAACTATTTGCTAACTCATAAATAAACAATTTAACGTATTTGCTGTTTCCTTTATTTTGTAAATCTAAGCTAAACATAGAAATAAGAAAATATTCATTAGGATTGCAATAAAACTCCAATAATTTAAAAAACTCTCAACGAATATCAGAAATATTTATTTTATTACCATTACAAATAATCTAACACTAACATAATATTAACAACACACAACTTTCTGAACAAATTATTCTAAAAATAGCATTCGAAAAACAACACTCTCAAGTGACCCTAAGGTCGAGCGCAGTAAAATAAACAAATTTAATGTTTAAAATTAAATTCTGAGAACAACGACAGTCAGGAAGTCCTTTGTAAAGTATTTATTTTAAAGTAGGAATCATAAGCAATGGCTTGTAAAAGCTTGGCACTGTAAAAGTTTATAGTTTTTTATTTACAAGCAAAATAAACAAAGACTTTAAAATCTATAGGAAAAAAAGTATGATCAAGCATTATGAGTTTAGAGTAAGTTCTACTCATTATTTTGTGAAACAGACTTTTTATTCTCAATTTAGATTAAATTTACTAACAGAATTATAAAATATAATACCATGTTATCTTCCAAGAACATTTCATAAATCGACGCTAAAAGTTCACATTTTTTGCCGAAATGCACTTGTTTACATTCCTAAACTTGCCGGCGATGTAGGAAAAAGTATGGATAGTGAAAGTATGTAACGAATGTAAACTTTTATTACGTTAATGATTAGTTATATTATAGATATTAATTATATTCCTACTGTAAATATAGCTACTTTATTAAATATAATAAAAAAACTCGACATGAGTTACAACTTGAGTTGATGTGGTAATTTTACGAAAAAATGAAGTAAAAACTTCACAAATACGTAATGTATTATATTTAAATGATTTAGTACTCACTTATCCATTGTTTTCAATCGAAAAACCCACTTAAACACTAAAAAACTTACTTTTTTTTTTTTTTTTTTTTTTTAGAACTGACTACACTGTTAGCCTTAGGGGCCCTAAAGCCGCTGCGGCTTTTACAGCTTCACCGGACTTGATCTAAAAAAAAAACTTACACTAAAACAACACATTTATACGCACACTTAACGGTCGCAGACTGACGCTCGCTGTAGTTCGCAACAGACTAAACGAGCAACGAAATGCTTTCTGGACGATGTTATATTGCGGTTTTAATAGTTTGTCTTTGTCTTTGGCTATATTAACAAACAAGTTGGAACAGGACAGGAAAGTCTGAAAGTGCAAAAACTGGAGCGGAAAAACAAGGAACGGTTAGAAGACCGATACGGACTCCTCCGCAGTTATGCAATTTTGGCGGGAGTCCGAAACGGACTCTTTCCGCGGTTAAGCGGACATGTTTATACTTTCCTAAAGATATTCAATAGCAACATAATCAAAGTACTAAAGTTACTGTTAATATGTCGAATTATCTCTCGGCCAGTTTGTTCTCTTCTTTCTACGACACGGAGTCCTTCAAACATAACGGGATGAAACATTTGAGCAAAGCTGGCATATCAGCGAAGACTGACATTGAATTGTTAATTCCACGGTAGTAGACGATGTTGTTTATTGGATTACCATCAGACACAGTGTCGTCACTTTGCAGTACTATGATAAAAAAAACCCATGAACACCAATTTCATCAACTTGTCAATGTCGACGCCATAGCTCCTCGTTAGTACGGACATGGTGAGAAAATTAAGAGAAGATTAATTGCGAAACTAAGGAGTTCCAGAAGTATGTTAAAAATTTAAACAGTCATACTCATTTCCCACACAAGTAAGTTAGGGGAATTTGGGAAGGAAGTTAGGGGAGTTATGCGTTATTTTATTATACGTTAGGCCGATAGTGCATACGATTTCGAGTTGCCGATCTATACTTAACTATGGTTACAAGTGTTACTACATATTATATTTCAACTAAGGCGTAACAGGCTGCTATATTGGAACAGGTTACTGAATCTGTTATGTCTCTGGAACAAGAACAAGGGTAACAGTAATCTTATTTTACCTGTTATAACTCACCCCTACTTCTCAAATGCTCAAACTGTGAATGCTAGCTTGATAGGGAACATGGTGTGGTTATTGAATTATTATCATTATATTTTGTATCGCCGAAGGCTCTAGCTCATTTTAGGATTTAAATCGGATTGGAATATATTTGTGGTATCCAAGCATACTATAATCCATAAACATAAATGTATTGAAATTTGTTCACAATTTTTGAAGTGAAAACTTCTTTAGTATCGTTGTGATTTGAAAGTCGATGAAACGAAAAAGCGGAAGCGACAGCAAAAAAAGACAGACACATAAATTCATAAGATTTAACGTGGGAGAAAATGAGATAAGACAGTTTTAGGCAATAGTAAAATGGTACAAAGTAGGTTTGTTGCCAAGCAATAATGAATTTTATTACTCACCAAAAAGGCAATCAAGGCACGAGAACTTGTATGTACATTTTCATAAACTTTAAATTAGTAAGTATTTGATCATTTTCTGAATAAAAAAAACATAGATGTGAATGTTTCACTTCTACCATGTGTTAATTGCACACACAATTTTTTTTTCCAACTAACTACACTGTTAGCTTTAAGGGCCCAGAAGCATCAGACGGCTTTTACAGCTTCACCGTGCTTGGCGTTCATAAAAATAAACCATTGTAGTTCTATCCCGTGTATGAAATCAAACGACACCCAGCACAAAATCGTGAGAGCGTCGTCTCTTATTAATACAAAAATTACCCATGGAAATATTTGACTGATTTATATATATAAATAAAATTAAAGATTTTGTATGTTATGATATGTTTTATAAATATTGCGCAACCCGCCCTTAATATAATAATGTGGAAGAGTTTTTTGTTTAAACATACATACCGATTTCTTTTGAATTTCTAAAATTCTTTTTGTTTAAGATAGCCAGTTTTAAAAGGAATAGTATAGGTTATATAACATTATGCTTTGACTCTCAGCTAGCCATAAAGATAGATTTTTGTTAAATAAGCCAAAAGACAAAGCACTACCTAAATGTTTTAACCGCGTGCGCTGATGTAATGGTTATTGAAACTTAAATACATTGTTCTACAAAAATATTGCCCAGCTAGTATATCTAAAATAATGTGTGTGTGTGTGTACCAGAGTACACAGGTAAGAAGTGAAACTTCTTTACGACATATCATTTTTCTACTATTTGCAACTTCACGAAAATGGGGTAGATAAGGCTTAAGCTTTAAGAAAAACATGTTTTTCCGTATTAAATTAAATCTATTTTATTATTATAGACATGCATACAATTAATGAGTAATTTATTTTATCATTGTTCTTATTATAATATCATTGCTATTGTTATATTTCATCAATAATGATAGCATCATTATTACTATTGTTGTCATTATTAAATATTTTTGTAATTAATGGCTTGTGGTAGCTAAAATATGAAATTTATGTTTTACATTCTACATATTAATATTTATTTCATAACTTTATAAAAATAATTCAAAGTAGATACTTAATGACTTAATCAATTACACAAGTTATGAATAAATAATTGGAATTATCTTTTCAAAGTAATACAATTATATGATGACAGTTAATCTTGTAGAAATGCAACGATTTTATAAAATTAAAAATTAATAAATAAATCATTAAAAACGAATAATTAAAAAAGATGTACGTATACATATTTTTATTTTCTAATCGTGTTTTGTTTTATTTTTAAATTATTATTTAATTTATATTTTTTATTGTTTTTAGAATTAATAATGTTCACTAGATTTACTGTCATATTTATTAATACTTGCTAATTTTAACAGATTTATATACATTCACTGATACTTACAATCAAAAAGTGAGGTTAACCTCAAATAAATATTAAAATCATGCTCATACGTGTTGAATTTATAAAACGAAATATATAATCACTCTCACTTTTCTTGTAAATCCACTTAAATTTGAATAAGTCTTTTTATTTTATCACTTTCAAATTAATATATTGTTATTCTTATTTCAAACCAAACTTCAAAACTAATATATTGTTGTTATTATTATAATATATTACATTATATTCTTTACGTCACTATACTAAACTTTGATAAAAAAGCAACATGGCGCATAACCGTAAAACGTGACGCTGCTACAAAATTTCTCCCATACGTCGATAAAGAAGTTTCACTTCAAAAAACTACCGTATCATATGTCTATCTTTTATACATAAACCACAATAACTTCGTTTGTGACAACATTTATTGAAGTTTAAAACATGATTTATGATCATTATTTTTAATCATGGCATATTGATTCTTACGAACAAAAGTTACTTCATCATAAAGACAATTTTATGAAGTTAAACATTGCCCTTAATAGTATATTATTTCAACATAATAATTTAGTTTGTCCTAGTGTCTGGAAGATTTGATGATAACACTCTTTTTGTATTTTTTGTCTATGTCTATTCTTTTCTGTCAAAAGGGTCAAGCTGTTTGCAACAAATTTGTGCACCGAATATAATCCTACTAATATAATAAACGTGATAGTGTGTATGTTTGAATGTTTAGATGTTTGGATGTTTGGGTGTTTTTTACTCAATCACGCTAAAACGGCTGAACAGATCTCAATGAAATTTGGCACACAGACAGTATGACCTGGAATAACACATAGGGTACTTTTTATCCCGGTAAAAGTAATAGTTTATCCAGTGTTATCCTACAAATATAATAAATGGTAAGTTTCTATGTCTGTTACTCAATCATATTGTAATAGCTATATTACAAAATATTACTTCGTGCTAGGAACATTTAAAAAAAAACATGTCAATCGCAGCTGTCACTTTAGTCCAGCAAATTATAAATCATACTATAGTGAAATTAGTCCACTGCTGACCATGCCCAGTCTGATAAAACCTACAGTCGAGACGGTGACAGTCGTTAATTGCTAAACCTCTTGTTTCAGTAATGTAGATAGTAGGTAGGTAACACTAAGATTTTTTATTACGATGTGTCAGTGTCATTGTCATCTATTAAAAATAAAATGATTGAAATAAGTATAACAATTATTATTTAATTTCGAAATCAAAGGCTCAATAACAATTAAATTTATTTTGTTTATGAACTGATTTGGATAAATCTTTCTTCGTTTATAATCAGATACCTCAAGGGTGGTTCCATTATAATTTAATTGGGTTTGGATTGTACATTGTACATCGAATTGTAAATTGTAATTACAATTTGTACATTTGATTGTACATTGAATTGTATTGAAAATTGTACATCGGAGCTCCTCAAAATCATTGTTGGTTTTCTAGAGAGAGAATTAGGGAGAGTGGGTAGTACTCATCTATAAAACAATTCTAAAAGAGCTGCTGCAACTTTCATTATTTTGCTGCGGAATTATTTTAAAACAGTGATTTTCCAAGATTCCAAGATTTTCGTTGAAATCAATTGATGGAAAGGGCAATTTTGTTCAAAATTAAATACTTGTTATGAATAATGTATTTATTTCGATAAGGATTTATAGTATATTTATAAAAACAGATTCGCATATAATGCATTATTTTGGAACAACTTTTATTACCATAAAAAATATTATATTGAGTCAATCTTAAAAGATTGACATAAGCTATCGCGGACGTTTCTTGGAGCCTTTTATGAAAAACAATTTCGCCACAAATGATTTTTGCGTAACTTTAACCATTTATAACTAATAGAGTACGCAATATAATTTTCCCCTTTTTGCAACATCTTTTATTGATGCTCCGCCGCTATTCGTCGTGGCATAGTGGTATATAGCATCTGGCCTTTCTAGATAAATGGGCTATCCAACACTGAAATAATTGTTTCATTCGAATTAGCAGTCCCTGAGTTTAGCGCGTTCAACCAAACAAACAGCTTTCTCAACAAACACTTCAGCTTTATAATATTAGCATAAATAGTTGCACTCGGTAATTGTGATTTCATGATTTTAAAACAAACATAGTTAGTAAATTGACCTTACTGAATTAATAAACAAACGGAATCATTGATTTGTTTTCCTGATTCAGTATCAATAATAGTAATGATACTAAATAAGATTGATATAAGGATTCATAAACCTTATTTAAATATTTACGGTAACAATTACTGTTTATGTAGCTATGCCTAACGGTTTCACCCGCGTTAGAGAGGTTGAGTTTTTATAAATTTATTCTTAGCGGATGCCTACTTCATAATAACTATCCGTGTGCCAAATTTTAACCCAGAAGTATATATTTAGACAATGCACCCGTATAGGCAATTTTTTTAATACTTTGTGTAAAACTAACGACATTTTTATGAAGAATAAATAAATTTTTCAAATTATAATATATAGCCTATATTACTCGCTGATACTGTCGCTTTATATTGGTGAAAGAATTTTTAAAATCGTTCCCGTAATTTTTAAATTTATCCATTACAAAACAAAAATCAGATCTTGCCTCTTTATAATATTGTTATAGATTATTATCTATGAATCGTTGTATGTATATTCAAAGATATATAATATATTATGTATGTTAATAGTTTATCATATTTAAAAAAAAAAATGATCTATCGAAAACTCGGTATCGGTTTCGGCCATTTTTGGCCATAAAATTTAGCTTCGGCCACATTTTTGGTTTTGGCCAAAATAAGGGCTGAAACTTTGGCCATACTTTGTCGCACGTCGTTCGGGTAATTTCAGGAGAGTTCATAACTCGTGTTTATCTCTTCCCTCTCCTGTACATCTCTTGTCATATCGTAAGAATTTTGTGATTACAAAATTAAATAAAAAATACTCTATTAATAAGGAGTCTGTACGGTGTACATTGTACCTATCTAAAGTATTGATTTTTGACAGAGTTTACTTACCTAAAATCTTTAAAATGTTTATTGCAATTGTTCATGTTAAATTGTTAATGTTACACGAATAAAGAATTATTTTTGTTACTTACTTCAATTATACTTATTACTAGCTGTACTAGTGGCTGCGCTCGTGTGGACTACACTTATCATAAAAACAAAAGTGCTTATTGTGGATGATCCTTAGAACATAGGCACATACTCTCGCTAATTTTTTTGTAGATATTTTCAAGGTCTACAATTATGTAGTATATTAATTTGATATATCTCTAATCGTATACACAGCATAAGCCATTTAAGCGACCCAAAATCTTCGTTTTATCGAATTGGTTTTTTATATGTGTGGGACCCTAATTATTTTTCTAAAATCAAAGTAGCCTAAATTCCTCCTTATAACATCAGCTATCTGCCAATAAAAGTTCCATCAAATCATTTCACCCGTTTCGTAGATTTGTCGGAACAAACACACAGACAGACAAAAATTTAAAAAACTAAAAATATTATTTCATATTACTACATTTTTTTTTAATTTTATATCAATAACTAATTACCTACTCTTAACAAAAACAAAAATATTAATAATATTATAATTAAAATTATATAAAAATATATACAACAATAGCTTTTAGTTTTACATAGTTAACGGGCTTGTGTAGACGGCACCGCGGACGTGCCGCAACCGCGCAGTCGTTACGCCTTCGTCACGCTATGGTGTGTACACGCGCCAACGCAACACAACGCCGCGCCCCGTACGCTTGCTATATCACTGTACCTTTTTACGTAATACATTGCTAGCCACGAACATCATACGTGTAGGCATAATGAATATTATTAATTTTACTAAAAAATGAGGTAGTGTTTGCATACTATATGTAAAGAAATGGTAAAATAAAAGTAACGAGTCAAATAGATGCATATGGGTTCATCCTATTTTGATGCAAAGGGAACAACATGGTGGATTCCATACACTTTAAAAGATCTACGAAAATATTACTTTAAGTTTAACGATTGTCTTCGGATGAATATCAAAACATTCACAAATTATTATTTATAGGTAAGCCCGATACATCGTCGGCCTCATCTTTACTTACCATCAGGTAAGATCGAAGCCAAGCGCATACCTGTATTGCATAAAACAAAAAAAAAGATATATCTATTATATGTTAATTATTCCTACACGTATAATTTTCGTGACTAGCACTGTTGTATTACATAAAAAGATATAGTGATATAGCAATCATGCGGCTACGGTGCGGCTACGGTGCGGCTGCGTAGCGGAGGCGGCGCCGCGCCGTCTACACAAGCCCTAAAAATAATTCAAAGTACATATTCCTTATTTAGTATTACTTTACTCAGTTCAATGACCCCTTAGTAAAATAAAAATGGTTGCTATTTATGTACATAAATTTCTTTGACGTGATCACAATGAGTTTTAATTCCCACGAAATTTATTTTTCGAAATAAAATAAATGCTATACTTATTTCAAAAGTTTTATTTTTAATAGAAGACAATGACACTGACACATCGTCATAAAAAATCTTAGTGTTACCTACTTACTATCTTCACTACACTGAAACAAGAGGTTTAGCAATTAATGACTGTCACCGTCTCGACTGTAGGTTTTATCAGACTGGGCATGGTCAGCAGTGGACTAATTTCACTATAGTATGATTTATAATTTGCTGGACTAAAGTGACAGTTGCGATTGACCTGTTTTTTTTAATGTTCCTAATACGGAGTAAGATTTTGTAATATAGCTATTACAATATGATTGAGTAACAAACATAGAAACTTACCATTTATTATATTTGTAGGATAACATTGGTTAAACTATGACTTTTACCGGGATAAAAAGTACCCTATGTGTTACTCCAGGTCATAGACTATCTGTGTGCCAAATTTCATTGAGATCTGTTCAGCCGTTTTAGCGTGATTGAGTAAAAAACACCCAAACATACACTTTCATATTTATTATATTAGTAGGATTATATTCGGTACACAGACACTTTTGACAGAAAAGAATAGACATAGACAAAAAATACGACAAGAATGTTATCATCAAATCTTCCAGACACTTGGACTTAAACTTTATTATTATGTTCAAATAATATACTATACAAGGCAATGTTTAACTTCATAAAATTTTCTTTATGATGAAGTAACTTTTGTTCGTAAGGATTAATATGCCATGATTAAAAATAATGATCATAAATCACTTTTTAAGCTTCAATAAATATTGTCACAAACTAAGTTATTGTGGTTTATGTATAAAAGACAGGCATATGATACGGTAGTTTTTTTTTTAGATATACTAGCTAGGCAATATTTTTGTAGAACAATGTATTTAAGTTTCAATAACCATTACTTCAGCGTACGCGGTTAAAACATTTCGGTAGTGCTTTGTCTTTCGGCTTATTTAATAAAAATCTATCTTTATGGCTAGCTGAGAGTCAAAACATAATGTCATATAACCTATACTATTCCTTTTAAAACTGGCTATCTTAAACAAAAAGAAATTTTGAAATTTAAAAGAAATCAGTATGTATGTTTAAACAAAAAAACTCTTCCACATTATTATATTAAGGGAGGGTTGCGCAACATTTATATAACATATCATAACATACAGAATCTTTAATTTTATTTATATGTATAGATCAGTCAAATATTTCCATGGTTAATTTTTGTATTAATAAGAGACGACGCTCTCACAATTTTGTGCTGGGTGTCGTTTGATATCATACATCAGATAGAACTACAATGGTTTATTTTTATGAACGCCAAGCACGGTGAAGCTTAAAATCCGTCTGATGCTTCTGAGCCCTAAAGGCTAACAGTGTAGTCAGTTAGAAAAAAAATTGTGTGTGCAATTAATACATGGTAGAAGTGAAACCTTCACATCTATGTTTTTTTTTATTCAGAAAATGATCAAATACTTACTAATTTAAAGTTTATGAAAATGTACATACAAGTTCTCGTGCCTTGATTGCCTTTTTAGTGAGGTAATAAAATTCATTATTGCATGGCAGCAAACCTACTTTGTACCATTTTACTATTGCCTAAAACTTTCTTATCTCATTTTGTCCCACGTTAAATCTTATGAATTTATGTGTCTGTCTTTTTTTACTGTCGCTTCCGCTTTTTCTTTTCATCGACTTTCAAATCACAACGATGCTAAAGAAGTTTTCACTTCAAAAATTGTGAACAAATTTCAATTAATTTATGTTTATGGATTATAGTATGCTTGGATACCACAAACATATTCCAATCCGATTTAAATCCTAAAATGAGCTAGAGCTTTCGGCGATACAAAATATAATGATAATAGTTCAATAACCACACCATGTTCCCGATCAAGCTAGCATTCACAGTTTCAGCATTTGAGAAGTACGGGTGAGTTATAACACGTAAAATAAGATACCTGTTACCCTTGTTCTTGTTCCAGAGACATAACAGATTCAATACCCTGTTCCAATATAGCAGCCTGTTACGCCTTAGTTGAAATATAATATGTAGTAACACTTGTAACCATAGTTAAGTATAGATCGGCAACTCGAAATCGTATGCACTATCGGCCTAACGTATAATAAAATAACGCATAACTCCCCTAACTTCCTTCCCAAATTCCCCTAACTTACTTGTGTGAGAAATGAATATGACTGTTTAAATTTTTAACATACTTCTGGAACTCCTTAGTTTCGCAATTAATCTTCTCTTAATTTTCTCACCATGTCCGTACTATCGAGGAGCTATGGCCTCGACATTGACAAGGTGATGAAATTAGTGTTCATGGGTTTTGTTTATCATAGTACTGCAGTGTGACGACACTGTGTCTGATGGTAAACCAATAAATAACATCGTCTACTACCGTGGGATTTACAATTCATTATCAGTCTTCGCTGATATGCCGGCTTTCTTCAAATGTTTCTTTCCGTTATGTTTGAAGGACTCCATGTTGTAGGAAGAAAGGAACAAACTGGCCGAGAGATAATTCGACATTATGTTGATATTGAATATCTTTAGGAAAGTATAAACGTGCGGGGCATCCCCACACCCAGAGAAAAAAAAACGAACAGAACTATTTGCGTGTAATCATATATTATAAAAAATCAAAATAAAAAAAGGTGTCAATAGATATTTTATAAAGCCTCATCAGGGTTTCTTTCACAAATAAAAGCTAGGGGTTCACTACACCAGACGTCCTCGAGTAAACCAGATCTGTCAACTGCACCACAGTTCTGGGTTTCACCTTGAATTTTACTATTACTTGGTTCCCTCTCGAACCATTTCTCATATCCGGCCTCTTCGAGGGTCTGATCTGAAATTATAAAACAATCAATAAACCGATTGATATGTAGCACACCGCTAATATAATATAATAATATAATATCCAGCTAAAGCAAACATATTATTTTAACATAACGTTAACTGCTTAAAGTTTTTTCCTTGTAGTAATACATACCATCAATTACAATCGAGATTTACTTGAACTTTACAACAAACTACAGTGAAACATTGTAAGTATTTTGTAAAGAAGGGCACTTTAATTAATAGTAGTTAAGTTAGAAATTACTAAGATTCATGGAAAAGGCTAACTTGTGCATCAAATATCACCAGCGATTTCGATTTGTTTCCTCACACTAGTGGAATGTTATAATATTTACTGATCAACTATATTATCATCACTGTCCTTCGAGTAAAATTGAAACCGGGCTAATACAGCGTTAAACTAAAGACAATGGCTATTTCTTAGAGACACGAACTATATTATGATGAATACTTTACTTGTTTAACAAATAAAGTCTTTGCATTTTTCTTATATAACTTATCAAAATGAAGAAGTGATAGCTGCGTGGTAGTATGCTTGAATACCACAACGATTGATCCGACTAAAATCCTAGAACGAGAGTCAGAGTTTTTGTTGATAAAAAATATCATGATTAAACTACAGCATGATTGGCAGGGATAGCTAGCACTTGCAAATAGAGAATACGGCAAGCACCTGTTGGTCTATTCCAGCAAACAAGCTTGATGGCAACTTCAAGATCTAGGATTAGCTCATCGTTATTCTAACTTACCATGAACTGTGTACCAAGAGCGCTCGTCGGGCCATTCACGGATTCCAATAACTGCCAAATTTTTATGACTTGAAAATACTCTGTCCCTGGGATATTTCTCGAATAATTCTTTTAATAATTCAGCTTCTGTGTCACTATTAATTACAGCAAGATAGCCACCTTCTGCTCTGCAAAACATATACGCCCGTGACCAGGGCTGTCCGAGCCGATGGAACTTATAGCAGTGTCCCGTTCTATTATCCCAATTGTACTCTATAAAGGAAATAAAACATTTTTACTAAAATAAAACTATATAATACAGTTATTAGAAGAAAAATAGTCTTGTTGAGCAGACCAGTGGAATGCTGATCAGATTTCCTAACCCTTCTGCATGTATCAGTCATTCATATTTAAGACTGGTATCATAAACATCAATCGTTGATGTTGAAGAAAAGAGGAAAAGCAGTTTGTTGAGTGAAGGAAAACATTGCAAACGTCACATTCTTCAACTATAACCGGAATATTATCCTTCCTGCATAAAGAAGAATTATGAAGTAAGAGTCACGTCGCAAAGACATAACTAAATATCACTTACCGTTATCAACAGTATTACATTTATTGTACATTTTTAATTCTTCGAACTTTTTGTAACAAATAAATTCAAAGACTTCGGTGCACTGCCATTCCTCCAAGGTACCGTTCATGTTTAAGACGACGCAGTTCGCCGTGTACACTTGGACTGGCTGTCCCGGCGCCCAACTAACTGGTAAGGCCGAGACAGGTACACCTGTGAAGAATTTTAAAATAACGTTTCATTGGCGTTATACTTGGCTTTATAAATCTCGTAAAATCAGTGTTAAAATTGTTAGTTCGCATAAGTTTCAACTCTGGAAGCACAATTGCTTCACTTATTTATACCCTATGGCAATAGTGTATGCGCTGCTGCGTGATGCAGAGTGAAAAACAAGCAAATAACTTATTATTACTACCTTCCAAGGTAGTGTAAGATCCATCGGAGAATGTTGAGTGTATCCCGGAGAAGACGCCAATATCGGGCTCGGCGTTCTCTGCGGTCATCACGGATACCATGAGGTTTCGCATGTTAGAATCACTGGGCGATGCTAACGACGCACCTGATGAAAATAATATTATTATAAATCATTAGCTTCAATTTAGGCTTTGAGAAAGCATTTGTGATCATCTAAACAACTACCACTGGTTCAGAGAACATTCCTGTCATCAAGAAGAGCCAGGAAGAAACTCGATTAATTTTATCAATTTTGTTGGTTTTTTTTTTATTTTAGAAGTATAATAACTAGGGTCTAAATATTTATGTTAGAAACTTCGCCTTGTCGCTGGTGGTTAAACATGAGAATTGTGTCCACCTTGATTGCGATCACCAGTCGTAGTAACGCGCTAAGATGTATCGGTTTCCCAGATCAGAAGATGTATATTCAGTAATCGTACAAAATGGTTCGGATCTTTATCTAACTAAGTCTGGAACTCCATGCACATGGTGATAAGCATATCACAGTGAGTATCTCTTGGTTCCTTGTGTTTAGAGATCTGCCAGTGCCGTCACATTGTCGTCCGAAATTTTTTATTTACTGTAAAATCTGTTTTTTTTTTTCATTTGTATTTATCACTTATGTCTCTTCTTGCCGACTTCATAGAGCTACTCTTACCAAAACATACGAATAAAAACTGGACAGTTTCAGTAATACAACTATATTTTCTTTTGTGTCTATCATATTAAAACTCTCATTTATATTTATCTATATTATCTAATTTGATTCAAATGGATTCTTCACTGAATTGGAAATCACAGATTTAGGTTTTCTCAAATCATTGTTGAAATTTTAAAATGTAGGATATGAATATAAAATGTAAAGTTCTTAGATACAACGGTCTTTTATTTATTGCCCGCACAGGGATTATTTATTGGCCCACGTATAATAATAAAAACTCAAATAAAAATGTACTGTATAGTTCCGAGTATTGCCAACTTAATGTTTGGAACGAAAACGTCATAATATATACTCTGCACTATATTTATATTAAATAGTATTCTAGGTAAATCAAAGAATTTTCTAAAATCGAATCAGTATTTACACAGATTACCTCTTTTAAATTTATTTACAAATGTTACGTCTATTTAGTAATGGTATAAACAAAAACATAATACCTTACACACTACTACAACAAAACAATATTGTAGTTACCTTCAGCACGACAGCGCAGTCTTGCATCGTGCCAGTTGGCAGGAACCTTGTGCAGCTTGACCCAACCATTGACTTCCTCGTGGTATTGGTAATCTTCTCTAAATATGGGTTCATGGAATGCTATAGAAAAACGAAATTTTTGTAATGAATTCCGAATGCTGTCGAATTCTCTAAATATGGGTTCATGGAATGCTATAGAAAAACGAAATTTTTGTAATGAATTCAGAATGCTGTCGAATATGTTAACAGGATAAGTCGAGCGATCAGAGCTCTGAGCTCGATCTCTGGCTAAAGCTAATATTCTAGCAACAGCTTAATGATGAACATCATAATAGGTAGCTTTTGATATATAAATAAGAATTGTAAATTACTTATTAGCGAGAATGTATGCGAAACATATAACATTTAGCATAACATGGCGATGTCAGTTGGCGCTTATTATAGAAACTAAAAGTAAATATTAGAATATTAATAGAAAATATATTGAAAACAAACAAATTCAAATAACAGACAAATAACACGAAAACTTTCATTTAAATGTTATCATCGTGGCTAAATTAAAATTATTATTATCAACAAAAACAAGTTAAGCGAGCGTGTTTTATAGCAATTAATATTTTAAAATCACGAGACTAACAGACTTTTAATTATGTGGTTAATATTTAAAAACTCTTTTCAAGAACACACTCCCACTGTCTTGGCACTCAGTGTTTCAGTGCGTGACGTTGCTGTGATAACTCCTGGTCAGCATATTGGCGATGGTTTAAGATGGAAGCTCTCTGTACCTACTATGCACATCTTCACTTAATAAATTTGTTTTTGTTCAAAACGAAGTGATTTTTTTTTAACATCACTTAGTCAGGTGGCCCTAGATGGTGACACACCTATATCTGTGCTTGGCGACAGATTTTCAACTCGGGCTCAGCCAGGTGGGCATTAGGAAATATCCTACTACTATGCAAAAATCATATAAAATTCCTATACAATGTAGCATTCATCACGGCACGAAAAAAGAAATGCTCGCAAATCGCCGTGTCGTGTAGATATTGAATAGTTTCTCAGCCAACGTGTTCTCTGCTTCCTATGACACTGGGTTCCTCAAACGAAGCGTGAAGAGGCATTTCACCAGGCCGGCAATTTATTTTACCGACGGTCGCCATTATTTGTGCACTGTACCGTACTTAGCCTCGTGTGCTGTAGAGTCATTTACCGAGCCAGTATTAAAAAAAAGGATATAACTGAAACATACCTGATGCACAGCTCACGAACAAACTTATTAAAAATATTTTATGCATTTTGCAGTCCAACTCCCACTGGACACACGTGTCTGTGTACAACTATACCTTTCATTTTGTTATCTACATATTTATAAGTTAACTAGAGACAATAAAACCACTAATTATCTTGAATAAATAAGCTCGTTTGTATGATAAATTTGTAATTAGTACATTTTAACTAACGTCTTGCCTATTACAATTGATTGTAAACATCAAATAAGATACAGAAATAAAAAAAACGACCAAGTGGTATCGGGCCACATACAGTGTAGTGTTCCAAAGTTGCCCGTAAAATATTCAGACTTAGAAGAGAGCTTTGAGTAATTTTCAACAGAATTTGTATGAAATATTCTTTTTTATTTACTTCCGCAAGTACATTTTATAAGTTGGTTTTGTAAAGCCTAATGATATTAAGTCTAATATTACTCCCGTGATTTATTCATAAATCGAAAAACAACCATTTAGCTGGCAAGGAGTAACACTTGACTCTAAAAACGATTACTACTTTAAATCTTAATTTCTGGATCCCTCAATCGACAAATCGTTTTCACACATTCGCAGTATTTTTGGAAAACTTATCCTACGACACCACGTACCATGGGATAGGTGAGAAAAAACATTCATTCCCACTTTACATGTAGGAGAGGTAACAAAAAAAATTTTTACATATATATTACACCCATACCAGATTACAGCTTTCTAGTACTTGCAATATTTATAGAGCATATATAGATCTTACCGCGGACGGACATGACGATACTAACTTTAAGAGTATCTTGTTGATTTCGAAAGCCTAAAAATGTGTGTTACGTCGCAGAAGCTTTACTTCGTAAGCGTGTATACCCTGATATATATGATGTATTTTTCTTTGTTTTAGTATGAATTAACAGACTTGCATATAATCCATCTGATATTAAGCATTGACCGCAGGGGCCCTGAAGCCGCTGCGGCTTTTACAGCTTCACCGAACTTGGGGGCGAGCGCAGGGGGCATACAGCCACGAAAGTTTTGGACGATTCGCACGAGGGTGCCAGAGTGCCCGAACCTCGGCTCGGGCGGTCGTCGCGAATGCGAATAGGTCACGATCAGGCTAATTCCCTACTCCTACAAATTCGAGCTAACTAATATATACTCATATGCATGTTTCCCTCCTCCTAGATTCCTTCGATTAAGAATCACCCAGGGAAAGATATATTAGAACAGTATTATTTGTCGAAGAAGTCTTCTTCACCAAAAACGGTGAACTATCCTGTGTTCATACGTGTGTAATGTTTGTATGTGGGTAGCTAAGTGTTGCACGTATAGTGTCACTTGTATCGCGCGGGTCGCTTACCGACCAAATACTACAATATATGTATATACTGGAAATTACCGACCGTAGGCGATTGCGGACGTGTCCGTTTACGCATAAATTACTATCTCAGTGTCTAAAAGTGATTGTTTTATTGGCTCCCAAAACAGTACAACTCCCTTGTTTCTTGTCATTATTTATAATCCATTTCTCTTGTGCACAATAACCCACATCTCGTAAAATGTCGACATAATGATTTAATAGGAATAAATAACAAAAGAAGAATTACAAGACAATTTTTAACAAAAAAGGAAGCCGATCCAATCATTTTGTGGAGCTCCCTTATGTATCTTCGAAATCCAAGGCCCAATAACAATTAAATTTATTTTGATTATGAACCGATTTGGATAATTCTTTCTTCCTTGAAATTCTGGTACCTCAAGGGTGGTTCCATTATAATTTAATTGGGTTTGGACCTTCGACTTCGGAAATTGTACATCGGAACTCCTCAAAACCATTGTTGGTTTTCTAATTTATTATGGTTTTTTTTTTTCTGTATTAACCATATCATGATAATATATATATTTTGTACTAGCTAACCCGCGCAACTTTGTCTGCGTCATATATGAGAGTGAAAGAGAGAGAGAGAATTAGGGAGAGTGGGTCGTAGTCACCTATAAAACAATTCTAAACGAGCTGCAACTTTCATTATTTTGCTGGGGAGTTATTTAAAACAGTGATATCTTCCAAGATTTTCGTTGAAATCAATTGATGGAAAGGGCAATTTTGTTCAAAATTAATTACTTGCTATGAATAATGTAATTATTTCGATAAGGATTAATAGCATATTTATAAAAACACCATACAATAAAAACAAACCATAAAAAAGATTATATTGAGTCAATCTTAAAAGATATCGTAGACGTTCCTTAGAACCTTTTATAAAAAACATTTCGTCACACATGATTTTTGCGTAACTTTAACCATTTATATCTAATAGCGCACGCAATAGATTTTTTCCCGTTTTTGCAACAATTTTTATTGATGCTCCGCCCCTATTTGTCGTAGCATAGTGGTATATAGCATGTGGCCTTTCTAGATAAATGGGCTATCCAACACTGAAATAATTGTTTCACTTGAATTAGCAGTTCCTGAGATTAGCGCGTTCAACCAAACAAACAGCTCTCTCAGCAAACACTTCAGCTTTATAATATTAGTATAAATAGTTGCACTCGGTAATTGTGATTTAATGATTTTAAAACAAACATAGTTAGTAAATTGACCTTACTGAATCAATAAACAAACGGAATCATTGATTTGTTTTCCTGATTCAGTATCAATAATAGTAATGATACTAAATAAGATTGATATAAGGATTCATAAACCTTATTTAAATATTTACGGTAACAATTACTGACAGATTATGTTTATCTAGCTATGCCCCCCGGTTTCACCCGCGTTAGAGTGGTTGAGTTTTTATAAATTTGTTCTTAGCGGATGCCTACTTCATAATAACTATCCGTGTGCCAAATTTCAAGACAGAAATATATATTTAGACAATGCACCCGTATAGGATATTTTTTATATTTTGTGTAAAACTATCGACATTTTAATGAGGAATAAATTAATTATAATATAGTCTTTATTACTCGCTGATACTGTCGCTTTATATTGGTGAAAGAATTTTTAAAATCGGTCCAGTAATTTTTAAGTTTATCCATTACAAACAAAAAATCAAATCTTGCCCCATTATTTCTTATAGATTCTTATCTATGTATCTTTGTATGTATATTCAAAGTTATATAATATTTTATGTATTTTATTAGTTTATCATATTTTAAATAAATAATGATCTATCGAAAACTCGGTTTCGGTTTCGGCTATTTTTGACCAAAAAATCTAGTTTCGGCCAGTCTTGTAAGTCTATAAAATGTTTATTACAATTGTTTATGTTAAATTGTTAATGTTACATGAATAAACAATTATTTTTGTTAGTTACTTCAATTATACTTATTACTAGCTGTACTAGTGGCTGCGTTCGCGTGCACTACAGAATGTGATCGATCGGGTCACGTGCGAATCATGGTACCCCCGCTCCCACTTATCATAAAAACACAAATGCTTATTGTGGATGATCCTTAGAACATAGTCACATTCACTCGCTAATTTTTTTGTAGGTATTTTCGAGATGTATAGTTATGTATTACATTAATTTGATATATCTCTAATGGTATACTCAGCATAAGTCATTTAAGCGCCCCAAAATCTTCATTTTACTGAATTGGTTTTTTATATGTGTGGGACCCTAATTATTTTTAAAAAAAAATTCTCCTTATAACATCAGCTATCTGCCAGTCAACGTCCCGTCAAAATCAGTCCAACCGTTTCGGAGATTTGCCGGAACAAACAGACAGACAGACAAAAATAAAAAATATTACATATTATTACAATTTGTTTTTAAGTTTCTTATCAAAAACATTAACTAATGACCTACTCTTAACAAAACAAAAATATTAATAATATTATAATAAAAATTAAATAAAAATTTATAAAACAATAGATTTTAGTTTTACATAGTTTACGGGCTTGTGTAGACGGCACCGCGGACGTGCCGCAACCGCGCAGTCGATACGCCTTCGTCACGCTATGGTGTGTACACGCACCAACACAGCGCCGCGCGCCGCCCCGCATGCTTGCTATATCACTGTACCTTTTTATGTAATACATTGCTAGCCACGAACATCATGCGTGTAGGCATAATGAATATTATTAATTTAACTAAAAAGGAGGTAGTGTTTGCATACTATATGTAAAGAAATGGTAAAATAAAAGTAATGAGTCAAATAGATGCATATGGGTTTATGCTATTTTGATGCAAAGGGAACAACATGGTGGATTCCATACACTTTATAAAGATCTACGAAAAGATTACTTTAAGTTTAGTCATTGTCTTCGGATGAATATAAAAACATTCACAAATTATTATTTATAGGTAAGCCCGATACATCGTCGGCCTCATCTTTACTTACCATCAGGTAAGATCGAAGCCAAGCGCATACCTGTATTGCATAAAACAAAAAAAAGATATATCTATTATATGTTAATTATTCCTACACGTATAATTTTCGTGACTAGCACTGTATTACATAAAAAGATACAGTGATATAGCAATCATGCGGTGGCGGCGCGGCTACGGTGCGGCTACGGTGCGGCTGCGTAGCGGCTGCGTAGCGGAGGCGGCGCACCGTCTACACAAGCCCTAAAAATAATTCAAAGTATTCCTTATTTAGTATTACTTTACTCAGTTCAATAACCGCATAGTAAAATAAAAATTGTTGCTACTTATGTACATAAATTTCTTTGACGTGATCACAATTATTTTTAATTCCCACGAAATTTATTTTTTGAAATAAAATTATAAATGCTATACTTATTTGAAACGTTTTCTTTTTAATAGATGACAATGACACCTGACACATCATCACAAAAAATCTTAGTGTTACCTACTATCTTTACTACTGAAACAAGAGGTTTAGCAATTAATGACTGTCACCGTCTCGACTGTAGTTTTTATCAGACAGGCCATAGTCAGCAGTGGACTAATTTCACTATACATAGTCTGATTTATAATTTGCTGGACTAAAGTGACTGTTGCGATTGACCTGTTTTATTTTTTACTCCTGTTACTGTTTTTGTACGCCTAGCACGGAGTAAGATTTTATAATATAGCTATTTCTAAACGATTCATTGAACTCTTTTGACATGGGATCCTAGATTTCATTTCACTCGTTGGTTTAAATAAATGTTTAATAAATAATATCTGAGCAACCGAGCTGTGCTTGGTGACTTATAAACAAAAAAATAAAATCACCTATTTAGGTAAACTTGGAATGTAACATATAATCTAAATGTAAAGTTTCATCGAAATCGGGGCCGTTTCCGAGAAACCAATTACATATATATATACAACAATTTACTCCTCAACTCACCCCAAACCTCAAAACCATCTAATTCTGCTTTCGTCAGTAGTAATAAACGTAATTTTAGTTGATCTATCTACTGTAAAAACGCTAGATATAAACTTAGTTACCACACGATCAAAACTTTTAAGATTTATGAGAGTTATTGTGGTAATTAAACTTATGGCGTTTTAACAGATCAATTTTTAAGCTGAATTAGACTATTGTGAGGATTATTACAGTTTTTCAGCGGATGTGTGAAATATTGATATCCCCTCTAAAATCACGCCTACAATATAAAATCATCACTCTCTTCAAATTTCACATTACTATCCTGGATGATAACGAGTCAATCAGATTAAAGCCTTTTATTGTACTCTACATACATAATAAATTAAGGTAACCAAAACAAAAACCATTTTGATACTTCTCACAGGAAGTATGTAAAATTAACACGTTTTAAGAACTGTTACCAAAACTCAACGCGATAAAAATAATTCAAATATAACGGTCGCACAACATTAAACTTTCTTTTACAAAAAAAAAAATTCTCGTCATTTAATTATGACCTACGGTTGGCATTATAAGTATAATTATAATTTGATATTTCATTGTATAGGAGATGTTTTCCTTTATTAAAACCCATTACCCTACTTTATATGCTTACGAGTTACTTGTAAATTTAGTGGTAACGTCAAAAGGACCGCAGTTCTGAGGTCAGTTGTAATAAGTCAATGTTTATGACTAGTGAGTTGGAACGGTTCGTGTCACGTGTGCTACTCTCAGCCACCGGACCAGAATACAGAAGTGCGAGCACGGCTGTTCTGTGTCAGGAATAGGCGTGCCGGTCTGTTTTATATTAGAAATGTTCTTCCAGTCAGAATTACTTACGATGGATTTCGGGAAAATCCAGAAATTATTAACAAAATAATAATATATCATAATTAGCAGCAACAAGGAAAATAAAATACTATCAAATATTAAAGTTCGCTCGATTAATTTGTTTTCGCAAATGTGTATTAGGTATATTGCTTTAATTGAATTGATAAAAAAGAGTGATATTTATACCTTATTTATACTTAATTACTGTAATAATGTATAGGTACATTTTATTTTGATAATAAAATTTAATAAGCCTGTAACTAAACTACTATAACATAATTATGCCCGTTATTAAGTGTTGATAAGGTGCACACATTCTTATAATGCGAAAGTAAGCGTTTAAAGGAAAAGCTATTGATATTATTAAGAATTTAATAAATATGTGTAGTTAGTACACATATGAACGCAAACACACACACACACACTCAAACCAGAAGCAGTAAATCTTTTTTACAACGTAAATATTATTAATTAATAATTTCTTTAAGGTATACGATTGTTATTTGTTTTTTGTAACACGATTGAAATCATTTTGGCTAAACCAATATGTCAACTTAATTATGTATGTATGTCAGAATTTAAGAGCTGCAGATTTCCTGGAATAAATAAACAAGTTCATCAACTAACTACGCTTTGAAAGATATAAAAGGTTCGCGCGTCAACTTGCATCCCCCCAAGTTCGGTGAAGCTGTAAAATCCATCAGCGGGTCTGTTTTAACTAGGGGCCCCTAAGGCTAATAGTAAAGTTAGTCAGAAAAAAAACTTCCTTTCCATTACTATCCCTCCCATGACAACAGTTGGGAGTCCTTTACAATGGCAACTAAAACTATTGTCACACGGACTGCTGTTCTGGATTCGATCATTCTACATAAAATTCTCCTAAGTAATGTCATTCATTAGCTTACAATTGCTTAAGAAGAAACCTTAAAGGTGCCTCACAGATTTCCTAGATAACACGAAATTTTGCTACATCTATCTTTTGCAAGCCTCCACCTCGCTCCACCACAGGCAGTGTAAAAAAATAATACTTTATAGAACTTAGGCCTTAAGAAGATATTTATGAATGTTAAAACTTAACTTTAAACATCGCAGTCACCGAGAAAGTCGATAGTTCACATTGAATAATCATATTAACTAAAAGGATGTAACGATAGGGAATCGTTTCCAGACATCACCATCATTCACGTAATGATCCACCCTATAATTTGACATACTTTTGCGATTAAAACCTAGTTGAAATGGTCCTTGAACTCAATCTACGGCAAATTGTTATTTCATATTCCTATATAATTTAAGAACTGTGGAACGGTGGAGCAATAGCCACTGTTCCCAATCCAAATTTTTTTAAAATAAATAGTCGTGCCGGATCAACTGTGTCTTCATATTAGACTGTGTTTATTAGTTATTATGGAATTACCATACCTAATTAATATAACGATAATGCTACCTTCAGTTAAAAACAATGTTATCCTGAAACCGCAAAACTTAATTAACTTGTAATTTTGAATAAACAAGGTTATTGGTATTACTAATGAGGGCAAAAAGAAGACAAACAACCCCAGTGCAACAAAAACACCGTAATTTCTTTTTCTATTCTAGTTTTTTTATTTGATTGCCAGATATCGTACATAAATATTATTATAACTATGTTACTTCCACAGTTAAGACGAATCAAACGACACCTCGTATCCTAAAATCCATCAAGCCGTTTATATGCGATTGAAAAACATAGCCCTTCTTTTTCTTAGTCAGGTAAAAAAGGAATACACCGGGTGATCCCGAAACATGACAAACCAAAAGAAAGTCACTGTGAAGATGATTATTTTATTACTATGGGTATAGTAGTCGCGGTCCCTACTAACCGCATTTAATCTATGCATGTTTTAACGTGGAATTTTGGACATGAGCATGGAACAAAAATAATGCTACTTCATGTAGCGAAATATTTTAAAAAAGAAAGATGGAATTAGTGCCTGAAAAGGTTAATATTTTATCGTGTATTGGATGGTAACGTTCTATTTAAGGGTAAATAGGTTTAAATTATACTGTTATTTATGATGTTGTAGATGAAGATTTTAATGTAAATAAGGTTACTGCAGAGGCTACTAGCGTGTCATTAAGTATTATCAGAAAGTTATTATCTCAAAGACGCTCAGATGATATGAAAGATGTCATAAAATTGACATTGAAAAAGAGAAAACACAAAATCAAGATTGATGTCGACAATTTTACAGATGGCGAGTTGATAAATTATTTATTAACAATTAATATTATCATTGTATATCTGCAATACTCTGCAAACATATTACCTTTTGGGTTCCGTATATTGAAAAATAAATGGAGTCCACATACGATGACTTTATGTTGAAATTAATATTAAACACTAAGGGTTAAAACTGCTGCTGTACAATCATATTCTGTTGCAAAAAAATCAAATTTCCTTTAAATTAAAACACCGTAAGCATTTTAGAAACAAATGCATTTTATAATATACAGGCTTACTACGTGTCGATGGTAAAAGACCCGACGGCATGACTTTCGTTCCTTGAAGGATGAGCAGAGCACTCGTTTGAGATGCAGCATGTGTACTATTACTGTGAAGGCTGGCAACGTAGCTGCTTCGGTGGAAGACTCCAAGCGGCTCAATTACTTAAATTTACATCATTTATATGACATGTGTTTGAGCCTTTTTGGGTTAAAGCAATATGTTAATCGGGGCTGAGTGCACACGCCATGTTCAAATAAATCGCAGGGCGTTTGATTGAGTCCACGCGAGACCAAAAGGCGTGTTTTTACCTTGCTCAAAAAATCAGCATAGACATTCAAAGCAGATATGGTGCTAGTAGCTTGCCCCGAATTAGATTTTAATAGTTACAATACAATACGATACAATATCTTTATTTGTCTTGTCAATAATGGTCTTACATTAATAAAAATAGTTACAACATATTCTGCCATTTGTGGCGTGTAAATTAATAAACAATTAATTTAAAATTAAAATACAAAATTTAAAAAAATTATAACTTATTATAAATAATACCTATAAAAATAATAAAATGTCCAAATTGTTAATTATTATTGAAACACAATTATCCTACAATTATTAGAATAAGAAATGCTATATTATTATGGATTATGTAAAATTATCATTTAGAAAGTCATTAATATTGTAATAGCACATAAAATTGAGTAAATCCTTTAAATGCTTTTTAAATAAGTTGAAATTTATTTATTTTAAAATGTTAAAATTATATTCTCAATAGAAATAAATTGGTTTGATTTTTTTATTTTGTTCTAAAATTCTACTATAGGTGTCGTTGTTTGGATTTAGATTTTTACGCTATTAAGATTTTTATTAAATTATACAAACATTAGATATCCTATAATTCACTTCTATTCACTGTATATTAAGGGTCGATAAATTTAAAATTATTACTTAAACTTAGCTTTTCATAACGCACTGCAAAACTTATAATATTTCTATTGAACTACTCAGTAAGTACAGAGAAGACTTACGTTTTCTTGATAATAACGACTAATAAATATAATTATTTTATTTGGGTATTCTCAAAGGGCTTTGATCTATTGCGTAATGAAGTGAATTTAAATTGAATTATGCGATTCAACTACTTAATTATTTTTTGATTCAACCTACGAACTTATTGTATTATAATTTGCATTTGAGTAAAATGCCTGGTAGCCAGTGAACGGAATTTTCCTCAGTATTCCATGGCTGCATGATAGCCGTGAGTACATACACAAAGCACCTGCACTGTATATCTGATTTTCTTGTCGCTGTTTTTCATAAACGAATTTCCTCCACATGTAGTTATAAATATATGGATAACCGAATAAATTAAGAATCATCATAACAAAATAAAAAACCCGCAATATAATCCAATATTGTTTAATTAAGTGCGAATCGTGTTTCCTTTTATACTTAAACTAGCTTTGCCCCGCGCTTTCACCCGCGTATACATTTAAAAAAATCAATGACTGATAACTCATAATACTTCACGATATTTTTTATAGTAATAACATTTTCTAGTTGTATTATAATTTTTTTTTCATTGCACTCTATTCCACCGAGTCGAATATTAAATTATTTTAATTCTCCATTATTACCTAAACTATGCGTCCAAATAATACGCTATATAGTTTAACTTCATGAAATTTTCTTAATTATAAAGGAACTTTCGTTCGTAAGGATTAATATGATACGCCTAATAATAATAATGCTCATAAATCCCTTTTTAATTTACAATAAATTATAGTATCGCGGTCCTTCACTATTTTATAAAGAAGTTCAGGAGCGCATTTATCTTGCAACTTACTTAACAAAAATCAATATTTAGCTAGCTAAATTAAAACACGAAAATATTATTTTGAATCCTACTGCTAGTTTCAGAGATTTGAGTGTTAAAACAAACAAACAAAAAAAAATTCTTCCACTTTATTATATAATTATATAGTATATATTTATTTTTATTATATTGTCGCAGGCAAGTCTAGATAATGTATAAATGGATTTTATTATAAATACGTACTTAATTTAATTGAAAACTTAATTAGCGGTAGGCACGCGAGCCCGGTGGATGTGAAACTACAAAATGTATAAGACATTTTTTATTTGTTTTCTCGTAAGCTGTGCATCAGGTATGTTTTATTTTGAATAAAATTAATATATTCATAATATAATAAGTTATTCATTGAATGGATAATGGATAATCGAAGATGTCGGGTGGGTTTTAATAGCTACAGCTAAGCATCTCCATGGAAAACAAGAACCTAGGTCTGTATGAGAAGACTTTTGGGGGTTTTTAAAGCCAAATACCGTGAGAAATATACTGAATTAGCTGACCCACGCAACTTCGTCTGCGAGGGTCGTAGGTACCTATTATACAATTCTAAAAGATTTGAATCTTTCTTTGTTTTATCTACGAACCATTTGAGCACGGTTCGCCCTCCCCTCTCAAATCATTCCTCATAATAAAAACGCGCATACTGTACTTGATTATTTGTCAAGTCCGGTGAAGCTGTAGAAGCCGTCACTGGCTCCAGGGCCCCTAAGCCTAACAGTAAAGTCAGTCAGAATAATAAAACTTGATTATTATTTTGCTGTGGCTTGTGTGCTATTAAGACAATGTTATTAAGTACAATTTATTAAAATAGCAAAATGAAATTTTAAAAAGTGGTACATTATAATTAAATCGTTAAATTTGCAATTGTTACAAACTACGAAAGTTAAACACACCGAAATCAATGAGACACTTGAGCTTGAATTTGGAAAACTAATCCATCGATATTTGCATTAATTCCACTGATACAAGGACGTAAAGAATTTTTCAAATTATCCTCAGTCCGTCTTGTACGATGTCTTCTAGGTATTTTTTTGTAGAAATCGCACAACTCTACGTTGTCAAATTTGGATTTTAGGAGTGAGTTTTCTTGAATCTCAATCAACTCCATTTGTAAGTGTATTGGAGCATTTTGTACATTACATTTTGTAGGAGTAGCAAATAAACTGAAACAATCTTCCATATATTTGAAGCCGCTAAATCTGTTCGAAAATTGTCCCGACAGTAACTTGAGTTCTTCAGCATATTGAGCATAAGCAATATTTTCATACGCAGAGAGCCTGTTGAAATGGCAACTGTTACCAGACAGCATCTGTGACTCCCACAAGCGTAGTTTGATCTGAAACGCTTTCAAATGGCTGTACAAATCGTTTACTAACTGCCTTGTTTTTGAAGGTTCAAATTTAAATCATTCAAATAGCTTGTAAGATCGACCAAAAATGGTAAATTTTTGTTTTCAGTAACATCCAGTATCATCACATTTAGGAATGATTACAAGCTCTATGAGGAAGTCAGTGGCTGGGTCAAGCTGCACACAGTTCCTGCCACCTGGCAAGATGCAAGTCTGCGCTGTCTTGATGAAGGTAATAATATATTTTGTTGTAGTAATATCTAATATGTATCGATTAGTTTAAGTACACTTTTTCAAAAAGAATATTAAAACCTACTTATCAAAATCTATTTACCCATTACTAGGTGTATGTATTTACATATTGTTGTGTTTATATAATGTAAATCAAACTACACCGTGCGATCTCTTAGATACAACTGATTTATTTTCAAGTACTTACATCATAACAAGTAATCACAGACTATATCATATACAACATGTCCCTTCTCTATGAATAAAGGTTGACAACAGTGATAACTTTTTACATAACCGGCTAGAACAGAACAGTAACATGAGAATATAAATTTTATAGAAGTGATGTATTTTATAGATTTTTTTGGACATGTGTCTACTTAAACAATATCGCTGTGATGAATAACTTACTATATAAGAGCAATTACAAGAAACAAAAATAAAAAGAATAAATATCTATAACTTATTATTATTATACATGTATTTGTTTTATTTTTTAACATTTGTATCGGTCGGGCGGACGAACCTGGCTACCGGAGCGTGTTCTGTAATAAACTTGAGATGGTATTGACTCAGGCACGATATTGACGGGCGGCAGAGTTGTCTGAGTGTTATCCTGACCGACGATATTAGGTGTTATGGCGGCAGTATTCTGTTTATAATAATCGTTATCTTGATTTTCGGTTCGGATTTGCTGTCTGTTGCGTCGATAACTCGAGCCAATATGACCGTGGTTGTGATGCAGCGTTTTCCACTCGCGCTGGAATCCATCTTCCCATGTTTCCTGGCTGCTCACGAATCCTGACTTGTTCGTCGCGCTGTAGAGGCGGTAATTCCTCAGTATGCCGATCGTAATACTGCTTGAACTTATTAATTTTCTTTTTTCTTTTATGATTAATATTTCGTATCAAAGGGTTTTTAGGCTTAAGTAATTTATTATACACTGGTAATCGTGTATTCAGCCTTCTTCCCATTAACAACTGAGCCGGAGAATGTTCTTCACCAGAAATTGGTGTGTTTCGGAAGTTTAAGAGCGCTAAATATGGATCTGTTTTATCAATTTTAGCTTTTTCTAGTAGCCTTTTCACTGTTTGAATATTTCGTTCTGCGAGACCATTAGAACGGGCATAATAGGGAGAACTCGTAGTATGTTTGAATTCCCAGTGCTTTGTGAACTGCTTGAATTCTTCTGACATGAACTGTAAGCCGTTATCGGTCACTAATTTATTCGGAATGCCATAACGTGCAAATGTAGCTTTGAGTTTATCAATACCCGTGTTACTTCTTATATCCCACAACGTGTACAATTCCACATATTTTGAATAATAATCAACCACTAGTAAGTAGTATTTAGATTTTATTTGAAATATATCTGCCGCGATGTTTTCCCAAGGTCTCCCTGGAAGCTCGTGCGGGACAAGCGGTTCCCGTGGCTGTGCCAGCTGGCGCTCCGAACAAATCTCGCACGCCCTTACTACTCGTTCAATCTGTGATGACATGCCTGGCCACCACATCACATCTCTCGCTCTACGTTTACACTTTTCTATTCCTAAATGCCCTTCATGTACTCTATGTAACATCTCTTGCCAAAGATTTTCCGGTATGACCACTCGATCACTTCGGAAAATAATTCCATTTATAATATGTAATTCTTCTTTTAGTGCCCAAAATGGTTTTGTTTCGCTTTTAAGAATATTCTTTGTATGTGGCCAGCCTTCTTGACAATACTTCATGACCCCACTCAGCGCTTTATCCAAACCTGTTTGTTCCCTGATTAATTTTAGTTTATCTTCTTCAAAACTTACGTTGTCGTATAAAGCATTTACGTGAATTTCAACTTTGCTCTGGGTAACGTCATTACAGCTATCCCTGGCAAGAGAGCGTGGTACATGAACCTTCCGGGAATATATGTAATATTTAAATTATATTTTTGTAGTCTTAATAACATTCTCTGTAACCTAGCAGGAGTTTCATTTAAGGCCTTTTTAAAGATAGTTTCACGTGGTTTGTGATCACTTTCTACAGTGATACACTCATGCCCATAGATATATTGATGAAATTTTATGCAGCCGAACACAATGGCTAACATCTCCTTTTCAATTTGAGCCCAGTTTTTCAATTTCAATGTTTTGTGTCAAGAATTTCGTTAACACGAATTATTAAATGAAGCGCAGTACACGCATCTCGCGATAACAAATTATTACAATTTAAATCTAAAACGTATATTTTACTCATAAATACTTTATCTTTATGGCGAAGTTTTCCCCTAAAATGTCCTAACACTGGTAATATATTTTTACTAACCTCGCGTAGTATACTTCCCGAGCGGTGCAACATACTTAAATCAAGGCCAGCCTCCTGGAAACTGCTTTTAGACATTACACACGCGTCGGCACCACTATCTAACTTGAATCTCACTTCTACACCATTTATTTTTATTTTTTCAAACCATCCTTTTGATACAGAATTTATTTCGATAAAATTTACAATTTCCCCGTTATCACTGCCCGATGAAAGTTCAATTTCAACAACAGTCTTACAGCACTTTGCAAAATGGCCTATTTTATTGCATCTATAACACTTTACATTATACGCCGGACATTTATTACGATCATGATTAAAATTACAATAACTGCACATTCGCGAGTCTTCATAATATGTGCCGCGTGGCCCTCTCGAGACGTTGCCGCTCCATCGCCCTCGCTGCGCCCGCTCGCGCCGCCGTGGATCCGTAAGCAGCACCTGACTCGTCATGCCCGCGCTTACACGTTCAATCTCGGCAGGCACTACTAAATTGTTTGTAGCCGTGAATATGCTACTTCCTGATGCCGTCGGTTGCACTGTGCTCGCCTGTTGGCCTGCTATCTCTGCCGCTCGACACCACGAAGCAGCTTCTTCCAGCTTTAAACCACTTTTTCTTAGCATACTTTCCCTCAACTGCCCGTCCTTGATTACCCTTATTAATTGAGTTAATATCAAACTTTCGCGAAGTTTTTCAAATTCACATGTTTTACTTCGAATTTTCAGTAATGCTAAAAATTTCTCAAAGTTTTCGGTATTTTGTACTGTTTCAAAGAATATATGTCTCTCAAAATTAATGTTCTTTTGGGGATCGCACCTTTTTGAGAATTTATCGCATAACGATGTATAAATGATTTCTTCTTCCTGTGTTAGGTCCAATTCTTCATAAATATCTCGTCCAACTTGCCCGATAACGTGCAAAAACAATGCACACTTCTCTTTATCTGAGGTGTTTTCTCTTCCACTCGCAATTAAATACCAATCGAAAGTTTTCTTCCAGTAACGATAATTGTCTGCGAGATTACCATCCCCGCTCAATGGTGGCGGTTGTTGCAGCGCCGAGTACATCGTTGTTTGGCTTGTTGTAGCACTTACGTTTGTTTTATTTGCACTATTCGGCATTATCACGGTATAATATCCCTCCTTCAATGAAAATTACTTTACAAACCCCACACCTGACACCATGTTGTGTTTATATAATGTAAATCAAACTACACCGTGCGATCTCTTATATACAACTGATTTATTTTCAAGTACCTACATCATAACAAGTAATCACAGATTATATCATATACATCACATATTATTACTATAAAGCAACCACATACGACTACTTTGGTATTTATTGCAATATAAACTTTAATAAAAATAACATAGGGAACATAACATCCCATAGAATATAACATCCTATTCAGGAATAATATAGCTTCCTCTTAGTGAAAAAGTAGGATCAGTAATTCCATAGACTACGTCCTATAAAAACGAATACTCTCAAGTTAGACCTCTCTATAATTTTAGTATAGATAGAGAAGTTAATGTTATTTATTAGTATAAGTACTGTAAGCCATACATTGTGTTTCGCATTTCAAATTCGTTTTAATCAAAACTATACTGCAAATGGTTAGGTACTGCAATTGCTTCAGCAGCGTAGTATTACATAAATGCAAATAAATGTTCTGTTCCATTAAATATTTACAAAATAATTCAAACATAAAATGAGTACATATCAATGATTATAATATAATTATCATCAGGCGCTTCGTTAGCGTCAGCATACAACATGCGCAAAATCATCGCGTCCTTGATGGCCGCAGAGGGCGCTGACCACGGTATTGGTATTTACTCCGGTATGTTTTCATCACTATTCACGGGACCTTCCTTGACTATAGCAGGTAATTTTAATATCTTGTTTCAACCTATTTATACTGTGATAAAAATGTAATAAATTACAATGCCAACTAGTGTTTTATTATTTGATTTAACTTTTAAAAAGTAAACAGCTTACAGCAGCTCGAGACAAAAACAAGTGTAGCGGTGGTGCTTCTGTATATCCTACCACGTTTAGCACAGAATTTAAAAAGTTTACTCTTTATGTACATTTTGAATAGTTTGTGAGGTTCAATACCTTTAAAACATGTTAATAAGTACTTTATAGAATTTTCTAACTGATTGTGTTGACTAACGTCAATTCGCATTTACAATGTTATTTGAACATCTATGCAAACATTTCGTAATTCAGAAAACTCATAAGAGGTATATTTTTCTCAGGTGTACCTATTTCAGACTTACCAGCTAATTGGGTGACGGGTCAGCCGGAGCAAGTACACATGTGCACGGGGAACTGCCTCGTCTTTAACATGAACGGTACATTGCACGGCGTGCAGTGCGACGATAAGTTTCAGTATATATGTTACAAGAAGTTCGAACCAGTAACAATAAACAAATGCAATACTGTTGATAACGGTAAGTGATAATTGATTAATGACACTTTGATGCGTAACTTTTACTGCATCTCTGTGCAGGGTGAGGTTTTGCGCTGTTGGTAGAATCTAACGTTCACAATATTTTGAAATTATTTATATTTATAATAAACCACAATATTCCTTCTGGTATTTTCCATCACCGTTAATAATGGATATTAATAAATATATTCGAGTGAGTTAGAAAAGGATCGTTGATACATGCTCAGGGATACTACATTCGCCAATCATATCAAAATTCCACTGGGCTGACCATCATGACTATTTAACTTTTTTTGACTGACCATACTCTTATCCATAGGGGCCCTGAAGCCTCAGATGGCTTTTACAGCTTCGCCGTGACTTAGAGACCATTTTACTATTTTACCTGACTCCGATGTTCTTTTTAAAGCGTATTTTGTAAAATGTTGTTTTCTTCACAGAGTACACGTGGGATGAAAGGACAGGACACTGCTACAAGTTCCATTGGTTGGGCCAAACCTGGGCCAAGGCATATACGATATGCACAGCGGAAGGTGGCTACCTTGCAATAATCAATAGTGATACTGAAGCTGAAGTATTAAAAGAGATGTTTGCGAAATATCCTCCGGAGAGTATATCTTCAAATTTCCCTGGCGTTGTAGCTATGGGATTCCGTGAATGGCCTAAGGAGGGCTTGTGGTACTCAATTCAGGGTATGTTTATATCCTCAAATGCTTAAGTTGCCAGTGCTACAAGTAGCTACATAAGATAATGCTATAAAATGTATACATATGCTGTAGGTTTTACAAGCTTGAATATTTTTTCACTTTTTTTAGTATGGTACAAATCTTGCAACTGAATTTTGCAACAGTGATCCCTAACCGATTGAGTTTGGGGTTTTGGGTGCACGTTCTGGTTTCACGACAAGACATGGCTAGATAAGTGTCATAAAGCTAAATCTAATATGGCGTACTCCCAAAGATGGTGGATATGTTATTTTGTTTACACCAAACAAAGGTATCAAATGAAAGGGTTTGCTGAGAAAATAAAAATATGTTTAAGAATCTTTTTTAAAACAAGATTTTATTCATTACTAGCTGCGAATACCTACTTCGCGGAGTTATTTTTTGGTAGTACATTTATACCCAGTACCCATTAAATTTCCGGATTGTTCAAAACCTAAAAAACGTACTGATAAGACATCAAATATTTGAATGTCATTTTATTTCAATAATTTTCATGTGGTTTAAGAGTTTTAAATATATTTTAAAACCTGTCAGACTGTTATTGACATTTTAAAAATAATTAAGAACGTTCTAGACCGATAATTTTTTTTTTTAACTAATTTCAAACATTGAAACTTATTTTAGAATCATATAGAATTTCTTAATATTTTCAAAATAATTTAGAATAATCTATACAAAATAGTACAATTATTAATTAATTTAAATTAAGTGAGTATAATTTGGAGGCTTTTATTTCATACTTGAAATTTTTTGAACAATCGAGACAATTCTATACGAATTAGAATCATATTTAATTATTTATTTTTATTTATTTTACTTTTATTTATTTACGTATAATTTGGATTCTTTCAGGCGATTCTCAAAATTTTCAGAACAATCTAGAATATTCTACACAAACTAGAATAATTATGAATGATTAAAAAGATTCAATACAATTTAAAATTTTCATAATCTAAATAAATATAGATTATTTATTTACTGGTGTTTTATAAATTATCAACGAATCTATTATACCCTATAATATTCTAGAATATTTGTAATTATATCAGGTTTTTTTAGACATTGTAGATCTTTCAGGAACAATTTAGTAAAGTATTTAGACAAGAATTGAAGACATTTTCTCATAATAAACACCTACCCATCAGTTTTAACCCACTGCAAACAAACCACCATAGTTCACCATGGAAGACCCAAGACTACTACCACGCATAAACACCAATTAGTCTCCAGTGAATAGTTTTGGCTGCAGGGTGAAATATACGCTCAATCACCTCAATTTATATTTAGATATATATTTCAGTAGTACTAAAATGAAAATAATAATTTCATGAAAGGGCTGTGGTGAATGTAATTTATGTAGGTGAATAAGTTATACCTAATATTCTGTTATATTCAATACTTTTAGGATAGTAAAGGGTAGTGTTGAACTGTTGGAGAAATAAATCAAAAATACCGTTGGTGACATCAGATGTACCTACAGAGTAACATTGCAAGTGAATATTAATAATACCTTATATTAATAATAATACTATGATGATTTTTATTAATCGAAAGGATAAAATCCTTAAAATTAAAACACTCTGTAATAATTAATCCATTGGTCATTAGACATTAACAATAATATTCACATGTATATTTATATTAACTCAACGCTTTTACTATTTTATTGTTTGCTTAGCGGTTCGTCCAATTATAGTATAATTTATCAAGATTTTAAATATCAATAAATATATACCGATAACAGTTTACATGATACTATTTTTATAAATGAAAAATAAAAATAGTTTAACAAGAGGTGCACGAAAGGATAGATACCCAAGCCCATGTCACAATAAATTTCACATCGTACCAGCCGTATTCGACGTAGGTACTTTTAAATAGCGTTTATTGAGTTTACAGACTAACTCTTTTATATTCGTACAGGATTCTGGTAGAGCTTTCTATTGTATCATCTCGGAGCCCGGATCATAAAGTATATTTGTGTAGGTATACAAGAAAAACAGACTTCCAAATCAAATGATAAAAATTGTCAGTAACTCAAAGGATGTCCTAGATGTGTTGTTTTTAGATGTATCATAGAGAAGTATTTGTTAAGAGTTACGCAACCCATTTGGATTCTCAAGCTGAAAATAAATTCCTGTGAGATTGCCGTGGTTAAACAAGGGCGATGGACACAAATTTCTTTTTTAAATATTCCTCACTTTTTATCTACAAAAATCTGTGGGTTTTTTCTACATTTCTGTGTATAATAGTTATACTATGTCCAGTTGTACTGCGCACCGACGTTGCCTTTGTTTTAATGATAGTTTTATAATTTCAGGTCAAACTCTCCAAGAGGCCGGATATGCGAAGTGGGGCCCTGGAGAACCAAATAATTCTGGTGGAACCCAGGACTGTGGGGCGATGTATAGATCTGCTTTATTGGATGACATGTGGTGTAGCCAGTATATTGCTTTTATTTGTGAAATAGATCCTTAGGCTTCTCAGTAAGTCTATTAACATCCCGATTTTGCAATATTTTTTTAAATTATATACAATTACAATAAAGTGGTTTCGTGTTTTTTATACATTGGAGAACTACTATCAAAGTAGTATAATAATTGGAATAAAGTGTAATATATATTGAATTTAGTTAAAATTCCAGATTATAATTGTAACTGGTAGTCTATGAGATAGTCTGTGGTAGAGTTTAAGTAAAGTTATGGTTCTGCTAGCATGGGCCTGACTTTGGTTTGGATCATAAAAGCTAGTTTTATATAATAATAAAGTCTTCTTGATTTGTGCTATTATATGTTTATTAATCACATAATACACAAAGTTCTTTAGCGAGACTTGCGGTTGGAGTTGACTTTTAGAAATTGCCACGTAACGAAAAAGCATTATAACAGCCGAAAATATAATTGAAACAAACTATATTCTACCGTCAGATCTCGAACTTTTAGCAGGAACAAGGCTTGACTTCATCAACTTATCTACCGTACGAAGGCTTACTATTTGCTTGCGAACTACTAGCGTGAAATCTAATACGTAGGTTTTTATTTTTTTCTTCTATATTACATAATGTCGGCACAAAAATTACAGTCATTATTGGCTTATAGGACAAATACACTAAACAATACACATAACTTTTAATATTTGAACTTTGCATGTATGTATATATATACATAGGGTTATTGGAAATTCAACGTATTCACGTTAAAACGTGATAAGGGTGGGGTGACTATTTGCGATAATTTAAAACCTATATGCATTATGCAAAAGTGAACCATTTTTGAGTTATTATGTTTTTTAGCTTTTTTTCACAATAAGTCAAAAATGCAACGTCAAAAATATATATTATAAAAAAGTACCAACTTAAATCTTATTTTTTCTTCAGATATATAAAAACGATTAAACAGTGGTTATTTGTCAATATAAAAACAACAATTATCAGTCCAAATTTAAAAATGCAAGATGAAAAAATTATTTCAATATTTTTTTGAGATTTTTTTCCACTGAAATACTTTAATAACAAAAAATATAATTTTTATGAAAGTTGGCTTGCAGATTATTTTAAAAACAACCGTTTTCTTAGCTCTCTAACAATGCATAACCACTAGTAACTTATTTCAAATAAACTAAAAAAAAGTTATCACAAAGGAAGCAGGAGGAAATTCGTATTCGAATTTATGAAACTTAAAATTGCTGTTTGAATATCTTACAAATAGGTTTTATGCGTACCTAAGCCAAAGCACGAAGCAAACTGGCAGTTTAAGAAAAATTAACGACCAAGTACGAGTCGGACTCGCGCACCGAGGGTTCCGTAATTGTACAGCTATATTCACAAAAATAATTAGGTAGATTCGGCGTTCACAGAGTTTTTAGACAGAGTAGGCAGGAAATTTGAAATTCTATTAACTAACAAAAAATACTACATTTTGGTTTATGTTCGTCGTCTTATCGATTAAATAATTTTGTATGTAATTCAATATACCGTAATTACCAACACAAATATCCATAGGACATACATTGACTGATTTTATAGACATATAAATTCTACGACGAATACAGTCGTGAAAATTTTGTACGGTATTTTGATACCGAAGATGCTCGGTTAGGTTAGGTTGGATTTTCGAGGGGCACTATGTCTGGAACCTCCTCGTGGTTTGCCCCGCGCAACGTCAGTCTTTATGACTGGCGGCCAATACCAGACCGACGGCGTTCCTCCTCTGTACCCCTCTGCTCATCAGTGGAGACAGGGGATGGGGCAAGAGTGGACCTGCTTCGGCTCGTCCACTACGGACGGACTCATCTTTGACGGCGGAGGAGGAAGAAAACCTCCTTAAAAAATTGAGAGGATACAACTTCCTTAAAAAATCACGGACGGACTGTGGTGGAGGAAACCACTCTTTAAAAAAGTCACAGTCGGGCGTGGAAGACAAACACCTTAAAAAATTACTGGCCGGAGGGGGAGAAAACCACCAGCATAAAAAATCAAGGACGGGCAGTGGAAGGAAACCACTTAAAAAAATAACCAGAAGGTTGAAGATGAGCACCTCTATAAAAAACCAACGACGGACTTGTGGGGGAGGGGGTGCGTTCATTCACCTCCTTCTCCTGCCGTTTCATGGAGGGCAAAGGAGAAAACCTCGGTAAAAAATGATAGCCGGGCTAGCGGGGTGGAGGTGCGTTCATTCGCCCCCTTACCCCCGCCATATGCCAAACATTATGGCAGAGGCAGAGGAGAAAACCTCTATAAAAAACCCAACGCCGGGTGGGTGGGCGACAGGGGTGGTTCATCCGCCTCCTTCTCCTGCCAGGCCGAACCAAGGTGAGATGGGTCGGGGGGCCTTTCTTCCCATTGCACTGGTTTGGCGGACGGGGAGACAGTTTCGTTCACCGGGCCGTCTCCGTCAGCGGGCGGCCCTTCCGGGCCTTGCCGCCGGGGCGGCGCGGTAGAATGCTACCGCTGGTCCCGTGTCGCCCCATTACGGCGGCGGACGGTGCACCGTGGAGTTTTAGTGAGTAGGAGTCTCACATAACCACTCGTGCCCCCGGGCGGGTGTGTACCCATGACGGGTTTCTCCACGTTAAAAAAAAAAGGTTGGATTTGCAAACAAGTACTAACGTGCGCCACGGTCTCAATAGAATGCGTAGTAAGCGTTATAAATGACGTGCATACTTCAATACAACAGTTCGTACAAGTTTGGTCGTTACACCGCTAGGCCAATTCGACGTCGAATGTAGTCGTGAAAAGACGCTGAAGCCTCCGATGACTGATTTGCCGCAGGAAAGAGTTATTTCCACTCACCCATTTCAAATATGCGAGACACACTTTATTTTTAATTTCAAGTAAACGTGATCGCGGCAGCAAGGTAACAAAATGTTTCTTGTGTCTGTTCGTCTGTTTTACTACCAAGGCATTACACTTAGAATTAGTATGTGATTTACTTAAGCACTAATGCCTTCATATTGTGTTTACGTCGACTTATATCTAGGAGAAATAAACCCCAATCTATTTACTGTTACAACGACACTAACTTTGTGGGTGCAAATAATGAGTTGGGGAGACTTTTAAAACCTAGTATGAGGTCGGTTCATGAATTCAATGCTAACGAAGGCTTTAATTTTATTTTCAACCCTTCCTGATCACCCACATTCGGTGGCATTTGAGAATTAGATGTTAAGAATGCTAACTTTCACCTAAAACATGTAATGGGAAATGTGCATTTCACATATGAGGAGCTGAGTTCACTTTTCATTCAAAGTGAAGCCATCCTCAATTCTCGTCCTTTAGCTTCGTTGTCATCTGATCCATTTGACCTGTTTCCTCTCACCCCTGGGCATTTCTTTATAGGGCGGCCACTAACAGCATTGCCGTCACCGCCGATTACTCTTAAATTCCCTAACAGACATGAACTAATTGAAAGAGCGCGCCAGCATATCGGGTTGATATGGTCGAAGGAGTACCTAACTGAGCTACAGCAGCGAATAAAATGGCGGACTCACCAAGGCAAAATCGAGGTTGGCGATATGATCGTCTTTAAGGAAGATAATTTGCCTCCCCTAAAATGGAAGCGTGGGATGTTCGCGCTTGGTCTCAGAGAGAGGGGACTGATCGAAGCGCGGGATCCCCCAACGAGGAGCAGGGGAGCGGGGGAAGCATCTCGGCGCAACCTTTCACCTACACTTATTTTTCTGTCTTGACACGACAATACATGTATAAATTTAATTACGCCTGAATTATCATTTAACTTAAACCTTACCGCCGCGCTTCACCATTGTAACCGGTATAGCTCTTAAAATCACTTCTACGCCTATTATAAAACTTAGCCATTCTATTAGCTATAACATTCAAGTATCAAAATTAAAAAAATTCTTCCAAAATATTGTTTTTCTTAATATCCAAAAATGCAAAAAAAGACCTCAATAAATGAAGCAGGTATTCCACTGCATAATTTATTTTATTGTAATTTTTTAAAACTGAACAATCGCTTAAAAAGTAGCACATACCTGCCGAATACTCAAAAGTTCTGTACCAGTCTGTCTTAAATATTTAAATTAATTCTTAATTGTGTGTCAAATATTTTGATTCTAGGTATTATAACACATCCAAAAATTACTAAAATCGAAAACATCAACATTTTTTACCTGCCCGTTTCACATGGAATGCCTATTATTGTAACAAAGCGGAAAAGTATTTTTGTCTGTTTGTTTATTTAAACCCGGTAATCCCTGTAACTACCAGTTGGATTCGAAAAATTCTTTTGATATATGATAGCTAGACTCTCGAGGTATATGCTATTTAAGATTAGGCTACAACTCTCAGATAGCCTTAAATATTGATTTTTGTTACGTAAGTCGGAAGTCGAGGCCCTCCCGAACTGCTTTATCCGCGTGCGCTGGTGTAATCGTTAATGATACGGAAATACAACTCCCTAATGTAATTTGGTCCTTATTATACCTAAAAAAAAGTTCAGGATAGCATATGTCTATCTCTTATACATAAGCCACAATATGGTAATTAGTGACAAAAAAAGTATTGAAAATTAAAATGTGATATATAAGCATTATTTTTCGACATGGTATATTAATCCTTACCAACAAAAGTTACTTCATTACAAAGACAAATTTATGAAGTTAAATTTTACTTTTTACAGTATGTTATTTGGACACATAGTTGAGGAGATAACGAAAAATTAAAATAATTTGTACTTTCGGGAAGAACAATTATGATAAGTAACACGAGCGCGTTGGCGACGCGGAGTTTGTCGGACTAAATTAACACGGATGAAACCATGGGCTACAGCTAGTATTATATATTTATTATCACTACCGATATGGAAATGCGAGCGTTAAGCCATGTTATGCTTATGTATTTTGCACACATTCTCACCAACTCCAACCAATTGATATTCCTTTATCCAAAGCTACCTATTCTGATATTAATGTTTAATTAACTAATACTAGGATTAATTAAATATATTTTACAAAAACAAAATTGACTTTATATTCCTCCCGTACAAAACGCCAATTTCACATGTAAGGACCTAATATTGGGGTATTGTTTAAATGGTAAGCAAAATAATACTATTGTGAAAAAATAAATTGGACAAGTAGCGAGTATGATTCGCGCTCTGAGGGTTCCGAACTGTGTACATTAAATATCGTACATTATTGTACCGTCTCTTACATAAATATAGTTTAAGTATATATTATTGTAAATATATTACTTTTATTATAAAGTGCTATATCACTTTAATGTGTTTTCAATTTATAGGAAATTTGGTTTTTTTACAACAGGTTATGATTGTACAGCAGCAGTTTCACCCTTAGTGTTTAATATTAATTTCAACATAAAGTGATCTTATAAGGACTTCATTTATTTTTTATTAGATACAGAACCCAATAGGTAATATGTTTGCAGAGTATTGCAGATATACAATGATAATATTAATTGTTAATAAATAATTTATCAACTTGCCATCTGTAAAATCGTCGACATCAATCTCGATATTGTGTTTTCTCTTTTTAATTTACATTAAAATCTTCATCTACAACATCATAAGCAACAATATAATTTAAACCTATTTACCATTAAATAGGTTAAATTCAATTTGAATTTTTAAATACAATTTTTAATTAATCCAATACACAATAAAACATTCGCCTTTTCAAGCGCTAATTCCGTCTTTCTTTTTTTGAACTATTTCGCTACATTAAGTAGCATTATTTTTGATTGACCATTTAAATTCTTTAAAGGCAGTGTCGGTAATTCCATCCTGGTAAAATTATCTCATGTGTAGAAATTACAAATAAAGCCGGCAACATACTAACTAATTTTTTCGGTTTTGTTCTCCTCCTGCAACCCGAAAATATTAAGAAGGATCAAGCTTATAACGGTCAGGTTATAACGAATTATAGAGATACGGAACTTCATAGTTAAAATGACGTTCACGAACTGAATATTAATTAAATTTGGTACAAATGTAGGAATTTTAACAAACGTTTAGGAATAAATCAAACAATTACAAACTTCTAATCTCGTGTAAAGTTATAATGTAACAAAATGTAATAAGTTTTCTTTTTTTTCTCGAAAAGGATTTGAGTTACAAAATTGAAATTAATACTAAATTTATGACATCAAACTGTTTAAAATAAAACAAGTTTCTAGGTCAACATAATAAAAAGATGCCCTTAATAACAAAAGTTTAAAAGTCGCAATCAGTGACCGATTACTTATCAAAACGTACAAGGTATTGACCTCCAAGCTGCATACAATTTTTTAAAGCCTTTTAAAAGTTATGCGTAAACGGTATGTTATCCATATTATAATAGTAAACAATGATTCGGGTCGCCATTTTAAGTATAAAATTCATTTTTTTTTTTCATTTCTTCTGTAACATTAAAATACTAATGTTGGTTTAAATATTGAAGTTAGTTGTGGTGTATAAGGTGAATCGGGCTTTTTTTAGATATTTCTAGTTTACACATATGTCTAGTATATTGTAAAAAAAAAATCTTTATGACCTATTTGTATTGTGTTTAACGGTTTTGGCACCACATACAAGTAAAACATCTATAAAATAATAATAAAATATACACTGTTAAATGATTCTTTAGATTTATGATATAATTAAATTTTTTAATGTAATTTACCTACGTATTAGATCTTATGCTACTAGTTCTGAAATAAATAGTAAATCACTGTACGGTAGATAAGTTGATGAGGTCAAGCGTTGTTCCTGCTAAAAGCATCAGTTCGAGATCTGACGGCAGAATATACTCCGTTTCATTTATATTTTCGGCTGTTATAATTCTTTTTCGTGCTACGTGGCAATTTCTAAAAGTCAACTCCAACCATATGTCTCACTAAAAAACTTTCTTCCAATTATTGTAGTACTTTGATAGTAGTTCTCCAAAATATATTTATTTAATGATATTACATAATTACAATAACATTATAATGATATTAAAACATTTTGGCCTTACTGAATAAATAAATAAACTCACATACAAACGGAATCATTTTTGTTTCCCTAATTCATCCATGGCATCTAATCTAACATCAAATAATCTAAATACAAATCTCTGTGATTCTGCTTTTCTTAGCTGCTGCTGCATTAGTGTGCTGTAATGTTTTATTTGGAAGGTTTATACCTGCTTTTCAACATAAAAAAAAAAAACACAATATCACTTTATTGCAATTGTATATTATAATAACAATATATAGCAAAATCGGGATGTTAATAGATTTACTGAGAAGCTTAAGGATTTATTTCACAAATAAAAGCAATCGCCTGGCTACACCACATGTCATCCAATAAAGCAGATCTATAAATCGCCCCACAGTCCTGGACTTCACCATCTAATACAGCATTATTTGGTTCTCCAGGGCTCCACTTCGCATATCCGGCCTCTTGGAGAGTCTGGCCTGGAATTATAAAACTATAATTAAAACAAAGGCAACGTCGGTGCGCAGTACAACTGGACACAGTATAACTATTATACACAGAAATGTAGAAAAAACCCACAGATTGTTGTAGATAAAAAGTGAGGAATATTTAAAAAAAAATTTGTGTCCATCGACCTTGTTTAACCATGGCAATCTCACATAGCTACAGGAAAGGAATTTATTCACAGCTTGAGAATCCAAATGGGTTGCGTAACTCTTAACAAATACTTCTCTATGATACATCTAAAAACAACACATCTAGGACATCTTTTGAGTTACTGACAATTTTTATCATTTGTTTTGGAAGTATGTCTTTTCTTCTATAGACAAATGTACTTTGTAGTCCGGGCCCTGAGATGATATAATAGAAGGCTCTACCGGAATTCTCGACGAATATAAAAGAGTTAGCCTGTAGACTCGATAAACACTATTTAAGAGAACCTACGTCGATTACTGCGGGTACGATGTGAAATTTTTGTAACACTGACATGGTTATCTACATAGTTCTGATTCAATACAAGCCTTACAAAAATAGAAGACTTTCAATAAGACAAACATTTATATCTCATCACGTCACAAGCATAGATAAAAAGAATGGAGCATATCTCTGTACACGTCTAGCCCTCTTTAGATTACATAATCAATTCATGCACAACTTGTTAAATTATTTTAATTTTATTTCAAAAAATAGTATCATGTAAATTGGTATCGGTATTTATTTATTGATATTTAAAATCTTGATAAATTAAACTATAATTGGACGAACCGCTAAGCAAACAATAAAATAGTAAAAGCGTTGAGTTAATATAAATATACATATGAATGTTATTGGTAATGTCTCATAACCAATTGCCAATGACTTAGTTATTGCATAGTGTCTTCATTTTAAGGATTTTATTCTTTCGATTAATAAAAACCATCAATGCATGTAACTAAAATATATATCTAAATATAAATTGAGGTGATTATGCCTATATTTCACCCTGCAGCCAAAACTATTCACTGGAGACTAATGGCGTTTATGGGTGGTAGTAGTCTTTGATCGCACACGGTGCGCTATGATGGTTTGGTCATGGTGAGTTAAAATGGGTGGGTGAACGGTATGTAAGACATTGTATTTAATGTGTATGACGAAAATGAGAATTTTACTAAATTATTCCAGATTATACCAATATATTCTAGAAAGTTCGAGAATGATCTTAGATGTTCCAGAATGGTCTAGAATATTCTAAATTTATCTCAAATTTCTAAAATACCCCAGGGTATCTTCTTACTAACTCACACGCAAATCTGAAGGATGCGTGTAACCTCATGTCTGGGATGATCAACCGGCACGTCCAACTGGCAGTCAACCTTCCACCACGAAGTCGAGTGGTCGCATTCGGTCCGTCTCTAAACTTTTCGGTGAGTGAACTCTTTTCATTTCGCTAACCCGGTCCACGCTCGAGCTCGAGTTCATAGGGAACTCTATGTACATTACGCCCATAGGGTACTCGAAAGTGTGTTGTTATATCTATATTTTGTTATATTATTTATATCAAGTTCCGTAATATATTTAAAAAATTAAAATCATTCGCCAATTATTCTAATTTGGTTAGAATTTTCTGGATTGTTCTAAAAATTTCGAAAACCATCTCAAAGACTTTAAATTATATCCAATTGATTTAATATTAATGTGGATATTAATAATTATATAATATAATATTAATCATAATATATTATTGTTACTATATAATAACAATATATGTACTATAATTAATATTTATATTAATAATTATATGATATTAATTATAATAAAGTATTATTACTCTCTAATATTAATTCAATCTTAGATTCTCCTTAGATTCCAATCTTAGATCCATATTAGATTTATTTAGTATTATGACACTTAGCTAGCCATGTATAGTCATAGAAACAGAAAGTGCACCCAAAACCCCAAACTCAATCGGTTAGGGATCACTGTTGCAAAATTTAGTTGCAAGATTTGACCCATACTAAAAAGGCTAGTGAAAAAAAACCCTTTTATTCCCTATTATAAACATACCCTGAATCGTGTACCACCAGCCCTCCTTGGGCCATTCACGGAATCCAATAGCTGCAACGAGAGTGTTATTTGAATATATGCTCGCAGCAGGATATTTCGCAAACATCTCTTTTAATACTTCAGCTTCAGTGTCACTATTGATTATTGCAAGGTAGCCACCTTCCGCTGTGCATATCGTATATGCCTTGGCCCAGGGTTGTCCCAACCAATGGAACTTGTAGCAGTGTCCTGTCCTGTCATCCCACGTGTACTCTGTTGAGAAAACCAAATTCTACAAAATACGCTTTAATAAGAACATCCAAGTCTGGTCAAATAGTCATGATGGTCAGCCCAGTGAAATTTTGATATGAATGGCGAATGGAGTATCCCTCAGCATGTTTCAACGATCCTTTTTAACTCACTCGAATATATTTATTAATATCCATTATTAACGGTGATGGAAAATACCAGAAGGAATGGTGTGGTTTATTATAAATATAAATAATTTCAAAATATTGTGAACGTTAGATTCTACCAACAGCGCAGAATCTCATCCTGCACAGAGATGCAGTAAAAGTTACGCATCAAAGTGTCATTAATCAATTATCACTTACCGTTATCAACAGTATTGCATTTGTTTATTGTTACTGGTTCGAACTTCTTGTAACATATATATTGAAACTTATCGTCGCACTGCACGCCCTGCAATGTACCGTTCATGTTAAAGACGACGCAGTTCTCCATGCACATGTGTACTTGCTCCAGCTGACCCGTCACCCAATTAGCTGGTAAGTCTGAAATAGGTACACCTGAGAAGAATATACCTCTTATGAATTTTCTGAATTACGAAATGTTTGCATAGATGTTCAAATAACATTGTAAATGCGAATTGATGTTAGTCAACACAATCAGTTAGAAAATTCTATAAAGTACTTATTAACATGTTTTAAAGGTATTGAACCTCACAAACTATTCAAAATGTACATAAAGAGTCAACTTTTTAAATTCTGTGCTAAACGTGGTAGGATATACAGAAGCACCACCGCTACACTTGTTTCTGTCTCGTGCTGCTTTCTTTTCAAAAGTTAAATCAAATAATAAAACACTAGGTGGCGTTGTAACTTATTACATTTTTATCACAGTATAAATAGGTTGAAATAATATATTAAAATTACCTGCTATGGTCAATGAAGGTCCCGTGATTTCTGTTGAGGACATCCCGGAGTAAATACCAATACCGTGGTCAGCGCCCTCTGCGGCCATCAAGGACGCGATGATTTTGCGCATGTTGTATGCTGACGCTAACGAAGCGCCTGATGATAATTATATTATAATCATTGATATGTACTCATTTTATGTTTGAATTATTTTGTAAATATTTAATGGAGCAGAACATTTATTTGCATTTATGTAATACTACCCTGCTGAAGAAACTGCAGTACCTAACCATTTGCAGTATAGTTTTGATTAAAATGAAGTTGAAATGCAAAACACAATGTATGGCTTACAGTACTTATACTAATAAATAACATTAACTTCTCTATCTATACTAAAATTATAGAGAGGTCTAACTTGAGAGTATTCGTTTTTATAGGACGTAGTCTATGGAATTACTGATCCTACTTTTTCACTAATAGGAAGCTATATTATCCCTGAATAGGATGTTATATTCTATGGGATGTTATGTTCCCTATGTCTTATTCTTATTAAAGTTTATATTGCAATTAATACCAAAAAGTCGTATGTGGTTGCTATATAGTAAATATGTAATACATACGTAATACTTATACCTAATAATGGGTAAATAGATTTTAAATATTATTTTTGAAAATCAGTACTTATACTTATCGCAGTTATATTAGATATTACTACAACAAAATATATTAGTTACCTTCATCAAGACAGTGCAGTCTTGCATCTTGCCAGGTGGCAGGAACTGTGTGCAGCTTGACCCAGCCACTGACTTCCTCATAGAGCTTGTAATCATTCCTAAATGTAATGATACTGGATGTTACTGAAAACAAAATTTTTTCAATCATGTTATATGCGGGCAGGCCGAAGTGTATTATTTTGCGACTATACTACCGTCTTAGAAAGGGTTATAAAACTGGCCGTAAATGATACTCTCTCAGTGCTCAAATCTCGATACTCGCACGAACACACGTATCAGTATCAGTAGAAAGAGACAGACAGAGAGAAAGTCGAATGGAGGCGGTATAAAACTTTTTCCTCTCTTGACGATTTCCACAAATTTTACGTTTTTTTTTATTGCAGAACTCGTCATGGGTGAACGAGTGGTTCGTACGCTGTAATAGGATGATGCGGACCTGCTAGTAGTATTCCAACGTGTCTGTCCCGGGGGCTGGCTCGGCTTAATTCCGGGCCTCGGCCTATACGAGACACTTTGTTACAACCCTAACTGTATCTCCCGTCCACTGAACCTGTGCAATGATGAAGCGATGATGGTTCAGTTGGTAGCGTGTACGGACTCCGCGTTGGTCGATGTGAGTTTGAATCCCTGCAATGAGCCTTTGCTTATCTTAAACCATTGCTATTTGATGCTACTTTCAAGTGGCAGAACTCGCGCATTGAAAACGTGGAGTCTATAATTATAGTCTAAGCGATCTATCTGTTGTAAATTATCTGGATTATACAGTTTTGCTACAAGCGAATTATTTTTCCCACATGTGATGAAAATAAAACTTGAAGGGATGAATGTTTGTATGAAGAACCCATCGTTTCAAATTAGTTATATCAAATTCATATTTATGCTTTTGGTAAGAAATAAAAGGTATTTCACGTTTTTCAAAAAATCTTTCCCGCAAGCCGGTACAATAAGAGATAATTTTAATTATTTTTCAAGTGTTATTGGGACGGTTAATGTGTTGGATTCATATTGTACATATAATTACAATGCCAAATACACACAGTCCCAATCCAACTATGATTTTCTTTTGGTGTGTCGTGTTCCGAAATCAGCCGGTGCATATGGTAGTAATATATCGGGATGGTAAGAACACGGTCACCATATACAGAGTGATAAACCCATCCATGATTTTTTTGGTTTGTCGTGTTCGGTTATATTACCTTTTTAAACTTCAGCTATAACTTAATCCGCGTAGGTTAGAAGGTTGATGGTGGTGGATATTTTAGAAAGAAAGCAGTATTGCGATGACGACAGAAGATTTCACACGTGTGAGATATTGTGTGGATATACCAGTGATTCAAAAACCTTAACCACTGTGTTCAGTATTGTGATTAATCTACAATTATCTACTGCTAATTTGTCAACTTTCTTGGGAATAGGAATAACTGTGGTTGTTTTCTATTGAGGGGAAAAATTTATGTTTTTAAAGATTTAAGTGGAAAACCAAACCTAGTTCAGAAGTAACTTTAACCGAAACACAAACACACTTTGTTTTTAGTCATCTGTATCTTCGCACGACTCCTAGAACAGAACTGTAAGAACACTATTTCCAAATTCAACAGCTTTTATTACCAATAATACATCCTCTTTTATATCAAACTAATGAAAAATCTTTATATATTATAGCTTAAAATAAAAATAAAAAAAACATTTATATTAATTTTGCGTAACTCCAAATAAAATAAACTTACGCAAATTACATTTAAGAAACATTATCCGCTAAAAGCAAGATTCAAATGATAAAGCTTTACTCAAATCAAAAATACTTTCGAAACATTCAAACAGTTAAAATAAATAACTATGAACTTAATATTAAAATATCAATACTATGCATCTCAAATATTTCCATGATAATATTAATTATTTAAATGATAATTCAACAAATATTGTTTGACAATTATTGCCGTTAGATGGCGATTTACGCCTGTCTGCGCTAGTGGCCGGAAATAATTATCTAAGTAGTGAAAAGCAATATTATTATAATATAAGGTACAATAACTGAACAGCTTTATACAGAGTTCGACATACGAATAATCCCAGTACTGCAACTTACATAAATATACAAGCTTACTATTTTTTAAGTAACCATTATCACCGATGAGTAATAACTGTGTCTAATAAACTTTACAAGTTATTTTTATTTTTAAAGGAAATATTATAAATACAAATAAATAAAAACTACTTTATTTATGCAATTAGTGTAAAACGACCAAATAATAGGAATATTAATTCATAACGAACCAGAATATTGAAATCATATAGATATTGATCGACAACATTTAATAAATTCATGAAACTATTTATAAAGAAATAACGCAGTACTAATTTAATATTAGCCATACAAAATCGTAATATCTCTCAAAAAAGTTACGATAAATTATTATGTAATTAAAAAATTATTTATTTACTATTTCTCAAGTACTTATCTCATTTACTATTTATTGAGTACTGCTTTTTAACAATAGATGGCGATTTACCAGAAGTAAAACTTGGTACGCTCACAGCAGGCTGTTTATTATAAAGAAATTATCTAATTATGTAAACATAATCAAATATTAGTTTAAAAAAATTGTAATATGTCTAAGAATATTTTACAATAATTTAATAATGATAATTGAATTATTATTAATTATTTCTAAAGTACTAAATTTTATCGACAGGTAATTATCGGGGGCGCCACATATAGATGCAATAATATTTTAATCCTTTTTTGTAAGTTTTAGACATTTATTTCTGTAACTGAAATGTGATCCTGTCTCCTGTGGGATTTTTTATTTTATTTTAGTCTAAGCTTCTGCTTTTCTTTTGTTACTTTACTTAATTTTTTAAGGAACCAAACTGAGTAACGAAATGATTTAAGTTTCTGTATGGTTACAAGTTTTCTATTATAATTTTCATTATTGTGTTGAACTAAAAGACCTTGGTATCAACATCCATGTCGTCCGATAAAATCTCCTACCAATTTAGCTTACTTAATCTTTACTATACTAATATTATAAAGCTGGAGAGTATGTTTGTTAGTTTGTTTGTTTGGTTGAACACGCTAATCTTAGGAACTACTAATTCAAATAGAAAAAAATATTTAGTGTTGGATAGCACATTTATTGAGAAAGGATAATACAATAATAACATCACGCTATGCCAATAGGAGCGGAGTATCAATGAAAAATGTGACAAAATGGGAAAAATCTATTCCTTTTGAGAACTTCTATTGCGTGCGCCATTTTGATGTAAATGGTTAAAGTTACGCACCAATCATGTGTGACGAAATTGTTTCCCTTAATAAGTTCTAAAGAAAAGTCTGCGATAGTACATGTTATGAAAGTTATAATATAACCTATTTTATGGTGATAAAATTTGTTCTAAAATAATGCTTTATTTGCGAAGGTGGTTTTTATAAACACTTTATTGATTCTTATCGAAATTAATACGTTATTCATCACAAGTAGATATTTAATTTTGAACAAAATTGCCCTTTACAGTACTTGATTTCAATAAATATCTTAGGAAATATCACAGTTTTAAAATAACTCCACAGCAAAATAATAATCTAGTACCGCGCGCGCATTTTTATTATGCGGATCGATGTGAGAGGCGGGCGGTATGTGAGGAGGGGAGGGCGAATGCTACTCAAATGGTTCGTAGATAAAACAAAGAAAGTTTCAGCTCTTTTTTTTTTCGAACTGACTACACTGTTAGCCTTAGGGGCCCTATCCAAAAACAGAGCCGCTGCGGCTTTTACAGCTTCACTGGACTTGGGGGCGAGCGCTTGCGGCACTCAGCCGCGAAAGTTTGTGACGACTCGCACGAGGGTGCCAAAGTGGCCTAAGCTGGGCTCGGGCGGTCGTCGCGAATGCGAAAAGGTCTCGATCTATCTAATTCCCTAATCCTAAGAAAATTCGAGCTAACTAACATATACTCATATGCACGTTCCCCTCCTCATGGGAGGAAGGAGGAAACCATGCGTATGTGTATTTAGCTCCTTTAGAACTGTATTATAACTACCTACGACCCACTCTATCTTACCCCCTCTCTCTATCTTATGTGGCGCAGACGAAGTTGCGCGAATCAGCTAATTCAGTATATTTTTCACAGTATTTGACTTTAAAAACCCCCAAAAGTCTTCGCAGACAGACTCTAGATTCTTGTTTTCCATGGAGATGCTTAGCTGTAGCTATTAAAACTCACCGGACATCCTCTTGTAATTCTATTCAAATAAAACTTAAAACAAAATAAAAAATGAGACATACCTGATGCACAGCTTACGAGAAAACAAATTAAAAATATCTTATACATTTTGTAGTTTCACATCCACCGGGCTCGCGTGCCTACCGCCAATTAAGTTTTCAATTGAATTTAGTTCGTATTTATAATCAAATCCATTTATACATTATCTGGACTTGCCTGCGACAATATAATGAAAATAAATGTATACTATACATTTATATAGTAAAGTGGAAGAGTTTGTTTGTTTTAACACTCCAAACTCTGAAACTAGCAGTCGGATTCAAAATATTTTCGTATGTTAACCCAACTAGCATTCAATATTGATTTTTGATAAATAAGTTTGGAAGACAAAGCGCTCTCGAACCACTTTATAAAATAGTGTAGGACCGCGATACCATATGCCTGTATATTATATATCAGCCATAATCAGGCATTTTGTGACACAAATTTATTGAAAATTAAAAAATTATTTATGAGCATTATTATTAGGCATTGCATTCAATCCTTAGGAACGAAAGTCCCCTCATCATTAAGAAAATTTAATTAAGATGAACTTTATAGCGTGTTATTTGGACGCATAATTTTGCTGATAATGGAAAATTAAAATAATTCAACTCTCGCCTCGGTGGATCCAATACATTTTAGTACAACTAGAAAATGTTATTACTATAAACAAATATTGTGAAGTATTATGAATTATTAGTTATTAAATTCTTTTAAATTATACGTAGGTGAAAACGCAGGGTACCGTTAGATTCAGTATAAAAGGAAACACAATTCGTAATTAATTAAACAATATTGGATCAGTTGTGGTTTTGTATTTTGTTATGATGTTTTTTTATTTATTCGGTTAACCTTAAAATTATAACTAGCAGTACCTACGATTTCGTCTGCGTGGAGGAAATTCGTTTATGAAAAACAGCGACAGAAAAAACAGATATGCAGTGCAGGTGTTTTGTGTATGTCTCGAATTATTGAGATGCAACTTGGTACTCACGGCTTTCATGCAGCCATGAAAATACTGAAGCAAATCTCGTCCACTGTCTATCAGGCATTTTCCTAAAATGAAATTTATAATACAATAAGTTCGCAGATTATAAAGTCAGTAGTTGAATAGCAAAATTCAATTTTAATTTACTTCATTATGCAATGAACCAAAAGCCCTTTGAGAATATTCAAATAAAATAATTATATTTATTAGCCGTTATTATCAAGAAAACGTAAGTCTTCTCTGTACTTACTGAGTAGTTCAATAGAAATATTTAAAGTCTTGCAATACTTAACATCCAGTGGATAATGGTGCATTATAGTATATCTATTTATGTATAATTTAATAAAAATCATGATAGCGTAAAATTTCAAACAACGACACCTATCGTAGAATTTTAGAACAAAATAGAAAAATCAAACAAATTTTTTTCAAGAATTTTATTTTAACGTATATCTATTAAAACCTAATTCAGGACAAAATACTAGAGCACCATATCTGCTTTGAATGTCTATGCTGATTTTTTGGGCAAGGTAAAACCCGCCTTTTGGTCTCGCGTGGACTCAATCAAATGCCCTGCGATTTCTTTAAACATCGCGTGTGCACTCGGCCCCGCTTAACCCATTGTTTTAACCCCAAACGGCTCAAACAAATATAAATTATTTCAATTTAAGTATTTCAGCCGCTTGGAGTTTTCCGCCGTAGCAGCTGCGTTGCCAGCCTTCACATTATTAATCGAAAAATGGAATGGAGCCAAGGTACCTTACACATGCTGCATCCCAAACGAGTGTTCTGTACATCCTCCAAGGAAGGGAAGTCATGCTGTCGGGTCTTTTACAATCGACACGTAGTAAGCCTGTAGATTCTAAAATGCTGACAGTTCCGACACCGGTAAGAGCCCGGCGGATAACATAATTTAAGCAGCTGTTTCGAGAAAGTTGGCCAGCGTTCTGCTGACAAGAGAGTCGGCGGTGGCCAAGACTCAACGTGGATTGAGACCGCAGCAGCACTTTTTTTTGTGAACCGACTATACTGTTAGCCTTAGGGTCCTAAAGCCTCTGACGGCTTTTGCAGCTTCACCGGACTTTGAAGCGAGTACTTAGGGCACTCAGCCGCGAAAGTTTTGGACAACTCGCGCACAAGGGTGCCAAAGTGGCCGAACCTCGGCTTGTCGGTTATCGCGATTGCAAATAAGTCACGATCTGACTAATTCCCTATCCGCAAATTCGAGCTAACTAACATATACTCATATGCAAGTTCCGCTCCTCCTAGGTGTATGTGTATTTAGTGATCGTAAAAGTTTTTCTACACTAACTAGCGTAACAAAAAGAAAAAAAGGTTCCTTACAGAACCTATGTACCTGTGAGGTATGCACGTTTGTACATATATGTGTGTAATGTTTGTATGTGGGTAGCTAAGTGTTGCACGTATAGTGTCACTTGTATCACGCGGGTGGCTGCTAGACCCAAGGGCTTCACACCGAGAAACAGACCTAAGCTTGGGTTGCTGCTACAGAGGGTGGACGTGGCGGGTGTGCGGGAGCGATGTTGACTGGCCGTCCTGTGCGAAGAGAACGGTGGGTTACGCGGGCGTGGGCGGTGACACGCTCAGTTTGGAGAGACGGTGGAGTAGTACGTGTTAGCTTTCTCGATTTTATCGTCGGGGTCGGTAAAAGTGTTTCACGGTCGGCGTTTTTTCCGTGAAGCGGTATACTGTCGAAGATTTCTCGGTGAGGCGGTAGGAGTAGGGACATAAGTAGAGGCTGATTTAATAAACGGGTTGTCGTGATTCGATGCGGTACCGAACTAAGATCGCGACAGAAATCTGACGTAAGAGTGAATCAACGGAAGATCCATATATCTATGGAGATCTTCCGTTCGCATGTATGCACCCGCATCGTTAAGACGATAGAGAAATCTATTCTGAATAGTTTGTAACTGATTGAAATTAGTTTTTGACATATGTGCAAACGCGGGGCAACTATAGGTCATGATCGGACGGATACACACCTTGTATAGCGTAAGCTTGTGTCTCGTGGACATTTTGCTTGCCGAGCATATCAGAGAATGCAAGCGGCTGAGGACCCAGGAGGCCCTGTTCTGGACTATATGGACATGTGGTCTAAAAGAGAGCCTAAAGAGGGTGACGCCTAGATATTTGGTCTCTTTGAACCAGGGAATCGGATTACCGAAGAGTTCAAGGGGCTTGAAATTCCTCGGTATCTGTGAGCAGTCTATATCGAAGAGCATCGCAACGCTCTTGAAAGGATTAATGGCTATTCGCCAGCCGGTAAACCACTTCCCGAGAGTTGTCACCGCGCGTTGGATGGCACCTCTTATTATTATATTATTATTTTTAATTCGCAGCCAGAGTTGTTCGCGGGGGATGTTCGGTTTTGAAGTGTAAATCGCGGCGGCTTTCACCAACAAATTCGTGTGATTCGAAGCAGTGTCGAAGTACGATCGCGTAAGGTATGTAATATACGATTCGACCGAGGGAAATTTCATATCTTTATGGAGGTCTTCCTGTCGAACGCACCAAGGGGCTTTGTTAATTTTACTTAAGAATCGGGTTTGAAGGGTTTGGAATTTGTTAATATTGATCTTTGACGTATGTGCGAATGTGGCGCAGCTATATGTCATGATAGGACGGATACATGTCTTGTATAATATAAGATTATGTCTCAGGGACATTTTACTTATTATCAAGGGGTGCAGTCTATGTGTATGGTATTGTAAATCATCCCTTATTTTTTAAAACGCTAAAAGTATTTTTTCCTAAAAGCATAAATATGATTTTTCATATTCCTAAATTTAGAAATAGTCGGTTCTTCGTACAATCTTTCATCCCTTATTTCACCTCTTAAAGTTTTATTTTCACGACATAAGGTAAGCCAACGTCTTTCTTCAAAGTCCAATATATCTCTATACCAAAATTCATCAAATTTAGTTTGATGCATTCTGCGTACAAACCTTCACTGCCTATTTCAGAGCTTGAAATGCAACAGACAGGAGAGAGTTACTTTCGCATTTATAATATTAGTATGGATTATCCATTTCATTATGCTGTCATTCTCTATGGTGTCATTCACCAATTAAAATACGATTCATAACAGTAAATTACCCAGCAGCAGAATAACGACAACAGTTTATAATAATTAATTTTTTAAATGAATTCTCCCTCTATACCTTTCTTTGTTTCACTTTAACTGATACTTTAGCATGATAAAAATAACAAAAGATCGATTGTTGTGGTGTCCTCTTTGTTTTCTATAATAGAGGTTTTTATATTGTTAACACAAATTTGAAAAGTGAATAAAAAAAGGTCTGTTTTTGAGAGATCAATCTTTTAGACCTCGATTTTTTGTGAATCGATACATCAGAGTTTGATTCAAATCGATCTTTTTCGGAATGAATTTCCATCCCTAGCAATTGTGCGGCACTCGACTCGCTTGCGTGATTATATCCAACCTAGGGTGACCCCTTTTTAATATGATTAATCATATAGATCTAAGGGCAACTCATATAGGAAATATCAAAATTCTCTGAAACTGTACATTATTTAACTTTATATAAACTTGTAATCATCATCATTTTACAAACCAGTTTCAAAGTTTCAGTCAATTCAACTGAACAGCTATTTTATAGCATTTTTATCGAACAAGTGTTCGACGTGACTTTTTAAATTGATATACCTTTTATATTTATGAACTTATTGAAGTAAAACAAACACAATATGTTAAGTGAATCTTACCGCAATATATTAGTGAAAACCGTTTCCAAATCGGATAAGCCGCTTCTGAGATTAGCTCGCATAAACGTTGGCAAACAGACAAACAATCATTGTTTTGGGTTCTACTGCGTTGATAAAGGCCCCTAATAATAGTTTTTCTTATATATCTTCTATGTACAGACATCGATCAGTTACGTTTTTATTATATGTATAGATTAGATACGGAACCCAAAAGGTAATAATATGTTTGCAGAGTATTGCAGATAATATTAATTGTCAATAAATAATTTATCAACTCGCCATCTGTAAAATTGTCGACATAAATCTTGATATTGTGTTTTCTCTTTTTCAATGCCAATTTTATGATATCTTCTATATTATCTGAACGTCTTTGAAACAATAACTTTATGATAATACTTAACGATACGCTAGTAGCCTCTTTTTTTTTTTTTTTTTTTTGTTGACGTGGAGTGGAAAACCAGTCATGGGTACACGATCGCAAAGGGGGACGAGTGGTTATGTGAGACTCATACTCACTAAAAAACTCCACGGTGCACCGTCCGCCGCCATACTGGGGCGACGCGGGCACTGCGCTGGCATTCAGCCGCGCCGCCCCGGCGGCAAGGCCCGGAAGGGCCGCCCGCTGACGGAGACAGCCCGGTGACGAACTGTCTCCCCGTCCGCCAAACCAGTGCAATGGGAAGAAAGGCCCCCCGACCCATCTCCCCTTGGTTCAGCCTGGCAGGAGAAGGAGGCGGATAAACCACCACCTGTCCCCCAACCACCCGTCGTTGGGTTTTTTATAGAGGTTTTCTCCTCTGTCTCTGCCATAATGTTTAGCATGCGGCGGGGGTAAGGGGCGAATGAAAGCACCCCCACCCCGCTAGCCCGGCTATGATTTTTTACCGAGGTTTTCTCCTCTGCCGTCCATGAAATGGCAGGAGAAGGAGGCGAATGAACGCACCCCCTCCCCCACCAGTCCGTCGTTGGTTTTTTATAGAGGTTTCCTCCTCTTCCGTCATTAAAGTCTCGTCCGTCGTCGACAAATCCGACTTTGATTTTTTAACGAGGTGCTCATCCTCAACCCTCTGGTTATTTTTTTAAGTGGTTTCCTTCCACTGTCCGTCCTTGATTTTTTATACTGGTGGTTTTCTCCACCTCCGTCCAGTAATTTTTTAAGGTGGTTGTCTTCCACCGTCCGTCCGTGATTTTTTAAAGGGTGGTTTATTCCACCACAGTCCGTCCAAGGTTTTTAAGGTGGTTTACTCCACCGCCGTCAGCGATTTTTTAAAGAGGTTGTATCCTCTCAATTTTTTAAGGAGGTTTCCTTCCTCCTCCGCCGTCAACGACGAGTCCGTCCGTAGTGGACGAGCCGAAGCAGGTCCACTCTTGCCCCATCCCCTGTCTCCTCTGATGAGCAGAGGGGTACAGGGGAGGAACGCCGTCGGTCTGGTATTAGCCGTCGGCCGTGAAGTGGCCGCCGTTGCCCGGGGCACACCACGAGGAGGTTCCAGACATAGTGCCCCACGCTAGTAGCCTCTGCAATAACCTTATTGAAGTGATAACTTCTTATGAGAGGGTAAACAACTTCATAACGTAACGCGTTACGGCGCCACTCTGTCTGGCTTCCCTTCTCTAATCAGTGTTCAGAATGTACATATTCAAGAATTGTAACTAAGGATAAAATATAGTTTATAATCAACAAAAGATTTTATTAGTAATCTTGTAATACCAATAACCTTGTTTATTTAAAATAACAAGTTAATTAAGTTTTGCGGTTTCAGGATAATGTATAAATATATTTTGTTTTTAACTGAAGATAGCATTATCGTTATATTAATTAGGTTTGGTAATTCCTTAATAACTAATAAATAGAGTCTAATATGAAGATACAGTTGATCCGGCACGACTGGTTCTTTAAAACAATTTTGGATTGGGAACAGTGGCTATTGCTCCACCGTTCCACAGTTCTTAAATTATATAGGAATATGAAATAACAATTTGCCGTAGATTGAGTTCAAGGACCATTTCAAATAGGTTTTAATCACAAAAGGATTAAAAGTATGTCAAATTATAGGGTGGATCATTACGTGAATGATATAGAGATATAGATTCTCTATCGGTACATCCATTTAGTTAATATGATTATTCAATGTGAACTATCGACATTCTTGGCGATTCTTCTCGATGACTGTGATGTTTTAAGTTAAGTTTTAACATTAATAAATGTATTATTAAGGCCTAAATTGAATAAAGTATGATTTTTATACACTGCCTGTCGTGGAGCGATGTGGAGGCTTGCAAAAGATAAATTTAGCAAAATGTCGTGTTATCTAGGAAATCTGTGAGGCACCTATAAGATTTCTTCTGAAGTAACTGTAGGGTAATGATATTTACCTAGGAGAATTTTATGTAGGGTGACCGAATCCAAAACAGCAATCCATGAGACAATAGTTTTTAGTTGTCATTGTAAAGGACTCCCAACTGTTGTGATGGGAGGGATAGGAATGGGAAGCAAGTTGAATCGCGAACCTTTGTTATCTTTGAAAGCACAGTTAGTTGGTGAACTTATTACGTTGTATTATCGAAATAACATATACCTATATATTATTTAAGTAATAATAGGGTAAAAATATCTAGCAATTTTATCAATTCAGTTAAAATAATATACCTAATACACATTTGCGAAAACAAATTAATCGAGCGACCTCTAATATTTGATAGTATTTTATTTTCCTCGTTGCTGCTAATTAAGATATATTATTAATTTTATTAATAATTTTCTGGATTTTTCCGAAAACTATCGATAGTAATTCTGACTAAGAGAAAATTTCCGTGCTCGCACTGCTGTATTCTGGTCCGGTGGGTGAGAGTAGCACACGTAACACGAACCGTTCCAACTCACTAGTCATAAACATTGACTTATTACAACTGACCTCAGAACTGCGGTCCTTTTGACGTTACCACTAAATTTACAAGTAACTCGAAAACATATAAAGTAAGGTAATGTGTATTAATAAGGGAAAACATCCCCTATACAATGAAATATCAACTTAATACTTATAATGCTAACCGTAGGTCATAATTAAATGAAGAGAATTAATTTTTTTGAAATTTTTTAACCATTTTGGTTCTTTTTATGGTGTTGACAACCGTTTGAATTATTTTTATCGCGTTGTTTTTTGGTCATAGAGAACAATATTGAGTATTAGTACAATATTTATTAGATTGGATTAAGCTACTGAAAATTTCTAAAATAAAAGAATATTATATTTGTATCTGCTGTAATCTAAAAAAAATTAGTGAAAAAATAAAATAGTTTATTTTTATCATCTAAGTTATCTGAAACTGCATACATGTAGGAGCAAAATAGGAAACTGTATAGATTTATTCAGGTATATTATGTTATTTACATTGTATACATAACTTTTTTTTCTTCTTACTCCTTATCCCACTTAACTGTGGTCTGTACCATATGTTTTTCCCTTCCACTCTACTTACTCCATAAACTGCCATCACATATTTTAAACGCACATCATTCTTCAAACAATTCATCTATACCTCAGTTCAGTCTTCCTTTACTCCTAAATCCGTCCACCTTCATATTTAATATACTTCTAGTTATATGTTCTTCAATCTCCTTACCACGCTAACCTCGAGTTCTCCGTGACTCGTGCTATTTAAAAACTTCCTCACACACCACCACACATCCCATAGGTACATCTAATACTATTAAGTGACCAATTCAAACTGATTCCTCGGAAACGGCTCCAAGGGTTTGGATGAAATTTTGTATTTAGATAATCTTGTACGTTCTCAGTTTATCTATATATGTGTTTTTTTACCAGATATTTATAGTAACAAATCGACATAATTATGACAATTTACCTCTATGCCTTTCACCTTACTAATTTTGAATTTAAAAAAATATTAATAAATTTTCTTTTAGTTTCAATACTTAGATTAAAGGCAAGGCCACCTATTAAATACCTATGATTTTTTATTTTTTAGTTTGGAAATAGTATTAAATTATTTCTCATTTAGATATTATTTTTTCATTCAATAAGGTGCATATTATTATAAAATAAATAATAATCACTCCCTAAATACCGAGCATATGTCCAAATAAGTATTCTTAGAATAATAACGCATGTTTCGACTTACTTCTATTTCATACTATGATATAATTATTTTTAAGTTTGTAATAAATACATATCTTTTTTCAAATACAATATTATTTTCTTAGTAATATAAAGTTTATCAATGTTCAAAAATATGTAAGCACTGGAATAAAAACAAATCTCAATTCCAGAATTTTTCATACAAATACTGTGATGTGAGTGATAGTTATGTATGGAAGTGACTTCCTCTCTATGTGTTCACTAAATTATTATTATATTAACTAGCTGACCCGCGCAACTTCGTCTGCGTCACATAAGAGAGAGAAAGAGAGAGAGTAGGTCGTAGGCACCTATAATACAATTCTAAAGGAGCTAAAACTTTCTTTAATTTATCTACGAACCATTTCAGCACCATTTGCCTTCCCTCCCCATATGAAAATGCACACGCGGTAATGATTATTATTTTCATGCGGAGTTATTTTAAAAATGTGATATCTCCTAAGATATTAATTGAAATCAAATGATCATAAGGGCAATGGTGAATAGCATATTTATTTCGTGTTTAACAATAAATTGTTTTAGAACAAATTTTATTACTATAAAAAAAGTTATGGTTAAGGTTAGACAACCTTAAAAGATAAACATATGCTATCGCAGACTTTTTTAGAACTTATTAAGAGAAACAATTCCGTCACACATGACTGTTACGTAAATTTAACCATTTACACAGCGCACGCAATGGAAGCTCATAAAAGGAATAAATTCTCCCCGTTCTTGCATCATTTTACAGTTTTATGTCAACATCAAAGTCAAACGAGCCTGTGACTGCTCCACAGATTCTTGGTTTCTAAAAATTTTCGCATCTCGAGCTCTGCCAGAACTACGCGCTAGATCAGATTAACGCTTGTGAGGCATATCTGAAGTTAATTATGTAAATAATTAGTAATGAAAATAATAATAAACGAAATATTCCTAAGTTAAACTACTACCTACTTACTAAGTATGCACAAAACTTCTGTATTTTATCTAATAATCCAAACAAAAGCAAAAAATTATAAAATTCATGTAAACAAATCGAATTCGTTGCAGCGCAAAATTTCAATATTCGTATATATACGACAACGACGCATGTATGTATGTATTATTATGTAATAAGTATTATTCCCGATGTATTAATTTAATCTATGCAACGACATCTGCCCTCACATTATCCAAGTTTTTTTTTAATTAAAATTAAAAGGAAGTTTCAGTTAAATTTATTTGGTACGCATATTAATTTAAATGTAAACAATTAAATTATATATATACTACGTACGACTTATAAACACAGAATATATAAATTTACCATGGAAGTATAAAAAAGTATTATATACATCCATGATATTTACTATGAGTTTCGTAAAGTTTCCATCTAGTGACAGCTTATTGAACTACTTATTGAATAGATGGCTGTCTAACGATTACAAATGTATTCAGAAACACATGATGAAATAAACTTTGTATAAGCTACAGTTATCTTTATGGAATCAATAGCTAATTATTTACTTATTATTGTATATACAATACACCTACACACCTACTAATACACCTAATACACCTACTGTTACTGGAACCCGACAAACCGTAAGAAAATCATAGCTGAAAAACGTGAAACCTCTTTTATTTATTTCTTACCAAAAACATAAATATTAATTTTCATATCCCTAATTTGAGACATGACGGGTTCTTCATACAAAATTTCACCCAAGTTTTATTTTGCCTCACATGGAATAACATAATGAAATAATTCACTTGTAGCAAAACTGTAAGCTCCAGATAACTTACAATAGGTATATCGCTTAGGGTATATAAACTCCCGCGAGCCGCGTTTGACAGTCCACGTCAGTTACATTGCAGTCATAAAATAAAACAGTGATTATGCCGTACTGCGTAGTTAAAGTGTTTAAAAACACCTTAGCTAATCTTAAAAAGAATACTGGACTATCATTTAATAGGTAATTATTAGAAATACAATACATTTCTAATTAAGTATAACACTGCCAATAAATTAACATTGACAATGCTGTCATTTCAAATCAACAAACTGATTGTCATGGAAGCTGATATTTCCCTCTTACATACTTTCATCTCCTACTTTTTACCCTTAAAGTTTTAATTTTAGTTTTCTGATTTTTTTTTAAATAGTATCTTTGCAAATTAACGTGTTTGCACTTTTAGTCCGTGCCGTGATGGAGGTTAGCGTAATGGTTATGAAAAGGAGTAGAGAGAATTGGGTTGAACAGCTCTTCAGAACAACTTGAACACGTTCAGCGAGATAATGTCCCTGCACAACACAGTTACTATGTATAGTCTCTCGTGTTCTCTCAGTTGATATACCAAGTTTATAATGTAATTCTGATAGGTCTTGGTAGAAATCTTCAATTATTTCAATGTTAATTAGTTATGTAAAGAGATTGGTTTAAAACAGCAACCTTAAAATTTCTTGCCGATTCGACTGTAGAGATATTGAAAATATTATATATAAAACATATTGAATATTACATAAGTTGTATTATTTATATACTCTCAACTTAACAACTGCATAACTTATTTAATAAAATTGAACTTGAACATTGAATTGAACACATGCATGAAGCAATTATGGCTCAGTCGGTAGCGTGTGCGGACTCCGCGTCGATCGACGTGAGTTCGAATTCCTCCAATGAACTTGAGCGCCCGGTGGAGGAAAACATCATGATGAAACCATAGATTGGTTTCTAATGCCTGCCTAGCTAGCTACCACCCTCAACTTAAAAATCTGTCTCCAAACAACATTAGGTGTGTTCCGACAATGTCTCTTGAGATGTCTCCACTAGACTTGATGCTGGCTGATTAAATGTTATATTTTATATTAAAAAGTTCATACGCAAAATGGTAGATAAATAAAACCATGGCTAAATCCGCGGATGATTATTAAAAGCACGTTGTTGTTCAAGCACTTTCAACGAACTCCGCTGCATTTTCAATTTAAATAACGAAAAATTACATATGGTGACTAATTACACTATAAATAAATAGGATTTTATATTACCATAACATATTTTTGTATAAAAAAACTATAACTTTACGACTTCGCTATTAAGGAACCGTATAAGCATTCCACCACCTTGAGAAAAGACAAAAAAAGCAAACAAACGGGCACATGATTATAAAAATATATAACATATTTTAAGAAAATCAGTACATTATTAGTTATAATGGATAGAATCAGGGTTTTTTTCGCAAATAAAAGGGAATTGCTGTATACAACTGAGGTCGTCTAGTGTTGCACTTCTCGTAATTCCTCCACAGTCCTGGGTTTCACCGTTTATGACCACATTGTTTGGTTCTCCTCTCTGCCATTTCGCATATCCGGCGTTTTCGAGGGTCTGACCTGAAATTACAAAATTATCATTAAAGGTCTGCTGGTTGCATTTGTGCGAAGTACAACCAGCCAGAGTAAAGTAAATAAAACCATATATTTAAAATTAAACAAATAAAAAAATACTAAATATTTTTATTACCAAAAACAATAACATTAACATGTTTGTTTAGTTTTAACGAAGGTCCCAAACTAGGCTATGTCTGTATTATGGAGGCTTAAGATACAATTAGAATTGAAACCTAAAGTAGTTGGTGGAACATGTTGATTAATGAACAACACAAACAAAATAATGGAAAATTAAACATGAAAATTCAAAACAAAAATGTGAAAAAATTAAGAACATGTGGGCGCCTTATGTGTGTTTCAAAGATGTAACAAATCTTAGCTAGTGACTAACATACTATCTTGAATAGTCATTCTGTAAACCTAATCTCTGTTTCGTGCTCTTTGGATGCCTTTGATACCTGAGACGCAGCGTGGTGCTCACGGTTAGCAGTCAATCTTGCCTCACGTTATGTGAATTCTTACGCAGCCCACTAAAAATCACGCTTTTATAGCAATTTGAGCTAAAAAGTGAAAAATAAATATAAAGACTTAATTCAACAGCAATAAGTGTCTCACACTTCGTTATACTAAACTTTGTAAGTTAAGATTAAATTAAGAATATTGATTGACAAAAAAAGACCTTTGCTTTGAAAACGCAGCGTCGTCGAGTGCTTTCTACTTAGGTGTCTTTATAAATAGCCTAGCTATACTTACTAAAATTAGTGAAAACAGGTAATGTCAAGCACCAATATTTAATTTCAAATTTAATCGACTTCAAAAAAAGGAGAAGGTTATCAATTCATAGCCATTTTTTTTTATAATGGATGTTCAGCCATAAATTATTTGTTTATGAACCAATTTAGATCATTCTTTTTTCATTAGAAAAAAGGGCTGTTCCATTTTAATTTAATTGACATTGGACCTCGTCTTCAAAGGTCCACCAGGGACCTTCTTAAAATCATTGATGTTGATTTTCTTTTTAACTACAATTTTATAATTATATTTTTAGTCTTAAAACCAAAATTACCGAATTATTTATTAGTGGTAGTAAGTGCGACTGCTATGATCGCGGTTCTGGGTTCGATTTCCAGGTCGAGCAAAGTTTTATTGGGTTTTTTCTATAAAATTCTCAGTAGCAGCTCTGAGCTTGACTTTGTGCGTGATTAATAATGGCAATAGGCTCGCCCCCTATTACATGGGACCGAAAAATATACACGGCAAACTTTGGGTGTACATTAGTACATCTCTGCCTAGCCCTTTGGGGATACAGCCGTGATGGTATGTTATGTTAAACATTCTTATAATACATAAATGGACGTTTTTTCAGCTTATTATATAATCTAATAATTGTAGAAGGCACACAGCGTGGATATGTAGATACTCTTAACCTTCGGTCAAGTTTGACTGAGTGCTTTAACCATTTCCTTTTAACTTGTGCTAATATGTTTTCGTGAAGAAGGTAAATTGAAGATTTAATAAACACCCAACACGATAAACCTATTAATTGAGACCATTCCAATGAGCCCAAATACGTTATCTTTACTGTAACTCGGTGAGGGGTTAGGTATCCTACGGATTCCAGATTACACTGCAGCATCAGGTCATGATTTTTCTAATATAAATGAAGTAACAGAATACCAAATCTTAACTCAATCAGACCTGTGGAAGATGCTCACATCTATTTTATCAACTATAAAAGTGCTGATACAGTCTCGATCATATCACGATTAAGTTTGTATGTTTGTATGAGTTAATCTCCGGAACTACTGATCCGATTCTAGAAATTCTTTCAGTTATAGAGAGCTATGTTTGATTGGAGTTTACTCCTTAAGAATCGATTTTTATATAAGACCCCCGGTATGGAAATTTTATGAGTGAAATTTATGAAAGCGTTAACAAAAAGCGTTACGTTTTTCTGTGCATCGTACCTTGCGCACCTTTCACTTAGAAATCATGTATATATTATATAAATCATTAACACTCAATCAGTTGGTCGGTCGGTCAGTCAATCAATCATCTCTTTGCCTATTCAAGGACAAACGTACCTTAAGAAGTAAACCAGTCACGCGTCGAAGCGGACACACACACAAACTTTCTTATAATAAGTTTTATGTTATAATTAACGCATATGAAGCCATGGGAAGTTGCTAAGTTGTATATAAAGACAAACATTACTTAAATTGTTATGTTGTTGTTGCGCGGAGACGCGAGCACGGCTATTTTATACACAAGAGCCAGTAATTGTATTTCTAAGCTTATCCTGTTGACTTACCATGAACTGTGTACCAAGAGCGCTCATCGGGCCATTCCCGGAATCCAATAACTGCATAGTGCTTGTGACTTGCAAATATTTTTTCCTGGGGATATTTCGCGAACAACTCCTCTAATACTTTAGCTTCTGTGTCACCATTGATTATGGCCAAATAGCCCCCTTCGGCTGTGCAAATCATATAGGCCTGTGACCAGGTTTTTCCGAGCCCATGGAATTTGTAACAGTGTCTTGTCCTATCGTCCCAAGTGTATTCTGGGAAGTAAACAAAATTTATTGTCATTCAAATCCGGTTTTAATACCGCAACCACATAAGGAAAATAGTCGTGTTGGTTTGACATGTAGAATTTGAAGTTGATCCTGACGTATCTCTCGACCTTTACCCACGACTGTTGTCTAAGTGTCGAACATAAACTCATTCAAATATATATAATTAATTGGTAACATCAGCTTACTAAGTAAGTAAAATTGATGATTTACTTTGTATCGGAGAGGATCTGAAATTGCAATGGGTAATAGCACATATTGGTTTGCAGGGTAATAAGGAGGCAGAGAAATATGCTAAATCAAGTATTGTAAGTGGCAAAATTATTTATGTATTGCCAGATTATTCATAATTATTACCAAAATTTAAAGAAAGTTGTTACAATGGTTGGAAAACATATTTTGATGAAAGATTACGTGAGAAAGGTATCTGTTATCTTAAGGTCTTACTTTACAGTGTGAACCTCTTCGTATACCCTGGTGTGCCACGACAAAGTTGGGAAGGAAGTTGATATCTGACGCACATTGGTTGAGATCCGGACATATTCCATCAAACAAATATAAACATATGATGAAATTGAGACAGTCATCTCCTTGTGATGTCATCTTTTGTCATCTCAGAAAATTATTGACATTTGTGATGTTCTGGTGGAGTGTGTCCGGTTTGAGTCAATTAGGAAGAACTTAATGGGTGCCTTTGGATTGAACAGACTGAACGTTGGAATGTATAGTAAAGTATTAGGTGATACATCCACTAATGAGGCGGCTACTCTGTTCCTATCAATTGCTTCTTATTATTAAATTTATAGTATTATATATGTTATGATAAAAGTATATTACGGTTATGTTACGATGAGGCTGACATATACGAATTGCATAAAAAGCATCTGAAAATTAAAAAATTAAAAAAAAGGTAACATTAATCGCAGAAGATGAGGAAAAATACCGAGAGCAATAATGTTCTTGTAATATCAAATGGGAGTGAACAAAAAGTATAAACCGCAGGAGTTAGCTTCAGATCCGAGTAAAATGCGCGCTCCCCTTCTGACTCGCACGCTGTTACCATTCTATTCCATTGTACTCACAGATAATCAATTTGTTTAATTTTTTTTATATTAGCACGACAAAATAACTGTTCAACACCTGATTATAAGTACGGTACAATCCACAGATACCACCGAAGTCTCGAAGAGCCGAAGTTACCCTTGTGGGTAGACATCCACAATAGAAGAAAATTCACAAGTAAATTGTATAAATATATAAACCCCAAAAATTCTGAACGTTAATATCCTGTACAGAGATAGACTGAAAGAGTAAAGAATATTTCTTACCGTTATCAGTAGTATTACATCTGTTCATTGTTAATGGTTTGAACTTCTTGTAACAGATATATTCAAACGCATCAGAGCACTGTACGTTCTCCAAGGTGCCGTTCAAGTGGAAGACGACACATTTCTCCGCGTACACGTGATCCGGCTGGCCCATCGCCCAACTGACTGGTAAATCTGAGACAGCTACACCTGTGAAGAACTTTTTCAAGTTTTTATAGATATTCAAATAACATTATAAATGCTAAGAGTAGCAGATCTTGTGCAAGATTCGACAGCGGAAGTGCCACCTTCACGCATAGTTCTTTCGTCTGTAGTAAAGCCCGCACTGCTATTTGATATTATAATATCAAAGTGAATCACTAGAGTACTAGTGGGCTTAAAAAGATATCAAAAATACCTTCTATACTTAAGTAAACTCCATCGGACAATGTTGAGTGAATTCCGGAGTAGATACCAATCCTGGGATCAGCGCTCTCTGCTGTCATCACAGATGTCATGATGTTTCGCATATTGAAGTTGCTGGGCGATGCTAACGACGCTCCTGATGAAGTTAATAATTATAATGTCTGTTAATTACTCATTTTATGAGAACGGTTTTCACTTAGTTTAATTATATTCCCTTGTAATATTTAATGTCAACATCACATAGTTTATAGTACATAATAGTTTTCTGAAGTACTCAAAAATACAATGAACATATAATAATTTGACGCTAGCATCAGTACTCGTGCTCTGTTGTCCACGAGCAAAAGACAAGCAGACAACAACGGGCTTGAAGGATGATTCTTGTTTGAGCGGCATCGCATCGTGACAACCTCCGTTAATATTGGATCAAGATTATTCAAGGCAACCAACTAAGTTGGAACCTGAAGAGAAGATTATTCTAGCTGGAACTTGTCGGATCGTGAGAACGTTAGATCAGTTATCAGGTCACCTACGAACAGCGATAACATCAGACAAAGCGAGGCTTGGGTTGGCTATTTAGGGAAGGTTGGAGGCCACTGGGGGCAAACCCAAATAAACAGACATCATTCTCACTTGGGTTATCGGACCGTGCTTATCTCAACAGGACATGCACTTAACACTGATTATGTCCACAAGATTTGTGATGTCGATAGTCTCTCCTGATGTCTCTCTATTCGATATACTTGTATTTTCTATTTTGATTTAGACTTAACCTTATATTTATATTTATCTACTTGTGTAACGTTGTTTTAAATTCAACCAACTCCACAGACAATGTACCTTTTAACGAAACGCGTTATACTTATGTTGACAATATGAATTTAAAATGAATACATTCTTAGATATACAGGACTGAAGTATTATTTATTTTTAATAATATTTATTTTTGTACATTGTTGTATATGTCTACGTGCGCCTGGCTGTGTCCACGCGCCTACTATTTTATAACAGTAAAGCCAGTGCCTTTATGACTAGCGTTTAACTCGGACGCGCGCCCGTCCGGATTCCCGCCTGCATACATAACATATATAATATTTATTTACCCACAAAAAAACTGGACGCACGTAACTCGCATTGCAATATGGCATACATAACTAATATAAATATAACTAAACTTACGAATACAAAACATAATATGGTTTACTGCACTTATACTAATTTACCTATACTATCATATCTTTAAATATAAAATAAATAAAAAGATTTAGCTTCGAAAATTCCCAATATCATACAGATATAGTAATTTTCAAGAATACTTAATTTACCTATCCTTATCATAATCTGTTAGTTACCTTCAGCATGACAGCGCAGTCTTGCAGTCGTACCAGTTGGCAGGAATATTGTGCAGCTTGACCCAACCATTGACTTCCTCATAGTACTTGTAATCTTCCCTGAATATAGGTTCATTGGATGCTGTTGGAAACCGAAATTTTTTAATACAATTTATTGTCCAAGGTTTGAATGTTAAATGATGGATGTAACCAAACATGGTAACACGTTCAGCCTATAGAGGGGACTGGCTTTCGCACCGTGACAAGATCCCTAGGCCTTGCACGTAGTTGAAGTCAATATTAAAACACCACACCAGTAATACAAGTCTTGATAGTTGCCTTGTTAGTGGGAATGTGTGCGAAATATATTAGCATAATTATGGTTTATATATTTAAATGCTTGGCGGCCTTTGCCACAGAGTGTAAGAACCGTAAATGAATTAAAAACTATTTTAATTCAAGTATTAGTAATTAATCGATTTAATCTAACTCACGGTAACGCCTCTAAATGTAATTTATTGTTCTCATGATATGGAACGAACCAATCCAAAATCCAATCCAAATACATACCTGATGCACAGCTCACGAGCAAACTTATTAAAAATATCTTATACATTTTGTATTTTAAGATCCGCCGGTTTCGTGTACATAGCGACAACTAAATCTTTCATTATATTAACAACATATTTATACGTTATCTAGAAACTATAATACCTAATAAGACACTTGTATCACATAACAATAACAAGAATGTTTTTATTACCAACAGATAAAAACTCCAAATAATATTGTTTTTTTTTTCACATAATTACAAGCTTAATATTAATCAATAATATTGTTATTTAAGTTTGTAAATATGTATGTATATTAAGACGTAGGTCTAGAACTTACCATTGTATGGCTGTAAAAGGAACAGAGAGAGGTTGGCTGCGTTCGAGATGTGGTGTTGGAGGAGGATGGAGAACATCACTTTAACAGAAAGAATTGCAAATAAGGAAGTGTTAAGAATGCTCAACGAGCAAAGACAGTTGATGAGAGACATAGATAACAGAAGAGGAAAGACAAAAGACAATTGGAAACTTGATACGGCACGACAAGTTTTTTAAAACAATTTTGAAGATGAAGGTATAAACGAAGGTTTTTCCAACAAGTGAAGGGTAACGTGGGAGTCGTGTCATATCCATAAGTTAAAAGAAAGGCAGAGGATAGGGAACAGTGATTTATCCCCTCCACCGGCAAGAACTGAGCTCTTAAATTAAAGAAGATGTATTTAATATTCAAAATTTACAAACTATTTGTCGTCCACTTGCTGGTATCCGATAGAGATGATGTAGGTTCGGTGACAATGCAATATTAAGGTACCATAGAGCTAATCTGATGATGGAGCCGAGATGTAAGGACTGGAACTTCATGATAGCAAATTGTAGGACAATCGAATTTGGGCCAGTTTGTTTTGATGTCATGAGTACTTTCTATTTCACATGATAACGAAGGTCTGAAAATGGAATCGGAAGATTGCCTCTGGAACTGGCTGACGGAAAGTACAAAGATAGTTGAGTTTTGGCTCGTTTATTTTGTTTTTATGAGTACCTTCCATTATACATGACGACAAGTGTCTGAAGATGAAGACTGCAATCGTTTTTCTGCCGATATCGTCATTCTTCATTTTAGTTCGTCGCTCTACAGATGTCTTTGTTTCAAAATATTAGAAGATTTATTAACTCTCTAAATTCCGTTCTTAATACGCGGAGCGAGCGCTCTAAACTATCAAGGAACAACCATGGAACTGCTCTAGAGGAAATGTAAATTATGAGAAATATTACTCAAATGTAAAATAGGCATAGTTAATTTAGTTGACTCTTGCAAAAAAATTATATATTATAGTAGCTATGCACCGCGGTTTCACCCGCGTATAATTTAAAATAAATTACTCACTGATAGATAATTCATCGTACCTCATTTTATATACAATATTTTTAATAACATTTTCTTGTGGTATAGAATATATTGGGTTTCACCACACCCTGTGCTATCGAACCGAGTGTTTAAATATTTTAATTATCCACTATCTCTTAAATTATGCGTCAAAATAAAATGTTTAAAAGGGGAAAGTTTATCTTCATGAATTGTCTTAAGGATGAAGTAGATTTTATTCTTAAGTATTAATATACCATGCCTAAAACTAATAATGCTCATAAATCACTTTTAAATATTCAAAAAATGTTTGACAAAAAATACCTTATTGTGGCTTATATATAGGTGATAGGCGTTTGGTATCGCGGATTTTTTTTTTATATGTACTGAGGATCAATATTGTTGTGGAACATTCTATTTACGTATCATTGAACCATGAAGCCAGACTCGCGGCCACTCGAAACCTGTAAGCATATCAACAACGGCTATTAACGCTGTATTAAAAGCACAGAATATTTTTATTGCTGTGTCAGCATGTTATTTGGATAAATAGTTTAGGAGATAATGGAAAATTAAAATAATTTGTACTTGCGGGAAGTGAGAAAAATTATGAAAGGCATCACGGGTGCATTGGCAGCGCGGTGTTTGTCGTTAAAAATAAACATGAGTGAAACCGTAGGGCACAGCTAGTAAGTATAGATAATGTAAACAGTCTAACTACTTTCAACATGAAAGTTTTTTTTTTTTTTTTAACGTGGGGAAATCCTGCATTGGATCCGCCTCCCGAGCCGGGCCGCTCAAGGGAGGGGTATGCCGAACTCTTACCGACTAAAACCCCACGGTGTCCTCTCTCACCTGTTGGCCGGAGAGCGGGAACTGTTTGCGCATTACCTCATCGCAACATGACAGTTAAGTGTAGTCATGTTTGTCAGTTTGTTAATATACGTCATTTATTTATAATACGTCATTACATTTAAACAGAAGCATCAGTATTTTTTTTTTTAATAAAGGTTTTAAATATTAAATTCCATTTAGTTTTAACAATGTAATGTATGCGCCTCTGATCAGTGACCAAAGGTAAAGGTCTGGCTTTATTCAATAAAAATTATTATTAACATTTTGGTACGATAATTTATTAAGCTTGCTTTTTTTATTAAATTGTATTTTGTAACCAGTAGTAGGTACTTGTTAACAAACACCTTAAAATATGATGATGATGATATAATCATTAAGGCTCTGTAGGCTCACATAAGAAATCACCAGTAGTCAACCGGACAACTTTTCAAAAAATGTTAATTATTAATCATTAAGGATTTATAAAGCTAGGAAAAATATAATTTCACATAAATACAGCATTATAATTACTTAAAATAACATCGAAACATTACATTTTTAAATTACCGCGCAAACGATACGGCAGAGCGCATGCTGTACTATGTAAGAAATATTAAATAAACTCCGAAAATTATAATAAGGAAACATAGTGTATACCTCATCCAGTGATATTATTACGTATATCATTTACCCCAACACTCAACGCACCAATTAAGTACCTAACGTTCGCTTACACACGAATGACGTCATGCGCTGTTATTGCTTTTTCGTTTAACACGAAGAACAACACAAAATATTTTTTTTTACTTATTTAAAAATATAAATCAATATTATTTCACAAAAAGAAAACTGACATTATTATAATATTAGAAAGGTCATTTTCAACAACATTTTTTTTTCTGATTACTATCCGGTAAGCTATTAACTTGATGGCGCGCTGTACTTCCTCAAATTATTTAATTCACCGCCATCTACTGGTTTACCTTAAAAGTACATTTTTAATAGTCATAAATGTTATTCGTTCTGATATTAAATAATCAAAAACCTTTAGACGTCGTCACATGACTAAACAGTTTTTCATTGATAATATCTTTTTGAAGTGAATCTTTTTGGGCGGCGATTCGATGATTAGACGAGAATAAAGAGTCACATTTCAAGGACGCTTCATATTTTGGCGCATTTCGTTACGGGGGAGAGAACAAATATATAACGTAGAGTGAAGGAGAAAGAGCTATACGCATTATACATTTACAGTATAGGATCTCCGCATCTCACTTTTTAAGATATTTTAATTTTACCACGTGTACGTTGCTACACACAATTCTTTATCTATGATATGACATGATACGGCCAATAATAAAAGGCCAAGCCATTGTGTATTCAAGGTTAAAAGTTATTAGATAATAACGCATAAGTATGTTATCGATAACCGAATTATTATGACCAACGATTGCCTTCGAATTTACTCGGTCAATAAAAAGGTTCCAAGAATCATTATATGATATATTTTCCAATTTATCATACTTTGGTTCCAACTTCAGATACGTTTTCTTTTATACTATAAAGGTAACACACAGACTTACGGCTCGCCTGATTGTAATCGGCTACCATGATCTATGGACGCTTGACTTTGAACTCCCTACCCTGAGGAGCTCTGGAAACACTGTTCATCGCAGGAACACAACACAAGGCTATTTGGCTGCGATCTTTTGTAGGGTGGCGGTATTCCACCAGTCGAACTGCTCCAAGTAGAGAGAGATCTCGTAAAGAAATTTATCTATACGCTGCCTTTCTTGCGTGTCGAAAAAATATAAACGTTATAAATCGTAACGTGAAGGTAACTTTATCATTAATCGTTCGGGACAACCAAGACCAAGAATTATGTTACTATTGTACTAGATAAAGTAAATCTATACTACAATTAATAAAACTGAAGTGTCTGTTAGAAATGTTAAAATAACAGATTTTACTAAATGCATATAAAAGTATATACGATACCTATAACAAAACACCAATTTTTAAAATTTTGGTCTGCTCTGTTTGTTCCGGGTAATCTCCGAAATTGTTCTACCGATTTTGACGGGACTTTCACTGGTAGATAGCTGATTTTATACGGAGTAACTTAGGTTACTTTTATTTTAGAAAAATAATTAGGGTTCTGCACAAATAAATAAAAAACTGTCCATGGGTGAATCAATTCGTGTACTTAAGTGGCTTACGCCGAGTAAATCATGTGATATAGCAAATTAATGTACTAAATAATTATAAACATTAAAAAACCTACAAAAAAGTCAGCGAGAGTATACGTCTATCTTTTAAGGAACACCCACAATAAGCATTCTAGTCTTTAAAATAGCCAGAAGTGGAGGAGCAAGATTCGTGCGGGCATTCTGTTAACAATGTAAAATCTCAACGTTCAATTACTTGATCAGAAATGTCAATTCCATACTTTTTTCGTTTTCGTTAGCGTTAACGATTGTAGAAAGGTAACTTGGCGAGGCTCTCAGGTACGGCAACATAACTCTGAATAAAGATACGGTATATCTGTAGAAATATATATTGACAGATGATTCAAAATAAAACGATCGTACCCTAGCCGTCGACCACCTTTTAAAGCGTCCAGTCAACAATAATTTCAATCAAACTTAAAATAATCTTTATTCAATTTAGGCCCTAAGAAGGCACTTATGAACATCAAAACACTAATACCGGTTCGGAAAATATCCCAGACATCGATAAGAACCGGTAAGAAACTCAATCGGTTTTTTTTTTTCAACTGTACAACAGTAATAATTTAGTGGATGCACAAAGAGGGAGTTACTCTCAGATATCATAATGATCCACCCTATAATAATCTTTTGACAGTAAAACCCGCTTGACATGGTCTTTGAACTTGTCCGGAAAATCAGTAATGTGCTTCGGAATCTTTTTATAGAATCTAACACTATTACCTAAAAAAAACTTTTATTAGTCTTACTAAGTGTAAAACATGGTACGACTAATTCGTCTCTATTTTTAGTATTAACATAGTGCTGATTTTTGACTGAATCTAGCTTGACTTAGTTTTTGCGAATATACATTAAGTTATCAAGGATATGTTGAGAGGGCAATATAATATACCATATATTACCATACCATAGCTTTTCAATAGTACAAACACTAGGTTATTAGTACGGTTTCAATATTCACACCATATATGTATATATTTTGTTAAATTATTTTCTAAATTCTAGGGAACAATATATTGTAAATTATACAAAAAATAAATCTCAATTAGATACAAATTAGATAAACTAAATTTATTTTTGACACAAACAGACTGCCGCATATTTTCTATAGTTACGTATGACTTATCAGGGGTTTTTACAATCACAATTACTATTGAACATGTAATTACAAATCAGTCCTTTTCACGGATTTATGATGGCAGAACATCACATCTTTATTAAGAATTATTTGTAATTACGTTGTTAATTTATATAAAAAGGATCTTAGACTCGTAAGGTAATGTTTTATTTTATTTTAATGTCTTAATCAAAGGTCGTGAGTTTCACAATATCCTTTTTGAGACTTTATTGTTTGTAATAGTCCAAACTAATTATAACAGTCAATTGCCCAAAATTGTTTCTATAACAAGATTATTTTTACCAAAAAAAAAACTGACTTCAAGGACATTGAGGAGTTCCCTGGTGTATCATGAACGTCTATCTATGGTCCAATGGCAATGGCCCACTCTTGAGGTATGGCATTTCCAATGACAGAGATCCATCTAAATCAGTTCATAAACAAAAAGATTCATTCCTGAACATCCTTAAAAAAAAATATACAGTCGAATTGAAAAGATTCTCCGTCTGTAAACCGACTTTTCGAATGTATTTTTAATTGATATATCCGAAGCGATTAAATGATCCTTTTTTTGTTGGATAGGAGATATACAAGAGACCTCTTCAATATCAATAATGTTGGTTTTCTTTTCGTTCTTAATTTGTCTTGTTTAAAGCGGTTAAAAATGTAATAAATGAATTAGGAAATAGCGGCGTTTAGTACATAATAATCCTAAACATAATCCTCTGTTTTATCGCTAGTTGAATGCATGAGCACAAAATATTTTTATACAATACAATCTGTATTCACCGCTGCTATGTTTTGATTTTTTCATAAATTATTTGTTATGGAAGCATTTTTAAATTACCCAGTGAATAAACACAATTACTTTATGCTAAATTTAACGAATATAAAAAGGAAAAAAAAACCGACATCAACAAAAACACTTGACCAAAAATATTTTTTCTATTTTTGCTTTTTATTTGAATTCCAGTCCTCGTACTAATATAATAGTACATAGCCTATGTAACTCCCACAATTAAGACGAATCTAACGACACCTCGTATGTTAAAATCCAACAAGCCGTTTAGGCTACAGAGCGTGACAACGAAATAGACATACATACATACGCTCGAAAAACATCACCCTGGTTTTTCGCATTGAAACATAAAAATATTCTCATATACGATACACGTGAACAATATACCACGCTGGCTATGACGCTTTATTCCAAATCTTCGTAATACGCAGGCGCACACACACGTACGAAGAGAAGACCGAGATAATAGTATACACTGTATAATGTATTCTATCTCATTCTCTCGCAGGTTAAATCCTGTAGTTGTATGTTTTTATCTCTTTTTAGTTTTGCTTTTCCGTTTCATAGAGTTTCAAATCACATCGGAATATATGAATTATAATAATTAGTACTATAATCTTATTTTACACTGTAATATTGTAATATACTAACACTCATGGACATTTAGAGGAACGCAATGAAAAGGTAGAATAACAGAAAATATTTTCATATTTAATACTGGCCATAATATACCTATACGTATAAGTATTAAGTAATTTGAAAAAAGAAGATTTTAAATAGAATTGTACTTACGACTTTCATTAATTGTTTTTTTGGCTACATATCTATTAATTTATATAATACGTAGTGTATGACATTGTTCAGGTTTTTGTATTTCCGAGATACGAAACAACCTGCAGGAAATTCGACAAGTGAAAGTTAGCACCAAAGCTATTAGAAGAAGACTTAAGGCGGCTTTATAGGGGCGTACTTGCCCGCCAGATGCCCTTTGCTCAGCGCAGGTCATCGAGTTGCTCGGTCCAACTTTGCTTGTTCGCACCGAAGTGAAAGGAGACGACCCGGAGACAAATACACTGAGTGTAACAATGTTAGAAGAGAGCCTTACGGTGGAGGCCGAGACGTTGGAGGTCAGTCAGTAATTGTTTGCTTAGGAGCTTGTCCTGAGATATACACATCATAGGAAACGGGTCCCTGACTGCGGCAAGAGAAGTAATTGGAGTACCTTACTGAGTTTGGAATTCAAGTTTTGGTGTGGCCTGCACGCTCTCCAGACCTAAATCCGATAGAACATTGCGGACGCGTAATCCCCGAGCGGAGAGAAATTACCTTGAAATTGGATGAGTGTTTCTGCTGCACCGCTTATTCTAGGATCACTTTTATTTATTTTCTTCTGGAGCTTCAGCCTGGCAGCGCTTCTTCTCGGTCAATTCTTTAGGTTTGCGTCTTCGATAACTGTTAGCAGTGGACCAGCTGGATGTCGTGCAGCGTGCACAAGCAACTCCAACAAGCGGGATTAATATAATTCGAGATAATCGACACGCGGCGGCGATGGTCAATCATAGACTGTCCTTAAGCACGGACAGGGTACGGTGCAGCGAAATAAATAAAAAGAATAAACTAATAACAAGTCTATCCTACATAAATAATAAATTTAATTGCTAATGACAAAGCATTAGGCGCTAATAAACATGTTTGAGATAAACTGGAAAACCAATTAACGAAAAAAATCCAACACAAATTAACCTAGTAGACCTCAAAACTGCATTGGTTGAAGAATGGAACCTAATACCACAAAATTTCATTGACAATTTAATAAATAGAATGCCCAGACGGATGCAGGGAGTTTTAACAGAGGGAGGAGGCAATACTAAATACTGATCGAATCACCCATTATGAAAACAAACAATTTTGCTTATGTTAGGTTAATATTCCTTACGATTAAAATGATGAGCTTTCTGCCTCTAATATGTTTTCTTCGTTTAGTCAATTTTGTTTTTGTTCAAAAAAAATTATTTATTTTATTCAAGTTATTGTTGAAAGCTTTTATTGTACAAATAAAACTATTTTCACTTTAATTTGCACCTTTTTGCGTTCCTCTAAATATGTTCATGCGTGTATAATTCTCCATCAATTCGGAGATGTTTTGAAGAAAGGTCAGGTCAAGAGTACTTTAAACTGACGAGCATGTTTGAAAACATTGAGGAATGTCGAAGAAGCGAAAGATGTATGCCAGGATCGTAGCAAGTGGAAGAATGTGAATGTGGTGTGTCTACCTACCCCGTTGGGAAAGAGGCGTGATTTGTGTATGTATTTATTTATGTATGTATAATCTGTTTCAGGGAAATGACGTGTTTACAGAACACCTGTGCAGCTTACTCGCAGGGTCCGGCGGGGCTTGCCTTCACCAATCTTATCACACATTTACTAGCAACGCAGTGTCTGGTTACTGAAGACTGGCCTGCCGATAGGTCTTATAGTCTTACAAGTAAGTTCTTAATAAACGCAAATAATAAAAACATCTTGAAATTTTATTGGTATTAATTTTCTTTTTTAAGAACTATATCCTTGTGTTTTTTCAACTGTACAATTGTTAATAATAACTAGCGGTCGCCCAATGATATAAAGTGTTATTGAGTTTTTCCTATGAAATTCTCAGTAGCAGCTCGGAGTTTGGTTTCGTGCCCGATTAATGGCAATAGGCTCGCCCCCTATTACATGGGACCTAAAAACATACTCGGCGAACTGTGGGTGTACAAATGCACACCTCTGCCTAATCCTTCGGGGAATACAGGCGTGATGGTATGATGATGACTATTTTATGTTTGATATTTGCAGTATGAACCTAAAAAATGAATATTATATCACTTGCTGTCACTTTTCATTGAGTGACAATGTCAATATTTTAGGGGGTCTAAGTACAATGGCAATGGTCGGTTTAGGATTCGCAGTATTAATAATAATTTATTTTTATCGATACATTTTAGCTTTCTGCACTCCTTCTCCATATAAACTTTAACATGCCCAATCTCACAGTGTTCCGTGAATGCAATACGCTTGAAAAGGGGTACAAAGTTTTTGCTTCACGTATTAACATAATGGTAATTTAGTGGAGGCACGAAGAGGAAACCCGAATGGTTAAGAAATTTCTTGTAGTACCACCGTTTGCGGGAAAAATATAGAACTGTTGATTTCTCGACGTTTGCAAACGCCAAAACGTTGTGGGCCAGTGTGGTGACTACGTATATTTGCCCTTGCCCAACAGAGATACTTTCAGGCTGGTATTATTATAATTATATTGTTACTAGCGAACACGGGCACGCTTTGCTGTATCGTTTGGAGTTCATAGGGAACATTGATCAGATCCCTACCAAACTTTACAAGATCACCCGCTGGGCCAATGTGAAGATTGTCTAAGAACATCAAAATTGTTCCAGCCATTTTCGAGTCCGTACAATCATACATACAAACATCGATTTTTATATGTAAGAAGAAGATTATGTTTTATTTTATTGTCAGTAACTAAAATCACAATTCTATTTTATAATTTGTTTTTACTTTTGGTTACAGATGGTGACACTTTTGACTTTATCATCGTAGGAGCGGGCACTGCGGGCTCTTTACTCGCTAACAGACTCACCGAGGTGGAGGAATGGAAAGTGCTTCTCATAGAAGCTGGTGGAGACCCGCCTATGGAGAGTGTTGTAAGTCAATTAGTTAAAGTAACAACTAATAAATACAAAACAATCTACACACAAAAACTAGTTCCTATAAATACGAATATTTTACGTCAATGTCATATAGATTCGGATTGAATTAATTAGCGAAATAGACATAACAAAATATCTGCCGCTACCATACGGAGGCTTATGCTTCATTCTAAGCTCAGGGGTATCATAAGATTAGAAACCATGTTATCGAGGCTTCATACGAGCGCACCACTTAATGATATCATCGCTACAAAAAATATTAAGAAGTCACCAACGTATTAAAAAATAAATACTTGCAGGTTCCAAACTTCTCTGGAGCAACACATAAAAGCAGACACGCATTTCAATACTACACAGAACAAGACGAAACTACAAACCGAGGAAGTGTCGATGGAAGATCCTATTGGCCAAGGGGAAGAGTTCTCGGTGGCACAGGTTCCATAAATGGCGGTCTACACATGCGCGGTAGCGCTGACGACTACAAACCATGGCATTTGAAAGAAAACGACGGTTGGGACTGGCCGACAATCAAAAACTACTTTAAGAAAAGTGAGAAAATTGCTGATCCGTTCATTCTAAATAATCCTAATTTAGTTAAAGATCACGGAATTGATGGTGAATTTGTTATAAACCAGCTCAACTTCACCCACACTAATATAGTTGAAAAATTGACCGAAGCTTATAAAGAAATGGGTCTTAAATATTTGGAAGATTTAAACGGTGACACCCAGATGGGCGTTGGTAAGATAAGAGGTAGCCAGAATAAAGGGAAGAGAGTGAGTACAGCAACTGCTTTCCTCAACCCTATAAAGGCACGCAAAAATTTATATGTCCTGAAGAATACATTTGCTAGAGTTGTTGAAATAGACCAGAAAAGTAAGACAGCGAAAGCAGTAACGGTATCGTTGAGATATGGAGATGTTGAGACTTACTATGCAAAGAAAGAAGTAATATTAAGCGCTGGGACAGTGAACACTCCAGTTTTACTAATGCTGTCGGGGATTGGACCTAAAGAACTATTAAGTGACAAACGAATTAAGGTCGTATCTGATTTGCCAGTTGGAGAAAATCTGCAAGATCATGTTAGAATTCCTATACCGGTAACAATTAATACAGGGGCTGAGCCAAAAGATGAAAAGTTTTGGCTTCAAGCTGCTGCACAATATTTATTAGATCAAAGTGGACCTTATGCTACTAACTACGATCAACCTAACATAAACGCTTTTCTGTCCGTTCCCAGACGGTAAAACCTTGCCTGATGTTCAAATAGATCATAATTATTTTGTGCCAAATACTTCATATGTGTTCTCTACTTGCAATGATATTATGTCATTTAAGAAAGAGATTTGCACACAATTCGCCAATTTTAATTCTGATAAAGAAATGATCATATTTTTTGTATCATTATGCCGGCCTTATTCTAAGGGGAAAATAGAATTACGAGGCATCAATTCAATGGAACATCCTAAGATATTTTCTAAATATTTCAGCGATAAACGTGACATGGACATTTTCGTCAAAGCTGTGAAAAGAGTTTCTGAAATAGTCAAAACCCCGACATTTAGAAACATGAAGGCTGAATTAAAGAGGATACAGTTTGAAAGTTGTGATAATTTAGAATTCGCCAGTGACGAATATTGGGAGTGCATGGTCAGAACCGTTACTTACAATGTTTATCATCCAGTAGGAACTGCTAAAATGGGTATAGCTGATGATCCTGAAGCAGTAGTAAATAATAGATTGAAAGTGTATGGTGTAAACAGTCTTAGGGTAGTCGATGCCAGTGTAATGCCAACCATCCCCAGCGTCAACACCAATGCTGCTATAATGATGATTGCTGAACGTGCAGCTGATTTTATTAAAGAAGATCATGGTATTTTAGGGATTAAGAGAGATGAATTATAAATGTATTTTATAAAGAAAGCAGAAAAATATCTATAGCAGCAGCTCAGAACAGTAAATTTCCTACCTCAACGGATAAACTTTAAGTGAAGCTATCATTTATTACTTTGGATCCTTACCGTACCTCAACTTAAATAAGTATATATTATGTACGAATGTTTCATTTAAAAAAATCTCTTTTAATAAAATATTGATTTCTTGATTTTTTTTAATGTTGTTTTATTCTGTTTTTACAAAATTATAAATTGTTTTTTTGCATATATATAAGACAATATTTTCAAGTTTTCAGGAATTGTAAATTTCAACAATGAAACTAATGCGTTGCTCTGAAACAAAGTTTTTTTTTATTTTAGTACATACACACACTACTAACTAATTACACTTGTTAAACTTAATAATATTATCCTACCTGAAACAAAGAAACGACATTTACAGTGTATTATTTAAATTGTCAATCCCTTTTATAAAAAAATACAAATTTTATAGCTCAATCACGGTTACTTGTCAGTTTAGACTACTTCCTCAACCGAATTAGCCGTTATTACTTACAGCGCCATCTATGAAATACATGAGTACATGGTCACTATTCTAAATACGAGACGAAGCTGTACAAAATAAAGAAATAATTAGTTTCTTTACACATATTTATGAGATTTATTCAAACCATTATCTATACAAAATTAAGGATGTAATCGGTATTATAGTACAATGTAAAAAGCATTTGTTCATTGAGATATAATAAATTGATGAATAATAAACGCAAAAAACACAAAGTTGAGTATCTTCGAAGTTGAAGGTCCAATGCCAATGAAATTAAAATGAGAGGTATCCAATAAAAAAAGTATCATCCATATCGGTTCTTATACAAAGAAGTTATTGCTGAACATCCATTAAAAATAACATTCGAATTGAATAATCTCGCGTTAAGTCTGTAAATAAACCAAATGATTTTATTTTAATAACAATGGTATTCATTTTTTAAATATTCATAATATACAACAAAATAAAAACTTTTTGCGAGAGGTATGAAACTCACACATTCAGAACAAATTCTGACATAAATAACATTGTGTTATTTATTCATCTGTGAAATAAATTTCACAGTGTCAGAAGAATGTACAGTAATTACATGTTAATTTATTATACAATTCTCTCGAAATCGGCCGTACTTCAAGTTATAGCTTCTTTAAAGATTATAGAAAAAGGGGTGCTACCATTAGACAAAAAATCAGTTGGAATCCAGTTTTACTTGGATGTTGAGAATCAAGACCGTTTGGTTCCCTGCAAAGTGAAATCGTGGACTCGCCGGTGCTGTCACACTGATATTGATAATAACGACTGTGATGATATTCCTGTATATGGCGCTAACTTTCATATAATAAAGCCAAAAGATCGCGAAACACTTATATACGTTTATCCAGCAATAATTCAGGAAAATCATATTGGTTCTTGTGAGTTTATCTTAGATTACAGATGTGGTAACATTAAAAAGTCAAAAAGGGAAAAAGTAAGTATTCCATTTGACACAGGAGTCAAGAAATCTGCTAGCTTTTTAAATCATTTTTGGAAGAGATCCACTTGCGCGTATGTTGATGAGGATATAAGAAATAATTGTGAACCGGTTAACTGTGATTTAAAGTATGTCGGAAAGATGTATTTTTATAATGATAAAGTTAATAAATGTGTCGCGGCTCCAATCTGCGATGAAGATCCTAGTAAAGAATTGCCTGATATCGTATATGATCCTGGAAGCAACAGTTGTAAGGATTTAGAAAACACTTTATCGATTGCTGACGTTTATGCAATTACTTCGGGATTAGGGGTAGTTAGAGAACCTTTGAATTTTAATGGTGTGAAGCTGCAGTTACAAACAAATTGTACTACTATATCAGAAAATATAAACTTTTTGAAGGACATGATGCACGGAAAACTGTGCCCTCCATATCAAGGCAGTGTTCCAGATTTTAGTTCAGCTTGCAATTCCGCAATACTGACAATCATTTTATCCATACTTTTGTTATCTTTTCTAGTATTTAGTCTCGTTTGCTGCGTAAGCTCTTCGTTATGGATTTTCAAGAACATATCTCGTGGTGATTTAAGCAAGTTTTGGGCAAACATTAAATCTAAATTGAGTAAAGGTAATTATCTTCCTAAATGTAGCAGTAAGAAATCGAAAATTAACAAGGATATAAAAAATAAGCTATTAAAGGATGTAATAGTGACAGATCTGCCGATGGAGCTGAGACAAAGTTTCGAGAATATATGTGACAGGATAAATAGAGAAGTAAAATGGAAGAAGAGATATAGACGAGACGATCTTGGGAGTAGAATAAATTTGGCTGAAACAAATATATGTATGTCAGCAGCGTCTTCTGCCACGATAGTGATGGATAATGATAATCAGTAATTTTGATTTATCTTACGAAAATTGTTTCGTTGAAATACTCTTTTGCAAAATATTATTTTTCAGTTGTGTCCAAAGCTTGTAAAAGTATAATAAAATAGCATTTTCGTTTTGATTGTTTTATTATAAAGTTATAAGAGAATACAAAAATATATCAAAAATCAAATCATCTGTATAAAAATGTACAATCTATAATCTTGGGAACTTATTTTGGGTTTCTGTGCTAAAAGCAGTTTGTAAGAGACCTGTGAACAATGATGATATTGTAATTTAATTTATCCCGTACACTTTATTTAAATCCTAAATTAATAAGAAATTATACAGGCACACCTTTTTCATCTATTTTCTTTATCGCGTGTATAGCAGGAATATCAAAATGTTCTGTAGAGGCAGTGTCGAGATGTAATGGTACATCGTTCTTTGTACATCTGGAAGCTACTTCAAATGGTGTTGTATTAACCTGTACATTATAATTTCGATTTTAATTCTAGTTCTATTTTGCAACTGAAAATCTCTTTGGAAGCGCGTTATAAAAAATCAAATATTTAACTTTCAAATCTGTTTACTCTCCACCGAACAGCAATTCTATTGCATCAATACTATATAATAATTAACCATCTATATAATATTACTAATGTAGTTAATAATATTTAAAGTTTACTCCTGTATAAATATAAGTTGACAATGCACAGTTACTTAACTATTAACATACAATGACACAGAGGAAATTATTCAATCATATAATATTAAATACTAAATTTACGCGCACACACACACACCCTCGCTTAAATACATATTTACTTAGCTCTTTCGGTTTTATTTTAATTATTTTGCCTTTTATTTTTTTCTAACTTTGTCTTATTACATTGTTACCAATTAGCGTATGAATCGACGTCGACGTAGCACAGTTTATGCTATTAGTTACTGTCGTCAACATAATTATTTATGTGTTAATTAATCTGTTAAATAAATAAGTATTCTGTTCTATTAGCTACTATTAAACTAGCTGTGCCCGCGGCTTCGCTCACGTGGACTACAGAATGCCCACGCGAATATTGTTCCCCCGCTGCCGGCTATTTTAAAGAGCTAGGTCTTTTTAATGTCTGCAATTATGTACTACATTAATTTGTTATATCTCTCATGGTTTACTCAGCGTAAGCCATTTAAACGTCCAAATTGATTCACCATGTCTAGTTTTTTTATTTTGACATTACAAACAGACGTTTCAATTTTATTAACTGTATAGATTACCTATTTCCGTTATTGCTCAATCCTCTAAAGATAAATAATAACCATATTAGCATATGTCATTTTCAGAACCTCAGACTATCATTCTGTAAAAAATGGGGTAATTTTTGCAGGGATAGCGTATACACATTCAAATATAACTACGTCAACATTAAAATCATGTTCCACTGTCCACTAGTAGTCTCTTGCGTCATTTTTTGTTAGTAAATTGCTTATATAAAATATGTATTATGTATGTTAATAAATTTGATTAAAATTACCGGTTTAGCCACAATGTGTTCGAGGTCAGACTGACTGGTGATGAACTGCCAAAATTGCTCACATTTGGCGCTTGACTCAGCGTTGTCGTTTGCTCGGGGTGTGAAGTCTATTATAAGATGCTGGGATTGCAACGGCTCGCCACTTGCTCGACCAACATCGACTTCTGGACTCTGGCAACATAAGATCATCATGGAATACATACAATCACTGCTGGCCACGTGGGGTCGCCAGTTTAAACAAAGTAAAGCTTCCCTACTAAAAGTTGATTAACTTTATTTATTGCGCGGTATACTTATAACTGTTTCCGTGGCTTTATTTTACCTTCCCTCATTATTGATAATTCAAATAGAATATCTATCACTTGAGGAATACCATAAATTGTACTTCCGAAATCATTTTTATATATTATTTGAGGATTTTTTCCCATTTCTAAAACTAATGGAATGATAATATATGCTGCCCGTGTACAAAATATTATTAAAATTGGATGTTTTTTTACGTTTTTGAAAAGTATTTATGACAATTCCTATACCGTATAATTTTTTGCAATGACTTCTCGTGTACAATATTTCATTAAAGTCATTCAAGCTATTTGTGAGTAAAATCTATAAATACAAACAGAAATATATACAAAGAAAAATGTTTTTAATTGCATGTTCGTGATCAATATTCTTTATATAGGAAGTAAGTTAAGAAAGTTGGAATAAATAATAATACACAGTTGTGTCAAAATATACGCTATTGCGGTTGCCAACTCTCCCCGGATTCCGGGACCTCGAGTATAACATATATATATATAGCCTATGTTACTATCACAATTAAGACAAATATAACAGCATCTCGTATGCAATCCAATCAATGCAAAATCCATCAAGCCGTTTAGGTTACAGAGCGCCGGTAACCCCCAAGCCCGGTAAAGCTGTAAAAGCCATCAGCGGCTCTGTTTTTGGCTAACAGTAAAATAAGGTCGAAAAAAAAAACGTGCCAAAGAAATAGACATACATATATACTTACATACGCTCGAAAAACATAAACGCTCCTTCTTCGCGGTCGGGTAATAAGACTACTGTCATTCACTCGGTTTTTCTTGATAACTACGGGAATTATAACCCACGCTGCTTTCTCGTAAGTACTCAAATACACGATATTACAAGACAATTTTTAACAAAAAAGAAAACCAGCATTGGTGATTTTTAAGAGTTCCCCGTTGTATCTTCGAAGTTGAAGGTCCAGTTCCAACGGAATTAAAATGGAACCAACCTTGAGGTATCCCCTTTCCAACGAAAAGAATCTCGTCTAAATTCGATTCATAAACAAAGGACTTAGGTCTAAATTGAAAACCTCCTTCTTTTAAAATTCTAACAAGGCATTAAAAATCGTAGCTGAAGTGTTTTTTAATAATTTCGATAATAGAAATCTATTTTCCCACCATATTGCTAAACGACGGCTTTTTTACTTCTGGCTTTAGTGAGACTACTTATGAATTGGCTCGTTAGAGAACATTTCCTTCGCGAAGGTGAAAATTTATATTTAGTTATAATTTGAAAGGTTCTTGAAGATGAAAATCTACTTCCATTATATTATTGTTATTTTATTTTATTATTTCATCTCCCAGATTTGTGATCCAGGGAGTTAGCAAGCCTAGAGGCTCCACGAGCTTTCATTATATGTTTATAATACTGCCTATGTTGCACCAAATATTACGAAATTCGGTACACGGAGACAAATTAGCACAAGTAATTCAGTAGCATAAATAAAACTGAAGTGTCTGTATGTAATGTCAAAATAACAGCTTCTTAATAAATGCATATTATGAAAGTATATACGCTACCTATAACAAAACCCCAATTTTTTTGACATCTGTCTATTTGTTCCATATAATCTTCGAAACGGTTGACCCGATTTTGACCGGACTGTCACAGGCCTGTCTGATCTCTCGGTAGAAAGTAGTATATTCTTTGTAGCTGATGTTATAAGGAGTAATTATTTTTATTTAAGAAAAAAAGAGTTCCTCGCAAATAAAACTCAATTCGGAAAAACGACGATTTTGGAGCGCTTAAATGGCTTACGCTGAGTAAACCATAAGGGATACCTAAATCAAATTGATGTAGCACATAATTGTAGATATTAAAAAGACCTACTAAAAAGTCAGCGAGAGCATATGTCTATCTTATAAGGATTACCCACGATATGCATTGTTGTCTTTAAAAGAATCGGCAGCGGGGCTGAAACGAATCACGCGTGTGCCCGAACGACGGCATTCTATAGTCCATGCGAGCACAGTTTTAAATAAACTCATACTAATTACCTGCAAGATGTGAGAATGTTTGGAAGTGCAAGAGCTGAGAGAAGAGATAGGCATCGCGTCACAACACTGGCAGCAGAAAAGCCCGAGGCAAAATGTCAGCCAGTCAGACACGACTTGTACGTAGCGCCACAACTGCAGAAACCTCGAGGCTAGTCCGTGGAAACTGTATGGACTAATCGTTATCATCTGTACATCATTGGAGAGCTATATTCGTTTGGTTTTGATTCGCTTATTGTCAACGGCTAGAATAGTGTTGCCTACTTTGGAATTGATATTTTTCTTGTTATTTATGGTACCGGTCCATAAATAATTAGAATAAATAATTCCAGAGACATTTTCCAATTTTTTTATATCATAACTATGGTGTTCTATAGGGTATATAATAAAATAAGTATGATAGAATGGTCAAGGTTTTCCAATCAAGCCAAATTTAGATAAAACCATTGAGATATTTTCAATTGTTTTAAAGGATATCTGACTGACTTGGTACTTGATCTGCGTTGTTGAATATGGATAGTCTAGAGGTAATTTGAAGCAATAATAACGTTATTAATAATAGTGGTCGCGTTTATGGACGCCGTTTCGATGAAAATGAGTTCGAATCTCTGCAAAGAGCCTAGACATTCGGTGAATGAAAATATCACCTAGCACGTATAAGTGTGTGCCGGCAGCTGCACTTGAGAGTTAGTGTTCCCACTATGATTAGCATGTATCTTAGCTAACTTAACATCAAATGAGATTATGGCCAAAAAACTAAATATATTACGAATAAAAATAAGTAAAAAAATATATGTAGTATATCCTGAACTAACAAAGTAAACCAAAGTAAGTAACAAAGTAAGTAAATAACGCGATACAGTTCTATTGTTTGTTTGTTTAAACACTAAAATCTCTGGAACTACCAGTCGGATTCGAAAAAATATTTTATTTTTTATTTATTTGGTACATATTACTTCACAGCACATTTAACACAAAATATACATTTGTTATGTTTTGCAATCATGTGGTGCCAATTACGAAACAATTATTATTAAATTTTGTTTGTTATGCAGCGGTTAAATATTTATATACATAAAAAATATCATTATGAAGTATTATGTGTTTCTATATCTCAATGTGAGTGGGAGTGTGAGTCTGCGTGTAGTGTGCATGTGCGTGAGAGTGTATAGGTGTGGTGGGATCATATGCTCCTGAGTGAAAGCATATGTGAATTGTATATGTATGTATGTTATAAGCAATAGAGAGTAAACTGAGTCCTTTCTGTGTTCCTGTTTCACAGCCATGATGACTATTTCAATGTGTTTTATTAAAATATTGGTAATTTAGTGCATTTTAAAAATAGTCTGCGATATCATAATATCTATATTTCTTTTAAATAAGTCACCAGCTATTTTGTGATACAAATGCATTGAAAATTAAAAAGTGATTTATGAGCATTAATATTAGGCATAGCATATTAATCCTTAGAAACGAATGTTCCTTCATGATTAAGATAAACTTTGCCCTTTACAGGATGTTATAAGGACCTGTAGTTTAGGAGATAATGGTCACCATTATCATGTTCTACCCGTAATCACTCACTGGCCCACTCCTGAACTTAGGCTTCTCCTCTTCTACGTCACTCATCCCGAACCTGAACTAATTTCATTCATGTTATTATATTCATCAGAATATGCGTGATAAGGTGTACGTGTGTAATATAATTTGGAAAATGCGTGTTTCCATTGATAACTGGCCTCAACGTTTGTTAGCGACGCGTAGGGCTAAGCGTGATGATAGAAATCATAATTGTATATATAAGTTGTAGGGATTAAGAATTTGTATACACGATCGGCGATTTAATGTTTTAAATAGAATGTTGTAACCTGTAGGTATATAAGAATAGTGAATAACTTGTAAAAATGCTTATAATATCGTAGAAATAGTCTCTTAAAGTATTGAACTTATATCTCATCAATAATCTGTGTTTTATAACAGTTATATGTAATGTTTAATGTCGTATAGGATAGTTAGCCTACTATGTGTGTTGTATAACGTTTAATAGTGCGTACATAACGTGTTTTAGGCCGTTTAAGGTTGTAAAGTTTATTATTTGATATTTACGATGTTTATTAACCCTTAATGTTGTATTTAGTGTTTTAACATAAGATAGATTTCATAGTGATTTAATAAGTCTATTTAGAGATATTAACAATTTATTGAACATTGTATAGAATAATAATAATAACGTAGATAGGGACAGCAATAGTGCAGCCGCGACGCGCCACCGCTGTAGCGCGCCATGACCATATTTGGTAATGCAAGAGTAGTAGAGAGATAGACGCTATCGCTCCGTCCCGCTCCAACGGTGAAATAAAAGTCTAGCAATCGCGGCCTACCGGCACACACTGGTGCCACAAACTGAAGACTCAAGACTCAAGAATCAAGACTGGAAGAAACAGTACTAAGAAAATTGTATATTGAGAAGAGTTAATTGTATCTTGAGAAGAATACAGCGAAATTTTATTGTGGTATCTGTGTGTCATTGTCTTCACGTGTTCAATCCGCCAGCAACCCAGTCCTCTCCGCTCCCGTGCTACGTCAGCGCCACGCCTACAGGAAGGTACCTCACTACGTGTGTACCTTAATGTTTCGCCCTCTTCACGCCTAGTAGTTTCGGGTGTGAGCAGGGTCGGTCACACGTAGCGAGAGGGGCTCGCACGCACTGGTTTCCAGACAGTTGGTTACCGTAGCGTGTATTCTGCCGTCGGTTATACAGAGTTTGAGGGAATCGTTTCCGACGCGTTCGCGCTCTCGGTGCGCGGTCCCGCTCTGTATTGTTGACGTAGCACATTTTATAAAGGGCGCACGCGCGCCCATTTTAACGTTTATAGGACTGTATTAAAGCCAATGGCGATCATTTTGAATGAGCTTCATATAATTTTATTGTTATTATAATTGGTCGGGAACTTTTTGGTATAGCCAGCTATCTTCAAATGGGTTAAAACTGTTTTATAGTCAATTTCCAATTCTTCAGCTACATCGTAAGAACTGATACGCCGATCCTGCTCCACTTTTTAAAAAATGGCACCCATTTTATTCGTAACAGGGCGACCAGAGCGAGATGCATCTTTAACATCAAAATTTCCGTACTGAAAACGTTTGAACCAACTTTGTGCTACTCTTACTGACACAGCATTAAGTCCATAAAATCACAATTTTTTTTCGCTTTAGCTTGAGTTGCATTTTTGCGTTTGTTGTAATATTTTAAAATTTATCGAATTTCTTTATTCGATTCACCCATTTTTACAGAAAGAAAAACATGAAAAATAGCGGGAAACAACTTTTTTTTAATGTAATCTTTTTAATGTTACCAAAACCAGCCAGATACAAATAGTACAGCCAAAGAAATTTTATAACAAGTTTATACCTACGTTATGCGAAAACACTTTCCTCGACCAAATATTAATGTATAAACTAACGCACATTATTACATAGCCCGGACTCTGAATTTTTTGGAGTTGGTGATATTTACAGGTAAGTCTCATGCCTAGACTAAATTGTTATTGATCCATGACTGTTACCAACTTTGGGCATTGGCCCAGTCTTCAAAGTGCGGGTATCGCCGCATACCCGGTACAAGTACCTGTAAGTATTGTATATGAGTGGATGTGGTCTCCGCTAGGTGATCTTCATCTATGCTTTACGCATACCTATACAATGTAATGAAACTAAGTCCGCACCCGGTCTGCGACCTGGATCAGTAACTATATACGCCTCAAGCCTAATTTAGACCATTTAGAATTTTATAGAGGTGGCCGATTATTAATAAATTACATAATCGAGATATTTCAATGATAAATGTTAATTTATAATTGAATTACGAACACGAATTATCATTCATAAACGAACCTTTGATGTATTACCCAGAGGTAGGCGATTATGAATGATGACTGGTACCTATTAAAAACGAAGAGTGGAAATCTAAAAAAAGTTCGCGCAGTCGTAAACAAAGTTCTTTACAAGAACAAAAACAATTAAATAAAAAAAAGTTGCCCGTCACGGGATGCCCGATAGATATGAAACGTCTAAGTGAATAAAAGAAAGAAAGATTGAACACTAAAAATCAAAGAACATATATCGTGGCGATGCGTCGCCACGGTCTGTATCGCCACGCTAACAAAAGAAGGTCGTTCGGCGTAATAATTACTAATTTTATCAAATTAGTAATATTCAATTTCTATTCAATATAAATTTAGTTCAATAAATACGCTTTTATTATCCATTAAAACCTTATTTAAGTAAATAAAAAAGAAAAATAAAGAAAAAACCTGAAGAGAACGTCAGTGGTTTGAAAAATTATCATAAAAATTAACACACGAAAAACAAGAAATACTCATCATCAAAGAATTAATACAAAAACGCTGCTCGCGTGCATGAAATATATAAGTATATTATATTCACAATAAAAGTGTGCCGGCGCGGCGCGGCGGCTTTGTGAATTTAACAACCAAGTTTTGTGAAAACTGAACAACTCTAGTGCAAGAACCGTGCAAATTTTAACAAGTGTGCAAGTAGAAACAATACACCGGTGATTTCACTAAAAACTGTAATTCTATTCTTCATCAAAACATTAAAAATAAACAGTCCACTTTCTTGACCAAGTAACTTGGCATTAGTATTTACTAATGGTACTCGATTATGAATGATCACTCATCTTCGAACTACTAGTATTAGTATTTAGTATTGGTACTACAATTATGAATGATCATCACTTGTCATCGAACTGCTCAAATTAGTAATTACTAACATAGACCAATAACCAGAGGATTACTAATGGCTATAATCGAGTTATATTCAGATATGTTCATAATCGAATGATTACATTAGTTTATCTCATAAATTGTTATATTCGGTTATTGCAAGAATTTTATAAATGTATTATTCTTTGAATTAAACAATGGTCAATACTCATTATTAATTTATTATATTCTTGATGCCTTGAATAAACAATGCCACAATAAACAAACAAAATCATGTTACTGAAGAAAGTGTACACTTTAGTCTTCATACGGAGGCACGACGAGATTTTGCTTGGCTTGAAAAAGCGCGGGTTTGGTGTCAACAAATGGAACGGGTTTGGCGGAAAAGTTGAACCAGAAGAAACAATAATCGAAGCTGCAGCTCGAGAAGTGCTAGAAGAATGTTGCGTGAAAGTAAATACTAAAGATTTGAAAAACATAGGACACTTAGAGTTTACCTTTGAAGGTGAACCTTTGATGATGGCTGTACGGGTCTACTCGACCAACATTTACGAAGGAATACCGAAAGAAACTGAAGAGATGGCTCCAAAATGGTTCCAGCACGAGAATATACCATACAATGATATGTGGCCCGATGACAAACTGTGGTTCCCATATATGTTTCAAAATAGACTTTTCTATGGGAAATTCCATTATGAAGGCTATGACAAAATATTACATTATACTATTGAAGAGCTGCAGTGTTTGAAGGCTTTTCATGCTAGTAGGCATTAATAATTAATATCTAAGTTTCTACAATACTCAGAGTGGTACCACTAAATAAGCAAAACTTTTTTAAAGTTGAACTTTTTAGGCTCTTTAAAGGAATAAAATATCTACTAACTATTTATCATATATTTTTAAATAGTTATCTTGTCTGTCACATGTTGTAAAGAGTACTTATAGACTGTATTTCTTAAGAACTTAATTTAGTGTTTTGATAGCAAACTATTTTTCATTAGATGTGATTAGCTAAGCTAAGGAAAAGAAAAGAAAATGCAGCACCAGTTCATATTCCAACAGGTTTTATTCATTTTCTTTTGATATTTTATGTTCTATAACTTTAAAGTCTCAACCATATGAGCCTTCAGTGACTTCCTTTCTTATGAGGAAAGTTTTAGTCTGTGGATCAAAAGTAAATTTTTTTGAATGATTTTGTGCATCTTAATTAAATAGACAGGCTAACCCTATAAATAAAGTTTTTTTTTTTTTTCATTTTTTAACTTTGTAGGGTAAAGTCAGTATCCTTATTGTCTTTACTGATAGACATAAAAATTAATGATTTGTACTCATTATTTTGAGATACATTGCATCAGCAAAATACTTTGCGCCTTTTAATATAAACCATATAAGGCCCCATATAATCTAAACACAGAACAAAGACTTCTGTGAATCCAAAAGTGTTTAACTGAATGCTATGTACCTATCCTAAAATAATAAAAAAATTATGCTCATTAGTGTTTTTTTTTCTTAGCCTATAGGGTTATTGTATTTGAGAAAAATAGTAACAATTAGTACTGGCTCACAAGTGCAGCTGCCCCAACACACTTCTAGGTTCTTAGCAACAGGAAACAGCATATGCGAATCAAATATGACAGGGCATAAGGCAATGATCTACTACCATGTAATTATAGCCTTGTGTGTGAGTACTTCAAAGCAAAGGATACAGTTTGATATATTTTAATCATCACATTAAATCCAATAACACAATAGTAGGTTTTGTTTTAGTTATGATTGTATTCAACTGAATTCTCAAGTAATTGTCATTCAGAACAGTTATGGTGGCTTGGAAAATTGATGTTACTATTCCTGATGGTAATCACAGTACAATTCAAACATAATGGAGACCGAGAGATTGTAATCCATCAAGGGTCACCACTGTAATGTCAGCGGCATGCAAGTCACTATGATGGACTTTTCACCACATACATGGTGGTCACGACCCAGTTGGGAAAAACAGCCCTACCATCTCGCTATCGCCATTTCCTTGTTTAAGTTGGTTTGGATGTCTCAGCTTGAAAGATGTGCTTGAAGAATAATTGATTAGCAAAAAATCTACTATTTTGAATGCTTTATTTCATTCAATGTAATAAATTTCAATCTATCGGAATATCCTTTTGATGCATTAATAGCTGTCTATAAACTGGCTTTGATTAATAGATTTTAATATGAAAAATAAATTATAGACAGTATATATTGATTTCTTGATGTATCATTTTATGGTAATTGTGATCATGCTATTTGGCAGTTTCTCATATATTAAATGATTGATCTTTAGTATTTTCTAACAAATTACTGAAAACCCCTTTCATATGACGAAATTCATAAATAACCTATAAATAAATATTTGTAATGAAAGTCCATTGAAATTAGAAAAATATTTTATTCAATGTACATTACAAAATTGTTAAATCACCATACAATTAATATTATAACTTGAAATAATAACCACAGCACAATCTTTATAACTGAAGTTAGCTTCGAACGGAGATAACAATTCACAAATAAAAATATACAAAATATATTTTTTATTATAAAATGAGATAAAAGCATTAATCATAAACAGTTTTTAATATTACATTACTTGGTAAGTTTATTAAAACTTCCACAAAAAAAAAAATCACCTTTACTTAACATCAGATGTATAAAGATTTGTTGTGAAAATTAATTATAACATTATTTTGAACACTCTTGGAAGTTAGCTAAGATATTGTAGCCATTAAAAAAAATGGATACATTATAAGCTTAATATGTTACTTAAAACGTATTTTTTAAATTTTACTTAGTACACCAGCCCTGTGGTAAATAACCCCATATTAGTATACTTGGAAGGTGAATTTTGAAAGAACAGAAGTGGTACTCAAACCTTTCACGACTACCCCTATGAGGGTAGTGCGCTAGTAGACTTCTCAAAATAATTACTATTGCATAAAAACCATTTTTACAGTATTAATATATTCAAATTAACAATACTTATAGGTTATAGGTTTTAAATCATTATAGGTTTAGCATTGTGGCCAAAATCTCAAATGATCTTAAGTGATGATGGTGGCCCAAAATAGTGGCAGGCTGGCTCTCAAGTGCAGCTACCGGTACACAACTTCTGGTGCATGGTGACAGATACTCAACTTGAAGGTGGCGGGCATTTAAAAAATCCCTACCACCATGCAAAAATAGGCGTCAATGCCCAAATATAATTTATTAAAGCAGACATTTTAATTATCAACTGTAATATGTATTAACATTTGTTAATCATTTGATTTACTTAAATAATTAGTTTTATACAAAATCACTAAAATTATTTAATAATACTTACAAGATAACACATTAATGAGGAATTATTCAGTTTTCGTTATGTATTTTCATTTGATATATTATTATAAATAAAGCTGTTGAGGACAAAACAATATGACAAACAGTGGCAGACTTAAGGGCCGTTCACCACTATCACCGCACTAAGCAGACTGCTTGAAACCAAACCTTCATATCTTTGAAGTTATTTTATGCATCCTGCTCGCACTGTATCATCCAAACCAAATAGTCAACCAGACAATAATCATAAATGAATATAAAATTATTTATATATTTTTAAAATGAACAAATAAGATCGAATATTTTGTGCTGTTCTTCATGTTAAACTAAACACCAATAACAGCGCATGACGTCATTCGTGTGTAAGCGAACGTTACCCAACTGGTGCATTGAGCTGACATAATTTGTTATTTCGTTATAATTTTCTGCGTATATTTATTTCTGCTCCTACGTATGACGTCACGCGGTCTGCGATACCTTTTGCGCGAAAAATTTAGAATGTATAATATACGTTTAGACGTTATTTTAAATAGTTATAATGCGTAGTTATGTGAAATTATATTTTTCATAAGTTTATAAATCCATAATGATACCATTACATAATATAATAAATAACAGTTTAAAAAAATTGTTGGGTTGCCTATTGCTTGATCTTATCATTCCTAATAAGAAATTATTTTCCTTAAACTATACTCTATTCTCTTCATCATTCCCAGGATTGTGTTGACCTTTATCACCGGTTTCAGACAGAACTGTCCGAGCCAGATTTCTAGCTAACGCCACTCGCAGTAAGTCTGCCTTTTCAGTGTCGAGGCCGCTGGGCTTGAGTTCCAAACATAACATTATCTCATAAGTGTCCGCCGACGTGAACATAGGCTCGTCGGACTCCAAAAGCGGCAATGTATCGAGGAGCAGTGTCTGCCAAAAGCTGAAATTGTTCAAAATTTAATCAAATATACTTATTTTTAACAGACTTCAAAAAAGAAGGGGATTCTCAATTCAAATGTATATTTTTTACAGGTGTTCGGGCATAACATTTGTGTTTATGAACTGATTAGGATGTTTCTTAATTCTTAAGGGTGGTCTCGACTTCGAAGATACACGAGGCAACTCCTCAAAATAATTAAAGTTGGTGTACTCTTTTGTTGAAAATTGTTTTGTAACATCAACACAAAAAATGTTAATAGTGACTCCAAAATCCGATCATAAAGAAGTAAGTGCCAACGTAAACACAAATATATATTTTTGTATACCAGCAAGGTGACATTAACCAGTGTGCTCTCTGCCTGATGGTAAGCCGTAAGCGGTGACCGCAGCCTATGGACGCTTGCAATATCAACCCTATTAAAAACTTGTTGACTCTCCTCCCGAAGAACCCCATATTGTATCTAGTACAATGGAAAAACCACAGCAGGGAGATCATTCCACACCATACACTTTGTAATAATACCAACACTGTGACTCGATTCAGTGCTATCGCGTTTTTCTACACTACCCAGTCAGATCAGCGGATACTTAGTGGTTTTTTTGGCCAGGTTTATTTATAGGGCAGCGACGAATAATGTACAAGTAACTGAAATTTCCTAACGTTTCCAGATTCCAGGCAAGGAGGAGGCAGGGACATGTGTATATATATAAACGGATAGGGAATTAGTCAGACCGCGACTTCATTGCAATAGCGGCAACAGCACAAGCCGAGGTCCGGCCACTTGGACACCCTTGCACGCTTGTTGCCCACGCTTTTGCGACTGAGTGCCTTAAAAGCACGCCCCCAAGCCCGGTAAAGCTGTAAAGGCCATCAGCGGCTCTATTTTTGGATAGGGATCGGGCTAACATTAAGGTCAGAAGGTCACAAGGTATTTCAAAGGTGTACAATTTTAAATATACTTACTAATCCGGCGCAAGCTTCGACGTTATCAAGGAGACGAGAAGTTGAGCGGCCTTCTTAAATTCCCTGTTTTTATACATCCTTTGGAATTCACAGTATTTACCTGCATCAAGAAAACGTTTTTCATTACTAATCGGGCTGGCAGATTATCTTCTGCACTTTCCTGAAGTTAATGGCACGACTATAACGCTACCTATCCGGATTCTACTATAACTAAGAACTACCATCTCAATAAACCACTTCCGACTCAGACTGAAATCTATAGAGCGTACTCAGACTGTGCTCAGAATTATCTCAGTCTTAAGTTCCGAAATTAAAATTCACAGTGGCAAGCTTGGCATTAACTCAGGTTTGCCTGAGTAAAGTTCAAGTCATCGAATTCGACGATTCAGAGATTTGCATGTTAATAAGCGTAAAAAACGCTTTGTTATTGTTTTCAAAATTCAATTTTTTTATTTTATGTACGAATAATCTGTCATTTTTACTTTAAAGCAAGTTGAACATTATACAATTACATAGTTAAACTTATTGATTAATTTATTTGTTTGAGTTGAAGAAATAGCAAAGTTTGAGCTAAGACTGAGTACGATTTCAGCCTTAGCGTGTTGTCATCTTAGGTTCACAACATCAGGTAAACACTAAAAACCTACAAAATATAAAAAGTAGACCGTGTTTGAACACCTGGCTGTAAGAAGTGTATAGGAACTAAAAAGTAAAATTAAAATACACTAAGTTTTATAAAACAGAAAACATCAAAAACTATTAAAAGGTAAATTAAAGGTAAAATTAAAAACCTGACTGCAATAAAAACACTTGACTAAAAAACAACTATTTTTGCTTTTCATTTGATTCCCAGACGTCATACTTAAACATTATATAGCCTATGTCACTCCCACAATCAACACGAATCTAAAGAACGTGAAATGTTCATTTTAGAGATGTACCATAACTTGAATTGAACGTTGATTTTTTCGATTGCTGATTCTGTGTTAGAGCTAAATACAATCGATTGGTTACGATTTAAATCAATTTAGGGTTGTTATAGACGTGTAAATTATATATTTAAAAAAAATTTATAATAATTGAAATCGCAATCTGATATTTAAATTATTGAATGTCTGAGGTAAAACAAGATACAATCTTCCGATCAATATTCTTTGTTGCGTGTCTCTGCAGTCAAAATGTAAGAATTACGTAAATACATATTTTTAAACAAATTGAAAAAAGATGGTACTCATAAATAACATGTACAACCGCGTTCGATTAATTTTCGATTACTTAGTTTTATTATTTTGGTCTAATCTAGTTTTAAGTAACATAGAAAATAAATCTGCACGTAGTAAGAAAAAAGTACGAAAATTCACAAAGACATTGTATAGAGGAAGTTATTTAGGATTTTGTTATGCAAAATGTTTTTACAACGTTTACTAGTATCAAAATGCTTATTTATAGTCAAAATGCATGTTTTTAGCAAACCTTCTTACGATGAACCAGGTATAAATTCCAAAACATGGAATGACCAATGTACAAAATCTAGCTTATAAAGATTTTGCAAACATACATTAAATTATGAAGTATGTATTGGCATGGAATAAACAGTGAATTTACCTAAGAAGAGCAGCGTGTCATCGAGCAGTAGTGCAGCACCAGCTGTGAGTAGAAAGTCCGGGGCTGGCAGTGGAGCTCCCTCGCAGTACGCCCGGAGCGCAGAGTGTGCGGCTCCCGAGGCTGCGCGGGAGCTGCGCGCGCGCACGCTCCACGCAAGCGCCGCCCCCGCCCGCCCCGCACCACCCAGCAACCTCTGCCGGGCGCACTGGCACGCGCTCACCGACTGCGCTGTCATCATATCAGATAATCATTACACTAGAGCACTTTGTGACCCATCCACTATAGACAATAAAAGCATTTCATAGAGATTTTCCTAAAATTATTATTCATCTCTTCCATAAGAAAGATGGGCGCGATACGTATCGGTATCATTGTATATCGATATAAAGTTATGCTATATATCGATATTTAGTATCGATACACTGTCATACGATACAAAGCGTTACGTACAGAGTATTTGGCCGCTAACAACATCACCGAATTCGAGTTAAATAAAGGTTTAAATAAACTTATCAAAGTAAACATTTATGTCTTATTATATTACAATTAAACGATACGGGCCCGCGAAAAAAGAAAAGCATTATTTTGAAAAATACCCCACCTTATTAGTATGTTATAAAAAATATAAAATATCGTATGAATTGATTAAAAAATGTACGATATGTCGATACAATGATATAAATAGATTTTTTGCTCATCTCTGCGTCGAAGATTCCTGAAGCATTTTATAATGCCTCAGTGCCCGAACACAGGAATTTATTTAACAAAATAACATTGTACTATATAAAATTCAGTTCACAATGTATTTATAATATTTTGCATATTACACACATCTTTGTTTTTTATATGAATACTAGTTGTGTCCCATTGATTCATGAAATGTTGTTTATGTTGACATGTCTACTTTGGTAACTGCGACAAAATCAAGACATCTACGCCGCATCATGACTCTACGTTGGAGCCGCATACCGAAGCGTTGTGCGTTACGATACCGAAACCAAAGCACAACTTGGTGATAAAAAAAAACTAAAGTTTGAATTGTATCAATGGTGAATATTTTACTATTAGCTTCACCGAAAGTATCGAGCATAGATACAATTACATTTCAATTGATAAAATTGAAATTTATTACTTTTATATAAATTAACAAATTATTGTTCAGACCTACTTCGATTTTATACGAGTCAATTGTAACTCATTTTTACCAAACGTCAAAAAAGAAGTAGGTTCTTAATTAGAATGTATTTTATAGATTTTCAAGTATAACTTCTTTGTTTATGAACCGATTTTTTCGTTGGCAAGGAGTTACATCAAGGATGGTGCCATTTTAATTTTTAAATACGAAGATACAACAGGGAGCTCCTAAAAAATTTAAGTCGGTTTTCTTTTTTGTTAAATATTGTCTTGTGTTTTTCGATGAGCACATTTTTTAAGTGTTCTCCGTAGACTTACATAATATTGAGCCATACTTGAGTGAACCTCAAAGCAGATTGGATGGAAATCAGAAAGAACCATATTCACTGAAAAACACATTTCTTATAACGATCACTCACCAACACCGTTAAGACCATATTTGTTTGCCTCAGCTATCACTCTCATTGCCTTCGCCTCTGAATCGATAGGCATCCTCTCCAGTATCAACTCTGCTCTTCTTAACCCCTCCTGAGGGCAAGAGGCGAGGTAGGACAGACCGGCAGACCACAGTGACTTGTGCTCCATTAACAAACATCCATAATCTAATATTAAGCTACACCGAAGTCTGTTTGTTACGCTGTAAAAATAAAAATAATATGATTGACTTTAATTACGCTATTGCATATCTATACCAGTATTATAAAGAGGATAGATTTGATTTTTTATTTTGTGTTTTTTTTTTTTTTAATAATGGATAAACTCAAAAACTACTGGACTGATTTTAAAAATTCTTTCACCAATATAAAGCTACAGTATCAGCGAGTAACATAGGCTGTATTATAATTTGAAAAATGATTTATTCCTCATAAAAATGTCGATAGTTTTACACAGAGTATAAAAAATTGCGTACACTGGAGCGTTGGTGATGTTTGTAGTATTAAATTAACACGGGTGAAATTGATGACTGGTTGATTGATCAAGTGGTTAATGATTTATCTAAAAGACATATGATATATGTATACACTATACGTGATTTCAAAATGAAAGGTGCGTAAAGTACGTTGCGCAGAAAAGTGTAACGCATTTTGTTAAAGCTTTTATAAATTTCACTCCTCATAAAATTTAGTTCTTATATGATATACTATAGATATATTAACATCCAGAAATATGATCATCACTCAAGTGTCAGTCGTATGCTGGTATCGACCACGCTACCGCTCGGCTCAATAGAAGGTCTTACTATCACTGCGCCCCACAAGGCATGTTAATAAGCATTTTGAAAATTACTTAATATTCTTGATATAAAATGGCAACGTGTGCGCGAATACAATTCGGCCAATGTCACGTGAATATAACCATAAACAAAAGAGATTTTATCATAAATCGTGTACGTCATGTAGAGTTACGTCAAACAACAATATTATTTTACCTTTTATCGACTGACGTCATTGTCGAATTCACTTGTATCGCGGTCGACTGACCGAACTCCAATACATAAATTCTTAAACCTAACGTTTAATTTATTTTGTATATCATATCATTTTTCATTGTGATAATATCACTAAATCAAAAATAGGTATCGATAAGTACCAAAAACCATGACAAATTTTATAAATAAGTATTTTTAAGAACTGGTTTTTAGTATTAAAACTTATTTTTAAAGTCCTTACAGAACCCGACTCCTATGTTTTGTATGAAAATATATGAAATAAAAGGTACAACTAACATCGATTCAATATTAGTCACGTTAACCGAATAAAAAAAATGACAACATATATAAAAGTCTCTATTTCATTCAGTTAAGAATAACTTACTTTTACTAAAATGTACGCTTAAGCCACTCGGCTTTGCGACTCCCTAATAAACAAAATAACTTACTCAGCCTGCTTCTTGTCCAATATTTTCAGTTTTCCACAGTGGTAAAGGATATCAGTCAGATGCACAACAAACCAGTTGTTGTCGGACATCTGTTGTATTTCATGAATAACCTGAAAATTGAACAATTTCTTTTACTATCATGAAATCTCTAAGCATATCCATCAATGCTCTTTACCAGGAGTATCTTAGCCCAAAGACCTAAGTTAGCATCCGAGCACACAAAAATAGCCGCTGTTTTAGAAATCGCATTTAATGTAAAACAAGTTTTACCCTAAATGTACGAATATAGGTTTTAGTGCAGAGATTCCCAAAACAATGCGCCGAGGTAGAAAAAAGTGTACGTGAGTCAGGTCTGAAGCACGACTGGAGTTAAATCCTTAAGTAAGATTGTCTTTGAATATAAGAGGTGATTAATTGACCAACCGACCGGTCATCAATGTCGCAGTCACTATTACTGTACTATACTGACTGATGTCTGAGGTGACTGACTGACTGACTGAGGTGTGTACCAACCTATCCGTCCTGTACCCATAACTTCGAGCCAATTGACCTTAATAAAGTATGAGCGTAACAAATGATTCTTTTTCTTCTTCCTAACTTAGCAACTAGAACTGGAAATGGTGACAAATTCTGGGTTTTCGTTTATGACCCCGAAACGAAACAACAATACTCACAATGGAAGCTTTCATATGAGCCACGAGCGAAAAAAAACCCGTCAGAGTTGGAGCAATATCAAGTCCATGTTAATTATTTTCTTCGATGTCAAAGATGTTGTACATCACGAATATGCACCGACATGTCAGACAATCAACAAAGAATTTTACCGCGAAGTTCTGAAAAGAATGCGTGACGCGATGACAAGGAAACGGCCGCGTTTTTGGGCGAGCGGCGACTAGCTTCTCCACCATGATAACGCGCCAAGGTATTCATCAAACCGCGTGCAACCGTTTTTAGCGAAACACAATATTAAAAAACTGCATCAGCCTCCGTACAGTCCCCACATAACATCCTGCAGCTTTTGGCTGTTCCAAAAATTAAAAATGCTGCTCAAAGACACCGGTTTGACGACAAAGAGACAGTTGAAACAAATACGACGCGAACATTCATGGCCATTCATAAAACCAATTACCAGAACTGCATCAGAATGTGGAAACATTAATGAGAGCGTCTTGTTCAGTCAAAAGGAGACTACTTCGAAGAATGCCATAAGCCAGATGATGAAAAATAATGCTAGTGTGAAGTTACAAGTATAGATCGGATACTTTTAGGACACAGTAGTATTTATATACATGCATGATTTCAAAGCGAAAGGTGCGAAAGGGGAGCAGGGTAAGTTGCGAAGAGAAACGTAACGCTTTTTGTTAACGCTTTTATAAATTTCACTCTTCATAAAATTTCCATACCGGGGTTCATATATATAAATCGATTCTTAAAGATTAAACTCCAATAAACAAACCTGATGCAGGTCTCCATCCAGTACAGCCCGCACGGAACGATCAAGTCGGGAAGTGCGCGTCGGCAGCTCGGCTGCGAAACCGGCACAGGCTGCAGCCGCAGGGGACAGCTCGTGCCGCCTCGCCCACGGACTGCTGTACATCACCCACCCGCCCAAAAGATCGAACCACGACGAATACATTTTACGGATTGATTCGAATGCTGCATAATCACCCGTGATCAGCTGAAACATTCAAAATCACTATTTTAAAATCTATATATTAATTGTGTTTTATCTATATATACAATTCTATCCAAATCCTTGGAGCCCTTTCCGAGAAAGCAATTACATATGTATATACAAGAATTGCTCACTTAATAGTATTAGAGATGGAGAAAGCTACAATTTTATATATATATGTGTTACAAATACATTAAATTAAATAATACTGGGAATAGTACCCTGTCCAATGCCATTGAAGTTAGACCCTATAAAACATTGACACTGACACTCAGTGAAAAGTGACAGCAAGTGATATAATTATAATCAAAAAGTCTCTGATCGAGTGTCGACCCAATGGTCGATGGTGATCACTACTAATGATTATTACATATTATAAATTTGAAAACATATTACTAACATGGAGTATAACACTAAGATTCTTCAAAGGACATTCATAATATAAAACATGGACTCTGAGACCTTGATTTGAAATATCTGAACTAAAAGTTTACACATTACTCTATTTAATTATAGAGGCAGTTCTCATTTCCCAGAATCCCACTCTGCTATGCAATCATTATAATAATAATGTTATGCATTTCTCACTTACTGTTCATTGAAAAAAAAAACTATTTATTTTTATGTTTTAATATTTTATGTTTTATTGTTTTTCCAGTGACTTCCTTTGGATTAATTGAAAATAATATTTTCAAATAAAAAAAAAATCTTTATTTAAATTAGGCCCTAATAAGGCACTTATAAACGTCAAAACACTAATATGTTCTAAAACACTATTAACTATGTTCGGAAAACATCCCAGATATCGAGAAGAACCACTTGATTGGGGTTATCTTTTTTTTCCAACTATACAAAAGTATTAATGTAAAACAATTGATTGTTTAGTGGATGCACAGAGAGGGAGTCACTTCTGGACATCACTATCATTCACATAATGAGATCATAATGTATTATGTATAATAACTTTTTAACAGTATAACCGGTTTGACATGGTCCTTGAACTCGTCCTGTAATTCAGTAATGTGCTTCGAGATCTTATTATATAACCTAATTAAAAAAATTATTGGACTTGCACGCCATTACCAACCATGGTAATCTAATTGTATTAATACAGAAACCTTCATGGGCATGCGGACAATAACTCAAATAAAATGTATTGTGATTGGATGAATGGTTTAGAAACGCATAGGGGGCAAACAAACTAAGGAACTCTTGTTCGACTGAAACAGGATTTACAGCCGAAACTGAATCTTCAGCCTATATCTCAGTATAGCATGAAACTGAAACTTATTTAGACATTAAAATTTCTATTGTATACTGAAGTTAACTGGATTTTTTTTTCTTTTTCAGATATACAGGAAACCATTAATTAACATTAACATGAATAATTGTTTATTCCTGTTATATTAACAACCTATCACAAATGAGACTCTTTATTAATTGAGTATTTTAAATTGTACTTGAGTTCACAATATTGGTAACACAGAACAGGAGATGTACACAAGTGTGTACACATAAATACGAGCCATGACAGCGCGACAACTCACTAATACCGAGTTTCGGCCGAATTTCGGCCTAAACCGAAAGTAGTCATAACTGAACCATCCTTATGATTGATAGGGCATTCATTTTTATGGATACACTTTTTATTATTAAATTATTTTATTTTTAACACACAAGTGCACAGTATAACTAAAATAGACATCTACCCTAACACACCAATATGTTTACTAACAAAGTAATGTGTTGTTGAATATGGAACGCAACCATTTTTAGTTCCTTTTTTTCTGAACGTACAGCGCTTCCTTCCTGCTGTCACTTCACTTGTTCTGTAACTGTAAAGTTGTACTGTAATAAAACCAAGTTTATGAAAGAATATATTTTATTTACCACATCTACGCAATTTTCCTTCATGGTAGCAGAGCGTGGTTGTATGTGGTATAGTTTAAAATATCAGAAAAGTGAAAATACAACTTCAGACAGTGAAATACAAGTTAGTTTAGATTTGAACCAAAGTCATAATTGCAACGTGGCCGACTGAACATTCACGTGTAAAAATAATTTTTCATCCAGAGTGTAACACGTCGAAATGGGCTCAAATATGTTTAATCTGGAAAAACTAATTGGAAGAGAAAACTTTTCGACTTGGAAATTTAGTATGAAAACATATTTAGAGCACGAAGATTTGTGGTGCTGCGTTGAACCCGGCAAAGATCCTGTAGATAATAACAAGGACATCAAGGCGAAGGCTAAGCTGATTTTATTATTGGATCCGCAAAATTATGTTCATGTTCAAGAATGTAAAACTACAAAACAGGTATGGGATAGTTTACACAGAGCCTTTGATGATAACGGGCTTACAAGAAAAGTAGGTCTGCTTAGGGACTTAATAAATACTACATTAGAGTCAAGCGATAGTGTCGAAGAGTATGTAAGCAAGATCATGACAACAGCTCACAAACTCCGGAATATAGGATTTGATGTCAATGATGAATGGCTTGGAACTTTGATGTTGGCAGGCTTGCCTATTGAATACAAGCCCATGATCATGGGGCTAGAGAGTTCAGGTATTACAATCAGTGCTGACTCAGTCAAATCTAAACTAATTCAAGAGGTCAATGTATCAAAGTCAGCTGCTTTTTATACAAACTCTAAAAAATATAATAATCTAAAAACACAGCCACTAAAAGCAAAGGGACCGAGATGTTTCAACTGCAATAGACATGGACATTTTGCCAAGTTTTGTAAGCTACCTAAGAAAACAGCACATAAAGTAGAAAGCTCCAGTTTTGTTGCAGCTTTTTCAGCCACCACTCAAGAAAAAAGTGATAAATGGTTCATAGACTCCGGTGCATCCATGCATATGACAAGCAGAAGCGAGTGGATGTACAATGTTACAGAGACATCAGTGAAGAATATTACAGTAGCTAACAGGGAGCCATTAGCTGTAAAGGGAGTTGGATGTGTGGACATTTATTTAAATCAGGAAGATAAAATTCAGGTAAAAAATGTTTTATTTGTTCCTGGGTTAGCTGCTAATCTCCTTTCTGTCAGTACTATTGTAAAGAGTGGATATAAAGTTTCATTTAATAACAAGGGATGTCAAATTGAAAATGGAAATGGGGACATTATATGCTCTGCAATATTGAACAACAATTTGTATATAATGAACACTAGTATAGAGATCGCTCATTTAACTTCAAATTCAAACTGTAATGACACTTATTTATGGCACTTGCGCATGGCACATTTGAATTTTGCAGATGTAAAGAACCTACCTGGTTGTGCTGAGGGTGTGTCTCTGTCTCAGAATGAAAGTAATGTCATCAGCTGTATCCATTGTTTGGAAGGTAAGCAAGCCAGATTGCCATTTAATAATGTTGGTTCCAGAGCAACGAGACCGCTAGAACTAATACATTCTGATTTATGTGGTCCTATGGAAAATGTGTCATATGGAGGCATGAAATATTTTATCACTTATATAGATGACTTTACACGAATGGTTCATATATATCTCCTTAAAGATAAAATGAGTGTTCAAAATACCTTTATGGATTTCAAATTAAAAGTAGAGAATGAATTGGAACTTAAAATTAAAATTATACGCACCGATAATGGCAAAGAGTATTGTAATCATAATTTCCAGAAGTTCTTATCTAATCATGGTATTGTTCATCAGACCTCTACTCCGTACACTCCGCAGCACAACGGTTTGGCTGAAAGAATGAATAGGACTCTGGTCGAACGAGCAAGGTGCATGTTATTCTATGCTAACCTAGAGAAGCGCTTGTGGGCTGAAGCTTTGGCAACTGCTGCATATGTTGTAAACCGTTCCCCAACTAGGGTATTGAAAGGTAAAACTCCATATGAGATATGGAGAGGAAAAAAACCCAATTTATCACACCTGAGAATATTTGGCTCTGACGCTATGGTCCATGTACCAAAAGAAAAACGCCAAAAGTGGGATAAAAAATCAATAAAGATGGTATTGGTGGGCTATTGTGAAAACTCCAAGGGATATCGTTTGATGGACCCTAAAACACATAAAATAATAAAAAGTAGGGATGTTGTTTTCATGGAGAATTACAAAGATAATATCAATATACAGTGTGAAATTAATGTTCCTGTTGAGGAGAGCCAGCCAACCAGTTCCAGCTCTGTTTCACCATTTAGTCAGAAGCCAGAGAGTACTGGTGTTACTCAGTTACAAGAAATATGCACTCGGGAGTCCTCACATGTAAAGTCAGGTAAAGGCTCAGATACACAAAATTATAGTGAAGACTCAAGTGACACTGATGCCGGAGAACTGGATGAAACTTACTATCCTTCCTCTTCAATGAGACAGGACTATAAGAGTAATATTTCCTTAAGACCATTGCAGTCCCGATTACGGAATACACAAAATAATGCACAGAATGACAAAAATAGTTTTTTGTGTTTGCTTACAGACACAACTGATCCACAGACTGTTGAGGAGGCTCTATTATCACCAAAATCAACAGAATGGAAAAAAGCCATGAATGAGGAATATAGTTCTTTGATGAAGAATAAAACGTGGAGTTTGACAGACCTCCCTCCAGGGAAGAAGGCTCTACCATGTAAATGGGTATTTAAAACAAAAACTGACCAGAGTGGAAATACAATCTGTTACAAGGCTAGACTTGTGATAAAAGGGTATGCACAGAAGAAGGGCATGGACTATGAGGAAACATACTCGCCAGTTGTAAGATACACAACAATTCGATATTTATTTGCTCTGGCAGCCAAATATGAACTAGAAATTGATCAAATGGATGCTGTATCGGCGTTTCTACAGGGAGAGATTGATAGAGATATTTACATGCAGCAGCCAGATCTATACAAACAAGGATCTCAAGTATGTATACTACATAAATCCATATATGGACTAAAACAGGCCAGCCGCTTGTGGAATATTAAATTAAATAATGTTCTACATGAACTGGGGATGCAACAATCTAAAACAGATCCTTGTGTCTATTGGAATGCAGAAAAGAACACATTTATAGCTGTCTGGGTAGATGATTTAATATTGTTTACTGCTCAACAGTCTATGAAAATTTTATTGAAAGAAAAATTGAAGCAACGCTTTGAAATGAAAGATCTTGGCCCCGCAAGTCAGTGTGTAGGTTTACATATTACCAGAGACAGAGACAAAGTAATGATAGACCAAGAAAAATATATAAATGAGATACTGGCAAGATTCAGAATGTCAGATTGTAAGCCTGTAAAAACACCAATTGAAGTTGGTATGAAATTTAATGAAAACATAGAAGAAGAAAAATTAGCTGATAGTCCTTATCAACAAGCTATTGGCTCTTTACTCTATGTAGCTCAAGGTACACGACCTGATATATCCTTTGCAGTGAACACACTCAGCAGATATAACAAAAATCCAAAAGCTACGCATTGGTGTGCAGTGAAGAGAATCTTTAGATATCTACAGGGCACAAAAAATTTGAAATTAGTTTACACCAAAGATGGTAATGAGAACATCACAGGATATTGTGATGCTGATTGGGCGAGTGACGTGCATGATCGTAAGTCGTGCACGGGTTATATTTTTATGTTACAGGGAGGTGGTATTTCCTGGCGGTCACAGAAACAACAGACCGTCGCATTATCGACAGCTGAAGCTGAATATATGGCGATGTCTTCCGCGGCGCAAGAGGCGCTGTGGCTGCACCAACTGCACGATGAACTTGGCCAACAGCAGAGCAACCCACTTGTCATCTTTAGTGACAATCAAAGTGCGATAAAACTCTCCATCAGTGATTGTTATTTACCTAGATCTAAGCACATAGATATTCGGTATCATTTTTTAAAGGACCATGTCAATAACTTACAAATAAAGTTTTGCTATATAAAGGGTGAACAAATGGTTGCGGACATATTAACAAAGGGTACTGCTGCTGACAAACATTTATATTGTTTAAGAAAAATGGGATTGCGTTCCAAGGGAGAGTGTTGTTGAATATGGAACGCAACCATTTTTAGTTCCTTTTTTCTGAACGTACAGCGCTTCCTTCCTGCTGTCACTTCACTTGTTCTGTAACTGTAAAGTTGTACTGTAATAAAACCAAGTTTATGAAAGAATATATTTTATTTACCACATCTACGCAATTTTCCTTCATAATGTAAAAAAAATTCTACTCACCCTCATGATTAGCTCTAGTTTGGGTTGTGAGGAAAATATACCACCATTCAATTTTGATCTACACTCTGCCTGCCAATGCTTCCATGATACTGTGAACTCTCCCGTTGATTTTCCACAATACACCTGTAATGTATTTAACTGTATTTATTTTGCTTTATCTATAAGTGGCTCTTCGTAATGTCAAAATATCAGCTTTTAATTAAATACATACGAAAGTATATATGGTACTTTTATACCAAAAAAAAACTGTTTCTATCTACTTGTTCATGATAATCTCCGAAATAGTTGGACCAATTTTGACGGGACTTACACTGGCAAATAGCTGATGTTATAAAGAAAAATAACTGGTGAGCAACTTCTGTGGGTCGTAGTGGGGTCGCCACAATAACGAAATTCTGTAGTCCACACAAGGGGAGCCATGGGCACATTTAGTCATAATATATAATAACAATAATTTTGTATAGAATTGAACAAAAAAGTGATAATAAATTTTTCTATAATTTAGCACAAATTTAAATTGAACAAAAAAGTGATAATAAATTTTTCTATTATTTAGCACAAATTTAATAGCACATATATCAACACTAAAACTAATTTAAATACTCATATTTTACTACATATTGGACTTTTTTATCACAGTTATCAATTCCTTGTTTCTCTTTCTGCATGATCTCAATATATATTATTTCTCAAAGGTGTTTTTCTTTTGTGGCAATGCCACATCTCCCTTAATCTATACTAATATTATAAAGCTGAAGAGTCTGTTTGTTTGTTATGTTGAACATGCTAATCTCAGGAACTACTGGTTCAAATGGAAAAAATGTTTTAGTGTTGGATAGCCCATTTATCTAGGAAGGCTATAGGCTATATAACATCACGCTACGACCAATAGGAGCGGAGCATCAATGACAATTGTTGCAAAAATGGGAGAAATTTATTCCTTTTGAGAGCTTCCATTGATGGTTAAAGTTACAGGACAATTGTGAGTGAACTAATTATTTCTCATAAAAAGCTCTAAAAAAAGTTTGCCATAGCATATGTCCATCTTTTAAGGTTTAATCAATATAACCTTTTTTATGGTAATTATATTTGTTCTAAAATAATAAATTATTTGTGAAGGCGTTTTTATATACACAGTGTTAATCTTTATCTAATAAATATGTTATTCATCACAAGTATTTAATTTTTATAAAATTACCCTTTAAAGTAATTAAGGAGGTATCACACTTTTAAAATAACTCGGCAACAAAATAATGATTAAGTACCATGAATGCATTTTTATTATGCAGAATGATGTGAAAGGTGTGGCACCAATAATATCTTGACTACGAGCTACTCTCTCTTTCTCTTATATGACGCAGACAAAGTTGCCCAGGTCCGCTAGTTCTTCATAAAAGTTAATGATTCAAACATCATTTTAAAGTTTATGATTCCTACTATTGACAAGTAATTTAAAAAAAAATACTTAAGAAACATGTAGGAGGTGCCATATACTAACAATCTATTCAACTAAGCTGTTAGTTCTATAATGTGGAAAATATTTGCACAAGTCAACTCCCAAACTAGGGCTACATTGTCACTTAACATCGGATGAGATTGTGGCCATAGCACTAACCTATAAATATAATATAAACCACAAAATTTCAATTGAAAATTTATTAAGCATCCTTGAACATTCAAGGGGTTAGTAGTAGATTTGTGGCTGTATTTTTAAGGTCCATGAAGGAGTATAGCCGATTGCCAAAATTGATAACTTAATGACAAACGCAATAGCATCCGCCACACTGTGGGCAGATATCAGACATGATGATCTCACTAACTGATCACTTCTATCATAACGAAGGTTCAACAGCTATTTTCAGAGTTACAAACAACTTATCTGTAGGACTATAAGTTAATTATATAAATAAAACTTACACTGTACATTGGCATATTCCGTAAAGAGTTGTCCAATAACTTAAATTCATTAGTCTCAGCTTCAGTGTGTAATTTGAGAAGGGCTCTTGCTACATCCACCCTCCCCTGTACCACCATCCCGACAACAGTGTCCCAATACTCTGCATGGTCCTCAGAACCTCTTTCGCAGGCTTCCAACAATTGCGCCGCGGTTTGTTCGTGACAGGGAAAATGGAATCGAATCCATTCCAACAAGTATGGCAAGACTATATCACCAGGTATATTGTCTATGTATAAAATCTCGCATAAGTGCCATATGCATTCAACAGAATAAAAAATTGTTATAAAAGAAAGGAGGTTGTTCTTTTCAACGCCTTCCTGTTCTTTAGCTACGGCTTCTTGAAGGTTTTCTATACAACAGCGAACGACTGACCGGTATTGGCGGGAAAGCTTCAGAAATTCCACTGTGTTGTCTGATATCTTAGCCGTCGCGGCCGCTTTTTGTAAGGATAAAAAAGTTCCGTTACTTTCATTCACTAATTTCCGTATTATCGTGTTGAACAACAATATATCTTGACGGATGCACAGAATTTTATTTTCTATGTCTTCCCTAGGATTCTTATCGACAGTTTGGCTTCTATTGTAAATTGAAAATTTGTTGCCATTCCTCCAAACACATCCGACTCCCTTTTCGAAAGATTTCCCAGGTAAAACCTTAAAAACAAATAATTAAGGAATACTAACCAAACATAACCTATAAAAAATTTAAAAATTCAACTTACAAATGTTTTCACTCGACTAGACTTATCTTTATCGTCATTACGCGAAAAGTTGGAAGTTAAATTGGAACCATTCATTTCGAAAATATAATGTTTTAGAAAAACAAATAATTCAATGAACAACCGTTTCCTATTCGGAAGTTTCAGTTACTCTTACTACCAACTAGACATGTGTAAGTACTGCGAGTCATGTATTACGCGTAATATGTCACGACCGCGTACTGTAACAGTACCTATAACCCAACAAAATTAAGCATGTCACATAACTCTAAACATGACGTTCCATAGCAAGAGGTTATAGGATAGGTCCGTCGCGTTCTAAGTAATGTACGTAGTTACTGAAGTGTACTGTAATGTTTAAAATAATTCGAGTTATCGTTGTTATCGAATGATAACATTACTATATCTCATAATCGCCCACCACTATTAGAAATATTTCATAATCACTTATTGGTTAAGTTTGAAGGAAAATCAACTTTTTCAATAAAGCAGAATAAAGCTTGCGTTTTCATAACGCCGTGTCGTCACTCGTACAAGTAAACTATACAAATAGGCAATAATAAAAGGTCTATATATGAAATCAGAACATTCAGTACAATAATAGCACATACGTAATTGTTAGCGGGCTATATGTATGCCTAAGCTTAATGGGTTATTTCAGACGGGTCATGTTTAGAGTACTGAGTACTGCTCTAATGCCATATTACGCAGCACGAAATGTCATGCCATATGGCATTACTTCATAGAGTACTGTTTTGCGCATGTCTACTACCAACAGTACCAACTTTACTCTATGGTTGCTACTTTGACAAAAATTATTACTTGAGATTACATAAATTGTCATATTATGATATCGATAATATGACCAACAGTTGATACTAGGTATGGTAGAAATTCTAAGTATTTAAAAAGATCAATTTTGAGCATGAAACCTTCAATATTTCAAAACCGATAGTAGGTGATTATCAATAACAACGTTACGTCGATGTTATGAAAAAATGAATTTAATATCGGACATCGAAGTTTCAATATTAGTGTCTAAAAAAAAATCGAATGTCTGTACAAGCTAAACATGCGCAGAACCACATGTTTTCCTCTAATTATAAAAATGACAAGACTAGAAGTAGTACTTGAAAAATAAAAAAGTAGCTATTGCTAGAGCTAGCAACAGAAATAAAAGAAAAATTTGTATTACGTACTTACGTACGCACATATAAAGCTTTAAGTTCTTCTTAGGAGTAACAAAACGAAAATAACTCTATTTTTGCCGCGTAAAAACATGATAATTAAATTAGGCACCAATATTAAAATTAATTAATTATTGACTTTTTCTTGTGTAATTTTTCTATTATATTTCTATTTTCCTAACACTGATATTTTTATTTAAAAATTGATTTGAAATGGTTGTTTACTGATATTATCAAAATCCATATTTTTTTTAATCACTCATCCCTATCTACATGACAACTTGACACTATATAAAGCAGTGTTAACAGGATGGTTAAGTCGAAAGTTCCGTTTTTATGTTAAAATCCCGAAAAAATAAATTATTTATATGAAAAATAGTATACAGGCAAATTTATAATAATTTTAAACACACTTCATAACTACTTAAATATTTAGCTGTTAAATATAAGGTGATTGATGAGGTTAAGTTATGATAGCTGTGTAGATTGTTTAAATTTTTTAATTTTATTCTACATATTTTGTGAACAAAAAGCACTATTATATGTAGTGGTATGAAACAGGTGTGTAATTCTACCACGAAAATGTTGCACTTCTGGCTGAAACGAAAAAGTGAAAACTTTTGCATTTCACCGTTGGCAACACTTATCACTACGGAAGACATGTTGAGTTTAGCATGCATAAAAACTATTCATGTCAATTCATCAAAAACTGTTTTTTAAACTTTATTTTATCTAAATTTTTTAAGTAGGAACCTAAATTAAGTGATATTATGTTGAGTGATATTTAAAAATATAATATGTGATATATTCGTATGCAAATGAGTTGGTTTGATTGAGGGAAGAATTATTTACTAAAAAGTAGTGACATTTCAATTTGGTAAGTGTTAATTCTTGTATTAAATTTTGCGTGTCACTAACTTTCTATGGGTTACGGGTCTTACGATAAGGTGCCGCGTCGCTAACTGCCCTTATTAGTAAAAGCCTTCACCTTCTGTTTTGCCCTCGGTCGTTTGTAGCGTCGTGATGCGACCCCGGTCGTTAGCATGCGATGAAAAACAGAATTTAGGCCGTGCAACTTTATACATTTTGGCGGACGTCTTCATTGTATATATCTTTTGAAAGTGCTGGAATGGGTGCTTGTTTTGTGACGTCACATGTTCCTAGTCGAATAGGTATTCTTGTGATATGATAAGCGTTTATCATTGTATGATAATGCTATCAGATGTTCGCGTAACCATCAAACCATTATTTGTGTTCATCACGGATAGTTCAAAACGAAACCGTTTCTAATTTTATTATTTAGTGTTTATAAAATCAGCAAATCAGTTATATTGTGTGAGTATTTTTTAATTTTTACTGTGTTCTCGTGATCTGTTTATTTTACATCATATTTATATGCCTTACTCAATAGGATTCTCATTTATATGAAATATTATTGTAATCAAAATATATCCCATTTGATCAAGTTCAAAGATTATTTCCTCTGGTTTGAATTGTTCTTTACTCTGTTTTGGATAAAATACCTTGCTATTTTATAATAATATATCCTTTAAGAATGTCTTATCTGCTTACTTGTTGTCTTATTAGTTTTAAGCTATGTTAAGATGTTTACCAGGTGATCTTAATAAGATACATGCTTGTCTCTTGTGCATATTATATTTAAAAAATATGTCAAAATATCTGAAAAGATAAGAACCCTAATTTTAGAACAAGTATGCAAATAATATACTTAGTTAACTCTACTTTAAATTAATAACTTTTTAATAGCTTCTAAAAAGGTGTCAACTACGTTACCATGAAGGTCTTACACATTTCAGTGTTGACCTCTGAATGGTTCATTTTTTTACACAATACAGATAGTAAAAAAAACATTGACTGTAATGTAAATTATGCCAGCTAAATAATAAATTTTCACAATGCAATGTTAGATATTAAATGATAGTCTTATCTCAGTGTATTGTTATAGTATTTAAATTGATATTGCCTCTGATTCCTCCTTTTTATAAAGTATGTTTTTGTGATGTTATACTTACCTATTTAGTTTACGTTTTTTTATTATTGTTCCTTTTGGAGCACAGTTTATTTCGAATTTGTGTTTTTCATATACTGGCATCACATTGTTCTTTTGGCAATAGTTTTTCATATTCATTACCAATGGTAGCACCTTTATAACATGTACAAAATATGCTGTTTTAAGATTACTGAAATAGTAAATACTTAATAATATTAATACTCGAACTAAGTTTTAATAAGGAGGCCCTCAAAATAGTTTAAAAAACACTTCAATATTTGTTTTTTTTTTAATTCAATTGTAAACTCTTATTAATGTTGCTTAGTTCCTTTAAATATTAAAAAAAAGCTTTTAGGTCTTATTTCGAGAATTTAAAGGTGAAATTTATTCACATGGTGTAAATATTTATTGACTACTAGCTTTTGACTGTGGTTTTAGTTCTCTGCATCATCTATTGTAAAATTGTTGCACTAATTTAGAAACATTGACAGTCATCATCCACACAACAACTTATCAAAATTTCATAAATATTGGACAAATAGTATAAGAATGCATTAGCCACAATTTGAAAATAAAAATATTTATTTTTAGACACAAAAGATTATATTTTACAATTTTTCTAACAAGTGTTAATTTATTGTGAAATTTATACAATTATATAAATTACAAATATAAAATTGGTATTTTACATAGTTAGGTTAAACAAGTTGACAAAGTATACATTACTTATTTCCTCTATGTGTTGAAATGTGTTCCTTGAAATTATTAAAAGATTTGTTTCATTATGAACAATGATTTTAAACAATGCCATTTCCTTGATAAACGTAACTGAGACTTCAATGTCATCAGATTTACATTTCAGGTAAATAATATATATATAATAATAACTTTCAAAAATTTTGTATTAGGCCAGAATCATGTTCATCTTATTTAATGTCAACATTTGTATTTTATATATAATACACCATTATGCCAATGTCACATGGTTAAAATAATTGTCTAATCTTCAGAAGGCATTCATGTTCAAGGAACACTTTAACAACATGGTAGCTCTCTTGTGAATGCAGTCCAGGTAGTTTTTGTGGCAACTTAACCTTCCTTATACTAGGTAACTAAATCTTATATGCCATACTAGGTAGGGTTTGACATACCCCAGAAATAAAATCAACAAATTAATACTTTATAACAATTTTAATAGGAAAGTAAAAAATATACTATATCTTTTGTTCATCTTATAAACTATTAGGTCATTTCTTGAGTACTAAATTCAAATGGCACATGCTAGAATCATAGTCTTTTTATTATATAAGACTAAGTATATCTACTATTAACATATTGAAAATTTATAATAAGAGCAAAAATGTTAGTTGAAATCACAAGAATCAAACTTACGGCAATCTTGACAAAAAAATCAACCTGTTCCAAGTTCCAAACACACCAGCTTGTTACATTTTTACACATTATGTGCATAGGTTTTCTATATTATTTCCTGTGGCACATTGAACATCTCTACATTATAATATTAGGTCTTTTGCCGGTAGTTCTTGTGGGTTAAAAGAGGTTTTTGAAAAAAAATCAATTCTATGGCCAGTTTTCCAGGAAACCTTTGGCAGGAATGACAGTGTCGCCTTTGGATTTAGATCTCTGGCTGGTTATCTCTCTGTTTGGATTGTGCTGTGCTTACTATTAGCAACAGAACCGTCAATGTGCTGAGCTACTATATAAAAAAAGTGTGTGCGTACACAGTACACAGGTCAGAAGTGAAACTTCATTGGCAAACTAATTTTTAAATCTCGTTTATATTTATACTAATCTAAAGCTTTAGATTATTGAGACTTAGAGGGAGGGAAAAAGGAATATATGTTAAGAATTTAATGAATTTAATTGTCATTAAAATATTAAGTATATTAAATTCTTAAATGAGGAGTAGCAAATTAAAATGCCACATGTTATTTGTATATATTAAAACTTCCTAACCTTCAAAGGAATTAGCATATAAAATTGTATATTAACAAAAACATAACAAATATATTACTTACTCTGAACAACTGCTTAGTATAGGAAGATTTACAAATTTATCACTAAATATTTATTTATAAGTTTAACTCACTGTTTACACATTGTCTCCATGGCTATGTGCTTCATGCTATGTTCGCACTTTCTCACTCTCTCTCTCAATCACTTTCTCCCTGTCTCTCTCAAAACGTTTCACATTATTGTGACTCGTCTTTTTGACGCGTTGCATCAGTAAAAATTTACCCTCGTGCATGCAAAAAGGTTGCACTTCAAAAAAAACAATTTCCCACCAAAAACCTGGAACATTTACAATCTGTCTGTTCAAATAGATGTGCTTTTATGTAAGAATTTTCATTTTATTACAACTTAATCTTTTACAGAGTTTTGTAATGCCTGTGTGAATTCCCTTATTACACAGGAAGTTTTCTTGGATTAGTTTATGTGTGTATTTAGAATTGTACTCTAGGCAAGTTGCTTCTGCCTATTATGGTGCAAAGTACAAATACTCATAATTTTGGTGTTAACTACTGTTTGAGATATGTTTAATCTGTTTTGCTCAACTCTTATAAAATACCTAATGCTTATAAAGCCTAAAGCCTATGCCACTTGTGGGTCACCATGCTGACCTTTGTAAATACCCTTTTTATTTGGTATGACTCACAATTCAATATTATTGTAATTACTCTTATTCAGCTGTTTATAGTTTTTTAATTTATCAATCTTTAATTACAGGCACAGACAACTGACAAATACAACAAATTTGCCCATCATGTTTATTATGTAACAAACAGGACATCATTTTCATGAATGTTCATTTTACATTCAAATCTTAATGTATCAATGTATATTTATCTTTCAAATGACTATCGGTACCTGGACTTTATACATACAGATACATAAAATATTATAAACCTTAACATCTCTCGGGCAGACATCTTTTTATGTTCATTTCACGTAAAAACCACATATCCGATTTCTATGTTTTTTTTATTTATTTTAATTCTGAAGCTATGATATCTGGTCAGACTATATGATATATTTTGTAAAATAAAGTAACATACGAAATAAGCAGTAAAGATAATGGAGAATCAGTGCGAAAAAAAGACACATTTCGAAATTTATTCACATGGTGTAAATATTTATTGACTACTAGCTTTTGACTGTGGTTTTAGTTCTCTGCATCATCTATTGTAAAATTGTTGCACTAATTTAGAAACATTGACAGTCATCATCCACACAACAACTTATCAAAATTTCATCAATATTGGACAAATAGTATAAGAATGCATTAGCCACAATTTGAAAATAAAAATATTTATTTTTAGACACAAAAGATTATATTTTACAATTTTTCTAACAAGTGTTAATTTATTGTGAAATTTATACAATTATATAAATTACAAATATAAAATTGGTATTTTACATAGTTAGGTTAAACAAGTTGACAAAGTATACATTACTTATTTCCTCTATGTGTTGACACCTTGAAATTATTAAAAGACTTGTTTCATTATGAACAATGATTTTAAACAATGCCATTTCCTTGATAAACGTAACTGAGACTTCAATGTCATCAGATTTACATTTCAGGTAAATAATATATATATATAATAATAACTTTCAAAAATTTTGTATTAGGCCAGAATCATGTTCATCTTATTTAATGTCAACATTTGTATTTTATATATAATACACCATTATGCCAATGTCACATGGTTAAAATAATTGTCTAATCTTCAGAAGGCATTCATGTTCAAGGAACACTTTAACAACATGGTAGCTCTCTTGTGAATGCAGTCCAGGTAGTTTTTGTGGCAACTTAACCTTCCTTATACTAGGTAACTAAATCTTATATGCCATACTAGGTAGGGTTTGACATACCCCAGAAATAAAATCAACAAATTAATACTTTATAACAATTTTAATAGGAAAGTAAAAAATATACTATATCTTTTGTTCATCTTATAAACTATTAGGTCATTTCTTGAGTACTAAATTCAAATGGCACATGCTAGAATCATAGTCTTTTTATTATATAAGACTAAGTATATCTACTATTAACATATTGAAAATTTATAATAAGAGCAAAAATGTTAGTTGAAATCACAAGAATCAAACTTACGGCAATCTTGACAAAAAAATCAACATGTTCCAAGTTCCAAACACACCAGCTTGTTACATTTTTACACATTATGTGCATAAGTTTTCTATATTATTTCCTGTGGCACATTGAACATCTCTACATTATAATATTAGGTCTTTTGCCGGTAGTTCTTGTAGGTTAAAAGAGGTTTTTGAAAAAAAAATCAATTCTATGGCCAGTTTTCCAGGAAACCTTTGGCAGGAATGACAGTGTCGCCTTTGGATTTAGATCTCTGGCTGGTTATCTCTCTGTTTGGATTGTGCTGTGCTTACTATTAGCAACAGAACCGTCAATGTGCTGAGCTACTATATAAAAAAAGTGTGTGCGTACACAGTACACAGGTCAGAAGTGAAACTTCATTGGCAAACTAATTTTTAAATCTCGTTTATATTTATACTAATCTAAAGCTTTAGATTATTGAGACTTAGAGGGAGGGAAAAAGGAATATATGTTAAGAATTTAATGAATTTAATTGTCATTAAAATATTAAGTATATTAAATTCTTAAATGAGGAGTAGCAAATTAAAATGCCACATGTTATTTGTATATATTAAAACTTCCTAACCTTCAAAGGAATTAGCATATAAAATTGTATATTAACAAAAACATAACAAATATATTACTTACTCTGAACAACTGCTTAGTATAGGAAGATTTACAAATTTATCACTAAATATTTATTTATAAGTTTAACTCACTGTTTACACATTGTCTCCATGGCTATGTGCTTCATGCTATGTTCGCACTTTCTCACTCTCTCTCTCAATCACTTTCTCCCTGTCTCTCTCAAAACGTTTCACATTATTGTGACTCGTCTTTTTGACGCGTTGCATCAGTAAAAATTTACCCTCATGCATGCAAAAAGGTTGCACTTCAAAAAAAAACAATTTCCCACCAAAAACCTGGAACATTTACAATCTGTCTGTTCAAATAGATGTGCTTTTAATGTAAGAATTTTCATTTTATTACAACTTAATCTTTTACAGAGTTTTGTAATGCCTGTGTGAATTCCCTTATTACACAGGAAGTTTTCTTGGATTAGTTTATGTGTGTATTTAGAATTGTACTCTAGGCAAGTTGCTTCTGCCTATTATGGTGCAAAGTACAAATACTCATAATTTTGGTGTTAACTACTGTTTGAGATATGTTTAATCTGTTTTGCTCAACTCTTATAAAATACCTAATGCTTATAAAGCCTAAAGCCTATGCCACTTGTGGGTCACCATGCTGACCTTTGTAAATACCCTTTTTATTTGGTATGACTCACAATTCAATATTATTGTAATTACTCTTATTCAGCTGTTTATAGTTTTTTAATTTATCAATCTTTAATTACAGGCACAGACAACTGACAAATACAACAAATTTGCCCATCATGTTTATTATGTAACAAACAGGACATCATTTTCATGAATGTTCATTTTACATTCAAATCTTAATGTATCAATGTATATTTATCTTTCAAATGACTATCGGTACCTGGACTTTATACATACAGATACATAAAATATTATAAACCTTAACATCTCTCGGGCAGACATCTTTTTATGTTCATTTCACGTAAAAACCACATATCCGATTTCTATGTTTTTTTTATTTATTTTAATTCTGAAGCTATGATATCTGGTCAGACTATATGATATATTTTGTAAAATAAAGTAACATACGAAATAAGCAGTAAAGATAATGGAGAATCAGTGCGAAAAAAAGACACATTTCGGGCGCCTAAATGGCTTACGCTGAGTAAACCATAAGAGATATACTATATCAAATTAATTCACTACATAATTATATATTTTAAGAAGATCTACAAAAATCATGTATGACATATGTCTAACTTCTGAGGATTACCTACAGGCTATACAGTATGCATTTTTGTCTTTAAAATAACTGGCGATCCGCAAGTTGGAGGGGGGAAGAACGACTCGCGCGTGCGCTCGATCAACGGCATTCCGTAGTCCACACGGCTAGCTATATAGTCTTGTTTATAATATAATGTTTCTTGTTTGTCCTGTATACCATTTATCCATTGTGATTAAAATATGTAGAGGTGTTGTGTGCACGTCCGATAATATTTCGGAATTAGTATAAAAATTTTAGGATAGTCGACGTAAGATTCGTTGTATTACGAAGATAACGGAAACGGCGCGTCGTCGCGAGCACGAATTAGATTCTATTGAATCATATTGAAATTCAAAAAATGTTCTCGATGATTGAGTAAAGTATTTTAATGTTACTTATTAGATCCGATAAATAAAGTGAGTCAATGACGCGAATATACCTTTAACTCGATAAGGGGATGGCCATTAATGATGTCAAGATTTTTATCTTCTCCTCCTGTGTCAGATTTGGTAAAGTTGTGGTGGAGGGTCCCTTTTCCTAGTTTGAGATTTACCAATACTTTTGAAATAATTAAATTTATTTGATATGTTCGTGTATTTCACTTCATGACATTAACTATCTAAACATTAATATTGATATTATCTTTATAGAAAATGTTATCTGTATAGATATAATAATGTATGTTCTTTAATTTAAAAAGTAGATTGGATTTTTTTGTATTGAAAATAGAGCGGTAAATGTGATTTAGTGAGCTTCTTTCGGAACCTTATCCCCCATTTTGAGATCACGTAATTGATGGATGCTCATTAATTGGATAATGCGTCGTTTCGATGTTTATGGTGCACTGGTGCCTTTTATTTATATGTTATGAATCAACCTTTAAATATATTAGATGGTTAGAAAACAATCTAATCACCGTGAAAATGGCATGTGTTTATCATATTGTGTTATTCACCTCCTTATCATAAAACGGTTGTTTGGCTGTTTATCACTTGTCTGGTACGTCGCAAGTATTTTGGTTTATTTCTTTTTATTTTGCAACAAAAATTTTCATTACAATATTTTTTTTGGGTTTACTCCTGAAGAATCGATTTTCACATATCGCTGCCGTAGAGGGAGAATCACATAACCAGACTTTTATCGAAATTGATTTTATTGCTTGGGCATAAAGTCTTACACTACAATGCATCTTTTGGTGTTAGTTATCCACCCTTCAATATCTTAGTTCGTTTTAAAAATATAAAACAATAATAACAATTTTAAAAGTACAGAACATTGTACCAATGTATAGCATAACCCAACAAAAACGAATGTGAAAAAAGGGGCCAAGTTCTGTAGAAACGACGACGTTCAGGGTAGTCATTGTCACTGGTAAAAGAGCTACGATCTAACAGTGACAAGTTCCATAGTAGTTCGTTTAATTATAGCTGTAGGAATGTACGTTCTTCAATTAATTCATTTACAAAACAATTTGTTACCTAATTTGATATGGTATTTCTAACATTTGATTCATTTAATTAGAAATTGACCGTTAATATTTATTGACTCTGTAGACGTTACCATAGAGCGCAGCATTGCTTGTGGTTAAGAGGTGACCAGTTTTACGTTAGTATTTATTACTGGTACCTTATATTGTCATAGGAAATGCAGCAGGATTGCGATCGATCCGTTAGCGATACAGCCTTCGAGTTGTAGTTGAAGCAAGGTCCCCTCGCTTGCTGACCTTCCTGCGTCTCGAATTGTTATGTCACTATGCACAAAGTTAATAATAATTACTTATTATAAATGTGTTCGTTACGAAATGTAAGCACAAATAACAGTGCCGGGCTTATATAAATCTATATTATCTATATATTAATACGTGAAGCAAAAGCTTTCGGTACCTTTTTAAGCGTATTGCGTGCACGGAAGACTGTGAGTTTTGGCATGGTTAATAAAGTTTATATGGAGAAGGAGTGCAGAAAGCTAAAATTTATCTATACTATCTGTTACTATTATATAAAAAAAAAAAATTATAATACTGCGAATCCTAAGCTTACCAGTGCCATTGAACTTAGACCCCCCAAAATATTGACATTGTCACTCAACGAAAAGTGACAGCAAGTGATGTAGATAATACTCATTGTTTATGAATACTGTAAATGTCACACAGAAAATAGTCTATGATTAAAAAGTCGCTGGTCGAATTTCGAGCTTAGAGCGATCGCTATTATTAATAAATCTTTAGTTCTTTATATTATGTATTTATTTCCAAATTTCCTGACAGAGGTCTATAATATAAGATACTGATTACGAATATGACGCTAAAGTAAATTATCTCTGTCTTTCTGGATTTGTCTCAAAAACGACTTGACCGATTGTTATTAAACAATCTCAGAATACAGAACAAACCAGAAGCCGCGTTCAAGAATAATTACATACGCTGCACTGTGTCCAAAACGATACGTACGTCCCGCACCTGCCCCACTTCCCATACGCTTAATGTTGCTAGCTCGGGAGCGGTTTCCCACTTTTTGGGGTAATCTTATAACACTAAAGAAAAGATATTTTTAAAAAAATATTTATTTATTTACATGGATTGCTTTTTAATTTTTTTAATATACTTTTTAAAGATTCGTACTTCTTGGCAAGTCTGTTGTATTTTTGTTGTAATGTTTTCATTCGTCGAACATGTTGTTCACAAAATAATTGTTTGCGTCGTAATTGAGATTTAAGTTTGACCTTTCTCGGCGTATCAAACACAGATTCCAAATCAGAAATATTGACATCACCGATCTCTGAGTTCGATCTCGCAGAAGATTGTGGTTGTGTAACCTGAAATGAAAAGCCTTAAGTTGTATGTTGTTGTATCATGTAATAGATTAACAAAAAATTTAATTAAATACAGAATATTTCTGCCGTACAAGGCATGCCATTTCAGTCCTCACGGATGGAAACGCATTAGTAATAGCACTTTGTGCCTGAGCTTGCAAATGTCCATGGGCCTTACTTAGTTTATTTTACATTTATTACTGTAACTACTAGTGTTTATTTACTACATTAGTTTACTTGTAACTAAGTATATCGATTAAGAGCCTTGTTTGCCTTTCAGTAGTATAAAAAAAAATTAAACATTATTATCATAGGTGGGTACGCACATTGTCCGATTGTGTAACTCGGAAAATTCTGGTGTCAAGGCCAAATACTGAAATAGAACGTTAGTATTATTCATATATTTAATTCACCGAAGTTTCATTAGCCCGGAATCTGAAATTTGCGCCCGGTTTAGGCTCGCCCCTTATCACGATGAGGGACGGATAAGCTCGACGAAAAGTGGGCATACTTGTTATACCTTTGCATACTCCTTCGGGGATTACAGGCGTGAGCATATATATATATATATATAGTGTGTGGACCAAAACCTTACTTCAAAATACATGACAAACATTTTCACCAGGAGGGATACAATATAAATATAGTAATTATTATGACTATATCTACCTTAGTTGGATAAGCTGCTTTCCTCAGTCTTTTCAAACCACCTTTTGTATCATAAAAATATTGCGCTTCAAAGTGAATTGAGCAAAGTACTCTCCGGCTTGATGGTTTCCAAAACTCATCTAGCCGTGCTCTTTGTATGACTTTCATCCAGTCCGATTTTCTATTTTCATCAGCAGGGAAACTAAAATTACAAAGATTCTATATACACAAAAATAGTAAGTATTCTACATGAGTATTAAAAAAAAATGGGTAAAATTTTCGATGAAAATAAAATGGCAACACTTAAAAAATGGACGCGTAATTTTCTAAATGTAAATAAATTAAACAATTAAATAAATATACTTTAGAATGCGCTACTTACAGATGAAATGTGATCCCATCCTGTTTTTTTATGATCCCTGCAGCATTTTTACATGTAGGAACAACACAAGACGGCATTTTAAAATTAAAATTGGCACTTGTACAATACGTCACGACGCGCTACTTACAAAGGAGTGACTAATCGCAACAAAGTCAAACCACTCTATTTAAGAGTGGTTTTTGTATCTTCAGTTTTATGTGCGTTCGCGGTTTCTGGTTTGTTCTGTATTCTGAGTAAACAATGTTAAAAAAAACTTTTTAAACCGACTTCAAGAAAGAGGAGAATGTTCTCAATTTGAATGTATTTTTTTAAATAAATGTTCAGCCATAACTTTTTGTTTATGCACCTATTTGGATGATTATTTTTTCGTTGGAATTTGGTTTTTTTTTTTTCGTTAAATATTGTTCTTGATTGTACTCGCGATGTTTAAAACAATGAAAGCTTAGTTGGTAGCGTGTACGGACTCCGCGTCGATCGACGTGAGTTCGAATCCCTGCAATGAGCATTAGCTTTCTATGAAGGAGAACATGATGATGAAACCATAGCATTGTTATGTATTTTGTAATAGCAGCCTGGCTAACTACCACCTTCAAGTTGATGAATCTGTCACCAAGCACTGGAAGCAAGCTGCACTTGAGAGTCAAACGTCAATATAACTCTAGACATTTTTTACAAGGGACACCGATCAGAAATATTTTATTAAGTTCGTCGGTCTGTCTGTGAAGTTAATTTCGCCTCAATATCAAAGAGAATCGCAATTTACTAAGAGTTGGCAAAAGTAATCATAAATAATTTTTATTTTATTTTTAGTATCCTATCCTTTTTTGCGATTTCTCGTCTATCCCTCCTAGTTTTTATTTCTTTGTTTTTGCCAGGTCCATCTGGCAACACTGTCTTCAACAGCCGTGAGAACTGTTTCTTAACTAGTTGTACGTTATATTTGTTTGAGTTTTGTTTTTAGCTAACGAGTTTCAGCGACTACAAAAGTTGCTTGCTTTCGACGATCATAAAGTTTTCAATAATCTTTTTCTAGAGTGTTTTTACCTTATTGCGCGATCAAACTTCTGCAGACGTGACGTGTATTTGAAATTATCTCCCCGTTGTATTTTATCGAATGACGTCCGAATATTTTTTTGTTGTTTTTATCATGAACTTCGTTCAAACAATAGTCTTTCTCCATTTATCAAATGACATTGCAAGTTTGATATGTTTTTGTTGAAACGTGGCTCCTACAAGTGTATCGTATAACATATGACTCAACACAGTAATATTGAAGTTCTTTTTATGTTTATAAGTTTAACGTTGTGACCATAATCTCACCTGATCTTAAGTGACGATATAGCCCAAGATGGCAGCACGCCTCCGCTCACATATAGGTGCTTATTGACAGATTTTTAAATTGTGGGCGGTAACTAACCAGGCGGGTCATTAGAAAAAGCCCTCACCATGCTATGGTTTCATCACGATGTTTTCCTTCACCGGGCGCTCAGGTTCCTTGCAGGGATTCGAACTCACGTCGATAGACGCGGAGTCCGTACACGCTACCAACTGAGCCATCATTGCTTCAAGTAACCAAACTAAGTGAAGTTACGATAAAATTTATATTTAAAGGCTTACAAAAGTCTTTCTAAGGTGGTTATTGTGAATAAAAAGACGTCCACAATATTTTAATGTGTGCTAAATTAATAGCGCTTGTTTTATTCTTGTTTCTTACAAAGTTACAGTAGTTCGTAGTAACAATGTGGTTTCTTAATAACGTTCTTGACTGTAGTTTGCTTGTAGATTCGCTACTTGTTGTTGCTGGTGTTGTGGTGTTTCTCGAACTGATCGCAGTACTGCCGCCCTCTCCGCTATATTTAACCTCGCCCTTTGCCTCGCAACCGGTAGTGCGATGGATTCCGTGCGGGGCGTCGCTCAGCCAATGAGCGCGCACGCCCTGTGTGCGGCAGTACCATGAGTCACCATGCCAGATTTTCCGATTCTGGCATGGTTCATCCTTACAACTAGTGAAATTTATACATTTAAACTTAACAACTAGCTATATTCTTATTCTAATCGTTTTAAAATACACATATTCACACATATTCAGTTCATATTATTATATCTATTCCTAACACGTATTTATAAACCCTATTCCTAACACGTATTATTTCATTTATTTGTTCATTCTATACTATTAGACTATCGTTATTCGCTCGCCCCACTCGCTGTTCGCAACAGTGGTAAATATTTTTCTATCTCCGGTAAAGTGAGGATACAATAAATAAATGTTTATTAAGTATGGATGTTACTGAATATAGAATTTTGCTGGATGGATAGTTGAATTTGTATTAATTTTACGAAACAACTAATTTGATGTATAAGCCAGCAAAGGAAAAAAATATTTAATCTATATCCCATTAAAAACATAAATGTAAAATGAGTGCTAAAAGGAGTAAGATCTAAATGGGTGCCAAGTTCAATGGTCAGTCCTGAAATTTATTTATAACAACATAAAATATTTTATAACAACTTCAAATACCATTTCTTCTTATAACTTAGGATAATATATTGAAGCCTAAGGTCTGACTTGGCTTGTTCGAATATATGAATTATTATTAAGTACCTACTAAAACAGTCATGGAAGAGCCTTAAGTTCTGATGGCTTAGTTTCTACCAGCAAGCTAAATTTTCGGAAGAATAAAATAAGAACTTACAGCTTAAGAATTGCGAAGGCTATAATATAATTCGTATATGACTCGTTAGATATTCACGTGAAGACCTTAAAATCCGCCCAAAGACCGGCTGTCATCAATTGATTGCTGATTTTTACATTACAGGCACTATAATTAAGTGTTCCTAATCATCATTCATCATCATCATTTCAGCCGCAGGACGTCCACTGCTGAACATAGGCCTCCCCCATAGATCTCCAGAGCGACCGATCTTGTGCGGCCTGCACCCAACGGCTCCCAGCGACCTTTATTATGTCGTCTTTCCATCTAGTGGGGGGCCGTCCTACGCTGCGCTTTCCGGTGCGTGGTCTCCACTCGAGAACCTTTCTGCCCCAACGGCCGTCAGTTCTCAGAACTATGTGCCCCGCCCACTGCCACTTCAACTTGCTAATCCTTTTGGTTATGTCGGTTACCTTAGTTTGTCTACGGATCTCTCCTCATTTCTGATTCGATCTCGTAGAGAAATACCAAGCATAGCCCTCTCCATAGCTCGTTGAGCGACCTTGAGCTTTCTTATGAGGCCCACAGTGAGAGACCACGTCTCTGTGCCGTATGTCATTTGCCTAATAGAATCAATTAATTGAAAAATTGTAATAAATTTACTACTTTATGATTTATTCCTTTGTATTCACCCAGCTACCTATCTGGGCGCCAATTTTAAATCTTCTAGGTCATTTGGAACTGGGTTACAGTTTTGATCTGTAGAATAGTTTTGGAGTTATGAGGGGGTCAAAAGTGTCTCCAAATGGTTCGTGTACACGGTACCGCTCACCATTCTGTTAGCTTGAACTTGGCTTGACACGCTACCGGCAGAGGTTGTTCTGTACCATCATGTAGTTAGTGACTCGATGACAACGCCATCTATCGGATCCTAACATATCTATTTACTTTCTTCTTGATAAATTCTTTAGCGGAGATGTAAATGTTCCCAATTGGAATGTATTTTTTTCAGCCATAACTTCTTTGTTTATGAACCGATTTGGATGACTATTTTTTCGTTGGAAATGGGGTACTCAAGGGTGGTCCCATTTTAATTTCATTGGCATTGTACCTAGAACTTCGAAGATACACCAGAAACTCCTCAAAATCATTGAAGTGTGGTTTTCGTTTTTTTTTTTTTGTCAAAAATTGTCTCGTCAGATCGATTTCATATAAAAATAAACATGTCTGCTCATAGTTTTATTTAAATTAGGACGAATTAACATTTTTATTATTGTATTACTGTTAGGCAAGAGTCCGTGATAAAGTTGTGATTTCAAGTTAATATGAGAGAAGTCGATGAATTCTGTTTGTTTACGTTTTTGTTAAGTTACACTGATATGGGTATCTCAGGTGCGCAAGCGCGGGCCGTTCACCTCTGCGCACGCGCTTATCGTCTATATTATTATAAAGTTTATTGTTTCCGCTTTGGTAACAGCGTCGGCGGACGTGGGTTCCACGCTCGTGATCCTGTCATGTCACTGTTATCATTACGGCAACCGTCAGCTTTGGTGGTTATACAGGGAATTAGAATTTCTATAGTTGAGTCTTAATATAATAATTACTAGCTGTAAACCACGGATTTTATTTGTTTTCATTAAGAAAAAAATCACACGCCCATTTAATTCCAGACTGAGCATAACTTGTACACTCCTTGGGAAATAATGGGAAAATGTGGAGTAAAAAGTTGTCCAAGTGGGTGAAAATTAAAAAATTATAACTTTTAACGCTGCCTTTAAAATGTACGCTCTTGCTACCGTGACGTCACGCTATTACAGTTTGACGCCTTTCGACAGACACTTTTTCATATATAGAGATCGTATTCCTGGTCTCTTCCATGGATGAAACCCAGTACCTCTCGGCTCGATAGTAGTGCTAACTACAACTGCGCCATGAGGCATATAACCTAAAAATATAGACTAAAATATTATGTTTAAGTTACCGATAAAAAATATTTCAACCGTCTCGGGTTCAACGCACGTTGCACATAGCTAAGCGCGATTCCGCACACCTATCGTTTTATTTTATTCGAGACATTTCTATTTAAATCTATCGTCACTTGTGAAATGCAATTCTCAACCTTAACCCATTAATAAATGCGGTTAATATGAAACGGAATAAATTGAAGAATCGTTTTGTTATTTACTGTTAGAATTCCTCTGATACGGTCGCGGTCTCTGCGATCACAGATGGTTTGCAAAAAACGCTCTATTTAATCGGTTTGGAAATTTCGGACAAAATTAAAAGTTTAGATGAGCTCATTAAAGATTTTCTAGAGACCAAGGTGTGATAATAGCCTCACTATTGTTTTTTTTTTTTTGACACTTCATTGATAGAGGATTTTGTTTCTTTAAATAATAACAAGTAAATTTTTTAACAAAAATAAGAAATCCAACTTTAATGATTTTGAAGAGTTTTCTGGTTCATCTTCAAATTTCATGGTAATTTCATGAAATTAAAATGCGACCAACCCTGAGGCATTTACAACAAAAGATGAACCATCTAAAGCGGTTCATAAACAAAGATGTTTTGGTTGAACATCCATAAAAAAAATACCAATCGAATTGAGAATCTCCTTCTTTTTTTTGGAGTCGGTTAAAAAATGAATTGAATTGCAATTAAAGGGAAAAAATCTCCTCTCCCCTCGCCTCTTCCCGTTACATGGGGTCGGCTTTCCTAATCAAGTCTGACAGGCTGAGATGCTTTATGTCCCTTTGGACATTTTTATCATCCAAGTAGGTCTGCGGCCTGTATCGTCCTCTCTTTCCCGTAGCCATGGAAAGGCACTTCCTCAGAACGTGGTGAATGGGTCTTCGCTTTACGTGTCCATACCATCTTAGCTTAGGCTCAGAAAGTTTTTCAGTAATGTGATAGGTATGTGAACAACATTATGGCTCAATCGGTTGTTCAGTCTCCCGATTAAACTGTAGAAAATTTTGGATTTTCAGCGGCATATTAAAAATATTTTTAGCGGCTTTGACAACTTTGACAACACTAACTAACACACGAACACATTTTTTTATTTACAAAATAAACACAGACTTCTCACTTAATAGCTACTTTTATCTCGCTTACTCGTATACTAAAATTGTGAGTGTTATTCTAAATTGCTCGTCTAGTACAATAGAAAAATTATATTCATTAAGATATCGTTCGAGATTTAAATACTTATGACGTCACTAATTGGAAACGTCTCGTTTGTAAATAACTATGTTGTGTCAACTTATTCGTATCGTATCGTAACCAGTTGTAGCTGGATTATAATTACAGATTATATTGCATATCTCTATTAACACTTATTACTTACGTATATTCTAAACAATAAAATTGAAGTGTCTGTTTGTATGTCAAAATAACAACTTTTATTAAATGTACAATGAAAGTTTAAACGATACGATAGCGCAACAGACACTACAATTTTATTATTTGTACTAGCTGTGCCCGTGGCTTCGCTCACGTGGACTACGGAATGCCCGCGCGAATCTTGCTCCCACGCTCCCGGCTATTTTAAAGACAAAAATGCTTAATGTGGGTGTATTCCTTAGAAGATTGACATATACTCTCCCAAACTTTTTTTAGGTCTTTTTAATGTCTACAATTGTTTATAACTTTAATTTGCTATCTCTCTTATGGTTTACTCAGCGTAAGCCATTTAAGCGCCCGAATTGATTTCACCGTGTCAAGCTTTTTTTTAATTTGTGGGGAACCCTAATTCTTTTTCTAAAATAAAAGTAGCCTAAGTTACTCCCTATAAATTAAAAAAAATGGATGTTTTGTTATAGGTTTCGTTTATACTTTCATATGCGTTTAGTAAAAAGCTGTTATTTTGACATTACAAACAGACACATTCAATTTTATTAATTTTATAGATAGATTTATGCGAATATGAAAAAGTTTATTGGCAGTTCCAAAGCTTCAGTTCGATATTCCACTGGTTTTACAATGGTCGTGTTGACTTGGTATACGCCTTGTGTTATTATTACCGTAAACAATAACAGTGTTGTTATTGTAATAGGAAGATCTAGAAAGTCTTGTACTACACACTGAAAATGTCCCCTTAAATTTTCACTTCAGTAGCAGTCACTGTCTGGCGCTACACTGTGAGACATGAAAGAGCCTTTTGTAGACTTTAATTTCTACAGTAAGTAGGGTACAACGTACACGTCGGTCTGCTTTGTTTGTAGTGCTTCCTCCCTCTTTGGGTGTATTATACGACCCTCCCATTAGGGTGGTGTACCTACGTATATTAAAAGACACGCGACGACACACGTTATAAATAAATTATTTCTCAACTCAATTAATATGGATAGAAAGTGTTGAAAATATTATTAAACATATTATGTGAATTTATAGTCTTAATAGGTCAAGTCGTTTAGAAGTTACGCGATGACTAAGAGATGCACACAAGACTTTTAATAAGATGCAGAATGACAAAATACCAACAGACCTTGAAGACGAATGTCGTGTGTTCTGGGTAACCCTCACCTGTTATGGACCTACGGTGTAGAGATATGAACAAGTGGTCATGGGCCTGGTCCACAAGTTAAAAGTCACTGCAAACTATGGAATGAGCGATGTTAGGAGTTCCTCTCAGAGATATCATTCGTAATAAAGGTATACGTTAGAGAACCAATCGACGTAACCTAAAAAAACAATCCGTCACTGGACGCCTGGCAGATGTGAAACATCGAAATTATTTTTTCATCATTCCGAGGCCGAAAGTTTGAATTTCTTCTTTTGTTTGCGGGAAGAAAGATGTATATTTCAGACCACTCACAATTAGTGACAATTTAGTCTTTTTTTGTTTTAATTTTCTTCCCGTTACCTATTTGAAATAACTCATTACCATGGTAACCGTGCAGTTGTTATTTCAAACCCATATTATTGTACACGCGGAAATAACTTATCATTTAATAATAATAAAATAATATTGATCTAAGTGTTGAAATTTTCTGATTCTGATAAAAATTACATAAAAAATATACATAGAAAAAAACTTGCGTTTAAAAAATTAGTGAATACAGTTGTGTAAAAAAAACCTTACAATGAGTTCATCGGATTATTCAAGTGACGACTCTGAAGATGAAGAAGTGCGACGAAACATTGTTGCGGAAGTTGCGGAAATAACTCAAAATTTAGCATCCTGAAAATCGATACAGCGATATAAAAATTGTTACAATCAATTTATTGCTTGGAAGAAATTGTATCGTATTAATAAAATTGATGGAGACCTTTTATTAGTGTACTTCAAAGATTTAAATCTATTAATTTGTTTTTTTTTTTTTTGTCAGGTTTACCCTCGCCTATAAATGTTAAACATGAAAAGTTGTAGTATTTATTATTTATCATTATTTGACAAGTAAGCACAGATATGATCAACTTAGATTTATTAATGCAAACGTTTTGGGTCGATAGTAAAATATCAACTTGACCGGGTTTAGAATTAATAAGGTGCCATGTTATTGTAACTTCCGGTTTTATTGAACAAAACAAAAACCACAGTGCTAGTTATCGACCGGGTACCAACTCATTTGTTGATAAATTGGGAAAAAACATGAGATGAGATCGTTAGGTGTATTATTCGATTCATAATGGTATTTTCCTCCTTTTGAACTTGCCCGTAATGTTTCACGTGAATCGAACATTGAGTCAGTTTAGTGATCTAGTGTTCACACGTAGCGCGTGAGTCGTCCTCGCGTGTCGTTTCGCGTCTTTTGTCTTATATCGTGTATAGAGTGCATAGACGCCCTTATATCGTACTAACGTCATAGTCTTAACTTGAAGCCGCGTGACGTGCGCGGTGCGACCACGTATCGTGTTGATAATTTTGTTGTACTTAATTTTTTTTTTTCACAACATAAATAAATTGTTTTGTCGTGATTTGTGATTGTTATTAATATAATACGGTTTTGTTTTTGTGTTTGTGATTCGATTATGGTGTTAAAAAAGGCGAGTTTTTTTTTTGTTATCATTAACTTGAGTCTACATACCTATGCGAAGGTTGTATTACATTTGAAGTGATTATTACGCGGATCGATGAGTGTTGTTGGTTATTGGCTGTTGTGTTCCTTAGTCATTGTTTATTCTGTATAATTTAATAAATTTATATGCATCTGTTTTACCTGTGTATTATAGAGGGATATTTTTTTTTTTAATTTAAATTTACACAGAAGGTTCATAATTAGTAATACTTATAGTTGATTGGTGAAATAAAAAAATATGTTAAACTTTTAATTTTTTTTATCAGGTTTGTCCTCGAAACATATAATACACTAGGTGTGCCCGTGGCTTCGCTCACGTGGACTACAGGATGCCCGCGCGAATTTTGCTCCCCCGCTCCCGGCTATTTTAAAAACAAAAATGCTTATTGTGGGTGTATTCCTTAGAAGATAGACGTATACTCTCCCGGATTTTTTGTAGGTCTTTTTAATGCCTATAATTATGTGTACATTAATTTGCTATATCTCTTATCGTTTACTCAGCATAAGCCATTTCAGCACCCGACTTGATTCACCGTGACCAGTTTTTTTTTTAATTTGTGCGGAACCCTGATTCTTTTTCTAAAATAATAATAGCCTAAGTTACTTCCTATAAATTCAGCTATGTACCAGTGAAAGTCTCGTCAAAATCGATCTAACCGTTTCGGAGATTACCCGGAACAAACAGACAGACAGACAGAAATTTTAAAAATGGGTTTTCTTGTTATAGGTAACGTAGGTATATTCGTTCTATGCATTTAGTAAAAAACTGTTATTTTGACATTACAAACAGACAGTTCAATTTTAATAATTGTTTAAATAAACAATATCCAAAAGACTAGGTAAAGATAAGAGCTTGGTTCGGCGCGGCGGCGGCCGTTTCACGAAAAGCGCTTACTCAATAAACTCTTTGACAACAGGCATGGTAGACTATCAGGTTCCTGGTACAAGTCCCTACCAGGTTTCAGGGCCGTATTAGTTAGACAAAAATGAACAGATCACTAAATACATATATACATGTTTCTTCCTTTCTCGCAGGAGACACAAACACCTATATTGCATAGGTAGCTCCAATTTCTATGCAAAGGGAAACTAACCAGTTCCCAAACCGAACTTCGGCCACTTTGAAATCCTTGAGCATGTTGCCACGCTTTCACGGCTGAGTGCCTTCAGCGCTCGCACCCGAGCCACGGTGAAGCTGTAAAAACCGTCTCAGAGTCTTGTCCCACGTATCAGCTAAACATTATGCCAGCAATAATACCAACTTTCAATATCGATCCAGGCTCAACGGGAATCGAATCTTCGACCACTCGTACTATACATTTATAACAGTGCGTACCACTCTGGTCATCTCATAATAGATACATTTTGGAGCAAACTTCGTTCCTAAAGGGTCTCCGAAATTTCTTGAGTTTTTAAAAATTTATTTGTGCTTTTCAACACGAGCGGAACCGCTCGTAATAGCGAGTGTAAATAGTTGTCTAAACAATGAGAATTAATAAGTTATTTTATTGAATGGCGTGTCTGCTGCATTACATAGGTAGGTACGTCATGAGCATACAAATAAAACAATTGTTTAATAGTGCATGCGTTCGTGCGTACAGTCTGCTCATCATAAAAAATCCTTTCAGTCGAGAATCGGCAGCCCTAACTAATGGGGTTGCCATGTTTTCCCTACGGTGCTTTCCAAAAATTAAGGCAAACGGGGAAGGTTGGATAAATAATTATGTCTAAAGATTAATTGTGTGACTGAGATTACCCGTGTTCATTCAAGTGAATTTATAAAAGCATTTATTGTTAATAATTTTACTGTCGATACTGAAACAAATGTAAAACATAAAAATTAAAAATAATGACGACATTTCAGACAACGTTATTTACATTGACAGTCAATTGTGCCAACATAAAGGAAAAGGACAAGTTATAATGAACGTGCTATGCTTAATATATTTACGAACGCGTTTATCTATATGTATATATATCGTGATATCGTGAAGGTGTATGAAACTTCATAATTCAAAACAGTTGGTAAACGGGAAGACGTCACTTACTGCTGCGAAACAGAGTGTCGTGTTTAATTTAATCATCCAGTCATTTCCAGCTTCGCAGATCATCGGGCCCGGCTGTCGGCTGTTTTCATATTTCAACTGTTCGATGTTATTGTTTATGTGTTGTAACGTCCATGTTTTGTCCGCAGAGCGGGCGTCCTTCTGTCCCTCCGAACTCGTATATCGGCTGCCTCGTCTAACAAACACATAAGCCGTAACCAATGTAAGTCCTCGTTAGTAGTACAATAAACTAGTTTCACCTATATATTGCACTTTTATGTTTAAAAACTTTTTAGATTTTTTATAGTTTTTTTTTTCTTTGCTTTTCTGCCATTTCAGTCGCAAACCTCTTTGGTGTTTGTAAATATAAATAGATATTTAATTAGGGTGACGTTACTGCAATACTGGGAAACATTTTGCACGTGTATATATTTATCTCTGTCACACTAGTTCGAAAGCCGCATTAATGACGTTGATTTAAGGAAGATAGTGGAGTATGAGTAATAAGTCTATGTTGAGTGGCTACGCTAAGAATCAGCAAATATAAATATAATTACGATACAGTGATATATATTATATACCTATCTGCAAATTTATCAATTTTTATCTTATTTTCGATTAGTACAGTTATACCATATTTATTCCATTAGGGTTGTCCTTATATTTAATTTCGTAACTTTTATGTTCATAGAGTTTTAAATAAACTAGCGGTCGCCCGATGATCGAAATTCGACCAGCGACTTTTTAATCGTAGACTATTTTCTGTTTGACATTTGCGAATGAACCTAAACAATGATGAATAGTGATGATGAGTGACAATGTCAATATTTAGGGAGGTCCAAGTTCAATGGCACTGGTCGGGTTAGGACTCGCAGTATTAATTTATTTAATATAATATATTAGTAACAGATATTATAGATAAATTTTAGCTTTCTGTACTCTTTCTCCATATAAACTTTAATCATGCCAAATCTCACAGTCTTCCGTGCACGCAATAAGCTTAAAAAGGTGTCCGAAGTTTTCTTCTCACGTATTAATATAATGATATTATAAATATTATATTCTAAAAGTTTCATGTGGCTATGTCAATACTAACCCTCGTCTCTCTGCAATTCAATTTCTTATGAACGACACAGGTTTTATGCACTCAATAGTTTCTTTAAAAAATATTTAAAAAAAATCTAATCTTGTCTAACTGAAAGTTTATAATAGTAAATAGTTATTTCTTAGAATTTTGGTGAATTATTTATTTATAACTTTTGATGTTCAACTTTTCAGTACTGGAGGATTTCCTACTCCTCGTATGGACATTCCCACTAAGTTTTCCTTCCGTTTCAATGGCTTATCTGGTGCATTTTTCCTTCCTCAATGTTTACCCAGTAAATCGTGACGGTCGAATAATTAGGTCACAGACGGATGTTGACGCGATTTAGGCCGTTACACGTTGTAAAAAATGTGGAATCCAGTGTATACATATTTCCAATCACTCGCATACTTTCCTTCGACGATATTTCTTGCATTTTCGATATTCACTGATAGAAATGTTGTCAATTTTGTTAATCAGTGGATTCACTTTTTGTCTAATTATCGTAGTGTTGCCAATTTAGTATTGTTCTTTAGTCATACTTTGTAATATATCTTTGATATAATAATAATAATTTCGAACCTTAAAATAAAATCCTTCTTTTTCTAAGTGGTCAAGGAAACGTCTACGTACTAAAGCATCTATTACCAACAAAAATTGTGCTCCAGTTGATGATACCGCGGGGCGCGTGCGCTTTAATACACTGAACTTACTGATTAAATGTCACCCCTTGGACTTTTACTTGTTTCGCGTGTTGTTTAAACAGTATCTCAGTGCACATAAAGATATATTTATGAAGTATTTAGCACTGAAACGTGTTATCGTAACAAGGGCCCGACAACGCGTGTTTCAAACGATCTGGTTGAGGTGTCGTCTCTAGTACGTAGTACATAATACCTCAATGTCTAAATGGAGTTTATCTTAATAATTAAAACGGTTAAAATATAAATTTACTTAAAACTGGTAAAGTATTGAAGTATGGAAGCAACGTCAGGCGAAAATAAAATGCGCCCCATCAATCGCTATGAAGTATTTTTTATACTTAGTAAGCTGCAATGTAACTAATGATAAATGATTTTATAGTCTAAGTTTAGTATAGTGTAAGTTGCTAAGCCTAAAAGGGGATCGGCTTTAGTGTGCAACTTTTGGAACACACCTGCTTGGCAATATTATGGTTTAAATAATTTTTTTCCTACACTGAAAGCTCAGCCTCATTGCAGGTTTAGAACGTACATTTTTTTTACTCAACGCGTTGTTCGTACAAGCTTCCACTGAACCACCGTTGCTACAGAATCGGCTCTGTGGATACGTGATAAACAATTACTTTGACGTAAAAGTTTTTTGGCGTAAAAGACATGGCGTCGCTTATAAACGAAGTCATGTGATTCTTTCCCGCAGAGTTCATTAACACGGGTTGATAAAAATACGCGCGTGTCGTATTTAGCGCCTTGTGTAGTATGTAATGTGTTTTGCATTTCTGCTGAAATATTGTTTTGTTTGTCACCTTCTTTGTAATGTGGATTTTTTATTTCACGTTTCGGCATCCCATGATTGCGATGATTCTTTTGACGGTTGAAAAACCAGTCGTAGTGGCTTGTTTGCTGATCGCGTGTTATGATAGTGACTCTTGGTAAGTCCTGCTGTAGTGCACGCCATTATATCGACGGCAGCCAAAAACAAAACGCATTTTTTTACTCTTACGAAATTCCGTAGCTTTGATCTACCTTCTAATTAATTATTTTTGCTTTATAGCGTTAATTTTATATTGCGTAATTGGTTTTGCGTTAAACATGTTCCCCTGTAAATTAAATCGTAAATTTGTAGATAACCGTGTATTCTTTGCGGCCGTCGATGTGGAAATAAATTATTCGTTTGCTTTGAAAATTAGGGACAGTTAAAAAGTTTATAAATATATCTAAATATTACTACATTATTAGTTATTATATTTTATATCAATAATAATATGATAGTTTAATTTCTTTTTCCAAAAAATATGTAACATCTCAATGTTTACACGTAAATACTGGGATAAACTTTCAAACTGGTAACACAGAGTAAAGTTACAAGTTACCCACAAAGTAAAGACATTTGCAAGTTGGATTTAAACATACAAAACATGCAGTTGGCCCGGCAGACATTGTCTCACTAAAATAAATACATTGTGTGAATATGAAGTCAATTGCTCAATTAGTACAAAAGTTACAAAAGACACTAACAGAATTCATACAAGATTTTTATAAAGGGTTTTCCAACAAGGGCGGGCCGATTTTGAAATGGAATAAAACAAGCTGTGTATGAGGTATTAACGAAATTATTGTTTTAATTTGAAAGGCCCGTGTATGCCATGATGTGCGGAATATAACATCGTTCAAATGTCCGCCACGGCTTGTCATGGTGGCACGGATCCGAGTGGTCCAATTTTTAATTACTCTGACGCATAGAATCCGACTCAGTTTAGACGATGGCATGCATTACGTTGGCTTTAAAAGGAAACGCGGGCGGTGTTTTATCCATACAAACTTATTCCCCTGTTTCCTTTCTGGAAAATGGTACTAGAGCATATATTTTTATACCGTAAAATTTATATCTACCATGCCACTATGTTTTGATTTTATTAAATAAATGAATTATTTTAGAAACTAGGAGGAGCCTTTTAAAATGACGAAAATTACCCTTTTTTACCGTCATGTTGAGACGTCCAGAAAACAAATATGACGATTACAAAAAGAAAAGGAAAAACATACAGACATAACCAAAGTTCTTCTTATATTATTATTGAACTAAATTATTAAAATCGACTCAGTTTTCTATGAGGAAACAGGGGAATACGAAACTATGATTTTGGTAATTTTACTTAGGTGTTATCAGTCCGAACAGCAGTTGTCACTCTCGCACTCTATTCAGTGAGATTCCGGGCACAGCGCGACAGCAATAGATTTCAGAAATACCTATTCTTGAAATGTATCTTAGACCGCGTACCCTCTTAAAGGTCATCAGCCGATTGAAGCTTATTGGCATAGATCTGGTACTTCAGAAAACCCCACAAGAAAAAGTCTAGCAGGGTCAAATCGCACGACCTCGGTGGCCAATGCACATTACCTCGGCGAGAGTTAACACTACCCCCAAATCGTTCACGCAGAACTTCACCTTGGCATCCACTGTGTAGGATTTAGCGCCGTTTTGTTGGAAGAAAAGGCCTATGACAAAGTGATGAGGAATGAGTTGTGGTTGGCATTGTCTAGGCATGGGGTTGGCGGGGATCTGATACAAGCTTTGAAATGTCTCTATGAGGATTCCAGTGCTCGTGTTAGAATAAATGGAGCATACACTGAATGGTTTGATATCCAAAAGGGTGTCAGGCGGGGATATTTAGCGTCTCCATGGAAAAAGAATGATTGTGGACTGAGAATGAACGAGTTACTTGTCAAATGTCTTCTTTACGCTGATGATCAAGTTTTACTTGCATCGTCGGCTAAGGATTTGCAAGCGATGGTGACTATTATGAATGAGGCCTTGGAAAGAAAGGGAATGAAAGCAAATGCAAAGAAGACGAAAGTTTTGGTGTTTGAAAAGGCAGAAAACATGACAGAACTATGTGTCCGGATTGATGAGGATGAACTGGAGCAAGTAAGTGAGTTTGTATACTTGGATCGATGTTTACCAGGGATGGAAAGTGTGTGAGTGATACAGGAAGGAGAGTAAATGCCGGTAATATGGTGAATGGGGCGTTACACTCCTTTATGAGCAGCCAGAGTATTTCTATGAAAGCTCGTTTGGCTGTGCATAGAGGAGTGTTGGTTCCAGCACTCATGTACGGAAGTGAAAGCTGGGTGTGGCAGAAAAATCATGAAAGTAAAATAAATGCAGTAGAAATGAGAGCGCTAAGAGGTATGTTAGGAGTGAAATTGATTGTCAGGATAAGAAATAGTGTGATAAGAGAGCTTTGTGCTGTGAAATAGGATATAGTCACACGGATTGAAAAAGGCATGCTTAGATGGTTCGGGCATGTTGAGAGGATGAATGAAAGAAGAATGACTAAACAAATTTATGATGCGAGTGTGAAAGGAATCGTTGTAAGAGGAAGGCCTAGACGAACATTTATCGATCAAATCGGAGACGTTCTGAAGAAAGGTAAGGTCACGAGTACTCTAAAGATTAATGAATGTTGAAGAAGCGAAAGAGGTATGCCAGGATCGTAGCAGGTAGAAGGACGTGGTCTCTGCCTACCCCGTTGGGAAATAGGCGTGATTTATGTATGTATGTAAATTAAAATTTACTTTTTGGTCTACATAATTTAAACTTTAGTAATTTCTTTACTCTGATAACAGTGTTGGGTTTCAAATAAGTGTTTAGTTGCTTCAATGTTATAATGCTAAATGATTGGTGATAGGGCTTTTTGTAATGCCCGCCTGGCTAGCTACCACTCCCAAGTTGAAAATCTGTCTCCAAACACCAATAGGTGTGTTCCGGCAGCAGCACTTGAGAAATATTTCAATTATTCCGCATGATAAAATAAGTGTATAAATAAAATCACGGTTTAGCCAATGCACTTTGTTCGTATGACGTGTTGTTATTAATGTCGAATCCAATTAACACTCGCTTAGCTACTACAAAGTTAATTAGCGAGCCACAAATACAAACAAGATAGATCAGCTGATACACTTGTTTGATTGGATTAAATTAGGGATTAGGGCGTAAGAATAAGGATAAATTGGTAGATTTTTTTTTGTAATTGATCCATGCCAAGCTTTGGACGTTAAGCATGAACAAAGTCCGTAGCAAGAAACAGATAGCAGATGTGTACAGACATTATATTTTCAAAGGCTTAAAGATCAATATCAAATGGGTCTATGCTCAAATTAAACGCTAATGAATTAGTCATGAAATATGAATCAGTCACCACGTTGGCAACGTTGCCCTAACGAAACGCGGGCAAGTTGTTCATATTTAAAATTTCATTTATAATGTTGTGAGCGTTGTTAGCAATGTTTTCCAACAAACAAATAGACATATTTTGAAATTCTGCTTTGTTGATATAGACAATTCATACAGTGTAGGGTTGGAAAATGCTGTCAGTCACTAAATATTGCTTTAAATATAGAAAAAGAAATTAAACAAACAACTCTTAAACATATAAACGTGACGTCAGTCAAGTTGTGACTATGAAATATTTGTATGTTCATAATATCATGTTTTCATATAATTTATATATCAATTATAGATCATGTAATAAATGAATATGGGGCAATAATATTGTTATTAATTGGTTACAGATGCCCCGTGGTCGGGACGAAATGCAAGTAAACGTGGCGGGCCTAAGGAGAAATATTAAAAACCTCGCGCACAACTATTCCGATGCTCAGGTTAGTTTGTCTTCTTTCTATTGTGCTTTCTAGATTGTTCTTTTCTAATTTCGAGAAAATTGTTAGCCTTAATCCTCGTACGGAGTGCTCAGACAAATGAGGAAGTCGTTTAACTGAGCAGCTCGCTCATCTAAGCAACTCGCTCATTTGAGCAACTCATTTCACTGAGCAGTTTGCATATCTGAGCAAATCGTTAAGACAGTCTTTTCGATTAGTCACAGCAATTTTTGTCACATGGATCGCAATATAAATATGAAATATGTTTAACAACAGGTAAAAGTGCGCGAGGCCACATCAAATGACCCATGGGGTCCATCGAGCACCCTCATGGCGGAGATCGCCGACCTCACGTACAACGTGATGGCCTTCACCGAGATCATGCAGATGATATGGAAGAGGCTTAACGACCACGGCAAGAATTGGCGGCACGTCTATAAGGTACCTAATCGTTATATACTACGATCGTAATTATGCAATTATTGAACCAGACGTTGAGATTTTTTGAATACGTCTTTCGCTCTGAAGACCGAATTTTGATCTTCCATCTCAGACTATGCTGCTTGACTTGACATAATATAAGCAACATGAATGAATTGTGTTGTGGTTTACCTCTTGTTTCACACATTATTACAAGTTTGAATCCTTCAAAGAACCATAAATCACAGAATGACTCACTTGGCTCTATTAATAGTATTAAAACTATGCCGGTCATTTAGAAAATTTAACATTAAGTTTATGAGAACATACATATTGTACGCGTTCGAGTTGAATGCAGAGTTAAGGAATTCGATAGTACTGTTACCTAATTACAATTATTGCTGTCGATAATGAGAAGGTCGATTAATTTCAACGTTGTATTAAATTTAATATTTAAAAATCTGGTTAACGTAATGAAAAAACAAGGCAATAATTTACCAAACATTTTTTATAAATTTTTGAAGTGATAACTTCTTATGGGAGGGTTAACCGCTTGGTAACGTAACGCGTTACGGCGACACTCTGTCTGACTTCCCTTCTCTACTCAGTGTTCTAATGTGCAGAATCAAGAATTGTAACTAACGATAAAATATATTTTTTAATCAATAAAAGATTTTATTAATAAATAACCTTTTCTCACATTATCATATTTATTAATATTCACAAAGTTTAAGTAATAACCTAAGCTTTTCTCAAGTTAAACAATTGCAATGTAAATAGTTCAACTTAGATTAGTTTAAGTTGTCACTTCTGTCTAGTGTCCCGAGACACACACGTTAAAACAATAAATCTCTGAAATGTAATCATTATTAGATTCATTTTTCACCATTTTCCGTACTTGACGGTGAATAAATATATGTTTATTTTTGTAAGAAAAGGTGATAGACTGGTCAGTGATTATTAAAACCAAAAATAACACGGGGCCGCAACTGATCAATAATGCTCTCGACTGCATTCAACTCGCGTGCTTTTTATAGAATTGTCCAAGATGTACGTACTATAACCGACCTGAGGACTGACAGTACAGTGACCATTTAACATCAGACTGCAAACCTGTCGACTACTTTATAATATAAAAAAATATTATCGGAGCAGAATATTGGACACACAGACATCGCGTTCGATACTTGGATTCCACGTTTTCCCGATTTTTTTTGCAGGCACTGGTGCTGATGGAGTACCTAATTAAAACGGGCAGCGAGAAGGTGGCTATGCAGTGCAAGGAGAATATATTCGCGATACACACGCTCAAGGACTTCCAGCATATGGAAGAGGGGAAAGACCAAGGTATGATTCAGTACACAGCATGTCGCTTGGCTTGTCCTGGCCGCATTGATGTAAAAGATCCATTGCGCTGTAGAGCAGTAGTTTACGGTAGAAAAAAAAATGCTGTTGTTAAAATTCCCAGGCTGTCATTATCGGAGAGTTCTTTGTAGCAACGTTGCTCCAGAAACAACATGCTTTGATTCCGCTAAAGCCCATTCTTACATTGTTACGTCACGTGTAGGCGTCGATACTTTTGTCGGATACCAGTAGGATTAGTAGGATACTTGTTCGCTACTCGATGTTCCTATATAAAGCTATTCAAAATGAATATAATTAAATAATTTGACATTAGACACTTAAAAGTTAGGACGGTATAACAATGGAAATTCAATGATGTCGAATGATACCAGGGACGAACAGGCACTGGCAGCAATTTTTCTATCTTATAAAAATAATAAATGTCGGAAGAAGCGAAGATACAGGAATCATCGATACATCGAAAGAGACATTCATTGTAATTTAATAACAATAATTTTTTCGTTGCAGTACAAGGACTATAACAAGTTGTTTCGAAATATTATATCATTTCATCGGATGTGAAAAGAATTTTATAAGCATCTTGCATTTACATAAATTGAATATTATTATGTTTGTTCGCGCGCCATTTTGGGAAGACTCGTGAGAGACGCGACACGAAAGGTATCGCGATACATATTGCGAACACGTAGGATACTTGTAGCGTAGTATACGAGTCTCCATACAATCGTATATGCGATACTTTGAGGCGACTAGTCTCCGAGACTCATATCTAGGATACTTGACGTCTCTGTCAGTATCCTAATGTAAGAAAGAGTTAAGGAAAATATATTACTGAAACCTATAGTATGATGGTACCGGGTTTTTTAAATACTCGCCTAGTTAACAATCATTCCATTCAACCGTTAGAGAACGAGGGTCTGGAGATTTGTAGTTCAGGTCTTTGTACATTTTTGAGACTCCAGATCTCACATTAAATGTAACAATCATCATTACCTACTGTTTTATAAAATTTATGTTCGTATTTTTTGTGTACTATTATTCATTCTCGCCAAGAATTTATAGATTTGTTCTGACCGTCATTTACAACAGCTAGTTCCTTTTCTCGGCTTAGCATGTTGCCATCATCGGCTAAAACAAAAACTCGTCTTTTATTAGCTATTTATACAAATAAGTTTTCAATGTTAGAGTCACAACTCACAACTGAAGCAAAGCGTTATTTCTCTATCAGGTCTGAACGTGCGCGAAAAAGCGAAGCAGCTGGTGATCCTGCTGAAAGACGACGAGCGATTAAAGAACGAGCGTGCTCGAGCGCTGAAAGCGAAGCAGCGGTTCGCGCAGACAGCTTCGGCTTTCGGCAGCGACACAGCGCTTGATTCACCCTCCAGCCCTACATTCCCGACGGTAAGTGACACTCGCAACTAAATAGTAAATATGCAACCCTAAAGGAATCAAAAAATAATAATATGTAGTTCAAAATAATCTTATTAATATTATAATAACTATTCAATATTAAAAAAACTCAAAACGGTAGAATAACTGAGTTCATTTTGAATTTTTAAATCAATTATAGACTGAATTATTTAAATTTCGTAATTTATATACTGCTATTACATCATATCGGTGACGCAAAATCACAAGATTTTACCCATGCAAAAAGTCGAAACACGCATATGATACAGTCAAGTATATACAATGTATTATTATATATGCGTATACATATACACAATCCGCTATACTACGCGTCGCTAGTTTGGCGCAAGCGCAATACGTCACGAGCGTGTCGAGGTCATCGGTGACGCGAACACATAAGTTGTTACACTGCCAATAATCGTTCAACGCGTCTAAAGAAGTTTTCACTTTAAAAAAATAAATTACATAAAATAATTTGTGTTGTTCTTCATGTCTAACGAAACAGCAATAACAGCGCATGACGTCATTCGTGTGTAAATCAAATATCTGAGCGACCGAGCTGTGCTCGATGTCTTATATACAATAAAAGAAAAATAAATATGTAGGTAAACTTGGAATGTAAAACATTATCTCAATGCAAAGTTTTATCCAAATTGTTGGAGCCGTTTTCGAGAAACCAATTACACAATTAATCTTTTTGAAAAGTTGTCCGGTTGCCCATTATGTCATATTCGTGATACGGTGTCTCATATAATCGTATCACAAAATTTGGGAAAAATTACATGTACAGACGAATTAGAGATTTATAAATATAGATATATAGTAATTTAAATATTTGTTGGCAGTTAAACAGCGACGGAGCGGAATGGTCCGGGGGGTCGCGGGAGGCGGAAATGGCTCGGCCGCTCACGGCTGGAGAGGAGGAGCTCCAACTTCAGCTCGCGCTCGCCATGTCCCGGGAGGAGGCGGAGAAAGAAGAGAAGAGAAGACGGTCAGACGACGTGCGGTTGCAGCTGGCGATTAGCCAGTCCCAGCAAGACTTCCAGTGAGTTTCTTCATTATTATTATTATATACCAGACCAGAAAAAAGGTAGGAGAGAAATTTCTTTTGTGGTAGCCGCTTACCATCAGGCATGCCGTACGCTTGTAAGAAAAGGCAAACAGAAGCATGGTTTTGCAAAATACATTTCTTAAATCGAGGACCCTCATAAGCATATTCGGCGCCGGGCTGCGAAAGTTATCATGCATTGCAACCCCAATCCCAAACTCCATTAAAAAAATGTGTTTTCGTTTCGTAAAAGGGCATATTGGTAGAATTGTTACCCGTAATACAAAAAAAACTAGATATCTTACGTCAGTTAAGAAATATTTTGCTCAGATGGAAGAGTACTGTTGATGCAATAGTTTACCATTTATTAGAATTTAAGTTGTTTATTTGTTTGTTTGTTACCTTTGAATTTGTGAAGCAAAAACTTTGTATCCCTTTTCAAGCGTATTGCGTGCACGGAAGTCTGTGAGATTTTGCATGGTTAAAGTTTATATGGAGAAGGAGTGCAGAAAGCTAAAATTTATCTATAATGTCTGTTACTAATATATTAAATTAAATAAATTAATACTGCACATCCTAATCGGACTAGTGCCATCGAACTAATACCTCCAAATGAAACACTTTCACTCAATGAAAAGTGACAGCAAGTGATATAGTATTCATTGTTTAGGTTCATACTGGAAATGTCAAACAGAAAATAGTCTATGATTAAAAAGTCGCTGGTCGAATTTCGATCATTGGGTGGCCGTTCGTTCTATTTATCATGTAGTCTCTACATTTTTAATTAAAGTAGCACTAAGCAATGTTCTCTGTCTATATTTCTTTAATTTTTTAGTGTTTATTACGTAAGGGCTCAAATCAATAAAAACAATTTTAAAGAAGTTGGGAGCACCCCTGATCTAGGATATCTATATACAACTCACCAACATACCTATCCTTAATCCAACCCTCTGCTCAATACTAATAATATTCATTAATTCCCTAATCCTACACCTCTAGACATAAATCCTACAAGCTCCAACATTTACCGCCCTCGAGGAGTACACGTGGCCGGGTGAGTTGGACCTACCGTCGCCTGAGATAAGCCCACGGTGTTGGGTCTGCGGATGCTGGCGGTGTTTGCGACAGAATGTAATTCCGTTAGTGCCTAGACACATATTGGTCGTTAAGCTTTTTTTGTATCGCTTTAATATCGATAAGAATAATGTATAGATTTTATACATATATCTATACAATTAATAAAATTGAAGTGTCAGTTTGTAATGTCAAAATAACAGCTTTTTACTAAATGCATATGAAAATACCTATAACAAAACAGCAATTTTTAAATTTTTTATTTGTTTGTCTGTTAATCTCCGAAATGAATGTTAAGCAATCTGGCCAGCGGTTGACAAGTACGGGAAGTGAGAAAGAGAAGGAAGAGAGTTGATTGAATAAATTTAACACAAGTGAAATGAAATCGCGGGGCACAGCTAGTTTATAAATATAAGGCACAATTTCACACGCGATTATTTAATTTCAAACTAAGCAAAGCTTGTATTATTGGTAACTAAACAGCTGATATAAATAAATACATATATCGATATTTAACACACAGACATACAACTGACAATTGTGCCCATCACACAGAGGTTCATTACCACTGTGCCACGAGGTATTTCAAAATACTTTACCGTAAGTATAGTAACACATGCTCGATTAGTTCACGATCACCACACAGATGGCGTTTAACCCTACATGGTAACAGGCTATAGCGAAATCAGATGTGTCAATAGTTCTGTTTTGCGGTGATTGCGTTGCGAGTAAGGCGCGTAACGGTTTGTTAGTGATTGCCTCGTCAATGTCACTCGTTGCATCGTCAATCGCCGTGTGGAGGACACGATTACAGAGTTGTTATAGAATGAAGTGGCCCGACGATAATATCGCTGCGATGAACTCGCTCGTGTAGGTAGCGCCTTATGCCGTGGTATTTGTTCGCTGTGACGTCATCGAACGCTTGTCTCAAACGGTCAACATCCCACGAGTACTATAACGGTGACGTTGTCTTTCTCAGGACTGCACCGGATAAACCGGAGCCTGCCCAGCAGTCGTCCCATCTGCTAGACTTGCTCGATGTGAACCTGGGCGGGCCGCCGCCACCCGCGCATGTCGCGCCCCTCGACCTGAACACCTGGCCGTCAGCCTCGCCAGCCCACCACCAGGTAACCCATAAATTATATCACCAATTAAAAAGAGTTATCATTTTTTCAGTTTGATCTTGAACGAGATATTTGAGTTTTTTGGCGGGATTTTGAAGTGATATCTTGTGGTTTTTATTTCTAATTCATTTACTTAGGTTTTTGACCTTATATTATGTAATATTAGTGGCGTTTTGCGTGACATAGTTTGGTTATTGTGTTTAAGTGAAGTGGATTGTAAACTGGAAGGATGCATTTTGAAATGTCACAAAAACTCCTGTATCGAGGAATATGTGGCGACGTACCCGCACTTGACGATGATGGCCTCACGCTGATGTTGTTGAAGCGCGTTCCACCGCCTGATGAGGTGTCTGATCCGACAAGGAACCTCGACACGAGGAAATTGTCCATAGGGTTCTTTATTGTCACAATCGTAAACTGTCCACAGGAGATTTTCACTACACAATGATTAGAGGACTGTAATTTTATTATAAAATGGGTCGGAGCTCGTCAAGCCGCCGGACATGAAGGAATGTATTATTTTTGTATGTTTTTAATGGTTCCTTTTCAACGGTCTTCGCAACAATCGAAGAGCGGCGCGGTGGAGTGGACGCGTGCGCGGGAGCCAATCACAGCCCGGCAAGGCCGCCAACCACATATTAAACTCGAATTGATAAAAGAACAAAAATATTTCAGTGTTGTCACAATGTACACTAACTAATAATTTTCCTTACGGTGGCTACGTAACAACTCCCTAGATCGTTTAACAAGGGATCCACCATCTTGTGGGACGCCATTTTGAATATAAAATACCTACAGCAGTGCCTTCGTTACTACCGGGTCTCCCACGACACCTCTCGAATTTTTTTTACAACAAAAGTGGCAAACGAGCATACGACCCGCATAATGATGAGCGGCTTTAGCCTTTGAACGCTAGTAACATACAAGGCTACCGACCTTGAACCCCTCAACCACAAGGAACTCTGGAAACCCTACTCATCGCAGGAACACAACGCTAGGTTATTGGGGCTGTGATCTTCAGACTGTCCCAACTAGAGAGAAGTTTCTCTGTATCGTACCTCTTTTAAAGTATCTTTTGAAATAGAAGAGTCTGTGAAGGGAGAGCTGCTGATACATTATTGTGATACTCCCATTATATAGTTAATGATTCTAATCTTCAGTTACTCTAAAAGAAAAGTATTTATTTTAATAGAAACTATTGTCTCTCCAGCGGCCTATGTATCTGGATTTTGGTTTATTTACTGATATGGTGAGGTTATGGTATTTGAACTTGTAGATAACTGACTAATGTGCTATGTATTGCTAGATTTTCTACTGTCTTATAAGCTAGACCAAAAGATCACTCATTGAATATAGTACGTGAAATATTAATCAATCCGGGAGTTGGCAACTTTTGGAAAATAGTTTTAAACACTTTAAATTTTGGAAATAATACCTATGCATATTTATTTTTTTCACTACATAATACATAATTAAAATTGATTTAAAAATATTTTTCTCAAACATACATAGAAATATTGTCATTATTTTCAAAAAAGAAATGCAATTACATGATAACAGTGAGAAGTGTCAAAACTGACGTAAGAGTCTAACATTCATATTTCTTGAATGTTGACGTCACATTTTCTAATCAGCGTTTCAAATCACGTGATTTAAAGGAAAAAATTTCTAAATGAAAATTAAATAAATAAATTATACTTTTTCCAGATTTGTATTGTTTTAGACTTTTTATCTGTAGAACAATATTACTTAATAGTTTACTTTAATTTTTAAACATACAGTCAACTTGCGGATAGCTATATGTAAACCATACGTGCAAATATTCATGTATTTTTATTTATTTGATATAGAAAATTTACCGGCCGTAAATAATGCACATCGAGCTAAAGAGCGAGATAATCGGCCATTGTCGGCTTCGTAGAGCATCGTCTCTGTCGCACGACAGGATTTGGCCAGTTCTCCTTTGTTCAACCACTGTGAGGAGCGTTTCCGATTGTCGTAAAGGATCCATTTTTCGTCACAAATATTACAATTTCCTCGTTATTATAACAGTTGAGTAATGTAACGCAGCACTCAATGCGTGTTTATTGGTGTGCTTTAGTCAATTCATGCGGTACTCATGTTTCGAGCTTGTTCACTTTTCCAATTTGTTTCAAGTGAATTAAAATTATTTTATCACTCACGCCGAAGCCTTCCGCAAACTTTGCCGTGATTTGCGATGGATCCGCTTCCACGATCACCTTTAATTCTTCATTATCAACTAGAGTCTCCGGCCGTCCACGGAGTTTGTTTCGTATGTCCAAAATTTCCAGAACGAAAACGTTGAAACCAAAAACCTACCATGCTTTATTTAACAGTAGTTTCCCAATACACATCATTAATCCTTCGAGCCTATATCTGCAGCGCTGATGCCATTGTGGAATTCGGATTCGTAAATAACGCGACATTTTAAGGTTTTCATTTTGTGAAAAGAACGATGTCAAGGAAAAATCAATTGGTGCGAAAACAAATGAATTACTAAAATCGAAACACAAATACACGAGCCTGAATTTGAAATAAATTTAAATTTAGTATTCTTAACCAAACACCGGATATTTGAGATCAAAGTGGCCAGTTCAACAAAACGCCAATTTTATAAAAAGGGAAAATATTAAATTAATTAATTTATTAATAAATAAATAAATAATTTATTAATTATTTATTTTCTAAAGGGAGAAAGGAATGAAGCTTTTCAATGTATTAGTAAACTTGTACTAGATAGTTGCAGGAAGAAGATGGCCCTAAAACATCAGAAGTAGGACTGCAAGTATAGAAACAACATACTGAGAAATAATTTATAAAAGATTTTCAATTTGAAAATGGTAGCTCTGGAGCTAAGCGAGTACTAAATAAGAAAACCAATAACAATAATTTTGAGAGTTCCCTGGTGTATTTTCAATGTAAAATGTCCAATATCAATGAAATTAAAATGGGACCACTCTTGAGGTATCCCCCTTTACAACGAATCGGTCCATAAACTAAAGAGAACCTCCTGCTTTTTTTTGAAGTTGGTTAAAAATGTTATAAATTAATAAACATTACAGGATACATCGTCAGATGCGTGGTCAGCAGTGGGCAGTCCCGCGCGGGACCCCTGGAACCCCGCAGCGCACGCGCCCCCCACATTGCCGGGCCTTGCCGACCCCTGGGCGCCACTCGGACTAGTACGTTACAATTTTTTAACTAAACAAAAAAGGTGTTTTTTTTTATACGTCGTATTGCTGACCTATATTTAATAAAGAAATTTGTGTGCAAAATCCCTCGTCTACAGTTTCATCGGTCCAAGCTGTGTGTTGACTATCGGTTAATCTTTAATAATTTTATTTACTAAATATGGACATTTTATGTGATCACTGTATTATTTCCTTTTTCAAAGATGTATTTTGAGTCGACGCCTTATCTCCTTTAATTCTTCTTCAAAATTAATGATTCTAACATCATTTTAAAACTTATATTCCTCGCTATTGACGAAAATTAAGGTTTTCGTCATTTTTTTTTTTGGGTAACAACATCTATTGATAACTTTGGTGACAATATGTAGGAGGGAAAAATGGAATCGGTCCATCATGTTTTGTATCTAAGAAATGGAAAGAGGAAGGCAGTTTAAACGCTGGGAGTATGTGATAAGGAAGGCAGCAGGAAATGTATGAGCAAGAACAACAAGTAACAGTTAAGAGTGGAAAAATTTGGAGGAAGGAGGCCTTTGCTGAAGCTGGGCAAACAGATGAATTATCGGTGTCATTAATAACTAACTTTAGGAGTTTTGTTTGTAAACTTCACTGAATAAAGGTTTGTATTATTATAACTAACATGTCAGGTATTAGTTTGTTTACACTATTTATAAATTACATAGTAGATATAAAACGTAATTCTGATGAAAATTTTTGTTGTAGAGCAAGTCACCTCAGTCGGTGCTGTCTTCGCCATCATCCTCCGAGCTGGAGCAGTTCGACGCGCTCTCGCAGCGCCGGATGAACAACGATCTCCATCACCATCTGAACAATAACAACCACCACGCGGAGCCTGACCCCTTCGACCTCACCGGTCTCGGTAAGCTGTTCATAAATTCTCCCCACTATGCCTCATCGTAGTGAACTAGTCCAATGCAAACCCAACGGTGAATTAAAAAAATCTGAAGTAATCCATGAGTTGAGTGTATGTTTGAAAATTAAAGGAAATTATTGAGTAATATTGGTGTATATAGATAAAAAGCCTAAAACAGTATAAATCTGGTAAAAGTAATTGTTTGTTTATTGTCTGTGAGTTACGTAATTAGAATCGCCGATTAGAAAACGTGACGTCACCGTTCAGTAAATATGAACGTTCTACTCTTGCGCTAATTGTCAAACATGTCACTGTTATTATACAAAATTATTGATGACGTCACGGGACTATAATGCATCGTTTTTGTGGTGTACCTTTTATTTAGATTTAAAAATATTTTTTTATGGTGTATTAACGAAAAATAATTATTCATAGGTATTGTTTCCAACATAGAAAGTATTTAAAACAATTTTCCAATAGTTGTCAACTCTCGGATTTTGGCCTGATACCAGCAATAACTTGTTCTATGAACTCTTTGAGGCTTTGGGGGAGGCCTGTATGGGTGTATGGGTGTGTGTCTCGGGACACTCGATAAAAGTGATAACTTAAATTAATCTAAGTTGAACTATTTAATATTGAAATTGTTTAACTTGAGAAAAGCTTAGGTTATTACTTAAACTTTATGTATATGAATATGATAATATGAGGAAAGGTTATTCATTAATAAAATCTTTTATTGATTAAAAAATATATTTTATTCTTAGTTACAATTCTTGAATATGTACTTTGAACACTGAGTAGAGAAGGGAGCCAAACAGAGTGGTGCCGTAACGCGTTACGTTACAAAGCGGTTTACCCTCCCATAAGAAGTTATCACCTTAAAACCAAAGAATTTTCTATATTTGGTGTACACGTTCGGCTAATGTCGGAAACTGGTCTGCGCTTTAACATACAATTCGAATAGAAGATTTGTTTATGATTTTCAGGTGATAGTCTCAGCCCGCAGACGGTATCGCCCAGCAAAGGCGCCGTGAAGAAGTCGCCGTCCGCGTTCCTCGGCGAGAACTCTGCGCTGGTGAACCTCGAGCGGCTGCTGCAGCCCGCCGCGCCTGACCCCCCGGCGCCCAACCCCTTCGCGCCGCCCCCTAGCGCCGCTAACCCACCCCCGGTACACCACTTTTTTTAACGTGAAAACTTCCTTCTTATTTAGCTTCGAGAGAATTAGATAGAAATACATTGCACACGATTAATGCAAGTACTGATTTTCACGACCATGATGGACGTCGAATTGGCCTAGCCGTGGATAACCAGACTTGTACGCACCGTTGTATGCATAGTATTTTAAGTAAGATTTTTTTTAACGTGCAGACGCATGTCGTGGGTTTTCCTCTCGTTCTGGGGAGGAAGAATGTTGTATGACACTTCTTACTCACTAATACCACACGGTGTCCCAATACGGGTTCGCGCGAGCATTTACCTCGTCATCCCGGCGGCCTGCCCAGCGTATGCTAGACCGGACCATTCCAATGGGAAGATGAGCCTCCGAAACGTCTCTCCCCTTATCACATCCATCCCTCCACTTATCCGTTGAATGGTCTAGGTCTAGAATATTGCAAAGTATCTACAAACACTCCGGTACATTGCAATTACGAAATACACACAAATATTAGAGATGGGCCAAATGTCGTTTCTACCGAAGTCCGAATGTTCGGCTCGAAATTATACCGAAGTCGAATTTAGATAAATCTACCGAACTTCAGTTAAACGAATCAGTTACTGAATTTCGATCTGTAATATAAAAAATATTAACGTTTATTTTTGTATCGTCACACGGTCAGGTGCGGCTCACTATCAACGAGCTGAAGCAACAGCAGATGGGACTCGCGTTCCCGAGCGCGCCCCCCGGCGTGCACCCCGCGGGACCCCCCGGCGCGGACCCCTGGGCCCCGGTGCCGGCCCCGCGCTCCACCTCGCCCTGGTCCCCGCAACAGCAGAGACACACGCCGAACCCGTTCCTCTCCTAGCCGCTGTGCAGCCTTCGCGTTGCCACTACCCACTATGTAACTATCTTTATATATATTACTAACCGTGTTAGTTTGTGACAACCCGATATGGCCATCAGATGCGGCGTAGACATTTCATATTAATATTTATTTATCCATTTAATTAATTTAAATTATTCGAATACATGGACCCCAAAGTCTAAATCCGAGCTGATGCTGAGAATTTCATAGAAAAACCCAATAACACTTTGCTCAATCTGGGAATCGAACCCAGGACCTCGAGCATATCTAGGCTAATGAGGCATTTGTATTGTGCTGCTTATATTTAGTATGTAAAACTGGAAATAAACTCCGTGTCTATAAAAGGGTGTTATCAATCCCTATTACAAATACCGTACTATACGTAACACATTAAAAAAAAGTTGAACCAAATTAGCCCGGACAGGTAAAGATTATAAAACGCATTCCGGTTTTATTAACGCGTAAATAACTATAGGGTAGAGTAGGGGACTTCAAATCGATAAATTATTTAAAAACACATCTAATCCAACTCTTGAAATTGTCAACTTTTGGAAAATTGTTTTAAACACTTTATGTTGAAAATTATACCTATAAATAACTCTGTTTTTTTTTCTTTAATACAACACACAGTACACAAGTAACTTAAAGATATTTCTTAATTTAAATAAAAATACGACACAAAAACGCGGCATTATGGCCCTATGACAAATGTGACAACTTAAGAGTCTAACTTACATATTTCCTTATTCGTGACGTCACGTTTTCTAATCGGCGTTTCAAATACGTGATTCACAGATAAAAAATAAATGAACAATTACTTTCTCCAGATTTGTGTTGTTTTAGGCTTTATATCTATAGACCAATATTACTCAATAATTTACTATAATTTTTATACAGTCGGCTCGCGGATTGCTTAAACGTCAACTTGGTTACATGGTAGAAATAATGATGTGTCTGAAATAAATTCTAACAGTATCATTACTCACGCTTCCAGGGTGGCAGGTAACACTATAGCCGAGTGTCGATAACGAATCCGTCGCATCGATCATTAACAACTCTACAGGACCCCAGAAACAATCGATATAGTCACGCGGACATACAGACAGTCGCGTGACGGGATTCAACTTCGCGTTTACACGCAGATCCAGTCCGGAAAGGTTTACGGTAACGCCAGAAATAAACTTTATATATTTTCGATAAATTTTCATTGGAAAACGTGATGGTGGTCGGATATTAACTTATTTAATAATCCTACTAGGGAAGCCCTATCAAAAATATACCGCGTGTTTGTGAATGTACGGAATCAATTTGAAATTAAATTTTGTGCTTCATTTCCAAGTTTGTAAGGGAGTTTTTCTTAAGCGAAACTTCTTGTGCAGTAATTCATAGTGACATTTAAGGAAAAGGTAAAAGCGATAGTATTCTAAGAAGTGTGCTGTACTTAATGCACGCGTGTATATTTTTTAAAATAAATATAGTTTGGATATATTCACGCAAAATCATTTTAAAATGACCTGTATATATAACGACAATGAAAAGGGCTATATACGTCTTGGGGAGGGGGGGGGGGGGTCATTGTTCACAACGATGTTTAAATGAAGTTGACAAGAAAAGGACAGAAACAGTATAAACTATGATAATATACAGTATATTTACGGTTTTGATTTTCATTTGTTTTAATTGAATGCGTTACATACATGAGCAGGCTGTATAAAAAAATATGTGCGTTTACCTATGTACGTCCCGTACAAGTTACATTTCTTTGAATAGTCACACTCGACGACGTGACGCATAGTACCGAGTGTGGCTATCTTCACTATAATAAAACAATAGGTTTAGCAAGCAACTTCATAGTGTAGAGGTTTTGTTACGGTGTACGCGTACGTTATGACGTCATAAATATGTTTTATGACGTTACTTTCGCCTTTGTAGAGCGTCGTCTCTCTCACTCAGGATATTATGTGTAGCTCGATGTGCATTATTTACGGCCGGTAACCGAATTTGTTATCAAACAGCTTTGTGACGTCATAAGTCGAATTTGCGCAGAATCGATTAATATCGATTTATCGCGTGTGATATAATGAAAAGTTTGTATTTTCTTCGGCAGGAGAAAAGGTTTAAATGGTTTTGGTTGTTAATTTTAATCAATAAAGTTCATATTCTATGTTTTTTTTTTCGACTTGCAACTTCTTTTTTTAATAATTTGTAGAGTCATTATTTTATTAGTTTTTTTTTTAAATTAGTTCTACAATTTGACTAGTATTTTTATTGTCGATTCAGTTTATATCGTATAGGATCGAATTGAACAAAGTTATTTATTTATTTAATTTTATTCTTATGAAATTTGGACGATAAATTTTAAATTATCGAATTGAAATTGTTAGTTTAAAATTATTATGCTTGTATTTTTTTTATTTCTTGTATGGCGATTTTATCGACAGACTGTAGCGGGATATTTTGAAATATAACATCGCGATTGATTTTATAAGTTGACGACGCATTAAACTAACATAACATGAAATATATTTTAAACAATATCTCCAATTAATTTTAGATGAATTATGAAATGAAATCTCTAATCGATTCTAAAATTTGTTATATAATCGAAGAGCAAAATTAAAATCAACCCTTCCGGGGATCTATCTAGGAGCTATTGGTGGTGGGTTGTATTAAGCCCCTCGAAAATAGTCCGAGGAGGTCGAAACTTGAACCGTCTGCTATTCGCTACGACCCTCGCGTAAATGAGTTAAGAAGAATCACTAAAAGGGATCAGTAAAAGTTTTTAAACTCTGGAAACTGAGATGTTCACCTTGTATTACTGCAATAACACATAAAAATCATGCGTTTTTTTTTTTTCAATAATCATTTGTGTTTATAAGGTATATTGTGTTACAGAGTATGATTCATAATATGAAAACTTTTTGTATTATTCAATCATGTTCGTATAAGAAATAGTTTAACACGTATAAGGGGATCGCTGCTTGTTAATGCAACGTGTTCTCAACGTCTGTACAGACATACGGAGTAACATCGTGCAATGATCAGATTACAAAATTATGGGAAATATCGTTAGACACCGTATAAATAATAATCATGGACTTTTTATCAAACTAGGCTGGGTATATTTGTGACGGTAGTTTTGATGGTAGTCCGCCATTTTGTCTGCGTCGCGTCCGTGGTTTTGTATTTAATTCGTGTGCGTGTTTGATTAACGTACACAAAATGGCGTCTACGTACGTTTATCGTGCCTTAGATGATTACTACATTTATTGTATTTATACTGGTATATAATATAATCGTATATTTGTCGCTCCGCCCCTAATTATTTAGACGCTGTTGCCATTAATTATTAAAATAAAAAATATTATGTCAAAATGTCACAATGTTCTTATAATTTACTTATGAATAGAGTATTTTCGATTGTCTTTTTTTACGAACATTCACTATGCGGTTCAGAAGTAACTTGAAATCTAAGTTTAATCATTAAAAAACCACTATCGTCCATTTTTGTTGGCGAAAAGTTTACAAACCCATGACCATATCTAACAAAAAGAAAGGCAACAATCATCGTTAATTGTATTAGAATTTCGTTTTGGAATTCTAAAATTTGTAGTACCGCCTCATTGTGTAGGTTTTGGTGTTGTCAAGTTTTTAATTTACATTACAAGGTAACTAGATGAAAATATAAATGATACACGCTGTACTTTAAGAAAGCAATAAATGTACATGGAATCTTTATATATTTTGAATTAAACGCTAGAAATAATCTCATGTTAACTGAATTAATTTTGAGATTAAAAATCGATATCTTAAATTCAAAAGGGTTTAGAGATATTGTATTTTAGCAGTTGAATAAATTGGCAGCGTTGTGGTTTGGTATGTGGTGGTGTGGTATGCCGTAAATGTATGAAAAAAAAGACGATGAAAATTGAGATTGGGTTAACACTATAGACTCAGTAAACTTTTCTATTTCCTTTTTTTGTTTATTGTTTTTATCAATCATCAACTACAGTCCGAGTGTCAAAAATGGTGACTTAAACGTTTCCGTTTGACCTATCTAACGAGCTTGTTTTTTTTTTTTAAATAATAGTATAAAGTTGCATCATTTTCCCCTCCTTGTTTCTATTTTATTTTCGGTACGCGAAGAACTCTTTATCGATTTTTTTTTTTTTTTTCAAAAGGGAGTCCCTATTTGTGAGTCTAATTTTCGATTTCTATGTGTATTATTAATAGAAAAACTTCGTTTTTTTCTATTATTTATGTCACGTGGAGAAAATATTCTAGCCTCATATCGGCTTAGTATTGTTCGTATTTAGGTAAATTATGTAATATCGACTTTGTGTTGCCAGAGCGAAAATGAAAGAGACACGTTGCCAGTTTTTAAAAGCATTTAGTACTAAGGGACATCAATTCTAAGCAATATTTATATTTGTGATCGAATTCTTTCGCTATGGCAACACAATAATTATTGTTTTTTTTTCTGTTGCTTTTTTAATTAGCCGGTTTATATGGTATATAATACATTTCGTGTATTGAAATATGTAAAATGTAGATAAATTAATTTTTATTGTGTTTATGTAATTAATTTTATTTTTGACCAATAAAATGCGTCCGCTGCAATCCAGTGTGTCACTAGATAGGGAGATACTGTAAAGAGTAATGTAACTATTTAATTAAAATATATAAGTTTTTCAATTGTGTGAGTTTTTCTTCCCAACCTGCCCACTACTGGGTAAAAACCTTTTTTCCCGAGGGAACGAGGCACGGATTTCAACACAAGCTAGTTACGTCCTATTCAAATTGTAAGAAAAAATGCACATCACCAATATTCTCCAATGGTTTCCTCGCGATGATTTCTTTCACCTGGAATGGAGTTTGTGAAACCAATACCATTTCAATTTTGTAACTGTTTGAGTATTATTATTACGGTCGATATTTTACTCGCCTTAAACCTTTAAATGGATAGTCGTGTGTTTAACATCGAGTATTTTATTGTAAAAAATAGTCATTTGAAAATATAGACAATAAGCTAAGGATATAGCTTGATCAAAATGATAGTTATAGAAAATACGTCACTTCATTTAATCTAATTATAATAATTAATCCGATATGGTATTACCTTGTACAATCAGTTTGCTTTCAGTGTAAATATAAGTTTTACAAGGAGCCATTATGGTTAGCGTGTTATCGACATCGCCAATATGAGGCAAGATGTGGTGAAAGACTAAGGAACAAAGAAAATTTACGTTACGTGGTTTATATTTCTTTTTTGTTTTCCCATATCATTGATATTTTAATAAGATAAAATAAAGCGACCAGAATTGCAATTTAGTTAATTTTCAAGCTCAATTACTGAGTGGTAACAGAGAGTAAAAGAATAAACTCCTCATAAGTGAAACCGGACCAGAAATCGGCAGTGCAATAACTCTTTACCCGGTTCACTTATGAAGAACTATTTTTTACTTTTTGTTACCACCCGGTTATTGAGTTTGTAAATTAACTAATATTTGAAGTGAAACTTTGCGCGCATGAGGGTAAACGAATGAAACGCGCCACGAAGATTTGAAACGTTTTGAGAGAGAGTGAGAAAGGGCGAACGTAACATGAAGCACATAGCCATGGAGACAATGTGTAAACAGGGAGTTAAACTTATAAATAAACATTTTGTGATAAATTTGTAAATCGTCCTATACTAAGCAGTTGTTCAGAGTAAGTAAATATGTTTATCTTCTTGTTAATATACAAAATTTTTTGTTAATTCGTTTGAAGGTTAGGAAGTTTTAATATTTACAAATAACATGTGGCATTTTAATTTGCCACTCGTCTTTTAACAATTTTATATACTTAATATTTTAATGACAATTAAATTCCTAACATATCTTCCTTTTCCCTCCCTCAAAGTCTCGGAAATCTAAAGCTTTAGATTAGTATAAATATATATGTTTCGGCGCGGCAGTGCGGTAAAGCTTCAAGTATAACCAGATTTCTTATTAAAAAAATTAAGGTGTGAAATAAAACACGCTCAGAGTACAATATGATTATAATTTATTAATAATTAGTTGAGGAGAGCGAAGTAACCGCAGAGACGTTACTTGCGCAGACGAGCGAACGTAAATATTCCGCTTCTTGTTCATAGAAAAATGTTATCATAAATCGAATAAACATATATAAAGTTTAAATACGTGATTACAAATGTTTATATACAAGACACAATACGCACCAGTACAAAAAAATACATATATATTCAGTGTAAAAACCGTTACAAATATTTCCAAAGGGATGGGCAGTGTTTATTAATTTTCACTTTACATGTTTTTATCTATAAAACAGCTCTTATGTCTGAATTTAACTTCGATACTGTCAAGTAATGTCAAAATATTGCCCAACCCCCTCATTAATCTAACAAGCATGGAATGGACGATTAAATAGTCGGATACGGCGTACAAGCTTAACTTATATTACTTAACAATATCTTAAATTAGAACCTCATTACTTATAAGCCGGACGATAGCGTACGTCGTGCGTCGCGGTGACAACCCTAGCACGACGCAGCATGCGTCTTGTATTGCGCATCAATCCCTGATAACTCAATATGTCAAAAGAAGTAAGTTGGGGGTTGCCAACTCTCGAGTTGCAAAAAATCTAAAGTTGGAAAACACTCATCATGGTGTGGCTTGAGTCCAGCGGCTATAAAACCACATATCGTTCTCCCCTTGGTGTTGATATGAACCAGATTAATTAAAACTCCCGGAACAGAGTTGAAAATGTTTGCATTATATTCTGGTAAAATACTAGATCTCAGTGGCTGGCAACCACAGCAAGTCAGTCTCAAGGTGCTGTTACACCTACGTTTTAACAATATCAGTTCTTGTTTTTTGTATAATGTAAAAAAAATACGACTAGCCACTTTAAATAACCACAATAAATATTTTAGAAAAAAATTTTTTTTTTTCGTTATCGTCGTATATTTTATAACTTATGCCGTACATCTAAAATAAATAATAGAAATGATGTAATGACGTTTTTTTTTAAAGAGAAATTAAGCATAGTGCTGGCAGATCTACTAGTTATAAATTAAATTCTACGTTTTCAAATGAAAGAAATTCGTCTGGTCGTTCACTAATCTCCGATACGCAGTTCGGTATTTCCTTTGTAAATTCGTCTCATTGTTTATATATCTAATAATTACGTAAAAATTATAATCAAATGATTACACAATTATTGATTTATGAAGATAATATGATTATTATAATAAAAAAATATCACTCCGCGCTTGAATGAAATAGAAATATCTTAAAAATAATATTAAATGCAAAAAAACCTAACGACTCTTTCCACGTTTGACGCTTTTTTATATGTTTTTTTTTTTCTTACGAAATGTCTATCTATACACCAATGCGAGAGCATTGACTGACATTCAAATTTTAGAATAAATTAAAACCATTGACAGCGGATTCCGTTCAGAATCAGCTGATTGGGTCGTTCGGCGCCGCCATTTCGATTACGACGCGACGGCACGCGTAATGGCGGCTGGGGGCAAACACAATGTGGCGTCAAACGAGAACGATCGATGGCGGATATTTTTAATTGATATGAAATTAAGTCCCGTGCCAATAGCATTCAAATAATAATATTGGAAGAGTATTGTGAACTGGTTATGTTCGAGATTCGTTTGAGTTAACAAACAGCCTTTTCGATTTTACTAGAATAAATATATGTCGATATTGCATTTTTTTTTACGAGAAAGTCATTATACCATATATCAACTGAAATTATTTTAATTTTATAACAATCATAAAAGTACCTACTTGAGTTAATTAATTCCTGTTGTAAACCTTTTTTACATGTAATTCTAAGAAAACTGTACCGCAAAATGGATCAAATATTATAAATGAAGTGTTACCTTTTATTATTGTGTCTAAATAAAGACTTCAAAAAAGTGTTTCAAACTAGGGTTGCCACTCGCTGTAATTTTTTCCATTTTATTTATAATTCTGTTTAAATAATGTAACAAAAATAGAAAACAAATTTGCTTTCTAAAACAAAGCAAGATTAAAAAATTAATTTAAAAAAAACTAAGTATAATTATAAACAGAAAGTGGCAACTCTGATGCAAAACACGGAAATCCCCTTGAAATATAAACTGCATGAATAGAAAATCATTACAGCGTATCCCCAAACGAATCCGGTCGATGAAAAATGTGTGATAGGTGATGAGTAGGTGCGGTTAGTACTCCCAGTGAGTGGCGTTGGCGAGTTCTGGTCCGGCGAGTCGGAAGTTGCCGTTCTTGGCGGCGGCGAGGTACTCCCGCTCAGCGGCCGCGCGGATAGCGAGGCGGGTCGGCTCACGCAGCTCGAGGTGGAACCCTTGAGGAGAATCCGAGTCGCAGGTGACGCTCTCTCCGTCCGCGTGCCAGTATTTGCCGTTTTGTCCTATTCACAAATAATAACGTTATTACAAAATTTGATGCGAAAAGTCCAAATTTTTCATGGGTAACATCTTTTCTCTCGGATTTGTGCAATATGTGGGAATGATTTCGTGAAAAGAGACGCAAGTGTGTATGAGGAGGCCGGGGAAGCGCGCGCTATTTGATTTGACCAATGAGCGCTCGCGGTGGTAGAGTTGGGCGTCAGATGGTAACTGATGGTGATTTTCCGAGAGGTTGGTACTTTCAGCCAATAGTGTGTGCGTGTGTGTGACGAGAAAGAGAATGAGAACGCATCAGTAATGCGCTTAAACTTTGTATAAAATGTGCTGTTCTATAAAGTAATTTATATGTGTAAATTATATCAGTACGCTTGATGGTAATTGGCTAGGTACCGTAACCTATGAATGCTTGTAATACTACAGGTATCACTAGCGCGCTGCCGATCTTGTACCAGTATAGTTCCTGAGATTAGTGCGTTCAACCAAACAAACAAACAAACTCTTCAGCTTTATAATATGCTGCACTCGGTCGGTAGAGCGCACACGTGAATCGTGTTACCGCCTCTCCAACTTACGGCGATCAATTGCAAGTTATTTTAATGATATAAATGCAAATTGTGGTTGACTCTTAGAAGACATACATAATTAAGCTCTCGCTGACATTTTTATAAGTATTTTTAAGATCTAAAATTATGTATTAAATATATTAATATGATATATCTCTTATGGTTTACTCAGTGTAAACCATTTAAGCGCCTTAGAAGCGCCTTTTTCCCCCAAATTGATTTTCCATTATCTTTACTGCTTATATCGTATGTTACTTTATCTTACAAAATATATCCTAGCCAGATAACATAGCTTCAGAATTAAAACAAAGCATGTAAATCGGATAAGCTATTTTCGCTTTAAAAGAACAAAGTATGAACGGAGAAATGTTGAGTTTTATATGTATGAATGTTTCTCTGTAGGTTTAATTATTAAAACTATTATAATAGGAAATTATCATATACATTGACGTCACGTACCGACTCTAATGTGCAATTTAGCCATTTAACAGAACGCATCAAGAGAAAAATTCGTTATTTAATTAATAATCTTATAATATTGCAATTAACTTTACTAATATATCTTGTTTGTTAGTAAATAAGCATAAATCTAATTAATAAAAAAGACTCAGTTTGCGAAATTTATTAGTTTTAATTAAAAATAAAAACCGTTAGGTTCGATGTACGGAACCACACACCGGAACACTTAACGGCACACTTGGCATAAATGAGTATTTAAAAATACCTAAATTTATAATAAAATATTCGGATACCTTTGAAATAAACAGCGCCCTTCGGTCCGCGCACCACTTGAATGGTCTCGTAGTTGGCCTTGTTGCATTCCAGCCTAACGCCTTTGGGGCCAACGAAACCTTGTTCGCACTTCAGCACCAAAATTGGCCTATCGAGGTACAAACGATATTATATTATATGCCACGGTTCGACAATCTCGCCTGGTGTCACCGAAGATATGAAAATACAGAAAGTGGCTTTGCGAAAAAGAACACAGCGGCAGGTTCTCAACGGCAGACTGTTCTAAAATATAGTTGTCAATTAGATCATACTTATAAATCGTACTATATACTTTGGGTCTGCAAGTGCACAAAGATACTATATTTTAACTGGATAAGCCTTCTTCACACACTTTTATTGTTTACAAAAACATGTTTTTTTTTTAAATTAAAATAAATAACAAGTTAAATTATTAAAAAGAAACACGAGTGCAACAAACACACTACACAATTATTTTTTCTATTTTTGCTTTTTATTCGCTTTCCAGACCTCGTACTTAAATATTATATAGCCTATGTCACTACCACAGTTATGACGATTCTAAAGACACCTCGTACGTTAAAATTCATGAAGTCGTTTAGGCTACAGAGCGTGAGAAAGAAATAGACATACATACTACATACGCTGTAAAAACATAACCCTCCTTTTCACAGTCGGGTAAAAAGGTGTAAGTATTAACTAGGTTTAAGTTTTTACTCTTTCTTCAAAATACTATATTTTTTAACAGCTAATTATAGAAACTATAATAAACAGTTGACAATTGTAAATACATTTTTGCCGAAGCTCTATAAAGTTCGTTGCAGTATATTGCAGATACAGCTAAAAAATAGAAATCCCAAATGTTTTAAAGTCTATTTTTACACCTCATACCTTTATACCTTCATACCTCGTTTGAAGAACCTAATATCATAGGAAGGTGGGAACACGTTTGCTGGGAGAATATTCTACATCTCTGCACGGTACGGTAAAGAAATTTCTTTATTATTTCTACATACCTGTTGATAAGGTAGAAATAGTATTTGCAGTTGTCATCGATAGTGTCCGAGTTGGCGTACAGGTGTCCGGAGCGTTTGGTCATCAGGTACTTGCCGTTGTTGGCGCGGAACCCGACCGACCCGTCCCCTTGCCACTCCAGCTCGAAGAGAGCGTTCGATGTTCTGGACGAGGATGCAATTTTTTTTTTTTAATTTAGTTTCTTTTGATCACTCTCTACGTCATTTTTGGTTTAGTATTTTTAAATGCACATCGATAAAAATGACTCATTTATCCACAACATATTCTTATAGACGGTTAATACAATTCTAGCTAGAGGTTACTGTGATGCGAATTCGTTTGACTGATGTAAATGAGATCGCAATAATGATTGAGATACAATCACTAAGAAAAGTTGCTGGTACTCATAATTGCATTTCAATTGTTTTATCTCATTTGTATATTCCGTTTCACTATTTGAAGTGAAACTTCTTTATCGACGTATGGGAGAAATTTTGTAGCAGCGTCACGTTTTTCGGTTACGCGCCATGTTGCGTTTTTTATCAAAGTTTAGTATAGTGGCGTAAAGAATATAATGTAATATATAATAATAATAACAACAATATATTAGTTTTGAAATTTGGTTTGAAATAAGAATAACAATATATTAATTTGAAAGTGATAAAATAAAAAGACTTATTCAAATTTAAGTGAATTTACAAGAAAAGTGAGAGTGATTATATATTTCTTTTTATAAATTCAACACGTATGAGCATGATTTTAATATTTATTTGAGGTTAACCTCACTTTTTGATTGTAAGTATCAGTGAATGTATATAAATAAATCTGTTAAAATTAGCAAATATTAATAAATATGACTGTAAATCTAGTGAACATTATTAATTCTAAAAACAATAAAAATATAAATTAAATAATAATTTAAAAATAAAACAAAACACGATTAGAAAATAAAAATATGTATACGTACATCTTTTTTAATTATTCGTTTTTAATGATTTATTTATACATTTTTAATTTTATAAAATCGTTGCATTTCTACAAGATTAACTGTCATCATATAATTGTATTACTTTGAAAAGATAATTCCAATTATTTATTCATAACTTGTGTAATTGATTAAGTCATTAAATATATGCTTTGAATTATTTTTATTAAGTTATGAAATAAATATTAATATGTAGAATGTAAAACATATATTTCATATTTTAGCTACCACAAGCCATTAATTACAAAAATATTTAATAATGACAACAATAGTAATAATGATGCTATCATTATTGATGAAATATAACAATAGCAATGATATTATAATAAGAACAATGATAAAATAAATTACTCATTAATTGTATGCATGTCTATAATAATAAAATAGCTTTAATTTAATACGGAAAAAATTGTTTTTCTTAAAGCTTAAGCCTTATCTACCCCATTTTCGTGAAGTTGCAAATAGTAGAAAAATGATATGTTGTAAAGAAGTTTCATTTCTTACCTGTGTACTCTGGTACACACACACATTTTTTGTCAAAAATATTTTAGTACTAGCAGTGCCCCATAGTTTTTTATACGTGTTAAATTCATTGAATAAACTCTCCAGCACGTGGCGTATCGTTATGAATTCCTGTATTATCCTACAATTTGCAAAATTGATTTACGTTCACGATTACTTCTCCGCTCTTTAGGGTTTTTTTTTTTTTTTTTTTTTGAACTGACTACACTGTTAGCCTTAGGGGCCCTATCGTCAAACAGAGCCGCTGCGGCTTTTACAGCTTCACCGGACTTGGGGGCGAGCGCTTAGGGCACTCAGCCGCGAAAGTTTGTGACGACCCGCACGAGGGTGCCAGAGTGGCCGAACCTCGGCTCGGGCGGTCGTCGCGAATGCGAAAAAGTCGCGATCTAGCTAATTCCCTAATCTTATGAGAATTCGAGCTAACTAATATATACTCATATGCACGTTACCCTCCTCCTGGGAGGAAGGAGTGGACCATGCGTATGTGTATTTGTTAATCGGAATGGTCTCTTTAGGGTCGTAGCGTGAAGTTATATAACCTATCACCATCCTCAATGAATAAACTATAAAACTCAAATAGAATTTATGAAATGTGACTGATAGTTCCGGAAACTAGCGTGGTTAAGCAAACAAACAGACAATCTTTTGAGCTTTCTTAATATTAGTATAAATACTACGTTCTAAATAAATTATAAGCTGATTCTACTTTAAGTTTGTTATTTACATTTATCTTGTAAAACTATTGTATTATAAATGTGTCGTAAAGCCGCACTGATGAAGTGCTTCTTTGTTTTTCATCAATACTGATGTTGCCCGGGAGACCGTTTCAACTCACGTATTAAAAAATCATATAATACATTGTTTTTGGGGAACGGCCATGCCATGCCAGTTTGAGGTACGTTGGCGATTTTAAATATCGATAAATAGTTCTTTATCTTTCAACTACGAGACCATTTTTAAAGAATACAAGATAATTTTTCAATCATATTTTATGTGAAATGATGAGTCTTTGGCCTCAACTTAAGCTACTATTCCTATAATAGAACAGGATTCAATAATACTTTTATCTGGAACTCGCAATCTCCCGCCGTTTTTTATTAGAAGTCAAATCTAACCTAACCTAGCCACATCTTCTGTGATACTAGTTTGTCCTGGAACTAAATGGGATTAAAACAACGTTTATGCGAATTCGCACATAAAGGCATAAGAAGTGAGGTAACTGACTTGTTATCACCGCTGGCCTGGATACCACCTCCGGTCTCGAGCGTCCAGTAGCGGTCTTGCATCGTGCGGATGTACCAGCGCCGCGTCGCCCAATCGAACTCCAACTGGAACGTCTCATGGGAGGAGATCTCGTCCTGGTTCGCGGTCACGTCTACACCTGAAACAACAGATAATATCATATTGTATTATGTCCAATGAGGATATGCTCGTAGCTAACGCTAAGCCCATAAATAGGGTATTAGAACTCATGCGCATCTGCCTACATTGCGTCACTAGAATGTTACCAAAAGGTAAGGATACCCCCTAGAAATACTAATTTCACTATTCTAGTACAATGCAATATAATACAATATATATATAAGCTAATTGTACATGTTTACTGCTTAAATTAACAAAATATTTTTGCCTTTTTACACTGTATGCACAAGCTTTATGTGTGCTTGGAGATTTGTTTCCTACTCGAGTGTGATAAATAGCTAACCAAATGTATTAAAAAATCCCTACCACAATGCTATGGTTATATCCATGCTACATCCCAATATTTTTTTATTACGGAGAGTTGAAAATAATTGTAATTTCGAAGTTTTTTTTTTCTAAAAGTAAATTATTAGCCATCTATTTGGATACGTCGTTAATGAATAACCTAAATACATTATACTTCACCGCTTGTCAATTTAAATTTTTATAAGTAAAAAGAAGAAAGAATCTCACTCGATCACGTTATACATATATGATCATTAATATTGTGTTCCGCGAGGAAAGTGTTTCAAATATTAATTAAAATTTTACTAAAAGGTGAATGAAATTCGGAATCAACTTGATCATAGAATATTGTTAAGGCGGCGCACACAGTGTACAAAACGGGCAGAGCAAATAGCGGACACTGTTCCGAGTTAAAGACGAGATTTGCTGCGCGAACGAGCAGTCGTGCGCGACCGCTGCCATAGTTAGGGCTGCCAAATCGTACATTTATAATTCGATGATTGGTAATTATTCCTCATCATGCGTTAACTTGCGAGCTTTCAAGCATGCCCTAAAAAGATAACATCTCATTAAAAAAGTGTCCGTCTGAACAGAATACAGAAGGGCGGCTTTCCAGGTTTCGTCTGTACTCACTGTAGTTAGAGCTCACAAACGTGTGAACAAATTACATTCATATAATTTTCAAACACTTTCTAGAGAGTTGTTGTAAGACTCCGAAATTCATTCGGTTCAGATCCTTGAATATCTGAGACTAAATAGAAAATGTAATAGAAATGGAATATTGACATACTTCTCAACAGACGTTTGAAAATATTCTGAACCAAATCAAAATATATTGGCGATTTAAGCGAGAAGCTACGCTGGGAGGTCCCAACGTTCGTGGAATGGTGGGGATGAAGTAGGGATAAGGGCGCTCGCTTAGTGTCATACTAATTGGAGACTCATCATTAGTATATAAATTGAGTTTCAGCCTATTGCGTCATTCGTTTACGAACACTCGCCAGCTAAACAAGTCAATCCTGAAGGAAACTGAAACTATGGAGAAAATTGAACACCGCGCTGTGATAAAATTCCTTGCCAAGCACGGAAAGAATACTCAGACCATTTTGAATGAAATGGAAACCGTTTATGGGGAACAGTGCCCTAGTAAATCAATGATTTACAAGTGACATAGTCTTTTTAAACATGGTCGGGAGACGATTGAGGACGACCCCCGCTCAGGAAGGCCAGTTGAGACCACCACATCAGACATCGTCGAAAAAGTGGAAAAAATTGTACTGGAGGACACCCGTTTGAAGAAAAAACAGTTATCTGCATTAGTTGGAGTATCAGATACCACCATTTTACGAATCCTACACGATCACCTATGTATGACAAAAGTCAGTGCAAGATGGGTACCGAGAATGCTCACGCCTCGTCATATATAGCAGCGCGTCAATGCGTCAAAACAATTTTTGGAGTTGTGTGGAGACGAACCTGCACAGATTTTGGAGCGGATTGTTACCAGAGATGAAAAAATATGGGTTCATCACTTTGAGTCCGAGTCCAAACAAGAGTCCATGCAATTGCATAAAAAGGGGACACCATCGCCAAAGAAATTCAAAGCGTCGGAGTGGGCTAAAAAGTTTATGGCTATTGTATTTTGGGATTGTATAGGCATAATACTGATTGATTATAAAGAAAAAGGAAGGACTATAACCAGAGAATACTACGCAACGATACTAGAAAAATTAACGAAGGCCATCAAGGAAAAACGTCGAGGATAATTGACCAAGGGTGTGTTGCTCTTACAAGACAACGCGCCGGTTCACAACAGCAGAGTTGCAATGGCTGCTTTGCACACGCATGGCTTCGCATCACTAGTCCACCCACCCTACAGTCCAGATTTGGCCCAAAGTGATTTTTATTTGTTTCCCAATTTTCAAAAAACCCAAGAGGATAGAAATTTTCCGACGACAATGGGATAAAAGAGGCAATTTTGGCTCATTTTGAGGCAAATATTTTTACGATGGTTTAGAAAAATTAATCCATAGATCTAATAAATGTATTCAGCTTAAGAGTGATTATATTGAAAAGGAAAATATATTTATTGTTTCATTTTATTTAAAACCCTTCCATACCAAGAACTTTGGACCTCCTCTCTTAATTAAATATTTTTCCTCTTTCCACATTACAGTAGTATTATGTTAAATATTCAAGTTTCCTTACGAAGGGCATTATCAGCCAATTAGTTACCGCCAGTCGTACGAGAATTAGCAAAAAATTATCAGTACATGTTTAGATTCGATTAGCGGAAGGATCATGATGCGAACATCACTAATTTCTTTTAAAATATAATTTATTACTTATTTTTTATTTATTAATAACCGTTTAATTAATGATATTATACATGTCAGCCCTATTATATTAGTGTAAATAGCGCGTAGATCTATGGATCGGGCCGCGGGCGTCGACCGGCGCGCGCGCCTCGCAGCCCTAGGCACCGTTAAAACTCTTCCGTGAACAACGCTACTCACAAAAAATAACTATAACGTAATATTTTATCAATCACATCAAATTCAATTTCCGTATATTCTGTGGTTCATAAACAAATTGCAAAAAAAAAGTGAATTGTTTTTTTTTCGAACGCGCTACTCTGGAAATGCCGGTCATATTAAAAAAATAGCCTTTTTTACTTTTTATAGTGTATTTAGTGAGCAATGTAATTTCTCCTAGGCTTCTAAAACCCCTCAAGAACCTGCAGTGACGTATTTTTCCACACAAGATCCAGTGAGGCACTAATGCCCAAATACCACCTCATAATTGAATGAAAACATACTGTGTAAATAGAACCGAATGACAAATAAAACGTAAGACGAGTCCATCTGTGTAAAGTGTAAACAGAATGTTCTCCCGTTGTCAAGGTCCCGCTTCAATGTTGCTTTATTAATTATATACCCATTGGATTGATTCAAAATCAACCTTACAACGTATAAAATCATTATATTAATACGCGAAGCAAAAACTTTGTACCCATTTTATTAAATTAAATAAATTAATACTGCGAATCCTAACCTGACCAGGCCATTGAACTTAGACCCCTCAAAATATTGACATTGTCACTCAATGAAAAGTGACAGCAAGTGATATAATATTCATTGTTTAGATTCATGAATACTACAAATGTGAAAAAGAAAATAGTCTAGGATTAAAAAGTAGCTGGTCGAATTTCGATCATTGGACGACCGCTATTAATCATTAATGCGGTAAAAAATAACGCCATAACTATGAGCCCAGCTGTGAAGTGACTTAACTAGCAATCGCAAAATCATCTTTTTTTAATGCTAGATTGGCAACATAAATGTACAGCACTTAATGGCAACACTCTATAGTCAAAATACAACAGCCATCGGCATTCTTCGATGTAATGTCGGTCTGATGAAATTCCTCTTCACGCCTCGTTTGAAGGACCCAATAGTGGAACACGTTGGTTGGGAGGACATTCCACATCTGCACGGTACGGTTAAGAGTTTGCGAGTGAGACATTCTGCCTGCTCTTCAAAATCGGAGATTTTTTGCAAGAGAACATACAAATCTGAGTTTTTTTGGCGTTGAACTCAACCAAGTTGCTTGTAACCTATGAAGATACGAGGTTCAAGAACTGGTTGAGATCAGTAGCGAGCTGAACCTTAAAAGCTTACAATATTTCACTGAGGTAGCCTGCCCACTTTACTCTCAAACACTTAAATGATAGTTATGCTCACCACATAAAAGTCAGCTATGTATGGGAATTGAAGCAGCTATCTCTCGACTCAATTATAGGGCTTACTACCACTATGCCACGAGGTGTGTCATGCCTTAATAACCATAGGAAAAATCTAATTGAAAATGCCACTTTTAACAAAAAAAATGACACTGGCAAATATTTTACTAGGTTAATTGAAATTAAAAAGAAGTTTTGATTGGAATATCAGAGGCAAGCAAGCAATAAATGCGCGCTCATCTCGTGGTGGCGTCGCGCTTACCGACTCGCAGGTATCCCGCGCTCGAGCTCAAACGGTAGAAAGTCGAGACTATGGAACCACTTTTTACAGAAATAACTGTTCGCCGCGGTATTGTATAATGCAACTATAATAACACCATTTTAACACGTTTCAAATTTTTTTTTAAATTAATTTTATCTCAGCTCCGCTTTAATTGGACTGCTAACTGGACGCCTCACTCCGAAACGTGACGCAACCAAACGTGTCACAATGACAGATTTTAACATGTGTATGGTGGCAGGCACTATTGCGGGTTGTATATTTATGGTATTACCCTAAAAAGATGTCGCTTCGTATTCTACAAGCGTTTGCTTTCGGTGAATATATACCTCGTGATGAAACTAAAGCATTGTGATATTCTCCAGCAACCACCTGGCTACTGGTTAACTCTACCACCACAACCTAGATCTGATGGTCTATCATCTTCCACCGCATCAACACTTAATACATAGTTTATTACAGTCGATGCAAAAAGTTATTTGAATAATGATCACATGAATAGTAAATACAAATTGAAATACATTCATATTTACAACTATTGTATAGATTAATATTTATAATCGTATATTTTTATAGCAAATTTATTATTACATAAGTATATATGTTAGGTAATCTAATATTCTGTTCCTCAAACGTCAATAACTATATCCGAGCCGGATACACCGGATAACCGGAGCAAAAACATGATAGTGGCAACCCTTTACTTCGGTGTCTGAGATAAATTGTTTAAAAAAACTTAGGGATTTAATAATGGATGGCATTTTTTGTGATCGGGACAATAAGAACCCTTTATAATTTCGGAATAAACCCTTAGGGTGTGGGTAAAAACCAACTGGATGTTTTAAAATCAAATGAATACACGATAGACTGATTTTATTTAAAACTGGCGTTTTATAATAAGTACCGTATATACTTTCATATGCATTTAATGAAAACTTGTTACTTTGAAATTACAAACAGACATTTCAATTTTATTTATTTGTATAGATATAATGTGCTACTATTAAAAGCACATACAACGCCGTATTTAGATCCGTAACCACAGCAAAATTCAAGAAATAAGATTTCTCGCGGCACTCTTGAAGCCGGCCGCGTCTACGACATTTAAAGTGGCCGAGTCGTGCGAAAACTAGAAAACGTGACTATCTCTCGCAATATTAGTGTACGCGGTAAATCAACGTGCCGTGAGCTCTAATGACGCTGTTAGACAGCTCACTCATTACATGAGAGGAAACGATTTATTAAATTCAACATCAGTTAATCGCTCTCCGCTTAGCGCCCATATGAAGCAAACATTTACCATGCCTCTTTGCATATTGAAAATAAGATAGATCATTAATTATTTCGTGGGAATAGTAGTATACTGCATATTGTGGAATGGTTTATTACTATTTGGTGTTATAAGACCATTATAAAAATGATTGCTGTGATTTTTTTTATATTGTAACAAAAACTACGCTGTGAAGTTGCTTTGTAACCTCTTATATATAACGTCTAAAAGGCTAACTTTCAAATTTTCAATCGAGACGAACAGCCAATAATTTAATCCTTTCTTGCTAAGATATGTTCATATACCATCATTTACCAACCAGTTAATAACAATCGATAACTATAACCAGAAAAAACAGCATCATGGTAAGGCTTTTTCTAATGCCCGCCTGGCTAGCTACCATCCTCAAGTTGAAAATCTGTCGTCAAGCACCAATAGGTGTGTTCCAGCAGCTGCACTTGAGAGCCTGTCTTCCACTAGGCTTAGCGTGCTACTATATTATTGGGCAACATCGTCACTTAAGATCAGGTGAAATTGTGGCCACAACACTAAAAACCTATGACGAAAAAAAATGGTTGATATAAAAGGATGCAATTATTCACTTGATATGCGAAAAAAATGTATCGTATACATTAATTATAAAAACGCTTCGTTTATGTTTTGATTTCAGCCTAATTCACCAAAGTGGATTTGTCTGAGCGTGACTTCGCATCGAACGTGAATTCGTGTGTTTATGAACTAGTACCGCTAGCATCCTTTTCCCCATAAAATTAAGTACTTACGACAGGGTTGTTTTGCCTTGTAGATAAATCGACGTCTACAATTTGCACTGTATTTTTTAAACGGTTTCTTCCTGCATTATAATCGTTTTTGTTGGATTCGCAAGTGCAGCTTGGCTCCAGATTTCCAAGTTGAAACCCCTAGACTATATTGATTACTTAATACAATACCTCATGCACATGTTCGTACCTTGACGTAGTGGAAGAGCATACATATCTTGGGCTTGAAATAGATCATAAATTTAATTGGGTTCCGCATGTTGACCAGGTATGTTGTAAACTTAGAGCTGTGCTAACAAAATTGTGCATACTTAAACATAAAGATATACGTACGTATTATACGTACATATATGACTTATTTGAAGGATATATATACATTCGCAAATAAGGTTATTGAAAACTATTGTTCCGTTAAAGATCAAGTATAAAAACAAAGATATCGTAATATATTTCACTATTGTAAAGTTCTAAGCGTTTTCGATACGTTGGATTTGGCAATTGTAACTCAATACAGTAACTGTGAGTGGAACTTAAATACTATAGTAAGACCTGTGACCTTACGTAATCTGGCTTATCTTCCTACATTTGAAATACCTAAATGTAACAACGTGTACGGTGAGAGGGTTAGGAGATGCATTCTTCCCAGAACGTTAAATAATTTACCTAAATCTATACTCGACAAGCTTGAAAACAAGAATAGAAGCGAGATCAAAAATATACTCAAGCGATATTTTTTAAATGGAAATTAAACTAAAAATCTTTATAATTAAGATTAGAGTTAAGAATATGTGTAATTTTTTTTTTGGTATTTTTGGTAATAAACAGATTTTTTTTTAATTTCTAATAAGCAAACTCTAAACATTTCGGTGCACTCTGTGGGTTGTGGTACCTAATTTATACTCTAGGGTGTATTGATTCTTTTTATTCTAGCACTCAGCTCTTAAACTCACACTCTTACTTAAATACGGTGACTCTTATACACTTGCGTACATGGAATCAAACACAACATACAAACATTTTTTTAATTTATTTTTCCTTATGTAATCCATATCCATTTTCTCCACATCCTATTATGTACAGTGATCATTATTATTATTATTAGTTACGCCTCACGGTTTCACCCATTTTAAATCTATTCGACCAACTAACTCTACTACGCGCTGCGCCCTCTACTCATAGCGTGAATTTACATAGCCAACCTTCCTCAATAGATAATCAATAAAACATAAAATAATTTGATACGAAACCTCTATTAGCGCGCCTTGGCAATAAAATCGAACCGTATGCTGTGACGGCAAACGGAATGACGTTCTCTCATGCCGTCACGCCCCCTCTAGGCCGCCGCCGCTCCTCTCTCGGCTTTATTGTGTATATGCGAGCGCATTGCTTGTAGTATTTACTTTACTTTACTATTAATAATATGTGATTTTTATTAAAATTAGTGTAATAAGAAAAAAAAAACGATTTTATTAACAAAGCTCTACATACTTTTTATTATTACTTTAATTCATGATTTTATTGGTTTTTTATTTTTATATAATATATAAGAAACTTCTTGCGCGATCAAACAAACAAACAATCTCTTAAGTTTAATAATATAAAGGTATTTTTAAGCATTTAAACTAAGAGTAATACAGTCATATAATAATACTAGTATTTCGGGGTCAAAGTGTTCATTCGTTCCGCAGAAACAATACAGTCGACCCTAATATAAGGTCTAAGCGACGCGACGCTCCTGGTGTTGTTACTTGTTACTCAGCTAATCACAAACAATGGCAGTTCTCGCAACTGGAACAATGCGACGCACACACGTTCCGACAAATACGCAAACTGCGCGCTTTTCCAACCGTCGCGTCTGCGAAGTACCAACCACGCCACGCTGAGTGTTTATGTACTCAGACCACTTACGATTATTACACGTTGATTATTATCGTAAATGCAACGCAAATACAATGTTAATAATGCAAACATTCAAATACAAGGTGTCCAGAAAGGGTATCGGGTATTTGTTTTCGCGCCATATTCGAAACGTGGCGTCTAAAGGGTGCGGGGAGGGGTTCGTGGCGTCCGCCATTTTGTGGAGTTTTAGTCACGATGGAACAGTACTCGGGGACGCATCGCGCATTTTGCGTACGAGCGTATTATCGTAATGGTGATTCAATAGTGACTGCTCAACGTCTCTATCGTGCGGAATATCGTACACGCCACACGCCAAGTGACGATAGCATTAGGAAATGGATCAGGATGTTCGAGAATACAGGTGCGACAGTTAAAATTCAAAACTCTGGTCGTCCTCGTTCAGTTCGCGATGAAGAAACAATTGAAGAAGTTGAGGCGTCGGTTCGTCAAAATCCGTCTTAATCCATCCGAAAGCGAAGCCAAGCGTTGAACATCAAAAAATCGTCTTTACATTCGATTTTAAAGAAAGACTTACATCTAAAAGCCTATAAAATTCAATTGGTTCAAGAATTGAAGGATACGGACTTTGCTAATCGACTGAATTTTGCGAACGAAATGCTGCAGCGATTTAACAACTTTAACAACATACTGTTCAGTGACGAAGCAAATTTTCACCTGAATGGTCATGTTAATAAGCAGAATTGTCGGTACTGGGCAGTGGAGAATCCGAGACGAAAGCATGAACGACCCCTGCATAGCCCAAAGGTCGTTGTTTGGGCCGCTATGTCTGCTAAAGGCATAATTGGTCCTTATTTTCATGAAGATCAACGAGGCCGAGCAATTAATGTGAATAGTGACCGTTATTGCGATATGTTACGAAATTTTTTGGTCCCAGAGTTGCAGGAGTTTGCAGGTTTAAACTCAAGAACGTGGTTCCAGCAAGATGGGGCCACTTGCCATACCTCAAATGACTCAATGGAAGTTGTTAACGAATTATTCCCTAATAAAGTCATTTCGCGAAGGGGTAACATCAACTGGCCTCCCAGAAGCCCCGACCTTAGCCCGCTTGACTATTTTGCATGGGGATACCTTAAAAGTAAGGTTTATCAAAACAATCCGACGAATCTAACCCAGTTAAAGCAAAACATCAGGTCAGAAATGGCAGCAATATCGATAGCTATGTGTCAACGTGTTATCGTTAATCTTCGTTTCCGTTTAGAAGAGTGCCAGCAACGTAACGGTCATCATTTGGATAACATCATCTTTTCCAAATAATTCTCCAATTCATATGCTAATAATAAACAATAAACTTTTTTATTGCATACAAATAATTTTTGTTTCATTGAACTTACAAATACCCGATACCCTTTCTGGACACCTTGTATTATTGACTGCAAGCTCTTGCCAACGATTTAGTTCATGTTGTTTTGAAAACGAAACGAGTTGCACACCATCTTTTGTAAACTAATTTAATAACTTCACGCTACGATCTTAATGAGCAAATCAGTAACCGTGAACGGGAAGCTATCTGAGAAGCTGTAGGCAAAGTACAGAAAGTGAGTGTTTACAACGATAGAACTACACGGGCGTGCCGCTTCGCGGCGAACCGCGAGTTGCCTATATGTTTAAAAATTAAGGTAACTTATTAAGTAATATTGGTCTATAGAAAAAAAGCCTAAAACAATACAAATCTGGAAAGAGTAATTGTTTATTTATTTAATTTTATAAATGGGAAATTAATACTTTTTGTCTGTGAGTCACGTTATTTGACACGCTGATTAGAAAACGTAATGTCACCCCATTCAGGAAATATGAAGCTTAGACTTTTTCGTTAGCTGTCAGTCAAAACTTGACACTTATCATACAAAATGACATATAAAACGAATTATGACGTCACGGAATCATAAAGCAATCTTTTTGTGGCGTACTTTTTATTTAGATTAAAAATAGTTTTAAATCACTTTTTATGCTGTATTAATGGAAAAAAAATATTTATAGGTATAATTTTCAACATACAAAATTTTTAAAACAATTTTCCAATAGTTGTCAACTCCTGGATTGCTTGAATAATACAGGTGAAACTATGAGGGACAGCAATTTTGAATGGAACATTTCAAAAAGCAGAACAAATAAATTCAAGCCGTTTTATTAAATGCAGAAAAATACAAAAACAAAAAGACAACAAGAAATTTTTTAACAATAAAGAAAACCGACTGTAATTATTTTGAAATCTTTCCTGATGTATCTTCGAAGATGAAGATCCAATGCCAATGAAATTAAAATGGGATCACCCTTGAGGTATCCCCTATCCGACACAAAAAGAATCATCCAAATCGGTTCATAAACAATGAAGTTAAGGCTGGATACCCATAAACATATACATTCGAAATTAGAATCTCCTCCTTTTTTGAAGTCGGTTCAAAAATGAAAGTAATATTCCTAGTAAACACATTTAATACAAAAAATATTAAAGTTAAATATACATACAGAATCAAAGATTCATTTATATAGGTAACTAGGTGTACAGCACGGTTTCACCCATGTTACACTCCTTTTCGATCTGACCTTGCTGTTAGCCTGAGGGGCCCTATATAAAAACGAGAGCCGCTTATAGCTTTTACAGCTTTACCGGGCTTGGAGGCGAGCGCTTAAGGCATTCAGCCGCGAAACCGTGGGCAACAGCGCGCAAGGGTGCCAAAGAGGCCGGACCTCCGCTTGGGCTGTTGTCGCGATTCTATTGCACATCTCAGTCGAATCCGTTCAGTGGTTTGAGCTATGCATTGATAGATCAATCAGTCATTTATATATTTAGATATCAATTTCTTACCTTGCTTTACTGAAACGTATTTCTCATTCAAACCAGCGACGAAGGCCGCTTGTGGAAGACTGTCTTCCAACGAGAAGAGCTCGTCCCTGGTGACAGCTGTGGAGCGAGTCTTCAAAACAGCCTTGGAGCCGATCGGGGCGAGGTAAGCGCCGGTGCTGTCGCGGAGCGCAAGGGCTCCGGCGTGATACTCAGCGCTGAACAGGCATGTTGACGTGCACGTGTCGAGGAGCTGATGATGGAAAATCAGAGCTTAAATATTTATAAGTCATGGGCAGACCCTCCATAAGGTGGACTGAAGACTTGGTGAAGATAGTAGGAGCAGCGTAGGACCGGTCGTTATGACTACCTTTGGAGGAGGCCTATGTCGAGTAGTGGATGTCTTTCGGTTGAATAGATGCGACAGTTTATTAAGGTGGACTAACTAACCAACAACACCTAGCGATGCCCCGCGGCTCTGCTGCAGCGCGCAGTCATTTTTTATTATTGTCTCGTAATTTTATTTACTAGCGATCGCCCTAAGGTCAAAATTCGATCAGCGACTTTTTGATAAAAGACCAGTTTTTGTTTGAAATTTGCAGTATTCATAAACCTAAACAATGAGTATTATCTACATCACTTGCTGCCACTTTTCGTTGAGTAACAATGTCAATATGTGGGGGGGGGGGGGGGTATAAGTTCAATGGCACTGGTCCGGTTAGGATTCGCAGTATTAATTAATTTAAATTATTGAATTAGTAACAGATATTATAGACACATTTTGCTTTCTGCACCCTTTCTCCATATAAACTTTAACCATGCCAAATCTCACGTTCTTCCGTGCACGCAATACGCTTAAAAAGGGGTAGAAAGCTTTTGCTTCAGGCATTAATTACATTTTTTATTTATTTGCATATTTTATAATTTTTGGAGGTAATATCAATAAATTTTTTAGTTTTTACTATCGTAAAAATTACAAAAAAGTGAACAATAATGGGAAAAGTTTGTGGGATGAAATGTTGTAACTTTTAGTGCTATCTTTAAAACTCACGCACTTGCTACCGTGGCACCACCGTAAGTCGACGGTTTCGGACGAACAGTTTTCATACATAGTGATGGTACATTAATTGTGTTATCATGTTATGGTCTCTACCAGTTGTCACGGCGCGGCGGCGTACAACTTGAATATGCTGTACAGAGTTCCCACACGCGCTTGTTTACGATGTAAACGAGCACAAATGGCTGGGGACTATTGTTTGCAAAACAACTCACGAATGCACCGAGTTGCGGTTGTTTGCGAAATATGACATTTCGTCAAACACACATTCATATTCACTATATTTTTTGAAATGTTAATACTAAATTAAAAGTTTTTAAAATTTAATTTCATATTTAATTTCATATTGTCTGGTCCTAACTAACTTATTAAGGTACGTACGTGCTAGCAGTACCCGCAGCTTCTCTCGCATGGACGGCAGAGAAGCGCGTAATTTGGATAAAGAATTAATTTGATTGGTTACTTTAATTTTATAGAAAAACTAGTTTCACCCGCGTATAATTTAAAAGACACCTTAAAAGTAGCCTATGTGTTAATCCAGGGTGGCAGCTACCTCCATATCAAATTTCATCGAATATGATCAAGCCGTTTGAGCGTGAAGAAGTAACAAATATATAAACGCAATCACAAACTTTCCCCTTATTAATTATTATTATAAGTAGTAAACAAACATAGTAAATAGAGGAAGTTATACGGCTGAGATTTGATTTTGTAGTAAAATACTTATTTGATATTTAACTACGACATAAATGAAGACGTTAGTTTTCAAATCAATAAGTATTGTCTTCGTCGTGTCGGATATTGTGGCTCTATTATGTTTTCTTTATAAAAAATATCATAACATTTTATCTTTATATCAAAAAATTAAAGCAAATGTCTTATAAGAGTAAAAATTATAGATAAGCTAACCTCGAAAAGACGAGTATGTAGTAGGTTTCTCAAAATCAAAATTACTTAACAAGTAAATACTGACGCAAAGTTAGGCAGTCCAGCGGTCACTTAGTTGGCACGAAACCTCGAGTACGTAAGTATACCGATTACAAAGCGATGTTTATTGGATGCAATACTCCATACTTTGCAAAATACAAAGAAAAAGATCATATATATAATATATATATATATATATATATATATGTGTGTACTGACCTTGCCACTGGCGCTCAGATACTTGTTGTTGCATGTATGCAGGGCATACTTCCCACCCTCATCGGCCCTGAACTCGAGCGTGAATAGTGTATCCTCACCCCAGGGCACGTTGGCGTCCACGTGGATCTCGTCCAAAGACTCGGACAGATGGGCGAACCGCTTGCGGCCGACCGAACGAAGATTCACCTACAGAGTAAACAGAATTACAGCTATCACACATATCATCTTAACTCGTTATAGGTGAAATCAGGACCAAACATTATACCCATAAAAAATTAAAAAATGACTTTTCGTATTGCTCGCTATAGTTGTTACGACTCTTAAGTTGAAGGTCTCCGATTAAGCACTTATAGTGTTCCTGTAGCTGCTCTTGACAGTCACTTTCTTTCTGATCTCACTTAAAATAGGATTTTAATGAAATGCTTGAATACAAACTTATATATAACAGAGACTTTATTTTATTCTATTGCCTAATTACAGATCGGCGTACCTGAGGCCTGGCAGCGAGGTGAACATGCCAAAGCTCAGCGTCTCCTGGCACCTTGGCGGTACAGGTCAGCTTGTCAGCACTGGAGCCGAGGAAGTAGCCACGTTCAACGTTGCGTAGTGCCCACCTTCCGCTATGGTCATCTGATACGCTGTTAACAACACGGAATATCAGTTACGGATCTGTTTTTTCAAATTAAGTAAAGTGTTAGATTTAGCGAGTACTTATATCGGTGTAGGTTTACGCACTCGTTTCAGGATATCAAATAGTTGTTTAATGTTATTGCGTTTGGTAACGAATTTTCTTTTTTTATGTTGTTTACAAGATGTTGTGGTTAAAATGATATGTAGCAATGACAAGCATACGTAAATGGTTTAGTTCAGTCACGAAGATGTTTGCTATTTGATACAAATAAAAATAATTTGATATCAAAATACTATAAGGTTGTAAATGTCCCTTTTCTCTTTAAAATTAATTTTGCAAAATAACTAACCCAAATGCAAGATATCTAAGACGTTACAATATGTTAATAATCTAGAGGACCAGGTTGGAAAGCTTGTATAACTGTACGAGTTAGAACCTAGAGACCAGAATACAGTACTGCAAGAACTGCTACTATACTGGCAAAATTCACCAATCACCATTATCTTCATTACCGTAGGCTACGGACACGTACAGTCATTGAAAACGGGGATCACGTAACTAATATAAGCCAAATTTAACCCTTCAGGGGGCAGTTAATTGAAGTGCGTTGCACATATATATTGGAGGGTAGATTTAAAGTGGATTTTCACCCTCCTCGAATTCAATTTTACAGACTTGAAGTGGATGGAATTTTTTCCAAAGATATATATTTTTCATACTTCATCGCACGATTTTTGTTGATGTATAATATATAATGTATACTGAAATCAGATCTAGAACCACATATTATGTATATGGAAAGATTGCAAGAAGTAGCTGCAGAACACATTGAGGTACTAAAACAGACCAATGAGAGAAGAGGAAGCGATCAAAACATTGTGACGCGTAATCCTTAACATCCGATGTTCAACAATAAGTGTAAATTTTCTTACTTATGCGACTAATATATTGTCCTCAATTACTTTAATTATTTTTTATTAAAATATAAAGATATCTGAATAAAGTCTACCAACTATCTTTTAAAATATGTTTGTTATCTTTAGCAAGGGAAGCCATCTTTAATGAGATTATTCAAAATAGAACTACACTAACAAGTGCAAAAAATTCGAGCCGAGAGGGATTTAATAATTGCGGAAAACAGATCCATATAATATGTGTACATATATTATGTGAATTACAAAATACATATGCACTGTAAATAGAGGATTTTTAATCTTTGTGGAAAAGAAAGGGGTTGGAAAGGGCGCACGCACGTCATTACGCAGTTCTAAATTAGTTGGCACATTTCATACATCCATTTTGCGTTTTGCATTGTTCGGTTTATAGACTTCTTTCACTGAGAGCCTCTCTTTCTCTTTCTTTCTCTCTCTCTCTCTCTCTCTCTCTCCTGTGCAATTAAAATGTTTCACAGCTGCCTGGCTTAAGATATACATAGATTGGCTGATCCTGAAAATGGAAGAGTTGTTATCCTTTCAATTTTTTTATTATGTATTTGGTGATTGGGATCCAATCTAGCAAGAGTTCAAAATTTTTCATTTATTACTGTGCACATTGTTTCGCGTCATGAGGTGTTTTCGACCCCTTACATCCATAAATACACGTAGCTTTCAGGTAATATACGTGAATTGCAAAATATTTATTTGTAAATGCTTAAGGTCGAACCGGGGAATCTTGACATTCTATAATCCATCTTGTGTTCTAGACTACCCTTTAAATAGACTTCAAAACAAAACATTGCTCTATTTTAAAACGCAAGTACATATTAAAATATCAGAAGACGTAATAGAAAATATAACTTTTAAGTCACAGGTAATAAGGCTTCAAGTTGTTTTTTGGTACATAATTATATTCGGTAATAGCTTTTGAAACACCCTAGACATCGCCTCTGTAGGGGAGAATGGTACACTCCGCATCAATTAGAAAAGCGATTGGTACTAATAATAACATACAAACATCATTTTGTTATTAAGTAATTTTCTGCCTCAAAGTGTTCATGTTTAAAAGATGTGAATGATAAACACTGACTGACACACGAGCCAGTCCCACGATGAGATTAGGACCATTTAAAACCAAGTGGGCTGCATACAGGTTTTGCTATACTTAACTACTTTTAAATAAAAAAGACTCGAGTTCTGACAAAACCTAAAATATTTTTTCAAAAAACTAATATTCAAAATTGCTGTGGAAAGTGCTATAGACGTCAATGTGACTTCTACGCTATACGCTTGATTCAACTCAATATTTATAATCGTGCTTTTAACTTTCAAGTCTGTCTGTCTGTCCCCAAAAGGAATGTTGGCAACTTATTCGCAAACTAAACAATAAGTCATAAATAAGTTTAATGAATATAATAGTGACAATCGAAAAGCTATCTGCGCGAAGTTGAATGACAATGCAACGTTTGGCGTAAGTTGGAAACGCGCTGTTTCCGGTGAGTCAGCGTACTCTGAGCCAGTGGTCAGTGTGCGCACGCGCAGGATTAGTATGCTATAACGAGTTATCATTCCGGTTTACATGATTTGTTAATTCCGGTGTTTGTGATTCTATTATTTTTTGGGTTATAAAGAAAAGTTTATTTTATTATTTATATTTTATAACAACAGTATTTTGTTTATTACAATTTACAATGAATAGGATCGCATTTATAGGATTTTCAAACCGTTTTTCATCAATGTTAGGAGATATTCATGAGGAAAGTGTAGGTTTATAATTCATTAAAATTTCATGTAAATTAGCTGACATATGAGGGTGATTGTTGAAAATTTGCTATTAGAAGTTAAATATCCGTAGAAACTTTGTCACTGGGTACGTATTTATTTAGACTAGCGATCGCCCTAAGCTCGAAATTCGACCAGAGACTTTTTAATCATAGACAATTTTCTATTTGACATTTGTAATATGAACCTAAACAATGAATATTATTATATCACTTACTGTCACTTTTCATTGAGTGACAATGTCAATATTTTGGGAGGTCTAAGTTCAATGGCACTGGAAGTTTTAAGATTCGCAGTATTAATTAATTTAATTTAATTTATTATTAACAGATATTATAGATAAATTTTAGCTTTCCGCACGCCTTCTCCATATAAACTATAACCATGCCAAATCTCACAGTCTTCCGTGAACTCAATAAGCTTAAAAAGGGGTACAAAGTTTTTGCTTCACGTATTAATATAATGATGATTATTATGTACACAATTTAAAAAAAGTGGTTTACCTGATGTGGAACTTGCTGCCGGGTTCCTTCTCCTCAGACTCGCAGGTCACGTTCCCGAAGGAGTCCACCGCGAGATACTTGTCCAGGTGAGAGCGCAAATATATCATGCCTGTGGACAAATGCCTCATCAGTCATCACTTTCCAATACATTTTAAAGGCCGCAATGGAATAAATTATCGTACACAGAAAGTTCATTGACCTCCAAGGGTCGTGATTACCCCTCCCGCACTCCGCCTTCCCCGCTAATAGCTTATTTACGTCAGCGCTAATGACCATCACCAGTCAACTAATATTTTATAATTTTTTATCGTAAAGACTGTACCACATCTGAATGGTTGAAATACTAACTGATCACTAAATCTATTGCGATCGCCCGACAGACACTACTAAGTGAAGCCTAGTACTTATTGCTAGTTTGAACGTATTATAAAAAAATATCTTAGACGAAGTATCATATGTGTCGATACATTTCAAACACGCCTAAGTCACAGATAAACTACTTTTGAGAAAATGATTTTATTGCTTTACAACTCATTATTTTAACATAAACAGTTGGTATTATTTCTAAAGTTTCGTAATAGATACTAAGGGCGAGACTACGTAAAAAAAAGATTTAAAACCATGTAGAGTTTATGAAAAATGTGTTAACATTTCAGACTTAGGCATGTTTGATAACAACTATCTCGACTTATTACTTTGAAAGAATCATGTTGCATTTCTTAAGTTTTTTATTATTTTTTATCATAGGCTTCTTTTTCTGCTATTTTTGAACTCATAACACTTATTCTATCATCCACAGATCTATAAAAACTTATGCGAAAAATCCAACAACATGAGTTAGAAACAGCAATGGCAGCCATGACACTGCACAGTACTGTTTGTGATTGGCCGGATTGGACTTTAGTGAATTTGATTTACACTGGTGTTGAGACTTACGACACTATTGAAATACAATTGAATATTCTGACCCATATATCTAAAGAATTGATGGACTTTTTTTAGTTCAATAAATACCAAATCGTTGAATATGATAAACGTAATAAGAAAGTACAAAAATATCAAAAGTGTAATAAAGTGGACTTAAGCTCGTTTGATATGTATCGACACGTATAATGTAGGCTTTTAGGTATAACCTATTTAGAAATTAATTCTACTTATAACCAAGGTAAATATAATAAATGATGAAGCTGTATATTGCCATTTTAATAAAAAACCAACATTGGTGCTAAACAAAACCGACCTTGAAGTCACCGTATACATAGAAAAAGACAAAACATTTTGATTCTCTCTTCTGTCTCCATAAAGGTTGTTTCTATCAGCACAGTTCTATTACAGTTTTTTTTTTTATATTTTGTTATTTGGGTCGTATAAGTACAATTATTTTGATTCAATAAGCTTTTTTGATAAACGAAAACGTTAGCAACTACGCTACATTACGAATTACATGTCATGTATCATAATAATACATGACAATATACATATATTATATAGGTGCTTATGTATTATGTGTAACGTGTATACGATTAGAATTACGACAAAATGTATAGAATAAGTTTATATCGAAAAAATGTACGACATCTCATTTAATGTACGAACAAAACACGGTGAAATCGCCGTGAATTCTATTGTTTTTGCTTGTGTATGGAATATGTGATAAAAGTATATAATGTATTGATATTTAATAGATAGGAATTACAATAAGGAACAATTTGATGTATAACTTGTATACATAACCTATATGGAGAAATAAACATAGAGCGGTAAACCAAAGTAAAAATACATATAAAAAATGGAATAAGAAGGTTCGCGTGATCGTGTACACAGCTACGACATACGAAGAAACAAGATGGGTCGTCCTGCGAATACCTCAGTAAAACGAAGAGCTCGTGTTTCATTTGAAGACCTAGCACCTCAAGCGGCCGTGCATTATTGCACCCCCCGGGCCCCTCACCGTAGTCTATGGACGCTTCTAATACCTTAGGTATTACTACCGCGTTGCTGATCTTGGACCCTCTACTCTAAGGAGATCTGGAAACCCTACTACTAATCGCAGAAAGACAATACAAGGTTTATCTACAAGTAAAGAGAAATCTACAAACAAATTTTATTATGCCCTAACCTCTCTTGACAAATGTGTGTATTTACATCCATATTATTCTATACAAAAGTCATCAAGGTTCACAAGATCTATGTTTTGTCTAGTCCGATCGATAGCGACGCCATTTAAGCCTTTGCAATGATAATCAAAACGTCATAATTTTATATGTGCCCTAGATACATTGCTGAAGTAAAATTAAATTTCTTAGAGTAAAATTGTGTTATCACACATTCCTCGGTACAATTCCACGTTAGAAATTGAAAAGTCAGAGTTCAAGAAATGCCAACTAGCGGCATTTGATGCAACGATCGTGGTTGTCTCGTTGCGACACTCGAATACCGAGGCTGACATTTTATTTAGTGTTAAACTAAATATTTATAAATATAAATATTTATACAATTAATAAAATTGAAGTGTCAGTTTGTAATGTCATAATAATAGCTTTTTACTAAATGCATATGAAAGTATTTACGTAACCTACAACAAAAAAAAAAAAACATTTTTATAATTTTCGGCCTGTTTGTTCCGAGTAATCTCCGAAACGAAACGGTTGAACCGATTTTGATGGGGCTTTTACTGATAGATAGCTGATGATATAGAGAGTAACTTACGCTGCTTTTAATTATAAAAAGGATTAGGGTTTCGCACACATTAAAAAAAACTGGTCATGGTGAATCAATTCGGGCGCTTAAATTTCTTATACTGAGTAAACCATAAAAGATATAGTATGTTAATGTACTACATAATTATAGGCCTTTAAAAGACCTACAAAAAAGTCCGGGAGAGTATACGATAAAAGATAGATATCTTTTAAGGAACATCCACAATAAGCATTTTTGTCTTTAAAATAGCCGGGAGCGGGGGAGCAAGATTCGCGCGGGCATTCTGTAGTCCACGTGAGCGAAGCCACGGGCACAGCTAGTGTACTATAAAATATTATAAAGCTCCAGAGAATGCGTTTTGTTTGTTTCTTTGAACGCGCTAATCTCTGGAACTAAAGTTCAGATTTGTAAAAATCTTTTTGCATTTCTTAACCGATTTAAAAAAAGACCAATCACTCAATTCAATTTTTTTTAAATGCATTTTCAGCCATAACTTTTTTGTTTATGAACTGATTTGGATTATTCTTTGTTTGTTTGATAGGAAATACCTCAAGGGTGGGTTCCATTTTAAGTTCATTGGCATTGGACCTTTAACTTCGAAGATACTCCAGGGAAATCATCAAAATCAATGACGTTGGTTTGCTTTTTTGTTAAATATTGTCTTGTAGCCTATTTATCTAGGAAGGTTATAAGCGATATAACTTCACGCTACGACTATAAAGAGCATTAGCAGTGATCATGAGCTATCTGGTATGCTGTAAGTAGGTACGGGAAGTGAGAAAAACAGTCAGATAACACATGGGTGATTGCCGGCGCGGTAAATACATAAAATGAACACTAGATGAACCCGAGGGGCACAGCTAGTTAAAGTCAAATAAATTTGCAGTACTTTGTTACCGCCATTCCCAGATTCGCTGCATAATAAAACCAAATATTATATTTCCCGTTAAATATGTTACCTACTTGAAACATTAAATACCTACCGGTTTACATCCACAGACTATGAATAGATGGATTATATCTTATTCGAGGAAGTAACAAAAAAGTGCCGAAATTGTAGTAATAAAAATTGTAAAAATTTCGTTTTAGTATCAGAAATTTCGAGCCGTCTCGAAATCCTCATATAAAGTTTTAATAAAACTGTATACTTGCACAACAAGGAAAATAAACATTATACTTTACTCAAATCACAAGTTATTTCCATGTAAATATAACTTTGAAACTGGCAAATGTCACTACAGAACGCGTATTGTAGAAAAATAATGTAAATACCTGAATTATTATTGTAATACGTACGTCGTAACAAAACCTCTAATAAAAAGCTAATATTTTTAAGTGGGTAAAGATACGGCGCTCAATACTCATCAAGTGTTAATCAGCTTTTAATAGAAATAACATAATATAATATGACAAGCGTAGGACGCAATCAGACTCCTGATTACGTATTTCACGAGAATAAAAATCAATAAATATCGGCTTCAAAATGGTAAAAATTCAATGTTTGGTACAATATATGTTATGTTATGTATATTCGAGTTAATGATGAAGACATGTATGTTGTGTACTACTCAAAGACTTTATCTACTTAAATATATTACTTTAAAAAATGATAGTCCTTTATTTACTAGGTACAGGTACTTCGAGAACGTGTCCCAGGGATTCAAGGTCCCGCACAATGTTTTCCTTGACCGTCAGCCGAGGGTTACTAATTAAATTAAGAGTAAATTTAAGCAAATTCGATATAGTTTGTAGGTTTGGTACATGCAGAGAGTTGAACATGCGGACTTTTGAATCGATATAACACCGTTCTTCAACATTATGTTGTTCAAAATCCTTGTTAGATTATATTGTAGATCAGGGCTATCCAAATTAGGTACGATTTCGGGCCAATGCAAATAATTAAATATAGGGATGCCATTATTATATTAAAATTTATTACTTCATCATTAAATTTATCTTTTACAATTCTATCTATAGCAATATTAACATTAAAGTTATTTTTATAGAAATAAATTTTTATATTTCTGGTAGATCAAAACAAGTCGCGGTCCGTGCTTTGGACAGCCCTGTTCTAGATGTATAACCGCCATTATTAAATTTCTCAAAAGTTAGTCCTTGAAAGTCCTTAGTGAAGTTATTTACTACCTAAACATGTAATGTTAAATTTGTAAAGTTTCCGAAAGTGCCGCTCGATGCTTTATAACATTTCTCACCAACATCCGAATGGGAACTTAATCTGTATGATAAATATTTATGTATTTTCAAAGTAAAAACAGATTCCTATACCTCTTGTAAACACGTTGAAACACCAGCTGTTTATATAATCAGGGTGAAGCTGCTATCGATCAGGTGTCGCCGTAGACCTTGGCAATGAGGGGAGACACCCTCATGACTTTCGGGATTCATTGGGCATAATTGGGCCACTAAAGCAGTCATTGCAAATAGCTGGCTACAATCAGCAGAATTATACCAACACTCCAAACTTAACATGGATAATAATTTTTTGCATAATACCTGTATAAGTATTTTAATTTTCATAAATATCTAGTCTTATATTAATAAATTACTAGCTGTGCCCCACGGTTTCACTCGTGTTTAATCTATACGAGCGACTCTCATCCGCGCGCCAGGCCGCGCCGTCAACGCACCCGTGTAGGTTATGGTTGTTCTCGCTTCCTAGTACTTGCTTACACCTTTCTAGATTGCTTTAGATTCATGAATACTGCTACATGCTCTAGGGTCGTAGCATGAAATTATATAGTTTATAACCTTCCTCAATAAATAAGCTACAAATAAAAAAGATTTATTAAATGTAACTAACTGGTAGTTCCAGAGATTAGAGCGTCCAAACAAAAAATTTCTTGAGTTTAATATATTTATAGTACAGATTAGAAAAAGTTAAAAGGAAAAACAATTTATGTTTTAACATCTAAAGAATTGCCCGCTAGTTTTATGGCCAAGCTTTAAAGTTAAATTAAACACTCTCTTACCTACACTAAACTTGTTTAAGGGGCCATTGGGGGAACATTTTTACATCAATTAGTGAAAGGGGAATGCGTCTAAAAAGGTAATGTCAATAATCTGGAATGCCAAAAAGTTCTATTTAGGAATTCTTGATTATGCGATATAGTTGATATCTTTTTAGTTGTATCAGTGAATATAACTATTTATTAGTAAGACAACTTTCAACTAAAACTCCGCAACAATTTTAACGAGTTTTGCTGAAGTGCGATTCAGTTTCACGGACTTAATAATGAACTGTGGCACTACTCCCACTAATATATTGTTAGGCAAGTGCAAGCGAGATAAATATACTTAACGAGATATCTGTACAATTTTATTTGCGAGTAGCGGTGCTCCGCGGCTCCGCACGCGTTTATTACTCAGCAGTAATCAATTTCGTCTCGTAATTTTAACTATTACTATAATAGCCTATTAATTAAGCAATAACATAAGTTTCCCGTGTACAACATTTTATCAAAATCGACTGAGACGTTTTTAAAAATCAAATATAAAAAATAATTAGTCAATTACACTATAATAATAATAGCAGTTGAAACCACTATGAACATAAGAGTCATTGTTTGAGTCCTGTGCCTTGAATATAACAAAGATAGAAAGGTACTTACTGTCGTTAGCGTTCCCAGAAGCGGGCTCCAAAGTCCATATCTGTTTCTTCTTAAGACTGGTACCGTTGGCGTTGATCTTGAAGCCGAAGGTCTCGGCGGTGAGGTACCGGTACCGCGAGTTGATCAGTCCGATGGTCCACCAGCCGCGCTGCTGGTTCTGGGTGATGATGTCTCCGGCGCTGCCCATGTCTCCGTTGCTGTGGCCGTTCATTATAATATCCTGGGGGACAAACGTCGGGATTAGATTTACATTTAGGGAGTTATTCCAGCATTCTTGGACGTGACATAGAGTTATGTGGTTTCCGATTTCATTTCAATTTGTTATATTATGTTATAGCCGTTACTAATATAGTGTACTATTGTGTTAAATGAGTTATGACAATATTATTCTCATTCAGTGTTTATCAATAAATGTAAATAGATTATTTAGTTAATATAGCTTACTTTCGTAATAATAGTCATTAAGAAATATTCTTTACTTTTCCCAAACTATCATTACGTTATTATTATATTATTATTGACATCCTCGTTTAGATAATATTAGTAATTAAGAAATATTGTTTACCATACCCACGAATAGACTTCCTATTTAAACCCAGTCCCGTACAAATCCTGACATACTATTTCCAAACTCAATCCAAACTTCACTGTAAGTTAGATAGTTTGCAATAAAGTTGCCTAAAGTCTTTTGAGTCGGCCACCGCATAACAAGTTACTAAGATTGTGGTTAGCAACACGCCTCTGGTCTCTGGTTCCGTACCTTTTTTATGTAGAAACCTTTATAGAGAACATTTTAAAACTATTGCAAATATATTAATATTATGTAGTTTAAAATAGTAACAATTTTTTTTTGTTAGTTACTATTATAATTAATTCGAAATATGTATTGTTGTCATTATTAGTAGGTATTTTAATATTTTCTCCCCTTTCTCTTTATCCCCAATATTAGTCAGTCGAACTATACAAGCGGGTGACATGCACCCCAAAACAACAACTCATAAAATCCTTCCTTTATTATTAGTATGTTTTCGAACTACGTAATTTAACCAAGTTTGGTATTCTCAACCGTTTGCTATTTATATGATAAATAAAACAATGAACATACAACTAATCAACCGTAAATATATACAAGGACAGAAAATAAAACGAAAATGCATTCTGGTGGCGAGACGACCTCGAGACTTGAAGACTTATTCGACGATGCTTTTTTATATTCAGAGAACAATAGAGTGTGCGTCAACCGGATTATTTTTATTGAAAGTAAAAGAACTACCTATATCTAAATTTATTATATAAGTTCTCCCGGCCTTAAGTATCAAGAAACCAAGCCACTTAGTTTTAGCAACGTCGCGTGAGAACCTAACTCTGTACGTTTATGAGAACTAACGGTCGTCAAATGATAGAAATTTGACCAGCGACTTTTGAATCATAGACTATTTTCTGTTTGATATTTCCAGTATGAACCTAAACAATGAACATTATATCATTTGCTGTCACTTTTCATTGAGTTACATTGTCAATATTTTGGGGGGGGGTCTAAGTTCAATATGCAATGGTCCGTTTATGATTCGCAGTATTAATTTATTTAATATAATATATTAGTAACAGATATTATAGATAAAATTTAGCTTTCTGTACTCCTTCTCCATATAAACTTTAACCACGCCAAATCTCACAGACTTCCGTGCACGCAATACACTTAAAAAGGTGTCCGAAGTTTTCTTCTCACGTATTAATATAATGATTTCTATAAATCGGCCTACATGAAATGACTCATAAACTTAAAAAATGCGATAATGCTAAACTAAACAGCGTGACTTGCAGTTCGGTATAAATTCATCATTATGGACGAATGTGGGAAAAAAAGAAAAATCAAGACTCGCGTTAATAAAAATATCAGGAAATCTAATTCCAGTGATTAATCGACATCATTTACAGCACGGGTTTCTCTCCGAACTGTAAAAACTAAAATTAATACTAATGCAAAATTTTTTTTGAGGATTTTCAAACTGCTATGTAGTGGTTTTTGTTTTTTATTCATAAATTTGTGTTCTTTGACTCTGTATTGTTTAATACGTGTGCATTTTGCATAATAAAGCTCGGTTATTGTGCACAAGTGAAGTGGATTGGAAATAATAACCATGGACAATGAATTTTGAGATGCCACAAAAACTCCCTAGAAAGTTCTAACAAGGAATCCACCGAATCGTCATAAGACAGGGCACTATATTCATTTGATAATGGCAAAAATGGTCTTCAATAAAGAGGATTAGCTGACAAGTTAGGAAGAAAAGAAAGAGTTAGAGGTTAAGAAAATTTACAGTTATGATGAAGGTATCTTTATATTCTGCTTGAAATTATTTGACAATAATATAAATCCCTCACATAAATTGCAGATGTCGGTGAGCTTACAGTAAAATGGTGAGAGAACAAAGCACTATGTTCAACAAACGAGCGGAATGGACAACAGTTCGATACGTGAGGCCGGCGACATAAATCCTAGCGATGCGGAAGTCAACACGAGATAAATGGCCGGACGAGGATAATGTGCAGACGTCGAGTGTACCTACTGTGCCATTCACTAACGGTAACTAGGGATATAATCTGTGCAGTCTACAATGTACCTGTACTTTCTATTATTTCAGTCTCAAAATCAGAACACAAACCTCCCTTTCTGCTATTTAATTAAAACAAATTACGCACAAAATTCAATTAAGCACCGGGTTCAGGAAGTAGATCTATACAGGCATTGACGCTCTTTACATGCTATTGTGAAAGGTAGGCAATTGCCTTCAGTTCACAACTTGCGCTGTGATTTCGTACAACTTTTGTTTCAACATTCTGGTGTACCATTTTCAAATTGCTTTTAGTGAGAGTATAACGCGATTGTTTGCAGCTGTTTATTCAAACGATCAGTTTTATACAGCAAAGGAAAACGAAGGCAAAATATAATCAGTGCTTTAAAGAAATATATAGATGAGTATTAAGGATAAAATTGCCCACACATATTCACACACAATGACTGACAATTACGCTTTATTTATAAAAGTAAAATATTATGTTATGACTGTATTAAGTAAGTAAAACTTGTTATCAACGGTGTTTAGCTTGTAAGGGAACTGCTGATTGTTTGTACAGTGAATAAACAGTAGATAAGTACTTCAATATTGCCACTAAAAAACAAAATTTTAGAAAGAAAAATGTTACTAACTCGAAAAGAATGGAGCTGTATTTTTTTTCTTGTTATATTGGAAGATAGTGAGAGGAATTCTCTACGATATTTGTAGGATCTAAATCTTTTAACGACTAATACCGTTATATATAAAAATATTATGAACTTCACAATTTGAATTTATAGTAGAGTAGCTGTGCCCGCGGTTCTGCTCACACGGTCGATCTGTCGCACGCGCGGATCTTGCTACCCCCGCTTCTGGTTATTTTAAAGACAAAAATGCTTACTGTGGGTGTTTCTTAGAAGATTGAGATATACAATTATGTAGTACATTAACTTCCATATTATATTTTTTTATGGTTTCCTCAGCGTAAGCCATGTAATTTAATGAATTGATTACCATGACCAGTTTTAATTTATTTGCGCGGAACCCTAATTCTCTTCAGTCAAAATCGATCCAACCGTTTCGGAGATTACCCGCAACAATAAGACAGAGTGACAAACAAAACTTTAAAAAATAGTTTTGTGTTATAAGTATCGTGTATAACTTTCATATGCATTGAGTTAAAAACTTGTTTTGACGTTACAAACAGACACTTCAATTTTATTAATTGCATAGAGGAGAAGAATTACGTGAGAATAAACGACCATTCGTCCTCAAAATTGTTTACCTAATTATATCCTTAAAATAAATAACATTTGCTCCGAAAACGCTGTTTTTATTTCTGAGTAACTTTGTAAGCAGGTTACATGGTTTTTTCATAAATACACCGAATATTTTCATTGTTGTTGAAACACTAGCACTCGCTAATAGGAAATGATTCTGAATCTCCTTTATAGGGAACAACAATTCATTAAATTACTAAAAAATGAAAGACAATTGACAATTTGAGAAAATATTAAAATAAGATTTATTTATAACAGTGAAATTATTGAAACGGCAAAAATATCTGGTGGAGTTCAACGAAACCGTGGTGATCATTCTACCAAATCCCTGTATATCCCAAAGTCAAATATGACCCTATTTCGTTTACGAATAATACTTTATTAAAAACGAAGGAGGCGAGTAAAACGGCAACTTTTATTTTACAAAACAATGTATACAATTTCTCAGACGTATCCAATAAACCCTCAATTTTGAATCAGATACAAAAACAGTCGCGTCGGCTAGAGCTGAGGCGGGCGCATCGGTGCGTGAAGCAGACGGTACCTACGCGCTACGTCTCGCTTCGTGCACCAGAGTTATTGGCAAAACAACTTAAAACAGCACTGTTTCTGGATGAGTCAGTGACGTTGTGTAGACCGAATTTGGGTTCAACTCCCTTCATCACCGAAATGAGTCGGTGACTATAAATAATCGCCAAAATTTATAGTGTTTTTCTTCGTACTGTATAACATCCGCCTTGTGTGTATGACGCGCGGCGCGGCGGCGCGGCGGCGCGGTCGCTGCACGGCCGCGGTGCAGTCTACACTAGCCCTTGCGATGCGACAGAGTTGCTTTATTGCTTATTGTACTCGCATCTAGCAGTGACTAGGCAAAAAGCGAGAACGATGCCAAGCAACGAGGGCAGTTATTATGCGAAGTGGGTTAAGTATCGCAGCTATAATAAACAGTTAGCTTTCCGACAATGCAAGCTCTTTCACTATCCGCTCCGTCATTACTCCGTTACCACTAGAGTTGCCAAAATCAGAGCTCAGAATTACGGGACATGAACAATTATTCAAATGCGAGACAGGACCAAATAACCGGGATTTGATTTTTTACATTATATAACCTAGACTTTTTTTAAGAAATTAGGGATAGAAAGCCTTACAAGAAAAGGGATCTCTTTAAAATTAATTCACCTAAAATCCACCGTGCCGCGCCGTTACTTATGCACCCATATAGATAAGCGATCATTGCTACAGCTTACTTAAGGTTGCTAGCCTATAAACCTTCCTCAATAAATAGGCTAAAAATGCAAAAAAATAATCAAATATGACTAAGTTTCCGAGATTAAGCCCATTCAAACAAACAATCATAAAGCATTCGCCTAACAGTTGGCAACACTATTTATATACCACAATGCCGAGATGAAAGTAAACCATCTAAGTACGTCTCAGTATCCTTTTTATTATTTTTAACTGCTTTTTTACCGAAATCTCAGACTCATTGCAAGGATTCGAACTTAAGTCTCTACCAACGAGACATTTCATAAATGTTATGAGATAATATTAAATTCATCTTTAGCCTAATATGTACTTGTACTTGCAAGTTATTTACAATAGGATCGGTTAGAGATTACCGTCATGTATACCGGTACAACCTAACCACGGACAATAAATAATTCAGGCAAGCAGTGAAGTGCAGATATGCGCGGAACACCGTTATACTCCGGTATCCCAGGTACATCAGTAGAACCGGTTCAACCGGTGAGCACGCATTTTCCGACAATCACATGACCTTACACTAGACCGAATTTCGCGATATAATTAAGTGATTTATGTTTCTTTTGTCAGTTATTGCGTTTGTTTTAATTAGTATACTAGCTGGGACGTTGTTCTGCCCTTTCTGGTAGTTAATGGATTGACAACGACTACATCTATCGAATCATAGTAAACCAACCATCATCTTATAAAACAAATATGTACAAGAATTAGGTATATGAGTATCTAGTATAGTAGTACAATCTCAAGTCGTTGCTAAGTTACACGGTCACACACAAAAGCACACAAGATTTTAAAAAAAAAAGCAACACCACCCAAACCACCTCTTAAAAAAACCGGACAAAATAAAATTATTTTTTACGGAGCATGAGATGGATTATGTGAACTGTTTTCTTGAAATATCTACTCATACTACCTACTCTACTCATATTATCGTATAAGTGACAATTAGTTGTATAATGTTTTTTTTTTAATACACCGTTACCCTTAATATACCGTTTTATTTGAAATATACTGTTCTTACATACTCATCAGGGACATAACCGACGATTTGCCGAGACAATATAAAAATTAGTACATACCGTATAAAATATTTACCAATAGCAGATTTAACGATGTCTTTTCAATAATAACTCGCAACCAGTTTGCAGCATTCAGTTCGTTAACACCAAACGCAACGAAGATAGCAAGACAAACCGAGACATTTATGCGAAACTTCTATAAAAGTGAATTTGAGACGGAGCACTGTATTTCCTATTGTTCAAACCGCCTACTCAAAAAGCTTTTATTAACCCCGAACGTTTATCATAAATGTTGATAAACAAACTGTTGTATTGCATTTCATTGTTATTAAATACAACAATATGTTTATAGACACCCTTCTAAAACACAGGCAGTGTCGCCCGTAGAGGCTAGTTTATTTAAGAGCAATTGGAACGCGCAACGCACACGTCCCAGCGGCCGTAGACCTCTGGTTCGAAGGGCGAACCCGATAAAATTTATTTATAGGACCTCATGAATCATGTATTGACATGCTTACAGCCGAGGTCGACAACATCCAGTTTTAAACGTAAACAGATATCATTATTCAATACATGGACACATTTGTCGTGCTCGGTAGACGAGATGACCGGGAGATAGACGATTCCTATTTAGAGTTATCCTAGCTACAAATCTGAAGGTATTTTTTTTTAAATACAACTAAGGTCTAATTAGCAAGCGCACGGTTCGCCTGATGGTATCACTAGCGCGTTGCCCAGCTTGGACTCCCTTTCCCCAAGGAGCTTTGGAAATCCTACTCACCGTGAGGACACAACATAAAGTTATGTGGCTGCCGACATCTGTAAGGTGGAGGAATGTCACCAGTCGAAAAGCCCTAAGTAGAGCTTTGAGATTAGTTTGCCACCATCTTGGGCCATAACCATCGTTGTTATACTGTGATATTTCAACACTGGCTTTTATAACAATAAAAACTTGAAACTTCCTGAACATGTGCAGTACACTCCGATGCCACACGCGAACTTTATTAATGTGCAAATTAACCTACCTTAAAATAACGCATGAAATTCTTTCCCATACGATACCACACGTTGCGGACCACACGCGTCTTGCGTACACATCGATTCACGTGGGTTGAAAAAGCAGGAAAATTAATTCACTTCAAGGATTTTAACATAAAGAAATCACGGAGTTCGTTACTTTTAGTTTGGTTAGTTAAATTTTAACAGGTAAGGTAAAACGTCCGCGCTCTTCGACAACTCGACACCGAATTTTACCGCTGCGAACTGACTACACTGTTAGCCTTAGGGGCCCTATCCTAAAACAGAGCCGCTGCGGCTTTTACAGCTTCACCGGACTTTGGGGCGAGCGCTTAGGGCACTCAGCCGCGAAAGTTTGTGACGACCCGCACGAGGGTGCCAGAGTGGCCGAACCTCGGCTCGGGCGGTCGTTGCGAATGCGAAAAAGTCGCGATCTAACTAATTCCCTAATCCTATGAGAATTCGAGCTAACTAATATATACTCATATGCACGTTCCCCTCCTCCTGGGAGGAAGGAGTGGACCATGCGTATGTGTATTTAATAATCGGAATGGTTTTTCTACACTAACTAGCGCATTAGTCTAACTAGCGCAAAAAAGAAAAAAAAAAAAAAAAAAAAAATGTCCCTTACAGAACCTATGTACCTGTGTGGTGTGCACGTGTGTGTGTTCATACGTGTGTAATGTTGTGTGTGGGTAACTAAGTGTTGCACGTATAGTGTCACTTTGTATCGCGCGGGCGGCTGCCTGACCCAAGGGTTTCACACCGAGGAACGGACCTAGGCTTGGGTTGCCGCTAGAGAGGGTGGACATGACGGGTGTGCGGGGAGAATATTTACCGCTGCGCATCGCTCGCCGTAAATATTTCAATTGCAACATTTAAATGTACCCACAAAAAATCATTACTTTGAAAATATATAATTATTTACACATGTTAATTATATATTCGCTTTGAATAATATAAAGTAAATATCATAATAAAAAGTACTTAGTTGCAAATATGTTCTTAATTCCTAGCTTTCAGTTTAGAAAGCTTCACGATTTATTTTGTCAAAGCATAATTCGATATAGCTCAACAACATGGCTTCTCGTAACTAATATTTCTATTGTTGTTTTCCCCCGGCTAGTTTCAATTACAATTATGCAAATCAGTTTATAAACGGGTAGTTAGTTATGTGTCTTAGACACTCCTTGAACTATATGTAACTTTGTATGGTTATATAACAGATATGTCTATCTTCATTTCTTTTGATCATTGATTTTTCTATAGTGGAACTTCCAAAATACTGCAAAACAGGCAATGGTAACTTGTATCTTTTGAATTTCCCGTACAAGGTCCGCTATCGGTACCGTTGCCAAAACAAATAATCATATTATTAAGTAGTTTAAAAATGTTATATATTTGGGGTTCGCCAAACCCGGTTCGGTGTAATTTTCCTTGACTAGTGAGTGAGTAGTGATATTACCACGACACAAAAAATGTAAATAATAATAGAAAGTTGGAGAAATCAAAACACGCAGCCCGTTGCAAGCGAAATTATATTAAAAAATATGCGAGTTTGCGGTTTCTATCTGTACTTCTGGAGTATTGCGCGACACACGGTATGAGGAAGCGCGGCGGGAGGTAACGGGAAACTAGGCGGCTAAATTACAATGTAATAATAACAACAATAGACATAAAAAAATGCTCATGCGGCCATATATGTTGTATAATTAAATCTATGCATGAGTCCATGTGTCGCATCAAACCTTTTATTTAAGCAGTAAGTACTGATCTTACAAATCAATGTTATGTACATTTTACAGTCTTCAAAAAGAAAGGTTTCGAGCAGCTATTGCGAACAAAAAATTGTGCACCACTAGATACCGTGGGGCGAGGGGCGACGGACGCGGGGCGCATTAATACACTGAACTTACCCCTTGAAGTTTAGTTGTTTCTCGAGTTGTTTAAACAGTATCTAAGTGCACATGAAGGAATAATTTATGAAGTAAAATTTAGCACTTAATCGAAACAAGTGCCCGACACAGGTTAAGTGAGTGCATGCACTCGAACGTGTGTTTCAAACAATCTGCTTTAGGCTTTGTCTCTATTACGTAGTACATAATAAAGTTGTAAAAGCCATCAGCGGCTCTGTTTTTGGATAGGGAACCTAATATCTATAACCTTTCTCAATAAATAAGCAATAAAATTCAAAAATATTTTTTCAAATCTCACCGGTAGATCAGTTCAAAAAATTTTCAGCATTTTAAAAGTATAGTAGATAAAAAGTGCATTGTATTTGGTTGCGTTATAATTTTTTAAACGTAATACAGAAACGAGTATTTACGAGTATATGTAGTAGTAACACGATACGGAACGTGTAGGAGCCGATGTCTTTGACCCAGCGCCGCGCCGCGCCGCGCCGGGACCTTGGGCTCGCACCGTGACGGCGCAACGTCCTGCATTACCATACGGTATGACCCTCTAATGAACTTTCCATGTAACATACGTAATCATTAAAACATGTACACTAACGTATTGTGATGGGCAATTCAAACAAAATCCCTAATGCAGATGACGTAAGACAGCCAACTATATAGTTGGTTCACAGATCTGCGATAGTTTAATTTCTAATGGATTAACAACGAATAGATTTACCAGTCCAATAGGATTCCTCACGAGGTTTTCCTTCACCGTCACTCGGAAAGTATTTAAATTAATTAATGAAACAACATTTCGAGAAAATCTTTGTCCTTTCATATGAGTCGCATAAAACCAAAGGCGGCAAAGTTAAGTCCTACCGATAAGTTGGTTAGTCAAAACTAATTCAATTATATCTATGAATAATATTTTACTGGTAGCTTCACCAAAAGCTGATAGTCAAATATTCGTCATAAATGTCTATGGATACAATTTTTTTAATTTTATTTGAATTACCGAGTTATCGGTTAGAACTACCAACTTAGAAATCCAATATTAAAGAAAGTAACAAATCGTTTTGTAAATTAAGTAAAGAACGTAAATTCCTATAGCTATAATTAAAGGAACAGCTGTTGAAATTTGGCACCCGTTACATCTCGACTGTTTTATCGGTCATAACCGCAACGACTACACTGAATGTCGATTGTACCGAATTTGGCCCGTTGAATTCGTTTATTAAATTGTTCTTTTTTTCGAAAATTTTCCCATATATCATTTATATACATTGTGTTATTAGTGTCTGTACATGCTTTATGAATTACCCTGATTATAAATTTGAAGTTTCTATCTAAATAACCTAGTAGTGGTCTAGGTTTTTGATGAGTGAATTAGTGAATCAGTCAGCGATAAAAATATCAATTTCAGACTCTAATAACTCAACTCAATAATAGGTTTGTTTATTCATGTTTGGGAAGTTTAGTAAATATACAAAATTTCAAGTGTGTAAGGTCGAATAGTTTGACTTAAGGAGGGGTCGAAAGTAGCTTGAAATAGTTCATGCACATTATGTACGGTGCGCGGTGAGTCGCCCGTTCCGAACTCGGCTTACAAACCGACACGGGTGAAACCATGGGTCACACACGACAAGTATCATATATATTTTATTTTATTTATTTTAATATTTTAAGAAAATTTACAGCTAAGTACTTATTTAAGTTACATGTATGTATATAAATATACATTAAGCCGATTAAAAATACTAATTCACTACAAGCCTTGCTGCTTACCCCGTTAACACACGATCCGTTGACATAAAAAAAGAAAACATGGGAAAGTATGCCCAAAATAAAGTTAAATCTATTTTAAAACATAAAACTGGTTAATAACAAATTTAAATTTAGTCGGCAGTGTCGCTAGTGTGCTGTTCATAGCCGTTGAAAGTATCCGGATTTTTTAGTTCAGCAGTTCGCCACCGTAATCGTAAATGTGCCGGTTATATTTAACTTATACACTCACCATACAAGCAAGTTTCTGTTACCGTAGGTCGTAGCTGATAACAACTATTTGTGGAATTTTATTATCATCACGCTGTTGACGAGATAAGGGGCGGGTTGAAAGGTTACATCGTTAACTAATTAATACGCTCAATAAGTATGTAGTGTGTATTTATTAAATAGATTTGAGAGCGTTGAACAAACAATTACTTTAAAATGAATGTTTAGAAATTATATGTACCTACAATGTACATATACTACGTGCCTAGTGCCCATACGTACTTTTTTTAATAAATTGAAAGCCTTTCACAGCCTAAAAGACTTCAAGGACTAAATCTGTCAAATAAATTTTAAAAGTTAAATAAATAATCCTTGCAAAGAAATTTATATTGACCGTGGAAAGGGTAAAAATACAAATAATCTTCTATGTATACAATTAACAAAATTGAAGTGTCTGTTTGTAATGCCAAAATAACAGTTTTTTACTAAATGCCTATGAGAGTTTATACGATACCTATAACAAGAAGCCCATTTAAAAAAATTTGTCTTTCTGTCTGTCTGTCTGTCTGTCCGTCCGTCTGTCTAATTTCAGAAATTGTTGGACTAATTTTGATGGGACTTTCACTGATAGATAGTTGATGATATAGGCAGTAACTTAGGCTACTTTTATTTTAGAAAAAGAATTTGGGCTCCGCACAAGTAAAAAAATGGTCACGGTGAATCGATTCGGGCGCTTAAATAGCTTACGCTGAGTAAACCATAAGAGATATAGCAAATAAATGTACTACATGATTATAGGCATTAAAAAGACCTACAAAAAAGTTCGGGAGAGTATACATCTATCTTTTAAGGAACATCCACAATAAGCATTTTTGTCTTTAAAATAGCCGGAAGCGGGAGAGCAAGATTCGCGCGAGTATTCTGTAGTCCACGTGGGCGAAGCCACGGGCACAGCTAGTTTTTAATAAGAAATAGGTCTCATATGAATCTGAACAGACAATATTGAAGTTTCTTCCCGTATGAATCAGGGACGCTTATAACAAATAACAAAGAGATCTAGTTAGGTTACTGAAATCGTCATAAGACAGGCCACTATTTTCACTTGATAATAGCACTAATGGTCTCTAATAAAGAGGATTATTTGCCAAGTTAGCAAGAAGAAGAAGTACTATGAAATAGTTAGTTATCCTAATTCAAAAGAAACACCGTACCTACTTTGATCGTATAGTTTTAAATTATCAAAACTCAGGTCCATCAACAGTTGAGCTGATGATTTAAGATTTTTTTTAGGTTGGACTTTTTAGAATTGCTACCGCTAAATTTAAAGCAGTGAAAGGGTGGGGGAGGGAGGGGAGGGTTAGACGGGATCACCTGTGAAGGAAAAAGTGTGGAAAATGCAATTATATTTATGTAACTAATAATTGTATATGAATTTTCAACTGATAATAAATTTGTTTCTGGCTCACTGGGCTCGTGCATTATGATCACAATTCAAAAGTAACCTAACCAATTTTATAACCACATCGGAATCCAAAGAAAAGCTAAACCCGGTTTAGTTGACGTAAACAAAACACTAATCGTTTAAAAAGTAACAAAAAATGTATAGGAAAAAAAAACGATCTTAAAAAATCTTTACCTGCCTTTGAGGAGTTAACTTTATGGCAACTACTTAGAACTGATATTTGTATAGTAAGATTTAGAAAAAATGCGATGTAAAAACAATATTTCTCAAAAGCTATTTATTTGTGCATTATGAAATTTTACATTTAATATAATTATAAAATGAACTAATTAAAAAAAAATTGGAGTCTGATCTCGACGGTAGTGATTGTAAAGTTGATGAACCTTTTTTCACAAATGCATTCAGTATATAATGTCGAATGCGTCGTTTTTCCCATAACCTTGACCCCGAACATCCGAGTGCGCGGCGCGGGACGGGTCTGCGACCTCGGTCACGCGTATATTTACACACGTAGGTACATCTATTTAACTTTGCATAAAAACACTATATCTCCTCTAATGTTTCCTTACAAAGTTATAAGCTTCCTTAATTTTACTTGACATTTTTAATTTTAAAAATATCGTACTCGTAGATAACAATAAAAAAATATAATAATATCTATGGTAGTAAGAAACTCAGATTCAGACTAGGAGTCGAAGTGGTCGCCAGGGCCGAAATCGGTCGGAACAATCATCATCATCAGTAAGAAACGTACAGAATGGAGTGTCTGGCGGGATCTTATGACGTAGTTTGTATTGTGCACAAATGAAGAGAATTCAAAGCTTTCACGAAAACATCCTTAAACACTTTAAAATAAAGAGTCACTATCCTGTTAAGAATTTTGAAGATTACAAGAATAAATAATACATAAATAATATGATCGAAGTTTGCTATTGTGCACGCATCACGAAAAAACTACTAGATAGATTTTTTTTTGTCTTACTAACTACTTAGATATTTGCTCACTATTAAAAAAAAATCAAAATATTTTCAATAAATAAAAAAATTATTAAAGCTTTCAAAAAACTACGATTTTTATAAGCACTACTCGATTCTTCTGTCGTCCACGCGAGCGCAGCCGCGGGCACTGCTAGTTAGGAATATATTCTATTCACATGACATTGGCAGAATTATGAATAATCACAGTTGTAATGAAATAAAAAGAAATTAAAGAATAGTTTTAACAATCGATGTCACTTTTACATACATACATTATGTACGCATGACCCAATGACTAATCAGACATTATTTTATTTTAAATTTAGTCAGATGACAAACTATTCAGAGAAACGGCAAACAAATCAAGTTTTGTTTTAAAACGTCACTTTTGACTGCAATAAATACTTCCACGAACTTATGTTAAAAAGAACTTAAGATGGAATGGAGACTGTATTTTTGGGCCCAGAAATATGGTTTATAAAAATTTTCTGTGACTGTTTGATAATAATGCATTAGCTATCAATTTGCACCGTTTTCATATTTTTACATCTCTTTTTTTACCCAGGCCCATGTCTGTTTAAAAGAGTATCCGTCTCCTTTCCATCGACCGTTTTATCAGAATCGCCGCCATTTTGCTTAGACTTGATCGGAAATACTCAAACCCACAAAGGAACACTACGTAACAAGTTGAAATGTGATTTTGGATAAACTTAGCCATGCCGCGGCCGGAATAACGGGATCAAATCGTTATAAAAACTTTTTACAGTTAACAAAAAATATTTTTGTTTATCTGAAACAAAATCATCGGCTACACTGACGTGCATTGTATCCGCAGAAACGGGAGTGGCGGAGGTCGACGCTCCGCGCCTCTTACAACTGGGTTAACTGGCACAGCACACGAAATATCGTAATCTCTTCAAATGTAAAATAGAGTCATCAAGTATGTCTACGTATAGGAACAAGTTTGTACCTACAGGCTACAACTAACCACTCGTGTACCTGAAGCGTTTGTTCACAATCCGATCTAGTGTTTAGTTCTGGCTCCTGATAGATTTTTTCCAACTTACGTTGTTAGTTCGCCAATCAAACATTAGAAATTTTATTACACCGTGCGAATGTGATATACGAAATATATATTTAAAATTTATACTTAATTCATGATGATAATTTAGATGACAAATTAAATTTTTCTCACTAATTGTGATCTCATTACCAATATATTTAAAACTACTCTCTGTATGTAAAAAATATTTATTATTACTGTTTAAACTCAAAATAAATACATTTGTTCTTAAATATATAGTATATTTAAAAGAAAAAAAATTGGCACATGAACTAGAAAAAGCTTTTCAATGCCATCGAGGATAGTTTTTAAAGGTAAATAAACCAAACGAACCAACAGAGTGTAAACTATTTATAATTTTTATGTGTATAACAGCTGTTCATGACACGGCGGGTGATGTCCCGTCCCCATTCGCGGCTGAGTGCCCTCTGCGCTCGCCCCCAAGTCCGGTGAAGCTGTAAAAGCCGCAGCGGCTTTAGGGCCCCTAAGGCTAACAGTGTAGTCAGTTCTAAAAAAAAAAAAAAAAAAGTCCCGTCCCCTGTCCCGACACTCCCCTCTCCCGTCCCATCCTGTCCTATACAAGGCGACGCAGTCTGCATCACAATGGGTTCGGTCATATAGACGCATGAATAATGTTCGTTAGATAACTCACGTATGTATGTACAATAAGTAAAAAAAAAGTACAGTTCTCTATATAACGTGTCTCAAGTATGTATATATCCTTGGTACAAGTTTGAGGTTAACTTTAAGCTAAGAGGTCACGGTTCGAATTAAATTAACCTTATGGGTAAATTAGCTCATTTCACTATCAAAATCAAAAATACTTTACATCACATGGTCTTTGAACTTATTGTCTGGTAAATCAGTAATTTGCTTTGTTTGCAATCGTATTCACCTAAAAAAGTTTTTGTTAGTCATGTGTTTTTAAAACACGGTAGAACAATTTGTGTTTATTTCTAGTAGGTACGAGACAATAGTTATATTTTATTATTTTTTTGATCTCATTTATCATTTATTACTTTTAGGTTAATAGCTAATATACGATCAGCCTAAAAATATTAACAATTGTTTGTTGCAAAGAGACGTAACAAGTAACAATTAACCGGGAATCAATTCTAGAAGGAAATAGTTAAGATATTGTATCGACTATTATAAAGTCCGCCTGGGTTTAACTCGAAAACGGCTTGACCAATTTTGATGAAATTTTAATCTTATCTAATAGCTTATAAAGATTTGTAAATAATGTATTTAAAAATAATTTAAAAAAAATCTGTTTACACAACCGATTTAATGAAATTATGTATAGATACAGGTAGTATATTCCATTTCAAAATTGGTAGCCTATCCTATAGTAATTGTCAATAATATTTTTAGAATTATAAATTAAAGACAACACATAAATTAAACACGGCATAGGCACCGCTAGTGTATAATAAGCATTATGAGTGTACTATACGTGTATACTATCATATACTGGTGACAACTCAACCGCATGGCATTTGAAAATCAAAAAAAGGACATAATTCAAGCGATCTGTAAGACATGATGCTAAAATTAAACCTGCCACGGCAATAGCGCCATCTCGAGGCACGACCGCGCGACGCTACGTCTTCATGTTTTGGTTTTATTTGCGTCCTGTTATAAATCACCCTTTGTGTATGTCTTAGTTAAATTTAACCAAAAAGATTGTTTGTTTGTTTGTGGGATTTCCAGTCACATTAAAAAAAAATTTTTGCTTTTTATATAGCATATCGATTCATCGAAGAAATTTATTGACTAGTTATTGAACAAGCAATCTGGCAAGCACTGGCAAGTGCAACGATGAGTAACATAGGTGCGTCGGCAGCGAAGCAGTGGAAACTTAATGCAATAAAAATAACACGGGGGAAATCGTGAACCACAACTAGTTTATTATAATCAGATAAACATTGTAGTCGGTTATCTCTGAAACTACGGATCCGACTCTAATAATTCTTTAACTAATAAGAAAGTACATTATCCCTAAGCGCTACAGGTTATATTTTTATTATTATTAAATTTTTTGTTGTAATTAACACGGACGAAGTCACAGGCGGCGCTTTGTAATAAAGTAGCAACTTTATTATAAAGCGGTTTTCGAGCGTCAGAAAAACGAAACCGAGATAAAATACAATGACGTTTTTTATATAAACGCGTTATACTCTCACTAAAACGTTACAAATTTTGTTATCAGCATGTTGAAACAAAAGAGATAGGAAATCACAACCTAAGGCGGAAACTCTGTTGTCAAAAAAGGATAAAAGTTTCTTCTAGCTCACGTCGGTATCAAATCGAAAGTAAACGGAGGTCAATTGCAATGAACAAAATTTATTTTAAAGAGACAAAATAGCAGTTTCGTTCTGTTTAGTATGTTTGTTGCGTAGCGTAAAACATCCGCCTGTGTGAAGAGCAACGAGAAACGACGCGACGCACGTCACACGAACACCCTGTTTGATACGTTGTCTATTGTGTTTATTGAAAAGTCGCGTCGCGTCGGAGAGACGGCGCGCGCCATGGCCAGGAGACATTTACCCAGTCAGACCATTAATTGTTACGCTCATAATTGCCAACTTAGTGCTTTCAGTATTAGATTTAGCGCATTTTTTAACATTTTAGTGGTTAGTGCTCTAACTAATACATTTCCAAGAATCTATCTAAATATTACTGAATATCTCTAATGCTAAATACCCACAACACTATTAAAAGGGTCCGAAGTGATCCTAATTTAAATCACAGTTACGACCAGTAACTGGAAACGCGACAAAAGCTATGTGTGCTTTAATTGCATAATGTGAGATGGAATGAAGTGCAACACCAAACAATATTAAAAGGTTTTAGACCCAAAAAACATTCAAATCAATTTAGTTTTTCAACCTACGCAGACGAAACTACTACTTAGACAGTTGATGACTTAATTACAATATTTACTTAGATGCTCTTCCAACAAAATTAGAACAATCTAGTGCATTTTCGCGGACAATTTAGCGCGTTTCTTCCGACAGCAACACTGGTTACGCTTTCTCTATACAATCTAACTAAACACAGGTACTGGACACGACGCGATTTTTTTCTTATTTTTTAGATCCGACTATTCTGTTAGCCAGCTTCACCGAACTTGTACACGACGTCACGTCATGCTTTTGTTTAAAAACAGACTTTATGCGCCATAGACAACCAAATCCATAAAAATCTCCGTATCCGATTGGTTTCAATTGAATCTCTTCGTGCGTTTTGTTTTTATTTTAAACAGCTTATCCCGACTGCCCACTACGATTCAGTGAACACACAACTTACTTTTCAAAATCAATTTCTAAGTACATAAATAAAGAGGCTCGTTACTTGACAATCCAAGACGAAAACCACTTTTTGAAGATACAACAGTGTATCGTCGCCATAGAGTATAAGTTATGTTATACCCAATCGTCCTTCATTCTAACCCGCATAAATTTTATGATACATTTTCCATACATATTTTTTTAAAGGAATAATGGGTTTATTATATATTAATTAGCCACACTACATAAATGTGGTTTAGTCCAAGAAGCTAATCTGTCAGATATACAAAAAGATTTAAATATTAAATAAAACAGTTATAACTAAAATTTCAATTGAGACTAATTCCGAAAAATCAGTTTACACAAAAAAAAACAGTGTATTTATTTAAATTTTCCAAATGGTTTTGTTTAAAATCCATCCGACAAATTATTGTACAAAATTTCCATGATTAATAACTAAAATACCATATATCCTCAATGTGATAACGATACAATAATGTTAACAACTCCCAAACACAACCGGCATGAAAGCCTCTCGAAAATGCTAATAAGCCACGTAATAGATGCGTTCGACCGATAAATATTGTTACGATAACGTATCAAATATATTTGATAAACGAGATATGTCAATCAAAAGATGACCGATTTTAAAGATGTACAAAGAAAATACTCGATAAATATTTTTCTACCAAAAATTAAGACGAAATTGTTGGATAATTTGTAGACATTTCTAAAAGATACCGTTGCCAACGGTAAAAAAACTGCAATAAAAATATTAAAAAAACAAAATTTCAAATTAAGAATAGCAAGCAGCATATCGGCCGCGGCGGAGCGTTCGAAAACGCGTCACGGTTGCCGCGTAATAGAATAATTATAAAATCTAAAGACGCAATTAATTGCTGAAAAAGATGCTAAAACATCTCGCCGTGGAGATAAACGAGTTCATTTTTATGATAACAATCATCTATCACACACAGTTTGGAAAGTCGGAGCGAACGAGGCGTGTTTATCTATAGCGTATTTGGGAAAGTATAGAGCAATGTATCCGAATGCATACTTTTAAAATATATATTTTTTTTTTAAAATCTTAATGCGCCTTTCACCTCGTAATATTTAAAATGATGACTGGCTCGCTTACTAAGCAATATTTTAATGAGCACGAGGTAACCGCTAGCGGGAAGCGCCTTGTAAAATGCAATTTTAACATCACTAAACCGTTAGACGTTCAGTTATAGACATTCAATAATGATTGATACAACATTGATGACTTTCTTCCGAGATAATTACTTCACTTGTCCGTTATAACAGATTCTGAGTTACGTTTTTACAGTCCTAGTCATCTTAAACACAGTTTACGATTTTAATTACGTTTTTTAATTTTATACACATAATAAAATTGGAATGTGATACTTTATATACTTAAACGGGATTTTTTAAATGTCTGGTAGAGCATAACAAACTGGCAACGGATTTTTAACCTGAGAGTTGTAGATAAGTGTTTTTTTTAATGATACTATACGACATTACAAAGAATCAAAACAAAATTCTTCAAAACTATCGAAATAAATGCAATATTAGAACGGCTAATCATAATTCGAAAACTAAGAAACACATAATTTTTACATTATCTTTAAATTGTGTGGAGAAAACATGTTTATTTTAATTAATGGATAATTTAATAAGTATTCAATATATAAATGTAAGAAATATTTAGTCACTAGGAATATTACTCAGGTGACATAATTCTTACAGTACAGTATTGGTACAGTTAAGTGTGGCTTCGGAACCTCATGTAAATGGTTTGAAGTACATAACTTGAAGGGTAAGTATAGTACGCAGATCATTATTAAAATAGTTTAAACAAACAAACGCGACCGATGCAAGGATTGCAAGTTAAAGCAATTTCAATAACTCAGAACTGCAAATGTTTAGTGTCAAGACGCGTTAGCAAGCACTTTAGACTTAGCGTTGAATGATTGAGTTACACAGCGCTAAACCAACGTTAGTTTATGAATCATCGTGAGTAACCGAGAGCGCGATGAACCCGCCGCGCCGCGCGCGCGCCGCGCTTTCCCGAAATTAATTACGTTTCACCTTGAACATGAAATGTTTCAGCTGCATCACCACACCGTGCAGTACCGCCCGCGCCACCCTGTGCCAACTTCACATGTTCGTAGAACTTAATATCCACGAGTCCACGACAATAAAATTATTAATTATGTTTGTCTAAGAGAGTATGTCATAAGTTACCTGTGTTTTTGAATATATCGAAAATGTAAATACGACTGGAGGGTGATTTATAAATGCCCTTCCACGATGCTATGGTTTCATCACGTTTTTTTTTCCTTCAAGGAACGTTCAGGCTTATTGCAGGGATTCGTCCTGACGCGACTTCGCGATGATCGTATGCTAGTGTTTGTAAAACATCAATCGCTTATGTTAAATCCGATGGTATCGATTGTTTTATAAAAACTATAAATTAATCAATTGAATAATGTTTGGTACATAATACGGTATTTTTGTCAGTCAGCCCATCGAATCGAAAAAGAACAGCAAAAATAAACTGTAGGTACACGCTACCACTGTTTTGAATTTTTTTTTAAAGAATTGATTATAATTATTATCCCGGAGTTTTTGGCGGGATCTTAAAGTGACATGTTGTGATTTTTATTTTTAATTCATTAACTTAGGTTTTTGACCCTATATTATGTAATATTGGTGGCGTTTTGCGTGATATAGTTTGGTTTTTGTGCGTAAGTGAAGTGAATTATAAATATAAGCTAAAAGCATTCATTCTGAGGTCCCATAAAATCTTCCTAGAAAGTTCTAACAAGGGAGCCACCATCTTGTTAAGATACTGAATTCATTCGATAGTGGCAGTAATGGTCTTCATTAAAGAGGACCGGTTGCCAAGTTAGGAAGAAAAAGAAGAAGACCTATTATCCCTATGCACCCTGGAGCCTCATACGGGGTTCACAGCTTCACCGTGGCTTGGAATCTGCTTCAAAACGTTGCTTTATTGTTGCTAGGTGTAAATATGCATCTACAATGTAATGAAATGTTTTACAATAAATATACAATACTATTATATTATGTTTTGAAACACCGAGTCGTTTTTTGTATGGAAAATAAACTAAGAAGGGCAACAGGGACCTGGTCTTTGCAATCATCACACAGATGGTAATTTACTCGAGACAGTTCACTTCGGTGCTTAAATATATCTTATATACCTATATACCAATGAATAAAATTTCTAGTTCCAGCGTTTGACCTCCGTGGAGACGATACACAGATTCCAAGAATGCTAATAAGGTGTGAGGGTCTAGTTAGTGCGTTGCGCGAGACATTGCGCTAAAGGGAACACGTTCGGGCTGGCGCGGCGCGGCGCGGCGTCTATTGCACTGCAGATAACTTGATACGGATTTTGTATTATTTTCGAAGATATCTTTCTTTTGTTGCTTTAAGTAGAGGATAAAATTGTAGTTAAGGTGTCTGAAGTGCGACATGCTGAAGTTGGACATCAATGAGAATACTGTGAATTTATTTTACTGGCTGTCTTTGATCCGCCCGCAACAAAAACGCTTGACAAAAAAATTTATATTTATAAATTTTTGCTCTTTATTTGACTCCCAGATGTCGTACTTAAATATTACATAGCCTATGTAACTCCCACAATTAAGAAGAATCTAACGACACCTCGTATGCTAAAATCCAACAAGCCGTTTACACTAAAACCATAACATAACATACCATCGCGCCTGTATTCCTCGAAGGGTTAGGCAGAGGTGTACTAATGTACACCCACAGTTCGCCGAGTATGTTTTTTAGGTTCCATGTAATAGGGGGCGAGCCTATTGCCATTAATCGGGCACGAAACCAAACTCCGAGCTGCTGCTGAGAATTTCATAGGAAAATCCCAATAACACTTTGCTCGACCTGGGATTCGAACCCAGGACCTCGCTCATAGCAGTCGCGCTTACGACTACTAGGCTAACGCGTGCCAAAGAAATAGACATACATACATACATACGCACGCACGAAAAACATAACCCTCCTATTTCGCAGTCGGATAAATTAAAATGAATTTAGGATTTCTATTGTTATCATTTATAACTAACTCCATCATGTCGTTGGCAAGCGTGGAGCACAGTGGCAAAGTTTTGGATGATAATAAGCACAGTACAATCCTAAAACAGTGACGACCACCGAAAGATCCAACAATCCATCGACAGTCGCTACTGTCATGCCAGCTTGGGTAAAATGAGACTGTGTCCACGACGCGACGCCCATTTAACCAAATCAACTATGACAGGCTTTTCACGATATATAATTACTAGCTGGTACTCGCGACTTCGTCTGCGTATTATTGGATGTAGACCGACTGATCTCGGAACACGACTAACCGAAAGAAAAGCTTAGATGGGTTTACCACCCCGCTATAGTATATATATACACCGATTGACCCCGTAACGCGATAATCCTTTATTGTACCGCCTTGCAGGATAATTAGAAGAAAAATGCTATACTTACTTATTTATTACCAAAAGAATAAAAATGAATTTTTACATCCCTTTAAATGACGGGTTCTTCATACAAATTTGTATCCTCGATTTCATCCCTTTAATATTTATTTACGCTATATCAGTATTTTTTAACTGTGCTTTTGGACAGTGAACTAATCGTGTCGCACATATTGGCTTTCGTATTATCACAATTATCATCGCAAATTCTTACGCAAGCATTACGTCCCAACCTTGCTTGATACACAACGCAAATGTACCCAATATTCTCACTCTACAGCTTTGTCCAGATTTTTCTTTTGTTTTTTATAATGCCTTTGAGCACCACTATCCCTTGATGTGACGTGACGATGTGACCTAAGATGTTACACAGTGACTGGATCTCATGTACAGCTACCGGAACACACGTAAAGGTGCTTGCTGACAAGTATTCAACTTTAAATCATATTAGGCGGAGTAGTAGTGAAGTTTACTTTAAATGGAAAGGTCTACATCGATCGCGAAGAAGTCTGTCTTTTGGTATAATCGTCAATTCTGTCTAAGTGTTGAATATTGTCTATATATCAGTTTACACGCTTTGTCATTTATTAAATACTAGCTGTGCCCGTGGCTTCGCTTACGTAGACTACAGGATGTCATCGATTGGGTATACGCGCGAATCATGCTCCCCCATTCCCGCTTATTTTCAAGACAAAAATGCTTATTGCTGTTGTTCCTTAGAAGATAGACATAAATATTCTTGCTGACTTTTTTGTAGTTCTTAGTACATTAATTTGATGTATCTCTTGTGGTTTACTCAGCGTAAGCCATTTAAGCGCCCGAATTGATTTTTTTGTTATTCGCGCGAAACCGTAATTCTTTTTCTAAAATAAACGTAACTCCATAAAACATCAGTTATACTACCAGTGAAAGTCCTGTCAATATCGGTCCAACCATTTTGGAAATTACCCAAAACAGACAGACAGACAAAAAAATTTAAAATGGATTTTTTGTTATAGCTATCGTATATATGTACTTTCATATTCATTTAGTAAAAAGCTGTTATTTTGACATTCCAAACAACACTTAAATTTTATTAATTATAATAGATATAAATAATTCAAGAGATTGTTTGAACGCGCTAATCTCTGGAACTATCAGTCAGGATTAAAAATAATATTATTGCATTTTATAACCTATTTATTGAGGGTAGTTGTAACTTCGCGCTACGACTACCGTAAGTAGCGGAGCAGTAAGTAAGTATGAACGTAGAGCGAACAGCAAAGCTGTAGGCAAGTACAGGAAATGAAAACGATACGCTCGGTGGATATGAACACTGGGTGAAACCGAGGGGCACAGCTAGTTAAAGTTAAATAAATTTCCAGTACTTTGTTACCGTCATTCGCAGACTCGCTGCATACCAAAAACAAATATATTTCCGTCAAATTTTTACGACAAACATTAAATACCTACCATTTTTATATCTGATAGAGACTACGAATCGATAGATTTTATTTCATTCGAGAAGGAAACAAAAAAGTGCCGCCATAGTATGATTGTAGTAATAAAAATTTAAAAAACTCCGTTCGGTTCACAATAAAATTTAAAATATTTTATTAGCTTCATCACGACTTGTTTTTGATAAGAGTTTTGTTTAGGGACCTCATTCGTTTTTATTATTATTTGTAGGAACCAAGACTAATAATAATTCCCCGACGTTTCTGAAGTCATTGATCTCAAATACGTACAACGTAAAACAATAAAAAATAAGACAATCATTTATAAAATTGATCATTTTTAATGGACATCGTTATTCGACGCGGTCCCGTTTCTGGACCCTTGGAGGGTGCGTACCGCGAAAGATCTGTGCGGAGCTCCAATTGTCCCCTAAATTTTCGGGCAGAAGTAGAAGTGAACGCATATTTTGTTTTTCAGAGTCACAACCGAAATAGACTTCAAAGGGTATAATAATGAAATAAACATGTAAGAATCCAAAGTAAAACATATCCAATATGTCTATTGCAAATGGAAAAGTTGAATTAGATTTCTAATTGTATTCCTCGCCTAACTATATTTCGACAGCTGTATCTCGGTTTTTAGCCACTTCTCGCATGATGTTTGTAAATGTCTCGCAAATCTAAACGCTTTGGAGCAACACTAAACACCACACTTTATTCGTTTATACAATACAATCTTATGTATCAATGTAAATATATTTACACTAATGAATGTATGTAAATACAAGGAAAATCGGGATGGGCTACTGTAATCCATTGTTGTTAACATTAGTAAGTATAAAATATCACGTCAAGATGTCCTTACTGTTAGCGGCAGAATTCTAACGTCGTTATTTAAAAAAAAAAAAGATTAATTGCGTGGTAAAAATTCAATATGAAACAACAACAATGAAGGCAATTTTTAAATACCACAAAAATTGTTCCTATTCTAATCTATTTTATATTATACAATTACGAATTCATCAGATAATTAGAAAATAGTGATTTTAGTAAATTTTAAAACAATCTGAACCGGCTCTATGTACTTTATTCATGAGAATGTTAAAAAGGAAACCAAAGAGCTACGAAGGCTAGGAACAAATTGCGTTCCGTTGTCACTTTGATGGTCACAGTATCGATTCTCATTCCTAACAGAAAGAAAGGAGTTTTGGCGGGATCTTAAAGAGAGATGTCATAGTTTTTATTTCTAATTATTTAAATTAGGTTTTTGACCCTATATTATGTAATATTGGTGGTGTTTTGCGCGATATAATTTGGTTATTGTGCTTAAGTGATGTGGATTATAAATATAAACTGAAAGCATGCATTTTGAAATGGCATAAAAGCTCCACCATCTTTTTAAACGCCACTTTAAATAAAATACCTATTATTTACTACAAAGGCTTGAAAACATTGACACTGGCAAGAGTTCTTTTTGCGGCGCCAAAACAAGAACAGACAGTTTTTTTTTAATGCGCTATATTTATAATACTCTATGGTTTTACTTGAATCTGTTTATATTTCCTGTTATTTTAAAAAGAACAGGAATATTTTACATTATACACAGCAACATTCTACCAGAATATAAAGTAGGTACATAGTAATGCCAAGGTTTTAGTGTTATTTATTCGACCTCATGTATCGGCTAATTACGTCAAATAAGTTATTTAAAGACGATCAATTTATATTATACAATAAAATAATTTGAAATTTATCTCAAGATTCAGTTATTTTAACTGTTTGATGCTATCGCCAGTTACGGGTTCTTGACTCACAAAGAGCTGTGAAATTAGTGTTTACCGTTGCACTGCAAAGTGCGGCGAATTGTCACCTGATATTTTATCTTGTTATCTAGCGCTCGCGTACACGGCGACTCAAATAATAAATCTGGTTCGCGAAACTGGCATGAACCCGCGATATTAATTAACATTTGCAAAATATTAGTCTAGCTAGATATTGTCAAAGATCAGCACAATGTTAATATGTACTAGAAATAGCGATAAATTAGTCGTAGACGTAGTAAGACTAATAAAAGTTGTGTTAAGTTCTTTAAATCCCGAAGCACATTACTGTTTCGCCGGACAACAAGTTCAAGAACCATGTCAAGCAGGTTTTACTGTCATAAGGGTATTAATAAAGGGTGGATCATTATGTGAATGGTAGTGATGTCTGGAAGCGACTCCTCTCTGTGCATCCACTAAATTATTATTATTGTACCTATCTACTTATTATATTATTAACAGTTGTACAATTGCGAAAAAAAAAGAAACCAGATCGAGTTTCTCACCGATTCTTCTCAATGACTGGGAAGTTTTCCAAACCGGCAGTAGTGTTTTGACGTTCATAAGTGCCATAATGGTGTCTAATTTGAAATAAATATTTTTTTGATTTTGAAGATTGCAATTAAGTCAAAATTCGTTTTAAATTCCTTACATAAAAACCGCTCGACGAACTAGCCTATTCAATGAACTTTTGTGCCTATTCAAAGTATTCAAATTAAAGAACAGAAAATACGTACAATTTTTTTTCCGTCAATCGTATTTCAAAATTAGTAAGTAATCGATTTACTTCTACCCTCCATAATTTTTTTTTGTCTGACTATATGTTCCGGCTAATGTTTGAAATGGTTGTACCTACCGATTTTGATTTTGATAGACTCCCTGGTAGATAGCTGATGTTAAAAGGAGTAACTTAGGCTAATTTTATTTTAGAAAATACTAAGGGTTATAGCAGCGCCGCGGGTATAACTAGTTTTAAATTTTTTATTCTTTCTATTTAAAACCTGCATATACCTTTGTCTTGCGCCCCTGGAAGACTGGTAGAGAATGCTTTTTAGCATTAAGTCCTCCATTTGTACTATTTTTGTGCGCAATAAAGAGTATAAAGAATAAATAAATCATAAAACAATAGAAAATTTCATTACACTGGCAAAGGAACATTGTGCGTAATGCCTAAAATTGTGGGTAGGTAACAATAATATCCTGCATACTATCTATAAACAAGTCAATGGTTTATTAAACCTCTTCAGAGATACAGCACGTTCTACGAAGACAAGCTGAAAAAACAATCAACGAAACAGAACAAAAGATGTTTATAAATAATTCATATTCATAACAAAACCGGCGCAACATAACTCGAGCTAGTTCAAGATCAAGTGAAACGACAAATATACACTATGGCATGGCCGAGGGAGCGAGGGTGTGCCACAAGCCGCGGCCACCCCACAGGCGATGTCTGCCTGTGCTCTATAGATAAATATGTATAGATAGTATAGCGTGCCATCCCGGAGTCGGGACAATCGATTCGCGGGAGTTTAGCTCCCCTACAGCCGCCGAGGCAAAGGCGCGCCCGGCCATCAACCTAATAACCAACGACGCATTCTATCAAACCATAAAAAACTTACCTCTTCACACTCTAGCAATCTTTCACCACCAAAGAAATGTAGTCGCGATTAAAGCGAGAGAAACACAGGTACACAGCAGAAGTTAACAGTATTCACAAAAAGTACTAATTAAATCAACACTGAAAATGTCGTCAAAAAGTTTTTCTTTTTTACCCGAAATAAAATACCGGTTATATTTTTGTTACCGGTGTGCTTTTATTTATGAAAATCGTTTAACAACGGCACTACTACCACGGCTGTTCCCGGCGGACTGAACGATGTGAAGATTGCGCACTACGTCCGCTTGAGATGACTCGAGTGAATGTAGCCGCAGGAACCCGTTACATTTTCAGCCAACTAGATTTCGGTACCTTTAATAACAGCCAATCGCGTACATACCATAGACATGTGTAGATAAGCTATTTTTTACGGTATTGCGCGTGAAAGTTTAAAAATCGCTTATAAAATGTTAATATTATTTTATGACTAGAATAATAAACGTTAATTAAGAAATTAACACCACAAGTTTTATTAAAATATCAAGTTAAAAAATTAGTTTTAATCATATAAATCTATTGTACTATATAGTTACTCATTTTTGTTCATTATTCATGTACCGACTTTCACTAAATATGCGTAACTTTGGAAAGCCGAGATATTGTAAAACGGTATCATTGTGTACAATTTGCATACATTTAAAGATTAGAGAATAGATTAACGGGCACAGAATAATAACTTTTAACGGATAATATTAAAATAGCTGTTTCTTGAGAAGTTGAACTAGCAGAACCGACAATAAATGTAGTCATTTGAATTACATTTGCTATTTGCACGCTAGTGATATAAAAATAAATGTTGTTTAAAAAAAAGTACTAGGTAAGTATATTATTTTGGTAGGCAGGAAATCTATATACTAATCAAAGTTTTGAAGAAAATATTCTATTAATTCTTAGTACTTTAGCATATTAGTAAAATTAAAAATCGCCATAAGTAAAAAGAATGAGGGTTAGTTAATGCAATTTGCACTTGGCTTGTATTTAAAATATGCTACATAAATAATGTTCCTATCTGGTGGTTATATTTTCAAGTGAATGAAATTTAACTCCACGAACTATAAACAATTTAAACATTCTAATTTTATGTCTAGAAATGTTTTTATTCTTAAATACTATTTTATTACCATATAAAAAGCGTTTCGTCAAGGAAAACAAATTGAGTAGGAATTAACGGACTTTGATTTAATGATTGAATACTTTATTAAAATCATAGAGAAAAGTGGGTTCATGAAAGCACATCTAATTACTTAGTTGACTTTAACTTTATAAAACCGACATAAATCTGGATCTAAAAGCATCACATTTTGCACGAGAGTACCTTTATATACCTTGGTGACCTTGGATATTTAACCTTGGTGAGTACTCAGAAAGGATTTTTGAAAATTCATCCCCTAACGGGATTAAACAGGAGGTTAATAATCTTTAGACACGTATTTAATTTCATCTTTTCTTCTTCCTAACTTCGCCACTAGTCCTCTTTATTGAAGACCATTACAACCATTATCGACTGAATATAGAATGTCCTATTTTATGACGATTTCAGTTTTATTAGAACTTTCTAGGGAGTTTTTGTGTCATTTTAAAATTCATTGTCCATGATATAATATCCGATCCACTTTCACTTGTGCACAATAACTAAGCTTTTATTATTCAAAATACCGCCTGTATTAGCTACATAGTACAGGACCAAACAAGACTTTATGAATAAAAAACCAAAACCAATACATGGCAGTTTGAGATTCAGCTAGAGACAGATTTTAATTTATTTCTTTCCATATTCGCGTGATGAGAGCCATGTCCATGTGTTACCTTTGAAACCAGCCAGTCCCTCCTTGACACGGCCGGCCTATTAACACCACAGGTTTTAAAATGTTCAAGTCCAAAATTTAATAAACACAAACTATACTAATGTAGTACTTAAACTATTTGTAGACACGGACTACTTTGAGAATTCTTTCGGATATCGTGTTTCTTTTTAATTTGCTACATGGAATCACAGACTCCTCCTACATTCTTGAACGCTTGAACTTTGCGATTCCACGTTTGGGCAGTCGCCTGCATAACAGAAAAACTTTTTCCTTGCCTCATTGCAGAAGAAATATCGGTCAACATTACTTTATCTTATGTGCATGCTGTCTCCACATCTAGAAGAGTACAGTCATCGCATGATTTTAAAATATTTGATAAACTCCACTTTAATAAACCCCGATTTAGCAGAATTACTACACACTTTGCAGCGATGATGTATAAGTGATAGTGATCAGAGGTTTCAGTTTCTACATTAAGCCTGAATTTCGCTGAAGAAAAATTTCGTAGTGAAACCATGGCATTGTGGTAGCGCGTTTTGTAATGCTCGCCTTGCTAATTATTATCTTTTACCATACAAGTATTTACGTTCATCGGCAGCCGTACTTGAAAGTTAATCCCTCGATTAGTGTGTTTTATCCTTGCTACGTAGTCACTCAACGTTACATAAAACTGTGTTATACGCTAGCTTTTAGCGTTGTGGCTTCAATCTCGCCTGATCTTATGTGATCATATTCTAGGGTTACCAGATAAAAAAAAGAATATCCGGAGAAAATTCCCGAAATTAGAATAAAATTTCTGACATTTCCTTCAAAAAATTCAAATTAAGCGGAATATTAATTTCTTGCGTAAAGTGGTGCATGGAGAGAGAGAGAGAGACCTTAGATACCTACATATAAATCAACAAAGGTAATAAAATAATTAAAAAAAAATTATATGGTTTATAGTGTAAACTATCTACATGTTGTATTATTATGATACTTAAAGAATTGTTGATACTTCATTTGATTAGTTGTAATTTTTGATGTTATACATCTATAGGCGAGTAAACCTGATTGTTGACGTGGCGATACAAGCCGTGGCGACACATCGCCACGCTATATGATGGAATATATGTACTATGAATTATGAGAGTATGAATATACATTTGTGAAAATAATTAAGTTGTCGCGATTTCAAATAAATTTTTAAATTTTTAAATTTTTGTATTTAATAAAAATGATTTATGGAACAAATTTGTAATGGTTTATCTTTTCATTATGCCACATCTGATACCTGTCGTAATCTCTTCTTTTAAGCAAATAACTTAAACAAAATAATTTCTATGTTTGACATCTGCCAAGCGCGAGCGTCCCGTCACAGATTATTTATTTGTTTTTTCATTATTCTTCAATCTTCCATTTGTGTGATAATTCCGGACGTTTTTGAATTCCCCCGTATTCCGGACATGTCCAGAAAATTCATCAACTTCACAAATGTATTTTCGACAGCCGATATACTTAGTGCTACTCACTTTGATAGATTCTTCGTCACATTTGCAATAAAATATGTTTATTTTATTTTATTTTATATGTAGTTATATATTTTATGTAGGTAGATAATACGTAATGACATTATAATAATGTACCTATTATGTAAATGGATTATTCATGGAAAGCCAAAAATAAAGTCACACTCTTCTTTTTTGATCCACTATCGTTGACTTCCCGATTACGTCTACTGGGCGCTCAATTTTATTTTTCACTGGACTGGACTTCTCAGAGCTCTTCGTCGAGCCCTGAGGGCCATATATACCACTTTGGAAATCACTGCGCTAGACCTATTAAGAGTAGTACGTACAGTATTCACCTACCTTTTGATACATACAACAGAAATATATGAAAATATTTGTATGTTATTATGAACTCGTATACACTGAAAGTGTATACAGACAGTCATCGAAACTGTCAATCAGTTATTCCGCATAAAAGAAGCATGCCAGTGCGCTGCGCCCTCTGCCGGACAATTAGCATTTACATAGTCCATGAAGCGTGAACTGATTCAATGACGCCTGTTGCTTTAATATACAAACATGCCATTGCCATTGCCATGTTGTATGTGTCCAATCTATTGTCTTACAATATTATATTTACCGGCAATTTTACGAATGAGTAATTTGTTGAGATGAATTTTGCATTTCTTTTGTTCACGTTCGGTAAAATGAAAAACTTGGTCGTAAATAGAGGAAAATTTAAAAACAGCGGTGACATGACGCCTGAGTGATAAAGATTTGTTGACAATCATACCGGCTCTCAAACGTAAAACAAAATTAGCTGTATATTTACTGACAAATTACTGTTACGGGTTTTTCACTATATGTACGGTGGTTGCGATCGAGTTGCGTACAATATTTATATATCTATCACTCGGCTGTCAACATTGCCTCGCTTGCCATTCTGCGGAGACTACAAAAGAGCAATTGAGGGCAGACTTTGTCATTTCACAGTCCTTTCAAAAGCGTTGAAGAAAGTAAAAAGTTCATACATCGTGCTCCTCGAATGTGACTTAATTATGACAATACATATTCAGCGAAGAAATAAATAGGAGATGATTCTAATGCAAACTTCAGTGAGGCATGTCTGGTTATAACCGTAGCTGAACTCAAAAATATCTCTGGGAAAGTTTAAAAGTTGTAATAAGTATTTGGAATTTAATATTGCAAGACCGCGAAGTATATTATACACCTTTACTATTCAGATTTCTACTAGTTCTAAGGTCCAGTTAATTCTACATAGTTACATCAAGATAAGTAGCATAAAGCGGAAAGATTGCGGATAACGCGCGTAGCTTTCTTTTATAGTACGCTCAAAATGTAACAACATTCATCAACAGCCAGATTTACTAAAGATTTTCATCCCATTCTTAAATAATTATTCTAGAACAGCGTGTGTATTCAAATTTTGCTGTTATTTGATTATAACTTAAAGAAAGGAATACGCTAATAATGAAAAATGGTTCTCAAGAGCATTTGCCGAAACACACCTCTTTATTCCTGGAAATTTTGAACTTGAGGTTGGTTTAGTCAGGCGATATTTTTTACAAGTATTTAAGCGTTTTAAATGTTGCTGCGATCGGAAACTTCGGAACTTTACCGTGAGCCTGGACATTCAGAATCAAATTTAATCAATCTATTTAGGCTCTAAGAAGACATTTGTGTCACGCCAAAATGCTACCACCGGTTCGGTAAACATTCCAGTCATCGAGACGAGCCAGCACTAAATTCATGGATTTTTTTTCTGTGTAAACATTATTTACAGTTCATAATTATATATTTTTTTGTTGATACACAGAGCCCTCTTTCCAGACATCACTATCATTCATTTAATGATATACCTGCTTGAAATGGTTCTTTAAATTATAGTCCGGAAAATCGGTAATGTGCTTTGGAACATATTAATATTATCTAAAATACTTCGATTGGTTTCACTGAGTCTAAAACACGGAATGACTAATAACTATGTTATATCTAATAGGTATTAAAATTATGCCCTTGACAAAAATTCAAACACCAACAAAAGGCATGGAGGATTTGCTACATTCAACCAGTTGTAAACATGCCCATTTATTAATCACTGTATAATCAAAATCAAACTCCGTCTATTAACATTTACGGGTTTGAAGACCATAAATTATAACTGTGCGGTACTGAACAGATATCTTCATGCTGCTAAGAAGTAATTAACGTTTATAAGCTTCGTCTTCCGTTAAACTTGTAAAATTTTCTTACCGTCACCCAACTCATGCTGACCTCCCCTCCTCTGTTGGACCATCAGAGGTGCAACTCCGAGCGGTAGATAATGTGGTAACCAGAGCTCTTGATAAAGTGGTACCAGGTATTGTAGGCCGGCGAACAGGAGCGTGAAGTCGCGAGAGAACAATTTCGGTATGTGCTCGATTTAATTAGAATTGTTTTACTTAAATCTAATTGTTACGCGCTCTCGTTCAAACTGATGCGTTCATAGATATACGCGAATTATCTTCAGCTTTAGACTCATCTGTGAAAATGTTTAAACTAATTACTGTTTTAATTGTGAAATTAGTTTGTAATTGGTAATTATATCTTTTTAACGGATTGTTGTATGCAAGATTTTTAGGCAACGGAAATTTTCTCATCTGAAGCGTGAGCTTTATCATGATCGGGGGTGCTGACTCCGTGGATGCTTGAGAACTCCTGCACCTACCATATCTAAAAGCGCTAATGATAATATCTCTACAACTTCATTAGTTAATAGGTACCTACTCAAAAATGTGAAGAAAATTTTACTGGACAGATTACGTAGAACATTGTATTTATTGGACGGTGTGAATTTTACTTCTCATTGTTTGCCATTTCTTTTATACAATTCATCAACTAGGCACGTGGGGGCACTCACCAGGATTTTTAAACCCGAAACTTCTGATCATGACATAATAATAATTAGTCCCAGCGAATTAGTCAGACTGGTCAATCGTATGTCGACCAACGAATTAACTCACTTTCTAAGTTGTAACTTATAAAGTGCTGTAACTTAAATAAATACTATATTGAACTAGAGGCAAAACTGATTAAACTAAATCCTCACAAAGATGATATAAAAAGCATCTTCGCGTCTTGTTTTAGTACTTTTTAAATATGTTTTGGAATTATTTCGTTTTATGTATCAACAGTTACAAATTCTCGTCCCCTTTTTGAGCGTTAAAGCCAGATAACAAAAATTAGTAAGAATAAGGTTAATAAAATACGATCTAATGATTTATTGATAATATATATAAATGAAATGTCTTATAAATTTATATTAAAATGATCACGATAGGAAACTAAAAAACGTACCTACCTACCTATACTTGTATGAATTCAGAACAGGACAATCTTTAACAAAAAAGAAAACCAAGTTCAATGATTTTGAGGAGTTCCCTGGTGTATTTTCGAAGTTCAAAGTCCAATAACAATGAAATTAAAATAGGACCACCCTTAACCAAATCGGTTCATAGCCAAAGAAGTCCTTGGTTAACATCAATTTAAAAAATAAACATTCGTATTGAGTAGCGTCCCGTCTTTTGTTAAAGTCTGTCAAAAAGAAGAAGCTGAATTTTATAAAATAATAATAATAATAATAATCTGTCTTTGAAAATTTTTAATAACTTCTATTAGAGATATAGTAATAGGTCTGATTTAATTATGATACATGTACATACAACTGAGAGGCGGTAAGCATGGCTGAGCACGTTAGGAATTCTATGCGTCGCGTCGCTCGGTCGCGTGCGCTCGCGCATCTCCAACGAATATTAACATAATTGATGAAAGCAGTTGGAGATACGTCGCGCCGTGATATAAGATTCGTATAGTAATTTTATAATTTCCAGATTAAACTTGTTAAATAATTATATTACGTCGATCGTAAAATACTTTTATTGGTTATTGTAATGGTTTTCACTTTCCATAAATCTATTTATTATGTTGTGCCTATGGCTTACGGAGTATAATGCTAAAAAAGATCTTTCATTAGAATTATTTACTTTTCATAATTAGCGGAGGATTCCAAGAGAAAGAATGAAGTTATAAAGCCGTATTTTGCTATAAAATAAAGTCATTAAATCTTTAGTCTTAATATGTTTTAGGCTTAGATTAAAGATTGGTCTAGTAATCATTAATCTAAGGTATTAGATTATGTTTCTTAAAGGTTTCAGATATGTAACAAGCATCAATTAAGAGACTTTTAATACGTATTTCGCAATAGTTAATCGATTGCAGATTTGGCTATATAACAGTTTCAAAATAATAAATTTAGATTTATAATACTTGGTACATTAAAGCTGGTCTAAATTTACCATTTTGAAGCCGATATTTAGCCATTTCTTCTATAGCTTTGCTACCGTGAAATACGAAATTTGAGAGCAATTTTATCTCAACTATAAGTGTATACTATAAGAAGCATTTCTGCTGAAATATCTTTGAAATACCACAGAAACACTAACGACCGACAACTAACGTTTAGCAAACTGAACGTAATATTTCACAGCGCAAATATGTCGCTCTTTTGTTAAATTTATTGGTTAAATCTTTCTTCTGAAGATCACTGTTGATTTGTTTGATACTTAACACGCAAAACTGAAACTACATGAGTATCTAACGTGCATTTTAGGTAATGCTACGATTTGTAGTCTTTTGTTAGCAATTGTGAAACAATTAATTATTAATTAACCGTTTAATGTGAACCTAACAACTAACTGATTTTAATTTGTGCTGTAAGAATTCCTTTATACGGTTTAAAACGAATATATGTATATGCAATGGAAATAGAATAAGCCCGATATCACTTTCCGCAGGGTTTATTCAAAATCAACCATAGATACACGCTCACAACAACCATACATGTGATTCGAGCCCATCCATTATGGTCATTATCTATGGTCATCACTATTCTTCTAATGGTTCTATAATTTAGCTGGATAACGTCAGGAAAAGTACAGCAATCAATCTTTTACTAAGCATTGTATCACCATTGTGTAAGTAAATTCAAATACATACCTATGTAGTTGAAAAATTTTATTGTAAAGTGGTGGCGCGTGGCGATCTTACTATAAAATTAATTTAAAATGACACAAATAAATGAATTGAAAATGATAATATTGCTCGACTAGGTATGTAGTTGTTCTATTTCCAGTAAAAAAACACCTACAATACTTCGCGCCTAAAAGTTACTACAGGTTAAAAATCATACTTATCTATGTCACAAGTTTAGGAATGTTACCTCCTCTTTTACTTTTAAAATTGATTTGAAAACTAAGCTGCGTAATTGTAAATAGATGCGTGCATTTAACAATAAATTACAGTAGTTAAGTTTTCCAACACCTGGAGCAATACTTGGTTGCCGGTGATTATTCTTTGGTAACAATAATCCACCTTGCATTATTAAACACAGCAAATACAGTGACTGAAGCAAAAAACATTTAATTATTCCAACGCCATGCGTCGCTTATCTAATTACGGTAAATCATCATTCAAGAACCTGATAGTTAAATTGTAAAATTGATATCGTTTTTAATTACCGTTCATTACAGACAACAGTGCATAGATATTATATTTATAGGAGAGTCATAGAGATATTTCTAGTTGGTTTCGTATTTAAAAAAAAAATACACTCACAAAAACTCCCTAGAAAGTTGTAACAAGGCAGCCACCATCTTGTTGGGATATTGAAATCATTCTAAGAGTGTCCCTCTTTAATAACTTTGATAGTGGTAGAAATGATCATCAATAAAGAGAACTACTTGCCAAGATAGAAAGAGTAAAAAGATGAATAATAGACTCGTACAGGAAATAACTAAAAGAGTTTGGAATATTATTACTTTTTCACTACGAACTGAAAGAGTGAACACACAAAAGTATGAGGAACAGAATAGAAAAGTCTATAGATTTTGTATATCTATTGTTGTGTCTGCCTTTTTGATTCTAAAAGCCTTTGTCAACATAGTCGTGGTTGACGTGTTTTTTAAATTAGAATAACGATAATTAACATTTTATCATACATCTGACATTGAACAGTGTTTTGCCTGTGCGTACAATAGTAAATATAATGGAAACTTTGTAAAATGATAATAATATCACTATTTCACACCCGGTCACACGATTTCTCTGTCTAGTTTTATCTGTGTTAACCAATAGACTATAATATAAATAATGTGATTTAATTACTTATATAGCTAACGGTAAATATAAATATGGCGTTTAAAATATTCTTCTAGAAACGTGAGAGGGTATCGCTGAGCGGAACGGTATCCTAATTAAACTATACAGAGCGGAACGTGCGCGCGAGTATGGCTTATGATTTTCTGGATTCGAATTAAACCAGTAATTTTGTTAGTTTGGTATATCCATTTAGAAATAAAACGGTTAATTTATTCTATAAATAATTAAAATGATCATTAGTATTTATTACAGTGATTTAAAGGTATTCTACTAAATAGGTATTATGTGCTTTAGCGAGTATAAGAATTGCTTTTAATTTTGTTGGTAACATTGACGTATTTGCTGGTAAATGTATCTCTAAGTCCGGTGAAGCTGTAAAAGCCGCAGCGGCTTTAGGGCCCCTAAGGCTAACAGTGTAGACAGATCTAAAAAAAAAAAAAATGTATCGCAACAAGAAAATGTATTAGTGTGACTATAATTTCAACAAATTCCAGTCAATTATATAATAAGTAGGTAATTAATTAGTATACTCTTATGATCTGATTAATAGAACACAGTAAACACACAAGCGTCGAGACATTAATTTAATAAATATTCATACCTTATGTACGTACTTTCTAAAGTATACTAAATTAGGCAACTTTCTAAAATTTAATTTACCTAATAAACATAATAATACGTACATTATTGTGTAGTTGACAGGCAACTAGATGTTTTAAATTATTAAAATTGATAACATTTTACGTTGTTATTATAACTTATTATACATGTAATAATCTGGTAATTTCCACATTTTGCAAAAGAAAAATATTATATTTAGGATACACCTAAACATCAAATTTTTTTTATAGTAGGCAGCATGTTTAAAGTCTACACAATCTAAAAACAATGGCTGTCAAATAGGAATCTGAAATCCATCGCCAGTCGACACTGTCTTGTAAGCCTGCAAGACTTGGTAGCTGGATAGTCGATATGCACTGGCTGATCCTAAAACGCGACAGACCTAAAGAAAGTCACTATGAGAAGTTTATCACGAGGTGCATGGTTGCTGTAACCCTATTTCGTGGACAAAAGTCAGAAACCACTACGATCCTTTACTGGATATACACCGACTGATCCAGAAACGCGAAACACCTATAAACTTTAACCATACCTAATCTCGCACTTTCGTGCGCGCAATGTACATAGAATAGTTACTAGTTACAAAAAAAACAAATTTAGTTGGATTGTATTTGTGCTCAGGTATGGTGGGAAGAACACAGATCGGATCTGTGGTCAGAGCTAAAGAAAACTGTCAAAAATTGTCAGCTGAGCTTTCTACAGTGCTGCCAGCTTTTGGTTCTTTACGACTTTAATAAAAGCGATATTTTATGGACAATAATTGAAGAGGTAATAAGCAACCACTAGAAAGGAGAACAAACAGTAGGTACGTTTGTCAGGTAGTCAAAACACATTTTTTCAAATAACGTAGCTCGACTAATTAATGGTACTATACCTGATGCTAAGCACAGTCTAATCCAAACACACCGGTAACCACTGAATCACCGATAGATAAGCAATCCATTGGCAATCACCGCTATCATGCCAGCCTGCATAAATATCTTTTCGCGTTACGCTTGAATGATGCGATATTGTAAGAATTACTAGCTCAAAGATGATTCCACAATTTCACACACACACACAGTTCCACAGTTCAGTTTCATAGAGAACTTTTAGTTTAAGTCAAGATGAAGTTTACCGTTAAAATGTGTCTCCGAAGCCCGGCTCATATGGGTCTGTCTTGGAAAAGAGAGGTGGGAATGAGTTTGAAGAGCTCTCCAGAACACTTAGCATGATACAAACGGTAGAACACGCTCAGCGAGGCAATGTTCCTGTACAGCTGAAGGAACTCGATGTATTTGGTAACGCCTACATAATTAATAATGCGGAAAACCAGACCTTGTAACCTGTCCAACGCATAGAGGAGGTATTGTGTGGATACATCCCAAAGATGTGAACAGTACTCCATATATGATCAAACTTGTGCTTTGTAAAGAAGATACATTGGACCCAACATGAAAAATCGTCGCAACCTGTTCAGAATTCCGAGCCTCTGAGATGTAGTGGAGTTGACACTTCTGATGTAAGCACTAGTGTTAAAGTCATTACTAATATCCACACCTAGGATATCGAGACTGTCACACATTGCGAAGAGACGTTCTTAAGAGTGGAGAGGGGTGAGAACAGTGTTTTCTTTGCATTAAATTAATATCTCAATTTTCTTGGCATTAAACTCAACCAAGTTAACTAGCTCTTCATATAAAAATGCACTATATGAATTGGCTAATTTTAATTAGTTCTTCCCGACTCTGTTAGATATTATAATAGTTATACTTATTATCAGGACAGGTAGAAAATTATTCACGCTAAACAGTAATCATAATAGGTTGAGATTTGAGAACCTAGAGATTCTATTATATTTATTGTCGGCAACACTAAAATGTTGTCAAATGTCAATTTAATCGATTTTGAGGTTAAGTTATTCGTGAATAAATATTATTTCAATAAAAAATAATTATTCGAAACTCTGAACGGCAACGAAAATAGTTAAATAGTAAATTCTTTAAGAATGGCTTTTCTTCCATCTAGGCTTTATTTTTTCTGTAGGATGGCACAGAATCCTACATTTACCACCTTACTAAAAAGACCATTGGTTTACAAAAGTAATATTTCTCTGGAGACATTGTATCCTGGTAGTTCTTTGAAACTGACTACACCAGCATTCGTAAGTGATCATCAACAATTTAGTTTTCTTAAATACCGAGTAATGTACTTTTTTATTTGAACATATTTCATAAAAATCTTACTTCCTTTTTTTATTGTAGAATCCAGATCCGAACGAAAAATTTTCCGGTTTCATACCGATCGAGAAGCTAGATATTAGTTATAGCGCCAGCTCGTGTCCAGGTGGACAGAATGTCAACAAGGTGAATCACATATTTCTTAATTATTCAACATAATTTTTGGCTTGTAAAGTATTTACTTTCAGGTGTACTGAAACGATGAAGGATTAACCTAAAGACCTATATATACTTACTATCTGCTATTCTGTTTCTCGTAAATTATCAGACTGTGTTAATATTGTTCAACATTTTCAAATGATATTTGTATGGCATTGCAAAGGCTGCAATTTGTTTGGCAAGACGTTTGTAATAAGCCAAGTTGCGAACATCAGATTTGACAGTTATATCTTCTTCTTTTTATCCTATCCTTATGTTGTCAACTGTCATATCAGTTTTCACCATTTTTACATATGTTATTTCTCACAGAATTGATCCATAATTATTATCTTCTTAGGTTTTCATCTACTCTTATATCATCCATCCACCTTCATACACTTCTGTTTATGTGACTTACATATTACTCCTCAACTCCTCTGTAACTAGTGCTATTTGCATACTTGCTCTAATATAAATATTCCTAATTTTATCCATTCTAGTTGCACGACATAGCCATCTAAACATTTGCATGTCTGCCACATTCAATATTCTTTCATCTGTCACTTTCGTTGCCTAGCACTCAGATCCATACATTCATATGAGAACAAATATATAATCACCATAAATGTAACTATATTAAATCTATGATAATAACAAAGTTCTATAAGTAAAAAAGATACTCTGTGACAATGAACTTAACAATTTTCAATTGTAATACAATAACATACCTCCTTTTTATATACCCACTTCAAAAAAAGACAGAGGTTTCTCAATTGAATTGTTTTTTTTTTTTGTGGATTTTCAGCCATAACTTCTTTGTTTATGTACCAATTTTGATGATTCTTTTTTGATGGGAAGAGGTTACCTCAAGGGTGGTTTCATTTTAATTTCTTTGGTATTGGAACATTATCTTCGAAGATACACAAGGAAACTCTTCAAAATCATTAAAGTTGATTTTCTTTTTTTATTATAACATGCCTTGCCTATTTATTTGTTGCATGTCACTTTAAAGCACATTTAACATATTATATACATTTGTTATGTGGTGCAACTTACGAAGCAGTTATTATTATATTTAGCTTTTTATTCAGTGGTTAAATATTTATATACATAATAATAGATATCAATATGAGGTGCATATGTGCTCCTATATCTGAATGTGACTGTGAGTGCATAGGTGTGGGAGCATGTGTGTGTTATATCCCCTGAGTGTGTTTGATTCACATATGCAAATTGTATATGTATTTAAATTGTAAAGGGTGTTATAAATAATAGAAGAGACTGAGTCCTTAGTTCCTGTTTCATATCCAACACGACTATTTCAATGTGCTTTTAGATTTATTTTTTTGAGGAAAAAATTCCTCTATAAATGATGTGTTTCAGGTACACACAAAAGTAGACCTTAGGTTCAAACTCAGTGAGGCTGACTGGATACATCCTGATATCAGAGAGAAGTTACTGGAACTAGTAAGAGATATTATTAATATTCATTATTTGGCTTAATTTATGAATGAGCTTTTTTATACTACAATGGTTACCCTCATGTAAGCAGTCCCTTCAGCCTACAGATGCTTGCAACACTGGAAGCATCACATACACAATGCCAACCCTTTAAAAAATGTTCACTCACCTTTTGAAGATCCCCATACTCTAGTCCTCTGGAAAAACCTCAAAATAACTGGATTTGAATAACTGCCAATCTTCATTGATTGTGATACCTTCTAATGATTGAGTTTGAAATTCCTTATGTGCCAGTGTGTTTTGATTTTATTTTTTTCGATCTGATTATACTGTTAGCCTTAAGAGCCCTGAAGCCTCAGAAAGCTTTTACAGCTTCACGAGGCTTGGGGGCAAATGTTGTAGGCATCCAGCTGCGAAAGGGAGGCAACAAGCTCAAAGGTGCCAAAGTGAACAAACCTTGGCATGGGCTTGTACCATTAGTTGCAATAACTATACTTATATACGTGTTTCTGCTTTCTGTCTTCTATAACTAACTAGTCAAAAAAGGTCCTTTACAGAACCTATGTACCTGAGTGTTTTTGCTAATTATACCTTTCACACTGGAATACAGTAGTGAGAGCAATACTAATTTGTAGCAGAAGTATTTGTGCTAATGGTGCTACCATAGATGCATTGCCATATATCTACTAGAATTCTTGTATTTTATTTATAGCATGGTAAGAAGCTGTCCAAGGAAGGATACTTAATCATCAGGTCAGATCTGACGCGCTCCCAACAGCTCAACCTTGCTGACTGTCTTCAGAAATTGAGGAATATTATTAGAATTGCAGCTACCACTAACAAGCAACCTTCACTTGAGTCACAGGAAAGAATAAGGCAAAGGTTAGTTATATTACCAGCTTATAATTAACAAGCTGTGACTCTTGGTTTTCCCTGTGTTAATATTATCCGACAAACACCGCGCCGCCAACGCACCCATGTAGCTTATAATAATTGTTCTTGCTGCAACTTCTAATTATTTTAATTTTTCATTATCTCCAAAACTATGTGTCCAAATAACATACTATAAAGAACAAATTTTAACTTCCTAAAATTGTCTTCTTTATTATGAAGTAAGTTTTGTTTGTAAGGATTAATATGCCATATCTAAAAATAATGTTTATAAATAACTTTTTAATTTTCAACGAATCATTGTCACAAAATACCGTATTGTGGCTTATGTATAAGAGATAGATATATGCTATCGCTGCTTTTTTATTAGATATACTAAGGACCAATATTTTTGTAGAAAATTGTATTTTCGTATAATTAACGATAACGTCAGTGCAGGCGGAAAAAGCAGTTCGGGAGGGCCTCGACTTCCGACTTATGTGACAAAAATCAATATTTAAGGGTAACTGAGGCTGTAACCTAATGCTAGATAGCCTATACTAATCCTCGGGAGTCCGGCTAATTTTTCGAATTCGACTGGTAGTTCCTGAGATTAGCATGTTTAGACAAACAAACAAACAAAATAACTTTTCTGCTTTATAATATTAGTATAGATAATAACAATAGATTTCATGAATATACTAAGATATGACGAATTTTCAGAGAAATCCAAATTTTTTTTATTTTATCACAAATTAGCAATACTGTATAGTAACTGTTTAAATGCTTGGGTTATATTTTAATGTTTTTTTATAATTTTGAAATAAATTTTAACTCAGTGTTTGTATGTTTGGTCACCACTTCAGTCAATGTGCCTGGGTGAATTCTACATATATTTGAGCTGTCAGCGAAGGACAAAAATGTGAATATATTAGCATGGCATTTGAGCATTTTGTATTATGTGCCTAACTAAGTATTACCCTCAAGGTACAACCCATTGCTAAACATAATTGTGTGCTTTGACAGCAACACCCAAGAGCTAGTCTCCGGTTTTTAATTGCTAAAGCCTAACTAAATAGCGTACTTGGACAAGTCACAAACGGATTAGGTTGTAAGTAGGTGTAGTAACTTTGATTAAATTAAAACAGGCTGAACTTTGATGACAAACGGTGGGCAGCTTATATATCTAGAACAATAGACCAATATGAAGTCGCTAATAAGTTAAGTGCATAGCCAGGCAAGAGCAAGGGGGCTGCAGTCCTCTGTGTGCTCAAGCAGGGTGTGGGTAAGATGAATGCTGGCTGACTTTACCCGTACACTAGTTGGAGAAATATAAGTGTTTCTATTTTTAATAAATAACTTGAAGACATTATCAATAGAGTTTCAAATACTTCCAGAAAAGATTACCCTCCTGTAGCAAGATATACATAATATTACTTATTCTCCCCCCTCCTGAAAAATTTACGAGTGCAGTCTTATCGGTAGTAATAATAATACCAGTTTATAAATGTCCCATTGCGGGGTAAAGGGATGGCACGAGTTTAATCACCACACCAGCCCAAAACTTATTTCAAAAGTCAAATACACTGTTCCATATTACTCCTACGTATAATGGTACTATATAACATTTCTCAATCGTTGAGTTTTCCTCACGACGTATGCTTTTATTGTTAGCCGACAGTGTTACCAATTTAAATTAGTGCACTTACGAGAATTTACAAATATTCATTCGTTCATGCTAGGACTCAAACTTGTGGGCGTTGAATCGATATTCCGCCGGTGTAAACCATTAGACCATCTCGATTCTTCTTGTATATAAAAGAAAATAATTGTTTCAGGCATCTAAAAGCGGCACGGTTACGCGTTGCCGTGAAGAGGGAGGAATCCGCGAAGCGTGCTCTTCGTCAACCCCCCACCGTCGTCGACTTATGATTTTTCTATTAAATTGGGCATGACTTAGGACGGCACACATGTACACGCTCAATGAAGCGTTCACTGTGTGTGTGAGATCCTGAAGGAATATAGTTGTTCTGATAAAACATGTAAATAATAAAATTATTGTCTTTAGAAATATCCTCTCTCAATGATTTCATGATATGATAGTATAATTGAGGCCACGAGAACCAGAGTGGCCTATCTATTTTTTTAAACGTATTCATATCCTAATAATATGCTTTTACAAAACCAATATGCTCTAAAGTTATTTACGTTACACTAACATAGGTGGAAGCACGAATGAAATAACTTTAGGCCATTATGGTTTGTAAAAATATATTTTAGATTATGAATGTGTTAATGGATAAATTTATCGGAAAAAGCAGATAGGCCATTCTGGTTCTAGTGGCCTCTATTGTGGTTACTTACCTAAACACATGGGCCTAACCAGGATTTTGTCTAGGTGAGTAAGAGAGCAGGTAAGGGAAAACTATTAAATCGATATCTCTGTACATTAGCTTGTGAAATTTATCTACTCTTGCTTTCGGGAGCGCTTATCAAGTCATTACTAGGGGTTACTTTTTTATGATAAAAAGGGGGCAAACGGGCAGGTTATGCACCTGATGGAAAGTGATCACCGCCGCCCACAAACATCCGCAACAGCAGAGGGCTCGCAGATGTGTTGCTGGCCTTTTAGGGAAATGAGTAAGGGTTTGTGTCATTAATTTTAATTGAACAAACCCTTGTTGATTTCGAGTCTCATTCCAAGTCTCTGGCTCCTATTGAATGAGGAAACGTGAATACCCAGGGAACCGCTGTCCCCCCGCTCCACCACCTGCCTACGCCCATGCCTAAAAAATGTTATTAAGTCAAATAATGTAACAGCTATAGTAATCATGTAAATTATATAATTATAGCTACAGTAAATAATGTAGCAGCTTTGGTTTAAACTGATATGGTCATCGATGAAATAAAAAAGGTTTCGTCTAAATAATTTGAAATTGATTTGAAATAATTAATCACAATATTTTATTCGTATTACAAACTACGAAGACGTCTCAGTATACCTATCTTGCTTACTCTTTAGTACAAATTGTGTACAAGTAGCGCAACCGATAATTCAACGTTTGTACTATTGTCTTTCGAATAGTGACGAATTTTATTCCGAATTGTTAATTCATGTTACACGTCGCATTCTTATTAATAAAACAAATATAATTCTGTAATCGTATCAAATACAATATAAAGATAAGAAAATAGAATAAGTAGGTATTTATTTATTTATCAGATTATTGTAACACATATACAATTATGCTAATAGCATAAACTAAGCTACAGTCGACAACGATTTACATACTAATTGGTAACATTGAAAGTTCAAGAGAAAAAAAAGATATATTCTACCTTCTTCCAGCGACTTTGTTTGCGTACGATATTGTCCAGGCTCTCCGGGTTCTATGATACCTCTATTGTAAATTTCATTGCGATTAGTTAGGCGGTTTAGTCGTGGAAAGGTAATATACAGACAGAGTAACTTTCGTTATTAAAACTTTATTGAGCAATAGAAAATTCTAGAAATTTTCGTAATGGCGTAAAACTATTTAAAATCTGCCATAAATCTGACATCAAAAGCGCCTTATAGAAAAATTATAGCAATTGAGATTTTTAACTTTTAAATGGAATTAATGATTTAGGCATTTATAACGCAGTGATATATTTTATTAATAAACTAATAATCGGCGATTATTTTATAAGGCGTAAACTTTTATTTAATGAGTCATGTAAATACCGTCTAAAACTCCTAGGCGCCTATTTAGAAACAACGGAAAAGTTCAATTATTTTATTTATCATTATATTAATACGTGAGAAAAAAACTTCGGACACCTTTTTAAGCGTATTGCGTGCACGTAAGTCTGTGAGATTTGACGTGGTTAAAGTTTATATGGAAAAGGAGTATAGAAAGCTAACATTTATCTATAATATCTGTTACTAATATGTTAAATTAAATAAATTAATACTGCGAATTATAACCCGACCGGTGCCATTGAACTTAAACCCCCAAAATATTGAAATTGAAGTGATGGCAATTGATATAATATTCATTGTTTTGGTTCATACTACAAATGTCAAACAGAAAATAGTCTATGATTAAAAAGTCGCTGGTCGAATTTCGATATGAATATAATTTGTTTAGCAGATTTTAACATACATTTTTTTTTCCTAAAAAAAATATAGAAATTTCTAAGTAGGTAATAATGGTAGGAATTCTTGATAACCGTGTGAATATTAAAAAAAAATTACAATTGAATTTACCAAAAAAATCTTATTGACAGATTACTTAATTAGCATTGATGTACATTATAATTAAAAAGTGTTATGTTTTAACATAAGATATAATAGAATGCATGTATTTTTAGAAAATTGGCTAATAGTGTATAGGTAAATGAAAACAACTATATTACTTTTATGCCCAATTTAATGACATCTATAACTAATTATCATAGGAATTTTAGAATTTTAGTTGTGTAATTTGATGTCTTTATAAATATGCAATACGTGGCTTTATAAAATAAATGGATTATTAATTATGTCTGCTTTTATAATCTTACTAGTTGTGCCCCACGATATTACTGCAATAGCTCGCCAGTTTGCTTGATGTGCATGTAAGTAGTTATTGTTCTACTCGTCAGGGTCGTAGCGTGAAGTTATATTATATAACCTTCCTCAATAATGCTCCAAGTTCGGTGTAGCTGTAAAAGCCGCAGCGGCTTCTGGGCCCCTAAGGCTACCAGTGTAGTCAGATCTAAAAAAAAGGATATAAAACGCAAAAATAATTGATAATTTGATTAGTAGTTCCAAAGATTAGCCAGTTCAACAAAAATGAAAAATATCTTACTTTATATTATTAGTATAGTATAGATATACTTATAGACGGTAGAAAGGCTAATTGACTAACGTTCATAAAAAACGTTAGGCAATTGGTATTTAAATATTCTTCGATATAAAAAAGAATGTGTTCGTGTTTGCGCATACTTCCTTCGATTGAGTTGAAACTTTGTATTGCAAATGTTGGTTCAATACGTGAAGATTATTGACATAGTACCAACATCGAGCAAAGGATGGCGTACGAGTTGTTTGAAGAAATGTGTGTATTTTATATGGGTTTAGGCTTTTAGGTGTTTTTATTGTTGTTTTCAGGACAAACTACAAAGAGGAAAGACCTAGATTACATATCTTTACTCTTCTGTCATGATTTAAGATCAGATAGAGAAAAGGGCATCCTACAATTTAATCCAAATAAGACACGCAGTTATGTACCTGTTCTCCTATATACAATTGTACTCTGTGATTACCTATAAACATCAAAAGCATTTTCACCATAGCAACCAAAGTGTAAACAAAACTGATAAGTATTTAGCAGTAACTTGGTTTCATAATAATGCACTAATCATCCTGGATAAATTGTAGGAATAGAACACTGTAATGTCATACAGGGATCTCCGGAGTGAGTATCTATCTTGTATTCATAAATATCAGATATTTGAACATCGACATTTATTAACGTGTCTATTTGTTTATTATGTTTCCTTATGTCTGATTAGACTTATTCCGATTATGTTTTAGTAACACGGTGCGGCGGTAGGTAGGTACCTAAGCACCACAGCGAGCACTAAAATTGTCGATGTTCTTTTTAGTGCCAAACCGAAAACCGACATTGGCCACCTTTATTTCCCATTGTTCCATTATACTAAATTTGTTTCTTTGTTCACCGAACCAAGAACAGAAACCGAACCAACCGAACTAACAAGAACCAATATACTTAGGTTTGAGAAAATAAAACTTGATCAAAACATTTTATGACCTTTTTAGGTATTTATGTAATTAATCTCGTTTCAAAATTTAAATGAAGTTTTAAATTAAAAACATGGCTGTACTTAAACTTATTATTGTAGGTAGGTAATAATACGGACTAATAAATAATAGGTACTTAAATAGGTAATATCAAATTATTGATGGTATCTGGAAAATCAAAGAATTGTGAAACAGATTTCAGCGAGGCCATGCGCGTGTTAGGCTTCCCGCGACATATTTCCCTGGAGAGCTTCAGAACTCCTAACTGGGAGTTAGTGGAGGAGTGCCTGAGATGGCTGGCAGCGAGAGTAGAGCCGGATGCCGCACTACCCGGCGGTCGAGGTTCAGTGGAAGAGCGAGTCGCGTTGGTGACGCATGCCATTTCACTTTTCGTAAGTCTTACGCTAGCCATTTAAACTTTATAGTATTTAAGTTATATAGTAGCTCAAAAACTGAAGACACTGTTCCTGGTGGTAAGTACCTAGAATACAAACACAACGGCGACCATATATAGATCGGCAATCCGTAGACGGTCGTTGCTGGGAGATGGTTCTATAGTTTCACGGTTCAGCAAAGATAAGACAGAGATCTTTAGTTTGTGCCGAGATAGCCCTGATTGAGAAGCGGCTTGATGTATTTGGTAACGTCTGCATCATTAAAAATCCGGATAGCCTGTTTCTGCAACCTGTCCATATTATCGAGGAGATATTTATCTGTATGTATTCCACCTTACATCGATCCATATTTCTAAGAAAATGTATAGATAGATTGCTTCTATTGAGATTTAAAATGGAACGCATCAAGTTCCAGCAGGCATTAAGCCAGATGGATAGATAAAATCCCACCAGACTTCATTAAAAAAGATATAATTTCAGCATTCGCGTGCAAACCTTAAATTAAATGGTAAGAAGATATACGGAGCCGATGGATGGGCAGTGCGGGAACTCATGAAGGTTGCTAATTTCCTGCGAGCTGCTCTTGAGACACCACCCCCTGAGGATCAGCAGGCTGATGGCAGTTCTTTGAACTACGACATTAGCAATCGTGTAAGTTGATATAATCAGATCTTATCCTATACGCTATGAATTACAAATTTTAGTGCAGAAGCCGAAGATGCCTTTTAAAACTTGATAATACTGTGAAACGAAGAAAACGTTTAAACCTCTAATAAAATAAGGAAAAGTAGTAATAAAAAATCTCTGTCCACAAAATTTTTAATGGTAGAAATATAATGTGTTGTAACAGAATAATTACCTACGCACAATAAATGATTTATATTTCAGGTAGGAGAAATCAAGCAAGCGCGAGCCCTTGCTATGGATATCACAGCACAAGGTGCTTTCCTCTACGATTTACTTGCAAAGGAATCCAATAATAAGGTATCAATATAACAGAACAATCTTCAAAAATGAATCCGCTAGAAGTTGAAAGTTATAAAATTGTTGTGTTAGGAGCAACGAGAGCAAGCGCTTTCTCGGCCCCTGGACATGTCTGCTATGGAGGCTTGTCTCCGTCGCGCACTGGACTCGGTGTCGGCGAAGGTTGCCGCCGGTAGAGAACAGATAGACAACGTTGCTGCCAGTGAGGCCGCGCTAGACGCTAAGCTGGAACGGCGTAGGGCGGAGCTCCAGAGAGCTGAGAAACGCTTGCACACCGTACAGAAGATCAAGTAAGTCATTAAACCAAGAAACCAACTAATATGTTTTTATTTATTATAGCAATGCAAAGTGCCTTATAGTAAGCGCACTACAATTTAAAAACAACGGCGGCCACTGAAAGAGATCGGCGATCTATCGACAGCGCTTTTCAGCGGCTGGATTTACACTAACTAATCCCGAAGTGTGAGAAACTAAAAGAGAGTCACTGTGACGGATTTATCATATACATGGTGATCGCCAACCAGGTGTCTGGTAGCGATTTAGTCGTATAAATTATATACAATTATTGTTGTGTCCTAACTCCTGGTAAATCTCTAAATCTTGCTTGACCAATTTTTCTTTTTTTTCTGTGGTCTCCTTTTGTCTTACTTTTGCGTAGAGATCATTTTCTTCTACCGAAAGGAGCAATAGAATATGCAAATTCATTTCGAACCATCGAATGGCACGCTTCTTTTTTTGAATACATATTTAGAAATCTGTGAAGTTCTAGCCAGCTAGGTCAGCAAATGTTATTGCATTTAATAGAAAATATATGTGCTCGGTATCTAAAAAAAACAATCGAGGTAAACTTGGAATGTAAAATATTATCTAAATACAAAACTTCATGCAAATCGTTAGAAACGTTTCCAAACTCAATTTGATTTAATAGAATAAAGAAAAATAGCTAAACACTTCCTAGACAATAGAGACGGTGTTTATGTTTCTATTGTACTTTTGAAAGTAATACCCTTTCCAAGGCCGGCTTACCAGGGAGAGTTGACTGCCCTGGAGAATGAGATTGAGCAGCTGTGGGACCAATATGTTCTGCGATATCGGTGCGTCGAGGCTTTGAAACACCAGCTCAGCGTGCTGGAAAGCGTCCAGGCGGAGGTAATGATTTATAAAAAAAATTTGGAGATTGAGTAAGTTATTCTGCTATTTTTAGAAACACGAATGTAGCGACATCTCTCGCCACAACTGACGCATCAACGCATCGATACAACTAACTACGTAGCGACACATAGCGACATTTATCGAGCCACATAGGACGCATCCCTACTATCCTACATTGCGCAACAGATATTCACTCTATCGTTGAGTATATATACAATAACCCGACTACAACAGTCGGGGCAGCTGCCCGCCAGACATAGCACCCGTCTGGCCGGAGGATCCTCCCTTTTCTATGGCGGATGAGGAACTTTACTCTCTGTTCTTCATCTCCGCTAAAGTGGTGACCCCGACGTGATACGTCAGCACAACCTTCTTCACAAAGCTACGTCATCATCACTTCCTCAAGCCTTCGAGCAGCTAGTCCAATACAGCCAGCTAGCATCCACGGCTACTATGGGTACCCTGACCATACGCATGCAGCGGACGCGCATTCCTGGTCAGCCCCACAGCCTTCTCAGCGACCTTGGCACAGCACACTGCACTTCGGCCAGTCAGCAAGCAGCAGAAAACGCACTTCTGGTCGACGCAGCAGCCAATCACCGCAGACAGTTCCGACCCACCGTGAACTATGCGACATCATCCCGACTCACTGGGGCAATCACCGCACATAGTTCGACTCACCGTGAACTATGCGACATCTAGTTCCGACTCACTGGAACTCTCCACTGGCCCGGCAAGCATCACAAATGGACGACTCAACCTGCTATCGACCTCCGGTCTCGGAGGGGAGTGATGTAGCGACATCTCTCGCCACAACTGACGCATCAACGCATCGATACAACTACACGTAGCAACACATAGCGACATCTATCGAGCCACATAGGACGCATCCCTACTATCCTACATTGTGCTACAGATATTCACTCTATCGTTGAGTATATATACAATAACCCGACTACAACAGTCGAGGCAGCTGCCCGCCAGACATAGCACCCGTCTGGCCGGAGGATCCTCCGTTTTCTATGGCGGATGAGGAACTTTACTCTCTGTTCTTCACCTCCGCTAAACGAGTATCCTAATTCTACATTTATGCTTAATAAACTCTGCTCCCGGAGATGGTATATATGTAAATGTTACGTACACTTTTGTGACTCCTGGAGCTAAAAGGTTAATTAATGAAATATACTGTTTTATTAATTCAATTAATTTACTAGATTTATGCAAAAATCCATGACTTCGTTAATACTGTTTAAAAAAAGGATTTTTAAACTTACATTAGCTTATAACTGCCCTGAGAACTTGGAGGATTGATTTTCATTTATCGACCAGTTATCGTCTATGTTTTACTTGTATAATTACGATTACAGGCTGCAGAAGAACAGCAAGCGGCGATCATGCAGCTAATACACAAGTACGAAGCTGAAGATGTTCTCGGGAAACTTAGTGATTCCGGTATGATTGTATTTGATGATTTCTTATGTCAACGTTTCATATTTTTGCTACAATTTTTTATAACACTGACACAAAGATTTCCAAACCTTGTCTTAGTTAAAATTTGACCTTTTTATTTACCTAAAGGTGCATAACATTCTATATTAATTAATTAACTTGCCCAACAAATGTTAAAGAGAAAGCGATCTTAATCCAAGTACCAACTTTAGGAAAAAGTTGCGTTTTCCAATTCGTAGTATATTTTTAAGTGAGAGGTTGGTGAGTTCGAAATTTGTCTTTACAGCTGAAATTTGGTTTCAGATGAAATGAGATCCAGTGAGGATGAGCAGGACTTGAGTGAGGCGAAGCAACCGCGGCCGGCTACCAGACCGAAGACTCGGCTGAGGATCAAAACTGCTGGTGAGTAGTGAACATTTACTTGACCATATCTGTTCGCGCAATTGGACCCTGTTTTATAGTTAGAATTAGAACTTAATCTGGTACAAACTTCGCGGGATTTAACATTGTTTCTTTGATTTTATGTATGTGTAGGGGGGTTTCGAATAAAATTTAGACCAAAGTTGCCTAAACGCAAGCTAATCAGCCAGAAAGTGGCCTTCCAACGTATTTGAACTTACCCTCCGACAGCAATGATAGTCAAGTGCCGCTACGCGATTGGTGTCCCTGATTTTTTGTTATTATTACTGACTATGTGTAGAAAATAATAAAGGAAACAGATTCAAAAAGTTGCAAAATCATGTTAAACGGCTACCGTAGCCATAATACAACTCTAGGTTATTTGGCTGTGGTCTTCTGCAGGGTGGAGGTATTCCACCACTCGGCTTGATTTAGATGCCTTAATTTATCTACTCATCTATGGTTTCAAATGAATGATCGTTGTAGGGTTGATGTTGTATCTTCCCTAAGGTGGAGGGGGTGCAGGTGGAACGGGGAGGCGTGCGTTTGGTGCGATGCCGGGTGCAGGGGTCGCGGGACCATCGGGAATGAGGGATTCCCTCGACGACATACGCGATGAGGACGGTTCACACTCCGACTCTGATGAACTTTCCGATCCACAGCTTTACGGTGAGATATCATTGGCTCACTAAATCGCTTCTACCATACATATAATTTATATTAAAGTTATTTTTAAGGTATTTTTGTTTACGTCAAAGAAGGATAACTTTTTACGTCTGTCAATATAAATACACACATTTTTTTATGTCATGAATGAATATACGGTAGAGGTGGGAGCGAGAGGTATTCCAGAGAAATCTCCTTATAATTTGCTAAAAGACCTCGGCCTGTCGAGAACTGCAGTAAGTTCTATTTTAGAACGGGTATCTAAAGCAGCATTAACAGGTTCTTACCAAATCTGGCTTGGCAGGGAAGGTATCACAGGTAGCCAAGTTGAGCGCTGATGTACATCATAAGGCCCCTTAAACCTACACATAGGTCGCAAGTCCCGGGGGCTGCTCGTGTTTCTTCTGTCTGCCACACGATGGACCCGGCACCGGCACGGCGAATCCATGGAATGCTAAGATGTTTATTTCTCTAGCAAACATAATGATGTTAAGATATCGCTGCAGCGTGTAATTTATGTATTAACAACCTCAAAAGAACCACAGTCCTCAGATCATTTATTAGAATTTGCTACTCCCGAGAACTGAGACGAAAAGTCTCATGAGCCGATACGTGTGTTTATGTATGTATATACTTCGTTAAAACGTTTGAATTTAAAATAGACGTTAAAGACAACAGAACGCTTGATCTTGTTAGAATACTGTTTATTTATTTATTTATTTAATGTGTGCAATTGGAGGACTTAAGCACTCTCCAACAGACTTTCAAGAGGTGCAAGAGAAAGGTGAGCGTAATTCTTAGTTATCAAAGACTAGCAGATATTCAACCGCTCCGAGTAGAACCTACGTAGCGAATACTTGAAGGAATTACGAGAGTTGGCTAACTGAATGTTTATAGGAAACTAATTCTACCGTCGTGCAGGTTTTACATCGACCTTGTTATATCCAGAAGTAAATAATTTAAATCCATTCGAATTATCTGCAGACGCCTTGATCTCTAGCGGAGAGAATGTCTGGCGATGGGAGTTAATTGCCTGTTTCATATTTTCTAGCAGACTAAAAGTCTTTTTAAGTGTCTATTAGTGCAGATTGACAGCGGTTTGCTTAATTTTTTAAATTCATATTTCTAAATCACTATAATTCTAAAATCGCCAAACTCTAAAACAGTTTATTACATGTTGATGTGATACTGACTGGAGATGGATTGTTGATTATACTCTGTGGTGGTCACTGTTCTTGGTTGTACTGCGCTTAACATAAAGCACATTAACATCACTTTGCAATGTTATTATTAAAAAAAAGCTATAACGAAACGATCATCGCTTCAAACTGATACTTGTGTTAGATGGTGGTGAAATAGTATCGCGCTGGTCCCGCACCAAGGTCCGCCCCGTGACGCGGACCATCGCCGCTGCTGATGATGACGATGATGAGTTCGCTGATCTCATTGAAGGTACACTATCACATCTTTCATATTATGATAATGATAGCAGATGGGCATCCCAGTGGACAGTATGTCACACACGTATCATACACATTTGACATAAAACTGACATGATGTTGATCACAAAATTATATCATTCCCTATGATATTAAAATAGCACCACTCTGAGTAAAATATGATTTTAGTGTGATGTCAGGACATTTACATTTGTGGTACGTTCATTTGATATAAGTTTAATATCATTCTGTTACGTAAAATCAGAACTGTTTTTTTTTTCGTATAACTGACCATACGATATAATCATGCCTTCACATATGTGTATTTGATGGTTGTTAAACCCTATAGGTGTTTATTTACAATGTTTTTATAAACTTGAGCGTAGTCCCGTTCTTGAGCAGTTACAAATAGGTGGTTGTCGATTTATTTGGAACCGCTTATGACAATCTGTTGTCAACCTTACTATTAAAAGTAGAACACAATGCTGCTTTGTGCCAGGAATTTGAAAGCTTGGCAGAAGCAGTTTTAAAGTTGTCATAAAACAAATCGATTAGCACGAAGCATTTCACTTTGTTGTTCATTATGCGAACGGCTAAGGAGTGGGACTCACTCTCGACGTCTGTCCGCCCACCCACCTATAACATGAGTCTTCAAGCGAACAGTTAATAGACATCTGATAATATAATTTTATACTTTGTATGTTTGATACATCTTTATTGCCTTGGTCAAGTCACGAGAGCCTGATTAGATTGAGGCCGTTACACTCACTGTCGTAAAAACGTCTAAGTGGTCTTGCTTTGTTAGGTGGTGAAGGTGGGGATGGTGAAGACTCCATGGGCAGCTCTTCGGAGAGCGAGCTCCGGCTGACGAGCGCCAGGCCCGCCGCCGCACAGGGTAGGGCCTCCGCCCTTAGTGACAATGAGTTTTAAACTTTATCTCTATATACATCAATTCAATTATGTTGTGTGGAAAGTAAAGTTTGATAATTACTTATACATTTTGAAAATTAAGTAAAATTGCATTTTTTTATGTAGGTACATCTTAGTCGCTAGTTTTATTGCCCTGCAGTTACTTTCGAAATACTTGTAATAAACAGTACTTCCTCATGTAAACAAATGATATATAAAGCGTGCTATTTGTCTTGTGAAAATTCGCAACAACAGTCCAAACCTAGCTCCGGCCATTTCGGCACCCTTGTTGCCTTGTTGTGTTGCCCACGCTTTCGTGGCTTACTGCCTTAAGCGCTCGCCCCCAAGCCACGGTGAAGCTGTAAAAACCGTCAGAGGCTTTAGTTTTTATGGCCCCTCAGGCTAACAGTAGTGAAAATATAATGTAAGTAGCCTATTGTACACCTTTTTACTTATAAAATATCATTGAAAATTTGGCTTTGCCAGGTCAATAAAACCTGGTGTATAAAATCTTGGTGTCGTGTAGTGGAGTGGAAATGAAATTGTGTTACTAGCAATAGTTTAAGGCATTAAATAAAACAATGTTACTTTTATATAAACAAATTATTACATGTACCTACTTTAAGTTACATTATAAACTTTATTGCAATGAATAATAAATACACAAAAATGTCCCCCGTCCTGTTCCAATAAAGAACTTAAACTTAATTTATAAAATAATGTTAACATAACTCTATACAAAAATATCAGTTACAATTACACAATATTAAATATAAGTACATTTATATTATTTACAAAACCCTTATCTACTTCTTAGGCTCCACATACACTGGTGTTTTTACAGTGTCAAAGAACAGTTCTAATAGGACAAAATTAAATAATGGTTATAATAGCCGTGTGTTTGTCTACAAGACATTTTACGCAAAGTTTAACCTTTCCCATTTATACCTGACTCCAGTACAACGCTTTATAAAGTGAAACTTCTTAGGCGGCGATTCGTTAATTGGACGATTACTAAGAGAGAAGGAAGATATAACGTAGAGAGAAGGAAAAGAGAGCTATACAGTGTACATAGTTTTGGTGTCGTTTGGGCATGGAAATATAATGCATCATTGCTATTTTCATACAATAAGAAAACAAAAATAATTTGTCACCTGCTCTAATAAATCCCAAATATCTGCTACATATGATAAATCATTTGTTCAATTTTTTTATGTACTATAATATATCGCGTGATTAAATGAATTAATTTCACTTAATAACAAATTATAACAAACAAATACCTTTATTCTTCTTCTTCCTGACTTGGCAACTAATCCTCTTTAATGAAGACCATTACTGTCATTATGAAGTTAATAAAGTGTCCTGTCTTATGACGGCTTCAGTAGCCTAACAAGATGGTGGCTCCTTTGTTACAACTTTCTAGGGAGTTATTTGTGGGATCTCAGAATAAATGCTTTCAGCTTAAATTCATAATCCACTTCACTTATGCGCAAAAACCAAATTATTTCACACAAAACGCAACCAATATTACATAATATATGGTCAAAAACCTAAGTAAATGAATTAAAAACAAAACCATCACTTCAAGATCCCGCAAAAACTCCAGTCATTGGTTTTGTTGCACATAAGGGATTCATTTACAGCAGGTGAAATAACAGTGATATAAATATAAATTCACAGCTGTGATAATTATTTTTAAATAGCAGTAATTTCATTACCTAGTTGCGATTAGACTATCCGCTTAGCTCCGTTTTTAAGAAGTTTCACATCTATCACGTGTACTTTGCAATTTTTCTTATATAGTCCGTGCATTTGGGACTTTACGGCAATAATCTTAAATCAAAAACTCTCAAAGTAAATAAAATCTTTTCAATTAAGTACATGATACACGAGAGGGAATTGAACTTATCTTTTAAATTAAGTACATATATAAATATTAAGTTTACTTGTGTATATAGGTACTAATTTTCACATATTTAAGTATTCTTTTAAATAGCTCGTGCAATAATAAATTTTTCAATGTTATGGAAGTTTTTAGATGAATTTTGATAATATTAACAAATACATTCAAACATTTCGATTTGTACTTATAATTTTAGTACCCAGTGTGTTCGTTATGGGCGCTACGAGTAAATGTATGAAGTAAAACGAAAGGTTTGATCGTATTTAAAAAAGAACAAAATAGATGGGCCCTCCCCATATTAGAATTTCAATATTTAACAACGTTTATTTTTTATATTTTCAAATAAATCAAATTATAATCAATAATATTTAAAATTTAATATTAATTAGGATCAATTTCATGGAAAAATATTACAACAATTATATATTTAAAAAATTAAATGTATTGACTTCGATAAAGGTACTACGGTAGTAGGTATAGTTATATCTACCATAAATAAGTACATTTTATATTAAAAATTAAATAGTTTTTAACTGTTGATTATATAAACCATTGGAAGTAGTTTTAAGGCCTTAAAATAGTATATTACATCTGGAAGTGTACAACTCTACTTAGAAACGATTTGAGCAACAATTCCGAAATAAAATATATTTACAAAAACCAATGACACAATGCTCCTCGTTTTACCATTTGGCACCGTTTAGGTACATAGGACTGCTTCTTCATATTTACATTATATGTAAACTAGATTTAAATATACTAATATTACAAGTTATACACAAAATGTTTGCCATTGAATTACTTATATAACTTAGGAAATTAATAAGAAATTCAATTTATTGTATTGACAATGTTGTTAAATTTATTTACATTTTTTATTATTTCATATAAGTTTGGTTTAAAAAATTTAACATAAAGACAAACATCGGTAGAACCACTGTTCAAAAAAACTCAAGTTTGTTGCCATTGCACCTATAATTTATTCGAGAATCATAATAATATTTCAAAATGGCAATATTAATATTTAGTACGTAAGTAATTGTAGTTAATAGTGGTCTAGCAGCTTACTACTCGTGCGCGATAAGTTGAGACCTGAGCGCGATGACGTCATTGTCGGGTCCTAGTACAGTAAACAAAAAAAGAACACAACTAGCTTACTGTAATAAGAGACTAAAAAAATCTATATTAAATAATGGCGTTGCGCGCTGTACAACTCAGGTGTCATCGGGGAAGCGGGTGGGGATTTGCATTCCGCGCGGGTCTTAACTTATCGCACACGAGTTATTATACTACAAAATATTATTTTATTGATCAACGAATTTCGGTTACACTTGGTTAGCATTAAAATAAAAACGAAATTAACTCAAAAATTACCTAGAAATAGCGCGTACCACAGATACTTGACGATTGAAAAATAAATATACAACCATAGGATTAAATACAACAGTATCGTATTGAAGGGAAAGTATCGTTAAGACTTAAGATTGATTATAAAATAGGAAGTTTATTCGGGGATAATATTTTTCGAATGATATTGTTTATTATTGGTCTACAGATTAATTTAACGCAATTTAAATTGATCGCAAATCGAACATATTTACTGGTTAATTTATGATCTATAAGAGCCAAAAGAACCATTTTAAGTTTGAATAGAACCTTAAAATATGTCGAAATGAAAATTAGAGTCCTTAGTTTAAACAGCCTACTCATTTAAATTTAAATTTTAAATAAAAAAATTAATAAAAGTTCTGAAAGAGTTATCATACTAGATTAGACTAGATAGTCAATAGAACACATTTCATGTTTTTAGAGTTCAGAAATAACCTAAATAAGAAATTGAAAAACCAACTTAATTTTAAACACATAAAAGAAAGTTATGAAATTAAAAGAATTTGTTATTGGTACATATTAGTTAAATATTCTTATGTCTAACTTAATACGATTCCTATATACAATAATAAACTTATAGTGGGTTGAAATATTTAGAATTAATATAATTTTTTTGTTACAAATAAAAGATAATAACGAGTATTCAAATTTACAAGTATATTATGTGATGTCAAAGGTTCGAGTTAGATGATTTGAGATTTTTTTTATAAAAATCGATTTTTTTGTTTTTATAGTAGGTAATAACGATAATTAAGAACAAAATATGTATTTTTAAAACTAACGACCACTCGTACTGTACATACATAAAACAGTGCGTACAAATCTGGTTATAATATAGCTGAGCCAATTTCGCGAAATCACCAAAATCACTATTATTATAGAACTTCGTTCCAATTACAGGTTATATTATATAATCTACAGCTAAATAATTCGTATGAAATGTGTTTCGTTATTTTATACACTTTATTATAAATATTTATAATAACAATAATATTGAAAGTTTTCTTATATGTAGATACGTTGGTGTGTCTGTGTGTTCAATCACTAACCTTTGTCGAGTGAGACTTTAACCTTATCACAAATTAAAAAACTTTTTTTGCCCTTTGCATAACTTAATATTAAATTATATATTTCGACCCATATGAACATTTTAACTAGGAGAGTGCTATCTAACAAGAGTTATGACTCTTCCAAGACACATGAAGAAACTCGGCTTTTGCAAAATTATGTTGATGTTTGATGGTTTCTTATATAATACACGTTTATTTCTGAGCTTTTTTTTTTATAGGTGTAGCTCTTGACCACATTTCATCTGATGATAAGTGACGATGTGGCTCAAGACAGTAACACGCTAAACCTAGTGGGGCTATCAAGTGTAGCTGTCGGGACATACCTGTAGTTGGTTGCGACAGATGCACTAGAAAAAGCCTCACCACCATGCTATGGTTTCATCATCATCATAATTTCCTTCACCGTGCGAACTCAGGTTCATTTTATGCGATGCGATTTTACGCGATGTCCGTACACGCTACGACAGAGCCACCATGTCTTTGCATTGTCTATCAAATTTCTAAAATCAGGTTATAACAAAATGTTTGTTTGTGCCTTGCAAAAAGAACAAAAAACAATCTGGATTAAGTAAAAGCAAAAAATCAGTAATGGCGTGAAGTGTTCACGCTCTGGGCATTTAGGGCAGTTCTCCGTGTGACTGTGTGGTGTCGCTAGTGGCGGAGGTGCTGGCCAAGGAGTCGTGCTGCTCGGCGGCGTGCCGGCTCTCATTGCAAACGGCTATGAACTGCTCCGCGTATTCCCTGGAATTATCAATCAATTACATCAAAACAACAAATCATTAACAATGATGGTTGGTTTATTAGTTGTCTTATATCCTACTATGTGGTATTTGGTGAAGGAAGGCCATAACGTATTTGTATTTCCTAGTCATTGTTTTGGTAACTACAACTTTATATTGAGAAAAAGAAACATCGATCGACTCTTCCCTCGCTTGAAGTCTTTCTTAAGGTTTAGCGTATCACGATCATTATTACCATCTTTTATGCTGCCATGAAAACCGACGACTGTCGATGGATTACCGATCTTTCGATGGTTGACGTTATATTTGGATTGTCCTATGCTAACTTTAGCGGAGGTGAAGAACAGAGAGTACAGTTCCTCATCCGCCATAGAAAAGGGAGGATCCTCCGGCCAGACGGGTGCTATGTCTGGCGGGCAGCTGCCCCGAACGATAGATTTAATTTCTATAGCGCAATTTAGACTAGTAGGGGTGCGTCCTATGTGGCTCGATAGATGTCGCTATGTGTCGCTACGTGTAGTTGCGTCGATGCGTTGATGCGTCAGTTGTGGCGAGAGATGTCGCTACACTAACTATCAGAGACTGTGCCATCAATTAGCAAAGTCATAGTTTAACCAGTGTTATCCTACAAATATAATAAATGGAAAGTTTCTATGTCTGTTACTCAATCACGCAAAAACGTCGATTTTTTTGGTTTGTCGTGTTCCAAGATCAGTCTGTGTATATCCAATAATACGCAGACATAGTCGCGGTTACCAGCTAGTAAAATATAATAAATTTTTTTTGTATTCGTATTCTGCGTTTTATCTCTGTTACCAGCAGTTATGATTGCCAGTTTCTAATAGTTCTAAAGCGGAAATCTACATAAAACGGAATATTTAAGGAGTGAAGTAACTCTGAAGATAATGCCAAAGGTTGTACCTAGAGCAGTTGGATCGCGAATACCGTACACAGTGAAAAATTTGTCATATCGGGTCGAGCTGCTACTGAGAATTTTATAGAAATCCCTATAACACTCTGCTCGACCTGGGAATCGAGCCCAGGATCAACCATAGCAGTAGCACTTAGGACCACTAGGCTGAGTCATATTGAATCTCAGATAAAATAAAAAAACGAACCTGTCGAGGCCAGTATAAGTGCGTTTAAGTTCAGCATCGGTGATATGATTCCTATCGGCTCGTCGCTTGCGGTGGATGCGCTCGAGAGAGCGAGCGAGGTGCGTGTCGCGCTCACGCGGGTGCTCGCGGCGCTTGCGCTCGCCACCTCTCGGAGACCTGCGCCTGCGCAAGCGCTGCGACAAAAAATATACCAAAACCGCATGTTATTGATAAAAATAAATCTATGATAAATATAATATTAAATCTATGTTTGAATATATCTCTATAAGGGTTTTTTATACAACTAAGGTGGTAATTATGTATATGGCCTGCCTGATGGTAAGCGGTTACGGTAGTGTGTGGACGCTAGACTATAGGTGTCACTAGCACGTTGCCGACATTGAAAAAAAGAGCTCTGGTATGTAAAGAAACTTGTAATCTATATAATAAGTAGTTATAGTTAGAAAATTCTACAAATTACCTTTAAAATAAAAATACAGTGTAAACTCTTTATAACGTTATCCTTTATAACGATAAACTCCCTATAACGCTGAAGTGAGCCCAACTTGGTTGGTTTGCGTTAAAACCCACATATTGAAACACTCTTTATAGCGATACACCATTCTCTATTACGAATAAATGTGTTCATATTTTTAGACAGTAAATATTTATTATCGGTATTATTGTTTATGTTATGTTATCAGGTAACAAAATACTTTGGAGCTCCGAAACATCCGAGGTCGGTCTAGCTTTTGTTATCTTTAATTGCCTTGAACACGTGCAGTATGACGCATTGTTTTCTCGGAAGTGATGGTCTTCGACCAAGCATACTGGGTACCTATCGTATTATCAGTCGTAAACCTACTTTGAAACTGTTAACATGGCCAGTAAACGGAAAGCGATTAGTGTTGACGAAAAAGTTTGATAGAAGAAGATATGAATAGAATACATAAAATAATACAAAACAAGTACTGGCATAGCAAAAAACCTCAGACAAAGTTATCAGACTATATGTGTAAACAATAATTTATAAGCATTTATTATCTAAGACATACATATTAAAAATTCTTGTTAATTTGGTTGTTTTTTTTGTTCACTCCATATAACGATAACTCTCTATAACGACAAAAAATGCTCAGTCCCTTGAGTTTCGTTATAAAGAGTTTACACTGTATTTCCTACAATACAAACTAATAGCTATGTTTAATTTTGTATTTAATGATCGTGTAATTGATAATGGTTGTTAGTATAATAGTATTATAGGTTAATTTAAGAATACTACAACCTGTACATGATTGTACTGCGGAATTATTACCGCCACTCATATTTCTGCCGAAAAACATCCGTACCTACTCGCGCTGCTGTTTTTCACCCCCTAATTACGCAAGAGCAAAGTAAAATAACAAGCATTGCCAAATATCGGCTTCAAAATCGCCAGTTCACCTTTTTTGAGCATTAATATGCTAGATCGAAGCATTAAGGAGATATTATTATGTAGTTACTACAATACTAGGTAAATTATTACGAACAAAAACTGTGCTCCAGTTAAAACCGCATTAATACATTGAAAATGATGAAATGTCACTCTTTGAGTATACTTGTGTTTCTCGAGTTGTTTAAAAAGTATCTAAGTGCACATGAAGGAATATTTATGAACTAAAATTTAGCACTTAATCGAAACAAGTGCCCGACACAGGTTAAGTGAGTGCATGCACTCGAACGCGTGTTTCAAACAATCTGCTTGAGGGTTTGTCTCTATTACGTAGTACATAATACCTGAATGTTTCGAAGCCGACAGGGTAGGTATCACTTACAGTGTCATGTATGGGGTAGTAAACTGGCGCGTATTGCGCTGCCGGAGGGAGAGGCAGAGTTGCGTACCGAGGGGGTACCGCCAGGCAGGCCGGCGGCATGCGTCCTAGCTGGAATTAAATATATAGACGTTATCATAATTACATTAAGTTACCTAAGTTATATTAATAATAAAATCAATGGCTTAATTGTTAAGTTAATATTACAAGTATTACAGAAAACATTGTGTCGTTGGTATTTGTAACAAACGAAAGTTTGTTTAATATACTTCTCGCATCTCCCGTACTATATTTGTTTTATAGTATTTTTAAAAGTACATTATTGCAAAGGCCGTGAAATAGGCAATTGCAGGTCGAGTATGAGTTTGAAGGCCGAGCTGTAGGTGAGGACTTCACTAATACGAGACAGGCAATTGCTATTTCCGCCGAGGCATATATAATATCTTTCTCAAACATGCAAGGAAATAAAACATACTTTTTTATATTATACATTTAATTTTTCTAACAAGGTACTTCTTGTTTTTTTTTGTATATGCACGAACAGACCCGTATTATGCATATTCGACGCCGGGGTACAAAAGTTATCATGTTCTGTGTTCTAATAACGAACTGAATCGATCATACAATTTCAAAAAGGCCGTGTAAAAAAAAAGTCGGCCGTCACGAGATGCCCGATAGATGTGAAACATCTTAGTAAATAAAAGAAAGAAAGAAAGATTGAACACTAAAAATTAAAGAACATATAGCGTATCTGAGATGGGGTCATCTACAGCCCTGTAACTAATATATCTTTCTGGGACTTAGACGATCAGTTTAATAACCCACCACGCTGTTTCATACAACATTGATGGAGCGTTGTAATGATCCAAATTCAAAAAACGCACCTGCAATTGATTTGATTTTCTTTGTCCCTAATTCGAAACTTCGCGTGTTCTTTTATCGAAAATAATGACAATGTTTCCATGCATGTTTGCGAAAAGTAACTTATCTAAATAAATAAAACTCAAGACAAAGAAAAATAATAAATACACGAAAAATTGAATCAATGTACTACGTATAAAAAAATGGCGAAAATGGATAAATAATAATGCTACATACTTCGATTGATTGAATATATAATTTTTTCGTTTTACTTTTTCCATATAAAACGCTAATTTTGTATATAAAGACCTAATATATATATATACATAGAATCCTCACTTAATAGTATTAGGTATGATATGAAATCCAAAACAAAATAATATTTATTGTGATGTTTTTAAAACATTATAATTATGTGGATTTGATACCTATTAGCATTCTATTTATAGCATAGATTTAAAACTACAAGATCCGGCAAAACTTTCCCTTACATAGAAATTCGGAGCGAATCCTGCGAACGAAAAGCGAGCGAGCGCTCGAGAAATAACGTTATTTCTGTGTCGAATCTCGCGGAACAACTCGGTCGCAAACCCAAAACACACTGACACAAAGACAATCAAAATGAATTATTTAACACACATGTCTTAAAAGGTAATCGTGTCCGTATAGTATACGTGCTGTTTTTAATATAGATAATATTGTTGAAAATAAGTTGGATAATCTATATTTATTTAATACTAGCGGTGTGCCCGCGGCTCCGCACGCATTTGTTAATACGCAGTAGTTATTTATATTTGGTAATTTTATTTTTACTCATATTGTTGAGAATTATTCATATGCCGTATCAATTGAGGAATGGCGTGTATTTTTATCAAAATCGGTCAAGAATTAACGAAAATACTAATTATTAAATATTGACCATTAAGCATCCCGTGTACAAAATTGCATAAGAATCGGTCAAGTCGATTTTGAGTTAAATCCGGACATACCAAAAAAAATTAATGGCATATTCATGATCAGTATCGTCAGAAACTGTATCGTTCATATAGTAACTATGAACAAAAATTAACTGTACAGACAGAAATACAGACTTATTAATATGGATTTATATACAGTACAATAGATTGGTTGTTTGAACGCGCTTATCTCTGGAACTACTGGTATTTATTTGTATTGGTATTTAAAATATCTTGCGTAGATGTTCCAAAACCTATATTTCACAAGTGCGATGCATGCGTCGTGCGTGACCCGCTTCGCTCAATTAATAATAAATGTCATAACCTTTACCTACACACAATATAGTATATATATACAATAATATGGATATATAGTATTAATTCTTATCTGTGACTACGTTCGCGTTGAAATTGTTTTTAATATTATTATATGTGTGTAATAGTTGTAATGAAAAAACAAATATGTATTTACAAATCCACAAATGGTAAACGTTGATTAAAAAAATATAATTACGCTATTTCTAAAAGTACCATGCTGTATATAATGTAGTCATTCAAAAGAAAAAAAAGACATATTGTTGAATGAAATTTGAGACTAAGGAATTTAACGTAAACATATGAGGCAATTGCAATAAACTTATAGGCAAATGTTATGAAATATAATAAATAGGTGTGTCGCAGCCGCTTAGCCGGTATTCACAAATACCACAACCAAACCTCCTTGGTACATTATGCTCTGTAAACATAACAATGACAGTGCCACCAACCTGTTCACGGACAAAGCCGCGCACACAGTAACGAACTATAAGGAACGCGATTTTATATAACGCGCTAATCTCATGAACTACTGGTTCTAATAAAATAAATATTTTTGTGTTGGATAGCCCATCTATCGAGGAAGGCTATAGGCTATATAACATCACGCTATCACCAATAGGAATCGGTTGATCATCAATGAAAAATGTTGCAAAAACGGGGAAAATGTTTTCCATTTGAGAGCTTCCATTAATATGACGCAGATGAAGTTGCAAGTGTCAGCTGGTACAATACAAAAACGGTTCTCTGAAACAGCAATAAGTTATGATTTTTGAATGTAGATAATTTTTCGTAATTATTACATATTTAGAATATTCGAATTTCATTACAAACATACAAATTATGAAATAATCCCAGAGACCAGAACACTTGAACAAACTTGTTGATAAAATTGTATAGCAGTGATTTAAAAAAAAAAAAAATCGAAGTTGGTATACAAACGCCAAAATATTTTAACTTGGGTAAAGGTGGCACGCTTGTAGTGCTTCTACCTTTTTTTTCATAAAGGTCATATTAAAAAGCGAACTAATAAGTTGCAGGACATTTACAGTAGATCCAATCATGGAGTTATCTAATCAATTGCCAAAATAGATGACACTGAAATCTCTTCTTGTGACCAATTAATGATGACGCGTGTGTCTATGATGTCTATGACCTGGAATAACACATAGGGTACTTTTTATCCCGGTAAAAGTCTTGTTTAAACCAGTGTTATCCTACAAATATAATAAATGGAAAGTTTCTATGTTTGTTACTCAATCACGCAAAAACGGCGTTTTTTTTTAATTGTCGTGTTCCGAGATCAGTCTGTGTATATCCAATAACACGCAGACGAAGTCGCGGGTACCAGCTAGTCTGTAATAATTTAATAAAAAATATAATATAACATTAATAACGCATGTGGTAATTTATAATATTTTAATTAGAAGAATTTTTGGGGGATTTTTAATTATAATCTTTACGCACAATATTTATATGTTATTATAAGTAACGCAATGTCGACGTTGTCTACTTAATCTTGTGTTTTAAATTATCTACTTTCTCCTTCTTATTTGTGTTTCTATATCTTTCTAGAATCATCGTTTAGTAATTCAACTAAGTTCAGTTACTTACTAATTATTAGTAATTATTTAATCCTTTAGAGAGGTAGTCATAATATATTAAAAGGGTTTTGTAATATTTATAATAAAATAAAAAAGTTCAAGACCTCATTTCTTACCAACTAACTCATGAACCTATTGTTATAAGGAATTACAGTGCAATATAAAGAGTGGCAAGTGGATTAGCCTTGATGCAAGGTGTTGGAGACGCCCAGCGCAGCGTGCCGAGTGCCGAGTGCCGAGTGCCGAGTGCCGCCGAACCGGTTGCAATTCGAATGGAAAATAAATACGCATAACTCTATTGTCTCATTTGTTTAAGAATGCTGATATTAGATCATTTCAGGTGATCGAGTACCTAATCAGCTTCGTGCTACAATAAATATACGTGTATAGGACGTACTATAAAAATGATTTCAAGACTTTTATTAGGTTCAAAATCCGTGTGAGGCTCCGGAGCGTAAAATTGTCATATGAAATGGCACATTATTTTATGTAGCTATTTTTCATCTTTATGTTATTTTAAAAACGTCATTGACTTTGTATTTACATTGAATTTTGTAGGTTTCCACTATTTTTCCTAGTTGAGGGAAAATTCTCTATTTTTGATGAATTTGATTTTCAACTCCATCGTACACCACATCATCACTTACGATCAGGCGAGATAGTGGTCAAACGCAAGCCTTTCTATAGTAAAAAAAAATACCAACCGGTTTACGATTAACAAGTTGCCTTGGATCATATCGTCACTTGATATAAGGTGAGATTGTAGCTATATCGCAAATCTACACAGAGTAAAAATAAAAGATTACCACCATACACATGGTGGAGAAGCCAGCATAGTGACACAGTGCGTCGCGATTCTCGTAAAACCCAAATATAAAAACCAAATAAAAACATCAAACATCAAAAAAGATCCCATTTCTATAATTTCCTTCTACTTCTTTCTACAACTAAAGTTATTTCTACTTCTAAGAGTCCATGTACCGCACCTAATCGAAAGAAACAGATTTCTCATTCAATTTCAAAACCTATGTCTTTAACGTAAGGTTCAAATTAAATTATCGTGTGTGGAAAGTGAAATTTTGCAATGTTTACCTACATTTGAGTGAATTAGTATGGGTTTGTCAATTTACGAGCTACTTGCGGCACGCGGGCACACCTGACTTGAGTTAAGCAGTTCTCATTGATTTCTTATTCGGCACAACAAATAACTTGTTTGTATCTGTCCTCCTTTCATCACTAAATTCAAACCTAGTTAAAACTAATGCTAAGGTTTGTAATATTGATTCATTTTCCCACGTGTTCTTTCGTACTTATTCAACATAGACCCTATGTTCTAAGCTTATGATAAATTTCAGTCAAGTTTCTCCCTTTTTTACATTCACTAAAAAAATTAATAACTGTAATCAATATCTATCTTTCTTCTTGGTTCTTCTCGATAGCTGAGATGTTTGTCTGATACGGTAGTAGTGTTTTGACGTTCCTATGTGCCTTCTTAGTTCTTAGGGTCTAAATTTAATAAAATATTTTTGATTCATTTTGTCATGTGATTGAAATAAAGTCATTTTAAATCCTTACAACAGACCCGAGCTTTCGGTAAAGGAAAATATCGTGATGAAATCATAGCATTGTTGTAGATTGGTTTCTAATGCCTGCCTGGCTAGCTACGACCCTCAAGTTGAAAATCTGTCGCCAAGCACCTATGGGCGTGTTTCGGCAGCTACACTTGAGAACCAGTTCCTCCACTATCCTTAGCGTGTTACTTAACAAATCGTCACTTAATATAAAGTGAAATTTTATTTATTTATATAGGCACACATTACAGATTATAAACAAAATAAGAATAAATCTCAAAATTTTACATGTTTTAACTAAATTATAATCCAATTTATTAGTGCACATCAGTTGTAATTATTTTCCAAACGGTAAAAGACAATATAGAAATAGTCACGTATTATCCAGTGTCGCGGTTGCACGTCATTAAAACTAAAAGTCTATATTCATTTCGTTCTAAAAACAAAAGTAACATATAATTTCTTTCATATTTTTCCCTTTTTTGAGTACTATATAATTGAATAGCATTATTTTTATAGTTTGTATGTATAGTTTGATTACGCTGTTTCTAGTGCACCGAAGTTGGCGTATGACGCGTCTATATATAAAACGTCATTGATTAAAAATTAATTTGTTTGAGTGACACCGTACCGCGACGTACGGTGGACCTGCGCAGGCAGTCAGGCACACCTGTACGAACCTCTCAGGTAGATGGTAGCGTGTAAAACGTAATTACTGTCGTCTTTAAGTATTCTTCATGTATTTTAGTGAATTTACACATATCTCTGTGTGTGTGTGTGTGTAGTGAGCAAATAATTGTCAAGGAGACTGACAGCTCTTGCGTAACGTTACTTGACAATTCGTCGGACCTCTTCTCATCGTGCGTGCATTCCGACTGATTTACAGAGATGCCGCAATCCAGGTGCCGCGGCCATCGCTCTACGATGATACTCTTTAAATACGATTCTTGAATATTGAATTTTATTATATATTGTTTTTCTGCTTTCACGACTATAGTGGTGTTCTGCCCTTTCAGATAGCCAATATCTCGATCACAGCGCCATCTATCACGTTCAGGAATAACATAAAACTCTTCTCCATTAAAAAAGACTCAGATCCACAAACTTTAAAGGTGATCAGACAAACGCTTTAGACTCAGGGACAGAAAACAATCGATAGTTTTGTCAGTCTGGTTGTTTTTGTTTGTACGCCAATCACGCAGAAACTATTACACCGAAGATGGGTCTGATTGTAGTTTATAGTCTCTAGCAAAATTTAGGATGCATTTTTATACGTACTAGCGATCGCTCTAAGCTCGAAATTCGACTAGCGACTTTTTGATCAAAGACTGTTTTCTGTTCGACATTTGCAGTATTCATGAACGTAAACAAAAAGTATTATCTACATTACTTGCTGTCACTTTTCATTGAGTGACAATGTCAATATTTTGGGGGTCTAAGTTCAATGGCAGCGGTCAATTAGGAGTCGCAGTATTAATTAATTAAATTTAATATATTACTAACAGATATTATAGATAAATTTCTTCCTACACTCCTTCTTCATATCAACTTTAACCATGCCAAATCACACAGTCTTCCGTGCACGGAATACGCTTAAAATAGTACCGAAAGGTTTTGCTTCACGTATTAATAAATGGATAACTTTCATGTTACATTTAAAGTTTTATTTGCCTTTAGGCTCAGAATACAGAACAAACTTAGGTAAAACAACGCAAACAGTTTTCGATGGAACTCTAGAAACGTAATTAGATTCTTCGAAATAATTACATTGTGATGAAAATATCATTATTATCATACTGGAATTTCGAGTTAGCTTTCTTTCCCGAAGCTTTAGATAAATATACTCTACCTATTCCGATCTATAGGTACTTATAATTCTTAATACAATTACAACATACCCTTTTATACATAAATAAAAAGCACTTGTAATATAATATGTAATTAATTATCTATGATATATTAATGGAGAGGTGCAGAAAGCGGAAACCGGAAACCATTGCGTAATGCAATGACAAGTCAGAGTACGAGTTACGACGAAACGTAACTACTTTATTTGTGACTTACCTTCCTCATATTATACAATGCGTACAATACTAAATTCGTTTTATAACTGAACAACATAAACAAATTCTACATAGGCTGCTGGATAAATTAATTTCGTGAAATCTACAAGTTATATTATTTAACTAGCTGTGTCCGTGGCTTCGCTCACGTGGACTACAGAACGACCGTGCGAATCTTGCTCCCCCGCTCGCGACTATCTATTTCAAAGACAAAAATGCTTATTGTGGGTGTTCCTTAGAAGATAGACGTATACTTTCCCGAACTTTTTTGTAGGTCTTTTGTTATAGTTATCGTATATAGTTTCGTATGCATTTAGTAAAAAGCTGATATTTTGACATTACAAACAGACCTTTCATGAATCATAGAGCTCTTTGCTTTAAATCGTTACGTTATGGACAGTGATAACATTACACTATACATCCTAATTAAACAGCTGAATTGTAATTTTGGGACAGTACATATTTATAAGTCAACTGATTTAAAACAGAACCGTTTGAAACTTTTGAAGCAGAAATGGATCAGAGTTGAAGATAAATTACTGATTAAGATTATATTCAAACGATAAATTTTTTCGAGTATAAAAACGCAAGCAAAGTCTACTGTTTTGGTAAATAATATATAATGGTTTGTATAAGGTATGTTACAATGTAAACAGGACTAAAATTCAACCTATCCCATTCTATCGCATAGTTATTAAGGCGATGTTAAAAAGAAACAGCAACAAAACTTGCTTAACCGAGAAGTATTTTTTCAATTTGCTGTTTCTATGTCTATGGTGAGATATTTTGAGATAAAAATATACAATTTCGTTGAATTGATTTCGCTTGAATAGCTCAACTTATAAAAGTTTATTAACTTTGTGCTCCACTGACATTTACTATCGCTAGTGATCGTGCGTTCGGAACGCTGTAACGTTTAATTAAATATAGCGAACTACAATAAGTTATAACAAGAATAGTATTGGTTCACTTTAGGTTGACTTTAAAAGAAAACAAGTGGGGAAACTATAGATAGGAACAAACTTAAAGATAGACTAGCTGTGCCCGTGGCTTCGCTCTTGTGGACTACAGAATGCCCGCGTCAGTCTTGCTCCCGCTCCCGGCTATTTTAAAGACAATAATGCTTATTGTGGGTGTTCCTTAGAATATAGATGTATTCTTTCACGGACTTTTTTGTATAACTTTTTAATGCCTATAGTTATATAGTACATTAATTTGCTATATCTCTTATGGTTTACTCAGCATAAACCATTCAAGCGCCCGAATTGATTCACCATGACCAGTTTTTTTTTTATTTGTGCGTTACCCTAATCTTTTTTTAAGTAGCCTAAGTCACTCCCTATATCATCAGTTATCTATTAGTGAAAGTCCCGTCAAAATCGGTCCAACCGTTTTGGAGATTATCCGGAATAAACAGAAAGACAGACAAAATTTTTAAAAATGAGCTTTTTATTATAGGTATCGTATATACTTTCATATGCATTTAGTAAAAAACTGTTATTTTGACATTACAAACAGACACTTTAATTTTATTAATTGTATAGATTACTTGGTATTTAAATTTTGAAATATCCAACGGTTTTGATTTTGCTATTTTAGTGGAGATTGTTCTGAGAATAACATGACAACTTGTAAGTCAGCAAAACGCTGTTTGAAAAATAGAAAGCTTATGCTGGTCGCTGGGTCATGGGTCACAACAATGTGTCCGAACATGCCTAAAGTGGCTTCCTTTACAATGGCTGTCATTTGATTAGTCGCGTTTCGGAATCGGTCAGTGTATATCTGACTGTTGAATGGCTAGTAAGCTGAGATGATAGTGACGACCGCCGACAGATAGCTGATCCCTCGGTGGTCACCGTTATTTGTAATTGTATTGTGTAGTATTAGATAGTTATATTCTTTTTAAGTTTATTGTTTGGCTAGATTTATATGTATACCAATCAAAAACCTCTAAAATACTATTTTAATAGTGTGTTATAATGACCTTAATCTAGTCATCAAAGGTTAAAATCAAAGTTAATTATAGTTATTGTTAATAAAATCAAAAGTTCGTTTTCTTAATTAAATTTTAAATTTTAGTACATATTATACGACTTAAAACACAACTATTAAGGCTGTTGAACATCTCAGACCGGATCGATTCAGTTATTTAGTCTACCCATTAAAAAATCCATGGGCAACAGTGAATCCCAAATAATAATTAAGGAAAGCTATGTCCTCGTAATACTTTTTAATACGGGTACTTGTAAACATTCCACTATTGGACTTAGTATTGTCAAAAAAAGAGTTTGATCACTAATTACATCAGTAACGTATCATCGACAGTACCACGAGTAATTGATAGTTCGTTATCTTCTTTTCTTAATCGTCAGAATTGGTTACATACAGGATATTTTTAAGCGTACACCGACCGAACATTAATAAATCACTCGGCGTTCTAGAATGTAGGCACTAGGCAGGCGTATGCGCAGGTGAAAGGGACGGCCCTAAAACACACCGCACCTATAAAGCCTCGTCCACATGCCCGCTAAACCTTGGCAAACATTCACGAATTCAAACGTTTGAATAGAGCGTTTGCCTTAACTTGCCTATCGATCCGAGCTAAGCCGGCATTTGATGCACAAATCAAAGGAGCTTGTGGCAAGCGCTTATGATGCGTCCACTTTTGTCAATTTTTAACTATCTTCGTTGATGAATTTTCCATGTCCTTCGTTTCGTCTTTTAATTTTTCTCTTTTTTACAATAAAAATAGATTAAACCAAATGCTATAATCGATACAAGGTCGACGTCCTTCAAGCTTGCTTATCCCAAACACACTAGCAGTAGGTACAAGTACACCGGAAACGTGTGAATGGCTATGTTTGACTTGCGTTTGTTTGTAAAGGTTTGAAGTTCGTGGCAATTGGCAAGCCTATGGATAATGTATAATAGTAAACACGTACTGTAGGTTGTAGGTGGTAGGTGTAGGATATTATTTAGTTTTTTATCGTGACAGTGGAATCGCCAGATCCGTGATACGTGATTCGATATCCACTATATCACGCTTCAGCATGTCAATTGTTTTGTCTTTAAAATTAAAATAAACTTTTCGCCGTCCACCAAATAGAAAGCGGTTATCGTGGCCTATGGAAACTTGTATCACTAAAGGTATAACTAGAGTGTTGCCAATCTTGAACTCCCCATTCTTCGAGAACTCTGATAACCGTACTCACCGCAGGAACAAAACACGAGGTTATTTGGCTGCGTTCTTCTGTGGGGTAGAGGTTTTCCACCAGTCGAACTGCTCCAAGTAGAATGAAACATCCAAAGAGATTTCTTTTTACCCTACCTCTCTTGCAACAAACCTAACCTTGTAAACTTACAAACATGCACGCATTCCATATGATTTAACTATAACTATAACTACTAATATTAGTAATTACTAATGGCTATAATCAAGATATCTCGAGATTACATACATTAGTACCGCTAGTTAAAAGGTTTTTTATCAGCGCGTGCTGGCGACCACAGTATACAGGCGAAGACACATCAGGGCTAGTTTGAATACATATATCGATAGTAATATGACAATTATTGCTAATTGGAGGAATACGAAATTAAAATCCAATGAAATTGTCAACACGCTCTATATTGACGTAATAATAAATCCTATATTTTCCCTTTTGGGATGAAACCTAGATCATTATTAGTTTAGTGAAATTCTCTAATCGCATATTTTAAAATTTAAAAAAAAGATGACCTTATTCCTACATCAATACTGATAGCCTTATGACCACTTAACTATTCAGTGATGTCGCATAACAGTAACATTAACAAGTTAATAAAACTTAACACACATAACATACATAGACATACATTTCTTAACCATTGACCACGAATGTACTTAGATTAAGACATTCAATACGCACTACTTCCTTATGGTCTAATTTACAATGTTTTTTACATTCAGAAAACAGTATTTATAGGAGAGTTTATAAATGCTTCAAATTACATACCACAGCATCTATTATAACAAGCGTTGAAAGTTTCAAAAAACTACAAACATACGTTATGAAATAACAAAACAAACAGAACTAACCCATTGAATATTCTCACTGCATTAATAAAGCCGTTACATTCAAAATTCTTTACGCACGCACTAGAGCTAAGAATGTATGTATGTGAATAACCATTAAAGAGTCACGTTATTTTGTAAAATATACAATATATTAATACACCTATCCGTAGTAGATTGGAATCGTTTGTGTGCAAAGTACCGACTTTGTATACGACCACAATTAACAATAATATTTTCATATTTATTGACACGCTAAGACTAAAAAGATCACACAACTGGTTTCCATGCGCAAGAAATCATCTAAAGATTGATAGCAAAAGATTTCTAAATTCTATAGGCAGATGATCATTTAAAAATGCTATACTATCACGTAAAGTTAACAATAAGTTATTATTACTTCATCCTTCTTCTTCTCTTATCTCACATAAGTAAGGTTTACATGTGAGTTATACAGGTACAGTATGAAACTTTATCCACCTGTTCCTGTTTCAGAGAAATAACAGTTCCATTCCAAAATAGCAGCCTGTTACATGATGCTATATCTTTCTATTACTATAATTGAAAAGAGTAAAGAGCTTGTTCCAAGTCTACACTTTCTATAGTTTTTTATTTCTAACATAATTAATCCATACCTTTTTCAGTCTTCTTCTACTCCTAATTTATCCGTCCATACCTAACACTCTTCTGGTTATATGATTTCCATACTACAATAACCTATTAATCCTCGTTCTATGTCATTGTTGCTAATATCATACATATATTTTTTTCGGTAAATTGACAGTACTATCCCTGATTATAAGCACAGTACAATCCTAATACGATGGCGACCACCGACAAATCGTAATCCACTCCACTGTCAAGCCGGCCTGCATTAATTTAACTGGATATACACCGGCTGATCCCACGCAAAAGCGAGTCACTATGACGGACTTTTCACCACATGCATGGTGGTCGCGACCCAGTAGGGAAAATAGCCCTACTACCCCGTTATCGGCATTTCCTCGTTCTTTGCTCAACAGGTGAAGTTGGCTTGAGCGTCTCAATGCTGAAGAGGTACTTCGACACCCCTTACACCCCAAAACTTCCTCTAATATGATCATTTCTAATCCTATCGATTAGAAGCTACACGACACATCCATATTAACATTCGCATCTCTGCGATATATAATCTTTTATCCATTTTTCGAATTCGAATTTACGATGTTCGAATGGTCTCGAGTTCGTAGTTATACGGGCCGGTTGCGTAAAACTTATATACGAGGGCAATGGGCCGTACATTTACATAAATAACATATTGCTTCTTAAAATAACAAGAATGTCAATAATTTAGGTGAAAACTCTCACGATGCTCAGCCGAATCGAGCACACTGGCACAGTGTTAGATAGGCGAGACGCGACGCCGCGCCGTGCCGTCAACGTCTTCGAAAAGATTTCGCAAACTCTTCGTTTTGTACATTTACAGTGACATCGTGTAATCTATCTACATATATAAAAAAATGTAAAAATTTACAGTTCATTCATACATAAGCATGCCATTTTGTGGTAATTGTTAGTTACCAGCGTATATATGTCAATATCACGCTTGCCAAGTGAACGCCAACCGTTTGCTTTCTTTTGGTCTACAAAAATTGTTATTTCTCAAGTTGTTTTTAAAATTAGTCATCAAGGTTCTTTATTCTCCGAAGAACCATCCCATTTTCTCACAGTTCGCATGTATTTCAAGAAGCCTACTAGGTTTATTTTCCCGTATTGCTGAGTACGGTCAAATATTTGGCCTTCTGTACTGCCAAATACAGTCCCACCATTATTCTCGCGCTACTTTTAAATATAAGCATACTTTAAAATAATTCAAAATCGTATACAAGAACGAATATGTAATAGCAATGTACCAACGCGAACTTACTAACTGTTTACATGTGTGTATTGAACCGCCACGCCGCGCAGAGCTACACCGCGGCGCCGTACTAACTGCGCTGGTCGCAGATTGCACAAGTCGCAGAATGCGCAAGGTGGACAAGCATTTTGCTATTAATGGATTTCACATTCCACATGTCAATATGTTGCCTTCACTTATATTCTAAGTGATGAGATTTAAGATTAATATTTAAGTACCTATGTATTAATAACCACCTTTAATTATCAGCAGATGTTTAGTTACCTGACTGCTAAAAATGGTAACAATATAAACTTAAGAAGCCGGAGTACAGTTAGAGGTGCTTGCGATAGACTTAACTTAAGCGTGGAATCTAAGTAACCATTAGGAAATGCTCCACCACAACGACATACTTGCATCACAATAGTTTCCTTTACCGAAAGATACGATGAGCTGGATTTCAATCAGTTATGTTGACAAGTTGATGTTTCAATCAATGTGAACGTCCATCAAAAGGACTTACGTATAAAAACACAATGAAACTAGAGATCTGTGTCTATAGACATCAGCCCAAAGGTAGCTTTCAATCAGTGATTTTTTTTAGAAGGCATCGGTAGTTTCAGGGATTTCCTTTACATTTTTATAATAGTAGCATAGATAACATTATTTACAAAATTCTGGGTCGCAAATAGAAAGCAAAAGTTTAGTTAAGCGGTGCGGCCGCAGCGGCGCGCGCCCTCCCGGCACGTAGGATTACGCAAAGCGGACGGTAAAGTTCAAAAGGCAGGTGAGGTTAAAACATCGCGAATTCATTTCTTGTACTGTGATATAACCGTCAGTAATATAATGTATTAACAAATAGCTTTTACAGTAATAACAAATTTATCACAGATTACCATTAATTAAATCAGTACCGCAGTATCGTCAAATTCTTGGAGTGTTGGAAAGAATTTCGAGATATGCAAGCCAGCCTTCTCTAAATGTAGTATACCATAACAAATAAGGAAAAAAATCCGAGCGCGGGTAATTAAGTCTGTCAAAGCTTTTGCATGTTGAAAACGCGAAGTGGTCTCGCTATGAGGTCTAAAAGCCGTCAGGACAATGATTACTGTCTATATATGTGTTTTTATCGTTATAGGTTTAAGCTTATGGCAACAATCTCTCCTGATCTTAAGTAACGGTGTAGCCCTAGATGGTAGCACGCTAAGCCTAGTGGAAGACTGGCTCTTAAATGAAGCTACCGGAACAATGAAATAGGTGCACGGAGATATATTTTCAACTTAAGGCTAACCAGGTGGGCATTAGGAGAAGCCCTACCACCATGCTATAGTTTCATTACGAAGTTTTCCTTCTTCGTCGATGGACGCGGAGTCCGTGCACGCTACCAACTGAGCCATCATTGGTTCATGCAGCATTGAACCGAGCTTGAATATTGTAGTATTTGTTTAAAAAAACGTATAGAAACCGTCCGCGGCACATATTCGGAGTGAGATTGTAGGTGAGGCGATGCATCAGTACTTTCTCTAATGAAATTGAAAGCGACTAGTCGGGGGCTTAACTCATCTGCTTAAGAAGTTCCGAACATACTGCGCTTCCATAGAATACCTTTGCGTAGATTTTAGCAGTGATTTTACTTCACTGTATTGTAAGTAGTACAAGCGGTAGAAATGAAAAACCTACAGAAAATGTAAAAATATTTTCTATAAAATCTCTTTTTCAAACTCTTAAATTAGGGGTATTAGAACTATTGAGCATTCGTACTATATACATAATAGTCATCACATAGCTAGGCCAACTCGACGACGATCATGATATTGAAACTCAGAACTTACATTAACCGTGTACCTACCTATATTGTATCTCATTCTCTCTCAGGATAAATTCTATAGATGCAATTGTTTGTCTCTTTTTAGTGTCGCTTTTTCAAATCACAGTACAGAAGTGTTCACTTCAGAACTGATCAGCGACAACTAACAGAAGTTAAATTAATTATATTCAGTCTAAGCCATATGTAGGCTGTCGCGAATATCTGGAGTATAGGTGCGGTACGAGTTCGTAAGCATCCCTCGACGTCGCAATCCAGTTGAGTAAGTAATCATTTGGTGAATTGAATCCGAGATAAACATAGAGAAGCTGTCACGTACGAAAATTTCGTAAATTATACAATAAAAACAAACTAACGACTGTCATGTTAATTAGACAGACTTTTAATAGAAGACGTTTTGAATGTATCTTCTAAATTATTGAATGAATTTCTAATATAAAATATTTGTAATTATTTACTTAACTGAAGAATTTATTTTAAACTATATGTTTAGGCGATATCGAGGAACATAAGCTTTTAAATTATGTTTGTATTACTAATTTTGATGAAGAATTAACGAAAATATCGTGTTACCAGGGAAAAACGTTTTAACACTTGGAAAACGGCTTAATAGTCTGGGTTAATTATAGAAAAGTTTGCCCGGTACATGAATCGAATAAGTGAGTCCTCAAGTTTGATCATAACGAGCACCACAAAACTTATAATAAATAACAATTATTCCAAAGATAAACCAACAGAGTTTACCAAATATTATCTAATAAAAGAATTGCAAAATGAAAAATAATTAACTTGTAAGTAATGAACAATCAGAACAAAACGTGAACAGTGCGAATTTCTTAGATTTATCTGTATATTAGTCAAGAACAAATGTTGTAAAAAGTAGCATTACTATGATAAAATTAATGTGAACTAGAGCGAACGAACAATGAAATCTTTAAATCTCATTTCAAACAATACGCGTGGAGACATGTCTCTTTTTAATTTTATTATTAATTATTTATTTATTTAAGCTCAACAAATTGAAATTTACTCATTTATTTTAAAGCAGAAACAGTGTTCGGAGAGTCGGAGTCAGTGGCGTAGATAGTATGAATTGCACCCAGGGGCGGTAAATTCGGTCATAACCTATTCAGGGTCCATGTATCTGGATACTTTATGATATAAGAACAAATGTACATACTTACGTGATGCAAATGGATAAATAAATCACTTTTGGAGGCAGCTAGACCAATAAAGGTACAATATTAATTTGATGACTTTTTGTGTGCTTTTCTCATGGTTTTCTCTAAATTCACTCCCAATAACCAAATAACTTCTAAATTTGTAAACATTTGTGCATTTGAAAGACATTGATTTTTCATGTAAGTTTTTCGGGTGTCACCCATAAACAGATGACAACTGCTGTGTGTCCCCTACTCCCGCCTGCCTCTAGCTACGTCACTAGGGTAATAAAAAACCATCGATAGTATCGGATCGTGTATCGATTGTTTGTTAGTACTTACTGTATATAGTATCGAAAGGAACGAACCACGACATTGAAAAAATAAACAAAAAAGGTATTAAATCAAATTGCACTTGAAAAAAACAGAAAAGGTCTTTCCGCCGGAACACGCAACAAGATCCCTGGCCGCGGTGTTTGCTAATGTTGTTAATTAGCGGGCCAAAAAACAAAGGTCAGTCAAGTAAATTTTTGTTTTGCAATCGCAAGAAGCAGGTACCCAAATTAAGTACCTACCTACCTTTAAAAAATAATGCTATCGATGGTTTAAACTCGAATATCAATTAATGAATATTCGATGAACCTCTAACTACCGGGAGGTGAAGAGATATTTGAAGTTGCAGTTGCAATCATCTCGCATAACACATTATGGAACATTAAATATACAGACTCATCTAGAAATGAGATATATCGAAATTATTCATACTTACAGGTTTCAATTAAGACAAAATTGTTAATTAAACAAGAAAATTTATATTATTTTCCTGCAGAACCATAAAAAGATATTATCTACTAACTGTGCCTGCGGCTTCGCTCACGTGGACTACAGAATGTCCGCGTGGATCTTGCTCCCTCGCTCCCGGCTATTTTAAAGATAAGAATGCTTATTGTGAGTGTTCTTTAGAAGATAGACGTATACTCTCTTAACTTTTTTGTAGGTCTTTTTAATGCTATATCTATATCTCTTATGTGGTTTACTCAGCGTAAGCCATTTAAGCGCCCGAATTGATTCACCATGGCCAGTTTTTTTATTTGTGTGGAACCCTTATTCTTTTTCTAAAATAAAAGTAGCCTAAGTTACTCCCTATATCATCAGCTATCTAACAGTGAAAGTCCTGTCAAAATCGGTCCAACCGTTTCGGGTATTACCCGGAACAAACAGACAGACAGACGAAAATTTTAAAAATAGGCTTTTTGTTAAGTATATGTATCTTATATACTTTCATATGCATTTAGTATAAAACTGTTATTTTGATATTACAGACGGACACTTCAATTTTATTAATTGTATAGATAAATAAATTGTTTTGTGTTGTGTCGATATGTGTTTTGTTTATAGGTTGGCAACCAAATTCCAAAACGTGTATTTGTCACACTTGACATTGGCGAAATTTCCTACATAGACAGAAAACCATAATAAAAAAAGAATTAAAATTCCAATTACAATAAATGTATATTCAAAATAATAAATATTCAATTGCTAATGATTTTTTAATTTTTTATAACTTTAGCTTTTGGTCACAACCTCACCTGATGTTAAGTGACGATGTGGCTCACGATAGTAACACGGATAATCCAAGGCGCTTGGCGACAGATTTCAAACTTAGTAACTAGCTAGGCTGGCATTAGAAAATGCACTACCACCGTAACCATAGCTTCCTTCACCGAAAGCTCAGTCTTATTGCAAGGATTCGAACCCATGTTGATTAACGCGATGCCCGTACATGATACCACTGAGTCGTTATTGCTTAAAAAAAATTGAATAAATACATCCCCATCGTTGACACATGAGTTTGAGCAACGATACAAATAAACATGCATTTGTGTATTGAACAAATGTATATTTTACACCATTGTTTAATGTTCACAGTCGTTCAATAGAACTCGTACAAAAACATTACCATTTGTTTTAAGCACGCACATCGCATCATAACATCGATTACTTAACTTCATATTAATAGTTAAGTTAATGAAAAAGGCCTCGTAAAAACAACCTTCATAACGGCAAAATTATTATTTCAAAGTACATATGTACATACCTTGCAAGTATTACGTTATTTGTAAATAGTTGTCTAAAATAGCGCATATGGCCACTGTTTTACATCCGTTAAACATCCGGATTAACGCTTCAATTTATTTTTCAAATCAACTTCACTGTATTTTATAGTACGTACATTCGAATAAATGGAAGGACAGTCACAACAATAAGTAATATTAAATCATCAGTCACACCATGCAAGCCACAAAGACAAAACAATAAAATAAAGGAAATATATATATGATCAATAATAATTATATAAGAATCACAATAAAGAGAAAATTAATTTCACAAGTTAATTTTATTACTTAAATTAAGTGAGCAATTCTTGTATATATAGATATGTAATTGGCTTCTCGGAAACGGCTCCAACGATTTCGATGAAATTTTGCATTTAGATAATGTTTTATATTCCAAGTTTACCTAGATAGGTGTTTTTTTAATGTGTATATGACACCGAGCGCAGTTCGGTCGCACAGATATTTATCAATGATACGAAATACAAATAAAAAGTTATTGTTTGCGCCTCTTTATCGTATTGTGAATCGATGTTATGTTGTTGTTTAGAACTGACTACACTGTTAGCCTTAGGGGCCCTAAAGCCGCTGCGGCTTTTACAGCTTCACCGGACTTGGGGGCGAGCGCAGAGGGCACTCAGCCGCGAAAGTTTTGTGGACGACTCGCACGAGGGTGCCAAAGTGGCCGGACCTCGGCTCGGGCGGTCGTCGCGTTCGCAAATAGGTCGCGATCTATTCGAATCCCTACACCTACGATTCGAGCTAACTAAATATACACATAGGCACGTTCCCTTCCTCCTGGGAGGAAGGAAGGAACCGTGCGTATGTGTATTCAGTAATCGGAATGTTTCTACACTAACTAGCGCTAACTAACTAGCGTAAAAAAAGAAAAAAAAAGGTCCCTCACAGAACCTATGTACCTGTGTGGTGTGCACGTGTGTATGTTCATACGTGTGTAGTGTTGTATGTAGGTAGCTAAGTGATGCACGTACAGTGTCACTTGTATCGCGCGGGCGGTTGCCTGACCCAAGGGTTTCACACCGAGGAACGGACCTAGGCTTGGGTTACCGCTAGAGAGGGTGGACGTGACGGGTGTGCTGGAGCGAAATTGACCGCCCGCCCTCTGCGGAGAGAACGGTGGTTACGCGGGCGTGGGCGCTGGCACGCTCTGTTTGGAGAGACGGATGTGTAATATTTATTCGAATTTTCGATGTGATCGTCGGGATCAATAAAAATATTGCGCGGCCGGCGTTTGCACCGGATGTCCGTGGGTGCCGGAACATAAGTGGCGGCTGTTTTTATTAACGGATTCGCGTGGTTCGACGCGGTGTCGAAATACGAACGGGAGAGCTGTTTAACGTAGGCATGTATCGAAGGAAGCTCCATATCTCTATGGAGATCTACGCTTCGAACATACCACGGGGCCCCGGTGAGACGATAGAGGAACCTATTCTGTATCGATTGTAACCGTTTGAAACTCGACTCGGACATATGTGCGAACACGGCGCAACTGTATGTCAAAATTGGTCGAATACACGTCTTGTAGAGCGTGAGCTTATGTCGCGTGGACATTTTACTCACCGAACACAACAGAGGATGCAACCGGCCCAGGACCCACGCGGCCCTGTTCCTAACCTTACGGATGTGGGGTCTAAAAGAGAGCCTACTATCTAGGGTTACCCCTAGATATTTGGTCTCTCTTACATACGGAATCGGATTATCGTAGAGCTTAACAGGTTTAAGCTTCCACGGTATCTGTGACGAATCCGCATCGAAGAGCATCGCGGCGCTCTTCGAGGGATTAACGGCTATACGCCACTCGTTAAACCACTTCCCGAGAGTGGTCACGGAGCGTTGGACTTTGTGTCTGAGGTGGGATCTATTCCTATCTGAGGCATATAAGACTGTATCGTCAGCGTATAGCCCTACCTCGACCTCCGGGAGTCGAGGTAGGTCACTGACGTACAGGTTAAATAGGCTAGGAGCCAGGATCGAACCTTGGGGAACGCCTGAGCGTATTGGACGGGGCGTGGACAATTCACCTTCCACTCTATAGCGGAAGGTGCGATCTGTTAAATAGTCGCGAATTATTTTAATTAGCCTATCGGGGACTTCAAAGCGGTACAACTTGTAAATCAATCCCTCGTGCCAGACCTTATCAAAGGCCTTGGCCACGTCGAAAAAGACCGCAAGTGTACGGCGGGGTTTATAAAGTTCAGCAAAATTAAATGCAACGTGCTCCGTGAGGCGGTGCACTTGATGAGTGCAAGAATATCTAGCACGGAAACCGAATTGCTCAGGCGGATAGAGGTCTTTCTCCTCTATTATTGGCTTGAGACGGTTTAGAAGGATCCGCTCGTAAATTTTCCCTAACGTATTTAGGAGACTGATCGGGCGATAGCTGTCGGGAAGCGACGCGCTCTTGCCGGGCTTACGGATACCTATGACTATTGCCTTTTTCCAGGCGGCTGGAAAATGGCAGTGGACTATGGCTACATTGAAGATGCAGACCAATAGAGCTATGAGGCGATCAGGAAGAAGCCTAAGTACTTCATTCCTGATCCCGTCGGGACCTGGTGCTTTTCTGAGCTTAAGGCTTTTTATAATGGAAAGAACCTCCTCAGACGTGACTGGGGACAGGGAGGCTGTCGCGGGGAGCTTATCCAGCTCCCGCACGCATCCATCGATACCCTCGACCCGGTCGGTATTTGCATCGACACTGTTCGGAGAGCACTGGCTCTCCAAACAAGTGGCGAGGCACTCCGCCTTGTCACTGCTATCGAAGGCGAGCGGTATACCGGGACCCCTCTCGAGGGGGGGCATAAGATAAGAAGCCTCTATTTTGAGGCTGCGAGCTAGTTTCCAGTAAGCCAGATGCGACGGCCTTAGCCCTTCGACGAGGGCGTCCCATCTGTGACTCCTGAGTTCTAATATGCGGGCTCTAACCGCTCTCTGAAGCGCGCGTAAGCGTGCGCGGTTTTCCTCGGTCGGATAGTGGTCGTGCGCACGAGTCGCCGCGTTCTTTTCCGTCAACAATGCCCGCACGTCGGCAGGGAGTACGAAGCGGCGATCGCTCGCCTCTTCGACCTCTCTCGAGGCCTCTCCAATGCCGACCTGCAGGTGGTCGACCAGGGAATCGATCGCGAGATCTACATCCGCAACGGACCCCAATACGTCCGGGATCCTATCTAAACTGGACGAGGACGGCCTGTCCGCAAGATAATGTTTTAACTTAGCATAGTCTACCACTTGGACCGAAGGAGGGCTAGAGTCGTCTGGTTGACCTAGCTGCATGATGACCGGACGGTGGTCGGAGTCGAGCTCGTGTACGACCCGAATGAGTCGTAACCGAAGCGCGATACCTTTAATGAGAGCTACATCAAGCACTGTCGGCATACAGTTGTCTTGAAAGTGGGTGGGAGTGGGTGGCGCTATGACATCAAAGCTTAGCACGTTCGTTAGCTCTTCGAGTTTAACACCATTTCTGGAGTCTCTCCAATTGCCAAACGAAGTGTGTCCATAATTGAGGTCACCCGCTATAATGACCGATTCACCGAGCGAAAGTAGCTTTTCTAGGTCAGACCTGAGAGGCACTTTCCTCGGCGAGAGATAAACTGAAACTAACGTTATGGACGGGTGGTCGGTCATTCCTAGTCTACACACGGATACTTCCATATTGGTAAGTATCGGAGGATCTACCGGCGTACAATATAACGATCGTTTGTAATAAATGAGAGTGCCGCCCCCGCGGCCGGCCCGGTCATTTCTTACAATATTGTAGTTCGCGATTTTAGGATCACGTTTACTACGCTTTAAGAGCGTCTCCTGCACTAAAAGAACATCTACTTGGTGATCTTTAAGAAAGGTCGCGACGAGATCACGCTGCGGAAGTAGGCTTCGCGCGTTAAAAAATGAAAGATTTAACGCTTTCGGTTTAAACTTAGCCATTGAAAGGCCCTAATTTTTATTACTCGCCTCGCGATCGAGACGTTGTAGTGTCTCTACGAGGCGGGGGAACGCGCAAGCGGTCTTTATGAGACCGAAGCGCTCCAAATGGTCGTTGTATTCGATGAGCTCGCGGATATCGTGCTCGCGGGTGAGCAGTATCATTAGGTCGTTACTATTGACGACAGTGTTAGCGGGCGCGCGGGGCGCAGGAGCGCGGGGCGCGGGAATATCCATAGCCATAAGGGGCTGTGGATTGGGGCGGCGGGGGCCCCATGCGTTCTGCGATGAACGCACGGGTTGCGGTTGCACCACGCGGGGTGCGGAGGGGCCGGCGGCGGCCGGGAGCTGGCGCGGGACCGGCAGCGCGGGAAATTCCCCTGACGCCAGCAGGGGTTGCGCTTTGATGGCTGAGGCGGGGGGCGCCTCCCGGGGGGCCGCCTGCCTCTGTGTACGTGGCCGCGTGGTACGAGGGGCCTCGGGGCAACCGCGATAATTCGCGGGATGCCCCTCCTCCCCGCATAACACGCAGCTCGGGGGGACGACGGAGTCACGCTCGCGCGTGCACTCCCGTGTGGGGTGGTCCTCTCGGCACTTTACGCACCGCGGACGAGAATGACAGTTACGGGCAGCGTGCCCGTACAGCTGGCAGTTGTGGCACTGCGCAGGCTGGTGGTTTTTGTATGGGGGCTCCACGTTAATCCCGGAGAGCCCGCACACCGTCTCTAGCTGGAAGATGGCCTTTCCCTCGGGGGAAAGGTCCAATATGGCCACTACCATTTGTAGTGGCCGCTTATCTTTACTGTACATCCGGTGTACTTCCCGGATGGGATAACTTTGCTCCTTGAGCGAGGAGCACACCTCCGACGGGTCGAGCTCCACCGGAATGCGGCGTATGACCACTCGGAGGACGCGCTCCTCCGCGAGGGAATACGTATAAAATTGCAGACCTTTCTGCCGGAGGAGGGTGGTGAGTTTACGGTGAGTTTCCGAAGAACTCACCGAAATAGAGATCCCGTTGACTATATTTCTAGCCTTGTGGTACTCGAGTTTGAGTCTGCGCATCTCATTGCAGACTCCCATCCAGGCCGCCTTGTCCCGGATTATAATTGGAGGTGGGGCACGCTCTTTTTTCCCGCCGGCGGGCGCGGGGAGCTGGGAGGACGCGGGGGCGACGGCGCCCCTGACTACTGCATTAACTTTAACTTTAGGCGCCGGTTGAGCAGTCGGACTGCTACGCGCCGTTCGCTTACGCGACGCGACGACGGTGAAGCCGTCATTCTCAGTATCCATCTCCGGAGATGCATCCGGACCCGCGGGCGAAACTAATTCGACCGGAAGGGCCGAAAAAGAATTAGTGGTTTTTACCGCGGTTTCCGTGGATCGCGCGGGATGGACGTACGGGCTATTTTTAGCAACCCTAGATTGTGACCGCGTATTACGCGGCCCTCGCCTGACGGAGGCGGGGCTTGACCCGCGCGATTGGCTAGTCGGGACAGGGTGCGTGGCCGTAGGCGTGGCCACGGCCCCGGATGACGCGGCGGACGGACGCGCAGCGCTGCGCGTGAGACGTTTGGGCGCGGCGCCGACTGGCGCGGCGCCAGTCGGTATAACGGTCGCGGCCGTGACGTCATCGGCCGCCTTGCTACCTGAAGCGGCCGCCTCGCTACCTGAAACGGCCTCATGACGGGTCGCGGTCGCAGCGGTGCGACGCACGCAGGCGTTCTCAGGTAGATTACGGTATTCCTCGTCTAGAGAGGGACACCGTAATACGACGAAATTTTGATAGCGCTGGTATTGAAATTCCAGCGCTTTCATCCTGGCTTGCAACTTGCCTATGCAAGTGGCCAGGTCGGTAACGTTATTTGCCATGACGGCAGAAGAGGGAGGACAATGGGACATTTTTATTTTATTTTAAATTAAAGGCCTCCCTGCCTTAGGGGCAGGGGGGTGCGCCAAAAACTTAAAAAAACTATCGGAGTCGGCAAGAGACCTGTGGTCAAGGTGCAATGACACACAGGAAGGACCTATCAACCCTAAGGAGCCCTAACAAGCCCGGGGCCGAGGACGCAGACCGGTAATTAAACCGGGCTAGGCCCAAACAGGTTCCCGGGGATGGAGTGTGCAGGATCGGAAGGTTTGGCAGGAGACACCTGGGGCAAGACTATGCGATAACCGCAAAGGCCTAGATTCCCAGGCCCGTCCGAGTCTGGCTGTTTGCCTCTGAAGTAGACAACCAGCGGGCTGCTCGGGTCACGCCCCGCTCACTTTAGTTAGCACCGTCAGGTATCCAGTGAGCGACCACAAAACCGTGGATTTATAAAAAACAAGCAAGTCGCACCGAAAAGTGCGGTTTACCACGCGAGCGTTAGACACCAGTTGGTTTACGTCGTTATTGCAACAATATATTCGAAATAAATTCCAAATATAAGATCGCAACAATTAAGTCACGTGATGGTCGAGAGCACAAACGAAGCGACACGTCCGTTCGCGATCAAGACCAAATCGGAACTCCGCCGAATCGATGTTATAATGTCCCATCTCTTAAATCCGCCCCCCACCCCGCTCCGTCTATTTTCCTACCGTTGGCTTGTACCTGTCGTCGTACGCGCCAGTGTCTTCCATGCTGTGGTATCTTCGAACAACGTTTTTTATTATTATTTAGCGACATCTTTCGAAGATAATTGAAATATCTACGACAAATTTGTAGTAAAAAGGGTTCATAATATTATCAGTACGAACCACGAACCTATTAGTTACTACTTTAATAATAGAACTTTATTTCTTCACATTACTACTACATAAATAGAAAAAAGTTAAAAGATAACAATTATAAAGTTCTGTGTTAGACTTAAAATAATATTTTTACCACTTTTACCAGATCAGGACATTTCCTCCATATTATAAGATTATTATAAAAGAGTTTAGAGAAAATCTTTAAATATATATGGAGATAAATTATGAGGTTATAAAATATAACAAAGGAAACAAGGTTTTTAGCATAGTAAAGTACGTAGTAACAAATAATATTGTAAATGACCATACTATTTTGGAGGATTTTATATATAAATCTCAAAATTTAGGGAATTTGTAGCTTAGGTTAGTGATTAACCCATTTCTTCCTTTGGCAACATTTAAAAAATGTCTAGGTACCTGTTTGGATGCGCTTAAGCATTTTTTCGTGTAGATTATTATCAGTGATTTGAGCAGTAGTTCGAGGTTTTAAAAACTTTACGGAAAGTGTTTGTGTTATTGGCGTCGAATTGAGTTATCTTTCGTCCGAACTTAAGAACTGTTATTAGTGTTAGGTTAGGTTAGAATTTGAGTCAGGACTCCATAAATATGTACGTCTTATGTTTATTTAATACAATAAATATATTACTATTCTCATGAAATAAAATTGTTTTAATTAGAGTACATACCCTATAAATATAAATAAATATTTAACTAATCTACGTTCGTATATTACACTTATTTCAAGTATATCCACGAGATGGAGGCACTCAAAATAAAAGTATATTTTTGACATACCCATCTATTTCCGTATATTCATATTAATCTATGGTGTCTTCGTTGATTTAGCATAAAACGAATCGTATCGCTCCGACAAAATCGTGCCGTTGAGCCTGACCACGTGCACATATCAAAACCCTTGTAATTTGGAAGAAAGGATCCATCTTCGGGCAGTTTGTGACTCAAAATCGTGAGTACCTTTTTTCCTATCCTACCTATATTTGTTCTCCATTATCGCATCGGTTCACATATGATATTCACTTAGCATTCGTAGGTACATAAAAATCTTTAATCTGTAATTTTAATAAATCCATACAGTCCACTCATTATCGCGCAAACAGTTATTTCAACATCTACATCATAACTGTGTGGCTGATTTACGCTGCCACCAACCAATTCTCTATTGAATATAATTTCATTTTACTCACTTACACCTTATGAAATCACTAACAATTATCAGTAATATTAATAAAATTCCTGCTATTAAAAGAAATGTCTACCTTTATAAGAAAGGAATACAATACACTCGCCAATTCGATAGAACAAGTTGAAGCGTGAGTTATGCAACGAAAACAATGACATGAGTTTCTTGCATTATTATATTGTTTAAATAAATTGAATTGACACGTTCACGTCTGTGTCACCTCTGTCGAGTCTTTGTAACCAGAGGCTTCAGTATACTAATTAATGGTTAATATGGCTATTATATTGAGAATTAATGGGTTCTCCGTATAAACTTCCACCCCCTGTTCATCTCTTAAAGCTTTATTTTCTCGACTATAGGTAGCTTATATTCTTCTTTAAGGTCTCACCTATCTCTGTACCAAAATTCATGGAAAATGGTTCAGCAGTTTTAGCGTGAAAATATAATAGACGAAATTACTTTTGCATTACTAATATTAGTTTGGATTCTAGTATAGATAAAAGTCGAGGTTATCTGCTTTAATGATGCGGAGAAAGATGTAATGACGGCGAAGCAGTCAGCAGTTTCCCAGTCCCAGTGAGGCATGAGGTGCGCAAGCGCATTGATGGCGTTGGGTACTATGAGCCGGCTTTCACAAATCGAGGTCGATGCTCTCTCATTATTTATTTATATTTCTTTGTATTGCTTTAAGCAGAAACTTTTAACGTTTTCATTTCGCCGTTACTACTGTATGTCTTTGTTTAATTTCTTCAAAGAAAAGCTTTACCTCAGAGAATGGAACAAGAAGCTTGTAGATGCGACAGGACTCTCTCTAAATAGTAAGCTCATTTAGGTCAATTTTATAATTTTACACATGATTGAATTAAGAAAAACTAATACTAATTAAATTTCTTCATAATGAATCTTTATTTTTATAGGTTAAGCTTTGTGGCCACAATATTGGCGACAGATTTCCAACTTGAGGGTGGTAGCTAAGCTGGTTTTTCCTATCACCATACCATAATTTCTTGCAGAGTTTCGAACTCATGTCGATTGATGCGTGTTCGCTTATACTGCGACTACGACTGAGCCGTAATTGCTTCAAGCAACATTGCTGGCATTACAGCAACGTTGTACTGAGCTTCCTAGCAGGCACAGTACAGTACCGTCAACGACGAAACAAAACCATAAATTATAAAACTATATGATATATTCCATGAAGAGATTCGTGGTACCTATACGAAGTCCCTTTCATAACTGATACAAGCTTTAAAATATGTGACTTGAAAAGTGACGTAAAAGAAATCACTTGGTTGTAAAGGGTTGCCACATATTATGTAAACTTGTAGTTATTATGGTAGTTTTTTCTATTCAGAACGAACACTAAAATGCCCGTAACAAGAAAAACAGTATTAGTTGCTAATTCGACGGTCACTCGCACTACCACTGGTATTATAAATACCTGAAACATTTTGTTTCTTTTTTAAGAAAAAGAAGTTTTTTTAAACTATATATTTGGTTAGGAGCAATTTATAAAATAAAATGTAATGCGTCTTGGGACACCTGGAAGATGTAATTATATTATGATAATGTAATGATATTTTTATATTGAAATATGAATAAATAAAAATGAAAAAAAAAAAGAATTCAGATAGTTATTTAAAAATATATTATAAAATTTTATTTTTATGAAATTATTTACAAAAGATATTCACAAATAACCTTTAAGGTTAGGCTAAGAAACCACACTGATCTGATACACTAACACACACGTAAAGTAGTGAGTGTGCTTGTATGTAGTAGAGAGACGCGTTCAGTATAAAACAAATGTTGAGAGGGAAGCGCTAAGTCGATGCTAGCCGAATAGCAGGTAGAACCTCAGATGTTCCACGTCAAAAATGTTTCAAACCAACTGGCAACCCTGATCATTTAAGTGGTGTTCCCACGCGCCAGCACATTCCTACGTGTTCCGAGAGCAGCCCTCGACAAGAACGGGCGGTACAAAAAAGGCGTTCGCCCGCGGCTCTAGAAACTTCAATTACAGACGCTTTCACCGGCTATATGGAGATGAACAACACAAACCTGTCAACAGTCGCACTCACGAGTCATCAGCTTACGTTTAATACTATAATAATACAAGCCTGTAAATGTCCCATTACTGGACAAAGGTTTCTTGACGAGAGAACACTTCGGCGTAATCACCCAGTTAGCACGCGATCTATTATTACCTATTCAATAGCAAAAACTATACATAGAAACCGTAAAATACTTGCTGAGTATTATCTTAGCATTTTTTTTTAAAAAGCAAGGCATAGTGACTTCATTTTTTCTAATGGTAAACACAGTACAAGCCTATCACAACGGCGGCCACTGAGAGATCGAAATCCATCGATATGCACAAGCTGATCCCGAAACGCGATACACAAAAGTCAGTCACTATGACGTGTTTCCACCACATGCATGATGGTCGCGACCCAGTCAGGCAAAACAGCCCTATCACCACGCTATCGGCATTACCTCGTTCGTTGTTCAGCAGGGTGCACCACGTGCAGATGAGGTTACCTTGGGCGTCTCAAGGCTGAAGATGTAATTAACACGACAAATGAAAAGGGAACTGTAACAGGTATCCTCATGTGCAAGGGTAGTTACTGACCCTTCAACCTCGCTTCATTATTGGATATACACCGGCTAATTTCTTTACGCGACATGGGTATGCGCGCCACTAAAGACACACTTCTAGTCGGCCACAATTAACGTCAAAGTCCCTAGCTTATAGGATAACATCACGAAACCAGAATCTATCATGAGTTCTTTGGTTGGCTGTTGTTTTTGTGTTTACTATCACGTACAAACATTTCGCGAAGCTCGGACAATACAAACAACCCTAAATAAAGAACCCAAATTGTCATATGAAACAAATTTTATAAAACAAATTAATTAAATAAACACATTTAAAAAAAATGCTAACATCAGAAACTTATACATTGAGCGTGTGCTTATCGTTCAAGCTTTGTAATAAAATAATACCGACAATAAAACAAGTTGAATTGAAAGGTTTAATTGGCTACGCGTTGGACGATCGGTTGCGCAACAGTCGTCGCCGCGTCCGTCGCAGTGATCAACGGAATGGAACAAACTCAGTTCAACAGGCATTCCATGAGATAATGGTGTTTGCACAATATATCGCTGACTTTATATGAAATAGGGCTGACTCCCAAATACAAATGCCGGAACACGTCAATAAATATTTCGCGAGAAATTTTCGGTTTGAAGGCGATATGTAGCCAGGCGAGCAATAGAAAATACATAACAAACATATTATGGACGCATGACGATGTATTCCTTTATTTAAAAAAATTAGTGATCCTTGTGTCTTGTAGGATTTAAAATATTTACCAATGAAAGTTTCACCTGAACGATTGCGTCAATTGGCGTCGAAACCCCACCCTAATCGTACAATGTAACTGAGTTTTCGATAAAGAAAATCATTATGGTTCAATCATAGCATGGTGGTAAGGTATTTTCAAATTTCCATCTTAGTTATTTACCACCCTTAATTTGAAATTTTGTCGCCAAGTATCAATAGGTAAACGCTAACTATAAAAATAAACTACACCTCGGCAAGCTTCACATATAACGGTTTTTTTATTTATATATACATCGACTTCGTAAGTGGCACCCCTGAAGTTAAAAATCTGTCACTGATTCATCCCCTTTTATATTATTGTTATTACGAGCAGGTGTTAATCTCAAAAAGAAAAAACATTCTTTAGGTATTCATCATATCCTTTTCTTTTTTCTTCAAGGTTTTTTCTCGACCATGTTACACGACAGCTCTGTACTTATGGTGAAACTAAAAAGACAATAATTCGAATCCGCCTTATTTCTTAGTAACTATTATTCTCAAGTAAAATAACAAACGTATCGCATCTCTCCGGATTACAGTCTAGACTTAAGCCTCTATTTACACCCTTATTTTAATATCATAATGACGCGTTTCCGTCGGTAGAGTGCGCAATTAGCGATCATTCAAACGTGCCGACTTGTTTTAGAGCGAGACGGTCGAACGTGAGTGAAAAGGACAACCATATTCATATTATTCGTAATGTTACGCTTCGGAACCGTATCGTGGACTTTTTAACTGCATACGGTCGTAAAGCGAACAATTATTAATCGTTTTTAACTTGCAGTTTGGTCTTATGATTTTTCAACGCTTTATTACTTACTTAATCTTAAGGTTCGATGAAAGCACAATTTATATCCAGAACCCTAAATCTATTAAGTTGACATAATATCAAAATATATAATCAATGAAAAGCTATGACTTATAAAAAATTCAGAACCAAAGCTGTTTGCTTGAACAGTTTTCACTGCGTTAAACAAAGAGTTTATTAGTACCTATTTCGCTTAGTCAACTTTGATCAATCTTTTTCAATCGCTTTATTGTAATTATAAAGTTTTTAACCTCTGACGCAGAGGTTTGTTAAAAGTTTAACGTGTTTATCTGTTCATCTGTCTGTGGAAACGTTGCTCCCAAACGACAATCGATTTTGTTTAGTCTTTTTTGTGAGTTTGAAAGGCGACATGATCGAGAGTGTTTTAGCCATGGTTCAACAAAATCTATTGAGCCATGTAAAGAATTATCAACAGGTCTTTTCTAGTTGATAAAGGGATGTGAGCGTCTTCCATAGGTCTAATCGAGTCAAAATTTGGTATTCTGTCACTGTAATGGTATTAGAAGAAAATGAAAACCTTGTCCTGATTATGTGGGTGAGATCTATAGGATGCGTAACTCCTCACCAACTTACAGCAGCGATATCGTGTGTGGGCTCACAGGACTTGTGACAGTGGTTCAAAAAAAAAATTACCTTATTTTTTATTGTTTAAACTGTAATAATCTCATAAACTAAACCTAATACAAAATTAATTATTAATTGTATTTTCATCGTTTTTATCCTTACGACTACGGTATTAATTACTTTGTATTACAATAATTTTGTTAAAATAGAAAACATGTACCTACTAAATACAGAAGAAAAGGCATATTTGATTAAAACAAAACAAATTATATTAATTAAATAAACAAAAATTCAACATATACATCTTCACAATATTCATACATTTACTTCCACTACGTAGCGAGTGAATTTCTTCACCGAAAAGCAATGCATTTCACTCGCGCTCCACTTGTCACGGCAATGATCGCGCGTTCGTCAACCAAAACAAAACAAACAATCTTAACAAAACCAATCTAAAAGCAACTTTATTTCTGAGATTTTCAAATACAAATACGAAAAAAAATCTCACAATAACTGCAGAAATTACAGGTTTTAGTCAAATATCAACCTTCTGTTGAAAATTATAAGGTGCAAATCTAGTAAGATAGTATTATATAGTAATTGTTCACAGCGGATATATCGGAGTGCGTGAACGTACGCATGAACGTCCCACTTTTTTTTTTGTTAACATAGGTACAAGTAAAACGATAATTATTTTATTGTACCTACTTGGCAATTTTTTGGGAAACAGGTATGTCTGCCATTTGTCGAGACTATTGGATCCATAAAAGCGGTCGAATCTGATGAAGTATTCCTAAGCAAGATTTTCTCTGAAATTTACGGCAATTCGATTGATGATGTAATAGCTTGTCAAATAAGAATGGTCACTGTCGAAACATAATGATCAATTAACAGTGACCATAATCTTGCCAGGTTATAACTACATAGAGTTCCAATGTTGTAATTCACTGAGATAATAAAGTAAACAATTATTACTGTGAGGAAACGCGGTCGGCAAGACATTTGTAGAGTAAGTTTTTACAAAAATCTATCGCTGTCACGCTTTACCCGAATGACCGTACAGAGCGTGAGAGAGACAGCTGTAGCTAACATGATTATATCTATGTAAAATAGATGGAAACACAAAAACATATTCCTCTGTTTCTCTCTTCAAAACTGGACCAATATTTTTTCAATAATATAATATAAGATGAACTATGATTAATTAAAAATATCTTTAGAGTAACTTAAATTAAAAGTGTTTAACTTAAAGTAACAGAGATCGCAGCATTTGTTTTCGCTTTAACCAAATACATTAATAATGAAAAACAATTTGACAAACCTGTTTCCATAAATAAAGGTTAATATAATTTAGTTATATTGTATTTTAATTAATTGACAACACACTAATACATCCGCCGGATACACATGAGATTGTTGCGTCAATACTTTAAGATTGATTCGTATGTGTTGGTCAGACTCAGAGTCCTTGTACTGAATAGCTTAGCCAACATGGTTGTAGGTGCGGCTTAAGCCACGGCACCTCTATAAAAACATAAAAACAACTGAACTTTACTTCAAGTTAGTTGCAAAGAGTATTAAATATGTTAAGATTTATTTTAAGTCTGCTTGCATTTAACCTCTGTCTATTTTGTTATAGACGGGTACTTAGTTGTAATGACGCATGCACCAATCAAAGCAACCTCCAATGATGCCCACCATGTACTGATATACAAGTACATACTTTTAGGTACTTAGATTTACTATATAATGTCATAAAACAGTACCGCTTCATAGTACCTACTCGTATACCCGATATCTTTCTTTAATTTACACTTCAACTGCATTTACAATGATTGTGGTCTATTTTCAATTAAAGTTTTTTACTCGACGTACAATATCATGTTGATTTATTTTATGATTCATGTCATCTTTCATGTCTTTCTAAACTAACGTACGAACATATTCATCGTGATAAAGTCACGAAAGTATTGATTACTTTACTTCAATTTGCATTTTGAATGAATTTCGCTTGTGCACAATAAACGAACTATATAGAATGTGAATTACCAATAAATACAAAATATACAACAGAATGTTATTGAAATATAACACCAGAAGCTCTACACTGATATAGTTATAAGTTTAGCGTTGTGGCCACAAGCTCAACTGATCTTAAGTGACGATGTCGCACAAGATGTGGCACGCTTAACCTAGTGGAAGACTGGCTTTCAAATTCAGCTGCCGGAGACACACCTATTGGTGTTTGACGATAGATTTTCAATTTGAGAGTGGGCTAGCCAGGCAGGCATTAGAATTAGCTCTACCACCATGCTATGGTTTCATTACGAGATTTTGTTTCACCGAAAACCCAGGCTAATTGCATGGAATCAAAACCACGTCGATCAACGCGGATTCCGTACACGCTGCCAATCGAGCTTTGCTTCTCATCATACTTTTTATTAAAGTAAAAAACTGTCTAAAAATTACATTCCTTGTATAGAATAAAAAACTACTATAGCAATATTATAAATGAGTAAGTAGTCAGCGCATCAATACATAGGAATGTGAACGATCAGTCAAGTTCCGTGCTGAAGACGCGTCAGTAGAACAGTGCAGCGGTGCAGCGGACGAGATGTCTTTTTGCTCTCCGTCACGCTCTTATAATCACAAACGCACGGTGGAGCGTGACTTATTAAATACTTGTAAACAATCAGATACATCAATTTACAACGTCTCAGCACGACAAGCTCACAAATATATTTTGTGAATCTTGACTGGAAATACGGTCAAAATTGTTTCTTTTTTACTTAATTTTATTTTCATATTTATATATACTATATATGGTCAAACAATGATTTTTGTAAAAGCATAAACATAAACGCGTGTATTTTGTTTTTCTTCAAAAAAGCTACTTTCCTTCTTTACCAAATTTTTTCATAGTACTTTACGTTCATCAACTATTTGATTCAGATCTACTGGATATTCAAGTAAAACTTGACATTTACAAAACTTATACCTATTGCATAATTACAATATTAATTCAATAAACATTAACTAATTTTCGAAAATACAAGCCCACTTTTTTGGGGCTAGGCTGAACAAAAAATGATAACCTGCCCATACGTCTTATACTAATTATATCGAAGCCCATTAAGGTAGTTAAAGTGCCAAAACTTGTTCCCAAGTTTAGTCTATGAGATTGACGAGCCAATAGTCACTGTGACTCATACCTATTGCACTTGCATTTAAGCTGAAACAGGAACACACCAGAGCGAAATACTCTCTCTTTATCAGATAACGTCAAATTCAAATGAAGTATGCAAATCCTTGGATCGCTGTTCTTTTCCTACATAAGAAATATTTACTATATATAAATTTAAATATAAACGCAGTAAAAAATCTGTTGGATTGAATGCCACACCTTTCATGTAAAACACTGTTGGTGTTTTATAAAATGCATTTGATTTTCAAGCGTGACTGACATACAGTTTTACAGATCAAACAAAAGCAAACATGCGGAAACAGTGTTGCTAGTTGAAACCGACATTTACAAATTGCGTAGATATAATTTGTAATAAACCAGTTTGTTTTTTTGTCCGTTATTGTTCCAAGGTATTATAGGTGTGGCAAAATTATTGAAATATTTTAATATTAATTGAAAACAAACCCAACAGCCTCAGTAAGCCTTGGCTTTTTTTTATAGTGTTGACGACGTGTTTGAAGATGATACCGAACGCACATTCACTATTATTTTCCTTTATCTAAAACTCAAAATTATCATAGAATTCGATTAAATATGTTTGTTTCGATGGGTAAAAAAGTATTCTCACTATCCATAAAATTTTATCAATCTATTAAAATCACATAAATATGAGATTTTATTCTCAAAATTAAGTCTATTCTAACAACCCAACAAAAACACTTGACTAGAAAAATATATTTTTCTATTTTTGCTTTTTATTTGATTCCCAGATGTTGTACTTAAATATTTTAAAACTTATGTCACTCCTACAATTAGGTCAAAACTAACGGCACCTCGTAAGCTAAAATCTATCAACCCGTTTAGGCTATAGAGCGTAACAAAGAAATATATATTTTAGCATTGGAATCCTTTTTAGCAGTCGGGTAATAATAAAACTTTTGCCTATAAATAATGAAAGTTCCAAGTAGTTAATATAAACTTTCATCAAAGCAGTGTAATTTCTCATTCTATTCTTATAGATAATAGTTACAAAACATTTGGGTTTCACTTGAGATCAAACGCAGTATGTCTCAGTTCCGCTTCAAGAACGTGATCTAGTCGATGGCGACGTGGTCACGTCTAGAAATCGATTTGCATTATGCAACATTGCTATAGTATTTTGCAACGTAAAATACCGAAGGGCTCTTAACTAAAAAAATATCAGTTGTGGCGTTCAAATTTGACATCATAAAGTCAGGTTAGTTATATAAACAGTTATTTTTATGTTAATACATTTATTATTATTCTCAAGGTGATTGCGGTCTCACTCAAATCATGCCACATCTCCTATAGTACCCTCTGTGTCCCTATTTCTGTACATCAGCTGACCTAACGGTAGCCTCTTTAAATACTCAGAATGTGACCCAATACGAGAATTAAAACAATCATCGACACGGAAAGAAAAAAGCTGAGAATTATGCAGATCAACCATTACCCTGATTACTCAAAGCGTGCGTCCAGTAGGACAGAAGATGTATTTTCTATATCGTATTTCATTTCTATCCGATACTCTTTAGTTATTCTGATAAATTAATGAAGTACCGAGCGCTGTTAGTAATTTGAAAACCTTTTTTTCTTATTTTATCGTTCGATTTCTCATAAAATATATTGGCAACTCTGGAAAAATGAAGTCGCGGATTGGTTACAAGTAAAGTTACAAACAAAAATAAATGTTCTTACCGTGCTGGCGGGATGAGCTGGCATAAGCATCACAGGTCCGTGAGGAAGTTTCCTCGGCTTCCTGACTCCTTTGCCTCTTCGTATCCTGCCAGTGGTGGCAGCTCCAGTGGTGATCGCGGTCTGATGACGGCCAAGCCATTTCGTCACAAGTTTCTCTTTGCTATTCGAACTGCCATACTCCTGGGTTTCCTCCTAAAATTTAGACAGTTCAATTTCTAAACTGAATAAACACTTGACAAAAGAAATATTTGTACACACGTAAGAAGTTAACTTTTTGGCGAAACAAAACAAAAATCATTCCAAAATATTTTATCCTGGGTGCGAACATCATAATAAAGGTAGTCATCAATTTCAATAATATGAGTAATTAACTGTAACTACTGGCTTTTTTTAGATTGTGTAAAAAAAAATTAACGGCTTTTAAATCGCATCGCTTATTGAGAAATATAACCCTTGAGATTGGAAAGAAGCGATCGACGTGAACAGTACTGCTTTGCGGCAGTTGAAAGATTTAAGAGGTTATGTTATCACTGTTGAATCTTGAACTAAATTGATGAGAACTTTAATTTTTGTATTAAATACCTGCCATTATACGTGTCGCACTTTCTCCTATTGTGCTTAAACATTATTGTCTACAACTTAGCTGACAATGCGAGTTTTTTAAGTGAAACGTTTGACTTCAATAACGTGTACGGTGCCGCACGACCAATTTTTTTTAGTTTAACTTATTCTCACTTAATTTTCAGTGAAGACTTTTCCGAAGTCATTATAAATTAAAAAGAATGAGATAGTTCTCAATTGTAAATGCTAGAATATGCCGATATGTTTATATCAAGAGTTTCATATCTTCAGTCTTATTCAAAAACGGACAGGTGCTAAATAATGCTGACCACGCTGTATTCTTTCATCGGTTCGATATCTGAAGTAGTGATCAGTGAAGCGATCATGGTTCAGATATAGCAAGCTCGGGCACTTTATAGATCAATTTGGGTTCGAATTCTAAGACGATCCTTAACTTTTGGTGAAGGTAAACATCGTGATAAAACCACCCATTGATGGTATCTGAAATATTTGTAAAAGCCATCTAGATTAGCGTTTGTTTAGCGTTCCGGAAAATTTGATAAAAATAATCTACTAATTAGTCAATAACCACTTTTAAGACAAACCTTTTTCTTCTTCAGGGTTTCCCCTTGCAGTTTAATCTCCAACTCCTTGCAGAGCTCGTGGTTCTTCGTCCTCTCGGCGTCTTGGACCTTCGTTTCGTCTACATGTACCACGTGAGGTTGAACGGCCTTAAATGTCGGGTCGAATTGGTTGTGGTCGTAGGGCTGCTTTCGACGGAAGCACGGGCAGACGCGCTTGGATAGATGGTAGATGGTCGCCACGCATATCAGGCAGTGGACCACGGCAATTATGAGGAGTGCGATGTTGGTCAGCACTGGAGTCCACGCTTGCATCTCATCCTGTTGAAGATAGGGATTTATTAGGGGAGTATCGATCTGAACAAGAAGAGAGACTAATAACAAGACTGCAACCACCATACACGTGGCGGTAAACACTTCACCTGACTTGCAGATCTTAGAGATGTTGAGATGTTATTTGGTACCCAAAGTCCTACATTTAAGGATAGGTACTTAGACAGCGTCCATGACTACTTTATAATCGATCGATGTAGGGTTTTCATTCATGTATAAAAACTTTATACCTACACAATTAAAATATTACTCGTTCCGAATAATTTGATCTTACCAACTTATGGAGTGGAATTCCCTTCCAAAAATCAATTAGAACTTAAACTGTATGATTCTCAAGTTACTAATGAATTAATTAGATTAATCAAGTGACAAATTGTCATGGTCGTTCAACGGAAAATTGCGAGCAACCGTCCGCGAAGCGATGGAAAACCGCTACCCCGGTGAAAATTGAAAGTGTAAAGGTTTGATAACTAACACAGAGAAACTAATAAAAAAGAAATTACTAATATACACGCAGCATATGTATATTGTTAATATATATGTATAATATTGTTACACCCGTGGGTATTAAAAATGCGGGTGTTTGACGTGAAGAAGATTTATTTAAAATACACAAACTCACAACACTGTTATTTATTTCACTGTGGTTTCGCTTCCTTTTATCGCTTGTTGTTATTGCTTTGCATTTCAAAACTGAACTGAACTGCTCGGCTTTTTTTTTTTTTGAACTGACTACACTGTTAGCCTTAGGGGCCCTATCCAAAAACAGAGCTGCTGCGGCTTTTACAGCTTCACCGGACTTGGTAATGGGAACTGCTCGGCGCCGCTCCTGAGGCACTTATTTACTTACACTAAACGACGGCAGAAACATCGTGAAGCATCGCAAATTTTCTTGATGTTTCCTTTCAATGCCTACTCGATGACTTAATCAAGGCGATAAGCCCTATACATGTGTGTGTAAGCTGCGATGTTTACAAAAACATTCACCGCCGTTGTTTACGACGCGAACATTATTTCGATATCCTGAGATATTTCTAGTTCCTTCGAGATATTTCGTGAACAGGATTTTGTCTATCTTTTTAATCGGGTTGTAACAGGTCGTAACAATATTATACCACTCCTATGCATAAAGAATGCACGGGCTTAGCCGTCATGACAGTTTAAAACTTACTCAAGGCTCAATACGAAATTAAACTAATATTGTTTTGTGACGTGGTACAATTATACTTCTCAACTATTAAGGTTTCCCAGATTTCTCATGAGGAATTCCTTCAACGTCCGCCGATAGTATTACTACTGAATTAGTAGCCCTCCACCCCGAGGCTCGAATTAAGTTAGTATCTATATTTCCACTAACCTAATAACAGATAAGTCTACGAACTCTGGATATCTTATCTATACATACAATTAATAAAATTGAAGTGTATGTTTGTAATGTTAAAATAACAGTTTTTTTACTGAATGCATATGAAAGTATATATACCCATAACAAAAAGCCAACTTTTAACATTTTTGTTTGTCTGTCTTTCTGTTTGTTCCGGATCATCTCCGAAATGGTTGGAATTTTGACGGTATTTTCACTGGTAGATAGCTGATGTTATAAGGAGTAACTTAGGCTACTTTTGTTTTAGAAAAATAATTAGAGTATCGTGCAAATTAAAAAAAAAACTGGTCATGGTGGATCAATTCGGGCGTTTAAATAGCTTACGCCTAGTAGACCGTAAAAGATATATCAAAGTAATATACCACATAACTGTAGACATTAAAAAGTCCTATAAAATTCAGCGAGAGTATATATTTATTTTCTATGGAACACCCACAATAAACATTTTTGTTTGAAAATAGCCGGGAGCGAGGGAGCAAGATTCGTCCGTGTACCCGATCGATGGCATTCTGTAGACCACGTGAGCGATGCCGCGGACACAGCTAGTTATTAATACTAACGATCGCCTTAAGTTCGAAATTCGACCTGCGACTTTTTGATCACAGACTATTTTGTGTATGTATGGTAGTATGTATTAATTTATTTTATTTAATATATTAGTAAGAGATATTATAGATAAATTTTGGCTTCCTGCACTCCTTCTCCATATAAACTTTAACCATGCCAATTTCAGTCTTCCGTGCACGCATTACGCTTAATAAGGTACCGAAAGCTTTTCTTTCACGTATTAATATATATGTATAGATAAACTATAGACTCTACATGTCTTGCTCTGCCACGTGGTCAAACGACGTGTCTTTTTTATACGGCATGTGGTATTCGTTCTAGTCTGTCATTCCAATGCTAACATTTATTAAAAAACTAACCTTTTCTCAAACTATCAAATAGTTTTTTTAAATCCAAACTCAGCTTTAAAAGCAAAAAGCAACACCTTTGTTGTTCCGAACAGTCTTACGCATAATGTTGGAGTATTTGCGTAGTATACAGGTGAAATCAGCAAGCATTTAGATTACCCAGACCCTGCTTGAGGAGACAGGGGACTGCTAACCCCTTGCCCTTACGTGACTACGCCCCTAACGATAGCACAAATGTACAGGATAAAAAACGTTCGACATATTCGAAAACTATTATATCAAAATTCATAGGTACTAAATACCCAGTAGTGGTAGTAATCTGGTACTGACCACCCGACCCTACTCATTCTCTACTGAAAAGAGACGGACTATGTCTGCATTCTGATGAATGAGATTAGCCCGACAACAACACAATAGGTTAACAAAGCAAACCCCATTGTCTCGATGAGGAAGTACCGCATCGTCCGCATCTAATAGCGGATAAATTCGACAGAGATGCTTTGTGCAACCGAGCGGACAATTTCTTGCCCAAACGTTGTCGATTTCTGTATTAGCTATGGTTTTCACAGTTAAGTAATTAAACATTCTTTTATTGTATTTACCTGTTAAATATAAAAGACAAATAGGCAACTCAAAAAACGATGCATTCAAAATACTTCAAACTTTATGTTAACTTTTCAGCATAAAAGTTTAATTTAATTTTATGATAAATACAATAATAAAAATCTAAAGAAAATTTGACCATTTGATCATTGAGTTAATGTTTAAAATATATTGTAACTCATGATATCTTCTATGTTGAATTTATGGCTTGAATGAATGTATGGGGAAATCACTTGTTGTGGCAGCTGCTAGGAACATGGACTTGGGCATGTCCGTCACCGCGTAAATGCAGGCCCGAGATGGAGGAGGCGCACTGGTGTTCGTGCACCTGCCGGGTCGAGCGGATGGCATGCGCAAGCAGTTCCCGCTCCCCGGCCAACGACAGATGCGAGAAGGACACCGTGGGGTTTTGGTCGGTAACAGTCCGCCATACCCCTCCCTTGAGCGGCCCAGCTCGGGAGGCGGATCCAATGCAGGATTTCCCCACGATAAAAAAAAAAAAAAAAGCTGCTAGGAACACACTCATCTATGAAATTGTATATTTTACAGTACCTTGTTAATTCCCAATAAGTAAGTTAGGTTTGTTCTAAACAGTCACTAGAATTTTACAAGCGCGACGCGTAAAGCAGAATATAACGAAAATATTTCAATAAATAATATTTTGATTTTCTCAAATTAATTTGACTTGCTATATAGTATTTTTTTCATGATTATATTGTAGTACCTAATGTAAAGTTTGACCTCAATAAACAAATTCATTCCTCAATAAATTTCGAATTGGTAGAACGCGAAATCTCGAATGTATTCTGATCAACTGCCAAAACATACTGAGAGATTCTTGGAGACAAATTTACAACTTTGTAATCTCACTCTGTACTATGATTTTATAACAACGTTTTAGTTCACAGAAAGCAAAATCATAATCATAAATACTATATTCGGATGAGCCCTAAGAAGGCAGGTTATGAACGCCAAAACACCACTACCGGTTCGGAACATGCTAGTATATTCCAGTCATCAAGAAGAGCCGAAAAAAAAATCCATCTGGTTAATTTTTTTTTTTACTGTACAAATAATATATTATAATAAATAATTATATTATTTTAGAGAATGTACATAGAGAGCCGTTTACGGACATCACTATCATTTAGGCGATAATTGCCTCATGTTATGTTACGTCATGTTGTAATTGTATGTAACGGCCTCATTAGCTATGCTCGAGGACCTGGTTTCGATTCCCAGCTCGAGCAAAGTGTTATTGGTTTTTATTAAATTTTCAGTAGCAGCTCGGAGTTTGGCTTTGTGTCCGATTAATGGCAATAGGCTCGCCCCTATTACATCGGACCTAAAAAACATAGACGGTGAAATGTGGGTGTACATTGTACACCTCTGCTTAACCCTTCGTGATAGTATGTTGTGTTAGGATAATCCTGCCTTTAATAACCGTTTGACAGCATAGACTCGAACAAAGATTCTGAACCATGCGTTTCCATAACATTACCCAAGGATGGTGCCACATATAACTTAATAAAGTATTACATAAAATAAAGTTACCTCAAAGCTAGCATGTGCGAATGGCTGGGCTCGCAGTGTGTCTCTATGGAGGCCGGTAGCTGCCAACACAGCAGCGCTGTTTCCGCAAGCGAGGCACAGCAGCGACAGCGCTAAGAATGCGGTCAGCAGTGGACTCCTGGAGAACAAGAGACACCTTCAATATAACAGTAGCTAGTAACTACCCTCACGTTAACTATAATACTTGTGATACAGTTCTTACGTTTGAGAAATATAGCAGTGGGCCATTATGAGATATACTAATGTAATTATTCGATTATGAAGATATCTGGAAATATCTCGATTATAGCCATTAGTAATACTAATTACTAATATTAGTAGTTCGATGATGAGTGATACTAATTTATACTAATACTAAGTAATACCAATTTGATAAAATTAGTAATTATTACGACCGAACGACCTTTTTTTTAGCTAATTGTTGTGTTCTTGTAAAGAACTTTGTTTTCGTGTGCTCAACCTTTTTTTAGCTTTCTACTCTTCGTTTTTAATAGGTACCAGTCATCATTCATAATTGCCCACGTCTGGGCAATACATAAAGGCTCGATTATGAATGATCGTTCATATTCGTAATTCTAATTTTTGTTACAGTCAAGACTGTCTCCTCCCTGCCAGCAAAATGGATGTTTTTAGATTTGAGAAAAATTCAAGGTAGTATTATTATATATAATGAAGTTAAAAGGAAACCTATCATAGCTAAGTAGGTTTCTACAAGTTAACGAGTAATAGTCGATCAGCTTATAAAATATATTTACAGAAGTAATTTCATACAAATTCCATTGAAAATTGCTCAAAGTCCACTATTAAATGTGTATACATATTATGACTGGCAACTACGTACGGAAAAGCCCCTAAATGAAGAGACAAAAAATGCTCCATAGACAACAGACCATAGACAAGTTTTTTTTTTGTGAAATTATATTTTGTGACATTTGAATGTATATGTTTGGATATTTTTTATTCTAATATACTATTCTAATAGTTTATATATCTAGATTAACACATAGAAAAGTTTATATCTCGGTAAAGAGGCAATTTTAAGGTTCACGCAGGCGAAATCGCACGTAAAAGCTAGTAGTCATATAAAAAAGGGTTTCATAGGTAAAAGAAACTTATTAAGTGTTCCGTAGCTTTAAATGTTTATAAATCTTTGTTTTATGACACCGCGAAAATGTTTGAATAATCTCTTCACATAATACGCGCGTCGAGTCGCTTTGATCCGAAGCGATAGAAATCCTACCTAATATAAAATCGTAATTAAGATATTGATCATTTTGCCGATGACTTTCACTATGTCCATCAAAGTATATTATAATGCTTCGATGTTCATTATATACTGACTCTGTTTTTATGTTATAGGAAGTGTAACAACGTCGTCAGGCACGACTATTTATAACTAATTGTCGATTTCGTATGACTTTCTGTAATTAAATTTAAAAAAAATATATCTATACGATATTTACAATTGATGATAATTTTCTAATGTCAAAATAACAGCTTTTTACTAAATGCTTATGAGAGTATATACGATACACATAACAGAACACCCATTTTTTAATTTTTTTGTCTGTCTGTCTGTTTGTTCCGGGTAATCTCCGAAACGGTTTAATAGGGAGTAACTTAGGCTACTTTTATTTTAGAAAAATAATTAGGGATCCGCACAAATAAAAAAAAGCTGATCATGGTGAATCAATTCAGGTGCTTAAATGGTTCACGCAGCGTAAACCACACAAGAGATATACCATAGTAATGTACTTCATAATTGTAGGCATTAAAAATACCTACAAAAAAGTCAGGGAGAGTATATGTTCTTCCTAAGGAACACTCACAATAGGCATTTTTATCTTTAAAATAGACAGAAGCGGGGGCAAGATTCACACGGGCATTATCTAGACCACGTGAGCGAAGCCGCGGACACAGCTAGTTTAGAATAAATTATCGTATATAATAAACGTAGTTGGCATAATCGAGAACAATGCGATAGAGTTCACGATATGCACCTTATGTTGATGAAATGGAATACAACAGAGAGAGAGAGACAGTCTGATAGGGCAGGCTGACAGGACCAGTTTTTTTTATTCGTGCGGAACCCTAATTATTTTTCCAAAATAAAAGTGGCCTAAATTACTCCCTATAAATTCAGCTATTTACCAGTGAAAGTCCCGTCAAAATCGGTCCAACCGTTTCGGAGATTACCCGGAACAAACAAACAGACAGACGGACAAAAATTTTAAAAATTGGTTTTTTGTTATAGGTATCGTATATAATTTCATATGCATTTAGTTAAAAGCTGTTATTTTGAAATTACAAAAAGACACTTCAATTTTAATTAATTGTATAGACTTAACTTGTTTAACAGACTCTAGCGTGTGTTAATAGCACTATAATAATTTAACTACTTTGTTAATGTTAAATGTTGTCTCGATTCTTGATGAAAATTCATACGTTTCTACAAAATCGTCTAAGAAAATAAAACATTAGTACGATATAAGACACCGGCGCGCGCGGCGAGTAACTTCATTACGAACGCAGAGAAAGCAACTCACCTGACTGCTCCATCACACCGGTTTGTTAACACCGTTATGATAACGACTATTTTCTAAAAAAAAATTTTTATTACTTACAACTAACTTAATTCCATGAAGAGATTACAATGACATCTATGTATTCTACAAGACAAGCAATCTATATACAATTAATAAAATTGAAGTGTCTGTTTGTAATGTCAAAATAACAGTTTTTACTAAACGCTTGTGAGAGTATATACGATACCTATAACAAAACAACCATTTTTTAAATTTTGATCGGTCTGTCTGTCTGTCTGTTTGTTCCGGGTGATCTCCGAAACGGTTGGACCGATTTTGACGGGACTTTCACTGATAGATAACTGATATATAGGGAGTAATTTAGGCTACTTTTATTTTAGAAAAATAATTAGGGATCCGCACAAAATAAAAAAAACTAGTCATGGTGAATCAATTCGGGTGCTTAAATGGTTCACGCAGCGTAAACCACACAAGAGATATACCATAGTAATGTACTTCATAATTGTAGGCATTAAAAAGACCTACAAAAAAGTCAGCGACAGTATATGTCTATTCTTCTAAGGAACTCCCACAATAAGCATTTCTGTCTTTAAAATAGCAGGGAGAGGGGGAGCAAGCCGCGGGCATAGCTAGTTTGGAATTAAAACTGATGTCAGGCGCGGATGTAACTGCCAAGTAATATTTATTATTCGTAGTAAAACAATTGTAGTTTTTTTTTGCAAACTAACTACACTGATGGCCTTAAAGGTCAAGATCTTTTAACTAAGGACCAGGGAGTTGGACGCCCACTTTTATAATCTTTAGATGTAGCAATGAATTTTTAAACTTTCAATGCGCGGTTATAGCAAACGTGGTTTTTGAATATAATAACCCTATTGTTTGTAACGTGCGATATATAAACTTACTAAATTTATTTTTATGCCAAATAGCAGCAAAAAAGCAGAAGGCCCACCTGATGGTAAATGGTTACCGTCCCCTATGGACAAGTGTAACATGAGGGGTATTACAGCCATGTTACTGCTGCAGGTCTTTTACAAAGTGTGTAGTGGCATCAAATGAACTTCGTTGGGTGTTTAAATGGTTCTTGAAAATATTCGCCTTGCGTAATGTATTTTTATACTGCATTATATTATAATTATAAACTTCTTAACATCTCTGCCGATACTAGAAAGAATAAAGCGGAATGATATACAAAACAATGGGCGTGCACCGAGCACCTAACACGCGACTCGCTTCACGGACGAACGGACAGAGAGGAAATGAAGAAAATACATAAAAACGGTACAGGTCTATGGACTGAAGTAACTACTTTCGCATGAGCACACATGCTAATAAAAATATTATTTACTAGCTTTGCCCTACGGCTTCACCTGCATTCAATATATTCGGGCAATTGTACACCGCGTCGCCCGTCGCCAAGGCACCCGTGTAGCTGTACACTATAGTTGTTCTGGCTTCCAGTAGTTGCATTAAGCTTTTCTGAGATTTCTTGACACTCATGGTTATTGCTTCGCTTCTTAGAGTTGTAGTGTGCAGTTATCTTGCGAGACGGCATTTAGAAACAGTGTTTATCGTAGTCGAATTATTGGTATTCACGATCCCACAAGCAATATGGCTCAGTTGATAGCGTGTAAGGACTCCGCATCGATTGACGTGAGTTCGAATTCATGCAATATGACTGATCGCCTTGTGGAGGAAAACATCGTGATGAAACCATGACATAGCAAGTTGGAAATCTGTCGCCAATCCCCATTTGTTGTGCTCATGCAGCTGCACTTGAGAGCCAGTCTTCCACTAGGCTTAGCGTGGTACCATCTTAGGCGACTTCGTTATTTAAGATCAGGCGAAATTATAACACTAAACCTAAAATTATTTAAAAAAAAATTCTTCAGGTCGGTCGCTGCCTGCATATAAAATGCGTGCGGTCACAAAGCCCATTTGTTGCTCTCACGTACAGTCAATATTACGAATAAGTAAATCATTAGCACGGATTCCATAAAAATATTGAAACGATTCTCCAACTAATATTTATTATCTTATCTAGTCGTCCCCCCCCTCCCTCTTAAGTATATTCGGCGCCGGGGTGCAAAAGTTATCATTACTATCATGTTTCATGTATTTTTTAAGGTTTTAATACATTATTTCCCTAAAATACTGATACCTAATCATACATCTAACACAATTTATCAGGCTTTTGAGTTGGAATATTTTTGAATAATGTCTTTTTATTATTATCTTTTCATTCTATACCTAGTTATAATGGTCAAGTTTGTCAATCTATCTTGACTCTTGGACCCATGATGGTACCTTAAATTTGCTGTGCTCGTAGCTCTGCTTTCGTGGACTACAGTGTTGTTGTGGTAGGCTAGTAGATACCTATCAAGACTTACGGCGCGGCGCGGCGGCGGTCGGCTTGCGTCCCCTAGGACTCTTCGCCCGGGTTTCTCCCGGGTAAAGAGGGCCCTGATCTTATCTAATGTGACGTGTTCATAGAGATTCTTTTAACCCATTATAGCCCATATCTTTCCCTATAAATCTATACGTAATATTATAAAGCTGAAGAGTTTGTTTGTTTGGTTGAACGCGCTAATCTCAGGAAGTACTGGTTGGATTGGAAAAATTATTTTAGTGTTGGATAGCCCATAACATGACATATAACATCACGCTACGACTAATAGGAGCGGAGCATCAATATATGTTGCAAAAACGTGAACATTTATTCTATTTGAATGTTTCCATTGCGTGCGCTGCGTAAACGATTAAAATTACGCAACAATGATGTGTGACGAAATTATTTTTCTTAAAAAGTTCTAAAAAAAAGTCCTGGATAGTATATGTCTATCTTTTAAGGTTGACAAAATATAACCTTTTTTCATGGTAATAAAATTTGTTCTAAAATAATGCATTATTTGCGAAAGTGTTTTTATAAAAATGGTATTAATCCTTATTGAAATAAATACGTTATTCATTACAAATATTTAAATTTGGACAAAATTGCGCTTTACATCATTTGATTTCAATGAACATCTTAGGAGATATCACAGTTTTAAAATAACTCCGCAACAAAATAATAATCAAGTACCGCGCGTGCATTTTAGCGGAATGATGTGTCAGGCGAGCGGCACCTATAAATTGTATTGTAGGTGCCTACGACAATTGTTATTTGTCTCTGCCTACGTTCCTACTCTCTCTAACCCTCTTTCTCTTATGTGATGCAGACGAAGTTGCGCGGGTCAGCTAGTAGTACCGCGCGTGCATTTTAGCGAAATGATGTGTCAGGCGAGCGGCACCTATAAATTGTATTGTAGGTGCCTACGACAATTGTTATTTGTCTCTGCCTACGTTCCTACTCTCTCTAACCCTCTTTCTCTTATGTGATGCAGACGAAGTTGCGCGGGTCAGCTAGTAGTACCGCGCGTGCATTTTAGCGAAATGATGTGTCAGGCGAGCGGCACCTATAAATTGTATTGTAGGTGCCTACGACAATTGTTATTTGTCTCTGCCTACGTTCCTACTCTCTCTAACCCTCTTTCTCTTATGTGATGCAGACGAAGTTGCGCGGGTCAGCTAGTAGTACCGCGCGTGCATTTTAGCGAAATGATGTGTCAGGCGAGCGGCACCTATAAATTGTATTGTAGGTGCCTACGACAATTGTTATTTGTCTCTGCCTACGTTCCTACTCTCTCTAACCCTCTTTCTCTTATGTGATGCAGACGAAGTTGCGCGGGTCAGCTAGTAGTACCGCGCGTGCATTTTAGCGAAATGATGTGTCAGGCGAGCGGCACCTATAAATTGTATTGTAGGTGCCTACGACAATTGTTATTTGTCTCTGCCTACGTTCCTACTCTCTCTAACCCTCTTTCTCTTATGTGATGCAGACGAAGTTGCGCGGGTCAGCTAGTATAATAGCCGAATGGTTTAGATCACTAAATGACATTTTAGTTAGCAGTTACGATTTTTCAATATTTATTTTCATATCAAATGAGGAATGCTTGTACATGTACTTCCTGTGTACAATTTCTCAATTATAAAATTAAGTATTTATGCATTCCCTCTACGAGATTTTATCAAAAGTTGTTGATCATTGATACAAGTTAAATCTTGCGTTAATTTTAAAATTGTATTAATATTTTTGACAATCCTTATAGCATATTAATTATGGAATGACTTTACTTCTCGTGTATAAATTTCATCAAAATTGGCTTAGCATCGATGAAATTAAAAACATTACGCTTTTTTTTAGGATTCCTAAAAGTGTTATTGAAAACTCCCATAGCCCATCATTCATGGAATGGTTTATGCTCCCCGTGTACAAAATTCTTTTTGAGTAAAATCCGGACATATAAACAAACAGACAAAAATATTTTCATGTCATATTCTTGATCAGTGTATTTCATAAACTATGTCTTTCAGGAAATTTTAGAAAACTACTAAACGTACAGACACCATTAGTATAAATGTAAATACATATATAGATAAGCAAAACGTTTGTGGTTCTTGAACATGGAATGTCAATGTGACATGTGTCAAATTCAAATTTACGAGGTTTTGTATACGTCAACAAGACGTTGACAAGAAGTTGACATCGCTGACTATCATGGCTGTCTAGCTTCCGTTACTGTGATTTGCGTATGTATGCCGCGCCGCGCCGTCTCTCTAGAACTTTCTATTTACATAAATAATGCTCGTTTGTTTTGTCCAAACCCTTCAGACGCATTCTGGGCTGGCAAATATACTATATTTTATAATATTTTATTTTGGTAATAATAATATTGTTCGTAACAAAAGACAAAGCAATATTGAATACTATAGTTAATTATGATAAAATATATAAATTTAATATCTTTTTAAAAATATTGGAATTAACTGTTTTTTGTATATATTTAAATTATAGTCCTTTTGTCACGGTTAGTATCTCAGGGTAAAAATTGTTAGCTGCGCGCGCGCATCATGTAAGGGAAGTATGACATGATGAAGTTAGAAATCCATGAGAATAATGCCAATTTATTTTTCAGGCGTTTTTTGTTATGTATCAAATAAAAATAATAGTTACTTAAACGATAAATTATTTTATTACAATAAAAAAAAAATCAGTCTAATTAATTGATATTATAACCATTGACGGCTTTATAAGCTATAATCATCATGATCTTGGAAAACGGGATGAAATTTTATTTTATTATATAATTTTTTTGTTTAATTAAAATTACAAGAAAAATTTTAACAAAAAAGAAAACTAACTTTAATGATTTTGAAGAGTTCCCTTGTGTATCTTGGAAGTTGCAGGTCCAATGCCAATAAAATGAAAATGGAACCACCCTTGAACTATCCCCTATCCAATAAAAATTAATTATCCAAATCGGTTCATAAACACATAAGTTATGGCTGAACATCCATTAAAAATATATATATGTATGTATATATATTCGAACTGACTAACCTCCCGTCTTTTGTTTAAATAATATTATTTTTATTATGGGTTATTTAGTTTTATTATTGCATTAATTATTATTTAATATTTATTCCAAATCAAACGTTCAGTCCAGACTCGCGTCGGACCTGAAACGCAATATTTTTTTAAATAATCTTATCCATTCATATTGATAAAGCTAGGATGTAATAGAAACATATTTAGCAAGCGTGTACATTGCAAGACATGTTTCATAAAGGTAGCGAGCTATTTGGATGAAGATGTGTGTTATTTATTATATATTACGACGTAGGTAATAACTTGTTGAAGGTTATAGAACCAGGACGATTGCAGAAGCACCTGTCACATAATGTTCTACAGCAAAGCAGCAGTAGTTTACCTGTTGCATCTTGAGAGGTGTAATGAACAATTCGCACAGACACACCGACTGTCGAGAATTGCAGTAAGTTCTATTTTAGAACGGGTATCCAAAGGTATCCACGGGCAGTCAAGGTGAGCGCTGATGTGCATCATAATGGGGCCCCCTTAAACCTACACCTGGGTCGTGTTCCCGCTGTCTGCTACACGATGGACCCAGCACCCGCAAGGTGAATCCATGGAATGCTTAGATGTTTGTCTCACTCAGTTGGCGGGGCAACCATATGAGATTTTTGGCGAGAACTCGTTAAGTGATTTCGTAATAAAATCACACGGAGTCATTAAAAATGTATGAAGATTACTTTACTTTAACTACACAAGAGGTTGGAGAGAATTAGATGAGCGGAAAGGACAACGATTTAAGACGTATTACACGTGGTAAAAGAGAAGAGGGTATTATTTAAAATCAATGAAAATAGGAGGGGAAAATTGATGAGTATTTGATTCGACAAGATAAATAAGGAGAAAAGAAAAGAAGAAGACCAAGAAGGATATACATTCAGCATTGAAGGAAGAAACGTTATACTCCTTTTCTTAGCAGTCGTGTAAAAGTAGGTTGTGTTCGTGTCAACATGTCAATGATAGTAGGTAGAGAGAGCTGGAGAATCTATCGACAAGAACAACATCGCTCTTAATCTATACAATCAATGAAATTGAAGGGACTGTCTTTAGTAAAAATGAACAGCTTTTTACCAAACGCATATGAAAGCATATATACAGTACGTGTAATAAAAAATGAATCTTTAAATATTTTTGTGTATCTGTTTTTTGTTTCAGGTAATCTCCGAAACGGATTGACCGAATTTGATGTGGTTTTCACTGGCAAATAGCCGATTTTATAAGGAGTAACTTTTAAGGGGTTATTTCACGTTCCGATCTACCGATCTGCCGGGGGGGGGGGGGGGGCTTGGCCGCAGGATCATGCTACGTATTATACATCACTGCCATTCCGGCCCCAATCTCACAAAGCTACAATATTATGTTGTTATCTCAATTGAAACACGAACGTCGAGAGATGCGTACGTATGTTGTCACGACGCTGACACTCTCGAAACTATAAAAAATAATATTTGTAGTAACTGCAGTAGTCACAACAGTATCTTTTTTTCTATAGGTAATATTTTACTTTATTTTAATACATTACGATCATATAAAATTGTAATATATTAGGAAGCGATTGTTTGAAAATCGGTCAGTATCGATTGTTTTGTAAAAATAACAATTAAATATATGTTTAAAATAATCACTGTTTAGAATAATAGTGAAAACCATAAAAATAAAAAGTTATGTGTGGGGATTGAACTCGCGACCTTTCAACTGAATAATAGGGTTGGCCTATACGAACACCTAACATTACGCATACGCCTGCTCTCTGTGCTCGTCACAAGGCCGCGTCGACTGAAGCTAAACTACGCTATCGTTGCGTTGCAGGTGATCGGATCGACAATTCGTCCTTGATCGGATCCTGCATACCTGATTCCTTATTACACTGCAATGGATATTGACAAAAATCGCGGTAGTTCGTAACGTGAAATAACCTTATTAGATGCACAGGCGGCAGGCGCACGCAGTGGAACAGAGAAGACTCGTGTCGCGCGTCGCGCGTCGGTGAGCACGCGCACGCGACCGCTGCACCGTAGGAAGTGTTCATTATACGCATGTGAGCGTAAAGGTACTCATTAAACGATAATTAAAGAAACTATCTCATTTTAATTAATATAATATTAAAACCTTTTACTGCTACCTCGCAAAATCTCTATATTTAAACTATTAAACTGTTTATTAAAATTATGAAAGCCGTTATTGTGCAAAATTTCATCTATCGGGCAATTAGAATGCATGGACCGATTATTTTTAGGTTTCCAAAATCCACAAGGATTTCTTATAGTTTCGACATGTCCGCGGCTTAGCTCAGAGATTCTTAGTAACAGAAAACTGTAATTTGGTATTGGTATAACTTATTGATCACGTTGACAAGTAGTAAAATAAAATCACGATTTTATTTTTTATAATACCTCCCTTACCTGTATATTGCGGATGATTTTTTTTTTGGTCGTTCAAAAATTTTGAGGGCGTTTGAGAACCATCTCTTTATTGTTTGAGAACATGTATATAAAGAAATGTTCGAACACAATGAACTATGTAGTGACCAGGGCGCGGGCGCGGGCGGAGAAAGCGTCACGACAGCTTCATACAAGTTCAATGAAGCGTGATTCAACTGAGGAAGTGTTAGAGACATATTACCTGCTGTTAATCTACTTGTAAACATTACCAAGAACATAGATGTCTACATTTATAAATTGTAAAGTAGGATACAAATTATTTTTTCTACACGACTAGATTAACCTTTAGTATATAAACTGTGTTCCATTAAACTTTGATTCATGAACCACATCTATGAGGCCATATTTTAATAAAATCTATTAAATTATGCAACAAGAGGCAGAGTATCAATTTGAATAATACTTTTCTATTAACTAAATAACCAATTAGGTACTTTATTGAACTGAATATTAAATTGCAATATTCTAGTATTACTAAAATAATCATTATCTCAACTTGATATAAATTAGAATAACATGGCCTATGTTACGTTTTTTTACATAATGATGGTGGTAAAAAAGCATGCAGCATGATGGTAAGCGGCCACCCCAACCTATGGACGTTTGCAAGACCAGAAACGTCACACGAGCATGGATACCCCTTTAAGAACCCGTTCACTCACCTTTTGAAGGACCTCATATTGAAGTCCTTAAGGAAACCCTCAGCAAGATTTACGGCGTGAAGCGAAACGAAGTCAAACAAAACGAAAAGCTTTTTTTATATTTGACGCGTAAGTTGATCTATGATTTAGTATACCAATCCTTATATATATTTCGATCCTTACAAGTCAGCTGTGGATCGCAATTTTAATCAGTCTACGGATTTAGTTCAATTTAAGATACAATAAAATGTTTGGTTTCGTGTACTACAAATTATTTCTTCATTTTTCCGCTAGGAGTGCTGCTCTTTTTATCTATTATTTATCTATACTATAATTATATAAAGGTAAATTTCGAAATTTGCCTATAGAAGGTAATCTCTGGAAGTACTTCTAATTCTAAAAATTATTTCAATAATAGAAATAAACATTAAATACTGTTAAATAGTATCCGTATGTCGCTGCCGTAGAGGGGCATTTACACTGTTATCGAAATTGGCATTATTGTTTTATCATAAAATCTATAGTACGATGCGTCTTTTGGTTTTACCCACGATCTGATATCTTTGTCTAAAAGTTTGTCTCGAAAATACTCTAAAGTACTTCTGGAGACGGGTATTTCTGGGCCCAGAATATAATTAGTTGAAATATGGTTTATAAAATCGAATATATTTTTGTTTTTAAAATCGTACAATATCATTAAAATTCTCAATCAACTAAATAAGTAAACTAATAACTTTAAAAGATAATAAACATATCCCTTTTTTAATATTAATCCTACTTCGAAAATAGTTTAATTGAAGTTTATTACATGACTTCGCTTTTACGAAATATCCTAAATCTCTGCTTTTAGATTGCAAAAAATATGTTTTTTTCAGTGACTGTTTGATAATGCATTAGCTATTAATTTACACCGCTTTCATATTTTTATATCTCTTTTTTTACCCAGGTTCATGTATGTATTAAAAGGTATCCGTCTCCTTTCATAACGTCAGAACCGAAAATTAAAGTACCCTTGATCGTTTTAGATTTTTTTACACAAACCAGAAGAACCTAGTTATTGTTTTAGTACTAAGACAGTAACAGACTTCAAAGATATACACTGTATTAGTGTACAACAAAAAAACACCGACAATTAATTATATTTTTAGTAACAACTTGCTGCCACTATTGTCAATAAAAACAACTAAAACAGCGTTTTATCGCAAATCTATTTTTATTTATATGTAATTGTTCCTATATGACAGCGGTGTATTAACTGACCGCGCTATCGAAATACTCACTCTGAACCTAGAAAGAGGAGACTGGCTTTAGAGGCTTCCGCCCAATTGCCATAACCTCACTTTTTTGCAAAGTAATGGAGCGGATATTAAATAAGCAGCTTTTGGTATACCTAGAGCTTAACGATATCCTTAGTGATCGTCAGTATGACTTTCGACAAAAACGATCAACTGGGGATCTCCTAGTGTATGCCACCCATTACTGGGGTGAGGCGATAGAGAAACATGGAGAGGCTGTTGCTGTCTCTTTAGATGTTAGTAAAGCGTTTGATAGGGTCTGGCATGCAAATCTCTTAAGCAATCTCCGGTCTTATGGAATCTCCGATCGCCTGCGAACCTGGAACAGTGATTTTCTGAAGGACCGGACAATACAAGTGGTTGTTGATGGCTGCTCATCTGACCCCATGGCTATAAATGCCGGAGTTCCTCAGGGATCTGTACTCTCAGCGACACTATTCTTGCTGCACATCAACAATCTGCTAAAACCCGGTATTGTTGGGTACGCAGATGACAGCACTGTAACTTACAGGAAGTCCATAATGAGAGAGAGGCCATGGTCGAACGCTTGCATCTGAAACTTAGGTTCGTATCCGACTGGAGTGATGCGAACTTGGTCAGGTTTAATGCTGAAAAAACTCAGGCGTATCTGTTCTCAGCTAAACGGAGTCCGTTTCTCCTGACTCCTACTTTTCGGGGGGCTTCCCTTCAGGTTGTTGACAACCTTAAGCTTCTTGGTGTCCCAACTAACATCTGATCTCAACTTTGGGCATTCGATCGAGATAAAAGCGAGAACAGCTGCCAAGAAATTGGGGATCCTCTTCAAAGTTAGGCGGTATTTCACACCAAACCAGCTTCTAAGCTTGTATCAAGCACAGGTACGCTCTTGTGTAGAATATTGCTGTCACCTATGGGATAGATCAGTCAAATATCAGTTGGCCGCTCTCGATTCCATTGAGCGCTAAGCTCGTCGACTTTGTTGGCAATGAAGTATTGATGAAGGCAAAATTACTCAGTCTAGAGCATCGTCGTGAGGTAGCTTGCCTCTCAGTATTTTACAGGTTGCACTTTGGAGAGTGTGCACAGGAGTTGCACGATTTAATTCCGCCAATCCGTTCCACCATAGGACAACTTAACGCCGTGAAGGATTCCAACCTTATGTTGTGGAAATTCCTCTGATTCGCACGAAGCGTTATGCTTCGTCGTTCATTATGCGAACGGCAAAGGAGTGGAATTCTTTCCCGTCGTCTGTTTTCCCATCCACCTATAACATGGGAGTCTTCAAGCGAAGAGTGAATAGGCATTTAATAGGTAAGCGAGATACATCATCGGCCTCATCTTTACTTTCCATCAGGTAAGATTGAAGACAAATGCATTCCTGTATTGCATAAAAAAAGAGGACAAAACTACCCTATCCCCATTTTAATGTATAATTGCATCTACATGTTCATACTTTAACCAGAGACAAAGTAAAAATGTCTCTGCTTTAACGAAATGTCAATATTGCAAAACAAACTTCAAGTAATAATTATTTATAGTTACACGTGTTCCTTTCGTAACAAAATTCAAATTGAACTAATTTTATGTACTACAGTAACTTTTTTTTTTTGTTTAAAAGAATTAACTTTCACTTAACTTTCCGGCAATAGCCAGAATGTCGCGCGACACGTCCGCGTCACGTCGCGCCGTGCAGCGTCGAGACCGAGACACGATGCATTTGGCATTGCTTTCGAAATGTAACGAATTGTATTATGAAGAGTGCTCGTTCACGATGCGCGCCGCGCTGTAGCTCTGTGGGGACATCATTGCTGTTGTTGTTGCATTCATTGTTACCATATTACAACAATCGCGTTAAATTAAAAGCAAATTGCAATGCTTTTTGTCTGCCAAGGTTTATAGTTTGTTATTCTGAAACATGTACCTATTCTGTCTAGCGTTTGCTCAATGATTTTAATTTCGTTAATTATAATCATTTTAGGAAATATTATAACATATCGTTTGAATATTACACTGGCTTTTAACCCTACTGTAAAAAAAGAGGGTTACGTTTTTCAAGCGTATGTATGTGTCTATTTCTTTGGCATGCTCTATAGCCTAAAAGGCTTAATAGATTTTAGCGTATATATCATATTTCAGTATGAGGTCTGGAAATCAAATAAAAAGCAAAAATAGAAAAAAATTGTCAAGTGCTTTATTTGCAGTCGGGTTTTTGTTTCCTTTTTAATAACTTTGCTTGTTTATTTTTGTCTGTAATAAATGAATAAAAAAATGAAGTTTTTGGCATCATTTTGCTGAGTTATATTCTACTTTTGTGAACTTTTTTATATGCATTAACACGGACAATGTAAATTGAAAATTTAATATCCTCCGGACACAAGTAACCTATTCATTGCGACCATACCAATGAGACTAAAAACGATACCTCTGCTGTAAGCTGGTGAGGAGTTGGACAGATTCCAGATAATGTTGCTGCATTACGAAAAAACTATTTGATAAATTTTGACCAATCTTTGTATATTCCTTAGATACTTTTGGTCTCGGTCTAATTATGACGATATCTTTATTCAATAAAAAGTTATTGAAGTCTTAAGAAAATACAATTTTTATTAGCAATACGTGTTCTTCCGTCGTCCACGCGAGTGGAGCTGCGGGGCATAGCCAGTGGTCAATAAATAGGATTGCTTGTTAAAATAAAGAAGAAAATTAATATCAAAAAAATAGTTTGTACATATAACTACGCAAGTAAGAAGTTGATTAAAAAACAAAAAAACAAAAATTCACCCTATTAAAAAACAAAAATTTCCTCATGCCAACAACATGACGAAGATAGCCGTCAATGATAATATTAGAAATAAATTTGAACAAAACAAAAAGACGACTTTTTTTATGTAAAAATAATTTTGTGGTATATAAATAAACATGTACTTAAATAATTAAATTACATTATTTTTATACAGTAAAAAAAAGTTAGTAAAATGAATTTACAATAATATAACCACAGAGACCTATTATCTCATAGCTAATTTCATCATATTATCGTAAGTGCTTCACATGCCTTTTTTAGACCTTAAGGGGTCTGGAGCTGTTAGAGGCTTTGACAACTTCACCGACATGACGCGCGCAGCTCTCAATTTTATAATCTACTAAACGCACCAAAAGAATAAAAGGATCTTTTCCGTATTGCATAGCTTCAAACATAGATTTTCACACGAACTAAAAGGATAAATTAAGGGAAAATACTATCAAATTATATATGTCTCAGAATTTCCACAGTTTTGCCATAGATTTCTTTTATCTTTTACGTTTTATTCGTCACGTTTGGAATCGCCTAGAAGTGAGCGATTAAATAAAAAAAACTTCTATATCCTTATACATTTTTAGGTAAATTTCTGCTAGACAATTTTTGAAAATATTTTCTATATATGTACATACAAAAAAACGTAAGTTGTATAACGAAAGTATGTCGGCTGTTATGTTTTGACAATATAGCATGAAAGACACCCTGATCCCACATACTGAGACCAAGGTATGTAGTAGTTTATTATCAAATATTAAAAAAATACTACAAATCAAATAATATATGATATGCCAAATTATAACAATATATTTAAATTTTAATTTAAATATGGAGAATAATAATGATTATGTGGAACCCAAAAATAATTGCAATAGTTTGTTAAACCGAAGCCGACCGCGTATGAACAGAAATAAAGCGGCTGAATTATTTACAAGCCTAATTTAGAAATTAGATTCGTATTGCGGAATATAATTAGATCGAGTGGTGTTCTGGGTTTGATGAATAACTTGAACTCCCACAAATGTAATAACAAATAATCTATACATCAAAACGCTATATTTATAGTGGGTGATAAATAATATTTCCAAATAAATATTTAGATTAATATTTTTTTACATTTTTAAATGTTTGACAGATGAATATCTAGCCCTTTTATTTTCTTAGGTAATAGTGTCAGGTTCTAGCAAGTTATAGGTTTTGAGATATGAATAGAAATAAGTTACCCGCTGATCGTGATTTAAAAGACTTCAACGGAGTTTCATGTGCCCGTTGTCATAGCACTTTAATAATAATAACAGAAAATAATGCTTAATTATTGTTAATATGTCAGATATATATGTAACATTTTTTTTTTTTTTTGTATAAAAACAATTTGGAGAATTTGCGTAAATTTACGTCAAATCCATCGGACACTTTTCGTAACTATGAAAATATGATTGCATTTTCAGTTTTAGCTTAAATTTAGATGTATCAAAATGTATATAAATATCAAACTTAAATCAGGTTTAACAATTTAGACTTAATTTTATTTGAAGTTGGTTGATTGCTTAGTGTCATTTCCAGGGTTAACTTTTTATTTTTAAATAACGCCAACACCTGCATCTAGCCTAATATAGCAGTGTATCGACAAAAAGGTTCCTGAAACGCGTCAACGCGATGCGACGGCGTGATATAATGTTTCGAGTTTATAATTCGTTTCAAAATCAGTGTAATTGTGAATTAATTATTATTACATTTTTTTAAACTTTTTCGTTGTTTTAATATTGCCGAACCAGGCTTTTTTTTGTCCTGGATGAAGGTTTTTCGAACGGCGAAGGCAAACTTAACACCAAAATAAATAAGTATGATAGTAGAGCATTGATTAATGAATAAGAGAAATTAGCCAAAGAAACCTCTTCTTTGGAGTAACTCCACTCTAAAGAAGATCGCAGCTAAATAATCTTATATTGTGGTGAGTAGGATTACCCGAGTTCCTAGGGTTGGGAGGAGTCAAGGTCGGCAGCGCGCTAGAGATACCTCTGGTATTACAAACGTCCATAGGCTACAATAGCCGCTTACCATCATGCGGGCCGTATGCTTGTTTGACTTTGTTGTGTAAATAACCGCATATAGGTGTGTCTTCCAGCATCTGGTGGAGCTGAATAAACGGTGATGATCTCCTACTTACCCATTCTCTGAACCGTGCAGTCCATAGCAATCAGTGACGCCTGCCAGCACGCCCACCACACCAGCCACCACGGCTACACAACCCGCCCAAAGCCCGGCTCCGACCCTCGACAGGGCGGCTCCCTTCACGACGGCCACCGCCCCCGCCCCCAGCAACAACGCGCCTAACAAAACCTGTCCTAACCCGAGAAAAACCACGAGTTTCGTTCCACTTTTCCCTTCAACACTACCCGCTTCGACACTCTTCGAGGTAACACTTTTTTCAGTTTTTGTGATTTTTTTAGTCTTCTCCTGGGAGCTCTTGGAAATGAGTTGCTCGGTTGAGTCCTGGGATTTGAGGCTGGAGACGGTGGCTGTGGGAGCGCGGTACGCATCGGAGGTTGGCTCCGGCTCGGCCATTGCGGAATATCATCGGACGCATCGGACGCGACGCGCGCAATTCACTGCGCTGGTAACACTCGACTGTCTGTCGTTGTTTGATGCGCGGCGCACGCCGCGTGCGACTCTCTGAGCACTCCCGCCGGTGAATGTGGTTAGTGAGTTTAATTTTATTTTCTAAACTCTAATGCACCATCTGATTTCAAGAAAATTATGCGGTAAATATATATTGATATATAATACACATATTATAATCCAGTATGAAGTAAACTATTTTTCTAATATTACCTTGACCTGTGAGGTTAACAACGTTAATTTAATTTGAAATAATGTATTCATGATACTTTTGTTATTTTTTCTGTACCTTTTAATTTGTACTCAAAAATATACAAATTAGGTAATATTCTCTGGCGCACAGATATCATTTTACGATTTAGGTTTAGGTCTAGGTCCAAAAATGTTGAAATTGTTAGTTTTACATCGACATAGTGTTAAAAAATATACGTAAATTCTGAGTTTGTGAGTGATCGCAAATATTGGAAACATTGTAAATCACTGCCTTTGATATTGTAAAATAGTGGAAGAAGTATTAAAGATTTCTAATACAAATCCGCACTAATCAAACGACTACGTGAAAATAGAGCCTCGTATAAATTTGTCTATATTTTAATTTAGCCGGGTTATACTTTTTTTAATATTTGATACGCACTTACCTCAATCTCATTGGTGGTATTAGTACAGATGAGGTCGATTGATAGACTAGCGCTTATTCAATAAAATATACGTTAATACCTCATCTATATATTTATTTTGATTTAAAATATTAAAGATGTAGAAAAAATGTCGCTCAGGTGTACAGTGTAAACACAAGAGCAATTCGTGAGCAGGTGAAAGCGCGTTATACTCTCGCATACACGTGCGCAGTGCACAGTACACAGTGCGTCTCACCTCGGAAACCAGCCTATGTGTCGCCAAGTGCCCGAAGCCGACCGACATACACGCGACACGCGGCTTTATCTGCAACCGTCACATAACGCAATCTTAATATTACACCAACTATAAAAACTATATACATCTACTAAATTAAATGGGATATTTCGTATAAAATATTTTCTTCATATAAAATGCAACAGATAATAATATGTAGGTGAAATACACATAACACTCATTAATATTTTTGCTTAGCACTAAAGAGAAATAACATGAATAAATCTACACCCAGAGACGTAGCGTAGCGGTGGCGGCACTTTTAGCTTTTAAGGGGCGGAAAAATTTCACAATAAGCATTAAGTATTTAATATAATCTATATATTAATACGTGAAGCAAAAGCTATCGGTATCTTTTTAAGCGTATTGCGTGCACGGAAGACTATGAGATTTGGCATGGTTAAAGTTTATATGGAGTAGGAGTGCAGAAAACTAAAATTTATCTATAATATCTGTTACTAATATATTAAATTTAATAAATGAATACTGTGAATGCTAACCCGACCAGTGATATTGAACTTAGACCACCCAAAATATAGATGTAACGGAAACGTAGCAAGTGATGTAGATAATACTAATTGTTCATGAATACTGCAAATGTCAAACAGAAAATAATCTATGATCCAAAAAGTTGCTGGACGAATTTCGACCTTAGAGCGATCGATTATTATTTATTACCTTTGTTCTATACGGAATAAATAAATACTATACAATCTGTGGCTTAGTGTTAAGAAACATTTTAAATTCCGATTACATATTTAATGACATTTTCGATTTAATTTATTGTTTTTGTTTTTAATATAACAATACGACCATTATTGGAAAATTCTGAATTGATGTTGTCTAAATGCATTCTAAATTAAAATAATAAAAAAATATGCAATACACTCCAATGAGCTTAACGTCTTGGGTTCCAACTGTCGCGGTCGCATACTTCCGTTGAGAGCACTGAAGCGGCACTTGTGTACCGGTATAAGGGCTTATGCACACGACGTTTATTAAACGATCAGACGACGCGACGCGCGTTCTTGAAAAGCAAGCAAGCAAACAAATTCAATCCGCTTGTATCCCTAATATAAAACCAGATACACATGCGTGTAAGCAACGCCTTTGTACTGTATTTTTTTAATTTATTTAGAAAACTTTGAACTTGTAAACGACTGGCACAATTTCAATATTCGCAATAAATATATAACATTAATCTTATATTTTACACTTAGTAAAACAAATGTAGTAAAAGTTTTTCAGATGCTAGTGTGGCGTACTCCAGATTTCTCACATCAAAAATAAATTTAATAATATACATAATATTTGCGCGCCATGTAAATTTATTTAAAATTCAAAAACAGCAGTATGACGTGCCTACTGTCGGCAAGGCAACGCGACGCGAGCCGAGTCGACACGACGGCCGCCGACGACTGACGTCTACGAGGCACGAGCAAGACTAGTGTAAAAAGATAAACATGGCTGTACACACGCTGGCTCTCTAGTATCTATTATTTTTATTGTTTGTAAAGACTGATAATTTATAGTAAAAAAATATAGTGCAAAAATACAGTGTTTACATTATCTCAGTATAAATACACTACACTAGATTACGCGGGTAATATATTCAAGAATCATGTAAAGCAAGTTTTATTATCGAAAGAGTATTACTGGATAACTCATTACGATGTAAACAACATTTGTTATAGAAAGGCATCATAGAAAAAAAACTCGATCGTGATTCTTGCTGACTCTTCTTGATGAGTAACTGTAGTTTCGGAACTAGTAAGTGGTAGTGTTTCAACACTCATAATTGCCTTACTAAGGCTTAAATTAAATGAATTATTTATGATTTGACTCTTGAGCATCAGGCCACAACGTCTCTCCGCTCTGGACGTGCTTCGCGTACCATATATGATTGCAATTATATTTTCTGTCGTGTTTACACAAACAGGCACTTACAGCGAGTCTCGACGCACCTACGCGATTTTAGGAATCACAGATATCTATAGTAGCAATAAATATGCGAGGCTCAATATTATGAACGTACTTATGCAAAAGTTCTGAGTACACAACTTGCTGCCTGCATTGCGTTAGACGCGCGTCTTTAGTTCAGTTAAAAAACTGTCTGTATTGGTCTTAACGTGATACAAGGGGCGCGCTGTGCGCACGCGCATGAGGTTAGCGTCGCTTCAGCCACCTGTCGTAATATTATCTCCCAGTCTGTGACACATCTCCCGTGATATTTTTGTATCAATTAGAATAAATATGATAGATAAATAAATAAGATTTCAATGCTCAGAGCGGCCATAAATAAAGTTTTTAGGAAAATATTTTCATGAAACTGGTATCTGTTTATTGTAGCGTGTTTTTAATATTAGCTATTTAATGCAATTCTGTATTCAGTTAACAAATTTTTGTGAAATAATTACAACTGATGTACTTTATGTGCACTAATATATTCTATATCTTCTATCTATACATATAATAAAAACGTAACTGATCGATGTCTGTACATAGAAGATATATGAGAAAAACTATTATTGGGGGTCTCTATCAACGCAGGAGAACCCAAAATAATGATTGTTAGAATTTTTGTTTGTTTCTCTGTTTGCCAATGTTTGTGCGCGTTAATCTTAGAAACGGCTTAACCGATTTGGAAACGGGTTTTACTAATATATTGTGGTAAGGTTCACTTAACATTTAGTGTTTGTTTACTTCAATACTTTTAAAAATTTAAAAATCACGTCGACCATTTGTTAGAATTTTAGTTATCTGTATATTATGGTTTGTAAAACGATGTTGATTGAAACTTTTCATAAAGTTAAAAAATGGAGAGTTACAAAAATTTTAAAACTCCATTATAAGTTGACCTCAGATCTATGTGATAAATCATATTAAAAGGGGGTTAACAAAGGCTGCATTTTTTTTTAGTACTGAAAGGGGTGAAAGTTCGTATGAAGAACCCAATTTTGATGAATTTTGGTATAGAGATATGTTGGACTTTGGAGAAAGTCTTTGGCTACCTTATTTGCTGAAAATAGAACTTTAATGAGTGAAATAGGAATAAATGTTTGTACGAAGAACCTATCAAACCAATTTTGATGAATAGAGGTTTAATGGACCTTGGAGACGGATATAGGGAACCTTATGGCGCAAAAATAAAACATGAAGGGGTCAAATAGGGAATGAAATTTTGTATGAAGAACCCACTATTTCTCAATTTAGGGATATGAAAATTCACATTTATGCTTTTAGGAAGAAATAAAAGGGTTACGCGTTTTTGAATAATTAGTCCGCAAGGTGGTACAATAAGGGATGATTTACAATACCATCCATACATATAGAGTGAAAATCCATCTATGACTTTTTTTTGGGTTGGCGTGTTTAGAGATCAGTCAACGTTTATACAGTAATATAGAGGGATGGTAGGGATCGCGACCACCATACACATAGTGATAGACACATGTATGATTTCCTTTTGGTTTGTCGTGTTCCGAGATCAGTCAGTGTGTTTCTATACTATCTATACTAATATAATAAAGCGGAAGAGTTTTTTTTTGTTTGTTTGTTTAAACACGCTAATCTCTGGAACTACCACAGTCGGATTCTTAAAAATCTTTTTGTATGTGATAGCCAGACTCAGACGAATAATATAGGCTATCTAATATTAGGCTACAACTCTCAGCAATTCTTAAATATTGAATTTTGTTAAGTCGGAGGTGAAAGCCCTTCCAAGCTGCTTTATCCGCTTGCGCTGTCGTAATGGTTAACGATACGTAAATACAGTTTGTTACAAAAATACTGATCCTTAATATATATTTAAAAGTTCGCGATAGCATATGACTATCTCTTATACATAAGCCTCAAAAAACTATTTTGTAACAAACAATTGTTAAAAATGAAAAAGTGATTTATGAACATTATTTTTAGGCATGGCATATTAATTCTTACGAGTAAAAGTTCCTTCGTCACTAAGAAAATTTTATAAAGTTAAGTTTTGCTCATTGTAGTATGTTATTTTGACATAAAGTTTAGGAGATAATAAAAATTTCATATTATTTGTACTTGCCACAAGAACAGTAATTATGATAGACTACACAGGTGCGTTGGCGTTGCGGTGATTATTGTATAAAATGAACACGGGTGAAACCGTAGGGCACAGCTAGTATATAATATATTGAATTATAAGCTAGCTAAAATATGTACAATTTTAAATTTATTCTTTTGTTGTTTATAATCTGTAATGTGTGCCTATATTAATAAAATAAATATAAGTAAAAACTTCAAAAAGTTAAGTTCGCTTGCAAGCATCTACTTGACCGAAATCCACAGTATCTTCATGCGCTAGTCCAGACATACTCTATTTTATGGCATATACCACGGGATAATCTACGACATACACTGTGCTATAAATGAGTCATTGTGACTGGTTCCACATCCCAGCAGTTATCAGCATTCCCATATTTCTTGTCCAAAAGTATAATACAATTTTCTTGGTAATAATCCCTAAATGATCTACCAGAAGAATTAACACGAAAAAATGAATTCCCTCGATATTGTTGATCGAAGCTGGAGAGTCAACTCTAGCTTCACATGAATTAATATATTAATTCTTAGAATTCTTCTGGATTGGTTACGGTATATGGCATTGGCAGCAAATATGAATGGACAGTACAAGATGAGAACATATCACTACAACCAGAGCCGGATTTAAATGGGTGCGAGTGCAACCAGGGCAGTTGGCTCGGCCACCAGAACTAATGGCCACCGCCTCTCATTGCCAACTAGAAGACTTTTAAATATTTTCTATGCAATTGCTCACTATGGTAAAACATGTCTCGTACTGAATGAATTCTCCATTTAACGTTGCCCCTGAAAAACGATGAACGATGAAGCGAAGACCCAATAAGAACGCTAGAAAATATTCCACTTTGGACACTGAGGTAGCTAAACCCAGCGCTGAGTAAAACCTTTCTGCTTTTAAAGACTTAAAACTAACCGCTACAAGATCTAAGCTATAGCAGCAAGCTAGTAAAATTGCATGCAGTGTCTTAAGTACTCACTTATGTGTTTGTTACATATTATAAAAATATGAAGCAATAATTTTATTAATAACCATGGCACGTACGCTGTCGCATCGGTTACGTTACTGTTACGTGCTGTTACAAAACCAGCCCATTGATAGAGGGAAATTGTCTTTTCCTTGTCAGTACGACAACTTCAGTTCTATTCTTTTTATATTTATTTTTCCGATATACTGAAGCGTCGTTAAAATAAAAGGTTTAAAAAAATAGCTAGGCAAAGTGCTTGCTAAGTGGAGGTAGAACATGACAATTGTGTCCGATTGGAAGTCGTATTACGGGATCAACTGGTGTATATGTTTCCAGTAATTACGCGAAATGGCAACCCTGGTGAAAAGTGGTGGTTCTTTAAGCTTTTATCAAACTTGCAGGAGATCACGAATAACGATTATATGGGAGAATAAATCGAATAATTAACTTTATGTAGGTACCTAATCGACTCGGTTGATAGCTAATGTTTAATTGTAGAAACCAATTTACTGATATTCATAAAACTGTATCGTCTCTGCTGCGCACACTCAAAGGATTAAGCAGAATTTTATCAAAAACGCTTCTTAGTAGAAAATAGTTGGAAGAAATAAAATAAGCTTAAAAACTGCACCGTCATGGCTTTAAGTCTCTAAAACCTTTTTATCTGTGTTTTCTTTATCCGAGAGTAAAGAGCATCATCGATTCACTGTAACGTTTTTAACGTAATTAAATGTGAAAAGTAATATCAACATATTACTCGATCGACAAACTTGTTTTCATATTGAGGTTGATTCAAATCGTCGCTCGGCCAGACGGATACTAACATTTTATTATATATTTATAGTAAACTATTGCAATATGCAAATGTATTTTAATGAAGCTGTCGTTACGTGGGCGGTGAAAGTTAATTAATTGATTCAGACGTGGATAGACTATTTAAAACAACGATGTTGTCTTTCAACATTTCAATATTCTTGGCAAAATCTGTAGATTGTATCAATATATTAATTAATAATCAATTATATCAATGTAGTTCTAAATACGAAGTAGTATGGACAAGTATCTATACTAATATAATAAAGCGGAAGAGTTTGTTTGTTTGTTTAAACACGCTAATCTCTGGAACTACCAGTCGCATTCGAAAAATTCTTATTGTATATGATAGCCAAACTCACGAGTAATAGTAGGTATATCTACATTAGGCTACAGTTCTTATTTAGCCTTAAATAATGATTTTTGTTACGTAAATCAGAATCGCGAATTGCTTTATCCACATGCTCTGGCCTAATCGATAATCAAAATTAAAAAATCTTTATTTAATTTAGGCCCTAGGACCTTTTTTAAAAAAAAACTGACTAAACTGTTAGCCTTAGGGGCCCTGGAGCCTCTGACGGCTTTTACAGCTTCACCGGACTTTTTAGGCCCTAAGGCTCCTAAGAAGGCACTTTTTAACGTCAAAACACTACTGCCGGTTCGGCAAATAATGTAATAACTGACGAAGATTTGTTCAAAATTAAAAAGTTATTTATTAAACATTATTTTTAGACATGGCATTCTAAGCATTCATTCATTCATTCATCATTTATGGATTAAAATCCTTACAAACAAATGTTACTTCATCGTATAGAAAACTTATGAAGTTAAATTTTGCTCTTTACATCATGTTATTTGGACACATAGTTTAGGAGATATCAAAATTAAAATGCTTTGTACTTGCGGGAAGAACAATTATTATGATAGACTACACGGGTGTGTTGGCGGTGCGGTGTCTGTCCCATCAAATTAACACGGGTAAAACCGTGGGGCACAGCTAATTATAAATGAAAGAAATCATTCCAGTCAACGAGAACAGCTGGCCAAGAAGTCGATCCAATTTATCTTTTTTTTAAACTATGTAAATAATTTTTATATGCAACAATTATGTTATTGTAGTGGATGCCCAGAGAGGGAGTCACTTCCACGCATCACTATCATTTACGTAATGATCCACTCTATAATTATATTTCCATCGATAATTGTCTATTCATAATAATTTGGTAATATCATTACGAACCCAGTTTCATTCATGGAATTGTGCCTAGGCGCTTAATTCCCTATCTCGTCCTTTAAAATTTCACTCGTGTACTTGTTTAAATTATTATAGATAAAGCGGTACCCAAATACCTCATTCTTGGTATAACTGGCAACTTTAATAGCACCAGTATATAATTAATAGCTCTACAGTAGTACATTTAATTGCAATATAAATTTTGTAGGCGTTTAGTTATTAATAGTACATTATTGCAAAGGCCGTGAAATAGGCAATTGCAGGTCGAGTATTCATAGGCGAGGACTTCACTAATACGACACAGGCAACTGCCATTTCCGTCGAGTTATAGTTATTTTCTCAAACATGCATGAAAATATTGTCATTATTTTCGAAAAAAGAACACGCGAAGTATCGAATTTACGGAAAAAGAAAAACAAATCCATTGCCGGAACGTTTTTTGAATTTGGAACATTACAACGCACGCAAGCAATGTTGTATGAAACGGCGTTCTGGGGTTATTAAATACTCTTTGATTGGATCTCTTTTGTCATTCTTGGCATGTCCGTAAATTCAATACTTCGCGTATTCTTTTTCGAAAATAATGACAATATTTTCGTGCATGTTTGAAAAATTATATTACCTACTAGCTAGATCAATAAACGTTGTTTTTCCCTTTACGAATTATGGTAGTTAATTATTAGTGCTATTTACCGTGCTCAGATTTTGTTTTTATTTTTGGTCTTAAACCAATATTATTATCGTTTTTGTTAATATCGACATCAACACCAACTATCTGATTCTAGCATAGCATCGAAAAAATAAATATAATTTGTAGATATATCAATGGTGATATAAGATCATAATATATTTGACCACTAGGTAACAAAAGGGTCAACGATTATATTAATACATACGTTGGTATGAAAATTTCCTATTTTTATTAAATACTAGCTGTGGCCGCGGCTTCGCTCGCGTGGACTACAGAATGCAGTTGATCGGGCACGCGTCCGAATCGTGCTACCCGCGTTATTATTATATTATAAGGTAAGTGGTGTCGAATTACATATTCAACACTGAGACACCCAAGAAAAACTCAACTGCACGTGGTGACCTGCTGACCAACGAACGAGGAAATAGGGCTGTGGCTTCTAAGGATCACCCACAATAAACATTTGTGAGATCGGATCATAGTGACTCGCTTTCAGTTAAATGAATGCAGGTCGATGTATTACGATCTCTCGTGTGCTTATGTACTCACAAATGCTTATTGTGAATGATCCTTAGAAGATAAACATAATATGCTTATGCTGACTTTTTGTAGGTCTATTTAATATATCTACAATTATGTAATACATTAATTTTATTTATATCTTATAGTTTACTTAGCGTATGCTATTTATGTGCCATAAAATCAACGTTTTACCGAATTTCATTTTGTTCACACGAATCATTTTTTTTTTTCTTTCTAAATTAAATGTAGCTAAATATACTACTTATAACATCATCTATCTGCCAGTGAAAGCCCCGTCAAAATCGGTCCCACCATTTCGGAGATTACTCGGAACAAACAAACAGACATTTTTGTTTTTTAATTGTACGTTTGTTATTCGTACCGTATATCAGCTCAGTAAAAGTTTCAATGCAATCGGATGAATGGTTTACGAACGCACATGGGACAATATTACTTGCTAATAGTCTGAATCATACGGAATTTGAAATAATTAAAACTACCTCCATGCGTAACTGATTTCAAAGTTGAAGTTTGCCAAATCAAAAAAGATTGTTTATAAGTCGTCGGGTACCTATACCAGTGCTTAATTTATACTTAGAATCTCTATACTTATTTTATACGTATAATCAGAAACGTTCGTCAGATTAACTTCTTAACTTGATTTATTGCATACAGTACACACGCGTGTGATCATCACCAGAGATTTCATGCTAATTATTTTAAATGACGTCATGAAATGGATAACATCAAAGAAGAGTTGAACACAATTGAGAATACCCTGAAAAAATTGTAAACAAAAAATATTTAAATGTAGAATATAATATCAACAGTTTGAGAAGTTATGACCATATAAATATGCGAATGAACACATGAATACACAAATATCTAGTAATCTAGTAATATATACTAGTCATAATTACAGACAACTGATCCACATATCTGTACAATGAATAAAATTGAAGTGTCTGTTTGTAATGTCAAAATAACAGCTTTATACTAAATACATATGAAAGTATAAATACGATACCTTTATCAAAAAGCCTATTTTAAAAATGTATGTCAGTATGTCTGCCTGTCTGTTTGCTCCGGGTAATCTCTGAAACAGTTGGACCGATTTTGACGAGACTTTCACTGACAGATAGCTGATGTTATAGGAAGCAACTTAGGCTACTTTTATTTTAGAAAAAGAATTAGGGTTCCGCGCAAATAAAAAAACTGATCATGGTGAATCAATTCAGGCACTTAAATGGCTTATGCTGGGTAAACTAAAGATGAAATGGATATCCGGTAACTATCCAGTATTCGGCCTATCAGGCATTGTTTTCACTATCCGAGCGGATACCGAATAGTAAATTTTTAAAAAATCTCATTATTTTACACAAGGAAAACCATACCACAATAGGTTATGGACACCGTCTATTTTTATAATCGAACATCAAAAATGTGTTTGTTTAATTAATCAGTTTAGTACTCAAAATTAACAAGTGGCAAATAGTAGAGAATGAATACCAAATTTCCCGCATTTGTTGGTAAGAGGCGACTCCGCTTGGCTGAGAACTGCGGGTACTAATTCAAATTAACAAACGAACTGAGAAACAAACACAAACTGATACGCGCGATAACACTCGAACGCCCCCGAGTCGTTCCGATCTCCGCTCACGTGCGAAAACAACCGAACGCGCCCGAATCTCCGCTCACGATTTCGAAAACAACCGAACGCGCAACATTCGAATATTAACTGATCGCGTCTTGTCACCGCGCATAACAATGCCGAATATCTGGTAGCTGGATATCGCGTCCGCCTGTAACGCGATAAAATGCCGAATATCTGGTATCCGGTATCCGGCCAAACCACTATCCGTTTCATCTCTAGAGTAAACCATTAGAGATATAGCAAATTAATGTACTATATAATTGTAGGTATTAAAAAGACCTACAAAAAAGTCTGGGAGAACGTTGATATCATTACCACAAACAAACGCAAATACATTGACGTGATTACGTGATAATAATAAATAAACAATTTCTTTATAAGGTAAATATTACAAATATTAATAAGATAAATTACAATTTTTAAAATTATCATTTTATATACAACGAGCTTTTATAGATCTTGATTACGACCTAGGACTATTGTACCTATCGAGACGACTCAAACAAACCTTAACACGACGAGTACATCTTGTTTTGTTGAGGCATTGCTATGGCCAGCATCCGGGTCCATCATCAGATCAGATCAATAAAATCATATTATTGCATTACCATTGGAGTTAAGTACAAATATATTCCAAATTTCAGCTCAAATCAAAGGGTTAAACTTAAGTTGCAAGATTTGACTCATACATAGCAATTACTAGCGAGATAAATAAAAGCTTGTTATAAGAAATAAATCGGTAGTTCATTTCAATTCCTTGTAATGTTCTTTTATAAGATCTGAAGCTACTTCGGCTATCATGACAACAGGGGCGTTTGTATTGCCTCTTACAATTGTTGGCATTACACTTGCATCAACAACCCTTAAGCTCTCCACACCGTAAACTTTCAAAGCACTATCCACGACAGACCCCATAGCGGCAGTACCCACTGAATGCCACGCCGACGTAACTATAGCTTTAGATTTGCATTTTATTAATTCATCGCCTTTTAAATAATCACAGCCATTCACTTCTAAATCAATGACTTGCGCATTCTTACTTTTAAAGTATTTTGTATTGGCCAGAGACCAGACCGTCTTTATTAAACCAGGAAAAGCTTCCAGATCTTCTGGATTATCAAAGGTGCCTGAATAAATAAGTGGTTTTTCTTCAGGATCTGTGGACCTCAACCTCACTTTTCCTCTCGATTTAGGTTTCAATAGTAACGCAGCTATAGAGAGTAATTCGTAATTTTGATTGATTTCATGTAATTGTGCGCATATGTTACTTTTAAAACCTATAGTTGAGCAACCCTGGTAGAATGAAGTGTACTGAGATATGCAGACAGGATAAAACCCATATTCAGGAACGTTTGGTATATCTTTATTTAAAGGTAAATAAGCACCTATGCTTTCATGTCTAGCTAGTTGTCCAGACCTATTGTAAATGTATTTTATGACGTCCATTGCTTTTGCAGATTCATTAGAAATGCACGTACCATTATCCACCGCTATATAAGTGAGGACCATGACATGATCGTGTAAGTTATCTCCAACAGGTAAGTCTTGAACTACATCGATACCTAAAGAATCTAAATGGTCCTTAGGTCCTACTCCAGATAAAAGTAACAATTTCGCCGTATTAAAAGTACCGGCCGATACAATCACTTCTTTATTTGCGAAAAAGGTTAGTTCTTTTTCATCCTTGGATAATTTAACACCCACGGCCATATTGTTTTCGATTAAAATTTTAGAAGCAAGTGCGTTTTTAATAATTAGTAGGTTCGGTCTCTTTGATGTGTTCAGCAGAGCTGTCAGGGAACTATGTCGTTGGCCATTCCTTATTGTATGAGAAAAACGTCCTACCCCTATATTCTCTGGGTTTGTCATATCACCTACTTTATCAAGTCCGAGCTCTTCGAAGGCCTCTATATACCTTTCCAATGCTGGCGTAGTTTCTTTGAATCCCGCTACTTCAATATCTCCGTTACGACTGTGATACTTCATTAACTCTGGATTATTAATGATATTTTCGTCAGTCATGGCTTCAGTTTTCAAGAAGTAATTAAGTACATTAGTCCAGTTCCAAGTTTCTCCAACAATTGACGCCCATTCGTTGTAGTCTGCTGGGAAACCTCGGGCGTATACCATGTCGTTCATAGATCCACTGCCTCCAAGCATCTTGCCCCGTGGTTGTCGTTCCACACCACCACGTAGCGCTTGACTCGTGCGTCCGTTGTTTACACTAGTTAGGTTCCAGTCACATTTGCTTCCTTTTAATGTATTTAGATATGGTGGTACCTGAAAGTTATCAAAATAAATTTATTTGACCATTTGTCTTCTCTAAAATCTATATATTAATACGTGAAGCAAAATTAAGAAAAAGAAGGCATGGTTAAAGTTTATATGGACAAGGAGTGCAGAAAGCTAAAATTTATCTATAATATCGGTTAATAATTAATATATTAAGTTAAATAAATTAATACTGTGAATCCTAACCCGACCAGTGCCATTGAACTTAAACCCCCCAAAATATTGACATTGTCACTTAACGAAAAGTGACAGCAAGTGATGTAGATAATACTCATTGTTTAGGTTCATGAATATTGCAAATATCAAACAGAAAATAGTCTATGATCAAAAAGTCGCAGGTCGAATAAAATAATATCAGAAGCATGTCCCGCTATTTATTATTGACTTTGTCAGTAGAACTATAGGTTAGTGATGACAATCAAATAAACTTTTATAATATGCATGTAAGATACACAAATTAAATATTCTTTATCACACAACAGGTGATAATAATTCCTGTAGTACAGTAGCTTTATAGACTTGTGCAACAATTCATTTAATTCACCACTAAACAAAATTGGTTAATTACAGTTAGCCTCTTAAATGGATTTATCGTAAACGCATTTAGGGTCATCTTGCACGAGACGTCATACAGTGCGCTGATTTAGTTAAACATAATTAGCGAGTCGGTACGGTAGTCTCTGAGTTCCGTTTCACATTTTGACGAGTTTCTTAACCCGAAAAGCGCGATGATATAAAGAACTTATGCATATAGTATTGTCAACGCGCGCACTTTACTGCCCCGCGCTGCCGCGGGGTATGCGTTGTGGCGCGGTGGTCTTTCGCTAACGAGTTCCGCAGCCCGGCGCGGCGCCGGCGCAGATTCTCGTCCCACGCATCGCCAACCCCTCTCCAATCAAACATCATACCCCGCGGCAGCGCGGGGCAGTGAAGTACGCGCGTTGACATATTCCGCCCCGTTAAAAGGCTTGCTTGTTTTTCAACACTAACACCCGGTTTCTGAAAGGTTGATCAAACTATCGTTCAACTGACACAGCTGTCAACTTAACATCGTTGTCAAATTAGTTCGAGTTTCTGAAACGTTGATTAGTGTTAAATTTACTAATCTATGATCATTTTGATTTGACATTGATATTATTTTTTTATTATGGTCACATTGCGGATACCGTTCAACTTTACATTCAATAGCTCATTCGTAACTGTTAAATCTGTTGTTAAACGAACAGCTGTTTATGAGTTGTGCGTCCAGACGAGTACGATTACCGCTTTTATTACACGCTAGGAGTATTACATACCTACTATTCTTTGTTTATATTATTGCGATTTTACTACAAAAATTATAAAATGAGTTCACGGGGAAAAAATTTCACCGAAAAAGAAAAGTGTAAGCTTTTGGAACTAATTCAAAGGTAAGTTCCTACATATGGAATAACTGTACAAAGGTTTGACGGCTTGATAATTGAAAATATTTGTTTTGTTTATGTAGATACAGTATATTGTGCGTTTATATTACAATAGACTTTGTTTGCAGGTACAAAGATGTCATAGAAAATAAGAGCACTAATGCAGTTTTTACAACAAAAAAAAACGAAACTTGGGAGGTCATAGCGTTAGAGTTTAATAGTACCGCTTAAGTGCCAAGAACTATGAAACAGTTAAATATCTTCACTGCTAGAAATGCTCAAGCTGGCAACTTATCTCTGCTGGCAACCGTGAGAGACATGATCATTTTATAACAAAATTTTAGTTTTAAATCAACTTAAATCAATAGTTAACTCGTCAAGGAGCACTGATTACTTGACAACGCGTTTGACAGTACATTAATCTATGGTCATGACTTAACTAGCTTTCGAGAAACCCAAAATGGCGTTTGACAAGCGATTTTAGTCTAAATTTTGACATATCTGTCAACTGAACTGTTGATCAAATTAAAGTAGATAACCATGCTTTTAGCAACTCAATATACACTTAACAAGAGATTTGACAGTTGATTAGTTAATTTTTGTGATGATCAACCTTTCGGAAACCGGGCGTGAGTTATTGAAAAAATGGGTAGGGGGCAGAGACGGTTGAGTGCTCGTCGCACGCAGCCCTTTACAGTGTTAACTTCAGCAACACGTGAGATTCTATCTGGTCCCGGAAACAACATCTTAACTCTTCCGGGACGCCAGCACAATGGAGATATTGAATCTTCTTTCAGAACCACCAAGTCACCGACCTTCAGATTTTCTGTATTGAGCTTCTATTTTTGCCGTGGCTGTAATTCGGCTATATATTATTTTTGCCATCTCGACCAAAAATGTTGCCATAATTTTTCTAGCCTTTGATGACGCTGTAGATAATTCGTTGTAACGTCTTCAAGCGCAGGTGATGGAAAGGAGGTAAGAGGTCTACCTATAAGTAAGTGGCCGGGAGAGAGGGAAAGAAAATTATTGGGACTGAATGACATTGGACACAAGGGACGACTGTTTAAAATCGCCTCCACTTGTGTAAACAGAGTTTGTATTTCCTAAAATGTGAGGTGACTATATATTGGCTATAATTCTTGTAATGTGGTGTTTTGCGGACTTGATTCCGGCCTTCCAAATACCACCAAAGTGAGGAGCATACGCGGGAATGAATTTAAAATTGATGCCTTCCTGAGCAGCACATTTACAAAAATGATTACTATTTAATTTTAGAAATGAACCTAGCTCCTTTGCCGCCGCGACAAAATCTCGCCCGTTGTCGGAAAATATTTCTGCTGGCTTGCCGCGACGCGAAATGAACCTTCGTGATGTCATTATAAAGTCGTATTTTTTTTTGACAAACTACTAACTGCTTCGAGGTGCACACACTTGAATCGTAAACAAACAAATAAACACAGATTATCACAGATATCACTTTATAAATTTAATGCCACGACCTTTACGGTTCAGAATTAAAAATGGGCCGGCAAAATCCGTTCCTACTGACGAAAAGGTATAATCTAGGTTTATACGTTATGAAGGGAGATTACCCATTTAAGTACACATCGTTTTTCCTTGAAAACGTCGACATACTACACATTGATGCACAGTGCATCGAGCTAGGTGTCTGCCGCTTATCGGCCATACAGTTTCTCTGACTGCCGCTAATAATAATTGAGGTCCGGCGTTAAAATATATGAATATGCTCGCGGTTAAAATATAGTTTAGTTAAGTGATGAGAGGAATCATGTAATATAGGATGTTTTTTCTCGTACGGATAGTTTTACGCATCGATTCTACCGCCAACTCGCATTAAGTTATTATTGTCAAAAAATGGAGGTAATGATAATGATTTAGGTTTATGGATAAGTTGTTTATTTTGAGATAACATTTTATATTCAAGTGGGAATGATTGTTGTTGAGCTATGGAACAGAGACTATAAAATGAGTAGTTTAGTTCTTCTAATGATAAAAAACTAGTGGATTTCATTAATGGATTTTTTATATTGAAAATAAATCTTTTGACGTAGGCGTATACTCGTTGTAGTTTAGACATATTAGAATAATTTTCGAAATTTATTATAGGATACGGGATGACTATCGGCATGGATTTTATTTCAGGTAAGTTGTTTTGTATTATATTTTGTATAAGCACCGGCCAATCGTTTTCGTTTTTTGACAAAAATTTAGGACCATACCACCATAGCGGAGAGTTTTTAATTTGACAGGGTTGGACTCCCCTGGAAATTAAGTCGGCCGGATTATCAGCTGAGGGTACATATCGCCACGATGAAGGTTGTGTAATCTCAATGATTTCTCCAACGCGGTTGGCTACAAATGTTTTTAGGTTTCTCGGGCTGCTGTGCAACCATGCAAGTACTACACTGGAATCGCACCAATGGACAACACGAGACGGTGTTTATTTAATAGATTCCTATACACTCTTTCCCAAACTAGCAGCGAGAAGAGCAGCGCACAGTTCCAACCGTGGGATTGTTGTTGACTTCAAAGGTGAGACTTTAGATTTTGAAAACCAATATATTAACAGTGATTTCATTATAATTGTTGAATGATTTTAGATAAACGCATGCCCCATATGCCTCCCAGTGGGAGACATCACTGAAAATATGAATTTCTATAGTAGTCGGATTATCGCACAGTACCCTACGTGGGATCTCTAAACTAGAAATATGATGACAATTGGTTACAAAAGTTTCCCACGACTCTTGTAAATCAATTTTCAGTAACCACAACCTTTGAAGCATCATTTTGGGTATAATAATACGTGGACTCAACAAACCTAACGGGTCGAACATTTTAAATGCATTGGATAGTATAGAACGTTTTGTTATTTTATTATCGGAGGATGTTAATTTAATAAGAAAATGGAAATAATCATTTGTGGGAGACCATCCTAAACCGAGTGTGCTACAAGATTCACTTATAATTAAATTGTCTTGTATATTATTGTGTAAATTTTGTATTATTTTTGGAAAATTACCTTTAAACTTTCTTAAAGTAACACACGCTAAATTGAGTTCTTCTGAGACAGAATTTAGAATATAACGTAATTCAACTTCAGAATTAGCTCTAGTTATCAAGTCATCTACATAGAAGTCATTTTGAATAATATTTTTAATTAATTCGTCTGTGCACTCCTCGCCCACTTTCCATAAACATTTAGTACTCAAATAGCTAGCACTTGTGGTTCCGTAAGTGACAGTGTTTAATGATATGTTTTAATAGGTTTAGACTCATCTGATCTCCACAAGATGAGTTGCAAGTTACGATCGTTTGTATGTACTTGGACCTGGCGATACATTTTCTCAATGTCACCGATCAGTAAATATTTGTATTGTCTTGTTCTGATTAATATGGAAAAAAGAGAATCCTGAACATTTGGGCCTACCATTAGAATGTCATTTAGAGAAAACCCGGAGGAAGTAGGTGCGGAGCCATCAAAAACAAATCGATTTTTTGTAGATTCGCTTGATTCTCTAAAGACAGCATGATGACTTAAAAAATAACTGGATATAGGGATTACTATATTTATCTCCGACATATGGCATAATTCTGAATACTCATTGACAAAATTAGAATATTATAGTTTTAAATCGGGATTTTTACGGAATCGTTTTTCTAAATGTAAAAATCATTTCTTAGTTGAATGATAGGAATCTCCTAAACAATCAGGGTTGTCAAGCAATGGCAATTTAACACAAAATCTACCACTACTTAACCGGGTTGTATTTATCGTAAAATGTTGCAAATTAGGGCCATGTAAACACTGCAAGAAGCGTCATAATACGTTAATTCACGATTTCAACACTGTTTCAACTTCCAACCAGTCAGATTATATAGTTACTTTTTCTAAACAAACTAATCAAGTCATATTATCTACCGCCATAGTTCACCTATATAATCCAGTAACGAACAGGGTAGAAAAGGTAAGGGCTATATTGGACTGCGGAAGTCAAACATCTTTTATCACTAAAATTGTTAAAAATAAATTACAATTAAATACTGAAGCAATAAATCCAATTAATGTTATTGGAATCGGCAACCAGTCCTCTAATCAGGCAACTGAATGTTGCACTATAATAACAAAGTCTGAAGTTAACACTGTAAAGGGCTGCGTGCGACGAGCACTCAACCGTCTCTGCCCCCTACCCATTTTTCAATAACTTAGTGTTGAAAGACAAGCAAGCCTTTCAACGGGGCGGAATATGTCAACGCGCGCACTTTTCTGCCTCGCGCTGCCGCGGGATATGCTGTGTGGTTGGAGAGGGGTTGGCGATGCGTGGGACGAGAATCTGCGCCGGCGCCGCGCTGGGGACTCGTTAGCCAAGGACTGCCACGCCACAACGTATATTTTTTCTATCTCAATAAGCGATTGTAAAGTTTAACATTATATATCTATTTGAAATAAGGGTTTTCTTTCAAACCCTCAAGTGTCAAGCGTAGACAAGTATATATAATGAAACGTGCATAATTGGATGTCATTGTTTGTTGTCTGTCAAAATCAATTGTATAACATGAAACTTGTGCAACTATCTTCTATTAGATATGAGTGAGAAATGTGGTAAAAGTGTTAATATCACGCTGACCCTTATGATGTCTCTGTTTTCCTATATTCCTGTATTTTTATAGATAATTTGTATTTTTAAATAGTAAGGAGTCACTTAAACGTGTTTAATAGCCATTTTAGGCTATTTAAGTTTGACATTTCGTTAAACATATTTAGCAACTAATTTTTCTTTGTGCAGGACGCTAATTTTGTTTAACCACTTTAAATGCGTTTAGTCAGAACTTTAATCATGTTTAAACATATTACGCAACGCCCTGAGTATTTTAAAATTTAAATATGATATTAGCGGTGCTCGGCAGCACGGCTCTGCACGATTTTATCACTTAGCATTGAATTACCTGACTTAATTAATTTTTTTCTCATATTATTATTTCATGTTGTATTCATTCATATACTTAGCTTATCAATTGTACAATGAAATACTTTAATCCAAATAGCATACCCTAAACAGCAAAACAGCAACTTTTGTTCGTAAGGATTAATATGCCATGTCTAAAAATAATGCTTATAAATCACTTTTTAGTTTTCAACGAATCATTGTCACAAGATACGTTATTGTGGATTATTTATAAGAGATAGGCATATGCTATCGCTGACTTTTTTTTAGACATACTAATGGCCAATATTGTTCTAGAACACATTGTATTTCTGTATCATTAACGATTAAGTCAGCCCATGTGAATAAAGCAGTTCGGGAGGGCCCCGACTTCCGATTTACGTAACAAAAAACAATATTTAAAGTTATCTGAGAGTTGTAGCCTAATTTTAAATAGCCTATACTATTTCTGGAGAGTCAGGATATCATACACAAAAAGATTTTTTGATATAAATAATACTTACAATACTATCCTTTGGTGGATCTCCACCGGCTTCTATCAGCAAGACAGAGAAGTGGGCCACCTCCGAGAGGCGAGCGGCCAGGGTGCAGCCCGCTGTACCGCCTCCTACTATGATGAAGTCGAAACTGGTTCCATCTGAAACATATGCAATACACAATAATATAATACCAGCTTCCAGGTTTCCCAGTACTGGGCAAAGGCCTGTCTTCCCAATGGAAGGGTATGGGGGTTAAACACCGCCAAACTACGGCATATTGGCGTTTTTAAATGCGGAGAAATCAACAGTTGTATATTTTCCCACATACAGTGGTACCTCAAGAATATTTCTAAAGCATTCAGGTTTCTTCACCGTCAGCTATTACTGTTACCAATTTGAATTACACTGAATCGATATTCCACCGAACCTAAATATTCGACTAGTACGATTAAAATTATAAAGCTGAAGAGCTTGTATGTTTATTTAATTAATCACGCTAATCTCAGGAACTACTGGTTCGAATGGCAAAAAATGTTTTAGTGTTGGATAGCCCATTTATCGAGGAAGGCTATAGGCTATATAACATCACGCTACGACCAATAGGAGCGGAGCATCAATGGAAAAGATGCAAAAATGGGGGATTTTTTTTCCTTTTGTAGAGCCCCACTGCGTGCGCTGCGTGGATGGTTAAAGTTACGTAACAATCATATGTGACGAAATTGTTTCTCTTAAAAAGTTCTAAAAACAAACCGCGAGAGTATATGGCTATATTTTAAGATTTACTCAATATAACCTTTTTTTATGGTAATTAAATTTGTTCTGGGTTTTTATATACATGGTATTAATGCTTATTGAAATAAATGTTATTTATCACAATTATTAAATTTTGAACAAAATTGCCCTTTATAGTTATTGATTTAAATGAATATCTTAGGAGATATCACAGTTTTAAAATAACTCGGCAGCAAAATAATGATCACCTATGGCGATTGCATTTTTATTATGCAGAATAATGTTTTTTTTTTTTTTTTTTTTTTTTTTTTTTTTTTTTTTTTTTTTTTTTTTTTTTTTTTTTTTTTTTTTTAGAACTGACTACACTGTTAGCCTTAGGGGCCCTATCGTCAAACAGAGCCGCTGCGGCTTTTACAGCTTCACCGGACTTGGGGGCGAGCGCTTAGGGCACTCAGCCGCGAAAGTTTGTGACGACCCGCACGAGGGTGCCAGAGTGGCCGAACCTCGGCTCGGGCGGTCGTCGCGAATGCGAAAAAGTCGCGATCTAGCTAATTCCCTAATCTTATGAAAATTCGAGCTAACTAATATATACTCATATGCACGTTCCCCTCCTCCTGGGAGGAAGGAGTGGACCATGCGTATGTGTATTTAATAATCGGAGTGGTTTTTCTACACTAACTAGCGCAATAGTCTAACTAGCGCAAAAAAAGAAAAAAAAAGGTCCCTTACAGAACCTATGTACCTGTGTGGTGTGCACGTGTGTGTGTTCATACGTGTGTAATGTTGTGTTTGGGTAACTAAGTGTTGCACGTATAGTGTCACTTTGTATCGCGCGGGCGGCTGCCTGACCCAAGGGCTTCACACCGAGGAACGGACCTAGGCTTGGGTTGCCGCTAGAGAGGGTGGACGTGACGGGTGTGCGGGAGCGAAGTTGACCGCCCGTCCTCTGCGGAGAGAACGGTGGTTACGCGGGCGTGGGCGGTGGCACGCTCTGTTTGGAGAGACGGTGTCGGCGTAGAACGCGTTAGCTTTTTCGGTTTGGTCGGGCGGGTCAGTGAATATATTACGCGGCCGGCGTTTTCTCCGGCAGGCGTTGGGGTCGGGAACATAAGAAGCTGCCGCTTTTATTAAGGGGTTCGCGTGGTTCGACGCGGTGTCGAAATACGAGCGAGAAAGGTGTTTGGCATATGCATGTATCGAGGGACAGAATAATGTGGGAGGCGGGTGGTACTTATAATACAGTGCTTATTACCCCCTCTCTCTGTCCCTTTCTCTCTCTCTGTCTCTTATATGACGCAGACGAAGTTACGTGGGTCAGCTACTCGTTAATACATTCGCTGATTTAAACAATTCTCGCAAATCTTTTCTCTAATATAATTAAAACTAATCATTAAAATTAATATGTATACCGTTTGGCTTCAATCATACCCGATGTTAAGTGAGGATATAGTCCAAGATGGTGACACGTTAAGCATATTGGCCTATTGGGAGTACTGACTCTCAAATGCAAATGGAGGAACACACCCATAGGTCTATGGCGACAGATCTTAAATTAGAGAGTCGGTCGAGCGGATATGGCAAAGTGCTCTACCACCATGCTAAGGTTTCATCATGATATTTTTTTAGCTGAAGCTCATCGCTAGAATTCGAACCCGCGTCGTTCGAGCTGGTGACTGCACTCAGCCATCCTCGTTAATGTGCCGCCGATTCACATATTGAGTTGTTCAAAATTTATAGAAACTGTTCGGAGTTGCAACTCATATGAACAGCTTTGTTTGTTTGTTTCTTCAAATTCATAATTCATCACTTACCTATCTGTATTAATTAAATCGTAGTTTTAACTGTGCATTTAATTATTCTTCCAGATTTCCTGGTAGTCGTCCGTTGTTTATTCTTCTATACAATTATTAAAATTGAAGTGTCTGTTTGTAATGCAAAAATAACAGTCTTTTACTAAATGCATTTGAAAGTATAAACGATAACTATGGCGCCAACCAATTTTTCATTTTTTTTCTTTGTCTATGTGTTTGTGTGTACGTTATGTGTCTATGAGGCAGATAGCTGATGTTATAAAGAGTAATTTAGGCTAGTTTTATTTAAAATAGTTATTAAAAAGATCAACAAAAAAGTTATATGTCTATCTTCCAAGAATAACCCATAATAGGCATTTTTGTCTGTAAAATAACCGGAAGAGGAGTGCCCAACCCACAGCATTTTATATTCCACGCAAGCGAAGCTGCGGGCACAGCTAGTCATGAATGGTTTTTCCATTCTGTTTAGGATGTAACTGGAAAACGGATTGACCGATTTTCATGAAATTTTGTAAACGGGACGTTTTTTTATATGTCATTTCTGAATTGATCGACTGTATGAATTATTTTTAATAATATGAGTAAAAATGAAATTACGAGTCGAAAATAATTACCGTGCAATAAACGCTTGCGGAGCCGCGGGACCCCACTACTGTATTATAACAAAAATATGATAGAACCAGTTATATCTTATTCAGTTTCTTTGCATAAACCTAGTATAATAACTACATCTATGCAACGGAATGTTTACCACTTTTTTATTTACATACTAATTATTAGCTAACCCGGTAGACGTTGTTTTATCCTTCACGGAACGCCAATTATTCTAACTTTTTTTCTCATAAAGTTTTCGTGTGCTGTGACCAACAAAACAAAATAATAAGCTACTTATTAAATTGTAGTTTTTTAAGGAAAATGTAAAACAAAAAAATAATTATTAAATTATACATTTAATCAATCTAAGTAGGTATGTACCATTTTATTTATGCACTTTCGCCATTTTATAAGTTGTTCATTAATTCTATTGCTAATAAAATTATGGGAACAATAATCAATAAAATCTTTGAAGGCGGTTTGGACAGCCTCATCGGAATTGATTTTTGGCTTGCAAAAAATTGTCCAAGTTCCGAAAAAAGTGGTAATCTGTTGGAACAAGGTCCGGGGAGTATAGTGGGTATCGGAGACATTCCAACCACAGTTCCTCTAATGTAGCGAACGTCTGGCCTGAAGTATGGGGTCTAGCGTTTTCCTGAATCAGCAAGTGGGCAAGAGAGATTGACCAGTCTCAGTTGTTTAACAGCTAGTTTTACAATCATGGTTTGCAATGTTGACAATGCAGATCTGCCGATGTCGTCAGGCCAAATATTAGAAAGCTGTACAGTATGACACCAGCAGTGGTCCACCAAACACTCACCAGTACCTTTTTCTGAATCAACTTTCGCTTGCGACGGGATTTGGCAGATTCTCCTGGGTTCAAACACTGTTTTGATAAGCGTTTCCGATTGCCGTAAAGGATCCATTTTTCTTGACAACTAACAATACGTTTCAAAATTCCCTCGTAATTGTAACGGTTTAGTAATGTAACGCAGCACTCAATGCGTGTTTGTTGGTGTGCGTCTGTCAATTCGTACGATACCTATTTCTCGAGCTTTTTCACTTTTTCAATTTGTTTCAAGTGAATTAAAATTGTTTTATGATTCACACCGAAACCTGTCGCTAAATCTGACGTGGTTTGCGATGGATCCGCTTCCATGATCACCTTTAATTCTTCATTATCAACTAGGGTCTCCGGCCGTCTACGGGGTTTGTTTCGTAGGTCAACATTTCCACAACGAAAACGTTGGACCCAAAAACGTACCGTGCTTTCTATTACAGTAGCTCCCTCATATACATAATTAATACTTCGAGCTGTTTCTGCAGCGCTGATGCCACGTTGGAACTCATATTCGTAAATAACGCAATATTTTAAGTTTTTCGTTTTGTGAAAAGAATGAGGTCAAAAAAAAATCAAATGATGCGAAAACAAAGAATCACCAAATTCGAAACACAAATACACAAGCCTGAATTTGAAATAAATTTGAATTTGGAATTCCTAACCAAAAGCCAGATATTTGGGATCAAAGTGACCAGTTCAAGAAAACACCAATTTCATATGTAAGGATCTAATATCTAAGAACTACGCACCCATATTTCGAATCGTGAGTTATGGTCTCGATTTATTAAAAAATAGTCGGATTTTCCAAAATTATTTATTTCTCCAGATAGTATTTTTTTATCTCTAATAACGTTATTTATTTACATAATTGGATGGCCAGTGGCTAATACACAAAAATAACATTATAATTTTAAAAAAAATTGATACATTTATCAGTGTATTATGCCTTTGAATGCCACCACCGCATGCTTTAATAATGACCTAAAACAAATTAAAAACAAATGATAAACAATAATAATGCATGCTTTACAATCACAATAAAATTAACAATCCACAGTACAATAAAATAAAAATAAAACAAAATAATAAAATAAAATTAAAATTAAAATCAAAAATTGGCAATTAATAATTTCATAAATTTAATTTAAAGTTAAAATTGTTTGGCTCTCAAGAACCTCGGAACATTATTATGAAAAACCTGCAATGAGTCTGAAAACAAATCAGCCGAGTTACAGAGGAGGTTATAAGAGCGTGATAATCATGGTCCCCGCGCCCCACACCATGGTGTTAAATCCGAGATTTGTCCTTGCTTGTCGTGTATGGAATATGGGTATCTTATATCTGGGATATCTACTGGGTGTCCTAATTTTGAATTTCTGCAGTAATTGTGGACAGTCTATTTTGTTATTAAAATTTTTGTACAAGAACAACATGAACAACAATGCTCAAGTTCTCAACTAAAACGTTATCTCTGCCTTGTCTTTGTGGTACCGTGAAACTGTAGTACAATTTCCCGCGGCAGCTCACGGCCAATGTGTTCGCCGATGGATTTCGATCGGTAGCCGTTGTATTTGGGTTGTATGTACTGTACTTATTATCAAGGACAGTGTCTTCAATTTGCCAAGCTAATATTTAAAAAACCAGAAAAACTTATTACTAAGTGTAGAATTATTTATTTATATATTTCAACTGAAATTCTAGTAAATAATTCACAGGTATTAACACAATTTTCAACATTTAAAATGTTTCAAACAACCTTACAACAATTTTCTACTCCCAAAACATAATAAAATGAATTATCGAAATCAGTCAATCCGTTTTCAAGTGATACGTTTAGAAACGAACAGCGATTTAATTTTTATTTATATAGATATAGAATTATGTGGAACATTCTAGTTTTTATGGAAATAATCTATGTTTACTGTTTGTGTTTAGTTTATACTCACTTTGAATAGTAGCGTCTTGCGGCCACGGTTCACTCACAAGCAGGTATGAAGCGGCGAAAAACTGAAGGGCTGAACTGACCGCAGAACCGAAACCGCCTAAATACATGCTGTCTCAAATATTATTACACCTATTTTACACTCGATAATCTTTATAAGCACACCGCAAAACACGTATTGAATTATAAATAAAAGCAAATCAAAATAATCTAAAATAATAAAACGAAATAATCTATCATGACATTATTCTCAAAAGGATTTTCTTTCACTTTTTTTCATTGTATAACAGTTCGAACTAGATGAATATAAGAAAATTAAAAACCACTGAATTCTAAGTATGATTTTAGTACAACAAACTGTCGGAATTCCAACTAATGATACACAACACGTCTCGAGGCAGCACAGAACTAATAAAACAACAACTCAACGTATTTATTTTGTTTTTATAGCAAACGCAGGTCAATGCACTCCACACCTTGAACAATAAAACGAAAATAATATCAGGTGATGTACAGTAATTTCAGCTTAATTAATAGTTAAAATCACACAAGTTAGTTAATCACACAAGCCCTACAACTTGTTACAGATTGACCCGCATGTGAATTTTGTACGTGTTTCAATATGTAGGTACATAACTGCAAAAGATTCAATTTAAACTACTTTACGAATGTAAAACTAAACACGTGTTTTTCTTTACCTACATATTTTTATTTATCTATAGGTACTACTAATAAAGAGTTGAAGTTTAGTTTGTAAATATGTTTATTTATGAGGTAGGTAACGTAAATCTCTGGAACTACTGATTCAAATCGAAAAATTGGCTCGTAGGATTGAACCGGATAGTAAGATTGTATCCATAATGTGTTTCATTCTAATCCAAGAACAACTGCGACCGACGATTCGAGTTACGGCCGTTTTCAATAACATATCTGAGATTACTATCCCCGATTAGTACATATTTGTAATAAATACTATCTTTAACTTAAGATAGATATCGGCGTCTCTCTTAAATATTCAAGCTATATGATATGATATGAGTATATATTATGTAGATACGACAAACTATCGATTGACAGGTTATTCAAAATAAAATTAAGGACAAAAGATTATATTTGTCTATCTTTAGTAACTGAAACAACAGATAGATAGGTTATTGAAAACGGCAGTTAGACATGAGAGATAAAGAATGCGTCGCGTCGCGCGCGTCGGCGTCGCGTCGTGCCGCGCCTGTCGCGGTCTGACGTCATCAGGCTAAGCCACAAGGCGCCGCGCGGCGCAGCCTCTCCTCGGAAAGTGCTAACATAGAGCTTTCATAACTTCTGTAAGGAACCTTTTTTCTTTTTTTATGCTAGTTAGTGTAGAAATACTTTCAGATCCCTAAATACACATACGCATATTTCCTTCCTTCCTCCCAGGAGGCAGGGAACATGTATATGCGTATATGTTAGTTAGCTCGAATTTACGGATAGGGAATTAGCCAGATCGCGACTTATTTGCAATCGCGACAACCGCCCAAGCCGAGGTCCGGCCATTTTGGCACCCTTGTGCGCGAGTTGTCCTTACTTTCGTGGTTGAGTGCTGTAAGTGCTCGCCCCCAAGTCCGGTGTAGCTGTAAAAGCCGTTAGTGCTTCCAGCCCCTAAGGCTAACAATATAGTCAGTCAGAAAAAAAATCCTTCATAACTATCACGTAAATCAACAGCCACCCGCTAGATATATAAAGTGTGAACTATCTCGACGTCTAGTAAATAATATTCAATAAAATATAATGAGAGGCTATACCTTAGGTTAAGCTTTTGCTTTACGTATTAGTAAATAGATAGCTATAATTTCCACATGCAGGTGGAACGAAAACCTAGAGTGGCGCGTGGCGCGTGGCGCGTGGCGCGTGGCGCGTGGCGCGTGGCGCGCGGCAGCCGCGGCTGATCGAACGGTGAGCGACACGCAGTCGCACTTGGTCCATTTGTTATTTTTTCGTTCACTAGTACTTTTTTTAATGACAAAGAAGTCGTCTGTTATGGGAAATTAACGTTTCTGCTCTTTGTATGTATGTATCATCATCTTTACTTATGTAGTATACTAGCGGTGCCCCGCGGCTCTGCACGCGTTTATTGTGCAGTAGGTACTTAATCTTTTTCGTCTCGTAATTTTGTTTTTATCATAAGATAATAATATGAATTATTAACAGTTCATATTTCATATCCTATCAATTGAGGAACGATATAATTACTATACTTCCCGTGTGTCCAAAATTTCATAAAAATCGGTTGAGAAATAATACAAATTAAATACTATGTTATTATCTTTTTACGATGTCTGAAAATATTATCAACATTTCTAATGTCTCTTCTACACGTCAACAGATGCATCTGCAGACGACATTTTCGGATGCGTCCGCGGACGTATAGAGGAAGTAATTTGCGCATGTGTTGTAGGTATTTAACGTCCGCAGATGCGTCCGCCTGGAATCCCATTGTTGTCGGTTTTTCGGCGCGAACGTCCGGAGTCTGTCCACACGTCTGACGACGCATCATTTGGATCGGAGGTGCGATTGAGAGTGCACGCGTGTTTCTTGGAGTTTAATTGTTCTACTACGATGCACACTCAAGTAGTAGTTAAAAGTATAAAATAAATAAATAGATGCGGTTCAGTTACATTTTTTTGAAACGTTACGCGGGTTGCGTCAGTCGAGAATGAACATAGATTCTATAAATTACCAGAAAAATGTCAATTACCAATTACATTTTCTACTCAAAATTTTCTAGTTGGTAGCCTCCCGGGTGCTGTACAGCCTGTACAGTGTACGGCTCTGCCCTTGTTGAGGGCTTAACAACGCACATAAATATTATTATAATTTTCCATTGCAATGAATTACATACTTTGTTTCCTTTATGCAGACGTTGTTCTTCACCTGCCACTATCGGTCACACAGTCGCGTCGCGTCGTCGTTTACTTTGAACAAAGATCGATACCATATTGATATATAATATTTAATCAGTTTTAGATAACGAATCCGTCTCTGACAAATTACAGCAGAAGGTATTTGTTACTAAGTTCGTTTCTTTTTGATTTTTCTCAGCATCCGCATTGTTGTAGGTATGCATAAAGTGACCATAAGTCCCGCTTTTCAGGTAGTATCTCCCGCTATCTCCAACTAGAGAAAAACTGTCTCTCTTTCGCAAAAAAAAAAGATAGTATAGTTACATAAGTATTTTGACTTAGAAGGTTGATTAACTATTAAACAAAACAAACACTTTCGTGCTAACCATCTCAACGGCAACTGTGAGCCACCTTCGATATGACTCGCATATTTTTTATAACTATGCTGATTCCGTTAAGCGATTCACTGTAGGGTTCGAATAAAAAACGACGTTATTTAGATGCGGAGAATACTTGTTGCGTGTTTCTCGAGTGATTTCTTTGTGATTTTCAGTTGCGAATGGTCGCCAAAAATAACCGCCATCTAAACAATTAATAAAATTGAAGTGTTTATGTGTAGTGTCAAAACACACAAACACCTTTTAGCTCATATCATAAGGAGAAACTTAGGTTACTTTCATTTTAGAATTAGGATTCCGCGCAAAAAATCTGGTAATGGTGAATCAACTCGGTCACTTAAATGGCTTACGTTGAGTAAATCATTAAAAATATTTATATCAAATGAATGTACTACATAATTGTAGATCTAAAAAATACTTACAAAAAGGCTACAAACAAGGGGTATAACTATGTCTATCTTCTAAAGACCACCAACAGCATTGTTTCTTTAAAATAACCGGGAGTCAACGCATTTATTTCTGAAATGATAAACCAAAATAAAAATGCCATTTCAATCAATATTAATTTTACTAGCGTATGCATTTAAAAATATTAAACATTTAGTACAATTTGGTGTGACATGTGTACGACTGAGTTCTGTCCGCGGGTTCATCCGTATCGGAAAAACGATCATACATTGTGCGAGTGGAAACTGCTCTAATTTCGAAATCGAAATGATGTATGATGTACAATAGACGAAATCATAATATTTTTTTGCTGAATGTCTTCGATTTTTGAAGGCTCCTACATTTATGGAAAAAATCAGACATCGCCTTGGTGTCATATGAATTGTGGGATATAAAAATATTAGCTCATAAACGTCGTAAGCATTTCCTTTTAAGCGATATAGGTACACGTTTCAAAATGATATCTTTAATTACATGAAATTCTTTATATGATTAAGAAAACTGCAATTAACAAGCTTATGATCATAAATAGGTATAAAACATTTAATAACAATTATTATTATTAGACTTATATAATTCAATATAATCAAGTTATATTTATCTATCCAATATATAAGGAATCTTCAAAAGCCTGCCTTCGATTTCATTTAATTTCTCCCAGTTGCAATCGTTCACAGAGTCCGAAGTATCCCAACAGTATGGGACCTTGTTCCAAGCCGGTGCGCAAGTTGATGGACATTACCCGAGACTCTGGTACATCGATCAAGTAGTACCTGGACAAGAAGTCATATATTATACGTTTGCGTATTCGACCAAGCATCAGTGAACTGTGAATTCAAATAGAGGAAAGCAAACATAGTTTTATCAAAATGTTATATATGGAACTTCTAGTCGCTAATAACCCCACTCAAATTAATCCTGTAAACTCTATTTCAAAGTCAGATTCTAACACATTTTACGATTATATCGGAACTTAAGAATAATGTAGAAAGCTTTTAATATATCATACCTCACAATCCAATCGTAGGAATTTTCCAAAGGCACATAAAAGTCCGGGTTGTTAAGCAGCAGATACCTCTGCAGATCCCTGAAGGCCTCGTCCGAAGTCGCATTCAACGGGTAAACGTGTATATCGCCTTTTGTATTCGGGTCCGGGTTATTAATTAGTGGGAGACTCCTACCAACCAAAATGACTCGTAAGTCCTCGTCGCGAGCATCCCGCATAAACAACTTAACATTTAAATACTGCTCCATGTAACCTGGAACACGTTTAGTAACGACGCAAGCAATGAGCATTTCCTTGCAGACGAAATCGCAATGGAACAGTCTCGTAAACCTATGTTCAGGGCACATTTCGTCTGACGGATTTATCTTCAAACATGAACCTCCTATAAAACTATCTCCAAAGTAAACTTCCAAGCAATCCTGTTCGCCTGGCACACAGAAGAGCGAGTATCTAGTTTTGTTAGTGTTTCCCAACTTTAGGTTAACAGACACTTGTACCATTGACTCGCCGGATACCATACTTGGTCCGGCATCTTCTTCGTTCTCTTCGGTTTCAGTCTTCCGGCTTTTCAGCTTAAAAATGTTCTTTAAGGCGCTCCTTATTTTTCTTTTGAAATTTTCGGCTGTTCATCGTTTTCCTCTGGTTCAGCTTCAACTTCTAAGTCACTAAGACTATCAGCTTTTGAAAGTACATCGTTATCTTTGCTTTTAACAGAATGCAACTCTTGGCGGCTCAGTTGAAAGAACTCTGTGTATCTGGTAATTCCGGATTTGTCTTTGTACATTGCATGTTGAGACATGTGAACCATTCTGTCCATCCTACAGAGGTAGTAACCATGCGGCCCGTGCGCTGAGTTTGGTTGGTACTGCATATGACGAAGATTAAACCACGGCACGGGACAAAGGACCTGGATTATAAAATAATACTCTGTTAAATAAGAACGCAAAGAGAAAGCTTTCTCTAAAATGAATCTAGTCGTTCAGCGACATGTAGACAGTTCGAATCATATTCTTGGTACTTGGGGTGAATTGCCACCTTTCAAAAGCTCGAAAAGCACTACAAAAAGAAGTCTATCATGAAATGTATGAAGTGGAGCAACACGCCAACTGCATACTTTAATAATGCAGCATTCATTATTGATAATGATGTTGAATACATTCGTTCTGGATTTTCCTCACGTGTAGAGAGATGTCCAGGTTAAGGAAACATTAGCAATCTCGTATAAATAAAATTATATTATAGAACAATGAACAATGAAATGGAAACTGCAAGGTATTACTAAATGTTGCGATGGTGGCAAATAAAGCTGTATACCAGTAGGTACCAATATGTTGGTAATTATTGTGGAAAATTATTAATTAGAAAATTATACTGAAATTCTGAAAATTTCCGCATAATGCGGAAATTTTGCATCTAGTGATGCAATTTATTAGGCGAAATTTGATAGAGATGCAATTCTATTGATCTAAATTTGCACAGCTCCGCTTCAGTTGACAGACAATCTTATAAAAGCCGTATCGTGAAAACTTCCTATGATTAAATACAACATAATATACAAAACTCACCTCTCCGTACAACCGCCTTTTCAGCCCTTGCCCTCTGCAGAACGACGTCTTGAAGGGTAGCTGACAAGGCACCCTCGTGTTTAGAAAGTGCCATATACTGCCCCATAGCGCCCTATCTCTCAACAAGAACTGTCCATACTTGTTCACTTCGGCAGCCATAGAGACAGCGTTCTTATCACGCTTGTCCAAAGTCATAGCTTCATGAGTCCACGCCGGTGCAAATATAGCCAAGGAACAACCATATTTATGAGCCACTCTTACCGCCTAAGAAGAAATCAGGTAATTTTTACTGTGTTAAAAGTTTATGTTTCACCACGATGTGACTTGATGGTAAGATATGAAGATGATAGGTCAGAGATGGTGGTAACACATCCGTCATAGAAATAGGGGTCTCAACTGCATCTGTTGAATCACCTCACAGTGATACGTGTTTAATATAAGATATTGAATTTGAAGGAAGGGGTGGACGGTCAAACAAACATAAGACGACGATACTCCACTATTATCTATAAACTAGTCATCAAGTAGAGACATAAAAGAGCGAAAAAATTAAACAAAACAAAAACCATTTGATGAAATGATGTAATCGTATTTGAAAGCTAACAAAACACATACGATTATCTGGAAGGTTATTGTAAATTGCTTCCGTGTGATACACAATTACACACGTAGCTCATAAAAAAATGGCGCTTTGAATTGAAAAACAAAGATTTTCAGTAGGTATCTCCGTCTGTCTGTCCATTTATGTTCTGTTCACGAAAAACTACTTATCCGACTTACATGTTTATTTTAATTCATAGCTATGTTATCAGGCCAGGGTTTAGGATATATTTTGTTAGATAAAGTAATATACGAAATAAGCAGTAACCATAATGGAGAATCAATTCGGAAAAAAAACGCTTTCGGCGAGCTTAAATGGGTATGGCTGAGTAAACTATAGGAGTTATAAACTTAATGCACTACATAATTGTGGATCTTAAAAAGAACCTACAAAAAAATCAGCGATAGCAAATCTGTCCTCTAATGATCACCCACAATAAGCACTTTTGTTTTTTAAATAACCAGCGGGCGACTGCCGCGCCGTGGGCAGGAGATTGAGCAGCAGGATTTGTGCATGCGCTCGACTGACGACTATAACGCAGATACATCTGATTCTCAAAGATGATAACCCAACTCTCGGGTGACATAAAGAATGCATCACTGAATACATTTGGATCATGCTTACCGCTTGAGTGTTAAACTGCCCACCCCCGTAGAAGTTCCTCCCCCACACATCGATGCCGATGTAGAGATCGGTGAGCCGTTCAGCCGCGGCTGCAGCGCTGGACGCCACGTGTCCCTCCGACCACGAGTAGTTTGTGAAGAAACCATCGCATATATCAAAGAACGCCCTATTAACTCGTACACTTCAAGATGTTGTAATATAATACATATTGCAAAATGGGCTACGCGATTATGATCTGATTTTACAGGAAATTAAATAATTTATCCGAAATTTCAATGCTACATGTGATGAAACAGATTAACAGCTGTTACATCTTCTTACAATAAAAAAGTGTTTTTAATGTGAACCTGAAAGTACTAAATCAATCTCTTACATTGATTCAGTTACCAGTATTTTTCATTTTTTCAAATTTCGGATGAAATATTTACAATGGATTTCCGCGAAGTAACGCCTTCGTCAAACAAATATTTGCAGGAGAGAAAACTTTTTATTACTTTATAGGTGTTATGGACATGCATGTTGTGGTGTTTTATCGTTAGTAAACCCTACATAGTGTTATCTAAACCATCTAATGTGAAAATAACTAAACATAACATTTAGCAACTAATAATTGAGGTCAAGTCTATTAACATAGATGATATTGCAGTATCGCCGACGACATATTATACTAGCCTAAATAACTGTTACAACAATATTAAATCCCCATTACCTAAAACTAAATAACTTTTATGAATGGTTGAATCTGTAGTAATGTTACAAGGACCGGCTTCCTCTATCAATACCTTATTTTTCAATAACATACTATTTGATATAATATGTTTCATGGTACAATTTAATGCTGCAGCTTTCATACCACCTTCCAAGTACGATTCAAATTGCATTTGTCTGTGGGACAACTCAGTAGGCAGCAATGCGCGTTTACAGCGAGTCTGTAGCGACGTATCTTCGCGATTGTATCAGTACAAACGCAAATGAAACGCGCAGATGATAAGCACATCAGTAACGCGCGTCGTCAGCTCGTTCCAAAAAACTCGTGTGCATATGCTGTAAGTGCCATTCGCTGCCCATCTTGCGTATTGCACAAGGATCGTCCGTCACATCGTATGTCATAAAGCACCCGTACTCGCAACTACCTTGTTGCAGTTCGAAGGGTGTTGTCAGACCGAGATGAGGGTTTATGCGCCCGGGTGCTAGGTATAGTTTTATACAGCTATTTATACTTATGGACATAATTTCAGATAATAACTTGCGGTCGTCCAATGATCGAAACTCGACCAGCGACTTTTTAATCATAGACTATTTTCTGTTTGACATTTCCAGTATGAACCTAAACAATGAATATTATATCACTTGCTGTCACTTTTCATTGAGTGACAATGTCAATATTTTCGGGAGTCGAAGTTCAATGGCACAGGTCGGGTTAGGATTCGCAGTATTAATTTATTTTATTTAATATATTAGTAACAGATATTATAGATACATTTTAGCTTTCTGCACTCCTTTTTCCATATAAACTTTAACCATGCCAAATCACAGTCTTCCGTGCACGCAATACACTTAAAAAGAGGTATAAATTTTTTGCTTCACGTATTAATATAATGATAATAATAATATAAGCCTTTATTCAATGAAGTTTACAAATAGTTAACTTTTAAACTTAGTTATGAATGACACCGACAACTTCCGTCTATTTGCCCAGCTTCGGCATAGGAACTATATGCTTCTTTGATATTACACCCCAGCTAACGCGACATCCTTCATTTCATTTGACACGTAATTAGACACCTTCCACGAGTATACTCAGTCACTTGGTGCCTCTCTTTAACCGCCTGCGGCCTGTGTTAGGTTCACAAGTTACATACATCGAAAATAACAATAAGGACCTTGGAGTGCTTTGAACTCCAAAGTGACGGCCAATGCCTTCTGACATTCTGGTGACTATCGCTTCTTATTTATTTATATATTTTATAAAATTCACAAAATTGTAAAAAATAAACTATACCGATAAGTAGATAATCAGCCATTTATATTCTGTATTAAAATTTATTCTAATATAATGAATTATTTTCGAAGGTGTTTTTAATCAGCGATAGCATATATTTATCTCGTAACTAACCACTCACCAGCGATTTTTAATCATAGACTATTTTCTATTTCACATTTGCAGTATGAACCTAAACAATGAGTATTATATCACTTGCTGTCATTTTTCATTGAGTGACAATGTCAATGTTTTGGGGGATCTAAGTTCAATAGCACTAGTCGAGTCAGGATTCCCAGTATTAATTTAATATATTAGTAATAGATATTATAGACACATTTTAGCTTTCTGCACTCCTTCATATAAACTTTAACCATGCCAAATCTCAGTCTTTCGTGCACGCAATACGCTTAAAAAAGGGGTAGAAAGTTTTTGCTTGACGTATTAATATAATGATACATAATATAATAGCGTAATGTTGTAAGTATTTAATACTAACTTGCATTATTTTTAATAAAAATTAAAATTAATTTTAACGGCATAAATATTGTATTTTTAAACAACATTTGGAAGGCAATACTTTAAATTTGTTTATGGCTGTATACAAACTTGCAAAACATAATAACAATAACGCGATTTCTCAACAATCGTGATTTTTAAGTTAATTCGGTTTAATAATAAAAGGGCGAATAATTAGTGTTATTTTATTTTAAAACCCTATAATTGCACATAAAATCTAACGTGATTCTAGTTAGCCTACTATCAAATTAAGAGTGTAGAAAAGTTGAGTGGTTAGAACTGAGCAAGATAGGATTAGGTAGAGCAAGACCACCGCCACACCTACTTCTGCCGTAGCCAAGCATCAGTGCTCGCACCGCTATTTTCTGTCCTAAAAGGGTGCTAATGAATCCGATCTTTCTGAGGCTGGGGTTTCTTCTTCACATTCCTAACTTGACAACCAGCACACGATACTGAAGACCATTATTGCCATTATCAATTTGTTTTGTTTTGTTTTGTTGTCATTACAGTGTTCTAGCAAAATGCCACCTTTAATAAATTCATATAAGGTCAAAAGCACAAATTGAAAGAGATAGTAAAAGAGAAAGTAGGTGTCTTTCTCCTTCTCTCAAAATCTTTCATCTTTCTTCCCTCTCATGGAAGGAAATGTGACTAAATGTAACGCGTCCATAAAATTTTATTCTCAAATCTCGTTCAGTTAGCGAATCACCAACTAAGGAGTTTAACTTAAATATAAAAACCACTACGTGTCAGAACTATGACCCTGTTAGACTCCTGAATTTGGTTATAACAACACATGTACAGGCTGCTGTGACCGGCTTAACATCGGATAAACTGAAAGTTTGTCATACGGACCTATTCTTCTCGTTGAGACCGTTCTGCCAGCTGAGGTCGCCTCGAACAGTGACGCTGTCATACCAGACGAGCTCCGCGTCCGGCAGCTCCTGATGCAGACTCCGGTGGAAGTACCGCACGAACTCCAGGAGAACCTCCGGCTTCGCTATCTACCACCACCAAGTACGTTTACCATGTAGGAATAACTCCGTAGAAGGCGTGCATACGTTGAAAAGTCGACTTGCATCAAATTTAAAACTTAAATAAAAATGGAGTCTGGGTTGCCTAAGTTATATGGTGAATAAATGAGCGAGTCGATAGGTTTACTTATTAATGCAACATTTTCACATTTTTTACTGAATTATTCAAGATTTAGACTTTACGAATCCAAAAATATATTGTATTTTCTAAAGGATAAATAACTACATTCTACTTGACGGTAAGCATCGTACAGTCTAACATCAGTGACGGCCGCCGCCAGATAAGGATCTACCGACAGTAATCGTCTGCGATATGATAAAATATACACTTTGTTTAAATTGATTGGTGATTAATTTATTTCTTTTACTAGTTGATGCCCGGATGCCATGGTTCGCGGCCCGTTTATTTGTAATTTAATTAGAGAAACTCTCCACAATTGTTCTTACGTTCCCGGAGTTGCCTACCGCTTGCCACATTGCTTGACGGTACTGGTTACTGCTCCGCTCCTAAGTAACCTTCCTGAATAAATAGGCAACCTACAAAAAAAATTATCAAATCCGACCTCGAAATTGACGTCCACAATATCGCCCACGCTTCGCTCGTGGTAGCGTGTACGAACAACGCGTCCATCGACATGAGTTCGAATCCATACAATGAAGTAAAACATCGTGGTGAAATCATACCATGATATTAGGGTATTTTATAATAGCTGTCTGGCTAGCTACCACCCTCAAGATGAATATCTGTCGTCAAGCAGGTGTGTTCCGGCAACTGCACTTGGAAGCCTCCCATTAGGCTTAGCGTGGATCTTGGACCACATCGTCACTTAACATCAAGTGAAATTGTAATCATAACGCCAAAACAAATAAAGACCAATCATTACAAGATTTTTTTAATATACTACGGTTTTTATTGCCACGGAGTGAATTGACTATCAATAATGTCAAATTTGAAAATAATGTTGCCACATTTATTTTTGTAGTGTTATGTTACCGTATATTTTACGGTATAATTATTTGAATCGTAAGCTTTTAAATCATGAATTGAGGGTTTTTATTTATCAATTTAAGTATTTTGTGTTATTCAACATACCCGATCATATACTATTTATTATCATTACATAATTCAGGAAACCATAAAATGAATATATTATGGAGAAAAACTGCAACAAAATAAAAAACGCTTCGGTTGACCCACGGGAAATACTAATGTGTCCCCCCTTATTCGGGCTCCACATATGAAGTGTTTAATGACATCACTATTTTATCATTTTCTATTTCTCTCTCTCTCTCTCACTCATTTTCTATCACTATTTTAAAAACACATTAAACTAGCAACACATGAAATGTTATTTTACTCCGTGAGAATATAAAACGCACTATAATATATTGATGGAAATCATACTAGACATTAAATGATATACTCGAAAAATTAAGGGAAAAAAGAGGTTTTTAACATAATATTTATATACCTTATTCTCGATGTTTAAAAGCCATCCGTCAAATTTGAGTGTCTTGGCTATAGCGACTAGTGCGCTCGCAAAGTTCTGATATTTCACTTCAGAATCTAATATGTCGTTCCAGAAGAGGACGCCGTCAGCCCACTCAGTTATTATCGTACCTACAATTAAGTTATAACATATTTATAAATTATTTGTGGCCCACTTTCCCACTGTTGAACTAATTATTCATTATAATAACCTACATCTCTCGAGGCATCTGACTGAAACTAAGTATACCTACATAAGCTTTGTAGTTTTTGGACTACAGAAAGTCCGCGCGAATCTTGCTCCCCCGCTCCCGGCTATTTTTTTAGACAAAAATGCTTATTGTGGGTGTTCCTTAGAAGATAGATAGGTTTGTATATCTTTTTAATATCTAAAATTATGTAGTACATTAATTTGCTATATCCCATATGGTTTACTCAGCGTAAGCCATTTAAGCGTCCGAATTGATTCACTATGACCAGTTTTTTTTTTATTTGTGCGGAACCCTAATTTTAAAAAATAAATAAAAGTAGCCTAAGTTACTCCCTATAGCATCAGCCATCTATCAGTCAGTCTATCAGTGAAACAGACAGACAAACATACAAAATTTTTAAAAATTGCTGTTTCGTTATATGTATCGTATATACTTTCAAATTCATTTAGTAAAAAACTGTTATTTTGACATTAGAAACAGGCACTTAAATTTTATTAATTGTATAGATAAGGTAACACACCATCACGCCTGTACTCCTCGAAGGGTTAGGCCCCAAGTACTAGAGGCGAGCCTATTGCCTTTAATCGGGCACAAAGCTAAACTCCGAGCTGTTACTGAGAATTTCATCAAAAGAAAGCAATAACACTTTGCTCTATCTGGGAATCGAACCCAGGACCTCGAGCATAGCCGTCGTGCTTAGAACCACTAGGCTAATGAGGCATTTAGAGTATATTTTTAGGTAATCCGTTCAGGCACGTTTGTTTACTTATCTCGTTATTGTAATTAACTATTAGCATATTAGATGTTACACAAATGGGTAAATACTACAGATGAAACGGATAGTAGTTTGGCCGGATATCCGGCGCTTTATTGCGATACATGACGCCATCAGTTTGATTTGAATATTGGTTCGGTGAACGAAATCGGAAATAAGCTAAACTAACTGATAAAACAAACATTTTTAACGTGCGATTATAAAAATAAACGTTTCATTCAATTCGTTCAAATCCGTTTCATCTCTAGTAAATACCTCTTCCCGAGGAAATGCACGGACTTAAAGAACAATATTCTTAAGCCTTCAGGTTTCCTCACGATGTCTTTCTTTACCGTCAGTGCAGAGTAATTTGAAAACCACAACTTTTGAAAACAACTGAAAAACTAAATAAAACAATTCTGTTTAATAAAAATAAAAACTATACAAACCAATAACTTTGACACCGTGATCATGCCCAATATTAATCCAGGCTAGAGGTGGTATTGTTATAAGGTGGTGGCTGAAGTAACAGAATATGTCGATTCCCGCCCAATTATAAAACGTGTAAGCGTCGTAACTGCCCGTTCCGTCTATAATGCTAAAAATGTTTAAGAGATGTTTAATTAAATGTTTGCCCGTATGCCCGTTTGCCAAACATGTGTGCATTAAGGCAAGGCCAACGTCTACACTGTACAGGTTGAATTGTAATAAAGTGCATTTCTATGAAGGCGGAAAAACGGACTATGAACTTTGCGCCACCAACACGGGTAAAAAACCTTTTTTGATATGGTTCAATTCTTCAGTTCAACTTCAAAGTTCGTATCAATGTCAGAAATTACATTCAGATTTTATTATAATTGTGTTTACATGTAAATTATGTTTTGATTATTTATTTACTGTGCCTAGAGTTGACAATGAATAAAAGCACTTTAGTATTTGTTTTGAGCTTATACATTATAGGATTTTGGAACCGATGGCGTTCACACCACACCTTGCTCAATTAGTTCACTTTGTCTGCGTGGGAAGAGCGTCTAGAAAACACTATAGACGTCGTTTTTTATATAGTAGTTTATACGTGTTAATACCTTATTAAATTTAAAATTAGATTCCGGGGGTCTAAAAACCATCTATCAATAACGTAGTAGTCTATGGTCATGTTAGTTTACACAGTTTTCGCTTTAAGGAACCTCCTTAACCATTTGGTAGCAAACTGACACCAACGTACATTGCAAATTGCCATCAAACCGTGAAACCGTTGTCGCAAGTGGATGTCAACTCGACAACAAAAGCTGGGAGCAACTGTTGCAAATAAATCGCGATCGAAAAAGAAGAAGCGATTGCCATTCGGTCTCATTTTAAATTAATAGATCTGAGTAATGTTATGTATTCTTTAATATAATGTTATATAGCTAATTGCTGTACCTGCGATTTTGTCAAAATTAAATACATTGCAATTAAAAAAAGAGTATAAAAACAAAAATTGTATTGATTATTATTTAACCAGCTGAAATAATTCAATGACAAATATAGATTATTAGCCGAAAGTAGTATGCAGACTGACGCAACGCGCCACGCCGCGCCGCGCGTCAAAATATACTTTTGGAGGCAAATATGCTGCGACGCATAGTGCTGCGCCGCTCTAATGCGACATGCACCTCGCAGCCCCCCGCCGCTCTAATGCGGTCCTACCTTTAGGGGCCCTAAACAAATAGAGCCGCTGATGGATGTATTCATTTCGATATTTATAATCCATTTCAATTATATAGACAGACATATTAGCATTCCATGGATTCACCGTGCGAGCGCCGGGTCCTTCGTGTGGCAAACAGAGGGAACACGAGAAGCCCTCGGGACTTGCGACCCAGGTGTAGGTTTATGGGGGCCCCTTATGATGCACATCAGCGCTCACCTTGACTGCCCGCGATACGCTCCCTGCCAAGCCAGATTTGGTAAGAGCCTGTTAATGCTGTTTTAGATACCTGTTCTAAAATAGAACTTGCTGCAGTTCTCGACAGGCCGAGGTCTTTTAGCAAGTTATACAGAGATTTCGCTGGAATACCTCTCGCTCCCACTTCCACCGCATACAAGTTAACCGCATAGCCGTTTTTAGTTAGCTCATTACATAAATCGTAATATTTATTCATTTATATTGCGTGATCTTTAGGTATATTAGTTTCCCACGGTAAAGTAAACTCTATCCTTCCAAACTAAACGATATCGCGCAATACGCAACCAATATTACATAATGGTCAAAAACCTAAGTAAATGAATAAAAAATTATAACCACCACATGTCACTTCAAGATCCCGCCAAAAACTCCGCTATCATGCATAATGGGCCAACATGTTCGATGAAGTGACGTTTAATTTAAACCTTTATTGTAACTACAGCTCTTTATTATATATTTTAAAATTTATTTGATAACGTATTATTATGAAAAAATATTCTAAATAGAGTTAAATTAAAATAACTTAATTTTTATCCTTACCTATCATCGTGATACCCATTAGCCATATCATGACAAACCAACGTCTTCGGCAATTTTTTTTCATTGCAACGCTGAACGTCATCCACATCCGGATCGAAATGACAGAAAGTTTCCGGTGTTTCAAGAGATGTTATTGAGTTGTTATTGATTTCTGCATTTCTTATTAACGATTTGCTGTGTGGCGTTATACCTTTACATAAAGTTCTCCAAGGAGGCGGATCTTGTAAAAATAGTAATATTTCATCGTAGCTGTCAAGTGGTTTGCAGGTTAGTTCGTAGTCTTTACCAATTTTTTTGGTATTCATTATTTAAAATCACTAAAAAGTTGTATTCACTAATTACTATTTAATAAATTTAACAAGTTTATTGTTATTTAGCTTAAATGATTAAAACTTCAAACAAGATACTATTGTTTACGTTGGATGCTATTTGACAAGCGTTCTGGCGCGCGATACAAATGTAATGTTACATGTTTGCTTATTTTATTAGATCGACATCGGAATATTTTCATCTAAGTACCTACATATTTTAATAAATATAATAATTAGATCGCGTGTCAAGGTCTCAGTGCTTTTGTGTATTTACATAATGTATGAGTAATATTTAGACAACATGGAATTCGATAATATTTAAGTAGAGTGTGTTTAGTAATAATGATTATATTTTACCTTTGTAATGAATTTAATATCTCAATCTGATAACATTTATGTACTGTGCCTACACTGCATTTGCTGTTTCACTTTTCTTTTTCATTTGACAATATTGCCATTGCAGTAATATTTGCCAGTGTCAATTTCATTTTAAATTCCATGTCTTTCTTAACTTATGATATTAATATATTACTCAATCTCTAAGCCATTGTAAGTATATTCAAAATAGTGAACTAGTTTTTTTACTTACTTTATATAGGTATAGGTAACATGAAATTCACATTGCATACGGGTTGCATTGAAATTAATTCAATTTTGCAGAATAACCTAATTACAGTATATATAATATATAATGCCTCCTAATTTGTTGTAGATTTTTTTTTTTATTAATTTTTTCTAACTAGTAATATGTAAGTACTAAAATAATAATTATTTATTTAATAGACATGTAACATTTACTTGACTAAATTGATTAAACCAAGATTAATTAAATTTTAGTTGTATTATTTATGTAAATTTGTTTCATAGTTGAATGTGCTGGTACTATTTTGTCCTAGATATGATAAACAAGTAGAATTCAGGGCATGTTTGATAAGATATTGCCATATTATTCTCTATAAACAACAAAAGGTTTATTTCAACTTATTTGCATATTAAGATGTGTGCTCTTTTGGAGGTATTAATTTAATGTCAAATAATTTAAGAAACATCTAAATAAAGATTGGTTAAAAAATCAATATCAACCTTGCATCTGCAAAATATACTATGTAGAAGCAAGACTTTCCTTCTAATGCCATTTTTGTATTTCAGATTGTCGCTGATATAGCAAATGACTAAATATTCTCTAAAAAGCAGGTATTTTTTATGTAGTTATTTGTATATTACTCTATAGGGACATTTAAACAAAGGAAAACAACAGGGATTGCAAATGTAGTTTTCACAAGAATGTATTAAATGTATAATTGGTCCATACTAATTAGAATTTAGAAAATTAAAAATACCTAGTAAAATCCATCACATCAATATTGTAATACTCACCAGGCTAATTACTACCTTCAACTTGAAAATTAATCATTAAACTTACTTCTATTGGTCTACTGTGGCAAATGCTTAAAAGCCAATAGGCTTACCGTCTTATCATTTCCAGCTTCATGGTGGATAAACATTAGATAAGATTAAATGCAAACCCATAAATCCATTAAAAAAAGAATTGAAATATAAAGAAATAAAAATATGTCTAATCTGTACAATGCATATTTATTTCCATTACATTCATCCAATTGCAATAATACTTTCATCACTTATTGTAAGCTTACCTGCAAATGTTTCTGAGATGGTAAAACCATCTCTTAATAAGTGGCACATGAGATATTTCGTTTTGAAGACAATAGGAACGATTACATAGCCAAAAGCTAGTAATAAAAGATTTTTATTAAAATTCCTTATTATTAGAATAAACTACCTATTTGGTGAAGAATAACGGAATCAAATGTTTTAAATGCAACATTAACTCACTGAGACATTCTCATTAAACAGTGGGCTTGTTAACTTCAAAACAACCCTTATAATGGCAATGAAATTTCAGAACTAGGCATACTTAAATTAGTCTGTTCCATGTAAGTAGATAAAAAAGTGCAAAATAAAACAGATATTGATATTAGTATAATATTTTTTACAGACTTGTGTTCGCTGTGTTATGCTTATTAATAATAATACAATTGCCTATACATGGCACATATAACTATGCTCACATACCATTGGATGAGATACACCATGAGCTATACAAAGAAATTGCACCAAATTTAGCATTAAAGAAAACAAACCATGATTGTAAATATGAAGATATTTTGAAAAGTGAAAAGACTGTAAACACTTGGGACATACCAAAAAAGTTTGATGATTTCTCTGCTACAGGACTTGTGAATGGGAGCTATGTGCCTGAAGATTGTAACCCAATGTTTAGTGTAGCTTTGATAGTTACATACAGAAATAGACAGAAACAAATGGATATATTTTTGCCATATATGCATAATTTTTTAAGAAGACAAAAATTACATTACAAGTAAGTACAATTAACTAAAAAGCTAATAGATAGTTTTGCCAGGATACAATTACTTGCTATCCACTATTGTAATGATGGATAGTTTCATCAACAACCAAGCCTACAATTAATAACAATAACTTGTTTTAAATTACTACTGGCTAGATCTAGACCTCACATTTTTGCAGAATATATATTGTGGAACAACAAGACGATAAGCCATGGAACAAGGGTATGTTGTACAATATTGGAGCGAAGAGGGCAATAGTAGACAAGTTCCCATGTCTGATCCTTCATGACATAGACCTTCTACCACTCGACGAGAGCAACCTTTACGCGTGCACAAACCAGCCTCGACATATGAGCGCCAGTATCGACAAATTTCGATATGTACTCCCTTATGATTTCCTGGTGGGGGGCGTGTTAGCGATACGCTCAGATCAGTACATGGCTTTAAACGGTTTCTCAAACCGGTTTAAGGGATGGGGAGGTGAGGATGACGATTTCGCCGGACGGATCGCATCGCAGGGCTTGGATATAGTAAGGTAAGATACTAAATATTTATCTATAACAATATTATAAAGAGGAAAGATTTCATTTCTTGTTTGTAATGGATAAACTCAAAAACTACTAGACCAATTTTAAAAATTCTTTCACCAATATAAAGCTACAGTATTAGCGAATAAAATAGGCTATATTATTATATAATTTGAACAATTAATTTATTCTTCTAAAAAAATGTAGATATTTTTACGCATAGTGTAAAAAATTGCCTACACAGGTGCATATATTTACGACAGTGACGATTCATCAGATTTTGATTAAAATAAATAAATAAAGATTACCTGTCGTTATAATTATTTCGTTTCATTGTTGAGTACCTATCTATACCTATTTATTTTACAAATGCTTCGAAAATTTTGAAGAAGTTGGTATTATCAATCAAGAATTAATACGTGTAACATCTTATAATGAAATATAATATTAGTTAATAAATTTGTACAAAAGTATCCGGCAGTAGTTTAGTTTCTTACATTTTGTAAAAAAATATCGGGTCTGTTATCGGATATAGCTCCATCCCTATCAGTTTCTTCGACTCTGGTATAACCTCGTACGTGTGTAAACGTCATATTTTTATAAAATAATGCATACATAATGTAAAAAAGACGGTCGTTCAAATTTTCACAAGAGCTGTCATCGAGAAAATAAAGAAATGGAAATGGTATAGTGATTGTGTAACGTCTAAAGGACTTGACAGATAGAGTGCATATACACTGTTTACATAAGTAAGACATTTGTTTTATCGAGACAATGGTTCATATTAGGGTCCGACAGGTGGCGCTTTAGTCGTTATTAGGAAATTATATATCAGTTCACCAAAATGATGTATATTCACTGTATGTATTGGTTTAGTACCATTAAAGAAAATCAGTGGTTTTGAACCACAAAACCTGTGGTCAACTTATTAACTGACAACATCTGCCAGCTAGTATTGTTGTAAAGATCTCATAAACACCATTTTCTATGGGATGAAATAAATAATTTCCTTGTCATAAAATATATGATTTCTGAATAAGGAATGACTAAGTCTGAAGCAATCTCTCACTAACAATATACTGATTTTACTTGTTCAGTTCTTTTTCAGCACACAAGGACAAGGCAAATCATAGAGTCAGTGTTTTTTTTTTTTGTAAATGTATTGTCTATCACTCTTTATCTCAAGGTTTTCAAGACAGTATTATTGAGTCATTCTTTCTTCTGATCTGGCCGATATAACTCTCCACACTGCTTACGTTGGGGAGGCAAATCATATCAGCATATTTTCCGTTAGCTTTAACTAGTAACAATAGTAATGGAGAGTTGAAACATGTTTTTATTTAAATTGTGGTTTACGGGACTCGCATTTTTCGCTCACATTTAATTTCATGAGATTTGATTGTACAATGAAATCTATGCAATTCTACAAGGCGATTTACCCATGAGTGAATAATGGCGTAAATGTAAATAAACAGGTTCCCACGTGTTATGTCACGCTACACCATGCTGTTACACCACCCAGAGCCGAAGAACTCCGACCGGCTTCGGATCATGACTGAGAACAAACACCACCCTAAAAACGATGGGTTCGACTCGATTGATTACCAGAGCATCAATGTGAAGCCGCAGCGTCTCTTTACACTCATTGGAGTTAAGTTATGACATGTTGTACTTATTGCTTTGTAATATTTCAGCACACTGTAATAAAAGGCAAACAGTGGTTGGGCCTTTCATGTTTGCGTAAAAGCCGACACCGCAAGACATTGGCCGCAGCACCTAGGGCTGTCACAATTTTTGTAACAATTTAATTAAAATAAGACACTATTATTTACATTATGCACAATGCTTTACCTATCATTGCATAGGTACAGAAAGGGGTAAAATTGCACAAATTTTAAAACAAAACAAACACGCGCTCATCCTTGACGCCCCGCATAATCGCAATAATTTAAGATTCTATATGCAAGTGACCTTGCTGACTTCCAAAGAGACAGTACATACCTATACAAAAAAAAAATGAAACTATGGAAGTATTATGAAATCATAAACATTGTTACATTATTTATTTGTTATTACTAGTATTTATAAGCTACATTTTTTTCATTAGTATTTGAGGCCTGGAGTAGGGGGTTGGCAAGGGAAAACTTATGATAATTGTTTTTGTACACTTGCTTGACAAAATTATTACCCTTCCTCTCTGGAGCACTCCCAAGGAGCGCTTGCCAACACCTTGTAAGGAGAGGATAGTTGCCCCCCTTCCCCTTGCTTAGATATGCTACTATGATATTTTATACGACTGTTGCATGTTTTTAATAGGTTACTATGTACAATCTGTCTTTGAAGCTACCTTCAAAGACATTAGAGTTTTAAGAATTTGCATTATTCATAGAGTAGTGATTAAAATCTACCGAGTAATTTTTGCGTGATGCGTGGGTCGAGCTTTAAATATGTTACGTTTATATAATACATAACAAATTAACAGGCAGTGTTACCAGGCCGCCTTAATTGCTTTAATAAAAAAGGCATGAAAAAATTTTTGGGGAACTTTCAAAATGGAGGTTTTTTTAAGGAATATATGGCTTTTTTTTTTTGCGCGTTTTCATGGTTTTGTAGTCGAAAAATAGTAGTAAGCACCTATATATAAAAAGCCGTACTCACCTTTTTCACTCCGTAAATTTCCTGTACATTTCGTCCGTCTAAATTTCCGCCTGAAGCCTTAAGAAATCCTCTGAATTTAAGACATCACCCTGATGTGGCTGCATTGTGGCGAGTTTTTATTTGTTTTTGGATTTATTTTTATTCTCACAGTAAGTACATAATAGTATCTACATAATAATTTTGTTTTGCTGGCTGGATATTTATAGATAAATTATTATTGTTGGTCGAAATACATTATATTTATTTCCTGTCCATTGTACAAGGTGTCCAGAAAGGGTATCGGGTATTTGTAAGTTCAATGAAACAAAAATTATTTGTATGCAATAAAAAAGTTTATTGTTTATTATTAGCATATGAATTGGAGAATTATTTGGAAAAGATGATGTTATCCAAATGATGACCGTTACGTTGCTGGCACTCTTCTAAACGGAAACGAAGATTGGCGATAACACGTTGACACATAGCTATCGATATTGCTGCCATTTCTGACCTGATGTTTTGCTTTAACTGGGTTAGATTCGTCGGATTGTTTTGATAAACCTTACTTTTAAGGTATCCCCATGCAAAATAGTCAAGCGGGCTAAGGTCGGGGCTTCTGGGAGGCCAGTTGATGTTACCCCTTCGCGAAATGACTTTATTAGGAAATAATTCGTTAACAACTTCCATTGAGTCATTTGAGGTATGGCAAGTGGCCTTATCTTGCTGGAACCACGTTCTTGATTTGAAACCTGCAAACTCCTGCAACTCTGGGACCAAAAAATTTTGCAACATATCGCAATAACGGTCACTATTCACATTAATTGCTCGGCCTCGTTGATCTTCATGAAAATAAGGACCAACTATGCCTTTAGCAGACATAGCGGCCCAAACAACGACCTTTGGGCTATGCAGGGGTCGTTCATGCTTTCGTCTCGGATTCTCCACTGCCCAGTACCGACAATTCTGCTTATTAACATGACCATTCAGGTGAAAATTTGCTTCGTCACTGAACAGTATGTTGTTAAAGTTGTTAAATCGCTGCAGCATTTCGTTCGCAAAATTCAGTCGATTAGCATAGTTCGTATCCTTCAATTCTTGAACCAATTGAATTTTATAGGCTTTTAGATGTAAGTCTTTCTTTAAAATCGAATGTAAAGACGATTTTTTGATGTTCAACGCTTGGCTTCGCTTTCGGATGGATAAAGACGGATTTTGACGAACCGACGCCTCAACTTCTTCAATTGTTTCTTCATCGCGAACTGAACGAGGACGACCAGAGTTTTGAATTTTAACTGTCGCACCTGTATTCTCGAACATCCTGATCCATTTCCTAATGCTATCGTCACTTGGCGCGTGGCGTGTACGATATTCCGCACGATAGAGACGTTGAGCAGTCACTATTGAATCATCATTACGATAATACGCTCGTACGCAAATTGCGCGATGCGTCCCCGAGTACTGTTCCATCGTGACTAAAACTCCACAAAATGGCGGACGCCACGAACCCCTCCCCGCACCCTTTAGATGCCCCGTTTCGAATATGGCGCGAAAACAAATACCCGATACCCTTTCTGGACACCTTGTATGTATACCTGCAGGCCACATGGTCTGGTTGGAACAATAGGAATGCTTGTAGTGTGTAGGTTGTGAATTTGTGAAATATTAACTTATATTAGGTACTGTAATCATTGATTTATTTTGTAAGTGTACTTTAATCAATCATGTCCTTTTTTATAAAAATTTTATAGTCATATTTATAACGCTGCAAGTAACTATCTCGGTTAACAGTTTTTCGGGTATTACTGCCATAAACTCGCATAACTTTTATAGGCGCTCGATGTCTTCTTAAACCATAAACAAATATTTAATTAAATAAAAAATAAATCAAATAATAATATAGCCTTTTTTTGTTAATTAAAAAAAATGTACTTTCTTGACCAAGCCATCTACACAAACGAGTGGAATTCTTTTCAACTACAAAAAGTAAAATAATAAAAATAAATTATAAAGGATTTTTTTTTGCAATCCTTTAATGAAACTAGTGACGTAACATAATATGTTCACACTCGTCTATAACTTGGCTTGGTCATGTAATAAATATATTCAGAATTTAAGACTATATTTTATTGTATAAACATATTGTTTCTTAGTATTTATTTATAAGTGATAAAATGCTATTGCACTTTGTTATTTTAAGATGTTTCTTATATTATAATTTCAAAAATCATGAAATAAAATTATGCCATATGCCAATTAAATTGTGTTTCTGTATATTTTATATATTTATGGTATAAGCTCTTTCTCAACTGTTGCAATTGGTAGATTACATTGTTTATGTTTACTGGCTAAGCTAGTTACTACAATCTCACTTTACAAATGGTAACTAGTTATCAAAGACATCGACCGGGACACACGAATAGTGCTTAAATGATCAATTATTGTGTCCGACTGAATCGAGACTATGATCCGGGATCATCCTGTGTATATATATATATATATATATATATATAGATCCAGTAATTAAGCGGGGTAGTAAGAGATCTTTATCCAAATAGACTGCGACCACCATTGTGATAAACACTTCACACAGTAACATTCTTTTGGTTTGTCGCGTTTCGGGATAAGCCAGAGTATTTTCAGCCGCAGAGACTTGCTGGCCGGGATGAATGCGGGGAAGGTTGATGGATGTTAAACCATCAGGTACAGTGACGCCAACTTGCAGAGGTAGGTACGGTAAAGAAAAATATTGGCGTGCGGTAGTGCCGGGGTACGGCAGTAGCAGGGGTCCAGCTAGGACGCTTTTTTTACGATTCCGCTGCCGCTTTACTCTATCATATGGTGTTTTATGGATATCGCAGGATTGCTGTTGAAAACAATATCCTTCGATTTTATTATCCTCCTACTATGGAAGTAAAAAAAGACATGTTCACGTCAAAAGCTATATTTTCACTAACACAAACCACAAGCTTTTCAATTAACAAGTAAAGGTTTTTATTTATATTAAACAATGATATTATAACTAGAAGGTGTTATATCAATGATATTAAAAATTTAGTAAAAGTAAATTTTTGAAAAAGTTGGTAATTATTATTTATTTATTAAGTACATCAAAATACAATTTATGGTGTGAAACGTCCAGCAAACGGCGCTGAAAAGCCATCTCGTTCTTCCTTGTTTAGGCGCTAACACCTAAACTATCTAAAGCCGGCGGGCGGCGCTGCTTTTATTAGCTATAGTTATCGACGCCACGCCGCGCCGCGCCTTATCTTCCTGACTTCAAAATTCCTTTATTATAAACAGTGTGAAAACCAGCAATAACTTGTCTTACTTTTTCTAGGTGACAAAGTATTGTAGCATTTATTTGAGTAGCTTAAGTTCGGTGATGTCGCCCCAACTTGACCCAAACGACATAGAAACTGGCAGAGTCATGTTCATACCACATTCTCTGCCACAGTTCTCCATTACCTCCTTTATTATAGCTGAAATAATGGTATAGAAGTTAATCTCAACCACGCTTCAAACTAATACTTCCCCCTAAATATCTAAAAACACTATTTTAATCTCTCGTGGATACGCGTAATAGACGGCTAAGGTCTTCTGATTCTTTAATTCTCAGTATACCAAGTCATCATACTAATTTCCGCGACGAATTCGTTTCCTATCAACATCCAACAAGCCGACTCTCGGGATTCCTTCAAGTATTCACTGCGTAGGTTTTACTTGGAGCAATTGAATATTGGCTAGGTTTTTCTTTTTTTACTTTACTGAATATTACACATACCTTGCATATACCTTTCTCTTGGTCCCCTGGAAGACTGCTAGAGAATGCTTTTTAGCATTAAGTCCTCCATTTGTATTTTTTTTGTTCAATAAAGAATATAATAATACTTAAAGCATATATCTAAATTGAAATTGATCTTACCAGCCGTCTCTTCCAAGTCTTGAATCCTCACCTCCCAAACCAGCTCGTCGTGTATTTGAAGCACGAGGTGTGCCTCTAGATGTGGATAGTAATTCTTCAATTGTTGCTTAGTCATCACCATCGCAATCTTGCAAAGATCTGCCGCTGAACCTATTAATATATTATAGGATTCTAGTCAGCAACTGTTGGGTTTAATTGTGATTGCAAAGCTCTACCCCAGTGTTGCCCACTAAAGCTATGATGTATATGTATAAGACCTTTATTAATAACTAGCTGTGCCCACGGTTTCGCTCGCGTGGACGTCGGAAGAAAGCATGGTGCTTGTAAAAATCGTAGTTTCATAATACTCATAACTTTTATTGAATGAAAATATCGTGATATTTTTTTTATAAAGGCCAAGTAGATATGTAAGGGATAAAATAAAATAAATAAATCTATACAGTAGTTTTTTTGTGATGCACGCACAATATCATACCTCAATCATTTCATTTAAATAGATATTTTGAAAAAGAAATGTCCTAATACAAGATTTTTTTTCTTCTGGTACATAATTGCGGTAAATGCACGGTTGATTTGATTTCGCACAAATTTCAGTGCTGAAACACCGCGGTATTTGGACCCTCCAGGATTGCTAATGTTATTGAAATACAAACCCTGGACAATGAAATTGATGGCTTGTCGTTCGGCCTGGGATTTGAGTGTATATTCAGAACTGGATATGTTGGTAAAGCGACGTACACGGCCGCACACTGTGCTCAGTCTCCCGTCGTTTTGTTCACATTGATATATTACGGACCGTCCGAACGACTTCAAACATGGGAATGTTCCTGTAGATGTAGATGCAATAGTTTTACTAAAACGTCCTACATTCAGTGCCGCAAGCGCGGGGCCCGTAGAAAATTCTTTCAAAGAACCTTTGTTCTACTATGGTTTCTTAAGTATAAAGTGGTAAAAAAAAACAACCCAATACTCAATACGTTTATTTGCTATGCTATCTATAGGTTACAATTTTGATAAACTTCGATCACAAATAATTTGCATTGGCCGGGTGTCCATTGTAGCGATAAGGAAGTAGAATACCTACCATTAGTTTAAAAAAAAAACACGCGTGAGACATGGTTATGAAAAATTCAACTCGAGGAAATCTCTCCTAAGGACCTAATAATTTTTTTTAAGTCATAACTTCTATATCTCAATATACTTATATTCTAGAAAATAGATTTTTGGTACATGCTTACTAAATTATACTAAAAATAATTTGCCTACAGTACTTTCTGAAAGTTACAAACAAATGGTAAAAAATTTAAAATAGAAACCGAATAGAACGAAGGAAGCGAAACTCAACCAGTACGACAATAATATAACATTAAATTATGTAGGTACTAATGTAGCTTTGAGGAAGGCGTGAATAAGATGTGTTGAGGTATTGACTGTACGGGCGCGGGTGTGTGAATAGTGTTCGATTCGAAGTTCGAATTATTTAAATAGTATCATATGTAGTATATATTTAATCTATAGTATTATACCTACTAATTATTACAATCCGCGAGTTGACTGCATGTTTAAAAATTAAAGGAAATTATTTAGTAATATTGGATTGTAGATAAAAAGCCTAAAACAATACAAATTTGGAAAAAGCAAATGTTTATCTTTTTAATTTTTCCCTCTGAAAAATTAATATTTTTTGTTTGTGAGTCACGCGATTTGAAACACCGATTAGAAAACGTGACTTCTACTTATAGTCTGTGCGTGACTTCACCATTCAGGAAATATGAACGTTTGACTCAGAGATAAATAACAATTGTTTGACTCTTGCGTTACTTGTCAAACTTGTCACTGTTATCATATAAAATGAATGAAGACGTCACGGGACCATAATGCATCGCTTTAGTGACATACTTTTTATTTAAATACAAAATATTTTGAAACCACTTTTTATGCTGCATAAAGTTGTCAACTCCCGGATTGTTCTAGTATTTGGCTCCACTTATAAATCGATTATATACACAGTTCTACTTAAACGATATGAGAGGTGAAGATCTTAATCCTTACTGTTGAAACTTGCATTAACTGCGAGTGTTTGCTCATAGCTAATGCCGAGGATTTCCATCAGCTTCTGCAGTCCAGCGCCGTACAGGCTTGCATAAACAATGCGCTTAGTACGCTCGCGATCATCACTTGTCACGTCCATCTCTGATTTGTTCAGCCTGCATTTTGAAGATATTAATTACTGCTACCACAATGTGTAAGGTTAATATTAGGTCCTTACATATGAAATTGGCGTTTTGTACGGAGGAATATAAAGTCTTTTTTTTTGTAAAATATATTTAATTAATCAAAGTATGCACCGTTGTTATCTATGCACTTTTGTCATCTCATAGGTAGTTCATTGATCCTTTTACAAAAAAAAACCATGGGGGCGAGAATCAACAAACTCTTTGAAAGCGGTTTGGACTTCCGCATCGGAGTTGAATTTTTTTCCTTGTGAGAAATTGTCCAAATTCCGGAAAAATGGTAATCTGTTGGAGCAAGGTCCCGGGGAGTACGGTGGATGTCGCAGACATTCCAATTGTAGCTCATCTAACTTAGTGGTTGTTTGTTGTGCAGTGTGTGGTCTTGCGTTGTAGTGAAGCAGCAGTGGCCTAGAGCGATTGACCAATCTCGGTTGTTTAGCAACTAGTTCTTCCTTCATGGTTTGCAGTTGCTGACAATAGATATTTGCCGTAATCGTTTGGCAAGATTTTACAAATCCGTAGTGAACGACACCGGCGCTAGTCCACCAAACACTCACCAAGTAACTTTTTCTGAGTCAATTTTCGTTTAGGGCAGGATTTGACTGGGTTTTCAGGGTTCAGCCATTGCGACGAGCGCTTCCGATTATCGTACAGTATCCACTTTTCATCACAAGTAATGATTCGATTTAAAATCCCTTCATTATTGTGTCGGTTGAGCCAAGTAACACAGCAGTCGACGCGTGTTTGCAAGTTCGATTCACTCAATTCATTACTTTCCCGATTTGCTTCAAGTGAATTAATACAGTTTTATCACTTACCCCGAAGCCTGCAGTTACCTCTGAAGTGCTTTGTGTTGGATCCGCTTCCACAATAGCCTTTAATTCCTCATTTTCCACTTTGGTCTCCGCCCGTCCACGGGGTTGGTTCTGAAGGTCGAAATTTCCAGAACGAAAACGTTGAAACCGAAAACGTACCGTGCTTTTCTTTTGCGACACCAGCGCCATACACATCATTAATCCTTCGAGTTGTTTCTGCAACACTGGTGCCACGGTAGAACTCGTACTCGTAATTATACCAATATTTCATGATTTTCCATTGTGCGGTGATGAGCGACGCCAAAGAAAACAATAATGAGGAAAAAAATTAATGACTGTTTTCAAAACTCAAATATACCAGTTAAATGAATTTATAAATTTGAATTTGGTATTCTTAACCAAAGAGGAGATATTTCAGTTCAAAGTGGTTAGTACGACAAAACGCTAATTTCATATGTAAGGACCTAATAATAATATATATGAATATTCGGATAGTTTGCACAAGTAAACATGTTAACTGATTATTAAGTAATACGTACATTAATAAAATATATAAGATTTTCAATTGATAACATTAGTCGTCGACCAATCATTATCAATTATTGTAAGGTTAAAATAATATACTAGAATTACCGGGTAGCTTGCGAGTACGTAAACATATAAAATAATAATTAAATAATGCGCACATTATTAAAATATATTAGATTTATTATAAACTACGTAAATCAATATATTAGTTGTACAATTGATCGTTTGTGATTTAGTCGTCAACCAATCGTAGTCGTCGACTGATCATAGGTCAGACCAATCATACGCGTTGACAAAACATAGAAGCGAAGATAAGAAAAAATCATAAACATTTTATTCGATTTAGGCTCTAAGAAGGCACTTGCGAACGTCTAAACACTGCCACCGATTTGGAAAATATCCCAGTCACCAAGATGAACCGGCAAGAAACACAATATTTCTAAAAAAAAACGTATTTTGAAATTTAACCAAAATTAATATAAACCCCAATTTAATAGCGAACCTGTTGTAGGTTGTAGCCTACAATATTATAGAAAAATGATAAAAATGATAAACGGGCGATCAGCGGAATGATAATAAAATAACCGTCCGCGTTGAGTGCAAAATTAACACTGATTTTATTGATTTTGTCACCAGATTTAGACGCAGGCACACGATGCAACGTATGTAGTTTTGTTATGAACGTGGACAGCTCGTACAGAACCCATTCAAACAATATCCTCACTTACCACTTTGCGGCGAGCGCTTTGAACAGATCCTGCCCATCTGTCAGCAAGGCTAATAAACCAGTATCGGCAGCGGCGTGCGCGAACACGCGACACTCCACGTGCTTGAAGTCTGCAGCTAGGAAGGTGTACCCATCCCGAGGTATGTACACCGAGCGGAAATATAATAATGGAAGGGGAGGATCTAAGATAAGAATATCGCAGTTATCCTGAATGTTAATAAAAGACAATATATGAAGATATTAACAACTAGCTGTGCCCCACGGTTTCACTTGTGGTCAATATATTCGAGCAAGTCTCCGGTGCGCCCGCGCCTCCGCTAACGCTCTGATATAGCATATCGCTGTTCTCACTTCATACAGCTCAGTTCATGACTGGTTAGTGCTCGTGCTCCGCTCCATAGGATCATAGCGTTATGATATAATATAGCCTATATCAATAAACAGGCTATAAAAATATGTTTTCAAATCTGACCGGTGGTCCTGGGGTTTAAACAAATCATGTCTTAAGCCTTAAAATATTAGTACTTATAGACTTTTATCTCGTTCCTTTGCCTAAAGAACGTTGCAACAATATTAATCCTAGTTTTTGAGTAAATAAACTTTTCAATCAGCCGGCTACTTCGATATTTTTGTATTTGGTAGTGGTAACTCACCAACAATGTCCGGTTCAGAAAACATATTGAGACTGAAAGGAGCCTTCGGTATTGCTTGTAAATTCGGATTGTTCGAAGCAATACGTCCTGTTGCTGCGGCAGTCTGTTCCCTAATTGTTAAGATTAAGATTATTGTTTTTAAATTTTTTGTTGCTACCTATTCTATTATCCTAAGCACTGCTTTGAAATCGCGAGAGAAGTTCCTCGTTATAACAGTGCGGCGTAACAACATATCCGAGTTAATGTAAAGTGCAAAGAGGAGGCTATACAGCTACAGCAGACGAGTGAATTATATTTATTCTTACTGGATAATCACTCTATCTCTAAATTACCTACTTTGCATCTAATTGGGACATGACCTGAATGCTATACTCTTAAAGATGCTTACCAAGTAGTCTTAACAATACCGTCGTTGACGTAATGTGCAATACCAACTAGGAACGTGGAGTGCGCTTTATGCAGATGCCGGTACTCTAAGATCAGTTTCGGAAGTGGATGTACTGACACTAAACTTCGTAACTAGAAGATAAAATGATGTAATTTTAAAATGTATTAAGATTTCTAAATGAATTTGATTTCACTGATGTACCGAAGAACAAATTTTATGTATCCAATTAATTTACCATAGTTTCAGAAGTAGACTTTGCTCCTTTACAGAGTGTCTCTCTTATCTTAACATTGCTTTTTGCGTCCAGCTTCAGTTCATCGTAAAGTATTGCACTAACTTGCATTGATGAATTAATTTGGAAGGTTTTTCCAGCTGCCTTATAGCATTCTTGTTCTACTATCTTAATTTTTGATAACAAAACATCCTCCATAGATTTCAGTTTTTGTATGTCCACTTTAATTCCACGGTGCTCCATACCTATTGGTTTTTATTATTAATTATTTTCCTTAACTTTTGAGCATTAACGATTATGTTAATTCAAATAGTGCCTCATAAAATTTACTTACAAATGTATCGAAAAGTCATATTTTGGTACATGGGGAAAAACTTAAATAACACCTACAAATCAAGTCCGACTTAAAGAAATGGGAAACATATGTAAGTACCCGCAAGAATAGGCAAGAGGCGCATCTCAATATTAGTAAAGACATTCCACAAGGAACTTTCCGACAGCTTCACCTTCATTTTCAATACACACTCCTTCAACAAGGTGATATACCAGGCGCATTTCTGCAGCGAACATTCCGTTGCTATAGTATATTCAGGAACGAAGGCCAACAATTTTTGTAGTTCTTTGAAGTTACCTGGTGGATTGTCCGGTTCTAGGAGACTTCCACCTATCTGTGGAATTAAGAGTTTTATCTTACTTTCCACTGTCGTACTTGATGTTGTTTTTCTCTTTTCTATCCTATGTACTTTTAAGACTGCAGACAGTCGACGATATTGAAATTATTTTTATGCATTTTTAATTTTTTTAAATAGTATATTGGTGTAATGATCATATGTATTTAGAATGGTAAGTATATCTAATTAGCTATTTTGAGGGTTTTAGGGTGATCATTGATTAAGTGAACATTTTTTTATTGTTAATAATACATTCAATTATTTCAAAATTAAAATAAGATTACCTTTACATCAATAAAACTTAATTGAAAGTCTCCTATTTCTGTCAGAGACATTAGGTAGATCAATATGTTTTTTCCGTCGTAGCATATTATTTCATTGTTTTCCAATAGAGGAATGATCGCTTTTTTATCATCTTTACAATAGTAGAACATATTGTCGACACACAACATGACGCCTTCAGGCACACACGAATCATCTGTGTGGTGACTGTTTAACTGAGAAAATCCATTTCTGCAGTGAAAGACCTTACATTATCACAATAATCAAAACATTTTGCTATATGCAATAGATAAATGAATGGCAGAATTTTTATTTTAATAAATTTTGCCTGCTTTATCGCCTCAATGACTAAGCATTGTGAATGCTTATTATATTAGAGTACCTGCTAGTAATTTTGTTACAATCTACATAAATGGGCGTTAAAACAAAACTTGGTATTTACCCGACTGCCACAAAGGAAGATTATGTTTTTCGGGTGTGTGTAGATATGTATGTATATTTCTTTGGCACGCTCTGTAGCCTAAATGGCTTTATGGATTTTAGTATACGAGGTGTCGTTAAATTCGTCTTAGTCGTTAGTGTCATAGGCTATATAATATTTAAGTGCGACGTTTGTGTCAGTCAAGTGTTTTTGTTGCAGTCGGGTTTTTTGTTATTAATAATTCAGCTGATTTAACAATTATTTTTGATTTTACCTGTAAATCAATACTGCAATTAATTCACGATGTATAGCATCCGAGAACAAATTTTTAATTTTCTGAATATTACTCTGATCTACAATACATATTTCATAAACGATTTCTTTAACAGATGTTTGAGATTTAATAGGAGTAACGAATTTAGTTTTCTTTTTTTCATTTGTACTTTCTTCGTCTTTATGAACAGTTTCTTGCAATGTATATTTTTGATTATCATTAAATTTTTTTGGTTTACTAAATTTCATTATGCCATCTTTATTAGCTAATTGCGCCTGTACAACTTTTTTAATTTTATACTTAACATTTGTATCATTTTTCTCTTCCGTTTTGGTTTCTTCAAAGTCTTTTGTGATCTCTTCCAAAGTATTAGATGGTATATCTTTCAACCAATTACTTACTGATTTTGTATACTTTTGTTTTCTTACAATATTTTTTGGTCTGTTTTTACCATTTTTTATTTTTTTACTTGTAGTGTCAGTAATTTTCGTTTGCTTTTTCGCTTTAAGCGTTTGAGTTATAAAATTATCAACTGGTGTTGAACAACCTTCATTGCTTATTAGATTATTTGTGGTCATATTTGTGATTATATCGCTGTGGTACTCTGTATACTCGGTATTATTTGGATCAACGTTTGGTGTTATTAATTCTATATCAAACATATCATTCCAATCAACAGTATTTGACTGATTTAATTTTAACTTTATATTCGATTTAAAAGGTGGTGTAATTGATATTCTATTTACTGAATCATTGATATTTAAACTCGAATTTATCTCATTATTAGTGATATAGTTACTTTGATAAATAAAACTGTTTCTGACAGAAGGATCGCGACTATTTCCATTATTTATTTCCAATATTTTAATAGGTTCCGTTGATTTAGGTATTTCTTGTGTAATATATTTATTCGAATTTATACTATGCGGTGAGATGTCTTTCACTCGATTTTCGTAATTGCTTGTAGTGTGAGTTTCTTCAGAGTTTCTGAAACTAGAATAATAAACATAGGTACCTTAAGAAAATGAAATCAAGGAAACGAATCTGCTGAGTATTATTAAAAGTAAAAGGATATTTGGTTATCATAACACAGTGTAAAGTTGCCGTTACTGTTGGCTGTTTATTTAAATTAATATAGTGAGTCACACACATGAAACAAAATACGAGCTCTCCTCTGTACATGACTAACTTGAGGTAGATGCCATTAGCAATGTGAAGCAGCGTTGTAAAACAGAAGTTACCTATATTGCTAATTACTAGGGTTTTTGTAAGCCGGCCAAATATTGGATTCAATGAATGTTGATAGAACCTCGGTTTAGCGACCTCTCTTCTATATACTCCTAGAGATATCATAGCGATGTACTACAGGTATTGGGTATTAGGTTTGGTCGTTGCGCAACATAGATAGTTATTGAAACTATCTATCGGGTCAATAGTGAATAGTAAGTTATTGTATTGTAGCGAAACAACCTATTTCTTAGTAGCGGTTTAGGTCGTTACACAAACACTAAACGATCCTTTCGACGAAAATATGCTATTTTCACTATCGATTCGAAGTTCGTTGTAAGTACATAGTTATAGAAAATAAAGTTAAAAAATCATTAATGTGTGCTACTATATGTAATGGTGATATGCCTTTAGAATCGTAAGTATATCTAATTATCTATTTTGAAGGTTTTAGGGTGATCATTGATTAAGTGAACAGAATTTATGGTGCCGAGATATGGACGCTCGCAGTTGAGGCTGTCCATAAAAAACAAGTGGCACAGGAAGCTATGGAGCACACCAAGCTAGGCATCAAAATACAAGATCGATTCAAAAATGTCGAGATCCGACGTCGCACTAAGGTTCGCGACGTTGAAGAGACTATCACAAAACCAAAATGTAATTGGGCAGGACATATTGCCAGTGACGGCATGTTGATTAAAACATGGACGGATTGGTGGCTACGTACGGGTAAACGAGTTGTCGGACGCCCACCAACTCGTAAAGATTGCGGGAAAATAGTGGATGAGATTAGCTCAGGATCGGGATGAGTGGCGTACAAGAAGAGAGGCCTATGCTCAGCGGTGGGCGATTATAGGCTGATGATGATGATGAAAAAGATAATGGTAATTTAATTTGGTGTACATTGTAAATTATACTTTTAACTTGATTACAAGTAGGTATAGTGTATATGTACTGGTATAGTGTAGGTTATGAACAATTATGTTTTTTCAAGTTTAACGCGTGACGGTTACATTTTGATGGTCACCATCTCGACGGTCATTTATATTAAACTGGCTATGGTCAGCAGAACTATTCTCAAAACGAGTAGACAAATCCGTAAAATAGCTTCAAATAATCATAATTAGTATAGTGTCAAGGATAGTTTCGTAATGTTTAAAATCCTATCAAAAAACGGTGACGACGATTACGTCGTGCTGATAAACCAGCTACTAAAATAGATAGTTTTGGAAACGGCTATCAGAATTCAATACTTAGATAGTTTCGCTTCGTTACCCTAAAAAGCCGCTATTAGCCGCCACTACCCGGTAGATTATGTTTGTGTGGAATTCTCAATCACTATACTTACTTGAAAACTTTTTTTGTATTTGTTTGTATTTCAGGAACCGGCTGTTGTCGTACTATATTCTTCATATGTTCACATTCTAAAATAAATATTATTATTTCTTAAAAATAATAGCAGGCTAAATACATACGTTTTAACTCCTAATTTATTGATCATGATATTTTTGTTGATTTTATGTTACCTAATTTCCAATTATCCAACATGATATGAAGTACTTTTTTACCAAAAGGCGAAAGTTGTTCCTCATAGTATTTAGTGCTGGTTTTAAATTGATGCCGGCCATTATTTTCACGCGCCATCGTAAATATTACTAAAAGCGCGCCAATATTTCCCCTTTTAATCAAATATTATTGTGGCAAAGGAACTAAAATTATTCAGCCAGGACTTGTATTTTACTTAATTATTTGGCTGTAGCAATTTTTAACCGATTTTAAAAAAGGAGGTTATCAACTCGACACTTATGTATGTAATATTATTGGAACTGCAACATAATCACATAATTTTATGATAATCTCATATGGCTTCCAAACAAATATAGTATACAATATTACAGATGTATGTATGTATGTTTGTCCACGCATTTCCCCAAAAGTATTAATCCGATTTTGAACATTATTTTTTTATTGCCTTACCTTTACATCAAGATATGGTGTACGCATACGTGTAAAGGCCTGGCTTATTGATAAGAGATAAGGGTGTGGTGTCAAAGGAAAAAAGATGTTTAAACCTTGGTCAAATTCAAGCAAGAAAACTAAAAAATATGAAATAAAAAAGAAATTGGCACTGACCTGAAAAAACTTGCAGGCCCTTAATTTTTTTCGTACCGACTTTTGATTTTGTTTTGTTGGTTAATTTTCTGTATATTAAAAATATGTTATTTCATAATTTTCAGTGAATTTTTTTCTCAAGTCTATTACATTTTTTTAATTACTTTTTTATTTTGTGAAATAGTGTAAAAAGTGAATATAGTGTACTGTCTTATGGACGATTTCAGTATCCTAACAAGATGGTGGCTTGGTGGCTCCCTTGTTAGAACCTTCTAGGGAGTTTTGTGGCATCTCAGTATGTATGCTTCTTGTTTATATTTATAATCCACCACTTATGTAAAAAAAACACACTATATCACACAGAATGCCACCAATATTAAATAATTAAGGGTCAGAAACTTAAATTAATGAATTAAAAATAAAAACCACAATACGTCAATTCAAGATCCCGCCAAAACCACTGTCTTTAGTTATTTTTCTATGTTATTTACAGTCAAAGAGGAGTGAGCTCTAATCAGGTAAAATAAGGTACCTGTTATTTCTGTTCCTATTCAATATAAATAACACTTCCAGTAAGCTGTTCCAAAATTAACAGCCTGTTACACTCCACACTGTTACCTATATGTATGATATATTTTACATAACTAATTCCAATGTAACCATAGATTAATACAAACATATATTGGCAACTCAAAAGAGAAAGAATATAGTAATAGGCTTGTGTTTGGAACATGATCGACCATGATTACTATTGTCAATGCCTATCGTATAACTCAGTCATACAATTCATCAATCAATCAACCATCAATTCCATCTTTCAATCAATCCAACAAACAGTCAATCCATCAATCCGTCAATGAATATATAAATAATTAATAATAAACATCCTTACGCTAGAATACACAAAAGCAAGTTCCAAATTGAAACAGTAACACTCTCTGAAAAGGCACATAAGAACAGCCTGTTCGTTTTAGAAGTAACAGTTCCGAGCTACTGCTCAGAAACATCTGATTTTTTTTAATTAGTTCCAATTAAATACGCCTTAATAATATGTGGAACAGGTTGTACCTAGTATTTAGTAAAAGCTTTTTCAAATTACAGATAACAGTTCCAAACTGTTACCTGTAAATATCTGTTATTTTAACTTATTCTGTAAAATACTTACTCCTCAATCCATCTCCTATGTCAAAAATTGGAGTTTTTGGCGGGATCTTGAAGTGACATGTGGTAATTTTATTTTTAATTCATGGAGTCTGATTTTTTGACCCTACATTATCCAATATTGGTCGAATTTTTGTGATATACTTACTTTGGTTTTTGCAGAAGTGATGTGGATCATAAATATAAACTAGTACCATATATTCTGAGATACCACAAAAACTCCCTAGAAAGTTCTAACAAGGGAGCCACCATCTTGTCAGAAGACCCAACTTTGTACACCTACTTATTGGAAAATTTTACGAAGATTGACACTGAAAACCTCATTTTGTAATGAACAATTCTATGAAGGTTTAAAAACATTGACACAGGTATGTGCTTTGTGTGGCGCCAAAATAAGAAGACCACACGTTAGGCTACAACTGTCAAGTCAAGTTGCTAATTAGGGATGTATAAGTGAAAAAGTGAAGCTATTTATCGTATCCGATGATTTTAAATTATATCGATATTACAGAGCGAAAATTCTTTATATTTCGTGTACAGAAGGTGACTCATCGTCTCGCCCGATTGCATCCTCTGTTATGTGCTGAAAGCAAAATGTCCACGAGACACAAGCTTACGCTCTACAAGATGTGCATCCGACCGATTATGACATATAGCTGCGTTGTGTTCGCACATATGTCAAAATATAATTGGGAACGCTTACAAGCTATCCAGAATAAGTTTCTTCACCGCCTTACCGGCGCCCCTTGGTATGTTCGTATGGAGGATCTCCATAGAGATATGGACCTTCCTTCGATACATGCCTATGTCAAACACCTTTCTCGCTCTTATTTCGACACCGCGTCGAACCACGCTAATCCCTTAATAAAAGCGGCAGCTTCGTATGTTCCCGACCCCAACGCATGCCGGAGAAAACGCCGGCCGCGTAATATATTCACTGACCCGCTCGACCAAACCAAAACAGCTAACGCGTTCTACGCCACCGTCTCTCCAAACAGAGCGTGCCACCGCCAACGCCCGCGTAACCACCATTCTCTCCGCAAAGGACGGGCGGTTAACTTCGCTCCCGCACACCCGTCACGTCCACCCTCTCTAGCGGCAACCCAAGCCTAGGTCCGTTCCTCGGTGTGAAACCCTTGGGTCAGGCAGACGCCTGCGCGATACAAAGTGACACTATACGTGCAACAGTTAGCTACTCACATACAACATTACACACATATGACCACACACACGTGCACACCACACAGGCACATAGGTTCTGTAAGGGACCTTTTTTTTCAATTTTTTTGCGCTAGTTAGACTAATGCGCTAGTTAGTGTAGAAAAACCATTCCGATTATTAAATACACATACGCATGGTCCACTCCTTTCTCCCAGGAGGAGGGGAACGTGCATATGAGTATATGTTAGTTAGTTCAAATTCTCGTAGGATTAGGGAATTAGTTAGATCGCGACCTTTTCGCATTCGCGACGACCGCCCGAGCCGAGGTTCGGCCACTCTGGCACCCTCGTGCGGGTCGTCTCAAACTTTCGCGGCTGAGTGCCCTAAGCGCTCGCCCCCAAGTCCGGTGAAGCTGTAAAAGCCGCAGCGGCTCTGTTTTAGGACAGGGACCCTAAGGCTAACAGTGTAGTCAGTTCTAAAAAAAAAAAAATTGTTGTCTTTTTTTTAACTTTCACTTTCGAGGAGCATGAATGAAGTACTTAATAAGATGAAATACGAAGCCAAAGTTGCGTTGAAATACATGTACTGAAATTGAAATTATTTTGATATTCTAAATAAATATCGTGTTTTTTTTTTTTGAACTGACTACACTGTTAGCCTTAGGGGCCCTATCCAAAAACAGAGCCGCTGCGGCTTTTACAGCTTTACCGGACTTGGGGGCGAGCACTTAGGGCACTCAGCCACGAAAGTTTGTGACGACCCGCACGAGGTTACCAGAGTGGCAGAACCTCGGCTCGGGCGGTCGTCGCGAACGCGAAAAGGTCGCGATCTATCTAATTCCCTAATCCTAAGAGAATTCGAACTAACTAACATATACTCATATGCACATTCCCCTCCTCCTGGAAGGAAGGAGGGTACCATGCGTATGTGTATTTAGTAATCGGAATGGTAGATAAATATCGATAATACGAAGGTTATATATATCGATATTTTAAGTGAAAATATCGATGTATAGAAATTTTTTACCCACCCCTCCCTAGCATCAATTGTCAAACCAAAACCAAATATCTACTACACAAAGAACACGAATAAACATTATTTTGTTCTGTAATTGAGACAATGTGATTTAGGATATTTAAGTAATTTGTACAGACATGGCGGTGAACGGAGAGAGCTGCAATAGTTTCACTCCCGTAGAGGAACCTAAGCTTAAATATGATAGAATGGGCAATGATATGGAAAACATTCTTCTTAAAGACGCAGTAAGTTGTATTTGTGTGCACACCAAGTTTATATGCATTGGTACGCAATGGGGAGTGATACATTTACTAGACCACGAAGGAAACCTTGTCCCTATATCGCAGGATGGGAAAACCACCGAGTTACAAGCTCACGCTATCGCGGTAAACAAAATCTCTGTCGATCAGAATGGGGATTACATAGCGAGTTGCTCAGATGATGGCAAAGTTGTTGTACACGGTCTAAGCTGCGATGAGAATACGCACAACTTGAATTTGGGCCGGGTGGTCAAATCAGTTGCATTGGACCCTTATTACTGCAAATCTGGTTCAGGTCGACGGTTCCTCACAGGTAATTTAACTTTCATACAAACTGATAATGATAACAAAATGAAAACATATCTGAAGTTTATGTCTTAACTAGACGTGCCCGGCGGTTTCACCCGCATATTATTTAGAAGAAGTCATTGATTGATGATTTATAATACTTCAGTATAGACAATATTTTTATTGGGGGTGGCCAGATGGTCACATTGCAGCATCACACAAATTGTTTGCCGCACTACTATAGACACAGACCTGAGCTGTGTGTTGAATTATTTTAATTTTGCAGTATCTGTCAAAAATGCGTCTAAATAACATGCTGTAAAAACAAAGTTTACCTTCATTGAATTGTCTTTATGATAAAGTAACTTTTGTTTGTGAGGAGTATAATATGCCATGCTTAAAAATATAATTTAATCTTCAAAAAAAAAAAAAAAAAAATTACCTTATTGTGGCTTCAGTATAAGAGATAGATATGTTATTGCTGACTTTTTTTAGATATACTAATGACCAATATTTTTAAAGAACATTGTATTTACCTATCATTAACCATTAAGCCAGTGCACTCGGATAAAGCAGTTCGCGAGGGCTTCGACTTCTGACTTACATAACAAAAATCAATATTTAAGGCTAGCTGGGAATTGTAGCCTAATGTTATATAGCCTATAATATTCCATGAGATTCTGATATAAAAAAATATTTTTTAATATGTCTAGTAGTTCCAGAGATTAGCATGTTTAAACAAACAAAAAACTTTTCTGCTTTATTATATTATTATAGATATTTTCTTGGAAACAGTATAACACTATTCAATTTTAATATTTTTTTCTTATTATTATGAGTTCCTACACTCATTTCATTACAAATTAATGTATACTAATAAAAAAAAATAGTATAAGTTTCAAGTGAGAGTCCCTCAATCATTGCAATATCATAATCATAATAGTAGTAATATTTATAAAGTATATAAAGAATTTTCTAGTACAATTTTTTTTATTTTATTTTTCTACCTAAATTGCTGTCAGCCTTCTACTACCACCACTAAGCAAATGATCTGAGGACTAATCAATTTTTATTCAATGTCAATTGTCATTCACAATTAAAGCGTACTGAATTCCTGGTTGTTTATAACCTTTTTCATGTACAAGATGAACTTAAAAAATAAGACTGATATTTTAATTTCTTAACATCAAGTATAATTTTAAGTTTGCCAATACTGTGTATGGTTAGCTTATCTTTAACAAAAACTTCACAGTAAAGTAAAAACATGGATACTTAAATATAGTTTTTACAATTTTTGATTAAACATCTATGTTTTCTTGAAGATGATTTCATACATCAATGTTTTTGCTGAACATCTATTTAAATATCAAAGTTTGCAAGTCTTGGCACTTTTCTTAAAGTCAGGTATAACAAATTTAAATAAATAAATTGTAACATTTTTTTTTAGTATGATTTAATATAGGTTATAAGTTCATCAAAGCAAACCTAAGTAACATAAAATAATTTTAATTGAAATATAATTTAAGTTAATTTTAGATATTTTAGTTATTATACACATTTATTTACTATGTGATGTTCCATATTTAATGGTTTATGTAGTGAGCATATTTCAAGAAAATGCATGCAAGTAAGGAAGCCAAGATTTAATGGTACTTTATTATAAGATAACTAAATTAGCTAAGTTTATATTACTATGGAACTAGCATGTTTCATTGACCTAAGTCCCTAAATTAAATAAAGATTTTTTTAAATGCACTGGTGACAATTTTTTGTCAAACTTGATTTTATCATCAATACTTGTACCCTGTGCTACACTATGGAACATAATATGTATTAAAAACTAGCCATATAACTCAGATTAAAAAACAATTATATAAAACGGATAAAACAACACTTTGAAGCACACTAACTAAATACATAAACACATAAAGGAAAGAGTTGATACATTTTAATATTATTTTAAGAGGATGAATTTTTCTATAAACCCTAATCACCATAAGGTAAATATAAATATTTTACTTTTAATAGTAAATTCATTTTCATACTTGTGTTATTGTTATGGTCATATTGATTGAGTCACTATTTTTATATGATTGTCCTTGTTTTATTTCAGATCTATTGTTTTTTTAGTTTATAATATCTTTGTTATTGATATAATAAAGCATTTATTTTGGACACAGGTTCTTATAAATGGAACTAACTTGATGAACTGAGATTTATATGAAATAGCCAAGATAAAAGTAGGGCATACTCATAGTTGAAATAAGTAAACACAGCAAAATAATAATATATACAATATACATACATACAATATAATAAAGTGAGAAGTTTTTCTGCTATGTTAGGATCTGATAAGTGGTGCTGTGATGGCAATCCTACTAATAACATAATAATAATGTATTTGATTGACGAAGGTGTTACATTACGGAATCAATCATAAATAATTTATCCCTTTCTTTGCTACTTCCGCTTCAAACTGATTAATAACTTTACTTTCATGGATAGCATTAATGCCAATATGACGCACATTTTGAGTGACCTCGAGTGCTGTAGTGATAACAGTTGCTTTGTTTTTCCACAACATAAATTATCTGAATAGTAAATAAATTTCTAATTAATAAAATTGTAAATGAATGTCTTAAATGATAATAATAATTAAGAACGTTAATCTATACTTGTAATAAAAAAAGTAAAGAGTTGAAATCTGTACATTAAAAATATTTGAGAACAAATACTACAGGAAAGCAAAACACATTTTGATAGTTTTTGGAATTTTTGTCTGTCGGTTCGGTATGTTTGAACGCCAATAACTCAAAAACTATGAGACCGAATTTAATGAAATTTGGCGTTTGTTATTTTTATTTATTTTATAGTTTAGTCTGAAGGTACGTTTAGGACGCATTTTTACAAGTATTGACATTCGTATGGCATTTAAATTGCATTTAGGTTATGCACATATAAAAAAGAATGTATGTGTATGTAACTCTTTAAAATATATACTGAAATAAAGTGAAAAAATACCAAATAATTTTATCTTTACATAATTTTCAAAAAATTCAACAATTGGAAACATAAATATTTATTTTCCAACAGAAAAACAATCTTTAGGGGTGCTTAAATGTCTATTGCTGAGTAAACCACTGGAGATTGTTTTGCGTAATTGTACTCATAAACAGTCGCGCGGGCCGGACGTTAGAGTGGTTAAAAAGAACTACAAAAAGTCATTGATGGCGTATGTCTGACATCTTGTAAGGATTATCCACGATAAACATTTTTGTCTTTAAAATAATTAGGGATGACCACCATGGGTGGTAAAACAGATAAAAACAAATTTAAAACCCACAAAGTTGGTTCATCTTTTATATAATCCAGAAATGTCGAATTCTAATTTGTTAGACTTAATGTACAATATTACTAAAGAATGTTGCTAGTGTGGAGTCTAGTCATGTCGCGTCTGTTCACGCGTTTGCGCTTCCTTTCACGTCGGCTAAAAAACCGACAAAAATGGAAAACGGCGCGAACCTGTGTGGAATATGAATTTATTCACATATTATAAATATCAGGCTTCTCTGAAAGTATAGATTTTAGACTTGAAATCCCAGTTCTATTCAGATCCCATTGTATATTTTAAAGATTATTTTGTAATTACTATTGATCACTTTCAGGTGACAATAAATTGACACTTTACGAGAAGACTTTTCTGAACCGGCTACGTAGCACTGTCCTTTGTGAATGCAAAGGGTACGTTCAAGCCATTTCCTGTCATGACAGGTTCGTCGCCTGGGCCAGTGAGGTCGGTGTTCGTGTTTACGACCTCGTCGCCAGGTGCTCTCTAGGACTTATTCAATGGGAAAAAAGCCCAAATAGGTCCATTGAAGACTACCGCTGCAATTTAATATGGTCTGCTCCAAAAACACTTATGATTGGTTGGGTCGATACAATTCGGATATGTGTCATAAGAAAACGAAGTCAAGTAGAATTACAAACAAGAGATGTAACCGAATATCTTGTCGATCCTATATACACTTTTCAAGCTGATTATTTCATTGGCGGCCTGGGACCTTTAGACGACCAATTAGTATTGCTAGGTATTCCGAAAGAATGCGATCCAGAGACTGGTAAGTCACAGAGACCCGTTTTGATTGTGGCTGATTATAAAGACTGTGAATTCTGTGAAGTTATTACAGACACTCTCAGCATTCGAGGGTATGAAGAGTATGATTGTAACGATTACTGCTTAGACATGCTAATTGAGGAGAATAGATTCTTTATCGTATCACCCAAAGATATAATTATTGCCAGTCCATATGACATTGATGACAGGCTTAAATGGTTGACGGAACATGGGAAATTTGAAAAAGCTTTAGCTGTTCTTGAAGAAGTGGGTGGTAAAACTACAAAACACTCCCTGGTGACTGTAGGGGTGCAATACTTGGACCATTTGATGTCTGAGCATTGTTACGATGAAGCTGCCATACTTTGTTCTAGAATTTGTAAAATGGATAAAGTTTTGTGGGAAAACCAAATACTTAAGTTCGCTGAAGTAGATCAGCTCCGAACTGTAAGTATTTATGTACCAAAGAATTCGGAACAAGCTCTAAGTAAGCATATTTACGAACGTATCCTATATGAATACCTGAAATATGATGCTCAAGGGTTTTTAAATGTTGTTAATGAATGGAATCCAAATCTGTACAGGATTGGTGTTATTATAAACGTGGTTATAGAAAAATTGACCAATGAAGTATTGACAAAAAATGACAACAAAAAGACAAAAGAATTCACAAAAGATTACAATATTTATTTAGAGGCTTTAGCCATACTATATTGTTATCAGAAGAAGTATGACAAGGCGTTAACAACGTATCTAAAGCTTCAGCACAAATATGTTTTTGTACTTATCACAAAATATGACATGTATCACGTCATTCATGACAAGATCCTCGATCTAATGACTCTAGACAGTGATAAAGCTATCGCTATGCTTATAGGTAAAGCAAAAGTTCCAATAGATGTCGTAGAGAGACAACTGGCCGACCATGAAGATCTTCTTTTTAAATACTTACATGCATACAGTAAGGTACATCCAAATGGCCGATACCATGGTAAACTAATTAAGTTGTATGCAAAATATGACAAGGATAAACTGTTACCTTTCCTTAAATGCAGTGATAACTATCCCATACAGGAAGCCCTAGACGTATGTATTAGTAATGAATTCTACCCTGAAAAGATTTTCCTACTCAGTCGCATCGGTAACACGAGAGAGGCTCTACAGAATATCATTGAAAAACTAAATGATATAAACCAAGCCATCTACTTCTGCCAAGAACATAATGATAAGGAACTTTGGATTGATTTAATAAAGCAGACAATTGACAAACCTGATTATGTGACGTTATTACTAAAACGAATAGGGAATTACGTTGATCCAAGAATGCTGATCGAAAATATAAAACCAGGGTGTGAAATCAAAGACTTGAAAGATTCCCTGGCTAAGATGATGTGCGACTATCATCTCCAGCTTTCAGTTCAAGAGGCGTGCAAGGTGATAACGCTACGTAATTACTTTGATCTACATGAGAAGTTAATAATTAATCAACAGAGAGGTATTTCTGTGACTGATGACTTTCTATGCTGTGTGTGTCAAGGTCGTATAATAATAAAGGATTCATCTAGTGCGTCTGATCTCATGGTGTATAACTGTAGACATTCGTTCCACATAGGTTGCTTACCAGACATAGACAGTGAGACTTGCCAGAATTGTAACATTTGCAGTGCCGTTAAAATGTGATTGTGTTGATTCAAGCTCAATGAATTAGGTACGATTTGGGATGTGCGACCGAGATATGTGTCAGCAATGCGGTTTTGTCATGGTGATTATGTCGCTTTTTATCTTTATGAACAATAACATTCGCATAAAAGTGTTAAAAAATAAAGACGCGCTTCAGAGACCCAGATACACTCCACTTCACTCTTACAGTGATCAAAATGAAAAGTAACGCGTCACATTTATTTTATCACAATAATTACAGTTATATTTTTTTTTTTTTGGAGGAGTAGAAATAACTATTAGGTAGTAAAATAACATCGACTTAAACTTGATACGTTATTTCTGCCGTGTCCTCTCATTTGTTGACATAACGCATCTCTGTCGCCTGTCTCTGTCGCGGACTCCCAAAACTTGGCTTTAATAAATACTAATATGACAATATTTTCTCAACTCCAGTTGAAATGTAATTCAAACTGTGGAAACTGAATTTACACATAAAATAAATACGAGCTTACTGTGCTGACCAACTGTATAAACACAGTATATAATTCGCCGACACAGTTGTTTGTAGATATTATACCAAAAATAAGGCTACTGTGTCTTAAATATTGAAATGTATAGATTGTTTAATATAAAGCACAACAACTTCCTGAAATATCAATAGCTTAATCATTTAGATTAGGATTCTTCAAACTAGGGCCCAAGGGCCAACACCGGCCCGCGAATACCACAAATCTGTCCTGAGAAAGTGGGACTGATGTGGCTGGTATCCGGCCTATTTGACGAGACTACAACAGCATACATAAATATATTTTCAAATTGTAATGGTATGTTAATATGATGAGCTAGCTAGATCTTTGCCCTTGCGACTTTGTGAAGTAATTAGTCTGGAGACTTCTTATTTAGATGAAGGAGCTATCGCCTGATTCTTGCGTATCTGATGTTCCACTGCTGCTGTGATATTTCTTGTCTGTGAGAGTAAGTGAGATATAATATATTCGTCTTTTACAGCTTTATAAGTTCATACTAAACATTACATGTGTAAAATATTTTATCTGAAATAGATCGGTTGTAGGACTGAGTTAAACAAATGACATTTTCATTTCGATTTTCACGTCACAATTTAGACGTTTTTGAGTCTTCAATTTGCACGCGCCAGTAACATATTTGCTTCTTGTCTATATATAATGTTATTGCAGTGAATACATACAGTTTACGCAATTATATTGTTTTGCCTCCAATAGAAATATAAATAAATGCTACACAGTGAGACAAAATGTACATCGGTTTTCTGATCAAATATTCAATGTTTCCTTGTATTTTTTATATACTGCGTATTGGTGTATTACTAACATAAACAAACATCGAAAATGTAAGAATCAGAGAGTTGAAAATAAATTTTTAATGTATTTCAACATCCAACAGCCAAAGAAGAGAGTAGGTACGGAATTCATATTTATGAACAAAACTTCCAATTAAAACAATGTAAATTGTTCAAACATATGAATTAAAAGTTTGTTTTCTGCTATTCTCATACAGTCCTGCTCATCAAACGGTGTGTAATTATTTATTTTAATATAATTTTATATTTTGACCTAATATAGATTTGTTTATTAAAATCCTGTAAGTACCTAAATAATAAGTCAAACCGTAGAAAACTTCTATCGGTTTATATCTATTTTAAGCAACATTGACAATTTATATATTTATCGTTTACTTATTATGTACCTACCTATTCTTATTTACCTACATTTAATATAATATCTGATTGAATAAAATTAGGTCATTGTGACATTTAATGAACTAGTTTTGTTTTGTAAACATAATATTTGGTGCTTTCCATAATGAGGTGGCTTATATAATTTTTCCTTGTACGTATTGATAAAAATTAATAATGTATAATAATTAAATTGTGTTATTAAATTTCATTTTAGTTTTTCATTTATTCTGTACAATAATAAACTTCATATTAATATTACTACAAACAAAGATATTAGACCCATAGTGCAGTGTTAATAATCCCGGTGTTGAGTAGACGCGACGCTAGCGTTTGTCTTAATTACTTATTACTTTTCATGATTGATTTACCATGGCGCGGGCGCAGGCGGCTGGCAGTCAATAATAAACTTCACAAAATAAGTAGAGATAATGCACTCTCAAGATTAGAACGTAGGTAATACGAGAAATAAAAAAACGGCTAGGTGGGCGTCGCGTCAGGCCACGCGCTGTGTGAGTAGGGTTCCGTAGTTGCTCGTCACAATATTAAACATTATTATTAATTTAGGAATTAAAAGATGCTATGATTTTATTTTACATGATTTATAAACTTATATTTATTACACATACTACTTATATTATATTTAAAACTCAGCTAACAAATTCATCTAAGTAATTTTCAATGACATTTTTCTAGTTTTTCCTTTTTATTAAATTCTCCAAGTACCTACATTAATTTATGAGTTAGTCGACTATTACTCGTTAACCTGTACCTCAAAGCATACTTAAGCTGGCATAGTTCTCCTTTTAACTTTGATATATGTATTACTGCCGTGAATGTTTTCACATGATTTCCAAAAACAATATCTTTGTCAGACGGGGCGGGGGAAGGGGCGAGTGGTACTAGACAAACAATAATTCGTACTTTAAATATTTCGCAAACGGATTCCTGAATCGAAAAATTACTTTCACGTATCCCAATATTTTTGAACGACCTATCCAACGACATATCACACCATCGGATAGTTAGACGAAAAAAAATATTATTCCACTTTGAGTCTAGGGTAGGTACCCTAAAAAATGCTTTATATTTCTTGTCAAAAAGCTGAATCGCACGTCTCATGACTAGTGATGTAACATGAAAAAAAACGACTTTATGTTTTCTGATTTCTTACATTTTGCTTAAATTAAAAATCGAATCAATAAGTTACATCAAAATTTTATTCTTCCTCTGTGTCAGTACCACTTTCAGTATCGGTGTCACTACCTACACTAGTCTTGTCAGTGTCGGAATTTTCACATTCTTCTGTCTCCTCTACATATATCAAAAATTTCAGATACATTTTCTTTTTCAGGTTGTTCTTTATGTTCTAAAAGTGTAAAACTTTAAGATTGCAATTTCAAATTGTGAGCAATATAAACAATTTTGCTAGCCCTGTCATTTGTCAGTCTGTTGCGTTTTTTGGAATGAACATCACTGTAAGTACTAAACGTTCTCTCGCATGCTGCCGTTGTATCTGGAAGCGAGATAAATTTAAGGGCTACTTTAGATAAAACCGTCGACTTGCAAAGTCCTGCCTACCAGGCCATGGGAGTTAACTTATTTACGGAAGACCACAGAAAAGTTTTAGAAAAATAACCTTGCTTTGCAATATAATTTGCAAGCTCTGTCAGTACAATATTTTCATCAACTGGCATTTTTACAGCAGCATTATAAATTTGTTCTGTAGCAATTGATTCTTCTTCTGGTGTAAGATCGAATTTTGTGAACGTCGTATATCGTGAATTATTTTCTATGTTTAAGTATTTCTCTGACTTTTTGCCCTTTGGATATGGACAGTATTGTGAATAAAAAGACGCCCACAATATTTTAATTTGTGCTAAATTAATAGCGCTTGTTTTATTCTTGTTTCTTACAAAGTTACAGTAGTTCGTAGTAACAATGTGGTTTCTTAATAACGTTCTTGACTGTAGTTTGCTTGTAGATTCGCTGCTTGCTGTTGCTGGTGTTGTGGTGTTTCTCGAACTGATCGTAGTACTGCCTTTTTTTTTTTTTTTTTTTGTTTGACCTTACTGTTAGCCTTAGGGGCCCTATCCGAAAACAGAGCCGCTGCGGCTTTTATAACTTTACCAGGCTTGGGGGCGAGCGCTTAAGGCACTCAGCCGCGTAAGCGTGGGCAACCAGCACGCAAGGGTGCCAAAGTGGCCGGACCTCGGCTTGGGCTGTTGCCGCGATTGCAATGAAGTCGCGATCTGTCTAATACCCTATCCGTAAAATCGAGCTAAACTAACATATACAGATATACATGTTCCTTCCTCCTGGGAGGAAGGAAGGAACATGTGTACGTGTATTTAGTAATCTGAAATATGTTCTACACTAACTAGTGCAAAAAAAGAAAAAAAAAAGTTCCTTACAGAACCTATGTACCTGTGAGGTGTGCACGTATGTACATATGTATGTACGTGATGTTTGTATGCGGGTAGCTAAGTGTTGCACGTAAAGTGTCACTTGTATCGCGCGGGCGGCTGCCAGACTCAAGGGTTTCACCCCGAGGAACGGACCTAGGCTTGAGTTGCCGCGGGAGAGGGAGGTCGTGGCGGTGGGTGTGCGGGAGCGAAATTAGCCGCCCGTCCCCTGCGGAGGGAACGGTGGTTACGCGGGCGTGGGCGAAAACACGCTCTGTTTAGAGAGACGGTTGAGTAATATGCGATTTGTTTCTCGATTTCGTCATCGGGATCGGTAAAGATGTTACGCGGTCGACGCTGTAAGTGGGTGGCGTTTGGGACTGGAACGTAATTCGCGGCGGCTTGGATCAAGGGATTCGCGTGATTTGACGCGGTGTCAAAGTAAGATCGTGAGAGGTATTTGATGTAAGACTCGATCGAGGGGAGTTTCATATATCTATGAAGGTCTACCTGACGAACGAACCAGGGGGCGTTATTGATTTTACGTAGTACTCGAGTTTGAAGGACTTGGAATTTGTGTATGTTCAATTTTGACATATGTGCGAATGCGGCGCAGCTATATGTCATAATCGGACGTATGCACATTTTGTAGAGAGTAAGCTTATGTCTCAGGGACATTTTGCTTATGATCAGGGGCTGTAATCGACTTATGGCCATTGCGGCTGTTTTACACATGGCACGGACATGAGAATCAAAGGTAAGTTTTCTATCGAAGGTCACACCGAGATATTTAGTCTTGGTGGCCCAGGGGATATTGTCTTTGAAGAGTTTGAGAGTTTTGACACTCTCAGGGTGCACTTTTCGACTAGGATCAAAGATAATCGCGGCGCTCTTCGAGGGGTTGACGGCTATGCGCCATTTGGTGTACCATTTACCGAGAGTGGTGACTGCGCGTTGGACTCTGTGTCTGAGCCTAAGTCTGTTCCTATTCGACGCGTAGATGACTGTGTCGTCAGCGTATAGACCTACCTGGACCCTAGGAGGACGAGGTAGGTCACTGACATACAGATTGAAGAGACAAGGCGCCAGAATGGAGCCTTGCGGGACGCCCGAGCGTATGGGGTGGGCTGTGGAGAGTACACTTTCCGCTCGGTAGCGGAAGGTGCGGTCGGTGAGGTAGTCGCGGATAATGTGAACTAACCTATCTGGGACTTGTAACTGGTGTAGCTTGTGGACTAGTCCGGCGTGCCAGACCTTGTCGAAGGCCTTGGCGACGTCGAAGAAGACCGCGAGCGTACGGTATGGAGGATCTTTCGCGAAGTTAGTCGCTATGTGCTCCGTGAGGCGTTGCACCTGGTGCGTACACGAGTGTCGAGCGCGGAACCCGAACTGTTCCGGTGGATATAGATTTTTCTCGTCTATCACGGTTTTGAGACGGTTCAGAAGGAGCCGCTCGTAGATTTTACCTAAGGTATTCAAGAGACTGATCGGGCGATAGTTGTCGGGAAGCGATGCTTTTTGGCCGGGTTTATGTATCCCTATGACTATGGCCGTTTTCCAGGCGGCTGGGAAATGGCAGTGGGCGATGTTTACATTGAATATGCAAACCAAGAGTGCTATGAGGTGATCAGGAAGAAGTTTGAGTACTTCGTTCCGGATCCCGTCAGGACCGGAAGATTTTTTGAGCTTAAGGCCCTTAATGACGGAACAGACTTCGTCAGATGTGACCGTAGTTAGGGTATCCGCGGGTGGGACCGAACTGAGTTCCTGTACCGAGGATTCGATTGTGTTGAAGCACTGGCTCTCCAAGCTTGCGGCAAGACACTCCGCTTTGTCTTCGCTATCGAACGCGAGTGGGAGGCCCGGGCCTCTTTCGAGGGGTGGTAGTTGGGAGGAGTGTTCTATTTTTAAAGATCTGGCTAACTTCTAGTATGTGAGATGGGACGGTCTGAGACCCTCTACGAGGTTGTCCCAGCTGTGACCTCTGTATTCAGTGATGCGAGCTTTGAACTCTCTTTGTAATGCGCGTAACCGTGTGCAGTTTTCCCTGGACGGGAATGAGTCGTGAGCGCGTGTCGCGGCGTTCTTTTCCGTCTTTAACGCTCGCAGGTCGGCAGGGAGTATAAAGCGGCGATCGCTCACCGTTTTGACCTCTCTCGAGGCCTCTCTGATGCTGACCTGGAGGTGGTCAACGAGGGAATCGATCGCTAAGTCGGCGTCTGCGGCCGACTGCAGTACGTCAGGGACCCTATCTAGGCTGTCCGAGGACGGCCTGTCCGCGAGTAAGTGCTTGAGTTTCGCGTAGTCAACCACCTGGACGGACGGAGGACTATGGTCGGAGGGATGTCCTAGTCGGAGGATGACCGGGCGGTGATCGGAGTCGAGTTCGTGTACGACTTCTAAAAGTTGTAACCGAAGCTCGATACCTTTCAATAGAGCCACATCAAGGACTGTCGGACGATATTGATCCTGAAAGTGGGTGGGTTCGGAGGGAGCTAACACGTCAAAGTTTATGTCATTGCATAGCAGATTGAGTATACTCCCGTTACGGGAGTCTCTCGAACTGTTAAAGCAAGTGTGACCGCTGTTGAGGTCGCCTGCTATGATTACGGAGGGACCGAGTGAAAAGAGTGCCTCCAGATCGGACCGGAGGAGTCTTTTCGATGGTGAAAGATATGCGGATACGATTATGATTGACGGGTGGTCAGTCATACCTAGTCTACATATAGAAACTTCCAAATTGGTAAGTTCGGGAGGGTCAATTCGCATACAGTATACTGAACGTTTGTAGTAAATGAGAGTGCCGCCTCCTTGGGTAACACGGTCATTTCTAATAATGTTATAGTTAGCGACCTTAGGGTTGCGCCTACTAGGTTTTAGAAGTGTTTCTTGTTCGAGAAACACATCTAACTGACGCTCAACTAGGAAGTTAGCCACGAGATCACGCTGAGAAGCAAGGTTCCTAGCGTTAAAGAAGGCAATGTTAATTCCTTTCGGTTTTACCTTATCCATTGGAAGGCTTTCGGTTTGCGGCATCGAGGTCTAGACGGTGTATCGTCTCCGATAGCCGGGGAAATTTCCACACGGTCATTATGCAACCGTGTTCGTTGAGATAGTCGACGTATGCGCCGACTTCCGTGACGCTGTGCTCTCGGAGCAACAGGGCAATAAGGACAACGTCTGATGGAGGAGGAGAACCGCGTGGAGCGGAGGTTTGAGCAGCCATAAGAGGCTGTGGTTTAGGGGCCAATCCCAAGTCCATAAGGGGCTGGGGATTGTGGCGAGCGGGGGCCCACGGGGCCCGAGGGCCCAGTATGGGCTGCGGGGGCACACTAGGTGCGGGGACAACGGCCGCAGGAGCGCGGGCGGCGTTCGGGAGGTTAGGAAAAGCCTCCATTGACAGCAGGGGCTGTGGTTGGGGGCGAGGGGCATGGTCGACGGGGGCGTGAGGTGCCCTCTGATGGGCGGGTGGCCTCATCCGTCGGGGGCGCGTTGCGCGCGGGGCTTTTGGGCACCCGCGATAGTTCGCGGGGTGCCCTTCTTGACCGCAAAGTACGCAGCTCGGCTCACCGAGTGAGTCGCGCGTGCGGGGACACTCCCTAGTGGAGTGATTCTCGGGGCACTTGACGCACCTTGGAGTGAGATGAAAGTGGCGGGAGGAGTGCCCGTACAATTGGCAGTTGTGACACTGCGTCGGGATTCTATTTTTGTATGGGTTTTCTACTGTGATGCCTGAGAGGCCGCACACAGTAGCTATGTTATAGATAGCTTTACCCTCGGGGGTTCTATCTAGAATAACCACTACCATACGGAATGGTTTTCTGTCTGGGCCGTACATCCGGTGTACTTCGTGCACCGGATAGTTTTGGGAGCGGAGGGATTCGAGTACTTCCTCAGGGGGGATCTCGAAGGGGATTCTACGGATTACGACGCGGAGTTTCCGGTCTTTGTTTAGTGTGTACGTATAGTACGCTAGTTTTTTCTCCGTGAGAAGCCTAGTGAGGTCTCGGTGGGCGTCCGACGTGCTCACCGAGACTTGTATGCCTGTGGCGATGCTACGGGCTTTCGTGTAGAGGGTTTTTGAGAGTCTAATATTTGACTCTAACTTTGTCCAGGCGGCTTTGTCCTGGACAATAACGGGCGGGGAGCGGGCTTTCCTCCCGGGAGGGCCAGCCGCGGGCGCGGGTGCGGGGCGCGTGGGAGACGTGGGAATGGGGGTGCGCGTGTCGAGATCCGGTCTCGGTGCTTTTGGGGCCCTGTCTTCGTCGCTGTTTGCGGCGCGTTTCGTTTTTCTAGATACGACAGTGGTAAAACCGTCGTCATCGTTGGCAGCGGGCCGGATGTTGGGGATTGTTTGATCCATCTGATTCGGATCAGTGGATACGGGAGACTCTACAGGGAGAGCTGCGAAGGAGTTATGCACGGGAAGTGCTTTGCCTGCAGGCGTATCGGAGCGCCTTCCGCGGGGAATAGAGTTTCGCGAGTTAGAGCGGGAGGGGCGGCGCGCACCATGGCCTTTGGACAGAATGTCTTCAGGTGTAGGCACGGTGGGGTTTAAGTATGGCGCGGCGACGATGGGTGCAGCGGCGGTGGGAACGTTGGCGGTGGGCGCGTTGGCGGATATGGACGCGACGGCGGCGGGTTCGGAGTCGACTAGCTCGTATGTCGCACCGGGAGTTACTTTGAGTGTGGCTGTGTACTCGGCGTACAAGTCAGGGACTCGGAGCGTCATAAAGTTGAAGATCTTATGAAGCTCATATTCGTGCACAGTTATTTCTTTTGCCATCCCGCTGGCGGTTGGGGGAGTGAATTTAAGAAACCTCCCTGCCTGGAGGGCAGGGGGGTACGTCAAACGAGTTTAACGGGCTCCTCGAGCCCGGAGCAATGAGACCTGTGTGTCACGGTGTAATGACGCACAGGAAAGGACCTATCGTTTCCCTAGGGGAGTCCCTAGCAGTCTCGTGGCAGAGGACGCAGACCGGTAAAACCGCGGCTCCGCCCAAACAACCACGAGGATGGAATGGTAAGGATAGGAAGGGTTGGGTAGGAGACACCTGGGGCTTAACTATGCAAAAAGGCAAAGGCTAAGATTCCCAGGCCCGTCCGAGTTATCGTTTACCTCAGAAGGAGGTAACCGGAGAGCGCTCGGGTCACGCCCCGTTCGTCTTCGTTAACACCGCTAGGTATCCGACGAACGACCACTAAACGTGGATTTGCGTGTCTTTGAAACAAGATTCGCGCTGAAAAGCGCGTTTGTTGTCGTACTAAGAAGTACGGTTTTTCGTGTACACCGAAGTGCTACACGAAATGCGCGAGCGAGACGGCGCTATGCGCGCAACGAGTACCCAGATACCCGCTACACAACAATAACACCGTCTTCACTATAAACCGCGGTAAGTAAAGGCTTAAAAGACTAGCTTTAAACCGTGTACTTTGAACCGGCAGGCCTAGGACCGGGTCCGTGGATCAAAGCAAACAAGTCTCAACTAGTCTAAGCAGAGCGCGAAGTTCAATGAAATAGCTTAAAAAACCAGCTTTAGATTGTGTACTCTGAACCGGCAGGCCTAGGACCGGGTCCGTGGATCAGAGTAAACACTCGTAAACTAGTTCAAGCAGTAATGAAATAAATTACGAGAGCGATCGAGAGTGCTAACGGACACGTCCGTTCACACCAACGGTCGAAATCGGAATCCGTCCGTCATCAGCGCCCTTCCAGAGAGCGTAGTACTGCCGTTTTTTTTTTTTTTTTTTTTTTTTTTTTTTTTTTTTTTTTTTTTTTTTTTTTTTTTTTAGAACTGACTACACTGTTAGCCTTAGGGGCCCTATCGTCAAACAGAGCCGCTGCGGCTTTTACAGCTTCACCGGACTTGGGGGCGAGCGCTTCGGGCACTCAGCCGCGAAAGTTTGTGACGACCCGCACGAGGGTGCCAGAGTGGCCGAACCTCGGCTCGGGCGGTCGTCGCGAATGCGAAAAAGTCGCGATCTAACTAATTCCCTAATCTTATGAGAATTCGAGCTAACTAATATATACTCATATGCACGTTCCCCTCCTCCTGGGAGGAAGGAAGGAACCGTGCGTATGTGTATTCAGTAATCGGAATGGTTTTTCTACACTAACTAGCGCATTAGTCTAACTAGCGCAAAAAAAAGAAAAAAAAAGGTCCCTTACAGAACCTATGTACCTGTGTGGTGTGCACGTGTGTGTGTTCATACGTGTGTAATGTTGTGTGTGGGTAACTAAGTGTTGCACGTATAGTGTCACTTTGTATCGCGCGGGCGGCTGCCTGACCCAAGGGCTTCACACCGAGGAACGGACCTAGGCTTGGGTTGCCGCTAGAGAGGGTGGACGTGACGGGTGTGCGGGAGCGAAGTTGACCGCCCGTCCTCTGCGGAGAGAACGGTGGTTACGCGGGCGTGGGCGGTGGCACGCTCTGTTTGGAGAGACGGTGTCGGCGTAGAACGCGTTAGCTTTTTCGGTTTGGTCGGGCGGGTCAGTGAATATATTACGCGGCCGGCGTTTTCTCCGGCAGGCGTTGGGGTCGGGAACATAAGAAGCTGCCGCTTTTATTAAGGGGTTCGCGTGGTTCGACGCGGTGTCGAAATACGAGCGAGAAAGGTGTTTGGCATATGCATGTATCGAGGGAAGGTCCATATCTCTATGGAGATCCTCCATACGAACAAACCAGGGGGCACCGGTAAGGCGGTGAAGAAATTTGTTCTGGATAGCTTGTAAGCGTTCCCAGTTATAACTTGGCATATGTGCGAACGCAACGCAGCTATATGTCATGATCGGACGGATACACATCTTGTAGAGCGTAAGCTTGTGTCTCGTGGACATTTTGCTTGCAGCACATAACAGAGGATGCAGTCGGGCGAGGGTCCAGGAGGCCCTTTTCCTAACCAGATTGATGTGGCGTATAAAGGAGAGTCTACTGTCTAGGGTTACACCTAGATATTTGGTCGCCTTTTCCCAGGGGATCGGATTACCGAAGAGTTCAAGGGGATTGTCCTTGAGTTTTTGCGGTATCTGTGTGGCGGTTTTGTCGAAGAGCACCGCTGCGCTCTTCGTGGGGTTTATGGCTATTCGCCAGTCGTTAAACCACTTCCCGAGAGTGGTCACGGCTCTTTGGATTCTACATTTGAGGTTTCTCGTTTGCCTTTGAGAGGAGTATATGACTGTATCGTCAGCGTATAAGCCTACTTCAACTTTCTCTTCAAGTTTTGGTAGGTCACTGACGTACAGATTGAAGAGGCTAGGTGCCAGAATGGAACCTTGGGGGACGCCTGAGCGTATGGGATGGGGTGTGGATAGTTCACCTTCCACTCTGTAGCGAAAGGTGCGGTCTTGGAGGTAATCGCGGATGATTTTAACTAATCTATCGGGGACTTCGCGGGAGTACAGCTTGTAGACTAATCCTTCGTGCCAGACCTTATCGAAGGCCTTGGCTACGTCGAAGAAGACTGCCAGTGTGCGACGGGGTATAGATAACTCGGAAAAGTTAAACAAAATGTGCTCCGTGAGGCGGTGCACTTGATGAGTGCAAGAATGTCTAGCACGAAAACCGAAGTAGTACTGCCGCCTTCTCCGCTATATTTAACCTCGCCCTTTGCCTCGCAACCGGTCGTGCGATGGATTCCGTGCGGGGCGTCGCTCAGCCAATGAGCGCGCACGCCCTGTGTGCGCGCTCTCCGCAGAGCGAGGCTAACCATGAGTCACCATGCCAGATGTTCCGAGTCTGGCATGGTTCATCCTTACAACTAGTGAAATTTATACATTTAAACTTACAACTAGCTATATTCTTATTCTAATCGTTTTAAAATACACATATTCACACATATTCAGTTCATATTATTATATCTATTCCTAACACGTATTTATAAACCTTATTCCTAACACGTAATATTTCATTTATTTGTTCATTCTATACTATTAGACTATCGTTATTCGCTCGCCCCGCTCGCTATCCGCAACAGACAGGGTCTTGTCTAACATATTTTCTATTGAATCTTCAATTTTTTTAAATAAACTTAAAACATAAGATAACTGTGGAGTGTCACTTTCCACAGTTTTAATAGTATCTGATATAGGTTTCAGTAAATTGCTGAATCCCGTTACTTTATCCCAAAAATCGTCACTTAACATACATCTTTTTACTGTGGTTACTTTATTTAAAGCATCTGATAGATTCTCGTCAATTGCGATAGCTCTGATAGTTTGTTTATTTTCTCTTAAACTTTCCAAACAAGTAAAGAGGGAACTCCAGCGAGTTTTTACGGGCAGTTTAAGACATTTTGACGCTAGTGATCGATTGCTTTTCTATAAAGGCTGTATTAAGCTTGTGAGAATTCTTAATAGCCTTAATACAGGCTCATTACATACTCATACAGCTCATACAGGGTCATTAGTAGTCAGGGTCTTAAAGCTTGGCAAAGTTTTTATATCAGTAAATATTAATTGAAGAGAGTGTGCCAGGCATCCTTAGGTGAACAAGTTTGTCTTTGCATACTTTGTTTCTAGTAGTTTCCAAGTTGCTTTCATATTAGATGCATTGTCGGTCACGAGGCCATATACCTTTTGCTGTCCAATTTCTTCAATTATACGACTAATTTCCTGTGCCATGAATTCGGCAGTGTGAGATGATTTTCCTGTCGGTAAAACTTTATACAAGAATGGTTTCGGTGTTGTAACATCAAAATTAACAATAGGTTCGTTTCTAATGTTGCTCCAGCCATCTACAGCCAACCCGACTAAATCAGCAGCGGCAATTGCTTCTGCGACCATCGTTGACACTTTCTTGTACTCGTTTTCCAAAAACGGTCCAGACAACATGTATCATAAACAATTCCTTCCAGCAAGGATTGTCCATCATGCTAAGGGGTGCTCTGCTGAGAAGTTCATCTGCCGTATCCTGAACTTCTGGATTCATTTTGTCTACAAATGTTGTAATACCTGTTGTCTTCAACTTGACGGACTTAACAGTACTTGCAGTGCTGGAGCTGGAGCTTCATAAATTTAGAAAAAAAGGATCAACCATCATATAAACAACAACAAAAAAATCATCTCCATTATACATGTGGAGAAAGGGTAGGTTCTCTAAAATATAGGATTTTTTACCACTTTTAATTTACCACTTTGTCAGTGTAAATATTATGCAAAACTACAGCTTTCTAGTACTAAGAGTCTCTGAGATAAGCACCTAAGCCAGAGACAGACAGACGGACATGGCGAACGAAACGATGCAGGTTTCTTATTGAATACGGTCGGAACCCTAAAAATAAGATCAATACTAAACTAACAAATGTAATCTATACCAAGATTATGAAGAGGAAATTTTTTGTTTGTTTTGTCTACCTTTGTTGTTTTAAGTAATGGATAAACTTAAAAACAACTGGATTGATTTTAAAAATTCTTTCACCAATCTATAGCTCCAGTACCAGCGAGTAACATAATAGGCTATATTATAATTTGAAAAATTAATTTATTCCTCATAAAATGTCGATAGTTTTACACAAAGTATAAAAAATTGCCTACACGGGTGCGTTGGCAGCGCGGTGTTTGTCGTAAAAAAATTAACACGGGTGAAACCGTAGGGCACAGCTAGTTTCTGAAATAAAATAGTTCAATAAAATTGAAAATGTACTTACGCTTTTGAATATTTTCTAAGTGAGGATAAGGAAACGATCTTGTTGATTTTCCGTATATTTATTTTATTGAGTTTGGACACTTTTTACAGTTTTGTAAGTGCTTTAGTAGTCTTGTCCCGTGTTTAGTAAAGTGTTTGAGCAAGAATGTACATTCTGTTTTGGGAATTTTTGAATTTGAAATAATATCATTAAAAACATTTGCGACGACCGATTGCTTTCGGCCTGAACCGACTCGTTTCGGCATATTAATTTACAGAATATTTATACAACACTTTGAATAGCACAAAGCCACACAAAACTAAATCTGTTAATGGACTCTCTCTGTATCACTCAAGCTTCAAAGGCGGTCTGTCAACTGTGTTCATACTTCAAACAAACATAAACCGAATGGGGATTTCCCCGTGCGAATCTTTTTAAATGTTGCCAATTATTGAAAGCTTCCTAATATTCAACCAAAAAATTATGGTAGGTTTAAAAATAAACAAAACTATAATATGAACTTATCTTTAACGTAAACTTCCTTAAAAATGTTGAACTCTGTACTCCTAAAAAACATGCTACAGAAAAAAAAACTTGATGTTTTTTTTCATTATAGAAAAAAACCATACTCATGACTCATCGCACTGCAAGGATTGATAATAAAAAGTGAAAATCAAATTTTTATATCGTTTATTATATTAAAAGTGATAAAAATTTCACTATCACAGAAGTTTAAAGTTTCTAAAATTTTATTTTTTGTTTGGTACTTACTATGCATTCATAAGGGCGGCCACATACAGGTGGAGTTCCGTTTCGGGATTTCGATTCGAATTATCGATTTGGGATTCCGTACATATTTCACACACATACGTTTATTTCCGTTCGGAAAGACAAGACTTAGTTAAGAGACGACGACCATTGAGTTCAGATATTTTAACAGCGATGGACGACGATTTTCAACTTGCGATTGCATTGTTGCTGTATCTTGCTAAGAAGAAAATACGTAGCCGTTACTGGGTACATCCACTTGATACTCAAAGATTGTAAGACAGCCAATATTATAAAAAATATAAACATCTGGGCGACCGAGCTTTGCTCGGTGTCTTAAAAAAATAACACTTATCTAGGTACACTTGGAATGTAAAACATTATCTAAATACAAAGTTTCATCTAAATCGTTTGAGCCGTTTCGTTTCCGAGAAACCTATTACATATATATATATATATATATATATATATGTCAGGGATTACAAAATATCCGTGGTTATTTTATTTATCTATGTGTAACACATAATAACATCATAGACAGCCGAGCTATGGATAGACTGTGACACCACATCTAAGTTGTCAGTTTTTAAAAAATGATGAAAGCTGTCAGTAGTGCGTTCGATTGAGTTTGACTCACTTCATCTCGAGCAGGCTCTGTCAACTCGCCTATATATTTTAACACGAAAAGCTCGCGCATCTATTTCACTCAACATGGGAAAAATCCATAAGCGTACCCGCTACGTTTCTCTTTCACACAAAGAAATACTCACACAAAGGCATACTCATTGATATTCTTCCGCCATATTGGTCTGTGGCCGCCATTTTCATTGGAATTGTCAAAATTGACAAAACAAATTGAACCGCCATTGTTCGTTGTTCATAATTAACATTATTAAACATTTTATATTTGTTAATTTGTGGAATTGTTAATTTGCTCGAGATGGAGTAAAAACATTTGTTTTAAAGAATATTATCAAGGAGGTAGTATTTGCAATTTTTAAAGCTGGATTCATAGTTAGAGCCACAGTTAGTGATCAAAGCTCTGCCAATGTTGCAGCTAATAATATCGGACTCAAATAGAGAACTTGTACGCAGTGAAGGCTACAATGATAATAATGTTTCCTATAACATTAATAGTAACCGGCTATATCACATCTATGATGTACCTCATTTACTAAAATGTTTTCGCAATAATTTTTAGAAGAAAGATCTTCTCATCGGTAATCGGCGTGCTAAGTGGGAGTACATTGAAATTCTTTATAAAGTAGATGGAAATGGTGGACGAGCAAGAAGCACTAAACTCACCGACAAACATGTTAAACCTACATCATATGATAAAATGAAGGTAAGTAAAATTCTCACTGACCCATCTCAAAAATCAACCTGTATAGGCGTGAAATCATTTATATACACTATGTACCTATGTAAGTAAAATTATTAAAATCCCAGTCGCATGTGAAGTTTATAAAATGACCACTTTGCTTGACAAAAGTGATGTATGATTGCCCATACTAAAGAGATCTCAACATATTTTAGTCATTTTCATCTCCAATACTACTGAATATATATTTACTAGCTGGTACCCGCGACTTCGTCTGTATATTATGGATACTAGCTTTGCCCCGCATTATTTTTTTATTTTATAAATAAATTTATTTTCTGGTTTCACTTTTAGTTCCATGCGCTCCGTCTTTCTTTTATTGAATGGCAACTGTTCGTACTGTTATTACACATTTCAGCCAAAGTCAATGTTAAACAATAAGTATTTACCCAAATGTAATTATCTATCTTGCAATATTCAAACATAGCTTCAACAAGATCGAGGCTCCATTTTTAAAATTTTACAGGGAGTTTTATGTGAACTTAAAATGCATGTTCCCAGTTAGGTATTTATAATCCACTTGTGCAAAATAACCAAACTACATCACGTAAAATGTCGCCAAAATTACACAATATAGAGCCAACATAAGGTATGAATTAAAATAAAAACCACCACAACACTTCAAGATCCTGCCGAAATTCCTAGGTCTGAGGTTTTAAAACAATGCATAAAGCCGGTCCTAAGCCCGTGAAGTATGAAGGGAAAGTTTTATGGCATGTTAATATTTGTAAATCTCAATAAGAATAAATATTATGTAATCCTTACGTTTCTTTTATTTTAAGACTCAGTTTGATAAATCTGGTAAAATGATCGCCGTCGCAAAAATATCGATAAAAACCGGTAATTTGTTTAGTAAAATACCGATTGACACCAAAAATACATCACTAGTTTACTTATTTACCGTAAAGTACCGATTTAAATGTATGATTCAATCACTAACGTAATTTGACAAGTACCATTTAAACAAATATAATGAGGGAAAGAGAGAGGTAGCGGACGGCTCATTAGGCCACTTCAAGAGTAAATGCGATGAAGATATCAATCATGAATGAAATGTATAAATTGGTATCTATAGATAGTTGTGTATGTGTATCGTCTGTGAATATGTGTAAATCACCTCGCTAACGAAACAAAACGATTGTTCTAAGATGGTCGTCTATCCTCTGGTTATTGGTCTATGATCTCGAGGCAGCGCCCGCGCCAGGTGTGCGCACTGACTAAATAAAAACCGAAATGGCGGATACCTCCAGCGAACACATAGAGGCCAATCTTTTCCCATCTGCGACAGCAGCGGTGGGATCGCTTCCAAAATCACCCTGTGAGCCTACCGCAACGTCAGCTACTCAAAATCAAGGATATTTTACGTCGAAATACGAAGCTCAAGAAAATGTTCCAGCAGGATCTTCGACTTTAAGAAATGATGAACTCGGAGCACCTCCGTCAGAATTATGGGCGAAATTCTTTCAAAATATGATGGCAGGCTTTCAGAACTCTAATCAGAAATCTTCAACTAGCTCCGCAGAACTAAGAAAGCTAAAGGCAAGTGAAATTTATCTACCGCCGTATGATCCTGACCAGTGTCAGTTTACTGCAGCTCAGTGGTGCGAAGAAATCGAACACCATAAGAATAACAACTCGTGGACGGACTACGAAACTAGAAATGCAGTCTTTACTCACTTACAAGGACGTGCGAAAAAGTGGGCAGCATGTTCGTACACTCTGTGCAAGACTTGGGAGGAGTTAAAGGAGCGACTTACTCGACAATTCATTACAACAAGAAGGTTCTACGACTTGTTTCACGATATGGTGGAGTACAAGAGCAACCAGGCGACAACGTACATCAAGTATTCAACCAACAAGTTGGCGCTAATCGATCGACTAGGTACCGGTTGGGGTGAGTCCAACAAGATCGAAGTGGTAATCTCCGGCATAACAGACATTCAGGTACGTACAGACATGCTCAAAAATACTCTAACGAATTTTGTGGCACTTGATAGACATTTGAGTACGTACCCTAATATTAAGAATCTTAAGCGATATTTTGATAAGACTCAGAATGAACATGATTTTTATTTTAAGCGTTCTAAAATTAGTGATAAGCCATTTGAAACGTCACTGTTTATTGTTGCGTAAAAATAATAAAAATGAGAGTACTACCCTTATTAATACATCTTCAGATAAATCGAACGATAAAACAGTTATTGTTCAATGTACTTATTGTCGTAAGCTTAGACATTCTGAATCAACTTGTTTTACGAAACAACGCGCTGACATATTAAAAGATTTTAAAGAAACCAAATTGCAAACAAAATCTGTCAATATTTGTTCACCCTCTAACGATTCCTTGATTGAAATACGCGTCGGTGACTATATTCTACTGGCATTGATTGACAACGGTTCAGAATGCTCGCTTATTAAAAAAGAAATCGCTGATAGTTTACCAGATAGGAAAGAGATCTCGTTTACCCGCCTCTCAGGTATTGGCTCTGTACCATGCTTTTCGTTTCGAAAAATGACAACACATGCTGAGTTTGACGGGTTCCATACTGAAGTGACGTTCGTTATTGTTGACTCACATTTATTAACTCATGACGTGATCTTAGGTAGAGAAATATTTAAAACACCTGGTTTGGTTTTCACTCTCAATAGCAACGGGGCGAAAATAGAACGCGACCTAAGTGTCAATATGTGTATTGTTCAAAACAAAACACGTGCGGAATTCGAAAACATTAATACGGATTTGACTGATCAATGTGACATTGATAGATTGAAGTCTATATTGGACAAACATAAAGATAACTTTGCTAGTGGCAATTCTAACTCGACTGTTAGTACAGGGGAAATGCAAATCAAACTTAAAAATCCTGATAAAATTGTTCAACGTCATCCATACCAGTTAGCTCCTTCTGAACGAGTTGTAATGCGTCAAATAATAGCTGACTTAGAGAGTAAAGGTATAATACGTGAAAGTTCCTCACCTTTTTCAAGTCCCGCTTTGTTAGTCAAAAAGAAAGATGGAACTGACCGACTCTGTGTAGAATACAGGGAGCTTAACTCCAATACCGTACGCGATAGCTACCCTCTACCGTTGATTTCGGAACAAATTGATTCTCTCGGGCATGCATCTTATTTCTCGAGTTTAGACATGGCTTCTGGGTTCCATCAAATTTTAATGTCATCCCAGAGTGATATTGAAAAAACCGCGTTTGTTACGCCCGATGGTGTGTTGGAATATTTAAAAATGCCCTTTGGCCTTTGTAACGCACCTTCCGTTTACCAGAGAGCCATCAATAAGGCTCTAAAAGGACTTAAGGATAAAATAGCACTCGTTTATATGGATGACGTCCTTGTGTACTCAAAAACAAAAGAGGAAGGGTTTCAAAATTTAGAGCAAGTGTTATCGACCTTGTCTGAGGCTGGTTTCACATTTAACTGGAAAAAGTGTACCTTTCTAAAGTCTTCAGTGGAGTATCTGGGCTATGTAGTCAGCGATAATACCATCAAACCGAACCCTGAGAAGGTAAAGGCTCTAGCTAATGCCCCTCTATCAATATGTGTAAAGGAGTTACGGCAATTCAACGGTCTCGCTGGTTACTTCAGAAAGTTTGTGCCTAATTTCTCCTCAATCATGGCAACCTTATACTTTCTTACAAAAAAAGACGCTAAATGGAATTGGACAGACGAACATAAAAAAGCACATGCTATAGTGATAGGGTATCTAACCTCCGCGCCCGTATTGACGATTTTTGATCCTAAGAAACCAATCGAACTTCATACCGATGCAAGTTCGATTGGATATGGGGCAATTTTATTTCAAAAGGTTGACAATCGGCTCAAAGTCATCGGCTATTTCAGCCAAAGAACAGCCGATGTCGAAAGCAGATACCACAGCTATGCGTTAGAAACCCTAGCTGTTTTTAAAGCATTGAAACATTTTCGGCACTATCTTCTTGGTAGAGAATTCAAGGTCATAACAGACTGTAATGCTTTAAAAGTATCGTGTCATAAACGTGAACTTTTACCTCACGTTCACAGATGGTGGGCTTACATGCAAACTTTCGACTTGGAAATCGAATATCGAAAGGGTGAAAGAATCCCTCACGTGGACTATCTCAGTCGAAACCCCATTAGCTATAAAGCGGTAAATGTTGCACGTGTAAATGATGAGTGGTTACAGGCCGAACAGAGGCTGGACCCTGATATTAAGCGGATCATCGAATTTGTTGAAAATGACACACTTGATGCCAGTCTTAGATCCTCATACACCTCCAAGGACAATCTCCTTTTCAGAAATTTCCAAGTAGATGGGAAGACTATAAGCCGCATTATGATTCCAAAATATTTTCGGTGGCAGATAATACAAAGATTCCACGAGGAATTAAAACATCTCGGATGGGATAAAACTTTAACGAAAATAAGGGAGCATTTTTGGTTCCCTAAAATGACCTCATCCGTCAGGGCATACGTGGACCACTGTTTGCCGTGTAAAATAAATAAGAACCCTTCCGGTAAAAAGTAATCTGCCTTACATCCGATAGATAAAATTGCATTAACTGACGGGTGGAAAGGCTGCCAAAGAGTATGTCATTGTTATTGTCGATGCTTTTACAAAATTTTGTTATCTTACCGCAGTTAAAGACTTAACTTCACGATCGGCCTGTGAAGCTCTTCAAAATTTCGTTCATATATTCGGAACGCCTAAACGGATCATTTCTGATCAGGGTACATCTTTCACAGGACAAGATTTTCAAAATCTCTGTAGAGAATGGTAAATTGAATTCCACGAAATTGCAAGTGGTGTTTGCCGAGCCAACGGGCAGGTAGAACGGATAATGTCAGTATTAACTAATTGTTTCTCGGTTGCCGTAAACCATGAAAACAGATCTTGGAAATCTGTTATCGGTGAGGTTCAACTTGCTCTAAATTGCACAGTATCCAAAAGTACAGGCATGAGTCCATTTCAGCTATTAATTGGTTGCAACAAGAGTCCACCAAAATTAAATTATCTCACGACAGATGTTGACTTTAACAATGAAAAGGATCTGATAGAAATAAGACAGTCGGCAAAGGATAGGATGGACGAGCAGGCAAAGAAGGAAAAAATGCGCTATGATGCAAACAAAGCCTCAGTACGTTCTTTTGTTAAAGGCGATCTAGTATTAGTTCAAAAAAACCCTCGTGTGATTAACAAATTAAGCGAAAAGTTTAGTTAACCATGTAAAATCACAAAAGTTTGCCCAAATGAATGTTACTTGGTTGAGCCATTATCCGGAGGGCGTGGTCAGTACGTTTGTCATGAACGGTTACGTAAATATCCAGCTAGTCTGTCAGAATTATCAGAATGTCTAGGTCCTATAGAATTGAAAGATAATGAATTTTAAATAATCTCACTGAACAACTAATTACTTTACATAGCTTGTTTAATCGGAAACTGATAATAAGGCTAAGATTAGTGTTAGGTACTTAAAAAGAACTAAGGAATCGTTTTATATTTTGTTATAAAGAATAATGTTTACTTTTATTTGTTATTGTGTTGATTGTGGATTTATGGATACGTAATGGGCTAATAAACGCCTTACGTTCATATTTTGATCCATGGTGTTTTCTTGATACACTGAAAGCTACGACGCTTTGTGAGATAAATGGATTGAAAGTCTTATCGCTTTGTCCTAGTGTACTGTTGAAAGCTGTTACGCTTTGCAGAAATGTGTACTGAGTTTGATGAAAGCTTCCACGCTTTGTTTTGATGTATTATTGAGTTCTAGATAAGGTTGAAAACTATTAGAGACGCTTTGCCTGTACAGCTACCATCGGCCTGAAATATGGAAATCAACGCGAGTACACGCTGACTTGGAGAATGGCCGTGTCAGGGATTACAAAATATCCGTGGTTATTTTATTTATTTATCTGCAACACATAATAACATCATAGACAACCGAGCTATGGATAGACTGTGACACCACATCTAAGTTGTCAGTTTTAAAAAAATGATGAAAGCTGTCAGTAGTGCGTTCGATTGAGTTTGACTCACTTCACCTCTGGTTATTGGTCTATGTTATTGGTCTATGCACTTCATCTCGAGACAGCGCCCGCGCCAGGTGTGCGCACTGACTAAATAAAAACCGAAATGGCGGATGCCTCCAGCGAACACATAGAGGCCAATCTTTTCCCATCTGCGACATATATATACAAGAATTGCTTACTTAATATAAGATAAATTAATATATAATTATAATATTATATTCCATACGGAATTAACGAATGAGATGCATTCGAAACAGTTTTTTTCTCTGCGAGATTCCGGACGCAGAGGCTACCATGCGGAATTTCGGATCGGAGAAAACTAAGAACGGAAAACTACTGTATGTGGCCGCTCTTTAGGCTTACCATACGTCCCGGGTTTTAACATCGGTTCCGGTGTCTGGGCCGGTTTGGTAATTCGTCCCGGTTGGTTATTCGTGTAATGCAGGCTTACGGAGTTAATGTAAAAATATTTTTTTTTACCATTTATTTTATTTTTATCGACTATATTAGTGTCAGTAATTTGGTCATCTTCAATAATTTGCAACGGTTCTGCAAGGCTTTCAAAAGGCCTTGACTGGAATTGGGAATTAAGTTCTACATCACATTTTATAATTTGGTTTTCTACCGTATGTGGAGTAGTATAAGAACACGAAGGCAAAGGATCTAAATATGTATCTATATTTGTGACTATGTCGGCCTAACGATTTTAATTTGTTGTCCGAATCACTCATTCCAAAGTCTTATAGAATCCATTCTTCATCTGAAGAAACTTATTTAAACAGTCCAGATTTTTTCATGAGTCTGAAATATCATCACTCGTTATTAGGAAAGTTGCAAAAAAAAAAAAAACGAAATCCCTGCGGTTTTCGCGCGTATTACGAACTTACCTTAATTAATAATTTGTCATCAGGATTCATTATTATGCTTTACTAAGATTCGTAACACTTTACTTTGACACCAATTAACTTTTACTATAACTTTGAAATACGAAAAAAGGGTAATTGTAAAAATTTTCACTTTATATGTCAGATATGAAAAGAGGGTATTTGTAAATGTTGGCGACAGAACAGTTGTTTTCGTGTCTTATGTTAGGGTATTATGTGATATTACTGTGTTTACGTGTTATATACTATGTGTTACGATAAAATAGATTAATACAGACAATATTATAGAGAAATGTTAGCAAATACGCTACATTACAAGTTGCATGTTATATATTAGGATGTATATAAACGATTATGTATTGTGTGTCACATATGTGAAAATATAACTAATATAGAATAGATTAACGCATAGAGTAAGGATATCGAATATTATAGAGATTTTACGAACGGAAAACAGTAATGCCGCCCGTAAATTACATTGTTTTTGGCTTATATACTAAATATATATTTGATGTATATTATAAGTGAATATGTAATTCAAAGAGGAACATTTTGATATATGACATGTGTACATAAGATATATAATGAGAGAAATATAAAGAGATTAACAGGGCAACCAAAGCGAAAACTAAAGTTAAAACACGAAACAAAACGGGGCTCTCTTTACGGTCATTCCTCGAACTACTTAAGCTCGAAGAGGTGCCGTATTGGGCACGGTGCAAATCAACGAGTCTACAAGTACAAGTAACAACGAGAAGAAAGCTTTGGACGTCCTGCGAACAGTCAACAATCAAGATATCGACTTTCATTGAAGACCCGGCACCTCAAGCGGTCGTGCATTATTGCACCCCCCGGACCCCCTCCCTACTAACATCACGCCACCTACTGGCATCCGTACGGTGTCTACGAGACGGGCATCCGACGCAACAAAACGCCCGTCCAACCGGGAAACGTCACCCCCCCCTCCTCACGCAGAGGGGAAGTGACGCGTACCCAACAGTAAAAGTTTTTGACTTCTTATGTGAGAGACGAAAAGAAGGTAACTATATAAATATTTCACTTTAATGGACTTAGGGATTTACAGGACTTATGGATTTTTCGAACTGAAAGTATTGTCAATTTATTTTTTTCTAATTTTCAAAAACCCACTTAGTTTTCATAACAAAAAATCGATTAAACCTATTGATAGAGAAAAATGGACAATCCGCCAGTGTTACTAGCGTCAAAAATTCTTTAGTCCTGCTACTTGGAGCACCCAATTTTTATAGAAATTAAAGTTTCATAAAACTTTAATACCTTTTTATGGAATGAAGATATCGTGATAATAATATTTTTGGATAAGAAGTACGGAATAAAACAAAAAAAAAAGATTAAATTTAATCCAGTAGTTTTTGCGTGATGCGCGCACAACGGCAAGAATGCTTGGCACTTTGCTAAGGCCGCGTCATACAATTTCTTATAAAAAGTATTTTTCAATCTTTCTTGTTTGAAATCTGTACTGGCAATCAAATGCAAAGTGTGAGTAGTGCATCTTACATGTCCGGGCAGTAGGCAATCACTTTCTGAGTCTGATGAAGCATCTGGGAAAGCTTGTAGTACTAGCAGTGAATCATCATCTTCATTACCTCCATTGTGTGATGTTTCTTCAAGATCATCTTCATATGCATGCAAAACCTGTTCATTTTGAACTGTCTCTGAATCAGACCTCCCAAATACATCAAAAGCCTTAACCATATTTGAACCATTATCTGTAACTGTTTTAACAATTTTTGATAGTTTTAGGTCATGGTCTGAATGTATATCAGATATCATTTCTGCAACTTTATCATATGTGTGAGCCCCTTTGAATATTCTGCAAGCAATGGAAGCACTTTTCCTCTCAAAAGTCTCACTTTCAATCCAATGGACTGTAACCCCCAAACAACTTCTTTAAGAGGAAGACCAAATGTCAGCTATATTGCACACAAATATGACAGTGTTCGACGGCACATAACTTTTGTAGGCTTTGTTAGTTGCTGTGCACCTTCAATCAAAGGTGACATGGTTTCAACAATAAATTTTACAATCAACTTGTCCAAATTAACAGATCTGGAACAACTTGCAACATCTGTAAGAGTAGACTGCTTTCATTTTTACATATTACTGCTGATAGTACTGATTCAGAACCGCTGCTACTAATCTCAGTATGATTTCTTTTTTAAGGGTTGTATTTTCAACTTTTTCATAATCTTGCAATAGATCTGAGTGGCCTTTCCTCTGTAATAAAATAAAAAAGTTGATTATTACATTCAAAAAGAAAAAAAATCGAGAAATTCATTAATTCTTCTTCATTAATTCATTAATCATACATATCTATTATTTATAAATTTAATAACATTGATTAACTTAAACTAAATTACACACAAATGCGTAAAAATATCATTGATGATCTGTCTGTTGTTATTCTAACCTCTAAAATCAAAATCAAAATAATCTTTATTCAATTTAGGCCCTAAAAAGGCATTTATGAATGTCAAAACACTACTGCCGGTTCGGAAAATATCCCAGACATCGAGAATAACCCGTAAGAAACTCGATCGGGTTTCTCTTTTTTTTTTTGTTAACTGTACAAATGTTACAAATATAACAGGTCCAATAATAATACATTAGTGGATGCACAGAGAGGGAGTCACTTCCAGACATCACTATCATTCACATAATGATCCATCCTATAATAACCTTTAGACAGTAAAACCCGCTTGACATGGTCCTTGAACTTGTTGTCAGGTAAATCAGTAATGTGCTTTTGGATCTTGTTATAGAACCTAAAACTATTACCTAAAAAAACTTTTATTAGTCTTACTAAGTCTAAAACACGGTACGACTAATTTATCTTTATTTCTAGTATTTACATTGTGCTGATCTTTGACAAAATCCAGCTTGTCTAAGTTTTTACGGACATACATTAAGTTATCAAAGATGTATTGGGAAGGCAAAGTTAAAATACTAAATTCCTGGAACTTGTTCTTTAGTGATTCGCGGGGTCTCATATTGTAAATTGCTCGAACTGCCCGCTTTTGTAACATAAATATGGTATCTACCTCAGCTGCTGAACCCCACAGCAAAATACCGTAAGACATTAAGCTATGAAAGTAAGCGAAGTAGACTAACCTAGCGGTGGCAATATCTGTTAACTGGCGAATTTTGCGTACTGCGAATGCAGCAGAACTTAATCTTCCCGCCAAAGTTTATAAGGGAAAAGGGTAATGCCTAAGAACACAGTACCATCAACTAAGCCTACTAAATTCCCTTCTATCTTGATACTACTATCAACACGCCGAACATTGGGCAAGACAAATCGCATACATTTGGTTTTGTTTGCATTTAGTAGTAAATTATTTAAAGCAAACCATTCAGATATTTTAATTAAGGTGTTGTTTAATTGCCTAAGCTCCAAATCTATTCTTTTCACTTTGAATATAAGTGAAGTGTCGTCTGCAAAAAGAACCATGCCAGCACCATTTTCAACAACGGACGGTAGATCGTTTATATAAACGAGAAACAAAAATGGTCCCAAAATCGAGCCCTGAGAGACGCCGACTCTAACCAATGATCCCGAAGAGGTTGCTCCATTTACACGTATTTTCTGACAGCGCTCTGTTAAATAAGAAATTAGGAGGTCGAGAGAAGTTTCACGCACACCATAGTGTTTTAGCTTAAGTATAAGCGTACTGTGGTCAACGCAGTCGAAGACCTTTGAGAGATCCACAGAACACGCCGATTGCATCCTGCACTCCTCCCTAGCCCTATATATATATGACTTAGCAGAGTTGCACCCTCGTCAGTGGTTGATTTAGATTTTGTGAAACCATATTGCCGACTATCAAAAATCTCTTGTGCTTTGAAATATTGTACTAGCTGCTTGAGCATAATTTTCTCGAAAATCTTACTAATCGACGGAAGTACAGAAATTGGTCTATAATTTCCAAGATTACTTCTATAACCTGATTTAAATAGAGGAACTACTTTACTTATTTTCATTAAATTAGGGAAAGTCCCTGTTTTTATGCACTGATTAAATATATTAGCCAGATATGGTGAAATATTGACAATTATGGACTGAACTACGATTACTGTCATACCCCAAATATCTTCAGTATTTTTTAAGTTTCATTGTTTAAAAGTCCTTATTATTTCACCTGCACTAACAGATGTAAAAGAAAATTTAGAATCCACAGGCTCTTCCCGTTCTGTTCGAGAGTTACATACACATTTCTGTCGTGTATAAAATCTAATGAATTATTAATCTAACTTAAATAAATAAATATATACTTAGAAAAATAAAATAAAACTTACGATTCCATGTTCGCGATCTCGAATCTCACAAAGGCGACTTTGTTGATTTGATACCACACAAAAAATACGGATATTAATTATGATTGACACGGGTCAGGGGCAGGGTAGGTTCTTCAGATTGAATTTACGAAATTTCCCCAAGGCGGCTAAACAATTTCCCCAAAATAATACGATTTCAGCAACTTTTCCCCTAATTACTTAAACCTGCCTATTTCTTTAAATTTTTCTTTAATTCTAATAACTATAGGCAGCTTTTAGAAGCGTTGATATGTGTTCAGAACCAAAAAAGTACCACCCTAAATATGCAAAATTTTACAATTTTTTTATAATTGTAATTTAAAATGTATTCTGACCAGATAAACAAAAAATATAGATACATGGGAGTCACATTTTCTTTATTTAGTGCGTTCTTCTCTGTTCTATTGGTTTTCTAACAGAATGTATGGTAACTTTAGAAATAGATTCCTAACAGAGCTATTAGGCGACTTAGTATATAATAAAAGTATAACTACTATAGCTACTACTGCGGCATAATTTATAAAGTATATATCAAATATGAAATACAAATTTTCTCTGCCATAAAAATTATAGAAAAACATGCAATTCAACATTTCTGTTTTAGCCGACCGCGAAAAAGGAGTGTTATATTTTTCCAGCGTATGTATATAAATACATATATCTATTTCACGCTCTATTCTATCTATGGCACGCTCTGTAGTCTAAACGGCTTGAAGGATTTTAGCACACGAGATGTCGTTAGATTCGTCTTAATTGTGGAAATGACATAGGCAGAGATTGTTATCGTAAATTAGGTAATTTTGTGTGAGAAGCTTGAAAAGCTCTCACTTTCAGACCTAAAGGTATTTACTTACATTGCTTGCTTATTCGCGGGTTGCAATAACGCCAGCCGACTATTGCCATTATTAACGATAATAAAGGATAACCGACAGTAGAATAATAGTGTCTTTAATAATTTGTTATACATTGCGTAGGAATAATGCATTACATTATTGGATGTTGTAATAATTACCATCTTTAAACCAAGGACGCTAATAGAAAGGTAATTTGAAGAGAAAGAAAGAGAGTATGTCATCCAACAGAGACAGTGCAGTCAATTTGTCGAACTACTTTAAAGAAACTAGTAAAGATTTTCAAAAACGAGTATGTGAAGTTTAAATTAAAATATCAGAGATGGTATTAGCAAAAGCAGGGTTTACAACCGTACGTGTACGTATCGTACATTACGACAATTTCCATGCCCTCGTACGATACCAAATTATACGAAAATACGTTAATTTTAACAATATAAGAATTAAAAAAATACATATTTTTTTGAGGACCTGGAGCAGAAATTGATGAAGTACGATAGTTTTGGTCCAATATAGGAAAAAACAATAATTGTGAAGTTGCTGGTGCGATATCTGCCACGCTTTAGGTTGTAAACCCTGAGTAGAAATAGAAGTTAGTAGTACGGCTACGCACTTATAGGTCTTCCCCAATTTCCCCGGTGCCAAAATTTTCTTCTCTAAAAATTTCCCCAACGACCTATTTTCCCCCAAAATGGGAAAAAAAACCCAATCTAGAGACCCTGGTTAGGGGGGACTTCATAGACATAGACGATGACATTTGTAGAGAGTAAGAGTAACCATCTATCAATTTGGTCCCACAATAAAGTTTCCAAGGCGCGTTCAGTTTTATCTATGGTGATATCAACATTTAAAATTAATGTCAAGATAGAATCTCATCAGAATTTGAGAATAAATGCATAGATAACTATTACTAAAAGTATTTGAGCAAAGAAAGTATTTACAAAATACTAAGATACCAAACAAAAGGTATTTAAATACAAGATACAAAATGCATTTAAAAAAAGTATTTTACATACAAGATGAAAATACGTATTTTGTATATTGTATTTGTATTTCAAATACTTGTATATTAAATAAGTCACATCTCTGTTGATGACATAGTGTAAACTATTGAAAAACTGACTGATTTGGAGCAAAAAGATAGGATAAGAACCCAGAACCAATACTTGGATCAAATAGCTTCAATCACTGGTAAGTTTTTCCTAAGTTTATAGGTTTCATAAAGATATAATCTAATAAATTATTTGCTATTATAAATGCAGCACCTAATCATTCTGTTTCATCATTCTTTACTGAAGTGAGTGTTACAACATTAAAAATAATAAAAAAGAAAGGTACAGTAAATGAAGGTGTCTGGAATAAACGGCCACATAAGCCCACAGTGTCAGACTTAGATAGTTTCGACAAAGATGCTATTCGTAACAAAATTAACGAATTTTAAATCATTAGAAAACAAGTTCCTACGTTGAGAACTCTGTTAGTGGGATTAAGAGACAGCATTCGATTTAATGGTTGCAGGGAAACTCTTCGCCACTTATTATTGTCCAATGGCTATGAATTTAAGGAAAATAAGAATGAGCGTTCATTGTTAATTGAACGTTATGACATATCTGCCTGGAGACATCGGTTTTTAAGAAACATCGAGACTTATGTTCATAAAAACTACAAGCCCAAGAAGTCTTGGCAAGGTCCATCTACAAGTGGTGCAATTGAAAATGTTTCGACATGGAAAAGGTAATAATTGTACATGTTGGATCAGAGAAAGGCTTTGTGCCAAACTCATTGTTAGTCTTTAGCACTAAATCTTAAATGGCGGACTACCACCACGACATAAATGCTGTAAACTTTAATAAATGGCTAAGAGAAAAGCTTATACCCAATTTAAATGAGCCGAGTGTAATAGTTATGGATAACGCCAGTTACCATACAATCATTGTAAATAAAGCTCCTACATCACAAAATCGCAAAAATGACATAAGAGAATGGCTTACTTTGAATGATATTCCGTTTGAAGTATATCACACAAAAGCAGAGCTTCTATGTTTTGTAAAACGAAACACACCAGAACCAGTATTTGAAGCTGATGAACTTCTGAAGCAGAATGGGCATGAGGTATTACGACTTCCTCCTTACCACTGCGACCTAAGCGCCATTGATCTGGTATGGAGTTTGGCTAAACGTAAAGTGGCAAATAAAAATATCGCCCTGGCCGTAGTGGAGTTAGAGGGGGTTATAAAACAATCATTTGAAACCATAACTCCAGAGGAATGGAAGAAAATGACTGATCATGTCATATATGTTGAAAATAAATATAAAGAAAGGGACAGAATTACAGAAAATAACTTAGAAAGTTTTATTATTAATGTAGGAAACAGTGATTCAGTGACTCTAATGAATCTTTTCACATGGAAGTTTTAGATTCAGATTTATATTATAAAAGTGAATAAACCAAAATTATTATAGGATATTGTTGTTTTTCTTAATCAGATTGCTACATAATACCTAATCTTATTTTTGATTCAGGCGTAGTAAACTGATTTTTCGAAATGTCACGTGTTTCTTTGATTTGGATCAATATAGTTTGTGATTTTACATCTCGAAACTTCAGTTTACTTTGTCTGAATAGAAATTCGATTTTACGCGATTAGCGCTAGCCATTTTAACATTATTATTTTTAACTTAGCCTAATCTAAACCACTGCTAGGCAAAGGCCTCCCCCGATTCCTTCTGGGAACTTGAATTTATAGCAATCGTAATTATCAAAAACTCAGTGGTAAGTTTCTTTTGATAATAGTTTGCAGGTTTACCAGTCTGGAGATAAATATGAAAACAATCCTTCCAAATTAAATTGTTTATTTCTGTATTTTTACCGCGTGCATTGCGTGTGCCGACCGAGACAGGACTGCCGGTGCACACTATGCTCAAGTACAACATTAAACATTAATGATGACGCTACATCACTCCCCCCTTTAATATAAAGTTTAAAAAATTGAAATAAAAAATATAATACAACAATTAGAAACATGAAATGGAAAATTATTGATTTATAAAATTAATTAAAATATACTGAAAAATTACAAAATTATAACATGGGGGTAAAATACATTACTATCCGTAAGCGAATATATACCTAGTATAAACAATATAATACGAATGAACGTTCACTAAGGAAATACAATGTTTTACACAAAAAATAAATCATATTACACATAAAAAAAATATTTTTCCCAAGACAATACAAAAATTACAAAATAAAAATAACAATGTAGTTTAAAAAAAAGTATTATTAACATTATGTTCCAATATACATATTGTGTTTGCGCAATGCATTTTCGAACGTCAAGCAATTATTACTCGAGGTGGTTTCGTAACCGTTCCACCCGTAGAATCCTGAGTTTGCACATTTCTTATTGCGACGCGTGCAACTTGTTTGAGGATCCATTTTTGAATTCTGTCCTTGGTACGATTTATAATAATGTAGGTGATTAAGAGGCACAAAACTCCCAATATGACGACAGCTACTAAACCGAATTTATTTACCTTGTCGTCTACGGCAGCGGTGTTAGCCTGAACTTGTGCTATCGCCACATGTTCGCTAGAGTCTCTGCTATTATAATTTCCCATAATTGACTTAAATAACAAATAACACATTTGAATAGAAATAGTATTAGAGTTTGAGTGTCGAAATAAAATTGCAAATTTGAAAATAAATAATTAGAACAAACAAATTAATGATTAACTTGCTAAATTTGAAATCGTACGGGTTTTGTTACGATACGGCCACTACGCGTAATGTAGCGGAGCGGGCGATTATCGCTATCCGCTATGCTCGTGGATCGTGTTGAATCCTTAATACTACTATTTGTCTTACCCTTATTATCTTTGTCACTTTTATCCAAATTACTGCTACTAAGATTTTCCTCGTTCATAAATGCTGGTTTTAACCTATCTACAGAAATATATGCGTCTCGACCTGACATTCGCACTAAATATACCTTATTTTTCCTATCTAAAATTTTAAATGGTCCATCGTAAGGTGGTTGTAATGGTCTTTTAACTAAATCACTTCGCACGAAAACATGTTCGCATTTACTTAACTCCGGATATACGAATAATGTACGAGAGTCTTTATCGGTTTCGGTTTCAAGTTACCTATCATTCTGCGAAGGTGTTGACGTATTCACAATGGTTACTAATATTACTATTACTATCTGTATTAAAAAAATCTCCGGGCAATCTAAGTGTTTGTCCGTAAGTCATTTCCGCGGCACTAACACTAGTGTCATTCCTTGGTGCTACTCGTAGTCCTAACAAGACTATGGGTAATTCTTCGACCCATGTACTGGAATCTAATCTTGCCATAAGTGCAGCTTTGAGAGACCTGTGCCATCTCTCAACCATACCGTTACATTGAGGGTGGTAGGGTGTGGTACGCGTTTTATTAATACCTAAACATTTCATTAGTTCTTTAAAAACGTTACTTTCAAATTGTCTGCCCTGATCGCTTGTCAGCTTAGCAGGACAGCCAAAACGTGATATCCAGCCTTCAAAAATAACCTTAGCTATGATGTCTGCTGTGATATCTCTAACCGGAAATGCTTCGGGCCAACCAGTCTGTCTATCAATAATGGTAACAAGATACCTAAAATCTTGCAATGAAATTGGCAAAGGACCTACTATGTCTACATGTATATGCATGAATCTTTCAGCTAGTGGAAAATTTCCTAACTCTGATTTTACATGTCTATGAACCTTCACACGCAGACACTTAATGCACGACTTAGCCCATTTGACTACGTCACTGTTCATATTTACCCAGAAAAATCTTTCTTTAATAAGCTTTCGCGAAGTTCGGATCCCTGGATGGCTAATATTATGAACAGATTCAAATGCTAGTCGTCTGAATTGTTGTGGCAAATATGGTCTGGCTCGCTGTGAGGTCATTTCGCACACAATAGGTAAGTCACTCCCTGGTAACAGTATCTCTTTAAAATTCCATTTGTTTGAATGCTTACGTAGGTCAACAAGTACCTCGTCACTGGCTTGTGCTTGCGCGATTTCAGTGTAACTAAGTAAGGTGGGAACGGAAATTGACTCTACTCGCGATAGCGCGTCCGCTACAACATTTTTATCGCCTTGAATATGTTTTATGCACGTAGTAAACTCACTGATGTATAATAATTGTCTAACGCGTCGTGGTAATTCATTTACACTGCCTATCTTTGAAAAAGCAAAGGTTAATGGTTTACGATCTGTAAAAATTACTAAATTTCGTCCTTCAACCATATTCCTAAAATACTTAATTGCTAGATATACTGCTAATAATTCTCTGTCATAAGTACTATATTTAGTCTGCGAAGCTGTCATTTTTTTAGAAAAATAACCTAACGGCTTCCATGCGTTATCTGTATAGTGTTGCAAAACTGCACCTACACAAGTATCTGAGGCATCCGTCATGAGTGCAAGTGGCGTATCGGGTTTCGGGCACGTTAGGCTGACTGCGCGTTGCAAACTCAACTTACATTGAACAAATGCTTCATTTGATTTTTCTGTCCAATTAATTTTAGATTTGTCATTTTTTTTACACTTATTTAGTTCGGATTGGTACTCTACTGCATTAGGTAAATATAAACGGTAAAAATTAATCATACCTAAAAATCGTCTCAGTTGATCGACGGTTTCGGGTTTTGGGAAAGAGCTAATTGCATCTATTTTCTGCTGAAGAGGATGGATCCCTTCGGTAGACACTTCATATCCTAGAAACTTAATTTTAGATAGACCGAATGTACATTTGTTTAAATTTATTGTTATACCGAATTTATTTAGTCTGTCAAAAACTTCGTTTAAATGTAATTTATGCATAGACATAGATTCACTAGAAATAATGACGTCATCGATATAGGTATATAAATAATCTAGACCTTCCAACACTGTGTGATTCATAAACCGTTGAAAAGTTTGTGCGGCGTTCCGTAAACCGAAACTCATACACGGGAATTCGTAAAGGCCAAATGGTGTTATGATGGCTGTTTCCTCCACATCCTCTGGGATTACTCTGATACAATGATACGCTCGGTTTATATCTATACGCGAAAATACCTTTTTGTCCGCTAGTAAATATGTAAAATCATGAAGACGAGGTATAGGGTATCGGTCTGGTTTCGTGATTGCGTTAAGAGCTCTATAATCCCCACAGGGTCGAATTTGGCCATCTTTTTTTGCTACCACATGTAAGAGACTCGCCCACGCACCTTTCGACGGTCTACAAATCCCCATCTCCTGCATAATTCGAAATTCCTCTTTTACCATGGCATACCGGTGTGGAGGCAACGGCCTTGCCCTAGCATGTACAGGTGGTCCGTTGGTTTCGATATGATGGTAAACAGAGTGTTTCGGTGATTCTTTAAATGAAACGGGCTTCGTAATATCAGGATATTTTGACAGTAAGTCGTAAAAAGGGTGACATTCATCAATAGTATTAATTGATTTTTCGTTAAACTGACGATAGCAGTTAACACATTTAAATTGTTAATTTGATCGATTAGTCTACGTGAACTTAAATCTACTATTAACTTATAATGAGATATAAAATCAGCACCTAAAATAGGCTGTTGAACATCAGCAATTACAAATTTCCAACGCAATGCGCGACGTAACCCTAAATCTAATTGTAAACTTTTAACACCGTATGTCTTCATTTTTGTGCCATTAGCAGCAAATAACGTATAGTCTATGCACTCACTGTTTAACTGGTTTCTACGAACTTGGTGTCGGGGTAGAACAGAAATATTTGCCCCCGTATCTATTAAAAAATTTAAGCAACTTAACTTATCTGTAACAAACAGGCGGCGGTTTGCGATTCCGATGCAGTTGTCCGCCGAATACGACTGCACGGATTTTAGTTTACCTGCTGTTCAGTTTTTTTCCAGGCGCAGGGTTGTAAGCATTTATGTGCTTGATCTTTGTATTTAAAATTGTAAAAACACAGCCAATCCTCGAAAGCTGGTGTGCGACGAGGTGTACGGGCACGAAAACGGCTGCGAGAGCGTTGGCGCGATGACTACCTGTCGCGACCTCGTGACCTTGATGAGGACTGGAACTGTATCTCATTGAGTCGGACGTTGATTTTCGCTATTTCTGTCAGCAGGGTAGCGGTATCTGAACAAGAAGAACTAACTTCCGCCACAGTAACATATTTGGTCGACTCCATGACTTTATCTGCAATAGTTACCAAGGTGCTGAGATCCTTGCTTTCCGTGACGACCAGGACCGCACGTACCGATGCAGGCAGATGGTTTTTCCATAAAATTAGTAGTGTGTCATCTGAAATCTTGTCTCTAGCCAAGTCCTTCATAAGGCGCAGTAACTGTGTTGGCTTTTGATCTCCGAGATCCATTTCGCCAATAAGCTTTTGAAGTCGACGAGTCTCTGATTCTTCATAAATTGCTAAGAGCCTAGTTTTCAGAGTTTCATATTTCCCTTGAACAGGTGGTTTCAGCAGAATATCGGTCACCTGCTGAACAACTTGTTTTCCCAACTTAACAATGACAAGATTGTTAAGGACAAAACCTTGCATTTAAAAGGTTTTTATTAACAAAATCGATGTTACATATTTTGTAGTAGATATGCCAATTATTATAACAAACGAGTTGCTAAGGAACGTCCACAGACTAGATATAAGAGGTCATAGATATATCACATTTCGCTGACGTTAGATATTTACCACATTAGATATTTCGCTGCGTCAGATAGTTTCTGGCTATATAAGACTGCTTCAACCTGAATAAACCATGTTCGTGGCTGGTCTTCCCAAAAATCTGGTATTCGTGAAGAAACTGTAATCTGAGCTACATCTACGTTGGTAATTTCCGGCTCAGGTTGAGTCATTATTTAAAATATTTAACGTACAGGTCACTAAATGTTCTGATGAAACTTGATTTGAAAAAAAAAGTTTATTACATAACTCGGTGGTCGGCACACATGAAAATCAGCACGTTTAAAAATCACGTCGGGTAGTCACCAATTTGGAGGTTTACCAGTCTGGAGATTAAAATGAAAACAATCCTTCCAAATTAAATTGTTTATTTCTGTATTATTACCGCGTGCATTGCGTGTGCCGACCGAGACTGGACTGCCGGTGCACACAATGCACAAGTACAACATTAAACATTAATGATGACGCTACAAGAGGTTACCTAGGTAGGTTAGTAGCTGCTACTACCGCAGTATTGATTTATTTCGTAGACTTATTCTCATTTTTGGACCTGTCCATATGCAGTCAAGCAGTAGTGTACAAATAATACTATTTTTCAACAAGAACAAATTAATTTATATTATAAAGTATCAAATTAGGTTGTTCTAGGTATTTCATACTAATTTTAGGGTTGCTATACTGATATTTTTTAAATTTGCCGCGCTTTTTCAGTCTACTTTCATTTGCCAGACTTTAGTAACTCACAGTTCTGTTCTGTGCTTATATTAGGTACTTAGTAGTCTGTGCCCAGTCCCATGTGGTGGAAAAATGGACGCGCACATGATTCTGTGCAATTCTGTGAAGTTTCATAAATGTTTTCAATGAATGTTTGGGTGCGTTGAACGGTGAATATTGACTAGATTGTGATAAGTGTTGTGCGAAAATGACAGAAATGCCTCCTTATCTTGTAAAGGATGAGGAGAAAAATAGTGGGCAGAGTGACAATGATAATTCTTCCGACGTAGATAATTGGGATTTACCCCTATGTTATGATAAACCAAGACATATTGAGCCGATTAAAGGTGCTGACAGAATTGAGCACTCGTGGAGAGTGAAGGAAAAGGTAGGCGCCTATCTATTTAATTTAATAAACTTTGATCTTGGTAATTGCGAATGCGAAGCCAAAACAAACGCACATGGTGACGGGCAAACGAGTTGCGAATGGGTCGCTGCTGCCTTTTATTTTGAAATTTATACGAATATAACTGCGTAATATAAAAATTAGCAAATTTTAACAATTAATTTTTTATTTGTGTGTATTGTTATTGAAAATTATACATGGCATATATTTATTGATTTCACGGTAGAAATTTAAAACTCACAACTTGTAATAATTGCGTCGTATTTTTAATTATTGTTGGTAATTGGAGCTTTTTGACAGTGAAGTTAATATTTCACAGTACAAAACACATTGTGTGGCTCTAGTGCTCTGCCTCAATGTTGGCGTTGATCCACCAGACATCGTCAAAACTCAACCTTGTGCCAGACTTGAATGTTGGATTGGTATGTATTGCTATAAAATATTGCCAACTTCAATCTCTTTAATACATATATTATCATGGAGTATCCAACCTTCATAAACAGCAATTTACAAAACTGAATAATTAGAAGTTTAAGTTTAATAACAAAAATGTTGTCCATATTTAGTGAATAGGCAGAGATTAGCCAAATAGAACTCCAATAACTTAGGTCTATGGGAACAATATTACTTTGTGTTTATTTATTCTTGTATGCAAGGTTGGTGAAAACTCTTCCTAACACATTAGTATTTTATTACAAACCTGAAAGTTTTAGAAGACTTTTTGAATAGCACCAAGTAGGTACTGAAATATACCTGTGGCGGTTAAAGATCTAGAAACATGACAGAATGTTCTAGATAGTTTTGGAATATTAGAGAAACATTTCAAAATTTCCTTGGTTTTTTTAAAAAAAACTGCATATGTTCTAAAATTATGAAGTAAATTCTCAAATATTTCAGAATGTTCATCAATACTTTCTGTAATATTTCTAAATTATAGCATTATTTTCTTAATATTTCTTTGAAAGCTAATGTATCTGAATAAAGAGAGGTACCAATAAGAAAAAGTCAAACTCAAGAACACTAGAAAAAAATATTAGAGAAAATATATGAAATGTATTAATTGCATCTTAAAAATTTCAGTGTTCTATCAAGATCTCATAAAAAAAAATCAACATCCAAATATTGTCTTCTTTAGGTCTCATACTCCTATGTTGATTACTTAAAAATCTCCTTCATTTATATAAATCATTAAATATAGGCAAGTGTTCAAAGTGTCTAGAAAATTGTGTGGAGATTTCTCTCTACTTGGGGAAGCCCGACAGGTGGAATAACTCCACACTACAGAAGACTGCAGGAATTGCTGAAGATCTTACCAAATAACCTTGTGTTGTGTTCCTGTGGTGAGTAGGTCTTTCAGAGCTCCTTAGGTCGGCAAGATGCTAATGATATCATAGGTATTACAAGCTTCCATAAGCTACAGTAACCGTTTACCATCAGGCAGGTTGTATGCATGTTTGCCACCTTTGTAGTACATAAAAAAAACATTGCTGGTTTCAAATTTGGCCCTTCTTTATAGTAGGTCTTTACCTATGAAATTGCCGTTTTGTATGAAAAAATTTAAACGAATTTTTTTCATGTATTTTTTATTTGTATTAATCGAAGTAATCACCCATGCAATCAATGCAACTTTGCCAGCGCAGTGGCAGTTTATTGATGCCCTTCTTAAAGAAATCAGCTGGACGGGAGGCAACAAATTCTTCAAAGGCATTTTGTACTGCCTCTCGGGTATTGAATTTTTTCCCGCCAAGGAGTTATCCAAATTCTGGAAAAAGTAGTAGTCTGTAGGCGCAAGGTCTGGTGTGTAGGGCGGATGACGGAGAACTTCCAACCCCAGTTCTTGCAATTTGGAGACCGTCTGCTGTGCAGTATGAGGTCGCGCTTTGTCGTGCAGGAGCAGCGGAGATGAGCGATTGACCAATGCTGGTTGGAGATGTGTCAGCTTCTCCATCATTGTGTTCAGTACTTCACAGTACACATCTGCAGTAATGCTCACCCCGTTTGGTAAGAAGCTGTGATGAATCACCGGCGCTAGACCACCAAACAGTGACCATCACTTTTCTAGGGGTAAGTTTTCGTTTAGGGCATTGTTTAGGTGCTGAACCAGGATCCAACCAACTTGCAGAGCGCTTGCGGTTATCAAACAGAATCCATTTTTCATCGCAGGTAACAATGCGGTTCAAAATTCCTTCATTTGTGTGTCTGTTGAGCAGTGTAAGGCACGTCTCGACGCGTACTTCGCGCTGGCGATCATTGAGTTCGTGGGGCACCCATTTGTCAAGCTTTTTTACCTTGCCAATTTGACGCAAATAGACCAATATTGTTTTGACGCTAACGTCGAAAGCTGCTGCCAATTCGGCCGTAGATTGTGTGTCATCAGCGTCCACAATCGCCTATATTTCGTCATTGTCGACCAAAGTTTTCGGAAGACCGCGAGGTTTATTTTTCAAGTCGAAATTCCCAGAACGGAAGCGAGCAAACCAATAACAGGTGGTGCATTGGTTTGTAGTGTTAGCTCCGTAAACGTCGTTGATGTTGCGTGCCGCTTGTGCCGCGTTGCTGCTACGACGGTACTCATATTCCATAATTACTCGAATTTTTAACGTATCTTTGATGACAAAAAAGATTGAAATGCGATGAAAATGTAACACTAATCAATAAACAAATGACTAATATTGGAAAAAAAATTCCATGTTTTTAAAATAAAATTAATTTGAAATTAGAATTCTTAGCCAAACAAAAATTATTGTGATTTGAAATGGCTAGTACTGCAGAACGGCAATTTCATAGGCAAAGACCTATTATTACATATAAAATTAATGAATATCCTATATATTTGTTCATGTATTTTAAATAATAATATGTTTATATTAAATTGACAGATCCACAATCACTATCACCTAGTAAAGCACTGGAAAGTGTCGGACATGCACTACAATCCCAGTACGAGCGTTGGCAACCCCGAGCACGGTACAAGCAGTCACTAGACCCAACCAGCGAAGAGGTCAGTTTTGATTTGAAGATTTTTTTTATATAAAACACTCGGGCGCCTTATGTTAACACATGTAGCTGTCAGTAACATACTGAAAACAGGATTGCAATCATATTCAAAGCCACTCACAAATATTGTTTTTGCTTGAAATGCCTTGAAACTTATTTTGAACACTTATCTAGGTGATAGAATAGGACAATTGTGTTCAACTGCATCTTGGATTACTGTATTACTGGATCAGCAAGTGTATATCTAGTAATCTCGTGGGGTGCTTGAGATCTTCATCTGACTGAGTTTACGTTGTGATAAACCCTTCACATTTACCCTTTCGGTTTGTCACTTTTGGGGATCAGCCAGTGTACATCCAGATGGCAGAAGCTTGCAACTTGGCATAACAAGAATGATCTTTATTTTTGGATTGTAATGTGCTCACCATCAGGCACAGTGCTATAACCATGGTAGAATAAAAAAAGATTATGTGCTAGTACACACAGTCTACCAAAATCTTCACACCTGAACACAGCAGTTGAATTACTTTTTCTTTGCTGCAGAAATATATATGATAGTACTGGTGGTAACATTGTAAGAACCTTGCTTTTATTTCACCACTTTCATTTTGCTAATCATTCCCTTGCATCATTCATATTTCTTCTCCATTTACTTGCGAGTACTGCACCACTGGTTATTTCATTAATTTAACATAGGTACATAGGGCACAGAATTTTTTTAATGGAAATTTTTCTACTTGGGTCAGCCCAACTGGTGGAAGATTGCACCAAGTAACCATGTTTTGTGTTATTGCAGTGATTAGGGTTTCCAGAGCTCCTTCAAGTAGGGTCCAAGGTTACACGCTAGTGATACCTAGGCTATTACAAGCGACGATAGGTTGTGGTAGCTGCTTACCCCAGGCTGGACGACTTCTTTGCCATCTTCGTAGTTTAAAAAAAAAAGTTATGACAAAGGATGGTCTCTATTCTGGTAGTCCTTTACCCGAACTATAACCCTGATGGTGATGTCTGCACTTTACATTAATTCTTGTTTTACCAGCTTGTATGTAAATAGTGCGCCAAAAGACTAAGTAACTACACCATATTATGATCGGCTGATCGGAAAACTATGTTCATTGATTTATATATATAGAATATCTTGTATATATAAAATCTCGTGTCACAGTGTTTATGGTCGCACTCCTCCGAAATGGCTTAGACTGATTTTTATTTATATTTGGTAGGCATGAGAATATGTAGGTCGGCAAAGTATATTTCGCCGCTAGGTGATTATGGTGTCCTTACCCAGATTTTTTTTCTATTTTTTTTTACAACCTCTAGTTAATTTATATAGCGTTCTTTCTGGGTGCACTAGTTCGTACTAGTGTGGCGTGAAAATAATGAACTAAACTATCGAACGAATTAATTGTAAAAGTAACCTTTCTTTGCCTTCAAGTAAAGTATAATATAATTTTTGCTTAACATAATAATTTATCTTCTTTCGACATCTTGCGAATGTTGTGACCTTGCGATACCCCCTGCCGTTACTCACGAACAGTAACGCGATCACACCCAAATATTGTGTTATGAATGAGTCACGTTTATTTACGATTCAGCTCAGCTCCTGTTTACATTGATACAGTGAGAGTTCTGATCTAATTACCTCGTAACTCTCATTTCTTGAATAATGCGAATTTTCTCGCCAAATTATATATAAAACTAGCTGTGCCCGTGGCTTCGCTCACGTAGACTACATAATGTCCGCGCGAATCGTGCTCCTCCGCTCCCGGCTATTTTAAAGACAAAAATGCTTATTTTGGGTGTTTCTTAAAAAATAGATGTATACTCTCCCCGACTATTTTGTAGGTCTTTTTAATGCCTATAATTATGTTGTACATTAATTTGCTATATCTCTTACGGTTTACTCAGCATAAGCCATTTAAGTACCCGAATTGATTCACCATGACCAGTTTTTTTTATTTGTGCGGAACCCTGATTCTTTTTCTAAAATTAAAGTAGCCTAAGTTACTCCCTATAAATTCAGCTATCTACCAGTGAAAGTCTCGTCAAAATGGGTCCAACCGTTTCGGAGATTACCCGGTACAAACATACAGACAGACAACAATTTTTAAAATAGGCTTTTTGTTATAGGTATCGTATATACTTTCATATGCATTTAGTAAAAAACTATTATTTTGAAATTACAAACAGACACTTGAATTTTATTAATTGTATAGATGATGTCCAAATCTTCTAATGACATCGGCTGCTGAAGCTGAAAAAAAAAATGGTGTAATAGGATCGGTTTACGCTTGGACTATTCTGTGGTGTATATACGATAAGTAATCGTTATAACATAACCTGTCGAGTTCTGTAATCATGTGGCAGGATAAATTCTTCTGACTATTTGATCAATGTAACACCGGGAAAGCCCTGATGGTGAGTAGACACTAGCTACAGGTTTTAGTGAGAGCACTTAGGGAATTCAGAATACAAGAGTTTGTGGATCCCATAAAAGAATTAACCCAAAAACATGTCTTGTGTGACAGTTATTCGATGAGACCCAAACGCAACTAGATTCTTAGAAGATAGGCTGCTCAGGGTGAAGTTGTTTTTTTTGGCAAAAATTTTCTGCAGTTCATTAACCCAATGCACTGAGCTTTAGTAGATCAAGGTGATCACACATCAGAGGGCTAAAAATTAATGTATGGATTTGAAATATCTCAGTGTTACATCACCTGGTCAGAAATGTCAATTACATACATTTTTTTCGTTTTAGTTAGCGTTAACGATTGTAGAAAAGCAAGTTGACTAGGGCCCTAGACCTCACTGGTTACTATGACACAAGACTGGATAACCCTGCATAATCCCTCTTCAGAACAATAGAGGGGGGGGGGGGCATTCTCATGTATATTCTGTGTTGTCATGTGTAAATAATGCTTGCCTCCTCATCCATGTAATAAACCGTTTTGACGTTAATAACGTGCCTTCTTAGGGCCTAAATTGAATAAAGAATATTTTGACTTTTTGGTTCTAAACATGTGGTTGTTGAATTGTACTGTCAATTATTGCGTATGATCCTTAGTTTCAAATGTATTTAGTAGAAAGCTATTATTTTGACATTACAAACAGACAACAAGCGCGCAAAGTGGCTAAAGTGGCCGGACCTCGGCTTGGGCTGTTGCCGCGATCGCAATTAAGTTGCGATGTGACTAATTCCCTATCTGTTATACATCGTGATCATCAAATTATTGTGAATACTTAATTTTTGTTCTATTATTGATAAATAGCCAGTGTTTAGTGGCTTTTATAAATCAGAAGAAACATGGGATTTAAATTGATACTTTTTTTAAATACATTTTGATGTTGCATTTTTGATTTAACATTATAACTCAAAAATGGTTTACTTTTGCTACAATTACCGACCATGATTGCGGTGATGGAAGACGACGCCTACGAACTATTGGTGAATTTATCAAGTCCTAAGGCACCGGCGGAGTTGACGTACAAAGAGGCCAAAGAATTTTGAGTACACATTTACAGCCAAAATCATCTATCTTAGCAGAGAGATTTCGATTTCGTCAGAGACGGTAACAAGCTGACGAAACTATAACCGAATATGTAGCAGAACTTAAGAAGTTAGCATTAAACTGTAAGTTCAATGATACGTTAAATGGCAATTTACTTGATCAGTTCGTTTGTGGAATTTAAGGTGACGTCATTCGTCAACGACTTTTCGCTGAGGACGAAAATTTAACATTTGCGGAGGCAGTTAAGATTGCTACATCACTAGAGGTTGCAGAAAAGGAAGCGGCAGCCGTGGATACAGTAACGGAAAAGCTATGGAGTATTAGGGTTCACGCTATGCGTGCTCGCGGAACCTACAGCGGGCGAGAGCGACGTGGTCGCTTACAGCACTGGTCAATGCTACGCCTGGAACAAATGTCGGCAGAAGATACCTGCAGGGGCTGTGGAGCGACAGGTCATAATTATAAATTTTGTCGTTTCCGGAATTACGTGTGTAGCCGGTGTAAATATGCGGCGTATGTAACATACGGCATGTGTGTCCGGCTGGCCGAGCGGGTCCGACTGGCGGATCGGGTCCGGCTGCGGAGTGACTTCAGCCGGCGCGGGATCGAGTGCAGCCGGCGCTGCGGGAGCAAGCAAGTCGAGGTTGGCTCACGGTCGGGGATTTTACTACGGCAAAACGGAAGACGATGAGGTGGTAGTGTCTTCTGACGAAGAGAGCGAGGAAGATTGTATCTACTTAAATCAGATCGGCCTAAGGAATTACAAAGCTATTTAAGCAGTTCGATGGCAGTCTGGGAAGGTTCACGAGTGGCAAGGCGACGCTGCGGGTGCGCGATGACGCTGTACCGGTGTTCAGTCGCGCACGGCCGCTGCCATTCGCGCCATGCAACCGCGTTGACGCGGAGCTTGATGCGATGCTGTGCGCCGGAGTAATCGAGCCTGTTGACTGCTCCGACTGGGTTTCACCACTCGTTCTCGTTAATAAGCCAGAAGGTTCGCTCAGGGTTTGCGTTGATTATAAATCTACTTTAAATCCCGCTTAGATGGTCGATCGATATCCTTTACCCCGATTTGAAGATGTACTGGTAGCATTGGACGGAGCTCAGTATTTTAGTAAATTAGATTTATCTCAATCATATAACCAAATAGAACTAGATGAATCAAACAAATACACAGTTATCAATACACATCGCGGCCTATTTCGATACAATCGCTTGGTTTTTGGTTTGTTTTCGAGTCCGGGAATTTCCCAACGTATAATGACTAACCTACTCACGGGGATACCGAACGTGGCAGTCTTTATCGATGACGTAATAATAGGAGGCCGTACAAAATTGGAACACCTCAACGCTCTCGAACTAGTTTTTCAGCGGTTGCTTGAAAATGGCCTACGCCTTAAAAAAACAAAAAGTGTTTTCTTAGTACGTTAGAAAAGTTAAGTGAGCTTTGCAGTGAGTGGGGTGGGGTCTACCCAGACAAATTGTAACTGATAACGGTCCACCTTTTATTAGCAATTAATTAAAAAAAATTGCTCAGACTCGAGGAATAGAGCACATATTTACAGCTACATATCATCTAGCATCAAACGGTGCTGCTGAAAATGCTGTTAGAACTATTAAAAGAGTGGTCAAAAAGGCAGTATTTGAATGGGAAAATATTGCACATGCATTAAATACATTTCTTTTATACTATCAGAATACTGCACATGCATCTACTGGCGAGTGTCCGGCGTTTACATGTTAGCATTAAGCCCAATAGGGAATTACGGGTAAAACAAGCGCAGTAGCGACAAGTATTCGACGCGGGGGGAGCGGAGTGAGCAGTAGACGCGGATGAAGACATTTGGTATCGTCAGTAACTCAAAGGGGAGAAATGGCTTCCAGATAGAGTGGAAGCTCGCAGTGAACCGTCTAATTATAAGGTAACGGATGAGCAGGGTAACCAAGTACATCGTCATATCGATCGGATAAAACGGAGAACTAGGAATTCCTTAGTTGGCCCAAACATTGGGCAATATACGAATAGCGAATGCGAGCGGGACCGAGTGAAGGGAGCACAGCTGGAGCGGTCGGAAAAGAATGATAGTCCGCCACTGGAATTGGATCAAAGTTCGGAAGCTACACAAAATCCTGTCAGCGTGCCAGAATCCCGTGAACCTCTTCAAGATAGCCCGTGCACTTCCATACCCGTACATTAACCCATATCAATAAGTAAATCTCGGCCTATCAGAAAATGTAGAATGAATAAGCCAAATCATAAGGAATAAGAATCATGTAATATTATGATTGTAAATTAATAATAAATAATTAAGATTTAGTTGTAAGGTTAATTAAGTATGGAGAGATGTAGTGTATTGTATAAGTGGGTACATAGAAATAAATAACAGTTATGTGGGGTGACGGGTAAATAGTTTTAGTATGTAATAAATCTCTGACAGTGCACTCGTGTTTTAATTTATATTTTTGAATAACGAAATATTACAAATACATATGGGGGTTAAAATTATCGCAAATAGTCGCCCCTATCACCTCTTTTTTTTTTTTTATACGTGATGAAACCCATCATGGGTACACACCCGCCCGGGGGGACGAGTGGTTATGTGAGACTCCTATTCCCTAAAACTCCACGGTGTACCATCCGCCGCCATACAGAGGCGACATGGGAACTGCGGTGGCATACAGCCGCGTCGCCCCGGCGGCCGGCCCGGCTAAACCGGGCCCCGACCTAAGTAGGAGACAGCTCAGTACATCCTAGCCGTCTCATCCGTCCGCCGAACCTGTGCAATGAAGAGACGGGCCCCCGACCCGTCTCCTCTGGTTCGGCTAGGGTGGCGCGAGTTGGCGGATAAACCGCCTCCTCCTGCCACCCGTTCGTCTTTGGCGGAGAGGGCCGCTTAAGGGATCCCCCTCGCGAACCCTCTCCGCGGCCTCCTTCTGCAAGATGACGTCCTCACAGAAGGAGGCCATCGCCGTCCATGCCCTCTCGCTGCCGAGCATGGCTTTCACCACACTCGGCAGCGAGAGGTCCGCTCCAACAGCTACGGCCAAAGTGCGGCGCTGTTCTTCCCACGCAGCACACTCAGAGAGAGTGTGCTGCGCCGTGTCCTCTACAGCCCCGCACTCATGGCATGTAGTGTTGGGCTCCCTCCTGGCTATCTTCATCTATATCATCCGAAACAACCGTGTCCGGACAGTACCTGCACAAGTCTGAATGTCAGGGAGCCACGCTCCCTGCTATACCACTCTCGGAGGACTGGGCGGATGGCGTCTATGGTATCACCCCTATCACCTCCTAACGGGAATACGTCGAATTACCAATAACCCTGTATATTAACACTAATAGAGAAACATTTTGCAGGTTAAAAAGCTGTGCTGTTCCCTGAGACGTAACGCAAAGGATGAAAGAGTGCTGTTTCACTACAACGGCCATGGTGTACCTAAACCAACGCCACAGGGCGAGATATGGGTTTTCAACAGAGTGAGTGTCTCTTAGATTACCAGAAAGAACCTGAAATGTAATTAAAATCATCTAAAATAAAATAAATATCGTTCACCTGCCGAATGTACAAATAATACCTATTTTCCTTCTAAATACAATTCTATGACAAATGTCATATCTATAACTGAAATTATCCAAAACTATCTCGTAATTGGTACCTAAACTCTTTTTGGTAATTAATGTTCTTTTACAACACGCGTAGTATTGAATCTACTGACATGCCAAGAATGATAAAAGAGATCCAATCAAAGAGTATTTAATAATCCCAGCACGCCGTTTCATACAACATTGCTAGAGCGTTGTAATGTTCCAAATTCAAAAAACGCACCTGCAATGGGTTTGATTTTCTTTGTCCATAAATTCGATACTTCGCGTGTTATTTAGAAAAGCACTATAATATATGCCTCGGCGGCTCAGCCTTCAAACTCATACTCGACCTGCAATTGCCTATTTCACGGCCTTTGCAATATACTATTATTTAATAATTTGTTACAGTATTCCTTATGAACATGTCCTGCAAAATAAATTAATTTCTTTTTAGGCTTATACCCAGTACATTCCGCTGTCGATGTACGACTTGCAGACGTGGATGGGAGCACCCTCGCTCTATGTCTACGATTGTTCAAACGCTGGTGTGATCCTCGACAACTTCAAGCAATTTGCTGACCAGCACGAACGGGAATATGAGGTTTCATTTATTTAACTATGTGGCTATTGGTACTAATTAACTTAGTTGGAGTCAGGGATGATTGATATTGATCGATCTTATTGAAACATTGATGTTCGAGTTAAATACATCAATGTTTTGACATAAATATTAGGCTTCCTGTATATTGGTGTTAAGAAGAAATATATCAAATAACGATGTTTCCTAATTTTTCTGTTGAAAAATGGAGTTTGAGAAACCATACGTACATAAAGAGGTCGTCAACTGTAGATGTAGCACCAAAAAAAACCTCATTCAATTTACTAAACATCAATGTTTTTGTTTCGATATTTATCCGATTAATATCGATGTTTTTCTAACGTTGCTTACCTTTAGTTGGAGCTAACGCAGTGGCAAAGAACATGAGATATAATTGTGTGTATGTTTTGCAGGCACAGGCCCAGTTAAACTCAACCGTGGAAGGCACCCCACCCCCCGCCAACGTGTCATACAATAACTGCATCCAGCTGGCGGCTTGCGCGGCCGGACAGAGCTTGCCCATGAACCCAGAGCTCCCGGCTGACTTGTTCACAGCATGTCTCACTACACCTGTGAAGATGGCAATGAAGTGGTTCGTACTGCGCACGCGCACTAGAGTCGCGTCGCACGACCTGCACGATCTCATTGACAAGTATGTCTTTATGAACATTTTTATTCTACTCATAATATAATTAATTGAGATTTTGTCTTAAATCAAATCAACTAGCATGTATGTTTTTGCAGAGTGGTATGATGTCTGTACTGAATTGAAACACAACCACAATGCACAGTGAGACTTTTGTTTTGTCACATTTCTGGATCAGCCAGTTTATATGAATCTGCTGTAAAGCTTGCAAGCCAGCATGGCAGTGGTGACTGTCGATGGATTGCAGACCATGTGGTCACTTTGCAATGCTAGTTTAAAAAAATGTAATAACCATAATGCTTTTATCTTCTTAATGATCCTTTACAATTATTGCAGTTCCATCATACAGGAGAGGCCAGTAAACACTCATAAGGGTATTTTTAATATACATGCAGAATCCCCGGACAAGTGACGGACCGTCGCACAATGCTCGGCGAACTGAATTGGATATTTACTGCTATAACGGACACTATAGCGTGGAGCTCGCTGCCGTCGGAGTTGTTTCAACAGTTATTCCGAGCTGATCTGCTCACCGCCAGCCTGTGCAGGAACTTCCTGCTTGCTGATCGGATCATGCGGTGAGATGTACTACGATTTATGTGAGATAATTTATGCATTTAAGTCTTTTCCTCCACTAGGCTTGAGCTAGACCTCTTTGGCCACATCATTACATTATCAAGTGAGATTTTGCACCATAATCTTAAACCTATAAAGAATAATCATTTAAACAGAACCAAAAATATATGCACTGTTATTATATTGACACTATTAAAGGAATGAACAACTTTGTGTGGTGATCGAACCACCCATTGAAGTGCACTTGGTTGAGCATACTTTGAGCATATTTACGTGAGTATGCAACTAATTGAATGTCTAAATCGAATATGTATTTTTATCTGATTTGTATAATTCGATTTATCATACCTTTTCATATTGTTCAGTCAAAGTCTGCATAAAACGGAACAAAACGTACACGTTTCGATATGGGCCAATTTGATTGGTGGATCGCTATTGCCAACCATTTTGGTGCTCCTTTCACCCCCCTACCGCTTACTATTCCAACCGCCTCATCTCGCGCGCGCGCACCGGCACGAACACCGTTGCCGACATAAATTTAAGAAAAAATCCAAAAACTGTGAATCTGGTGGAATCCAAGTATCTCGACCCTGACCTCATCAAAACTGGTGAGTAATTGTGATATATCCAACACATATTATTCCAAAATTTTAAATGAATTATAATTTCTTTAAAGAATTTGAGAATTTCATATTATTCGTAAGTTTTTCCAATAATTAATGAGATTTGAACTGTTCAATTCAAACTTTATATTATAATTAATGAGTATAATCATACATTTTTTATATTTGAAATTGAAATCGAATTCATTGAATGTTTCGAAGATTTTGAATTATCCGGTAATTAGAACTGTTCTATTCTATTCAAATGCTATTCCCACACTCCTAAAATGCACATTCATGCATCCACATTTGAGCAACTCTATAAACTGAGTAGTGTATTTGTTTGTGTTCTAATTTGTTGTAAATATGTGACCTTCTTTAGATCAGTTAGCTTGTGATTTTTTTAAGTGACCTCATAGATACTACAATAGATATCGGTGCTGGTGATATTTTGTAACGAACCGCCTGCAAGTTGGAAGCACCTGCATGGATATAATATGTTTATGACTTTGACGGTTGGTGATCAGGTCATACAACTGCACGCCGGTTTCGACGCCGAGCCTGCCATCGCTGGCGCGGCACCCACTCTGGGCGGCCTGGGACCACACGCTGGACCTGGCGCTTGCCCAGCTGGTTCATCTCGTGCGCCCGGATCCTCCCGAATACCGGCATTCGCCTTTCTTCCGTGACCAGCTTACCGCCTTTCAAGTCTGGCTCGACCTCGGTAAATGTACGATAAGCCTACCTTAAGCGCGCTTCTTTCCAAACCTGAGCCCAAATTGTTAACTCACACAAGCAACAGTTAATGTGAATTAGCCATCTCTGTATAAATGGTAAACGCATTTCTTTGCTTTCAGTTCAGAATGGAATCCGAAGACAAAAATTCTAAAATTTCTAAACACACAGTTCGAAATTACGTTAATGGCGCAATACCTTCTCAGAGCAAACTGCTCAATAAGCTTTTATGGTAAACAGCATAGGCATCTGGAGACGCGAGAGAGAGGGATCCACCATGTTGGAAGTCTAACTCATGTACACTATGATTTGTCCATCATAAGATGGTTTAAAGACAGATGTCAAATTTTTATTTTAGAGATGTGCCATAAGTCATTACTTAAATTGGATGCTCGTTTTACGATTATCGATTATTTGTAAAAGCTAAATATCTGTAGTAAGATTATGCTTTAAAACAATTGAGAAGTATGAAGGCTGTGTTAATAGCAACAGTTAAGATCGCAATCTGGAACAATTAAGACAATATGGCGGCATGTTCATTTGTTCAGTTAAACTGCCGTATGTTTCAATATACAGTGTTGCTAGAAAATATGTAGGAATTACGAAAATATACATTTTTATTCGATATTTAAAAATGAGTATAAATTCAAAATTTCTTGGGAATTGTAAATAATAGTAATAAAGGAAATGGGAAATCGGCATTCAATTATTGTTTTCTTTTATTATTTTGGTTTACTCTAATTTTAAGGACCATAGAGTGTAGCAATGCACATAGTAAAAAAATATTCTCAGAATTCCTCGGTTCATTTATTTTTTTATAATAATATATTATAGTGGAACTGTATGTTTTTACGTTATGTCGAAGTTTACATACCGTAACAATTTACTTTTTATGGATACGTCATTTAGCCTTTTTTATGATGAATATAGTATAGTGAGTGTTTAGTGTTATATGAGCGGTGGTCTTGTTGCGGGCAGGGTCGCGGTCTCGGCCGCCGCCGGAGCAGCTGCCGATGGTGCTGCAAGTGTTGCTGAGCACACTGCACCGCGTGCGCGCGCTGCACTTGCTGTGCCGGTTCCTGGCGCTGGGCGCGTGGGCGGTGCGCGCTGTACTCGCGGTCGGTATCTTTCCATACATGCTGAAGCTGCTGCAGGCTTCCGCTCCTAACCTACGCGCTTCCATGGTCTACATCTGGTCGAGAATCATAGCAGTTGATCCGGTCAGTACAACTTTTTTTCTGCATTAATTTTTCTAAAGATATTCTATATCTTATTAGGAGGCGTCCATTACAACGTGGGCTCAAAATGGGGGTGGGGGGAATATGTCATACAAAATCACACCAAATTTCATATAAGGCAGTGAATGAATAAAATGATATATAATACATTTAATAATTTAAATACTATAATATTTAAAATGTCGCATGTAAGAGGAGGTTGCAACTTTATCTTACCAACTCACACTAAGAGGAAGTGTAGAAACAAAAAACCACTTCACGTAATTAATAGGAATCCCTTAATACAGATAGACTGGGTTACCTTTCAAGATTAAGTTGTAGCAGTGCGTGTTGTGATGACCCTTTAGATTCGAACACTATTGCTTTATGCCAGAGAAAGGTATACTGGTGTTACCATAGTTGAACCTTATTCAGTTTTTATGCTTACATAAAATTTGATTCAATACAATGTATGTGAACTAAATAGTAAGGACTACAAAATGGTTAATTTTCTTTACATTTGGATAATCAAGTAATTGTAATCCGGGAGTTGACAACTTTTGAAAAATTGTTTTAAACGCTTTATATGTTGAAAATAATACATATGGATAATTTTAATACACCATAAAAAGTGATTTAAAAATATTTTTTAATATAATTAAAAAATAGGCCACGAAACGCGCCATTTTGGTACCGTGACGTCAAAATTCATTTTTATGTCGTTTTCTGTGATAATAGTGACAAATGTGACAACTTAGGCAAGAGGCAAACTTAGTTTCCTGACTGGTGACGTCACGTTTTCTAATCGGCGCGGTTTCAAGTCATGTGACTCACAGACAAAGAATATTAATTTTCCAAAGAGTAAATTAAATAAATATACAATAATTTTTTCCAGATTTGTATTGTTTTAGACTTTTTATCTATATACCAATATTTCCCAATAATTTATTTTTATTTTTAATCATACGGTCAACTCGAGGACTGTAGATATCTATCTGTATTCAAATGTCAGAATGCAACAACCATTTCTCAGCTGACAATCTATACTAATATAATAAAGCGGATGAGTTATTTTGTTTCTTTTAATACGCTAATCTCTGGAATGACCAGTCGGATTCAAAAAAATATTTTTGTATGTTATAGTCAGACTCACGAGGAATAGCATAGGCTATATCTAACATTAGGCCAAAGTTTTCAGCTAGCCTTAAATATTGATTTTTCTTACGAAGGTCGGAAGTCGATGCCCTTCCGAACTCTTTTATCCGCGTGCGCTGGCGTAATCGTTAATAACACGGAAATACAATGTTTTACAAAAATATTGGTTCTTGTATATCTAAAAAAAAGTTTGCGCTATCATATGTGTATCTATTATACATAATCCACAATATGTAATTTTGTGACAAAGATTTGTTGAAAATTATTTTTTGACGTGGCATATTAATCCTTACAAACAAAAGTTACTTCATCATAAAGACAATTATTTTATGAAGTTAAGTTTTGCTTTTTTTATTAATTAAGTTATTTGGACAAATAGTTTAGGAGATGATGAAGAATTCAAATAATTTGTACTTGCGAGAATAATAATTATTATGATAGACTACACGGGTGCGTTGGCGGCGCGGTGGATGTCGGATAAAATTAACACGGGGAAACCGTGGGGCAGAGCTAGTTACTTTATATTTTCCAATGTATATTATACTTCCCCAGAGTTGTCAAGTGGATCTGGTGAATGCGAAAGGACACAAGTACTTCCTGGCTGTCCTACAAGATCCCTCTGTTGAAGTGAGTATGTTGTAGTAATTATTCATACAAAACTACAAGGCATGTGAACGTACAACTTAAAGCTGCTTATTTAAATTGCACTACTGGCAAAACGAAAATGTATTACAAAGTAGGTATCAACATGTTTAGGAACTATTTCATAGGACATTATACATTAACTATAGTGTTACCGCGAGCGCTACACCACGCCTCACTTGGCTAAACATGTGCTTTTGTTTTCTATCCCCATTCCCCCTGCACATCATCACTTAAGGAGCGGTACAGCGCTCGCGGACATTCTATAGCAGGACCTCTAATGGAAACATCATAGAGAAAAACGTGTGATTGTATTGTAAAATTGTGTTTTTTTATCTGGTCTAAATAGAAAATCATTTCGAGGTATTGCATTCTCAAAATTCTTCATACTATCCACAATAAAAATTAGGAATCGTAAACAAATTGGACAATGCCCATTCCTACTAGACCTTCAGATTCGATGAAGCTTTATATTATTTACAAAAGTGATTGAACCGGTCAGCAGCCTCGGCAACATTCGTATGTATTGTTACAGAGTGAGCACAGAACACTGGCAGCTTACGTGCTAGCCGGAATCGTGGACAATTACCACGCGGGACAAGAGGCAGCACTACAGGTAAACTGTTTTAAATGTTAATATTATAAATTAGCTAAACATGTAGTGTAGGTCACATGAATGAATACTGGGTATTATCGAAATAGAGTATCCAATCTGTTCCATAAAACTATACAATATTCATCATGTCGTGAGACAAAATGTAAACAAAGAACGAAAGGTTTCAAAACATTTTTCAAGTACCTATGTGTTGTACTTACTATCTTAATTATCAGGCAATAAAATAATAACAACAAAAAACAAATAACAATACTTAATATATCAAAAACAACAACAAAACTTTATAACAACGATGTTTAAAAATTTTTGGAATGATGATGGCGGATATAATCCGAACAAAAGAGAAAAGAGTTTTTTCAAGGTGAAATCCATACGTTGACGTTACACTTTAACTAGGTAGTATTAAAATGCCATTCATGCTTTGGCTGTAGTACTTTTGTAAGTCTTTTGTGTTTCATGAGTTGAATTGATAAATGAAGTAAATATTTAAATTAGTTAAAAGCATTTTATGCTTTTTTAAGGTTATAAATACACTGATCATAATAACCCTTTGTTCTTCATATGGCTGTTTATAATTGTTACAAACATATTTCGACAGATATCTATTATTTTTATTTCACAATGCCATTTCTTAGAAACGTGACAAACAAAAAGGCCTTTTTAATGGTTTGTTTACATTATGTCTCGCGGATCGATGAATATGGTATAATTTCCAGTACCAAATAGGATGTCTGCGAATACAAAACGGCCCGGTAATTCAAAATCGAATAATCAACCATTTCATGAGAGCTGATTTGTTCATTCGAGTTTACCAACTGGCCGCTTATCTGTATAAAACTGTAACATTGTATACTTGCTGGTCAGATATTGTAAGGTTCAAGCGTTTTGCTAGCACATTTATAATGCGCACCGCTAAAGAGTGGGGAACACTGCCGGATTTCATATTTCCCGATAATTAGAACCTGGGTATCTTCAAGGTTCGAGTGAATAGGTACCTTCTAGGCAAGCGTGGTCCATCGTAGAGCACATCATCACTTACGATCAGGCGAGTTAATTGTCAAAAGCAAGCCTATATCTATGTTACGGAATTGTAGAACCTCGGTCGGTCCGGAGAGAAGGAAAGAGCGCGCGCGGGGTTTGGTTTGCATTGCGGTGTGTGCGCCCGAGCACGTACACCGGTTTTAGACAGCGTGAGGGTTGGACGCGTATAGTCACCGCCTCGCGGCAAGATAGTTTCGCCGATCGTACCTTTGAGAAATTGTCATTTTTGCTTGCATATATAAAATTTGCACCCGCGCACCCGCTTGATGCGGGTTTCGATTAGCGAGTAGTGAGACGGGGTTTTGAAGTAGTGAGTGGTTGTGTGAAGTGTTCTTCTATCTTGGCAACGCCAGCACCAGGTCAGGTTATACACAGCATCTTCATACACGTACACTATACCCGACACTATACATTCATACCGACTGGCCTGGACTCTTCGAGTGCGACCTATTTACCGGGTGAGTAATAAGTATAAGTTTATGGTAATTATCCGAATTTAACCGGTGCTCACGGCGGCAATCTTCCCTGCCCTCCACGGCCCTTTCAAGCACACTTCCACATTAGGGTAGGGAGATTTCGGGAGTTGACCGTGAGGCCAAGTGGCTTAGCCCAGGGTTAGGCCCGAACACCTATGTTGACATAAAGTTATTAATATTAAAATTGCAAACCATTAGTTTTAACTCTTTCGGAAGAAGACACACAATTCAATTTCACACACGGCCATTTCATTCCAAACTAAGCAAAGCATGTAATATGGTAACTAAACAGCTGATATACATACATATATAGATATTTAACATCCAGACATACAACTGACATTTATGCTCATCACACAAAATTCAGTCGTGGGCGGGGATCGTACCCGCGACCTCTCGGCACAATAGTAGCGTTTACTACCACTGCGCCACCAGGCCACCATAGTTTTAAGAGTTTTTTTGTGTGCCTTTCAAATGAGACAATAACCAGCTGCTTTGTTGCTGTTGCTCTGTCGCTCTGATGTGATTGAATATTGGCTCAAAAACAACTGCTGACTTGGATAAACGGACAAAGTTGGAACAAGTGTTCGCATTAGTAGTCAGTCAGGCAAACACCTCAACGAAGAATCTCGAACGACCGCTAATAAATATTTTTCGAAATATATTACAATAAAATTTCAAGTATGTCTCATTAAAACAGTGTAGTACCAACCCATTCACGAGGCAACAGAATAGCTGACAGTTATTTTTTCATTTAAAAGTACTTATACTCTTTCTATTTTATGAGTGCTAAGTTGTATGTGCGCGTTCTACAGGGGTCGATGATCTCTATCTGCCTGGAGCAACTTTGCGAGGGTTGCGGCGTGCTGGCACAGTGGGTCTGCATCGCGCTGGGCCGGCTGTGGCGCGGGTTTGATGCCGCTCGGTGGGCCGGCGTGCGTGACCTGGCACACGAGAAACTCTACCCGCTGCTGCTACACTCTGACCCTGAGGTCTGTATCACCTGCATTTGCTTATTCTTTGTGCTTTATACACATAATATAGTCTTACACATATAAACACACGCACGCAAATGCATAGATTCAAGTGTGGATGGTTTTTTGAAATATTTTATACAATACATTTTATTATTATATCCCTGGGTAGTGAAAATGTGAAGAAAATTTCGAGAATAGTATTTTTTTCTATTTTTACTCAGATCGTAACATTATTATATTTTTCGTTTGTTCACTTCTTTTTAAAAATAGGAACAACAGATATGAATAAATTTATTTTTCTCAAACATGCATGGAAATATTGTCAATATTTTCGAAAACAGAACACGCGAAGTATCGAATTTACGGACAAAGAAAATCAAATCTATTGCAGGTGCGTTTTTTGAATTTGGGACATTACAACGTTCCAGCAATGTTGTATGAAACGGCGTGCTGGGGTTATTAAATACTCATTATGACACTGAAACTGATCGTCAAAGTCCCAGAAAGATATATTAGTTACAGGGTTATAGATGACCCCATCTCAGATACAACGAACGTTATATTGTGAAACACCTTATAGGCGAGGGGTAAACCTGATTTGTTGGCGTGGTGATGCATCGCCACGCTATATGTTCTTTAATTTTTAGTGTTCAATCTTTCTTTCTTTCTTTTATTTACTAAGATGTTTCACATCTATCGGGCATCCCGTGACGGCCGACTTTTTTTTTACACGGCCTTTATGAAATTTATGATTGATCCATTTCGTTAATAGAACACAGAACATCATAACTTTTGCACTCCGGCGTCAAATATGCATAATACGACTCTGTTCGTGCATATACAAAAAATATCCAAGAAGTACCTTATTAGAAAAATTTAATGTATAATATAAAAAGTACGTTTTATTTCCATGTTTGAGAAAAGCACTATATATGCCTCGGTGAAAATGGCAATTGCCTATTTCAGGACCTTTGCAATAATGTACTATTGTTTGCAAATCCTAGTTTGGTTGTCAGGGGCTCAAAAGACATGTCTTGATCTATGTTTTCAAAAGTATTTTGTGTTTTGGCTTAAATTTATTATTACTGTCTTTGTTGGTAATGAGTACAAAAATGGTAATAATCCAAATGTATGGACAAGCCTGTCGGGAGCATCTATGGGAAGACTTTTATAGTGCTTAGTGATATATTTTAAACTTTATAGTGATAGCCACAAGGGTGAGATGTGTGTGGGGTGCAGGTCCGTGCGGCGTGCGCGTTCGCTCTCGGTGCGTTCATATCGGCCGGCGGAGCAGGGGGTGTCGGTGGAGGTGGTGGCGGCAGCGGGACAGGGGGCAGCTGGCCGCGGTCGGAGCACGCGAACGCGCTCGACCAACAAGTGGGCGTACACCTCGCCGCGCGCCTGCCTCGTGACTCCTCGTATCTAGTGCGCATGGAGATACTCGCAGGTACATACCACCACCTCTACTACATTGCCTATATAGATTTCGTCAATTGAAAGCGTACATAGTAGGTGCTAATGTGCGCATTAACACTGAGGGATGCATCGTTAATCAAACCATTCTTCAAATTCATTTTTATTAAACTGTTTTTAATACATTTATATTACTAAAATTAAAAACAAAATTATTAGACAATACTGATATGTCTCGTAATGTAATTAATAAAAATATTTAAAAAATACCCAGTAATAATAAATTGTGTTTATAGACGTTTTTATACTGTGAAACATTAATAATAATCTATCAAAAAGTTATCTTAAGTGAACAAAGTTTTAAGCAGGAGAGCGTTATTCTACAAACAATATTGGTTTCCAGCTCTGCAGTGGCTCGTGTTGATATTCGAGCAGCATTTCATAGCTGTCTACATCCAAGAGCGGATGAGGAGAAGCGACAGGTTAGTTTTTTTACATTATAGGTACCGCCAGAATAAGATTACGTTTTGAATTTCAAGGTTGGCCTGAAAGCTATAAGAGTCCTATCAAAAAAATTTAAAGAATTATATTATGCCGAATGTTCGTAAAATAATCTGCCATTTGTGTTAAATGATTTTTCACGTAACGACGATTCTTGAATTTCTGTAGTCAATTAGGAATATGAAAGGGTTGAATATAGTACTTGTAAATAAATGACCGATGAATCATGGCGTGTCATATTGCCCATTAATGAGGCAATCGTCAACTACGAAACTCTTGACGTTAATCATACATTATCGAAATTGAAGAGAAAGTGGAAGAAAGATAGAGCACAGGAATATCTCTTTGAAGCTCCTCCCTCCTTGTAGAAGTGGTTCAATATTGACATCACTCTGGTGATGTTTACGGTGTTATAAGCGTTCATAGTCTATGGTAATTGCTTTCCATCAAGGAGGCAGTACTCTTGTTTGCCAATTTATTTACGTTAAAGAAGCATTTTTAACTCTTATAGGCTCTTACAGGTGTTCAGGCTGTTGTCCTTGAGAACTGGTTTCCCTCCTACCCCGAGCTTCGAGATTCCGCTAACACCGTCTTGAACCACATCGTCAAATAATATCACATGAGATTGAGACCAAACGCCTAACCTATAAAGAGACAAAACTTCTACCACCACGCAGGTGAAACAACAAAGATGTATCGAGTTTCTCCAGTAAAAAAGTGATCTACTATGTGCAAGTTGTATAATGTTACGTGTATAGATAAATCAGTTTGCGCTGCTAGCTACCTGTTGCGGACAGCGAGCGGGGCGAGCGAATAACGATAGTCTAATAGTATAGAATGAACAAATAAATTAAATAATACGTGTTAGGAATAGATATAATAATATGAACTGAATATGTGTGAATATGTGTATTTTAAAACGATTAGAATAAGAATATAGCTAGTTGTAAGTTTAAATGTATAAATTTCACTAGTTGTAAGGATGAACCATGCCAGACTCGGAACATCTGGCATGGTGACTCATGGTACTCGCCTGCAGCGCACAAGGGCGTGCGCGCTCATTGGCTGAGCGACGCCCCGCACGGAATCCATCGCACGACCGGTTGCGAGGCAAAGGGCGAGGTTAAATATAGCGGAGAGGGCGGCAGTACTACGATCAGTTCGAGAAACACCACAACACCAGCAACAGCAAGCAGCGAATCTACAAGCAAACTACAGTCAAGAACGTTATTAAGAAACCACATTGTTACTACGAACTACTGTAACTTTGTAAGAAACAAGAATAAAACAAGCGCTATTAATTTAGCACACATTAAAATATTGTGAACGTCTTTTTATTCACAATACTACCACTTGCCTCGAACTACTTATACTATACTGCACGCTACTACAAGGTGTCCAGAAAGGGTATCGGGTATTTGTTTTCGCGCCATATTCGAAACGGGGCGTCTAAAGGGTGCGGGAGGGGTTCGTGGCGTCCGCCATTTTGTGGAGTTTTAGTCACGATGGAACAGTACTCGGGGACGCATCGCGCATTTTGCGTACGAGCGTATTATCGTAATGGCGATTCAATAGTGACTGCTCAACGTCTCTATCGTGCGGAATATCGTACACGCCACGCGCCAAGTGACGATAGCATTAGGAAATGGATCAGGATGTTCGAGAATACAGGTGCGACAGTTAAAATTCAAAACTCTGGTCGTCCTCGTTCAGTTCGCAATGAAGAAACAATTGAAGAAGTTGAGGCGTCGGTTCGTCAAAATCCGTCTTTATCCATCCGAAAGCGAAGCCAAGCGTTGAACTTCAAAAAATCGTCTTTACATTCGATTTTAAAGAAAGACTTACATCTAAAAGCCTATAAAATTCAATTGGTTCAAGAATTGAAGGATACGGACTATCGACTGAATTTTGCGAACGAAATGCTGCAGCGATTTAACAACTTTAACAACATACTGTTCAGTGACGAAGCAAATTTTCACCTGAATGGTACCATGTTAATAAGCAGAATTGTCGGTACTGGGCAGTGGAGAATCCGAGACGAAAGCATGAACGACCCCTGCATAGCCCAAAGGTCGTTGTTTGGGTCGCTATGTCTGCTAAAGGCATAATTGGTCCTTATTTTCATGTAGATCAACGAGGCCGAGCAATTAATGTGAATAGTGACCGTTATTGCGATATGTTGCAAAATTTTTTGGTCCCAGAGTTGCAGGAGTTTGCAGGTTTCAAATCAAGAACGTGGTTCCAGCAAGATAAGGCCACTTGCCATATCTCAAATGACTCAGTGGAAGTTGTTAACGAATTATTCCCTAATAAAGTCATTTCGCGAAGGGGTAACATCAACTGGCCTCCCAGAAGCCCCGACCTTAGCCCACTTGACTATTTTGCATGGGGATACCTTAAAAGTAAGGTTTATCAAAACAATCCGACGAATCTAACCCAGTTAAAGCAAAACATCAGGTCAGAAATGGCAGCAATATCGATAGCTATGTGTCAACGTGTTATCGCCAATCTTCGTTTCCGTTTAGAAGAGTGCCAGCCACGTAACGGTCATCATTTGGATAACATCATCTTTTCCAAATAATTCTCCAATTCATATGCTAATAATAAACAATAAACTTTTTTATTGCATACAAATAATTTTTGTTTCATTGAACTTACAAATACCCGATACCCTTTCTGGACACCTTGTACAAACGCAAAAACGTCTAAAAGCTCATTTGGCTGTACATGTATGGCGCAGGGAACCGAGTGGGCGCGGCGCGCGGGTGGAGCCGGGGCAGGATGCGCTGGCGCCGGGCGCGCGCTCCCCGGTGCACTCGCACGCGCTGGCGCATGCGCACGCGCACACCTTGCCTCGCTCCGCCTCGCTTGCATTACCCACTATTGGTGACTAACCTACTCTACTATAACTTACTATTGCTCTTTAAGTATACGCGTATTGATTTTGTAACTTTCCGTCCTAAAAAAACCCTTAGCATTTAGAAATTTTTATATCTGGGTGTCTAGCAAAACGATATTTTAATTTTTTCTTAATCACATATGATAAGCTTTTTGCCTAATTTAATTAATTTAACTTTATCTGACATAAATAATAATTTTTGTGTATCTACTTATCTACCAATTTTAAGATACATGACTAAATATTAAGATACGTATATAAAAAATAACACATGTGTGAATGATGGGCAGGCTTTGGTTCCATATACATGAAGCTGTGGAACACCCTGAGCATGATGTCGCGGGAGCCACACCCTCAAGTCTCACAGATGGCAACCGATATCATCAACTACATCTCGAATCAGGCGAGTCCATTATATTAACTACCTCCCGAGGCAGTCGCCAGAGCTCTAGACGTAAAATTCTTTTATGGATTTTTTTTTATACTGCATTAGTTAAACGATTGCCAAATACTTGACGGGAACTATGTTAATACAAAATGGTCTTCATTTTTTTTCTGGACTACTTGGTCTAGTGATCGATATTGCGAAACAGAAAATAATATAATTAAGTGTGGTGGTTGCAGGTAGACAGCGTGGGTCGTGAGATCGAATGTTCTCGTAGCTCCGGCAGCTCTACTAGCCTGCCGCCCTCGCCCAACACCAGGGCCACGCACTATCCTGAACACACCAGGACTCTTCCCACTCCAGGTACCCATCATGAATGTATACCCGAGATGTTAATCTATACAATTAATAAAATGGACGAGTCTGTTTGTAATGTCAAAATAACAGTTTTTTATTAAATGCGTACAAAGGTATATACGGTACATAAAACACCAATTTTTTAAATTATTGTCTGTTTGTTCCGGGTAACCTCCGAAACGGTTGGACCGATTTTGACGGTACTTTCACTGATAGATAGCTCATGAGCTATCATCTATAAGGCGTGACTTAGGCTATTTTTATTTTAGAAAAAGAATTATGGGTTCTCACAAATAAAATAAAACTGGTCATGTTGATGGTGTAAAGAAATGTTAAAACAACATGAGAAGTAGAATGCACTGCACCACTCACCTCACCGACCTTTATAGGAGCATCGCCACCGCTCCGCCAGCGCGCTTTAGGTGCAGTCCTCGTCCCGCGACCGGTCCTATTACGTCACGTGCCATAGCCTCACTCGAGTCTTCTGATATGTTATGCTACTATTTACTGCTAATAATCATATTAATTTATTGGATTTACAGAGAGGGAATCGTTTCTAGACATAACTATCATTCACTTATTGATCCACCATATAATAACCTTTTGACAATAAAACCTGCATGACATAATTATTATGGTCTAAAAGTTCATAAACAGAATGTCATTGAAAATCTTACTTCTCATTTCGGGTAAAAGTAACTTTTATTCCAAACGACATTTCATTAAGTTTACTTTGATATATTATGCTATAGAAATACAAATAATTGTACAGGACACCGTCGTGGTAAGTCTGGTCTCCCGCACACCATATCCGAGGAGTCGGTCGCGAACAGAGACCGCGAGCGGGAGAGGGAGAAGGAGGCCAGAGATACAGCAGTAGAGAGGGACAGGCAGCGAGAATCGATTTCTTCTAATTCTAGTAAGTAATCATTATAATTGAAATTTAAAAAGTATGTAAATTTTATAAGAATAGATATTATGTACTATCAGAATAGATTTTTATAATAATGTAAAAGTTTTCGGATTCATACATTGTCAGCAAGATATTAAGACCTTTATTAAGTCGTTAAAAAGTTTACTTTTTTATGAAATAAATCAAAGCATAATAATTCTATATTGAAAAGGAAAAGCAAAACGTCACTGACATTCAAGATTAACTAACGAAAAATTAGAAATCACATTCATGCACTAACACACACGTAAACTGAGTGTTGTGTACCAGAGAGAGATGTGTTCACTATAAATGCGGGGGGGGGGGGGGAGTGCTGAGTCGATGTTGGCCGTATGGCACGTAGCGACGTCCCATCAGAACACCTTTAGATGTTCCACACGACGAGTATGATTAGTAAAGTGCATAAGTGTGCGTTCAGGTCATTGCGCGAAGAAACCGATAGTGAGTACGCAGTTTGTGGAGTGGGCGTCCAGCGTGTTCGCGCGCGGGGCGGACTCCGGTCTTCCCTCCGGAGACGAGGACTGCGAGAGCCGCGCCCACCACGAGCGCGTCTGGAGACGTACCAGGAACCGCTCTCTACGTAAGGAGGCTGCAGGTCACTCTCCTATATTTTATTCAAACTAATATTAGTACCGCGCGAATCTTGCTCTCCCGCTCCCGGCTATTTTAAAGACAAAAATGCTTATTGTGGGTGTTCCTTAGAAGATAGATGTATACTCTCCCGAACTTTTTTGTAGGTCTTTTTAATGCCTATGTTTATGTAGCATATTAATTTGCTATATCTCGTATGGTTTACTCAGCATAAGCCATTTAAGCGCCCGAAATGATTCACCACGACCAGTTTTATTTATTTGTGTGGAACCCTAATTCTTTTTCTACAATGAAAGTAGCCTAAGTTACTCCCTATATCATTAGCTATCTATCAGTGAATGTCCCGTCAAAATCGGTCCAACCGTTTCGGAGATTACCGGGAACAAACAGACAGACAGACGAAAATTTAAAAAATAGGCTTTTTGTTATAGGTATCTTATATACTTTCATATGTATTTAGTAAAAACTGTTATTTTGACATTACAAACTGACACTTGAATTTTATTAATTGTGTAGATTAAATTGGTGGCAGCCAAATAACTTCGTTTCGTTCTTGCGGTGAGTTGGGTTTTCAGAGCTCTATGGAGTAGAGGGGTTCAAAGTCGGTAACGCGTTAGCATCTATAGGCTACGGTAGCCGATTACGATCAGGCGGGACGTATGCTTGTTTGACACCTGTGTCGTATAAAAAAAAAACATGACTTAGTAATATGTTGGTTAGCGTTTGGAATAAAGCTTCATAAAAAGCTATAGAGTTGACATGGAACAGGTGCCTACTAAAATGTCTTTTAAAACTGCTTTGTCATCTTGCTACGCAGTAACGATCTACTTATCATAATAAAAGAAGTATTGGCCATGATGCAGCAAATGTGAATGTTTGTTACCGTGTATTGCAGCTCTAGCCCGCAGCCGTGTCCCCCGGCTGGAGACGCAGGCGTTCCACTCGCGCTGCCCTCTGCCCCCCGCCGTCGTGCTGTTCCATCCCTACGAGCAACATGCCGCCGTCGCGTTCCGCGACAACTTCGGGTACGTACACACGCAGACACACAAACGTACGTGACGGTTAAAGGCACATCAAGGCTGAACAGTCTGATCCTAAGGCTGCCCTATAATTAAGGTAGATTGTGGCCCAATAAAACCTGTTACAGATGTCACTAAAATTTAGTAACCATATCACTATGTTGCTGTTTTACCAAGATGTTTTTGTTTACTGATAGCTCAAGCTTCTTGTAGGATCCCAACTAGGGATACTATGGGTATGAGATTTCAGATCTTAAATAGCATAAATGCAATTAATAAATTTTGGTTATGAATACAGATATTAAATGATTTCAAATATCCCAAAAGTTGTAGATAATATCAATTAAGTATGTAAGATTTTTCAAAGAATTGTATTTAGAATGAAATTATATATGTATTATTTAAACATTTATAGGTGAACATACAATATTTACTTTATTTTAGATATTGTGGGAGCAAAAATCAATAAAATATTTGAAGGCAGTTTGGACAGCCTCATCGGAATTGAATTTTTGTTCCTTGCAAGAAATTGTCCAAATTCCAAATAAAGTGGTAATCTATTGGAGCAATCTCCAGGCAATATGGTGGGTTTCGGAAACATTCCAACCGCAGTTCCTGTAATTTAGGTCTGGCGTTGTTCTGAAGCAGTAGTGGGTAAAAAGGGGCGCGTGCGTGTGCCCTTATACAAATGTGCTACGTCAACAAAATACAGAGCGGGACCGCGCACCGAGGGCGCGAACGCGACGGAAACGATTCCCTCGAACTCTGTATAACAGACGGCGGATAACACGCTACGGTAACCAGCTGTCTGGAAACCAGTGCGTGCGAGCCCCTCTCACTACGTGCGACCAACCCTGCTTACACCCGAAACTACTAGGCGTGAAGAGGGCTAAACATCAAGGTACACACACGCAGTGAGGTGCCTGCTGGTAGGCGCGGCGATGACGTAGCACGGAGCGAAATGGACTGGGTCGCTGGCGGGTTGAACACTTAGAAGATGCAAAATGACACACAGGCACCACGATAAAATTTGCTGTATTTTTCAAGACACAATACAATTTATAGGTACTATCTTCTGGGTACTGTTTCTTCCAGTTTCTTGAGTCTTGAGTCTTGATTCTTCAGCTTGTGGCACCCGTGTGTGCTCGTTGGCCCCAGTAGTGCGCCTTTTATATTGTTTGCCGGAGAGCGAGACGGACGATGGCGTCTCTATCTGTACTGCTCATTACCAAACTTGGGTGTGGTCCGGTAACCGCGGTAATGCGTCGTGGTTGCACTATCGCTGTCTCTGTCTATTATTATTATTACTTGTATACAGAATACAATAAATCGTTAATATCTCTAATTACAATTATTCAATTACTATAAAAACTATTTCACATAAATGTAGACACAAATACCTATCCAAAAATACTAACTTTAACATTATAGGTTAATAAACATGGGAGATACAAAGCGTTAAACATTGCAACTTTAAAACAGCTTGAAACTTGTTATATATACACTATTCTATGTTACAAACATTATAAAACATATAGAGAAGGCCAATTTACCTATATAACGCAAAACATTACATACAACTTCTATATAATATGAATTATCAATGATATATGAGTTTAATACTTCTAAGTGATTATTTCTATTGAATTACAAACATTTTCATAACTTATATAATATTCTTATATACCTACACGCTATAGTAACATATTCAAAGCATTTGAAACATTAAATTATTGATTGTTCGTGCAAATGATTCATCCCTACAACTTATATTTACAATTGTTATTCTCGTATCATTACGCTTAGGCCTACGCGTCGCTAACAGTGGGCTTGTGATATTCACCAGTCTTGGTTGTTTAACGGCTAGCTTTTCCATCATGGTTTGCAATTGTTGACAATACAGATCTGCTGTTATCGTCTGGACAGATTTGACGAAGCTGTAGTGTATGACACCAGCACTGGCCCACCAAACACTTACCAGTACCTTTTTTGAGACGACTTTCGCTTGGGACAGGATTTGGCCGGTTCTCTTGTGTTCAACCACTGTGATGAGCGTTTCCGATTATCGTAAAGGATCCATTTTTCGTCACAAGTAACAATACAATTCAAAATTCCCTCATTATTGTGACGGTTGAGTAATGTAATGCAGAACTCAATAGGTGTTTGTTGGCGTGCTTCAGTCAATTCATGGGGTACCCATTTCTCGAGCTTTTTCACTTTTCCTGTTTGTTTCAAGTTAATATTTTTTTCTTATCACTTACACCGAAGCCTATGTTATGGAGGTACTTCATTAGATGGTTGAGTTGTATTGAATCAGGATCTGGGACTGGGGCACGGGCGCGAAGCTGTGCGTGGGCACGTGGCGCAAGGCGTGGGGCCGCATCACGGCGCTCGCGTACCTCAACGCCCACCACAACGCGCTTCTCGCGCTCGCATCCGACACCGGCGACCTCGCCATCTACAGGTACCTACTTAAATCACCTTTTTAAAATAACTTTTTGTCTTTCTTGATAGTTTCAGAGATTTTTTTTTATACAATAGCACGGGATATTGACGGTACTTTCTTCGATTGTAAAATCCTAACACAACTGCGACTACCGAGAGATCGTAATTCATCGACGGTCGCTACTGTCATTCCGGTCTGCATACGTTGTAACTGTGAATATGCAAATCGGTTACGTAATTCCAAATATTGTGCCCTCTTACAAACAAACAAAATTTACATATTTATAATAATAATAATAGTATAGATTTTAATTATACCGAAATTCTGCTTAACTTGGTCTCCCCTGAATCATTGTTCAAACCAAATACACATTGTGTTTTTCATGTACACAGGCCGTCAGGCAGCAGCACGGAGCCGGCGCTGGTGTCCGCGTGGCGCGCCCTAGAGCTCCGCCCCGCGCGACACTATCGCCCACCAAGCGGACAGCCCATCTACAGTCAGTACCCACTGCTACACTCTATCCTACACGCTTACTCCTTAACGGGTTTCTCTCAAACTAGGCCATGTTTATTTGTTCCCACCGTTTGTACTCTTTAACTTGCAACCAACATGAAGATGTACAATCTCTCCAACATAATATGTTCCTCCTTCCCATAATATTGAATCAGCGAGTTGAAAACTTTTGGAAAATTGTTTTAAACACTTTATATGTTGAAAATAATACTTATGAACATTTTCATATAAATACATGACACAAAATCGCGCCATTATGTTCCCGTGACGTCATCATTCATTTTAAATGTAATTTTGTATGACAACTGACAAGTAACGTTCATATTTCATGAACGGTTTCGTCACATTTTCTAATCGGCATTTCGAATCACGTGACTCGCAGACAAAAAATATTACTTTGGAAAATTATATAAATAAACAACTAGTTTATCCAGAATTGTATTGTTTTAGGCCTTTTGTCTATGGGCCAATATTACTCCATAATTTGCATTAGTTTTAAACATACAGTCAACTTGCGGACTGCCATAATATATATTATTTTGTAAGGATACCACAACAAGGCAAGACTCTGATGTCTCAGCGGCCACTTCTACTCATTTTTCTAGGAAAAACCTCAAACCTTGTGAAAAACACTTTTGTCTGCAGAGGTTAAGATGAAAAGTGTTGTACTTGTTGCAGGTCTCGCGCAGCTCGTGTCTGACCAGTTCTCCTCAGCGGAAGACAAGCAGAGCAACAACAAGACGAAGCAAGTGGACTCCACACGTGCGTATATTTCCAGAACCTCCCATAATTTACCATCGATAATTAAATTGTCTTCTTCTTTCTCCTGGTTATTGTTTCAATATTTTTGGACTCGACCCTTGTAGTACTTCTGCGTCACACCGTACGATTGTGGGATGTCTCTTATATTATTTGATTAATAATTAAACTGTATTGATAGTGAACTAGCGGGGGGAAATAGCGGCTGCGTCGAACGGTTGCACCTGCCCTTCGCCCATCTTTTTAACATGCTTTTATTTTTATGTTATATTTCGCGGTGTATTTCTATACAATTAATAAAATTGAAGAGTCTGTTTGTAATGTCAAAATAACAGCTTTTTACTAAATGAATATGAAAGTATATACGATACATATAATGAAACACCAATTTTGTCTGTTTGTTCCGGGTAATCTCCGAAACTGTTGTACCGATTTTGGCGGAACTTTCACTGGCAGATAGCAGGTGTTTTAAGGAGTAAATGAAGCTAGTTTTATTTTAGAAAATAATTAAGGTTCTGCGCATTTCATCAATTCATGCGTTTAAATATCTTACGCTAAGTAAACATAAGAGATATCAATATAATGTACTACATAATTGCAGATATTAAAATGACCTAGAAAAAAGTCAGCGAGAGTGTATATATCTATCTTCTGAGGAACACTCACAATAAGCATTTTTGTCTTTAAAATTACCGGTAGCGAGGCAGCAAGATTTGCGCGTGAGCCCAATCGACGTCATTCTGTAGTTTGCGTGAGCGAAGCCGCGGGCACAGCTAGTATACTATATATTGTTGATACAAGCGAGCTATGTTGTGATTACATTCGAAACTGTAATATTGCGGTAACGAAACCGAGAGTACAACTGAGCGTGCGCAACATTAGCACCGCGCGGCGTCTATCCATGTCGACAAAGAGATTTACCAATAAATTTGAGTATTGCCCAATTTATACAGCGATATTACTGTGTGCGTGCAGTGGGCGGGGCCGGAGTGGATGTGTGCGTGGTCAGCGGCGGTGGCGTAGGGGGCGGTGCGGCGGGCGGGGCGGGCGGCGCTGCGCGAGGGTCTGCGCCGCCGGCGACGTTGCTGCGGTGGTGCGCGCGGCGCCGCTCACTGGCGGTGGCGGGTCCCGCGGCGGTGGTGCGTATCTGGGACGCGCACAGGGACCTGCACGCAGCGGACATACCCACAGGTATCTACTACATACAATACAACCTTAACCTATATTATTTACCTGCTTAATGATATCTGTATTACGTTGTTTGTGCCAATGCCCAATCTACATTAATTCTTCATCGACATTAATGATTCAAACATCATTTGAAATCTTATGTTTATTGATATTGTATCAGTTGTTACAATTTGATGTTTTCCTAATAAAATACATTAACATGTTTGAAGGCGTCATCTATTGCGAACTAGTAATACGACAGATGTTACGTTATTTATTTTCTATAATATTGTGAAAATTCTCACAAATCAACCTTTTATAAACATTAACAACGATTATATATACGCTAATAGCTATTTTAAGAAAAAAAAATTTTTTTAGAAAAGGTATAAATTTTGTAAAATTCAAGATTCCAAACTTAAAATACATTTTTATTCCAAAAAAAATTTTTTCTTAATATCCAGAACAGTAGGTATAAATCTCAATAAATGAAGCATGTATTCTACTGTATAATTAATTTTATTGCGCCATTTAAAAACTGAATAATAGCGTTAGAATTTAGAAATTGTTAACAAGACGTAGTAAAAATATTTTGTCGAACATATGTGTACATAATATAACGTAACTAAAAATTACTAAAATCGGAAACATGAACATTTTAATATCATCAGTACCATAATTACAATTTTTTATTTCATGATGAATGAAGTATTGCCGAGAGAACAGTAAGTAGGTAGGTATCCACTGAAGTTCGCCGTCATGCTACCCTGCAAGTACTACGGTACTTTTGCAATGTACCACACCTTCGTCAGTCGAATACCGCGATACAACCTTATATTTCAACTATACTGGTGAATTATAGGATATTCTATAGTAGTAGAAATGGCTGATTGCGAAACGCGTCGCGTTACCTTCAGTTGAGATTAAGATTTAGGAATGTGGCCAACTCGATAATTATTAAACTCTTTATTGTAATTTCTATTAAAAGACTTCTAAAAAGAAGCAGCTTCTCAATTCGAATGTATATGTATATACAGTGTAAACTCTTTATAACGAAACTCAAGGGACTGAACATTTTTTGTCGTTACAGAGAGTTATCGTTATATGGAGTTAACAAAAAAACAACCAAATTAACAAGAATTTTTAATATGTATGTCTTAGATAATAAATGCTTATAAATTATTGTTTACACATATAGTCTGATAACTTTGTCTGACGTTTTTTGCTATGCCAGTACTTGTTTTGTATTATTTTATGTATTCTATTCATAATTTTGGCTTTCTTAATTTTTTTAGAAGAGTTTCCTTCCAGCCCCGCCTGTAAAATTGTTTTTGGTTTTTCCAAATGGTAGCAACAGTGGATTGATATAGTTCAAAACGCCTTCCAACGTCACTTTTATTTTCTCCTTTTTCAATCGCACGTATCACACAAACTTTTTCGTCAACACTAATCGCTTTCCGTTTACTGGCCATGTTAACAGTTTCAAAATAGGTTTACAACTGATAATACGAGAGGTACCCAGTATGCTTGGTCGAAGACCATCACTTCCGAGAAAACAATGCGTCATACTGCACGTGTTCAAGGCAATTAAGGATAACAAAAGCTTGACCGACCTCGGATGTTTCGGAGCTTCAAAGTCTTTTGTTACCTGATAATAAACAATAATACCGATAATAAATATTTACTGTCTAAAAATATGAACACATTTCTTCGTAATAGAGAATGGCGTATCGCTATAAAGAGTGTTTCAATATGCGGGTTTTAACGCAAACCAACCAAGTTGGGCTCACTTCAACGTTATAGGGAGTTTATCGATATAAAGGATAACGTTATAAAGAGTTTACACTGTATTTATGACTGTTCAGCCTTAACTTCTCTGGTTATTAACTGGTTAGGATGATTTTCCTTTCGTTCAAGGTTGGTCCAATTTTATTTTAGTTGGCAATGGATCTTCGACTTCGATGGTACACCAGGGAACCCCCTCAAAACAATTGAAGTTCGTTATCTTGTCTTGTTTGTGTTCGTGTTTAGAGTGCGAGGCGTCAGCGACGTCGCTGTGGCGGGGGAGCGAGGTGGGGGGCGGCGGCGGTGGGAGTGAGGGTGACCTGGAAACGGACTCGCTGACGGTGTGCGGGTTCGCGGACGGGTCGGTGCGCGCGTGGGACGAGCGCGTCTGCTCCAGCGCGGGAACTGTGTTCACGCTGCACCAGCATGCGTCACCGGTGCTGTGTGCCGCGCTCCGGCCTGCGCATTACACTCTGCTCACTGGGTGTACTAACGGCGAGGTGCGCATGTACGACACACGCAAGCTGAGCGTGCGTGAGGAGGTGCGCGCGCCCGGCCCGCTTACTGCACTCGACGTGCACCCGCTCTGCGGCATCGTCGCATGGTAACCTAACCTATACATACACACACATCATTCACTGTTTAGTGAATAGGGCACTGAGACATTGACCTGCCACTGTCTTATTTTCTTTTTATTTAACGCCAACTGGGTTCATCCACATTTCTGCCAGCGCCATGTGGATATAATATTTTTCTACTCATTCTTGTAAATCTATACATATAATAAAAACGTAACTGATCGATGTCTGTACATAGAAGATATATGAGAAAAACTATTATTGGGGGCCTTTATCAATGCAGTAGAACCCAAAACAATGATTGTTAGAATTTTTGTCTGTTTGCCAATGTTTGTGCGCGCTAATCTCAGAAACGGCTTAACCGATTTGGAAACGGTTTTCAATATATATTGTGGTAAGATTCACTTAACATTTAGTGTTTGTTTTACTTCAATAAGTGCATAAATAAAAAAGTTATATCAATTTAAAAAATCACGTCGAAAATTTGTTTGATAAAAATGCTATAAAATAGCTCTTCAGTTGAATCGACTGAAATTTTAGTTTCTAAATTTTGAAATTATAGTTTGTAAAACGATGATGATTGAAACTTTTCATAATATTAAAAAATGGAGTTTCAAAAATTTTAAAGTTCCAATATAAGTTGACCTCAGATCTATTTGATAAATCATATTAAAAGAGGGTCAGCATAGGCTGGATATTTGTCGATTGAATATAGCCGCGCTGCTGCTAGAGATGGCAATTCATTTCGAAAAAGATCGATTCTATTCGAACTCTTATAAATTGATACACAAAGACATCGAGGTCTAAAAGACAGATCTCTCAAGAATCAATCTTTTTTCGATTCTGTTTCGGATTTGTATTAACAATATAAAAATCCCTAAAATAGAAAATAAAAAAGGACACCACAACAATCGATCTTTTGTCATTTTTACCTTACTAAAGTATCAGTTATTATAGAGAAACATAGAAAGGTATAGAGAGAGAGAATTTATTACAGGTATATAATAGGAACAAAGAATTCATTTCAAAAATGTATTAATATAAACTGTTGTCGTTATTTTGCTGTTGGGTAATAATTTACTGTTAGTATTTTAATTGGTAAATGACACCATACAAAATGACAGCATAATGAAATTAATAATTCATACTTACTAATATTATAAATGCGAAAGTAATTCTTCGGTCCCGTCTGTTGCATTTTCACGCCTAGACCGCTGAACCAATTTTGAATAATTTTGATTGAGAAACAAGATGGCTACTTTTGGAAATAAAATTGGAAGAGGTGAAATAGGGGGGTGAATATTCGTATGAAGAACACAAATTTGATGAACTTTGGTATAGAGATATGTTGGACTTTGGAGAAAGACTTTGGCTACCTTATGTGGGGAAAATAAAACTTTAAAATGTGAAATAGGGGATGAAATTTTGTATGAAGAACCCACTATTTCTCAATTTAGGGATATGAAAATTCATATTTATGCTCTTAGGAAGAAATAAGTTTTTCGCGTTTTTGAAAAATTAATCCACAATGTTGTACAATAAGGGATGATTTACAATACCATACACATAGAGTGATAAATCCATCTATGATTATCTTTTGGTATGTCGTGTTCCGAGATCATTCATTTTATATTAATATAACGGGACGGTAGGGATCGCGACCACAATACATATAGTGATAAACACATTTATGATTTCCTTTTGGTATGTCGTGTTCCGAGATCATTCATTTTATATTAATATAACGGGACGGTAGGGATCGCGACCACAATACATATAGTGATAAACACATTTATGATTTCCTTTTGGTATGTCGTGTTCCGAGATCATTCATTTTATATTAATATAACGGAACGGTAGGGATCGCGACCACAATACATATAGTGATAAACACATTTATGATTTCCTTTTGGTATGTCGTGTTCCGAGATCATTCATTTTATATTAATATAACGGGACGGTAGGGATCGCGACCACAATACATATAGTGATAAACACATTAGTGATTTCCTTTTGGTATGTCGTGTTCCGAGATCATTCATTTTATATTAATATAACGGGACGGTAGGGATCGCGACCACAATACATATAGTGATAAACACATTTATGATTTCCTTTTGGTATGTCGTGTTCCGAGATCATTCATTTTATATTAATATAACGGGACGGTAGGGATCGCGACCACAATACATATAGTGATAAACACATTTATGATTTCCTTTTGGTAAGTCGTGTTCTGAGATCATTCATTTTATATTAATATAACGGGACGGTAGGGATCGCGACCACAATACATATAGTGATAAACACATTTATGATTTCCTTTTGGTAAGTCGTGTTCTGAGATCATTCATTTTATATTAATATAACGGGACGGTAGGGATCGCGACCACAATACATATAGTGATAAACACATTTATGATTTCCTTTTGGTAAGTCGTGTTCTGAGATCAGTCGGTGTATTTCTATACTATCTATACTAATATAATAAAACGGAAGAGTTTTTTGTTTAAACACGCTAATCTCTGTGACTACCGCAGTCAGATTCTAAAAAATCTTTTTGTATATGATAGCCAGACTCGCAACGAATAGTATAGGCTATCTAACATTAGGCTACAACTCTTAGCAATCCTTAAATATTGATTTTTGTTAAGTCGGAGTTGGAAGCCTTTCCGAGCTTCTTTATCCACGTGCACTTTCGTAATGGTTAATGATACGTAAATACAATTTGCTACAAAAATACTGATCTTTAATATATATAAAAAAAGTTCGCGATAGCATATAACTATCTTCTATATATAAGCCTCAAAAAGCTGTTTTGTAACAAACAATTGTTCAAAATTAAAAATTGATCCATGAACATTATTTTTAGGCATGGCATATTAATTCTGACGAATAAAAGTTTCTTCATCATGAAGAAAATTTTATAAAGTTAAGTTTTGCTCATTACAGTATGTTATTTTGACACATAGCTTAGGAAATAATAAAAATTCAAATAATTTGTACTTGCGACATGAATAATAATTATGATAGACTACACAGGTGCGTTGGCGTTGCGGTGTTTATTGTATAAAATTAACACGGGGAAAACCGTGGAGCGCAGCTAGTCTTCAAATATAACTGTAACAAGATGGATGTGGTCCCTTGTTTAAACCATCCAGAATGTTTGTTTCGGCATTTTCTTTTCGTTTTAATGTTATTATGAATTTTATATTGCTTTTATAACATTATAATAGCTACACAAACAGTGTAACAAAGTTATTGCGTTGGTTCACAGTGGTAGCGCCAACAACTGCATCAGCATTTACGACATAAAGGGTACTCCGCTGAACACGATCAAGTTCCACGAAGGGTTCATGGGCGCGCGCATCGGGCCCGTCTCCTGCCTCACCTTCCATCCACTCAGGTGAGACCTACCACGATTATTATGGTATTATCTTTTTTTGTTAAATACAAGCACAATTATTATAAGTCTGTACATAAGAATAAAGAATGCTATTTAAAAATGTAATTAACCTTGTTACTTTGTAACCATAAAACCTGCCCATAAGTATATAGAATATTCCAGTAACTGAATTTAAAAAATCAAAAGTCAAGAAGCGTGAATGTCTTACTAGTTAATTATATTATTCACAAGTAAATTAACCGAATATATATACCGGAAGCAATTAACTTATTATACTTATTATCCAATGCGAAGAGGGTCAGGCGTGCATGTTCACATGCTAAAAAGTGGCTAACGTAGCCTATGGACACTTGTAACACCATAGGTATCACTAGTGCATTATCCACTTTGAACACGAGGTTATATGGCTGGGATCTTCTGTAGGGAGGAGGTGTTCCACCAGTCGGACTGTTCTAGGTAGAATGAAACCTGCAAAGAATTTACTTTGTTTAATAAAGTTTGTTGGTTTCGGTATAATACTATTGAAGTGTTGTGTGTGTGTACAGGTGTGCGATGGGCGTGGGGTCGCGCGACAACACGGTCTCGGTGTACGTGTCGGAGGCGCGCCGATGACCCTCGCTCTACTCGCTGGCGCTGCCGTTCCACTGACACATCCAGGTAACTCACTCGCGACAACACACACAAGGCTTAGTCCACTTCATACATACATAAAGTGTTACCAAGAGACACATGGAAAAGTTCTCTAGTGGTCCTTAGTGTCATACGCGTAATCAGTTTGCCGCTTTCCATTCTATATGGTTCCAAACCTGACACTATTGATTTCAGTATATAACTCGATTGCTAGTTATTTCAAATAATATGTATTAAAACAACGAGAACCACATAACCCTAAGGGTTAATTAAGGCCACAACAAACAAGAATGTCAAAAACTATCAATAATACAATACGGTGATAAACTCATTCTACCCCATCTGGGGTAATTTTATTGTTTTATATTATAGAAGAAAAACAATTTTTGAAAAAAAAACGAAAACGATAACAGAAATCCCTTTTTGCATAGTGTGTTTAATCAGTAATTTGAATGCATCATATAAAATAATTATATTATATTAAAACTAATAGGAATGAGTCTATTTTTTTCCTCAACTCACCATATGTGTAGTTATTATAAAGTGCGTTTTTATTACCACGGAGTAAAATGAAATTTCATGTGTTGTGCAAACTAGCATTGTTCATTGCATTCAATTAACATTGTGTTTTTAAAATAGTGATGCCACAAATCTGAGCTAATCGTAGAACTGTACGAGATAACCTATTGATAAGTTTTTTTCTGAAAAAACACTGAACCCTTCATATTTGAAGGCCGAATTAGGGAGAAAAAACCACATCTCTCGTGGGCCGAACGAAGTGTTCTTTTTTTGCAATTTGTTCAATATATATACATTTTATAGTTACCTGAATTATGTAATGATGATAGTAAATTATCGGGTATGTTGAATAATACAAAATATTTAAATTAATAAAAAATCCCTCAGTTCAGTTAGTAACGCAAAATATACGGTAGCAGAAAAATAAATATGGTAATATTATTTTCAAGTAATGATTGTCAATTTACTCCGTGCGACTAAAAAGCGCAGTACAGATAATAAATATATATGTAATTATGAATTGGTACAGGTCAGCAGTCAACTGCAAGTTGTACAGCGACAAGCAGTCTAAGGCTCCTGTCACTTGTAAATGATGAACAATGCAACAATACATTTGTAAGAGGCGAATCAAGTGATTCCTGTCCGAGAGTAACGCTACGTTACTATTCGAAATCAGACATTGTCGCCTACGCAAATTATTTGTACAAAAATATGTAAACAATATACTTAAAGTTCGCTTGTTGTTTGTAAAACACTCTCCGGGATTATGTAAAAATATGCATTTTTAGCTTATAAGTAAATAGCGTTGCCGATAATTACATGTTCTGACTGAACGCGCTTGTCACACACACTCACACACTCGAATGACAACCTTCTCGGAAATATTTGTTATGCGGAACCCGTGCTCTCTGCACATTGTTGCCGCCGTATCTGTTTGTTGTTGTAAGTTTACATTGCAGTCTAGGGTTTTGTTTATCAACTAATTATATCGATTTTTGTTTATAGTCCTGACCTTTTATCGATATCTTACTGTTGGTTTGCAACACTTTTGCTGTTAGTATTCAATTACGATCGCTCTGTAGGTACCATAAAATTTTAAAAATACTAACCATCAGCAAAATGACCACCACCACGAAGCTTATGTGATTATATTCAATTATGTGGACAAGTGAGTGACATGTGAGAATATTTGGTGCTACGTGATACTTATAGGAAAATATTAATATATGATTATAAAGGCGATATGATATGGCGGTACACGAACACATAGCTTAATGGACGCAAGTAATACTGTATAGTATCGTATAAATGGCGTACCAATCACAGCTACTTTCTATGAGATCGGAGTTATCTCTTATTTATTGCTGGATTTGCTTGTGTAAATTATATGACATTTGAGATTGAAATAGTCTTAAAAGTTTTTCTGCTGACGTAAATGTGCTGGAATGTTCAATTTAAAATGCTAAGATGTTGTATGATCGAGGTTATGAAGTGAACCCGCGTAGCGTATATGTTAATTATTGTGCAAGCTTTAAGCTTAATTTAGGGGTTAAGCCCACATGTTTTCTCCTGTGCACCGCCATATGTGCCCACCTTAATAGAAATTATACATGTATATATTTCTGTATAATAGGAATAAAGTTGTGTTTTATTGAAAACTCAATATAGACATTGTATAAGAATTCTGTAGATGTTCCACAATCTACTCTTTAAAATGAAATTTTTTTGATGTGATAACTTATTTAGACTTGCTGAGCACTTTATTTAGTGGCTATTGAACGAGAGTCACGCTCGGCTATGTAACGCTCGTTCGGTTCGCAGTCGGCCCGACTCGACTACTTCTATTATATATTATTAACATCGCCTTGATGAAATTTTCACTTCTGTCGTGTGATCCTAAGCACACACCGTTTTCGTTCTATTTGTTGAATTGCCATTACAATTTTTTAATTCTAAACGAGACCAAACTTTAACCCGGTGATTTTGACATGGATATTTCAACCAGAGTGGTCCCTCTACGTGTAACGCTCTTATAAGTCGTTAAAACATCTTGATTCATGATGTAATAAATGCACTGTACACTGAGAAAAGCGTTCTTGATACTTGTGCGGTTATCGGTTGTAGTGGCTATTGAGGTGGCACTCCCATGTTGTCCATCTGTTAGTGTCTCCTTCATTGAAATGGGTAAGGAGAAAACTTTGATCATTAAAAAATAAATATCATCACACTGTTATTAAATCAAATTAATGTATAATATGTGAAAAATATAAATAATACAAAATGAAACAAAGCATGGTATTGCGATATTAGCCAAAAATATACATTTCTAGTAATTAAAATTTCTTGTTGTCTTTATTATTGTATTACACAAAATGTAACGCTTTAATTTACCCAAGTATATTAATTTGTAAATTGTATATTGCACGAATGTATTTATAATAAGTTAACTATATAGTGTTGTATAAAGTACCTACATATTTAGATGAGAAGTGAGCGTTGTGCCCGTGCGCTGACGTGGGTGCCGTCGCAATGTTTACGCGTTTGAAAGAAGCTCGTGTACCGGATGCCTGTTGTACCCGCTCGGTGTGATCGTTCATGTCGATAATGTTCAAAAATTAAATCAAATTCATAAATTAAATATTGCATTTAGCAGTCCGTTCCTAATTTATAGACAGTCCTTCAAGAATTTATCGATAAATTGGTAAACTGTTGCCGGTATATTGTCGATACTGCTTTCTTAAATTCATATAATTATATCGACATCTAATTAACAAGTAATACAGTGTAAACTCTTTATAACGAAACTCAAGGGACTGAGCATTTTTTGTCGTTATAGAGAGTTATCGTTATATGAAGTGAACAAAAAAACAACCAAATTAACAAGGATTTTTCATATGTATGTCTTAGATAATAAATGCTTATAAATTATTGTTTACACATATAGTCTGATAACTTTGTCTGAGGTTTTTTGCTATGCCAGTACTTGTTTTGTATTATTTTATGTATTTTATTCATATCTTCTTCTATCAAACTTTTTCGTCAACACTAATCGCTTTCCGTTTACTGGCCATGTTAACAGTTTCAAAGTAGGTTTACGACTGATAATACGATAGGTATCCAGTATGCTTGGTCGAAGACCATCACTTCCGAGAAAACAATGCGTCATACTGCACGTGTTCAAGGCAATTAAGGATAACAAAAGCTAGACCGACCTCGGATGTTTCGGAGCTTCAAAGTCTTTTGTTACCTGATAATAAACAATAATACCGATAATAAATATTTACACATTTCTTCGTAATAGAGAATGGTGTATCGCTATAAAGAGTGTTTCAATATGTGGGTTTTAATGCAAACCAACCAAGTTGGGCTCACTTCAACGTTATAGGGAGTTTATCGATATAAAGGATAACGTTATAAAAAGTTTACACTGTATTTAGAGTTGTACCGATAATTTGATTACTACACATCTACGGTTACTTTTTAGAATAAATCGAACAATACTAATTAATAAAAATGTACTAATTGTTGATATAATATAAAGAATTATGATTCTAGTAGGTATTTCGTTTTGTATTTATATGAGATCCATCTGGCGGGAACACCATCAGAGAACTAACTTCCTGGTTAGTTTCCTCTGCCCGGTAAACGAATTTCAAAAAACAATATCTGAATTAACATGCCGGTTTAATAAAACTAAATATTTCAATATTACATTCAAAAATTCATCGCACTCTTTTGTGTTTCTGAATGCCGGCATGAGTACTTATGTCCGTCAGTGTTCATTGTTCGAAAGGTGCTATAGGAATTTCTTCTGGTTATATTGTACTGTAAATTATTATTGTTATATCACACAAAAAAATTATGAGCAGATGTGAATTATCCAATACTCGATAACTATATCAAATATAATGTGCGAAAGTTTTATATGATACGGCAGATCCGCACTTTAGACTGGATTGATAATAAATGCCTACGTAACATATCGACCCTTCGAGTCTCAAATGTAGTAAAGGCCAAAACACGACTTTAGGGAAAACGCTAAAAACCGAATATGTGGAAATAAAAATGCTTATAACTCATTTCTTTGTAGAGCTATTTTCATACAAAAAAATGTTGTTTAAGCAATGTTCAAACAAAGACTTCATATACGACAATTGACTGACGACTACAATGTCAAGTACGACAACAATTAAAAGAATAACTGAATTTGGTTGCTAAATAATCTGAGTAGTAGTAAATCGATAGGGATCGTGAAACTAAGTAAGACAGCGTTTAAAGCTGATTTTGGACAAAATGGCTTTTACTACATTTAAGACTCGAAGGGTCGATATGTTAAACGTAGTTTACGGGTAGCGCGTGTTTGATAATTAATATCTACTAGGTAGTGTTCTGTGTTATATCGCCATATATCATGTGCTGCGGCCGCTCCGTTTTGACTGCATAGTGTATAAAATACAACCTCACCTCACGTTCGTTTGTGTTTATTTCTATATACTATGGTTATAAATATTTTTAATTATTGTTTCAAATAGGATGTTCGTTTGTGATTAGCGATCTACATAAAGTTCCTAATAAATATGAACTAGATGCCATTGTTTTTAATTAATTATATTATGTAGTAATTTTGTTCATTACAATATAAGATTATTTTATGAGTTTGTCGATATTCAAGTATGTACCTACTCTGTACACATAATATGTATGCGTGTAAAATAATGATTAGCGCATGTGGCAGCTTTAGAATAAGTGATATTATGAGCATTTAAAATTAATAATGTAAATAACATAGTGATTAACGTTATATTCGAGAACAAATAACATGTGGGTTATATAATGTTTAAGCCGATACACACCTATATCAATATGTGGCCATACACGATAATGTTCATTTAGTTTGTAAGTAGGCAAGCGGGCCGGAGGTGGGGGGCCGTGGTTCACACGCCCTGCCACTCGAGTGCACCTCTGTGTTGTACATTATTCGCCCGTAACGTTTAAGTAAAAAAATGTTTACTTATTTATAATATCTCGCTATTTCAACAATTCTATACTGTCAACATAGTCTGTGAGTAACTTGAGAGATAAAAAATAAAATGGGTCGAGTGTACACCTATTGCTGTTAAAATATTTGTAAAAACAAATATATATTTAAAAAAAAATTATATCCAATTAGGGGTGCCCGTGATTAACCAATGGCAGCAACGTACATTTAACTCGGGCCATCCTTGCTGTTTGGTTATTGGCTGAAATATTTTCGCGCCTTACGGAAAGTATGGTCGCCGTGTAGAGAGGTACAGTGAGGTAACTTACACCGCGTAGTATACTGTACTACATGTAATACGATATGATTCAAAAATTATTAATGTAAATTTTCATAATAATAATTGTTGTTGTTACAATAAAGCATGGTTCAGACAAGGCTGCTTTTATTTCAAACGTATCATAACACGCTGTTTCGCGCATGCGCGCTGCTGGGGTTGCTTCCAGGGAGGTGTAGCACCACCTAAATAATATCCTATTAACTAATCAAATATAACTTAAAGATACAAAGATACGTTAGATTTAAGATTTATACATTAATATATATATTAAAGTTATACTAGCTGTGCCCGCGGCTTCGCTCACGTGGACTACGGAATGCCCGCGCGAATCTTGCTTCCCCCGCTCCCGGCTATTTTAAAGGCAAAAATTCTTATTGTGGGTGTTTCTTAGAAGATAGACGTATACTCTCGCTGACTTTTTGTAGGTCTTTTTATTGTCCACAATTTTTTGGAATATTAATTTGCTATAACTCTTATGGTTTACTTAGCGTAAGCCATTTAACCAGTTTTTTTTAGTTGTGCGGAACCCTAATTCTCTTTCTAAAATAATAGTAGCCTAAGTTTCTCCTTATAAAATCGGCTATCTACCAGTGAAAGTCCCGTCAAAATCGGTCCAACCGTTTCAGAGATTACCCGGAACAGACAGACAGACCGACAAATTTTAAAAATGGGTTTTTTGTTATAGGTATTGTATATACTGTCATATGAATAATTTAGTAAAAGCTGTTATTTTGAAATTGTAAACCGACAGTTTAATTTTATTAATTGTATAGACCACAACATCACTTCGTTTCCCCGCTCCGCATGTCAAATGTATAAAGTTTTAAACCTCGCAAGCCCATGCGAACAGATCCACTGATGCGGAACAGAGTTTTTATGTTATACTATTGGTCGACAAAACTCTGCAACCTCGCTCCGCATTAGTGGATTGGTCATCTTAAGGTTGTTCAAACACTAACTTAATATTGTCTTCCCCGACAGGTGGGGGTGCATGTGCATTCCCTTAAACCCTGCTGCCGACGCCCATGGTTTATGCTAAAAATGCACATTTGCCCTTTATATGCAGAATGATACATCATCCATCCTTTTCCTTGTATCTGTCTATTCTTCTCTTTCCTATCCTTTCACCGACGTCAGTTCGAATTTTGAATCGGAATGGCGAATACTAACGGTGATTACCAGGTTTACTATGTAAACTGAAACATTTAATATTAGTATTGATCAGTGAAAATTGCATGATGCGTGCTGAAAGAAGAGTCCTTTTAATCCACCCGTATTATTGTGCAAACATTGTAATCATCTCGGAAGGTGATCCCTACTAATAAATATGTTGATTCTGAAAACCCAGCACTTGCATATACTAATAATAGTATCAACTGAGCAAATGTATATACATATTGTCGTCCCCAACCGGCTTCATGAGCCTTTCAATTAACAGCTTCGATTTTTTACGAAACGGCACCATTCAACGAACTTTCTAAGCTCAGGATACACTATATTTAATTAATCCAGTGGTGTAACAGTATATTGAACGACCACGCTGATACTTAAACTAAAACATTATGGTGTTTGGGCCCTTCTCTCGACTTTCTAATCTCTTTATTTAACAGACCGCTGTCTAAAAGTGAGTGTAAATGGGGCAACGTCTTCTGGGTCGTTGGAAAGAATCGGCGTCCCTCAGGAATCGATTTTGGGACCATTTTTGTTTCTCGTTTATACAAACGATCTACCGCTATACCATTTCCATTTCTTTATTTTCTCGATGACAGCTCCTGTGAAAACTTGAACGAACGTCTTTTTTACATTATGTATGCATTATTTTATAAAAAATATGACGTTTACACACATACAAGGTTATACCAGAGTCGGAGAAACTGATAGGGATGGAACTTTATCGATAAACGTAACACGATAACAGACCCGATATTTTTTTACAAAATGTAAGAAACTAAATTACTGCCGGATACTTTTCTACAAATTTATTAACTAATATTATATTTCATTACAACATGTTACACGTATTAATTCTTGATTGATAATGCCAACTTCTTCAAAATTTTCGAAGCTGCTGTAAAATAAGCAGGTATAGGTACTCGACAATGAAACGAAATAATTATAACGACAGGTAATCTTTATTTATTTATTTTAATCAAAATCTGATTAATCGTCATCGACATCGACATATGCGATCGATATCATTACTTATTTGGTCACAACACTACAACTATTAAATTAGAACTATCATCGAAAACATAAAGAAATGGAAATAGTATAGTGGTTGAAAACGGCGCTGACATGGTTCTTTTTGCGGACGACACTTATATTCAAAGTGAAAAGAATAGATTCGGAGCTTAGGCAATTATACAATATTTTAGTTACAATCTCGGAATGGTTTGCTTTAAATAATTAACTGCTAAATGCAAACAAAACCAAATGTATGAGATTTACCTTTACCAATGTCCGGCGTGTTGATAGTAATACCAAGATAGAAGGAAATTTAGTAGGTTTAGTTGATAGTACTGTCTTCTTGGGTATTACGCTTGATTCTAAATTACAATGAGGTCCGCACATTAAAACCTTGGTGGGAAGATTAAGCTCTGCTGCATTTGCAGTACGTAAGATTCGCCAGTTAACAGATATTGCCACTGCTAGATTAGTCTACTTCGTTTACTTCCATAGCTTAATGTCTACGGTATTTTGCTCTGGGATTCAGCAGCTGAGGTAGATACCATATTTATATTACAAAAACGGGTAATTCGTGCAATTTACAACCTAAAACCTCGTGAATCACTAAAGAACAAATTTCAGGAATATAATATCTTAACTTTGCCCTCCCAATATATCCTTGATAACTTAATTTATATTCGTAAAAACTTAGGCAAGTTAGATTTTGTCAAAGATCAGTAAAATGTTAATACTAGAAATAGATAAAAATTAGTCGTACCGTGTTTTAGATTAAGTATGTCCAATAAAAGTAGTTTAGGTAATAGTGTCAGGTTTTATAATAAGATCCCGAAGCACATTACTGATTTACCGGACAAGAAGTTCAAGGACCATGTCAAGCGGGTTTTACTGTCAAAAGGATATTATAGGGTGGATTATTATGTGAATGATAGTAAGGTCTGGAAGTGACTCCCTCTCTGTGCATCCACTAAATTATTATTATTGTACCTGATAAATTAACATTTGTACAGTTGACAAAAAAAAAATACTCTGATCGAGTTTCTTACCGGTTGTTCTTGATGTCTGGGACATTTTCCGAACCGGCAGTAGTGTTTGACTTTCATAAGTGCCTTAGGGCCTAAATTGAATAAAGATTATTTTGATTTTGATTGGGTCAGTGTCTGTCGTCCCTGAACTACAATCTAAAAACAACAGCAACCACCTCCAACAGATCTTCAATCAAGAAATCAACTGGTTATTGATATACCGTATTAAAAGCCTCTCAGTAACTGAATATGTATATTCATTGACTGATCTTGCAATGCGACAAATTAAAAGAATTATTTTCATGTTGTTACCTCGTCAGGTTCAATTAACGAAGTAAATTAAGTTTGATAATTTTAATTTTTGTTTTTATATATAAGGTTACTACAAATTTAGCAGATAAAAGTTTTTAGATTTGAATCTAAAATAATATGTTAATGGCCCAGGAGTAAAAAGGTCAGCAGATCAAACCAAAGATCAATTTGAATGTAATATTTTTTTTCCAAATTTACTAATAAGACATGCTATACAGGTGTACCAGAACTCTACGTCAAGCCGAAACGGGGTGACAGAATTGATTGTAACCATCATGAGAAAAATCAAAAATAAAAATCTATCCCATGCAGTTTGGAAATTATGGGCATTTAAGAAAAACCTAGAAATTTGGCCAAACTGTAACCATTTTTCGGTTATTGTGGTTAATTTTTATTAATTTAAACTATGGAACCGTAACCCTAAATAACATTTCTAGAACCACAGTCAAAAATAATGACACAACTGCCCCAAGTTTTCTAGAATTAAGACTATTTGTTAAACTATGAATCTAAAATTTTCAAAATTAAAAATTTTAATTCAAAGTTTAAAAAAAAAGTACTAAAGTGCCTTGGCAAGTGCCATTAAATGTTCGCGCATTTAATCAGGATTGTAAAATGGTACAATACTTGTTAGTTTCATACTAAAAAAAACTAGTAAACAAAATAAAAACCTCGAGTAACCCGATTTTTGCTAACCCAAAATGGGTGAGTAAAATACTCAGTTCAAATGTTTTTTATTGATGTGAGAGATGGATAGTGGTGCTTGCCATGAGTGACCGAGACAGATAGTGACGCCACTTTTACAAGTCAAGAAAAGTAAGTAAAATTAATAAAATAATGAAAAATCTTGACCTAGTTTACTTTAGGTTTATTGGAATAAAAGTCAGATAGGGAAATAACATTTTTTATTACAATAAATGTTCAAATTACTTACCATCAGCCTCAATACACGCCCTACACCTTATTAAAAAAGATCTAGTTATTAGTCAGGCATATCCTCGAGAGTTGAAGTCCTCAGCAGCTTGAGAAATTCGTTCACGCAGCTCGGCTACGCTGTCAATGGGCTTTCAATAAACTTTTTCTTTGAGAACGCCCCAATATAAAAAATCCAGGGGATTTAAATCTGGGGAACGGGCTGGCCACGAGATAGTGCATGAACGTCTAATCCAACTTCCCGGATATTCCTGGTCAAGGAAATCTCTTACTTGCGCTGGGCAGTCATCTTGTTGATACCACATGTGGCGACGATCTGTTAGTGGTACGTCCTCTAACAAAGTTAGTAAATTTTCTCGTAAAAAATGTAGGTAATTCTTGCCATTCAAGTTCTCGGCAGCTCAAAAGACCCAAATATTTTGTCGTTTAAAATTCCGGTCCACAGGTTTACTTTAAATCAATACTGGGATCTGTCTTCTTGCATTAAATGTGGATTCGCCACATGCCACTCGTGAAAATTGTGTAAGTTTATGTAACCATCTTTTTTTAAATGTAGATTCATCTGAGATTTTTTTGGATGAATTGGGATTTTCATTATGCCACTGTAGAATTGTGCTACAAAATTAAATCCTTTCAGGATAATCTCGAGGAAGAAGACCTTGAACTCGTACGTGAAACGGATGCATTTCGACTCTTTGTAAAATACGATGTGATGTGCTTTTGGATATTCCCGTTCTTTTTTCAATTCCACGAACGGAAATACTTGGGTCATCTGCGACCTCTTGCAACACTTCTTCCTCGTAAGGAAAGCGAGCTCTACCTCCAGCCCGTATTTGATTCGGAAAATGGCCGCCCTCCGTGAGTGAACGGTACACATTAACAAACACGCGGTGATCCGGATAGCGCTCTAAATTTGGATATCTTTCACGATAGTCTAGCGGCGGCACTTGCGTTGCATCTGCATTCCCCATAAATGAGGTGCATGTTCACATATTCTTGTGAAGTGTAGCATGTAGGCATGGTAGATAACAATGATGCCAACACAAAAGTCCAATTCCAAAAAAGAGATGCCAAAGTTGTCACAACATAAGCGAATACGTAACGGTGCGCTTGACGAATGAGCGAAACGTACTAACTGGTGTCAGACGCATCTCCGTCTCACTGCGTGGCGTCACTATCTGTCTCGGTCGCTCATGGCAAAAATGTCCACTATCCATCTCTCTCATCATTTTGCCGTAAAATTAAGAACCTACCCAGAGCTTGTGCGAATAAAAAACATTTGAACTGAGTAAAATGGGTTAGCAAAAATCGGGTTACTCGAGGTTTTTATTTTTTTACTAGTTTTTTTTTAGTATGAAACTAACAAGTATTCTACCATTTTACAATCCTGATTAAATGCGCGAACATTTAATGGCACTTGCCAAGGCACTTTAGTACTTTTTTTTTAAACTTTGAATAAAAAAATTTTAATTTTGAAAATTTTAGATTCATAGTTTAACAAATAGTCTTAATTCTAGAAAACTTGGGGCAGTTTTGTCATTATTTTTGACTATGATTCTAGAAATGTTATTAAGGGTTACGGTTCCAAGTTTAAATGAACAAAAATAATAAAAATTAACTACAATAACCGAAAAATGGTTACAGTGACCAAATTTCTAGGTTTTTCTTAAATGCCCATAATTTCCAAACTGCATGGGATAGATTTTTTTCTGATTTTTCTCATGATGGTTAGAATCAATCGCCCCGTTTCGGCTTGACGTCGAGTTCTGGGACACCCTGTATAAAGTAAAAGAACCACAACAATGCCCTTAAAAATAATTTTGTTTGTCTGTTTGTATATCCGGATTAACTCTAAAACGGCTTACCCGATTCCTATGAATTTTGTACACATGAAGCTTATCATTTGTCAATTGATAAGCTGTAAGAATTTTAAATAATAACTAGCTGTGCCCGCGGCTTCGCTCACGTGGACTACGGAATGCCCGCGTAAATCTTGCTTCCCCGCTCCCGGCTATTTTAAAGATAAAAATGCTTATTGTGAGGGTTCCTTAGAAGATAGACATATACTCGCAGACTTTTTTGTAGGTCTTTTTAATGCCTATAATTATGTGGTACATTAGTTTGCTAAATCTCTTATTGTATACTCCACGTAAGCCATTTAAGCGCCCGAATTGATTCACCATGACCAGTATTTTTTTATTTGGTTAGAACCCTAATTATTTTTCTAAAATAAAAGTAGCCTAATTTACTCCCTATAATATCAGCTATCTATCAGTGAAAGTCCCATCAAAATCGGTCCAACCGTTTCCAAATTACCCGGAACAAACAGACAGACAGACAGACATATCATACCATAATTGATAGACTATGAGAATTGACAATAATACTATTAAAAATCCCAAAAAAAAATCATACAAAATAATTGCTTTTTTTATTCTCAACCAATTTTGATAGAATTTTCTACACAAGAAGTATTATTACTCTGTTGCTAGGCTATAGGAATTGTCAATAAAATGAGTAAAAACTAAATTGTCATATGAAAATAACTACTGTGTAACAAAGTTACAAGAATATACAAGAGAGCATACTATACGATTATGTAATATTCTATTATAATAACTGATGATTTCAAAATGTAAAGTAAGGACAGAATTAAAATTTTATTATTATTTTATATGCTAACATTAAAAAAAAAAATTTTACTACTGTATGAAATGACAAATTTCTTAACTTATCATAAAAACTTGCAAAAATATTTTTCTTTATTTTTGAAATACTATATGAGACTACCTATGTAATTCTTCTAAACATTCACAAACTTTTGAAACTCATTCAGGTACATAAATATGAATCATTTAATTTCAAAACTCCTAAAACACTTGCGGTGAAATTTTGAGGAACTATAAAAAACATATTATAAATTCATGTGAGGCTTAAATGAAAGGGTTTTGACATGAAATTGATTATTATTAAATAACAACAACAAGAAAAAATTTGCAGGAAAGAAATACATTAGAGTGCAAAAATATTAGCAAAGGTAGTTTTATTTTAGAGGAGTCTGAAATTAACATTTGGTTTTAGTACCATTTGAAAGCAACTGGTCATGTTTTACTGGGTTTTTGAGCAAGTAGGATTTTGAATATGGATGGTATTATGCGAGGAGTTACATCAAATGGAATTGTAATTACTGACTTAAACTGCTAAATTCATTCAAGGTCCTTCATTTGTTACTAAGTTACTAAATAATTAGTTCTTCCATTATTTTGTACCAAAAATAATTAAAAACCACAATATTCTCACGCGATTACAATTTTCGCAATACTGCTTGCTAAGTTGTATAACCCAAATGGTGAGCTGTCATTGATTCATTAGTTTATTGAGGATTTTGAAACATACAAACGTCATTTTAGAGTGTTTTGTAACAAAACTAGGTTTACTTTTTGATTTTTAGGTCACTTATAGTGGCATTTAAACATAAATTATGAGTTTCTTTAGAAAATAAATTAACGGTTAATTATGATACACAAATTTCATTTAGAGTAAAACCTGTTTTAGGGGCTTTTGAAATTATACCACTCATATTGAAGTTCACTTGTTCTAATATAGAAACAACTCATTTGGCCGATTTTAGTGTCTCATTTGAATATGGTAAAACAAAAGCTTTCACTGCCAACAATGAGTTACTGTCTTAACTCTCGACAGTCTGAGATCCCACTTACAATTTAAAAAAACTGATTAGTTATTACAAAAACTGTTTTGTTGCAATCTTCGTTACTATTAAATTTAACAAGTAGTCATCACATTTCAAATTCTTCAGCTTATACACATTTTTAATCTCTTTTATGTTATAAAACTTGTTCAAATCACTAATTGGGCACACATTACCATTAATTTTATCCAATATCTCTTTGCTCTCATCTTTTTCAGGGCTCACAAGGAAGCAAACCAGGATGTCTTTATTATTTTGTATACCAAACGTTCTGAGGCTGAGAGAGATGCTGTTACTAATAGAAAGATTGTAAATACACTCGGTGTATACAGTTTTAGTGACCATCGCGTTGTAATATTGTGCTACGACAGCTTTGTTGACCGCGGTTGCCACTTGCAACGGATCCAGTATGAGACCAGGTTTCATTACGGCGCATTTCCAATTACCTTGCAGTACGTTATCGTTAATTTCTTCCATATTCTGAACATTTTCGAACAGGTACATCTTTAGAGTCGTTTTAGTGATTGGATCTAAGTCGCAAGTAAAATGTTCGAGCTGCATCTTCACTGGAAAAGGAAATTCAAAATATATTGGTAAATAAAATAAGTACTAATTAGTAGCCTCTGGTTAATGGTCTATGATTAGTAGCACTTGAGTGATGATTAGGAGTACTTGTACATCAGAGATAAATGTTTTGTACATCTAATAGTCTGTGCAGAGGAGTAGTAGCGGTTAGTAGTAATCCTCTGGTTATTGGTCTATGGTGGTAAGCGTCAGTGTTGCCAAGTCAAGAAAACAAGAAGTGACCAACCAATTTGATGATGTTGCTAGAATTTTAAGAATTTTGTATCCTAAAAAGTGGCTAAAAGTGACCAAAAATTTGGTTTGAAAAATAGCACAAGTTTATATAAAAAGTTTTATTTATTGATTAAACGTTGATCATCATAACACTCATTAGACGTTGATGGTTCTGATTTTTTTAAAAACAAGGAAAGCAGTTGTTAAATAATCTCTTTTTCTTAGTAAACAATTAAGTGCATGTAAACGTATCTTATTTCTATCTCTACTTTTTCTTTACTGCTCTCAGGATGCTACATTTTAATAATATTTCCCTTCTCAGCATTTGAGATATAGGAATAGAGCCGTCAGAGGCAAATCATGAAATACTGATGGGTATAAAAAGTTTCTATGATATGGAAATATAAAATAATGTGTAGTATTTGTATACGCTGTGTAGCGACATCTCTCGCCACAACTGACGCATCAACGCATCGACACAACTACGTAGCGACACATAGCGACATCTATCGAGCCACATAGGACGCATCCTACTGATCCTACATTGCGCTATAGAAATTAACTCTATCGTTGAGTATATATACAAGAACCCGACTACAACAGTCGGGGCAGCTGCCCGCCAGAATAGCACCCGTCTGGCGGAGGATCCTCCCTTTTCTATGGCGGATGAGGAACTTTACTCTCTGTTCCTCACCTACGCTAAACGCTGTATATCTATATTTATTTATATTATTCATTCACACATTCATTCACTCATTATTTCCTACCTAGTTCCCACCCTTGTCGCTTTGAAAACGCATCGCCGAGTGGTCACGTTAAAGACTCGCTCTAAACAAGTACAAGTGACAGTGCACGCAATACTCTAATACTCTTTCAAAAACGCTCCTCTAAAGGTGTTTAAAATTAATCCGCGCTCCTGCTGAACTACATATAAAATTAGTTCTTATTGGAAAAACCAGATCTCGAGTGCCAGTGAGGATATAGGAACTAAAAGAACTTGCGAACTATATTTCCTTTCCCTTCATCGTATACCGGCGCCTTCAGTATTAAAAGAGTTGCTAAATTCGTGGCTAAAATTTTTAGCCATAATATTTGATATTTTTGGCTAAACCAATTATAATGTTGCCAGATATAGCCACAAAATGATCAACTTGGCACATTGCAGGCCGTAGGCGATTATGAGTTATACTAATCATTCGATTAAGAAGATTTCTCGAGATAATTTGATATTAGTATTACTTAATATTATTCGATGATTAGTGATTATTCACAATCGAAGTACCATTAGTAATTATTACTAATACTAGGTTACTAATTTGGTAAAAAATAGTAATTATTACGACCGAACGACCTTTTTTAGTTAATTATTATATGTTTTCTTCTACAGAAATTTGTTTACAACTGCGCTACCTTTTTTTTAGCTTTCCACTCTTCGTTTTTAATAGGTACCAGTCACCATTCTTCATAGCCCACCTGTGGGTCATACATCAAAGGCTCGATTATGAATGATCATTCACATTCGTAATTCAATTCTAAATTATCATTCATCATCGAAACATCTCAATTATGTAAATCACTCTTAAATGAATATCTCAATTACGTAAATCACTCATGGCCCTCCTCTGGTAACTACTTTACTTCAATCATCATTAAAACCAGAGATTATCTTTAATCTATGAAATTACCATATTTGACTTGATGATTGAGGATATTCCAAGAAATTTTAATAAATGGTATATTTACTTCATTTCTTTGTATAACTTTTAAACAGCGTTAAATAAAACTAGGTATATAAAGAGTGTAGACAAAGTAATTGACATTATTAATTCCGTTAATGTTGTTCAATATCAAACTATGTAAAGAAGTGAAGGTAAATACATACTAATTTGATACATAAATAAGAATAAAATGGCGATTTTTCGATAAATAAGAGATTGGGTTACTTTTGTGATCAAAATGTTACTTTTTGGAGCAGTCCATGGAAACTTTTCGCTATCGGGCACTGGCAAGACTGATTATATTAGAAAAGAACTAATTTAGCACTTTAGATCTGTTTAGCACCAAGAAACATATACTAGAGAGGTGGGCGATTATAAATGATTTTCATAATCGAGATACTCAATTATGAATGATTTACATAATCAGTTAATTCTATTATGAGCCTCGTTAGCCCAGTGTTCGTAAGCACGATGGCTATGAGCAAGGTCCTAGGTTCGAATCCCAGGTCGAGCAAAGTGTTATTGGGTTTTTCCTATGAAATTCTCAGTAGCAATTCAGAGTTTGGTTTCGTGACCGATTAATGGCAATAGGCTCGCCTAGTGATGGACATTAAAAAAAAGCATCGATGTTTTTTCAACTGAATGCATCGGGTTGTTGCATCGATGTTTCAAAAAATACATCGATTTTTTCTATACATCGATTGTTTTTCTATAAGTTAAATATATATGTGATTTAGAAATAAAAAACAAGCATCTATTAAAATAACTTTATTACCTTTACATTTATATTTAATATATATCCCAATATTTTTATCTATACTTTGTAAAAACAAAATTTTACCCAATCTTTTACCCTTTAATCTATTCCTTTGTTGAGTCATTACCTGCGCCGCTTGCGAAAACAGAGTCTCTGATGGCACTGGTGTGCCGACCATTGTTAGATATTTAAAGGCAATTTTATGCAATATTGGAAACTGTATTTTGTAATCTTTCCAAATTTCTAGAGGATTGTCGTTAAGTCTTCCAACAGGACTTGTCAGATAAACTGAAAGTTCACCCGACAAGCTATCTTCAGATTTATTACTCTTCCAATTGCGATGTACCAGTTTGTAATGATCACTCCATAATGAAAATGTCTTTTGACTTTTATCAGACTTATCCGAGTCTGACTCGATTTCTTTAATTTGACGCAAATTAATCTTCATTAAATTTTCTATACAGCATTGCTACAAGCTATTGCATCGTTAAAGTGATTTTTTTTTAAACGTTGGTCTAAAATGTTTGCTATAGCAAGAGGAGTTACATGTTCAATGGAACCCATTCTTATCGTAATTTCTTGCAGAGCCATTTTTGCACTTCTCGTGCCACAGGTTCTCCTGCTGAAGTAATTTTGGAAAATATGCAGTGGACCAAAGGTATAATTTTTATCAATATTTATCTGCAGAAATTTCTTTTGTGGCTACCTCCAAAGGCCGCAATATCAGGAGGACGGATGAGGCAATGGATATTTCTGAACTGCTGAGCATTGGGGGTGCGGTGGCGTGTCGAAAAAGAATATCATTTATGACACTCCGCAGTTCTAAACATCTTTGTACCATGTAGTAATTACTATTCCAGCGCGTCGGTACGCTTTGTATAAGTTTAGTCTCAGTAGAAGTAGCTTTGCGCAATTCGTCACTAGCAACGCAACTTTATTTGAACCAGGTCACAATTGCTTTAATTTTAGTAACAATTTTTTGCCACTCAGTACATGCCATTGTGCCCTCAGCCACCAAATTTAACGTATGAGCCAAACATGGAATGTGTTTCTTCTTACCAAACGTCAATTCTACAGCTTTCACCATATTGGCAGCATTATCGGTTACAACAGCCGTCACATTATCTTGTTTAATACCCCATTCTGCACAAGTTTTTAAAAGCATTTCAAAATATATTGTGACGTGTGTCTTTCATCGAGTTCGTACACGCCGAGAGTAACTGAAATGAGTTCAATTTCTATTCCAAAATGAACAATTACGCCTATAAAACTTTTCATATTTAATGTATAAGACCAAATACCTGTCGTCATGGTTAAATCTTCTATCGAAGACAACTTCTTATTAAGAGTTTCTGAAACAAACTGATATTTATTATCCAACCATCGCCTTAGACTTGTTCTACTTGGTATTTTATATTGAGGAGCGACTGCTTTCATAAGATTTTTGAAACCTTTATTCTCGACTATTGAGAAAGGCTGGTGGTCTTTACAAATCATATATAACAAACAATTGTTGTTTTCTTGTTTTCATGCCGGATTCTGAATAACAGGAGATTTCTTGAAAACAGTCTTGATAGATTTTTACATTTATATTTTTTATGGGTTGGTTGCACTGATCTCTATAATATTGCCTGCCTTTTCAACCAGTGATACCACTTTTTGACGAAACACCTTGCGAGTGCTAAATAATGTAATTGAAAAATACAAAAAAAAAAGTGGTTGCCTGTAAAGTCGGTATACGGGCGAAAGTTTTACGTGACAACGACTTTATGTCTGTCTCTCTCGCTCTTAGGCGGGCTAACCATGCCCGAATGGAAGGGACGCGTGCCTCTCACTCGCTCTCATTGTGAGCGCATAACGTGAGCGGAGCGTAACGCAGTTTCTTGAAGTGTCACCCGGCAAACCAATTTATAAGACGTTGTCACGTCAAAAATAGTTATTAACCGTAGAGAGAGAGAGAGAGAGGGGTAGGTTTCATTGTTTGCCTTTTCGATACATCGAAAAAAAACATCGATGTATACTCGATGTTCAAAACTTAACAATACATCGGTTTGATTCGATGCATTGTACCTATACTTCGAGTATTTTTAAAACATCGATGTATATCGTCCACTCCTAGGCTCGCCCCCTATTACACGGGACCTAAAAACATACTCGGCGAAATGTAGGTGTACAAATGTACACCTCTGCCTAACCCTTCGGGGAATACAGGCGTGATAATATGTTATGTTATGTTATTAGGAGTTATAATTGATAATCAAATTATGAATATGAATGATCATTCATAATGGAGTCTTGGATGTAATACCCAGACATGGGCGAGAGTGGAAAGCTAAAAAAACGTCATTCAGATTTTTAGTAACCTAGGTACTTCGATTAAATCGTCCAACTCTATTCAAAGGTGGGCCGTGGGCGAGAGTGAAAAGCTAAAAAAAATATTAGAAGACCACACATAACATTTACATAGAAAAATTGTAATAAGTGTTCTAACACAACCGGCGCAGTGTACTGAGTTAGTGCAATTGCGTGGCGTTGCGCAGTGTTACCGTCTACACTCTACAATTACTAATATTAATGGCTAAATATTTTAGCCACAAATTTAGTAACTTTTGTTTTTCGATACAATAACACTTGTTGTCACTCATCTACAATGCAAGCGGTGAATCAGTATTTCATTTTAATTGAGTGAATTACCTGCCACCCTTAATTGCTGAGGTATAAAGATTATTTATCATGGTGATTGTGGCAAAGAAAAATCATAGAAATAAGATGAGTTTAGGCATACTATATTTTTTACTACTAAGATTATGTGATTATTTTTCAAAAGCAGATGTATGCTTTTTACCAAATACTCGTAGAAGTGTTGGATCAAATCAGGAAGCAAGAAAAATATTTTTTCCTTGTTCCTAAAGAACCAGAAACATCAACGTCCAATGAGTATTATATGGAATTAATCTATGATAATTAACTAAAACGTTTTGTAAGATAAGAACTTGTATTTGTTTTGTAATGTAACTTTTCACTTGTTTTGAGTTTGAACTTCTTGTTATATTTTCTATTTGTTAACATTGCAGAAGTTGGATTACTGAATTGGGTTTTAAGCTGAATAAAGCCAATATTTTGGTTAATGATTCTTATAACATGTAAAATGTTTTTAACCGAATTCTTTTTAGGGTATGAAATTTTTTGTCATTCTAGCACCTTTAAAAAAATGTTTTGCCATTTCTTGTTTCCTTGACTTGGCAACACTGGTTGACTGTAGTTTATTACATAGACCAACCAGAAGAGTTTATTAGTAGATTAGATCAGATCACCAGGCTCTGTCAACTCGCCTATATATTTTAACACGAAAAGCTCGCGCATCTATTTCACTCAACATGGGAAAAATCCATAAGCGTACCCGCTACGTTTCTCTTTCACACTAAGAAATACTCACACAAAGGCATACTCATTGATTTTCTTCCGCCATATTGGTCTGTGGCCGCCATTTTCATTGGAATTGTCAAAATTGACAAAAAAAATTGAACCGCCATTGTTCGTTGTTCATAATTAACATTATTAAACATTTTATATTTGTTAATTTGTGGAATTGTTAATTTGCTCGAGATGGAGTAAAAACATTTGTTTTAAAGAATATTATCAAGGAGGTAGTATTTGCAATTTTTAAAGCTGGATTCATAGAGCCACAGTTAGTGATCAAAGCTCTGCCAATGTTGCAGCTAATAAGTCATTAATATCGGATTCAAATAGAGAACTTCTACGCAGTGAAGGCTACAATGATAATAATGTTTCCTATAACATTAATAGTAACCGGCTATATCACATCTATGATGTACCTCATTTACTAAAATGTTTTCGCAATAATTTTTAGAAGAAAGATCTTCTCATCGGTAATCGGCGTGCTAAGTGGGAGTACATTGAAATTCTTTATAAAGTAGATGGAAATGGTGGACGAGCAAGAAGCACTAAACTCACCGACAAACATGTTAAACCTACATCATATGATAAAATGAAGGTAAGTAAAATTCTCACTGACCCATCTCAAAAATCAACCTGTATAGGCGTGAAATCATTTATATACACTATGTACCTATGTAAGTAAAATTATTAAAATCCCAGTCGCATGTGAAGTTTATAAAATGACCACTTTGCTTGACAAAAGTGATGTATGATTGCCCATACAAAAGAGATCTCAACATATTTTAGTCATTTTCATCTCCAATACTACTGAATATATATTTACTAGCTGGTACCCGCGACTTCGTCTGTATATTATGGATACTAGCTTTGCCCCGCATTATTTTTTTATTTTATAAATAAAATTACTTTATTGTATATTTCCAGGTCAAACTAGCTGCTCAAGTATTCAGCAGACAAGTGGCTACATCGCTTGAAGTTTATATGAAGTCCCTGCTTTTTCTACAGGAGCATGAATATTCTATTCCAAATGTGGATATTGATAATGATCTTTTCACAGTAGAAATACTTTTATTTATAAATGATTTGTTTGATAGTTTAAATCGTTTTGGTCACTCTGGTTATAAATTGCAACATGCTCTATCTTTAAATTCTGAACACATAGATTTCTGGAATAATGCTGTGAAGAAACTAAATTCAATGCGGTTTGATTCTTCCGTTGAAAGGGAAAGCAAGCCTTTGTCACTGAAGCATTTTATGCATAATATTAAAACTATGAAACATCTGTGGTCTGATTTACGCTCTATTGAGGGTGTAAAATTTTTAAGTCTCAGACAACTAAACCAATATCCATTAGAAAAATTTTTTGGTCTAATAAGAGCACATGGTAATTTCAATACCAACCCAGATTGTACTCACTTTGTCTCGGCTTATAAAACTTTATTAATTAATAACATCACCACTGGTAAGTCATTATTTACAAATTGTGCTAATGATGATGACAAAATGTTAGGTACCCTTCAAAATTTAGTAAACCAATAAAAATATGGATCATACATTGATAATTTTCAAACTGACGACACTGAATTCATAGAGAATTTTATTCCCCCTGAGAATGTTCATTGGAACAAAAAATTGATACTACATTGTACAATTGTGAGATGCACAAAGAAACTTTTCTCAAAGCTTTTTGGTTATTTGTTATTTATTAGAATGCAAGTAAAACAATGGTGGCATTAATTTTAACAGACGAATGCATAATATTGATTCCAGATCTAAAGATGTAGAAATGGAAAGTTTAATCCATACTAAAGCTACAAAAGGATTTAGTTACAGATCAGTTAGAAGGCGTAGTACTACATAATCATATTTAACTGTATAGGTACTACTTATTATTATCATAGTTTCTGCAACTAAAATTGTCTTTATTTTAATTCCTCTATTAACTATTATTATGTATAGATATATTATTACTGGATCTAGATACCTATATCTACTATGCCTTTGCAAAATATATCACTATGCAATTACTAACAGAATTCCTTCAGTATGCCTCATAGTTAATTCTAACGAGTATGCAAATTTTGTTTACATTGTTTTTAAAATATAGTACTACTACTAGTTGTAATATATTATTAATAATTCATTGTTATTATTAGGTAATGTTCTTAGTTATCTAATGTACATAATATAACATTGATTGATTAAATCAGAATCAATTATAAAATAAAATTTAAAAGATGCATGAATATACTCACATGTATTGTTATGATTTTTAAGGTAAATAATAATTATGTAATTCTAGTATGTAATCATGTCATAATCTAGCATATTTTCTTTGTTTCTAATTACTTAATTAGGCATTATGTGTAATATTTACTAATTATTCATACAAATATTTTATGAAGCATGCAAATTTGTCTGGTGTATTTTTTAACAACATTCATGATTCATATTAAGAAAATTATTTTATAAGTATACTTTTAATAACTTTTGTTTTATGTTAATATTTTGTAATGTTTTTATTCTTATGATCTTAATTAATTAATTGTAATATAAATTTGTTTTCCCTGTCTGTAATAATATTGAGAAATACGTTGTGAGCGATTGATTTTTATATTGATGATTAATTCTGTTATTTCTGTAGTTTTTGTCTACATTCATGAGTCATATTAAGAAACTTATTTTATATACTTTTAATAACTATTGTTTTATGGTAATATTTTAATTCTTATGATCATTTAATTGTAATAATGTTCCATTTTGTATTTCCTTTTTTCTGGTTTCACTTTTAGTTCCATGCGCTCCGTCTTTCTTTTATTGAATGGCAACTGTTCGTACTGTTATTACACATTTCAGCCAAAGTCAATGTTAAACAATAAATATTTACCCAAATGTAATTATCTATCTTGCAATATTCAAACATAGCTTCAACAAGATCGAGGCTCCATTTTTAAAATTTTACAGGGAGTTTTATGTGAACTTAAAATGCATGTTCCCAGTTAGGTATTTATAATCCACTTGTGCAAAATAACCAAACTACATCACGTAAAATGTCGCCAAAATTACACAATATAGAGCCAACATAAGGTATGAATTAAAATAAAAACCACCACAACACTTCAAGATCCTGCCGAAATTCCTAGGTCTGAGGTTTTAAAACAATGCATAAAGCCGGTCCTAAGCCCTAAAGTTTTATGGCATGTTAATATTTGTAAATCCCAATAAGAATAAATATTATGTAATCCTTACGTTTCTTTTATTTTAAGATTCAGTTTGATAAATCTGGTAAAATTGTTGCCGTCGCAAAAATATCGATAAAAACCGGTAATTTGTTTAGTAAAATACCGATTGACACGAAAGTACATCACTAGTTTACTTATTTACCGTAAAGTACCGATTTAAATGTATGATTCCATCACTAACGTAATTTGACAAGTACCATTTATACAATATAATGAGGGAAAGAGAGAGGTAGCGGACGGCTCATTAGGCCACTTCAAGAGTAAATGCGATGGAGATATCAATCATGAATGAAATGTATAAATTGGTATCTATAGAAAGTTGTGTATGTGTATCGTCTGTGAATATGTGTAAATCACCTCGCTAACGAAACAAAACGATTGTTCTAAGATGGTCGTCTATCCTCTGGTTATTGGTCTATGCAGATCACGGAATGCTTTTTATGATTAAATAAATTAGATTCAAGATTGTAATTGTATGTCTGTGATTGTATGGTTGATTTAATTTTATACAATTTATTTTTATGATTCTTTGTGAGATAAATTAAAGAAACTCGTGACTTAAAATGTTGATTCCAAAGGTAAATAAATTCCGAGGACTGCTGACTCTGGCAAGTGTTCGACGATTAGCAACTCAGGCTCAAAAACAAGAAAATATAGGACCTGTGGTGTTCGAGAGGCTTACTGGTGTGGACAGAGGCATCGCTGTATACGGCCTTAACAGCCCAAATGACCGAAACGCGTTAGGCTCCGGGCTCATTGAAGCTTTGAAAGAAGTAAACAGAATTATAAGAGAAGATACAAAATTATCCGTAGTTATCCTTCGCAGTCTGGTACCAGGAATATTCTGTGCTGGTGATATATATATTTTTTAAATGATTGCTTTTTCTTTTACTTTAATTTAAATTCAAAATTCATAATGTGCACACCAATAAGGGTTTTCATCAATAAAATTATTTGAGGATATTAAGCCTAGGGCTGCCACCTTTTTTGAAAATTGCTAAAAATATAGTACTTTGTGGAAAGTTAGGAAAAAATAAAATACACATTTGTTTTGAATCGTTATTAATCAACTGCCCAAAAATAACAGTGTAATGTTAACAAGGTTCGTGTATGTGAGTATCTTTATTACACCAAAACTTTTAAATACTTGAACAAATTAGAAAAAAAAAAAACAGTTTTGTTGAATACATGTAAAACTCAGGCGAAAAGATTCAGTGGTCTGCGAGACATTATGCAAATTATGACTGACAAAATGAAAATAAATTTCAATGATAATTTGCTATTTCTAGTATTAGTATTTTTCTTACTATATTATTGTTCTATAATGTATAGTATAATTGACTAAAATATAGTATGATACTATTTATTATAGTATGGGTGGCAACCCTAATTACGCCCAACAGTTGGGTGATTAATTAATGTATATTGTTAAATCCTGTAAACTGTATCTTAGAGAGTTGGATTTTGGTTGGACTTTTAAAATTCAATTTGGTAGCTCTAGTTATAAGGTAAAATAATCAGAGCATTTTTTTTATATTTCAAAATTAACTTGCAGGTGCAAACCTGAAGGAGCGGTTTAAAATGAATGATGATGAGGTGGCTAAGTTTGTACGTGGACTCCGAGCAACTTTCATAGAAGTTGAAGATTTGCCAATGCCAACAATAGCTGCAATAGATGGAGTCGCTGTAGGTGGTGGCTTGGAGCTGGCTCTTGCATGTGATATTCGAATAGTATCAGAGACAGCTAAGATAGGCCTTGTGGAGACTGGAAGAGGTTTGATTCCTGGTGCTGGAGGAACTCAAAGACTACCTAGATCAATCCACATACCAATAGCAAAGGAGCTGATTTTTACATCAAGGATTATCAGTGGGAAGGAAGCGAAGGACTTAGGTATGAAAATTATTGAAGTAAAACTTCTTTAGGTGTTACTTGAGAGTGACTTAAATCTTTTTGCTCACAATATTTGTTTTTTTTTTATAAGCCCTGTCACAGACATTGTGCTCAAGCAGATATTCTAGAGGCATTCACACAATGTACATTATGAGAAATGCACTTTTTAATACAATTATCAGCAACATTGACACTTAACTATATTTCTTTTATTTTGGTTAAAAAGATAAAAGCTTTCTAATACAATAAGCTTAAATGGAAGAAAAAGAATCTGTTTTTGAAATTACCAATACTCAAATAAATTTTATTTTAGGTATCGCAAACCATGTTGTACCCCAAAACAATAACAATAATGCAGCATTCGAGAAAGCTCTTAGTCTAGCAAGAGAGATTATCTCCAACGCGCCCATCGCATTGCGCTGCGCCAAGCAAGCCATCAACGAGGGTATACAACTAAACATCACAGAAGGTTACGAAGTTGAACAGAAGTTCTATGAAGTGAACATTCCAACAAAGGATAGACAGGAAGGAATGATATCTTTTATGGAGAAGAGAAAACCTGTTTATGAGGGACATTAAAAACTATTTTATGATTTCGTAAATAATATATAAAATTGATATAAAAACAGAACAGAACTGTACACAACTGTGAAGTTTATATGAAGTCCCTGCTTTTTCTACAGGAGCATGAATATTCTATTCCAAATGTGGATATTGATAATGATCTTTTCACAGTAGAAATACTTTTATTTATAAATGATTTGTTTGATAGTTTAAATCGTTTTGGTCACTCTGGTTATAAATTGCAACATGCTCTATCTTTAAATTCTGAACACATAGATTTCTGGAATAATGCTGTGAAGAAACTAAATTCAATGCGGTTTGATTCTTCCGTTGAAAGGGAAAGCAAGCCTTTGTCACTGAAGCATTTTATGCATAATATTAAAACTATGAAACATCTGTGGTCTGATTTACGCTCTATTGAGGGTGTAAAATTTTTAAGTCTCAGACAACTAAACCAATATCCATTAGAAAAATTTTTTGGTCTAATAAGAGCACATGGTAATTTCAATACCAACCCAGATTGTACTCACTTTGTCTCGGCTTATAAAACTTTATTAATTAATAACATCACCACTGGTAAGTCATTATTTACAAATTGTGCTAATGATGATGACAAAATGTTAGGTACCCTTCAAAATTTAGTAAACCAATAAAAATATGGATCATACATTGATAATTTTCAAACTGACGACACTGAATTCATAGAGAATTTTATTCCCCCTGAGAATGTTCATTGGAACAAAAAATTGATACTACATTGTACAATTGTGAGATGCACAAAGAAACTTTTCTCAAAGCTTTTTGGTTATTTGTTATTTATTAGAATGCAAGTAAAACAATGGTGGCATTAATTTTAACAGACGAATGCATAATATTGATTCCAGATCTAAAGATGTAGAAATGGAAAGTTTAATCCATACTAAAGCTACAAAAGGATTTAGTTACAGATCAGTTAGAAGGCGTAGTACTACATAATCATATTTAACTGTATAGGTACTACTTATTATTATCATAGTTTCTGCAACTAAAATTGTCTTTATTTTAATTCCTCTATTAACTATTATTATGTATAGATATATTATTACTGGATCTAGATACCTATATCTACTATGCCTTTGCAAAATATATCACTATGCAATTACTAACAGAATTCCTTCAGTATGCCTCATAGTTAATTCTAACGAGTATGCAAATTTTGTTTACATTGTTTTTAAAATATAGTACTACTACTAGTTGTAATATATTATTAATAATTCATTGTTATTATTAGGTAATGTTCTTAGTTATCTAATGTACATAATATAACATTGATTGATTAAATCAGAATCAATTATAAAATAAAATTTAAAAGATGCATGAATATACTCACATGTATTGTTATGATTTTTAAGGTAAATAATAATTATGTAATTCTAGTATGTAATCATGTCATAATCTAGCATATTTTCTTTGTTTCTAATTACTTAATTAGGCATTATGTGTAATATTTACTAATTATTCATACAAATATTTTATGAAGCATGCAAATTTGTCTGGTGTATTTTTTAACAACATTCATGATTCATATTAAGAAAATTATTTTATAAGTATACTTTTAATAACTTTTGTTTTATGTTAATATTTTGTAATGTTTTTATTCTTATGATCTTAATTAATTAATTGTAATATAAATTTGTTTTCCCTGTCTGTAATAATATTGAGAAATACGTTGTGAGCGATTGATTTTTATATTGATGATTAATTCTGTTATTTCTGTAGTTTTTGTCTACATTCATGAGTCATATTAAGAAACTTATTTTATATACTTTTAATAACTATTGTTTTATGGTAATATTTTAATTCTTATGATCATTTAATTGTAATAATGTTCCATTTTGTATTTCCTTTTTTCTGGTTTCACTTTTAGTTCCATGCGCTCCGTCTTTCTTTTATTGAATGGCAACTGTTCGTACTGTTATTACACATTTCAGCCAAAGTCAATGTTAAACAATAAATATTTACCCAAATGTAATTATCTATCTTGCAATATTCAAACATAGCTTCAACAAGATCGAGGCTCCATTTTTAAAATTTTACAGGGAGTTTTATGTGAACTTAAAATGCATGTTCCCAGTTAGGTATTTATAATCCACTTGTGCAAAATAACCAAACTACATCACGTAAAATGTCGCCAAAATTACACAATATAGAGCCAACATAAGGTATGAATTAAAATAAAAACCACCACAACACTTCAAGATCCTGCCGAAATTCCTAGGTCTGAGGTTTTAAAACAATGCATAAAGCCGGTCCTAAGCCCTAAAGTTTTATGGCATGTTAATATTTGTAAATCCCAATAAGAATAAATATTATGTAATCCTTACGTTTCTTTTATTTTAAGATTCAGTTTGATAAATCTGGTAAAATTGTTGCCGTCGCAAAAATATCGATAAAAACCGGTAATTTGTTTAGTAAAATACCGATTGACACGAAAGTACATCACTAGTTTACTTATTTACCGTAAAGTACCGATTTAAATGTATGATTCCATCACTAACGTAATTTGACAAGTACCATTTATACAAATATAATGAGGGAAAGAGAGAGGTAGCGGACGGCTCATTAGGCCACTTCAAGAGTAAATGCGATGGAGATATCAATCATGAATGAAATGTATAAATTGGTATCTATAGAAAGTTGTGTATGTGTATCGTCTGTGAATATGTGTAAATCACCTCGCTAACGAAACAAAACGATTGTTCTAAGATGGTCGTCTATCCTCTGGTTATTGGTCTATGCAGATCACGGAATGCTTTTTATGATTAAATAAATTAGATTCAAGATTGTAATTGTATGTCTGTGATTGTATGGTTGATTTAATTTTATACAATTTATTTTTATGATTCTTTGTGAGATAAATTAAAGAAACTCGTGACTTAAAATGTTGATTCCAAAGGTAAATAAATTCCGAGGACTGCTGACTCTGGCAAGTGTTCGACGATTAGCAACTCAGGCTCAAAAACAAGAAAATATAGGACCTGTGGTGTTCGAGAGGCTTACTGGTGTGGACAGAGGCATCGCTGTATACGGCCTTAACAGCCCAAATGACCGAAACGCGTTAGGCTCCGGGCTCATTGAAGCTTTGAAAGAAGTAAACAGAATTATAAGAGAAGATACAAAATTATCCGTAGTTATCCTTCGCAGTCTGGTACCAGGAATATTCTGTGCTGGTGATATATATATTTTTTAAATGATTGCTTTTTCTTTTACTTTAATTTAAATTCAAAATTCATAATGTGCACACCAATAAGGGTTTTCATCAATAAAATTATTTGAGGATATTAAGCCTAGGGCTGCCACCTTTTTTGAAAATTGCTAAAAATATAGTACTTTGTGGAAAGTTAGGAAAAAATAAAATACACATTTGTTTTGAATCGTTATTAATCAACTGCCCAAAAATAACAGTGTAATGTTAACAAGGTTCGTGTATGTGAGTATCTTTATTACACCAAAACTTTTAAATACTTGAACAAATTAGAAAAAAAAAAAACAGTTTTGTTGAATACATGTAAAACTCAGGCGAAAAGATTCAGTGGTCTGCGAGACATTATGCAAATTATGACTGACAAAATGAAAATAAATTTCAATGATAATTTGCTATTTCTAGTATTAGTATTTTTCTTACTATATTATTGTTCTATAATGTATAGTATAATTGACTAAAATATAGTATGATACTATTTATTATAGTATGGGTGGCAACCCTAATTACGCCCAACAGTTGGGTGATTAATTAATGTATATTGTTAAATCCTGTAAACTGTATCTTAGAGAGTTGGATTTTGGTTGGACTTTTAAAATTCAATTTGGTAGCTCTAGTTATAAGGTAAAATAATCAGAGCATTTTTTTTATATTTCAAAATTAACTTGCAGGTGCAAACCTGAAGGAGCGGTTTAAAATGAATGATGATGAGGTGGCTAAGTTTGTACGTGGACTCCGAGCAACTTTCATAGAAGTTGAAGATTTGCCAATGCCAACAATAGCTGCAATAGATGGAGTCGCTGTAGGTGGTGGCTTGGAGCTGGCTCTTGCATGTGATATTCGAATAGTATCAGAGACAGCTAAGATAGGCCTTGTGGAGACTGGAAGAGGTTTGATTCCTGGTGCTGGAGGAACTCAAAGACTACCTAGATCAATCCACATACCAATAGCAAAGGAGCTGATTTTTACATCAAGGATTATCAGTGGGAAGGAAGCGAAGGACTTAGGTATGAAAATTATTGAAGTAAAACTTCTTTAGGTGTTACTTGAGAGTGACTTAAATCTTTTTGCTCACAATATTTGTTTTTTTTTTTATAAGCCCTGTCACAGACATTGTGCTCAAGCAGATATTCTAGAGGCATTCACACAATGTACATTATGAGAAATGCACTTTTTAATACAATTATCAGCAACATTGACACTTAACTATATTTCTTTTATTTTGGTTAAAAAGATAAAAGCTTTCTAATACAATAAGCTTAAATGGAAGAAAAAGAATCTGTTTTTGAAATTACCAATACTCAAATAAATTTTATTTTAGGTATCGCAAACCATGTTGTACCCCAAAACAATAACAATAATGCAGCATTCGAGAAAGCTCTTAGTCTAGCAAGAGAGATTATCTCCAACGCGCCCATCGCATTGCGCTGCGCCAAGCAAGCCATCAACGAGGGTATACAACTAAACATCACAGAAGGTTACGAAGTTGAACAGAAGTTCTATGAAGTGAACATTCCAACAAAGGATAGACAGGAAGGAATGATATCTTTTATGGAGAAGAGAAAACCTGTTTATGAGGGACATTAAAAACTATTTTATGATTTCGTAAATAATATATAAAATTGATATAAAAACAGAACAGAACTGTACACAACTGTGTTTACATTAATTGTTAATGACTTCAAAAACAGTTAAGGTTTTTGGATTATAGGAATACCTTAAAATGTACAAAGTTCTTTAGGTAGCTAAAACTAAAAAAGATGAAGGATTTATACACATAATCAATAATATTATTTTAAAAACTATTTGTAAAACCAGTTATGTGAATATATTTATTTACAAAGATATATTCCTGTAATGTATGAAAATCATACTTACCTAGAATAAACATAACTGTTGTAATATGCCAAATAATGCATTTAAAGATATATTTTTATTAAATGGATATTTTGTTAAATAAATCATTGTTTATACTTAATGACTTTAATTTATATTATTTAACTAGCTGTGCCCCCAACTATTTTTTTTAATATTTACAATTATGTAGTACATTCATTTGATATGTCAATTATGGTTTACTCAGCGTAATCCATTCAAGCGCGCGAATTGATTCACCATGACCAGTTTTATTTAAATTTGTGCGTAACCCTGTTTTTTGTAAAATAAAAGTAGCCTAAGTTTACTCCTTATAACATCAGTTATCAGCCGCTGAAGTCCTGTCAAAATCAGCCCAACCAATTTGGAGATTACCTGGAACAAACAGACAGACAGAAAAACAAATTTAAAATTGATTTTTTGTTATAGATATAGCATATACTTTCATATGCATTAGGAAAAAGCTGTTATTTTGACATTACAAAAAGACACTTCAATTTTATTAATTGTATAGATTAATATCCAGGCTATGTTTAGTTATCAGAGGTCAAGACAAATAATTAATTAGTTGCATTAACAGAGCATAAGAATACATAGTGGTTTTTTAAAATAATTTTGAAGGTACTGTCCCTGATGGTAAGCACAACAAAAGAAACGGCAACCACAGAGAGAACTAAATGCATACAACTATCAGTACTTCATCTAAAAAAGGATTTTAGTATCTTGTAATGTTATATTTGAGTAACAAGGTTCTAAACAACCCATCATAAGTATAAATTCCTGTTATTTTTTCATTACTAATTTGAAAGATTTTGGTTTTAAGTATTTTTCTGTTATCATTGTTTTATATTCAAAGACCATTAATATAATGTAAATATTTTTATCAAAGAACATCCTGAAATAATATACTTATGTAACAGTGTTTAATAAGTTATAATATTGCTATCAACACAGCTTATCATAAAAATGACAATTAGTAAATTCAATAAAGAAATAGGATAAACATAATTAACTTTATGATCTTACAGTATAGTAAAATAATACATAATTACATCATTTACAGCTAAATTACAATATTTTAGTCAATATTAAGACACTTTTTAAGTTGTTCTCTAGTATCTTCTGGTGATGTCACTTTATGTCCAATTGTTCTTGAGTCATTAAAGATCTCATAGTCATTACCACCCGGCATTGTCTTGTCACCAAAGAAATGGATTTCCTTAAAATCTGCATGAGCTATATGATTAAGACAAAAAGTTTTGTCCCAACCTGTTGGAAATACATCAACACTTATTTGACCACCCAAAGCAAATATCAAACCAGAATCCTTAAATTCATTTTGAAGTGCATCAACAAATTGTTGTCTGATTTTGTGCTTCATGTCAAACTCGGAAAACTGATCTCTCTCTGCCTGACTGCATGAACGACCAACTGGACAAATATTTATCATACTTGAACGAAATTCAACAAAGTTTCCTCGTTTTGCAGGTAACTCGAGTTTTGACATGTGTCCGAGTGCAAAGTTGATAACTTTCTGCAGTTTTTGCTCTCCCAGGTGACTGAGGATGCTCTGTGAACTAACCAGTTTTTTGTCTTGGTAGTGCACAAGTCCGTTTTCACAAAATACATGGTCAAACTGTGAAGCAACATCTTCTCCATTCATCTGTTCTGCTATTTTAGCATAATCAGAGCCACTGACCAAGCCTACCATAACGCGGCTCTTTACTTCATTCAGCAGGAAATTCTTCAGTTCCTCAGTGATCTTCTGACGCGGTTTTGTCAGTGTTCCATCCACGTCGAAAAGGTATAAAACACTTTTTCTATGAGTCATTGTAAGATTTTTATCTTTATTGTCGAACTATTATTTTAATTTGAATTTTGGAGGCAAAATGGAACCGGTGGATAAGTAGGGCGCCGTCAGAGGCCGCCAACTGCCAACAGGTCAACACTTTATTTGTACACGTCAAATTGTCACTTGTTATCTACGACGACGCGACGCGATGGAGAGAGACTTCGGTATCGCTTACGTACTTTTGCTATGTGTTATTGTAACTGAACCTGTGTTATCTGTCAACACACGAAATGTGCTAATATTATTGGGTGAGTCCGTTTGTTTTCAAATTTACTCGTTTCCTTGATTTACGTACATTGCTCATTGTAAACTCATGTCGAATAGTTAGTTAAATTTGGCAGTTCCATATGTTGTATTGTACAATACAAAGTTGCAACAAACAAAACATGCCAATTGGAAACACCAGAATCTTCAAATCTTGTAATGAAAATTTTTATAAGGAGCAAACGACTACATACTTTGTTGGTGTCAAAAGTAGTGATGCGACTCGGTGACATTGGAAAGTAGTAAATAAATATTGATTTGGGTTCACTTGGACTCGAGTCACTCGCTGATCCAAACAGGTTTAATAATCTGCTCCCATACATAACATATTTAAGTGACTCTTACTTTTGAGTGATACACGAGTGCAATTGTAAAAAGACTCAAATAATAATTCGAGCTGTAAAATTGGCCTCAAGTCGCATCATTAGTCATAAGGGTCAAAACCAAAGACAATCAATAGTTGCCATTTCCTTCTTTTGGCGCCGCAGAAACATCTGCCATTGTCAATGCTTAACATTAATTAAGCACCTATCAATCAAGGACACATTGATGTGTATAAGTACTATACGTAGACAGAGAAGGAAAGCTTTTTTATAGCTATTCACTCTACGTCCCTTGTGCACAATAACAGCTAAACTATATCACGGGAGTTTTTGGCGGGAACTTGAAGTGACATGTTGTGGTTTTTATTTTTAATTCATTTACTTAGGTTTTTGTAATATTGGTGGAGTTTTGCGTGATATAGTTTGGTTTTAGTGCATAAGTGAGGTGGATTATGAATACAGCTCAAAGCATTCATTCTGAGATTCCACAAAAACTTCCTAGAAAGTTCTAACAAGGGAGCCACCATCTTGTTAGGATACTGAATCGTCATTTCACATGACAATATAATTCACTCTTTAATGGCAGTAATGGTCTTCATTAAAGAGGACCGGTTGACAAGTTAGGAAGAAGAAGAACAAGAAGAACTATATCACGCAAAATGCCACCATACTGCTAAATATAGGACCAGATAATGCAAGCTCATGAATAAATAGCACTGCGTGATAGATGAAGTTCTAATCAAAATTCCCATATCTCCCATCTGTATCTATAAAAACTTTTACCGTACGTAAGTACGTACTTACACACCTATAAAAGTAATTACATTTAATATTTCCTTAGAATTTTGATCTATTGCCTATCTAATATAGGGTAAAAAAAATTTCGCGTAAATATTTATCGAGATTTTGTTTTCATTTTGTTATCAACATTTCCCGACATAGTTAAAAGTACTTGGAAACCTTTAAAATGAAAATTAATAAAGATGTATTACAAACGTGGTTACAACTTGCAATTTACAAAATAATTTAGATTAAAACTATGGGCATCAAATAGCTTTCTATCTATTATTATTCAAAGTTATTAATAACGTAAAAAAACGTACTTTAACTAACTTTTACCAACTGCTTAGCGTTGCAATAAGTACTTATGTACCTATTTATTTGTGTAATTGTCGTCTTACGTGACTCAGGCAGTTACACACTTATTTACAATAATAAGTAATGCAATCGGTTGTAAAATATCAAAGCCCAATAACTATAAGGAATGTTATATGTAATAAGTATGTTTTTGCATAGGTGTTCCACATTATAATTAGATATTTGTATTTTCAGAAATAACCTAACAATAAATATTAACGTAATAAATAAAATATTTTACCCAGCAAATAAAAGTTGATCCGAAAATACGTTTAAGAAACGTGTCAAAACTTAGCAAAACACAAAGACCATCTGAAGGGCCTAGTAAAGGGCCTGTTCTTTACTTTGCTAACTCTGTGACTCGTTTTAAAGTTACACGGCCGTTTGTATTCTTTTAATTATATGTTTATAGCTGATGATGGCGGTTTCGAGATCGGGGCTTATATGAACAAGATATGTCAGACACCTAACATCGACGCTCTGGCGAAGCAGGGCTTGATCTTCAATAATGCTTTCACATCTGTTAGCAGTTGCTCGCCGAGGTAATAATAACACTTGATTTGGAATTTAACCCCCTATCCGTTTCAACCTGGATGCAAAGTTTCACTTATATGGCCGTTGACTGATGACTGGTGGCTCCTTGGCCTCACCCTACACTCTAAAGTTGAATACATTTTCAAACAGCGATAATACAATGTTTCTTCAGAAAACCGTTATCGGGCACTACATTTGTGGGGAGACACAGAACACAGTTTTTCTTCTGGGCAATAACAATTAAGATCAGGCGCCGCTGTCATCTCACAGTCGCTGGTCGACCTACGTAATAAAAGCGCTTCTCACCACACGCATTGTGGTCGTGATCCTGGTCGGGCTGTATCTACAGCTCTACCAACCCACTATGCACCACGTGCAGGTGAGGTTGGCGTTTGTTATTTGACCCAATTATACCATAATTTATAAATAGGTAATAAAAAACACAGATTACAGAAGTGAAAATTTCACCAAGGCGAGGTTAACAATAGGAAATACAATTAGTCGAGTCGGGCCGACTGCGAACCGAACGAGCGTTACAGAGCCGAGCGTGACTGCTCGCGGCTCAATAAAGTGCTCAGCGCGCTTATACATGTTTTCACTTCAAAATATTTAATAAGGTATAAATGTAACGTACACTTTCAACTAATTTACGATTACCTGATAGTCGAGCAGCCTTACTGACTGGTACTCCGAGTCATCAGAATGGCATGTACGGGCTGCATCACGGTGTGCATCATTTCAACTCGTTCGATAACATCACCAGCCTACCGAATGTGTTACGGGATAACGGTATTATGACAGGTACGAAAGGTATATAATTATGTATAACTTTATTAATAGCTACTTTAAATTATCTAGTAAACAAGATAAATTGTTAAAAAGGAAACAAAACACCTGACTCCAACAATAACACTGGACTAAAAAATATTTTTATCTGATTCCCAGATGTCGTAATTAAATATTATATAGACTATGTCACTCACACAGTTAGACAAATGTAACGACAACACCTCCTATGCTAAAATCCATTAAGCCATTTAGGATACAGAAAGAGTCAAATAAATAGATATACATGCATATATATATACGCTCGAAAAACATATCCCTCCTTTTTGCAGCCGGGTAAAAAGCTTCTGCAATGCGCTAGCAATAGTGATAATGAATTTCGATCCAGTGAACTAAATAAGAACAGAATTATTACAACTTTAAATGTTATAATACTTTTAACGTTGTTACTGCTATGTTTTCAATATTTACTTGTGGCCTTAACGGGTAAGTGATATTAATATGGGTACTTTACGAATATTTATTTATTTTATACAGGTATTATCGGGAAGAAGCACGTCGGTCCCTCGGACGTGTACCGTTTCGATTACGAACAGACCGAGGAGAACAATCACATCAACCAAGTCGGACGGAACATCACACACATTAAACTACTCACGAGGGAGTTCCTCGCGCAAACAAAACAACAAGACAAGTATCTACCTACACTGTTTGTTACTTACTTCACTGTGTGCTGTGCCGTTATGTGAAAGCATTTGAGCGGACTCTCTTACTAAAACACAGTAATAGTAATCTTTACGCAGTTAGACACTGAAGCATTAGATAATTTTCCATCACTATATCATTATTGAGTAAGTGTGTAACTTCGCTAAAATGAGTACCTAGGCTGGGTTTGTTGACTACATTTATTAATGTTCTTACACAGGTAATGTCTATGCACGACCAAAGTAAATACTAACATAAAGCTATGTACGTAATTGGTATCAAACGCTTACATCCATTCACCATCGTATGAACTGTGGTCATTACTTATGTATAAAAAAATATTATGTAATTTCCTTATTCGAAAATTTAGGCTCATTGCAAGATATTAACAAAAATAACAGTACCTAACTGAGAAAAATGTAGCAAATTGTTACAACTCCTTAATTTATGGGCCACTGCTACAATCTTTGAAATGCGACCGACGTGTGTGTGCACCATTTTCTACCAAGTAAAGATGCATAATGTTTGCACAATTTTTTTCGATTTTGCGCAGGCCTTTCTTCTTATACGTCGCGTTCCACGACCCTCACCGATGTGGTCACAGCGAGCCCCAGTACGGGCCGTTCTGTGAGCGCTTTGGATCCGGCGAGGAGGGCATGGGGTTGATCCCGGACTGGCATCCTTGGTACTACCAGTGGGACGAGGTGCAGCTACCGTATCATATACAGGTTACGCGACTTTCGTATTATAATCTATATGTACAGTATTTGCGATCTACTCGAGAAATACTATTCCCGCATCAACCTGCGAAGTCACAATCACCTTTAAAAGCAGATTTTTTTAAACATAACCGAGTCTATTTGAGAGTGATATTTCTGCTAGGGTTACAGTAAAGATGGAAATGATGAATATTTTTGGCTATTTTGACTTCTTTATTTACTCGAACCAGGAAAACTTGGAGAAGAAAGTAGATATTAACATAATGTTTGTCACAGGACACGGAAGCAGCGAGGAGGGATATTGCGGCGCAATACACCACCATGTCTCGTCTCGATCAAGGTAGAACTCCTTACTTCTCTATGCAGCTGTCATATTAGTGGAGTTTACAGATCGTTTTGAACGTTCTTATAAAGCTGTTTTGCTTCATATTAATCAATCGCTTTATACGTATAGGAGCGGCGCGGCAGTCGCAAGTTCAACTATGTAAAAAGCGTGAAAAATATATCTATAACTTGCTATAACTAAGCAGTTTTCTGAATTTTTGACTACTTAAGTACATATTTAGACTCTTTCTTTTGTAATCAGCCCATTTCGCATCCATTCAACACTTATGCAATATTTTGAACTTGAAATCAAAAGGTTGATAATGGTTATATTAAGGATATGGTTATATGGGAAAACATATATTATTTAGTATTGTTGCCTAATTTATCAGTAATGGGTTATTTAAGTAATGAAATTCCTCCAGGTGTCGCTCTGGTTCTCAAAGAGTTAGAAGCAGCTGGATTTGCCGACGACACTTTAGTCATTTACACGTCGGACAACGGCATACCGTTTCCGGCAGGCCGCACCAATCTGTACGACCCTGGTCTACGAGAGCCGCTCATTATACGGTCACCTGTAGCGAGTGCGAGGCGTAACCAGGCGTCGTACGCGATGGCCAGCTTGCTGGACATTATGCCTACCGTGCTGGACTGGTTCGGAATTAAGCAGAAAGAGGTGGAGTCAAACGATATATGGGAGAGTGATCAGCCGAAGAGTTTGTTGCCGATTTTGGAAAAAGGTGTGTCATGAAATATTTTTATACGAGTACAGATAGGATAGAAAGAACCACATTATCCGTATTTTGTATAAGTTCGCTCCCGCACACTCGCCACGTCCACCGTCAACTCACGGTAACTGAAGCCTAGGGCCGTTCCTTCGGTGTACAGCCCTTGAGTCTAGCAGCCGCTCGCGCGACACAGGTGACACTGCACTTTCAGTTACTAGCCTACCACATACATCATTACACACAATATGTATATACATAAGTGCACACAACATAGGTACATAGATTCTATAAGAAACTCTTTTTCTTCTTTTTTTTACTAGTTGGACTAAAATTAACAGATTACTCAAAACATATACATATGTTCCTTCCTTCCTTCCTCCCAGGTATTTATGTATAAGTTAGTTCAGCTCGAATTCTACGGATAGGGATTTGTTAAATCGCAATGTTGTTGCAAATACGGCGACAATCCAAGCCGAGGTTCGGCTACTTTAGCATCCTTGATCATGTTGCCCAATGCCACGCTTTCACGGCTGAGCGCCTTCAGCGTTTGCCCTCACTCCCGGTGAAGCTGTAAAAGCAGCCCGAGCCTCAAAATTTCTTGGGCCCTTATGGATAACAGTATAATCATATCTAAAAAGGGGCTAACTTTTGTCAGTCTCACTTGATGTTATGTGACGTTGTGTCTCAAAATGGCAACACGTGAATCCTAGCTATTGGTTCTTAAGTACAGCTGCTGATAACTATCGATGCTTAACGACAAATTTTTTATCGTTATAGGCTGAGCGTTGTGACTACAATCTCACCTGATGTTAAGTGACTATATGGCTCAAGATGATAGCAAGCTAAGCCTAGTGGGGCGCTGGCTTTCAAATGTAGCTATCGGAACACACCTGTTGGTGCTTGGCGACAGATTTTCAATTTAAGGATGGTAGCTAACAAGGTGAACATTATAAAAAGCCCTACTACCATGCTATGATTTCATCACAATGTTTTTCTTCACCGAGCGCTCAGGCTCATCGCAAAGATTCGAACTCACGTCGATCGATGCGGAGTCCGTACACGCTACCAACTGAACCATAATTGCTTTAAATTTCAACTTGTACGTGGTAGGTTACCAGACGGACATAAAAAAATTCAAAGATTTCCTCAGTGAAAGCTCAGGCTCACTGTACGATTTGAACCCAAGCCCATCAACACAGTATTCGAATACTCTATCACTGAGCCATATTCGTTTCAGCAGTTTTTTGTTTAGTTTTTTATAAATATTTTTTGTGCAAGATATTTGATATAGGTTCCTATAGGGGTGTTAATAGAATGACGTCACAAATGATATACCCCTAATCACTACAGAGTTTTGAGTAACATTTCTCAAGGATGTAGATTACTGTATGTAATGTTTCTGTATGTACGCCAGAACCGGCATACTCTGAGTCGGAGGCCGTGTTTGCATCTCAGACCCACCACGAGATCACTATGTACTATCCGATGCGCGCGGTGAGGACGCGTCGGTATAAACTCTTGCATAACCTTAACTACGGGATGCCCTTCCCCATCGACCAGGACCTATACGTGTCCCCAACATTCCAGGTACTTACCATACTTTTTAAATCATTAATTTGTTACAATTAATAAAGTCAAACTCGGTCATTTCATTTTAAACTAAGCACCACACCTAGGATATAGGACCTATATCTAGATTGTACAGTTCTAATCAAATAGTTGATATTATTTCTATAATAATACTAGCGACCCGCCCCGGCTTCGCACGGGTACAGTTTACTAATGAAGAAAAGGAAAAGCCTATAGGAAAAGTAATATCGAGACTTACATGGTTTGCAGCGTAATTGACTATAAATTTTTGAAGTAAAATTTCTTTTGGGACGGTGTCAATTGGATTTTATGAAATGAAAATATATAACGAAAAAGAGATAGCCATAAATATATATATATAGGTTTTAGGCTGAGAAAAAATGGGATAGAATGTGTTTCTATATAGTTTCCCTATTCTTCGTCTATCCATAATGTACTCGAAATATAAGTAGGTATACAAAGAGAGAGAGAGAAAGAACATAATTTATATTGCAGTGTTAAAAAGTGAATCATTATTTGTTGAAACCGCCATCCGTTGGAAGCTAACTCGACTTAATAAAGAATTACGCTCCATTTTTCTTTAAAAAATATTTAAAATTGTATTTAAAAATATTGAGGGTCGGTGTAGGAAAGTTAAAATTTGTAGTTGTATGTATTGTTACATCAGAAATACTTAAAAAATATATATTAGATCCCCACAAATGCGCAACTTGTCGAGACCAGAACTATCCTAAGATCTCTCAAAATGGAACTGACCATACATATCTAGAAAGTTTCATTGAAATCAGTTGGGTGGTTTGGGAGATTGGCGACAAATATCGCGAGACGAGGTTTTTATGTATTTATAAGATATGCATATCGATCACATAGAAGGCACTCGATTGTTTGTTATTTGGGGGAATCGAATCTGCGATATCTCATCTGAACGCGTACAAATGTGTTTGTAATGTTTAACGGTATGTAGAAATAAGGAACCAACACATAAACTATTATTGAGTATTTATATTCCAGGACATTCTGAATCGCACGCGCAGTAAGCAGCCGCTGCCCTGGTACAAAACCCTCAAGCAGTATTACTACCGGCCGCAATGGGAGTTCTACGACGTACGAGCTGATCCCGCGGAGACCAGAAATTTACACGGTAAATAATACACTAATTCTTCGTAAAACGTTTTTTTTGTTCTATATTGACGTTCACCGATAACTGTTAGTAGTTGTGTCGTATATTGTTAAGTCCAGCTATGTAATCTTTTTTTATAAATTTGAAAGGTTGGTTTTTGTTTACTTCGTCCCTCAATATGATTCTTGAGGTTTATAAATAAACTTGTAAATTAACAGTAGTAGTAGTGGATTCATCGATTGTTGAATTTCTTACTCGTGTATTTGTTACTATTCGTTACTATAGTTAATCTAAGAATTAATAAAATTGTAAGTTATTTATATTATTTGTAAGTTGAAAGTTTGGTAATGTTCCGAGCACAGGTAAGCCCTCGCTGCAGGGAGTGGAGACAGCGCTGCGCGAGCGACTGCTGCGTTGGCAGAGGACTACGCGCGACCCCTGGCTCTGCTCGCCTGACGCGGTCCTCGAGCGCGCCGCCGACAATCAGGCAATCTGTCGGAGCCTCGACAATGGCCTTCTGCATTATCACCCACATTAACTTCGCATTCCTGAAACCGTGTGTGAACATGCTAAGAATGTATGTAACTTGGACTTACAAAAATGTTATGGTTACTAACACATACACATTTTGATAGAAATGAAGTCCAAAGTCAGGTTGTGTTAAAACAGAATTTTCTTTGTTTATGTATAGATCTGAATGCATTTGGATCTGTTATATTATATTATGTTTTATAAAGGAGCGTTACACACGTGTCCGGTGATAACTGTTTAACTGAGGCTAGTATTTGTTAAAACATTATAATCTTGCCGAATCTTATAGAACCATAAAATAGGTACCTACTGTAAATAAGGTAGGTAGGTACCTCTAATTTAGTTTACTATAGTATTACATAGAGAAGATAAAATTTATTTTTATGTTTTCAAGTTGACAATTTTTTTTAATAGTTTTGCATTTCAGTACTTATTTAAAATGTTTTTTTTTTTTGCATTTAATTGTAGTATGTTTATTATTGTGTATAAGGTATATATGAACATTATATCTATACTTGTGAGACTAATCCCTGTTCACAATAATATAGCCTACATGCCCAGTCTATACTCGCAATAAATTAGATTGTACTTTTCTTTTTTTTTTTTTGCTTATAAACAAAGTACATACACCTGGCGCCAAACTTTATAAAAGCAAAGTTCTAATTTAATAATATGATTAACTATTCCTTATAAAGCGAATGAAAGGTACTTTTAGGTGTTAGCGTTTAACCAAGACACGTTTTGATTAAAGTTCACCACTGACGATAATTTTTTTAGCTCTGTAATGATTTTTATAGCCAACATTTTGTAATTTATATCGTTAATAAACCCTATATTAATATTAATAATTTGTAATTCTTTAAAATGAATTTTTATTTTCAATAAATATATAAGTAGGTACATATTTGAATGTTTAAACAAACTGTTTTTATCAGCTTATTGCTGAAAACTTTCAGATGTTTCTGCAAGGAAATTCAGTGATAAAATACAATATTTATGTATGTGTATTCGAAAACAATGCAATATCACAATAGATACATCTCTGTAGAGACTAGTATACTGATATATGTTTTGCCTACATAATTGGTACAAATAAATAAATACCTACAATTTTTCTCTGTAACTGCCAACTGTTTGAAAAATAATTTAAAGAGTTTTAGCTAAAAATAACCTAAATTTCTATTAGCGATATAATGATCTAACATGCGGTAAACATGTTATAAGCTATATTAAGTAACTGTAGGTACCTATATAACATTAGTGGCATTTTGCTTGACATAGGTAGTTTGGTTATTGCACACAAGTGAAGTTAGTTATAAATAATAGAGAAACGTGAATAATTTTCAATAACCACAAAAACTGCCTTGACTATGATGTTCTTCGCTAGGAGGAGTATTATTATTTTGAGGTTCTAACAAGAGAGCCAAAATATCTATTTTACTATGTAATATTGATGGCATTTTGCATGATATAGTTTGGTTTTTTTGCATATGTGAGGTGGAGTATAGATTTAAACGATGACATTCTTTTATGTTTTCACAAAAAACTCCCTAGATAGTTCAAGAAAAGGAGCTACCTACCATCTTGTTTGAACTCACTTTGAAGTAGGTATACAACGTACTACTTAATAAACAACTACAACTAAAAACGACGAAGGCAAACAACATTGACACTGGAAACATAAACAAGAAGAAATAAGATTTTTTTTTTTAGATCTGACTATACTGTTAGCCTTAAGGGGGCCTGAAGCCGCTGCTGCTTCAAGTCCGGTGAAGCTGTAAAAGCCGCAGCGGCTCTGTTTTTGGATAGGGCCCCTAAGGCTAACAGTGTAGTCAGTTCAAAAAAATAAAAAAAAACGCGGCGGCTTTTACAGCTTCACCGTACTTCCGTACTTGCAAAAAAAAATGAGAACATGGCTTCGGCCTTTATAAGGAATGGACCAACGCTATGATGGTGATAGAGCTGCTATGATCTAATAGACACACTAAAATTTATTATCCTAGGCGTAGTAGTTTTAAAGTTATGAATTTTTTAAATCTTATGTTGAAATTCTCCTTCTATGAACACAACATTTAAATTTTAAATAAAACAAAATTTGTTTATTGTTATTGTTTTGTTTAAGGGATTTACGAAAACATGTGTCTTTATACTTAGGTAATCAAAATGTTATTCTTGCGTAATTATCGGTATAGGATAAAAATAAAAGCTAAAACATATGCAAAAATTAATTGACAAAATATGCAATGTGATATTGTAATAAAGCTGGTGTAAATAAGTTGTATGATAGCCTTGTAGAACTCTTATTTAAAAACATCTACAGTTCATACCAAATCCATTGAGGTATAATTCTATGGTGTAAAGTAATTATAGCGACATCTATCGAGCCACATAGGACGCATCCTACATTCATCATCATCATCATCATTTCAGCCGCAGGACGTCCACTGCTGAACATAGGCCTCCTCCATAGATCTCCAGAGCGACCGATCTTGTGCGGCCTGCACCCAACGGCTCCCAGCGACCTTTATTATGTCGTCTTTCCATCTAGTGGGGGGCCGTCCTACGCTGCGCTTTCCGGTGCGTGGTCTCCACTCGAGAACCTTTCTGCACCAACGGCCGTCAGTTCTCCGAACTATGTGCCCCGCCCACTGCCACTTCAACTTGCTAATCCTTTTAGCTATGTCGGTTACCTTAGTTTGTCTACGGATCTCTTCATTTCTGATTCGATCTCGTAGAGAAACACCAAAGCATAGCCCTCTCCATAGCTCGCTGAGCGACCTTGAGCTTTCTTATGAGGCCCACAGTGAGCGACCACGCTATCTATCAAACATGCGGTAAACATGTTATAAGCTATATTAAGTAACTGTAGGTACCTATATAACATTAGTGGCATTTTGCTTGACATAGGTAGTTTGGTTATTGTTAAACTATCCTAAATTGCGCTATAGAAATTAACTCTATCGTTGAGTATATATACAAGAACCCGACTACAACAGTCGGGGCAGCTGCCCGCCAGGCATAGCACCCGTCTGGCCGGAGGGTCCTCCCTTTTCTATGGCGGATGAGGAACTTTACTCTCTGTTCCTCACCTCCGCTAAAGTAATTAAAACTCTTTTTATTCAATATTACGGACTATTTTTTCGACGGCAATTAAAATAAAACAAATGCAATATTATGGATGAGAAAGTTTTTATTGCGGCTCATTTTATTACAATAAATACTCAAAATGCCTTCCTCTAACTCTTACGCACAACCAACATCTAATAAAATTTCTTTTCAGACTTCTTAGAGCCCGTGTATTATTTTTTACAGTTTCAGCCACAAGGTTCAGGTTTTGTCTTAACACACTCTCATTTGTATTATTACTCTCATAGACTGCTTCTTTAAAGTTACCCCATAGGATATTATTTATCCAAAGGGTTTAGGTTAGGCTAGCGTGGTGGCCAACCTATAGCATCTCCGCGTCCAAAAAAGAACATGGAACACTAAAATGTATCGAATTTAAAATTTTGTGAATTCGCTGCTTTTTGAGTAATCGAGCACAAGTTATTTAAGCACAAATGTAATGTATCCTTCTTCTTCTTCTTCCTAACTTGACAACCGGTTCTTTTTAATGAAGACCATTACTGCCATTATCGAGTGAATTATATTGTCATGTGTTATGACGATTCATTATCCTAACAAGATGGTGGCTCCCATGTTAGAACTTCCTAGAAAGTTTTTGTGGGATCTCGGAATGAATGCTTTCAGCTTATATTTATAATCCACCTCACTTATGCACAAAAACCAAACTATATCACGCAAAACGCCACCAATATTACATAATATAGGGTCAAAAACCTAAGTAAAATAAAAACCACAACATGTCACTTCAAGATCCCGCCAAAAACTCCTAATGTATCCTTTGGCATTAATTAATAAAACCTGTAAAAGTTTATCACAGTCTGTGGTCATCATTATTGAAAATTATTGCTATTTAAAAAAATTACAATTAAATAATCACAAATCAAATTTCATTTCACATAAAAGGTATCAGTTACATATATATAAGATATATAATTTTCAATTATCCCTGCAAATCTCCTACAAAATATTATGTATTTAAACATTTTTGTGACTGCTTAAAAATGTGTATATGTCTCACTTGACATTGGCGAAATTGTACACATAAACATCCCCGGCCATAAAAGGATTGTAGGAAATGAAACTGATGGTATTTGTGCGAAAAATGCTGCAAGTTACGGATGTGACATTCATCTCATTTTAAGACATTCTCTCTAGACTTGCGTACTCTTGGGAAACCACAACTTTTTCACTCATGGCAAGATATTGAATGAACTCTGAGCCTGAGCCATTGAAGGCCAGACATTAAAAAAGTATCCAACATAGCATTCCTGTTAAGCCCTGGTTTTTTGAATTTAAAGATGCCCACATGAGGGTTACTTCAACTATTATTCGTTTTAGTTTTGGCCATGTATGCTCTCCTGTTTTCCTCGCGAAAATACATGTCTGTGACCACTCTCTGTGTGAGTGTGGTCTTGACAAGGGATCCGTGGATCAAATATTTTCTACTAAGGAACTATCTTGTTCTAAAATTATCTTCTTTCTTGTAATATACCTCGTCCTGCTAATGTCAATACATTACTTACATTTATTGAAATATTAAGTGTCTTTATTTAGGGTAATAATATAAAATTGTAATTTGTCCTTTGTTCGTGTTAGATTATAGTTATGCTTTTATTTATGTTTAAACTAAGTAGTTTTATATTACCCGTGCAGTTCCCGTAACAAGTATTATGTATTTTGTGACACTTTATCCTTTATATGAGTTATTCTACATTACATCGCACATTTGGCATAATTAAGGAAAAGGAACAAAAAGCCAAAGTCACGCGGTGTTCCCAGGCGGTCACCTATCCAAGTACTGACCGCGCCTGAAGTTGCTTAACTTCGGTGAAGGCAACTATTTTTTTTAAATTCTATGACGTGTATTTGTCACACTTTACATTGGCAAAGTTGCCTATATAGGCAGAAAGCCAAAATTTAAAAATATTACATAAAAAGGCTGTTCTACTTCTTCTTCCTCTTCCTAACTTGGCAACCGGTCCTCTTTAATGAAGACCATTACTGCCATTGTCGAGCGAATTATATTGTCAAGTGTTATGACAACTCAGTAGCCTAACAAGATGGTGGCTCCCTTGTTAGAACTTTCTAGGAAATTTTTGTGGGATCTCGGAATGAATGCTTTCAGCTTATATTTATAATCCACCTCACTTATGCACAAAACCAAACTATATCACGCAAAACGCCACCAATATTACATAATATAGGGTCAAAAACCTAAGTAAATGAATTAAAAATAACAACCACAACATGTCACTTCAAGATCCCGCCAAAATAACTCAAAAAGGCTGTTAATTTTATAGTTTCATTTTATTATCAAGAGGTGTTCGATTATGAATGATTTACATAATCGAGATATTTCAATTTTGAGTGATAATTCATAATTGAATGACGAATATTTATGATCATTCATAATCGAGCCTTTGATATATTACCCAGAGGTGGGTGATTATGAATGATGACTGGAAACTATTATAAACGAAGAGTGGAAAGCTAAAAAAGATCGTTCGGTTGTAATAATTAATAATTTTATCAAATTTGTAACCTATCATTAGAAGTTACTAATGGTACTTCAATTATGAATGTTCACTCATCATTAAACTACTAATATTAGTAATTACTAAAGGCAAAAATAGAAATATATCGATATATCTTCATAATCGACTGATTGCATTAGAATATCTCATAATCGCCCACCGCTAATTTTAACGTCAAGAACGTCAAAAACATTGAAATAACCTCGTTTATTTTTTAATTTGCAAATTATTTCCTATAACTTGGTAAGACAGGAAATTTTTAAAAATCAAATAAGTAATTACTAATTACAATTATTTAGAATATGTCAGTGTAAAAGTAATTTAACAACTTTTATGATGACTATGAGGGAACTACTCTGACACTGATAAATAAATATATTATATAAAATTTCAGATTAAAAATGGCTACAAATTATACTAAATATGCCCAATTAATAAATGCGTCAACAAACTATGCGCGCCGGATGAAAAGGTTATCAAACAGAATCTTCGGTGAAGTAGCCATACCCACAAACTCTAAATCCATGAAGGTCGTAAAGATATTTTCCGAAAGACCTCTACACACAAACGAAGAAATCATACATTACTATCCGAGGCACGTTGAGACATATGCCCTCATGTTTAAACTGAGAGAGTATGGCTTGTTTAGAGATGAACACCAAGACTTCAAAGAGGAGATGAAGAGGCTGCGCGAACTCAGGGGGAAGGTCAAAGTGTGGAAGAGAACATTGAACCAAAAAAAAGAGTGAACATTGCAAATAGTTAATTAATTATAGTACATAGCCACTCTGTATATATTATAGTAAATATGGCTCTTGTCTTTATTTCAATTTTTATTTATGATTTCTTTATTACATAATATTTGAGTTTGAGGGCAACAATTCATATTTTTATTTAGAGAACTTGCTGAGGCAGACCTTTCTCATTGATCTGATCAAGTGACTATAAAATATAATCTTTAGTATTGGCAAGAATTTATCCTCCCACTCCCACTGATTTACTTGGAAGTCAGAAATTTCAAATCTGATATTATTTTTATATCTAAATCTAGCTTACTTATTGAAATTAAGCACATCAACCACTTAATATTATTATTTTATTTATAGCCTGGCTTTTAGACACTAGGTCTAAATGTATGAGATATTCATTGCCCAATCTCTGGCGTGTTGATAGTAGTGTCAAGATAGAAGGGGGTCCACACATTAAAACCTTGGTGGGAAGATTAAGCTCTGCTGCATTCACAGTACGTAAGTTTCTGCTATGGCCGAGGTCCTGGTTCGAATCCCAGGTCAAGCAAAGTGTTATTGGGTTTCTCAGTAGCAGCTCGGAGTTTGGTTTCGTGCCCGATTAATGGCAAAAGGCTCGCTCCCTATTACATGGGACATAAAAACATACTCGGTGAACTGTGGGTATACATTAGTACACCTCTGCCTAACCCTTCAGGGAATATAGACGTGATTGTATGTAAGATTCGCTAGTTAACAGATATTGCCACTGCTAGGTTAGTCTACTTCCCTTACTTCCATAGCTTAATGTCTTACTGTATTTTGCTGTGGGGTTCAGCAGCTGAGGTAGATACCATATTTATATTACAAAAGCCGGCATTTTGTGAAATTTACAACCAAAAACCTCGTGAATCACTAAATAATAAATTTAAGGAATATATTATCTTAACTTTGTCCTCCAAATACCTACATCCTTGATAACTTAATGTATATTCGTAAAAACATAGTCAAGTTAGATTTTCTCAAAGATCAGCACAATGTTAATACTAGAAATAGAGATAAATTACTCTCACTGTGGTTTAGACCAAGTAGGTCCAATAAAAGTTTTTTAGGTAATAGTGTCAGGTTTTACAATAAAATCCTGAATTACTGATTTACTGGACAACAAGTTCAAGGACCATGTCAAGCAGATTTTACTGACAAAAGGTTATTATAGGGTGGATCATTATATGAATGATAGTGATGTCTGGAAGTAACTCCGTCTCTCTGCATACACTAAATTATTAATGTTTTATATTAACACTATTCTATAGTTGAAAAAACACATAAACCTGATAAAGTTTATGTATATTTTAACTATGACAGATATCTAATGACAACTAAACTAATTAGTATACCTACATAAAAAGCATGCATGCAATCAAAAATCTATTGAACAAAAATTGTACATGTACAATATAATTTACGCATCAAAGCAGTACTTTTGATTGACTGTATAGTATTTTAAAACACCAAGTCTTTAGTCCCATCTTGGCAAAATAATTTCATGTGTAGCAGTCACAAAAATAAAACCACAAAAGTTCCAACTTCTATTGATGCTGATGGCTGGGAAATGATAATAGATTAGATTAGCGGTTGTTCCCCTCCCATGTCCATCAGACCATCAGAAGAGTTGCGCTTATGGCGGTCAGTCTATATCAAACTGTTTGAATTTCATAGATATTGTGTTATAATAAAAATATACTGATATATTGTCTAAAAAAACTTTATTAACATTCACTAAATTTTTTCATACTGCTTGAGTGGGGCTCTGCTTTTGGGTTTAGTATAACACGTGATGAAAATGAAAAACACGATGAACAAAGCTGAGGGCACCACCACCATAGAGATGAACATTTTCACTGGAGACTCGAAGGTGCCGATTCCGAATCTACGAGGGTAACGGCGCTACGTACGGTTTGTCAGGTTCATTGTTTCTGATAGTATTCTCCAGCCAAGGTTCAAATCTGAATTATGCAATGAATGGTCAACTTCAAAATTCTCATCAATAGATCTTCGAGAATGTCGTATATAATTGTGTTTTATGCTATCATTTTACTTCAAATTGCACTATTACATCAGCCACTAACTAGGTCTAATTTTACAAAACAGATTGTCAAGAGAACTAGTAAACTTTAGAAGATAAATTATTATCTCTTGCGATGTATTCTTTTTGCAAAAGTTAAAGCTCATTATAAAATTATAACTCAACTTCTAAACTGAACTTGGCAGCTGTGGTGCTCGAGCTCACCTGTCCATTACCACTCTTTACTTTTAATTCTACATACTCCCACTTACATACTTTTATGCATTTTTAAGGTGATCTATAGAAGAAAATAGTCACAAATACTGATTTTCTAACGTATTTTAAAGTACATCACATAATAATTGAAATCAAAAATAGGTTATTTAGTTATAATATATAGAGATAAAGAAAGTCTTCGCGTGGCTATGAACGTAAATTCTGCTTCGGGTAATATCTCCACCAGGCTGGCGCCTTCTTGCTGGGCACCTGTTTATCGGGCGACTGCCAAGTAAGTGCCTACACCGTGTCGAATACCAATAGTAAATAATTGATGCACTGTACAGCAGTACCTACTTACTCTGACTAAACGAGGATACGACGCGACAGACACGGCAAAATCATACTTCAGAACACTTAGATATATGTTATAATATTGGATGTTACGAAACATACTGTTGTAGCAAAGTTTCTGCTACAGTGGCGTTGAGGAGGCGCTCTACTTCAGGGTACGGGTACTCCAGCCGCAAGAGCGCGAGGTTGTGCCCCGGCCGCGATTGCTCGTACGACGGGTGGCTGAAAACTGCTTGCACTCTACGGATGCGCCTGCTTCGCTTTACCAATTCTAATAAAAAAATGGTCAATAAACATTACTTGTAAACAATGTGAAATTACCTAAACAAATTCATGGTTAAGGCCAATATCTATATCTATATATTGGAGGTTCAAGCCTTTGATTATATACACGTCTATAAAATCAAAGGCTCGGATCGGTTCGAATTAGGCACATTTTCTAGTTTTATTTTAATTAATAATAATAATTCTCTATTTGAAATCCCAATTTATCATGGACTGGCGTAAAAGGAGGCAGCCTGTGCCTATGTCTTACCTCGGAAACAAGTTTGCCTAGAGTACCTATGTTCTGTCGTCCAGCAAGGGCTCAGGGATTAGCATTTATGTGATGTGGAAGACTTTGCATCCGAACCCTCGATGGAGTGCAAGTTGACAAAACATTAGCCTGCGTTTCGCAGGGCTGGTAAATTTATAACAATTTCTAGTACAAACCATTACAAGTTATAATAATACAAATACACTCACCTCTCTCGGCGTCTACTCTAACGGGAGAAGAACGGGAATTCACAATGTATAGTCAAGGATTAGGAGAGAAAATATCTACTCATGACTCGGTCACATTGTCATCTCCTCACACCAATTATTCTCGTGGCGAGATTACAAGTTTATACAATATAACAAAAGACCGCAATAGAGGAATATCTCGTTCCGTGACCCAAGTAAAGTTCAAAAACAACAATTACAAGAGTTATGAAACGGCGTGGCGCACACGCAATTCAAACCGGCACATTGACCTTAAAGACAATTACAAGTGGCCGCAATAGTGGGAATATCTCGCCCCGTGGCCAAAGACGTGCGTGTCTAATCAACTGATAATGTACAAATTATATCGCGAGCCGCCAGAAAGCATAATCTCGCAACAAAACAACAAATAACAAATCAAGCCGGCGCGACGACTGACAGAAGTGACAGTGAAGTTAAATAGAGACAACTTGTGTAGCCAAACTCCGGTTCCGAACAACCTAGGTATATTATTATCCTGCAAGTGATGAAAAAATTTGTTTGATCTGAAACTAAATAATCTTTGTCTGGGCAGTACGTATATATATTAGTATTTAGTCAGTTCACCATCCTCTTGACTCCTTTGAGTATTATATACAAGCCCTCAAACCAAGGTATCCAAATAATAATACCTGTATTATATTCTGTACACTGTTCCGGAACGACGCTTCTTATGACACCTATCTGGTACTTGGGTTTATCAGCAAGGCAGCTGACGCGCGTGATAACCCACTGAGTCCTCCACAGCACGCCTTCGCATTGGGTACCGTTGTCCATGCATACAGTGAGCCGGTTCCCCGCGTGCTCGCCGGCTAGCTTTGCGACCAACTCGTCATCAGCGAGCCCCAAACTTACCAGAACTACTAGATACGTTAATTTTTTATACATCGCTATAGCTCTCAGGTGTTAAGTAATAACTATGACTATAGCCATCATTGACTAAAAAGAAAGACAATTTTTTTTTTATTCGCATGTCACTCAAATGTCGTGATTTATTTTTTCACTATTTAGTCTTTGAAATAAAATCCACATGACTAAAGAGTATTTATATCAAAGCAATTTTTTTTTTGTGAAATAAAATGGTCCAGTTATGCGTAAGTGCCATAGATTTATACTACATCTATGATAAGTGTAATGTGAAAATGAGAACAGCTTGTCCGGTACCTAGCCGGTTTCTCGTCAACAGGTGTGTGGTAGCCTGGTAGCACACGACAATTGTGTCAGATTATATCGCGACCACCATACACTAGGCGAAGCACCCGACGCACCGCGCCGTTCCGGGAACAACTATGTAATATCTAATGTCTTACCTATATACAATGGGTAATCAAACGGGGTGATAGAGACACAACGTCTATGCACAAGGATACACAGAGATTCCATAGAGTAAAGTAATTCATCGGGAGTGATTCTATTTTGATTTACCGAGATACGGTATCAAGGTATATTATTAGCTCTTGGTCTTGTGTTGAACCACAGTAACTTTGCCTGACAGTCACCACTTACCGATAGGGATTTTCTAGGAAGTGTAAATAATTTACATAATAGAGATAGGCTGTATTAACTAGTATCTTAATTTACCGTTTTAAAAACCGCTGGTCACCGTGTAGCGTTTTAAATAAAATTATACAAAAAAATAAAATAGCCATCATTTATTTGATTACAAAATTTTTTGTCAGGAAATAAATTGCTACATAAAATATATTTCAACAAAAAATGCCTGGAGTGTTGAACGAGTTCTCCTCCCTCTCAGCGTGCGGCGTGCAGCGTGCAGCGTGCTGCGGCCGAGCCTCGCGACCAACTCATTATAATATACTGTGAGAATACATACATACTAACAATACTTAACATTAACTTTTACATTATTCAGTTCAGAATCTAAATGTATATAATATTATGAAATTATACTCACAGACAACCTAGATAGAAACAAATACATTTACATAACAATACATAAGCGACAGTCTTCGCGTCGTGCCGCGTCATGCCGCGTCATGCCGCGCAGGTGCAAGGTGAGCCGTGTCTTTTATACATCAAAGTGTTCGCTGTCATTACACGTTTGACAGCAACCGCTCGCCTTCATGTCGGAATGTGCGATTGCACTATTGATTTTATATCCAAAATTAGGCGGATCACTTGTGTTCTTTGGTGAATAACTACTTGCTTGCGATCTCTATTATAATCAATGTGCCAAGTCTTTAGTAATTTTGTTGGCAGAAATAAGCAGTCGCCAATCGACTTTCCTCGGTATAGTTGCGTCGACTAAACCAAATATAATAAACATACTATAGAATGTTCATGCTAGAATAACTATAATATTAAATTTTGCCCACTTAGAACTAGTACGGGTTTTTGTTCAACAACAATTAATGATTTAAATTGTATAAACTACGTTAATGCAAATGCACGACAACTAAACCGACGTCATACTGACAAACAATTTAAGAAGCATCAAGTGATTACGTTGCAAGCTTTTCTGCAGTATTCCGTATTCTATGAGAGCTATTTTGTTGTGTGGAGCCAGATGTCTGTACCTATTAAGTACTCCAAGATCTGGTAAACAAGTGAAGTTTATAATTTTCATATGTAATACCCACGTTTGATGCGTTTCAATGTGGCTTTTCACATGATTCATTCGGAGGGGTGTCATTACAAAAGTTAATTCTAAAGTAGATCCCCTCACAATAATAAAAAAGCAAATATAAAGTAAAAGCTTCGTTAGTCTGGAAACTGTGCAAAAGAGTTATTTTAAAAATAGCATGTAATTAAATTGCATAGGTCAGTATAGTGTCGATGTGTGTCATACTGTTGTTTAATATTTGTTGATCAGTGACTTTTATTTGACCATGTATATTTCAATATTAATCTATGTTATGCCCTAAATGAACCCTCTCTGTTGATTGTTGATAAGCCTCGTTATTCACGTCTGTCGTTACATCATGCACAATAACAACATCTGTTTAAACTAAAAAAATATGCAAAGTAAGTTGCAGCGTAAAGCTTATAAAAACTATAACAATACAGTTGAAATTATTCATTTTCGAATTCCTTATATTTATTAGAAAAGTTAAATACATTTTAACCTCAATTGATAAGAATAGCTGCCATTCTATGTAGATCGCACAATTTTAGTTTGAATCGGAAGACAATATTGAAGTTATCACAATTTTTTTTAATGTACATTATTTTGAGTATTTGTTCAACAGAGAAGACATCTTTACAAATTTATTAAATTTTAAATTTTATGGATCTTAGATTAGCTCAATTTTTTTTTCTGCAATTATTTAGCTTTTCTTTAAAAAAGCAGTGACAAACTCCATTTGAATGTTTTCGTATAATATCGAGGTGTGTGTGTGCGTGTGTTGTATCGCAATGGTTCAACTTAGTAGAAGTGTCTGTAAAAGTGGGCGGAGTCCCGCGGCCGCACGTCGCTACGCGAGACGTAGAACTGACTTCTATATTGCAAGTACCAATTAATATTACGCGTTGGAACTCTTTCAATATACACTGTTTAGTGATTACTTATATAGGTTCGTTGCCGAGCAACCGAGCTCGGCGCGTCGCATTCACTTAGTTTCGTTTTTCTATAGAACATGTCCATCCGTGATGTTACACCGAGGCGTGGCGGCGTGGCGACGTGGCAACGGCCTCGCAACCAATATAAAACGCGTCACTATGCACTGTTACTCGGATACACATGTTGAAAGTGGGTGTAGCTGGTGGTGTAGATGGTGTTGACGGCGCTAGGTGTAGTCGTTGAAGTCGTCGATGGCGACGCGCTGAGCGAGGTCGGGTGCAGCCGCGTAGGGCGCGGGAGCACGGGCCGCCGCCGCCAGCCGCTCCGCCTCGACGCGCACGCGGAGTCGCTTTATGAGCCGCAGCCGCTCTAGCCAGTTGGACGCATAGGGCGCACCGCCGCCCTGCTTATTGGGCGCGCCCAGAGACGAAGATATCTGCGCCGCGAGCGCACAGTGCAGCGCCATCTGGCGCGCCAGCAACGGCACGTTGTGATCTGACACGCAGACGCAGTGCGCGTCCAAATGCGCGAGGAACTTGCTGCGGATACGTTCGTCTTTGGTCTTCATGAAGACGCGGTTCATGCCGTGCTCGTCCGGCTCCACCAGCACTATGCACGAGTTGAACTGCCCCTGTAACGGAAACAGCTCGCATTATTCTCGGAGATAACACAGCTTCCGGCTCGTGGGGACCGTAACGTACCTTGATAGTAAGAATATTGAAGTCCTCGCCGGAGTCGTTGTAGACGATTGAGACGAAGTCGTTGCCGACATACTTGCGCTTCTCGTTGCAGGTGGGGTCCTTGGTGCTGGAGGGCATCGCGGTGGCCACGTGGAACAAAACCTGCCGACACACATGCACAACAGTACAGTATACTATATAACAGACGCGGCGGCTCTCCACTCTCCGGTTGTGCGCAGTATCGGTCGCTTATGAACACAAGCCTCTCAGTGCGAAATCGATCGTTCACCAAGGTTTATTTCATTGTATCAAAAACAGCATACTTTCCCTTCCTTTAAACGATATTAATATGCTAAAATTAGATTAAGGTCACTTGGACATTGTGACCCTTCGTTTTATTGGTCATACTGCGTTTTAAGCCCCATTAGGACGGGGGACAGTTCTCTTTTAGGCAACCAAGCGAATAAAAGAAAAGACAAAAGACAATTTTTAACAAAAAAACAAAACAAACTTCAATGATCTTGAGGAGTTCCCTGGTGTGTCTCCGAAGTCATTGTCCAATGACAATTGTTAACGCCTAATGTTTTATCAATAGCATTTAAGTCAATTATTTATGTGGGATACTTTCATTATTAGTTTTTTCTTTTTATTATTTTTTCGCTGCACCGCACACTACGCAGTCTATGATTGACCACCGCCGCCGCGAGTCGATCTATTTAAATTATATTAATCCCGCTTGTTGGAGTTGCTTGTGCACGCTGCACGACATCCAGCTGGTCCACTACTATCGAAGCCGCAAATCTGAGGAATTGGCCGAGAAGAAGCGCTGCCAGGCTGAAGCTGCAGAATACCACATAAAGGTGATCGTAGAATAAGCGGTGCAGCTGTTTCTTACTTATCCAGTTTCAAGGTAACTCTTTCTTACATATTCCTAACTCTCCCCGCTCGTGGATTAGCGACCCTCTATATTGCTTAGTTGACGCGTCCACATTTTTTTTGGTCCTTCGAGCCGGATGGTTCTTTCTAAATCTTTCTAACCGCACATTCTTTCTGGCTTTCGAGCCCTATACCGCATTTCTCCTCATTTTCCCCGCTTTCTTAATAATTTATAGTATTTTCCGCATTCATGTAGTATTAAAAAACTACCTATACTACCCCGCAAGTTCAACGTTAGTATTATTTTCCCACATACATCTTTGTTACATCACCCATATTGGAGTATTAAAATCCTATTTTACTTGCTTTCATAATATTTATACACATATTAAGTATTTGATATTTGTATTTAAGTGTCTATAGTGCAATTATTTCGGATATTTCACTTCCTAAAAGCAAAATAATTCATACAAAACATTTTATTTATTTTTAATCTCTTGTGAAGGTATTCCCGCTAACTACGCCACGCATCACTCAATCGTTCCGTGCGCTCATGTTTCTATGAGCCAGTTGCATTGTATGTTGCAGTCACTAGTGAGAATTTCGTAACATTGAAATAGTACAAAACTTGTAACATTTTTAGTAATCATGTCGTCAAAAGGTGACATGGATGATGACTTTGGAAGTTCATTTAATCTTAATGAGATTAAATTGAAATAGTTAATTGGAAAACGAGATGCCATTTTCGCTCGTATGCAAACTATTTACGATCACGCCTTAAATGCTTTCAAAGATGAAATCTCGCAACAAATGTTCCTTTACAATATCGCCTCTTTAGATGGTTTACGCTCAGAATATAATAAAATTATTGACACAGTTAATGAAACGCAATTAATATTAAATCCTACCGCCTCAGTTAATTATCAAAGCTTTTCGGCTTTTGAAGATTTGTATTGCCGCAGCAAACATGTAGCTCAACAATTAATAGCTGATAAGAAACATATTATACCTGAAACAAGATGTGGAACGTCAACAAGGTCAATACGTTTGCCTGAATTGGACTTAGTCGGATTTAGTGGTGACCCTTTAAAGTGGTCCTTATTTTACGAATCTTTTAAACGCACGATTCATGATAATCCAGATATTACGGATAATGAACGCATTCAATATCTCATAGGGAAGCTGTCAGGTAGGGCACTATCAGTATGTTCAGGTATAACACCAAATGGTGAAAATTATCAACTAATTTGGAGAACGCTTGTTAATAAATTTAATGACAAACGCAGCTTAGCCAACGTTTACTTGGATCAAATGTTTGAATTTAAGTCATTTAATGCCGCAACATCCAAAAACTTAGATTTATTTTTGGAAAAATTCTGTACCGCAGTGTCAAGTCTCAAATCGCTCAATATTCAAAACTTATCTGATTTTATGTTTCTTTATTTAGCTTTAAATAAAATCGATACAGAAACTGCAAGAGCGTTTGAAATGTCAAATCGCAGTACATCGTTACCTATGTACGATGACTTAGTTTCATTTTTACGTGATCAGGCAAAAATCCTAGAACGTACCGTTCCCACTTCAACTACTACACAGCGTTGCCGCACTGAACGCGCGCTCAAGCACACTGCTACCGCTAGCGCTAGGCCTACTCACGTATTTCTAACCGCGTCGAGTTTGAAGGCATGCTCATTGTGTAAACGAACTAATCATTATCACTTGTTCAAATGCACAGATTTTTATAATTTATCTATCGAAGATAAATATAACTTCATTAAACAGCATAATGGTTGTACGAATTGTTTAAGTGTTTCTCATAATAGTTCCGCCTGTAAATCAACTTATAATTGTAGATATTGCAATTACAAACATCATTCGCTATTATGTCGTAAACAAACAGCGCGTGGTACAATTGCGCCCGCGCAGCCGCCACCATTGGATGGCTCGATGTTCGCTTCTCGGCCACCTCCAATATCACCCGCCCGCTTCTCCGCGCAACCATCGCAGACGCCTAGTCTCGACTCACCTCACTATTCTAGTACTAACGCTCCGCAGTCCGCTTTAACACAACATGTTTCGTTGTGCAACGTTCGCTCGAGTTCGTATAACAATACGACTTGTTTATTAGGCACGGTCCAAGTCTACTCTAAAGATTTGAATGGTCGTATGCAATCCGTTCGCGCCCTTATAGACCCGGGTTCACAAAACAATTTTATTACTTTGCAATTATGTAATAAACTTAATTTAAATTTTAATAAAATGACTCGCGCCGTTGTTAAGGGCATAGGTTCCGCACCTAATCCTATCAAGGGAGAAACATCTTTAGTTTTATATTCCCGATTAGATAAAAACGTTTCGTTACCGCTCAACACTTATTGGTGCACCGCTATTTTCTGAAATTTTACTTTCTAACCACATAAAAGGCCCGCCAGGAACGCCAACTGGTTTTGAAACTATATTTGGCTACATAATAATAGGTAACGCCTCTGTCAATAATGATTACAATCAGAGTTCTCTCTCTTTATGTTCGGTTGTAGATCATGAACCACCGTTAGAACAAATTTTACAGAAATTTTGGCAACTTGAAGAAGTTTCATATAAACCAACTTTAAATCTTGCCGCTCGCGAATGTGAAGAAATATTTGCAAATAATATTAAGAGAGATGATACAGGCCGCTATTGTGTTCGCTTACCCTTCGCTCGCGATCCCGCTGTGTTAGGTAATTCATATCAAATCGCTAAACGCCGCTTCTTGTCACTCGAACGCAAGTTTTGTTGTCAGCCTCAGTTACAGGTTGAATATCACGCCATAATAACAGAGTATTTAGAAAAAGAGTACATATCTATAGTAAACGATGATAATTATTTATCTGGTTATTATATCCCGCACCACGCAGTGACTCGTCTTGATAAGACCACTACTAAGTGGCGTATGGTTATGGACGCTAGCTCAAAAACGGATTCTGGAATTTCTTTAAATGAAATACTTCACACTGGTGAAAATCTTCAAAATGATTTGTTTTCAATTTTACTCGAATTTCGTTTTTATAAAATAGCTTTAACCGCGGATGTAAAACAAATGTATCTTCAAATTTTCGTTCAAACGAGTGATAGGATTTTTCAGAAATTTTTATACCGCCCTGACCCTACGGGTCCTCTAAACACCTATCAATTTAACCGCGTATGTTTCGGTCTGCGTAGCAGTCCTTTTTTAGCGTTGCGCGTCATACGACAGCTATGCGATGATGAGTGCGCTCGCTATCCTCTTGCAGCTACTGTTGTAGAAAATAACAGATACACAGACGACATCTGTTATTCTATATCCAGTATTTTTGATTGTCTACAGCTCAGATGTGACCTCCGCGATCTCTTTAAAGCCGGGGGCTTTGAGCTTGGAAAGTGGTCGAGCAACACGCCTGAGTTGCTTGACTCACTGCCTGAATCTTACCGCTATAATTCTAATATAAATTTTGATGATCCAAATCATACTTTAAAGGTACTCGGACTACAGTGGTCGCCAGTCACTGATGAGTTTATGTTTACAGTAACGCTTGATAACCGCCCAATAACCAAACGCAACATTCTTTCAGTTATAGCACGCCAATATGACGTATTAGGCCTTATTGCACCAGTCATATTGTATGCTAAACTTATTCTACAAAAACTTTGTGTTTTGAAACTTGACTGGGACGAAGAACCGCCCCTTGATATTTTAAGCCTTTGGCAAAACTACTTACGCGAATTACCCGCTTTACAACATTTACGAATCCCGCGTCATTTAAACGTTTTCGAAGGTTCTCAAATTCAGCTAGTCGCATTTTCCGATGCCAGCGAAAGAGCTTACGGATGCGTTATTTATATTCGCGTCGAACCCTCTTCTCTAGCACCCGCATTAACCCAGTTAGTTTGCGCCAAGTCAAAAGTTGCTCCGCTAAAGACAGTATCTATAGCCAGACTAGAGTTGTGTGCCGTTCTTTTGATGGCCAAACTAGTCCGCCGTGTGGCCGATACTTACGGCAAACGCCACAAAATTAATGACATTTTCTGTTTTACTGACTCCATGGTCACCCTGCATTGGATACACTCAGAACCTTACAAGTTCAAAACGTTTGTAGCCACACGCATTACTATGATCACGTCCGCTATTGCATCTGAACATTTTTATCACGTTCCAGGTGTTCAGAACGCGAGCGACTGTTTATCGCGTGGTCTTTCTCCCGCTAACATGTTATCAAACAAAGAGTGGTATACTGGTCCGTCTTGGCTTAGACAAGATGTGTGTCATTGGCCGATCACCACTATTGCGCCTGACGCTAAGCTTGATTTACCGGAAGAAAAGGTTATTTCGCTCCCTGCTGTTACCACGTGCGAAGCGACATCTCAACCGCTTCTTGAATTATCCCAACGCGTTTCATCATGGCCTGTGCTTTTACACACAGTCGTGTATATTTTACGTTTCTTAAAAATACTACCGCGCTCAAATATTTTTACCGCCAGTGAAATGAATTACGCTGAATTATACATTTTAAAATATTTACAAGGTCGTTATTTTAATGACATTATTCTAAATTTAAAATCAAACAAACGCTGCTCTAACGCCATCCAACGGTTGGCTCCTTTCCTAGATGACAACGGCCTCATTCGAGTCGGTGGTCGTCTCTCTAATGCTGACTTGTCATATGATCAACAACATCCTATTTTATTACCGCGTGTTAAGTACAGCACTTTGCAATACTTATATGTTGAACTATTTTGAACTAGTTTGAACTTTGTTAAAAAATAAATAATAACAATTTGCACTACGAAACCTTTTATTTCTCTCATAATAAAAACCTATATAAATGAATTTAACATAACGTTATCTAGTTTAGAAATTAATAAGCGCCATCTAGTTGTGACAAAATAAACTTACATATTAAACATTCCGCCCCCTAAGGGCATTTAGTGCCGAAATGGCCTTAACAAACTTTGATCTTACAACTAAATTTGACATTATTTATTTCTATGAACTTTACATATTTTTTTTTTAATGAACTTATAGACAATGAAATTACAATACAATGTTATACATTAACTGGTAAGATACATAGTTTTGACGTAGGTCTTTTGATCAATGATCTCTTAACACTAATTGTAACCACACGAGTGATCTTATCAGTACCTGGATGTTTTTCCATTATTCTACCCATTAACCATCGACTTGGTGGTAAGTCGTCCTCTTTTATGAGCACTATATCACCTATATTTGGCTCTGGTACTCGAGAACTCCATTTGTATCTATTCATTAAATTTGAAAGATACTCTTGGGACCAGCGACGCCAAAAGCTTTGTAACAATCGTTGAATGAATTGCCACCTTGATAATGAGCTCACATTTGACTCTAAATAATTATTAACCTCTGGTACAGCTATCAGCGGTCCTCCTATCAAAAAGTGTCCTGGAGTTAATGGTAATGGATCGTCAGGATCGGAACTAACTACCGTTATGGGACGGGAATTTAAGCAAGCTTCCACTTGACTAAGAAGGGTACTCATTTCTTCAAACGTTAGTGTTGATTCACCTATGACTCTTTTCAAGTGGAACTTGGTCGACTTTATGCCCGCTTCCCATAATCCACCAAAGTTGGGCGCATGGGGCGGAATAAAATGCCATTCAGTCCCATGTATTTCGAGATGTGCTACGACAGCTTTCTGGTGGTTCATTAACAGCTGAAGCTCCTTTGCAGCTCCCACAAAAGTCGTTCCATTGTCGCTCCACAATTGAGCGCAGTGGCCACGTCTGGACACAAAACGTCTGAATGCTGCTAAGAAAGCTTGGGTACTCATATCACTCACTACTTCCAAATGAATTGCTTTGGTAGCCATGCAAACAAATAAACAGATGTATCCTTTATGAGATCGATGTCCTCTACCCTTGGTTGTCCTAATCTTTATCGGCCCTGCATAATCTACTCCACTATGCAGGAATGCTCTGGCTGGCGTGCATCGAACGGATGGAAGGGATCCCATATATTGATGTTGAATTCGAACGCCTTGTCGAACACATGTGACACATTTGCGAATGTGATGTTTCACAAGACCTTTTACGCCAATAATCCAATATGATGTTCTTATATAATTTATCATTAATTGTGCTCCACCATGTAAAGTGGTTTGGTGAGCATCTGATACAACTAACTTGGTAAAATGGGAAGAGTGTGGCAATATGATTGGATGTTTAGTATTTTCACCTAATTGAGACTTCTGAAGTCCACCGCTCACTCTCATAACACCGTCTTCATCTAGATATGGGCACAATGATTTTAATTTACTCGTTTTGGGTAAACAACTACCTTTGGCCTGCAACTGTAAGTATTCTTCATGAAATTCTTCTCTTTGTACTTTTTTAATGCAACATAATAGTGCTTGATCTATTTCTTTTTTCGATAAATAAGTTGTCCGCTTTTTGTTTCTTTTAGAAAATCTTAGACAATAAGCTACAACTCTCACCAGTCTTTGTAAAGAAGAAAACCTAAGAATAATTGTGTCCTCAGACATTGTACTAACATGTGACCTGACTACTTCTTCCAAATTAACTTTTAAATCTTTAGGCCTTTTGTATAGGATCGTTTGTTCTCTAAGAAACTGTGGACCAGAAAACCAGATAGTATTCTCTACAAGTGACCTTGGGTCAACACCTCGTGAGGCACAGTCAGCTGGATTCTCCTTGGACGATACGTGGTACCATTGTGAGGAATCCAGTCCGGTCAAAATTTCTGAAACCCTATTAGCTAAAAAAGTCTTCCACCTACTAGGATGACTGTTAAGCCAAGCGAGGACAACCGTTGAATCTGTCCATGCCTTGATATTGTTTTTATCAATCGCTAATACACTAGCCACCTCGTTTAGAAGTCGTGATAGAAGTACTGCACCACACAATTCAAGACGAGGAATACTTATCTGCTTGATTGGAGCAACCCTCGTTCTTGCGGTCAGCAATGAAACTTGTCTGTTACCAATATTGTCCACTACTCGTACATAAATTACTGCTGCATATGCTAACTGAGAGGCATCGCAGAATCCATGCAACTCCGTTTGAACATCTGCTTTTGAAACACCTAACCATCGTGGAATTTGAACTAACGTGAGTTGTGACAACTCGTCTCGGTAAGTAAGCCACTCATTTGTTAATTCAGCTGATAGTGGTTCATCCCAGGTTGTGCCGGCTAGCCATAACTTTTGGATGAATATTTTTGCTTTAATAATTGTGGGTGCGATCCATCCCAGCGGATCATACAACCGTGCTATTACTGATAATATAGATCTTTTTGTTTCAGATCCAGTCATCGTCACCGGAGGACGCACCGAGTAGTGGAAATAGTCTTCATTACGGTTCCAGGTAAGTCCTAAAATCTTAGTTGTAGTGTCTAGTTTGTTTTTATCGTTGAAATAATTAATCTCGTTAGTCATTACAATATTGTCCTTTATGTCCAGTAGTTTGTCCTTATTTTGTATATCCATTTCCTGGTTGTCCTTTTTATTTTCCTTTTGATTTATTTCTGATAAAAGCTCATCACTATTAGTATTCCATTTTTGTAACTTAAACCCTCCCCTTTCTAATAATTCTGTAATTTGTGTATATATTTCTATTCCCTCCTTTACATCAGAACATCCTGTCATTAAATCATCCATGTAGAATGATTGTGCTACCCGTGATTCAGCTAAAGGAAAATCTTTACCTTCATCAAAGCTGATCTGATTTAATGCCCTTACTGCCAAGTAGGGAGCAGACGCTGTTCCAAATGTTACAGTCATTAGCTCGAAATCTTCAATTTCGCTTTCAGGGTTGTCACGCCACACTATACGCTGATACTTAGCGTCTTCTTCAGCCACCCTGACCTGCCGATACATTTTGATGATATCAGCTACCAACACTATCGGGGAAACTCTCCATCGTAATACTAAATGTCTTAGATCTGCTTGTAATTTAGGACCTATCATCAGCGTATCATTTAATGAAACACCAAAACTATTTTTACTTGATGCATTAAACACCACTCGTACCTTCGTAGTTGATTTATCGTTCCTCACGACAGCATGATGTGGCAGATAGACGGCTTCATCTATTTTTCTATCATGTTCCGTTACAGGTCTCATATGTCCTAGTTGTATGTACTCATTAATTACTTCTGTGTAACTTTCTTTCAGATCTCTAGGAAGTCTTTTTTCTAGAGCTTTAAATTTTGCAATGGCAATTAAACGTGAATTACCACCTGTGCAACGCGGTAGATTATCCCGAAATGGCAATTTCACGACGTAACGACCTTCAGTTGTTCGTTGAGTTGTTTTAATAAAAATATCCTCACATTTTTTCTCCTCATCCGTCCACATTCGTTCTGGTTCCCTAGGCTGTTCTTCTATCTCCCAAAATTTTCTTAACATATCATTTTCATTTATTTGTGCATGCATAACTGATATATTAGTACTATTTCCGTAAATCTTTGTATCATAACTTTGTACTGTTCCAGAAAGAATCAACCCTAAGGAGGTATTTTGAGCTACGAGAGTTCCATTAGAACTTTTCTTTATACCATCTTGCAATATTGTACTGTATATGTTAGCTCCTAATAACATATCAATTTTACTAGGAGTATTGAACTGGGGATCTGCAAGGCACGTGTTTGGTAAGTCTATCCAATCAATAGACTCTCTAAATGGAGTTTTAACAAGCCGTAAGAGTTGTACTGTGGATTCGGTAATAAAACTAGCCTGAGAGCCTTGATCCAATAATGCTCTTAATCCATAAGTTTCACCAAATTGTGACTTGGCATTTACTAGTGCTGTAGCTAGTAAAACCTGTCCTTGCTTGGAAGAACTGTGAGTTGACAGACACGATACTATTGGAGGTGTACTAGCTGAAGAGTTAGTACCCTCAATGGTTACTTTGTTAGTAGGCCTAGTAACATTCATTTCGTTTTCTGGGTGTAAAAGCGAATGGTGTCGTTTTTTACAGATCCTACATGTTGTGGGCTTCTTACATTTATACACGGTATGGTTACTACCCAAGCAATTAAAACAAAGGGAATTTTTGGCAACAAAATCACGTCTCTGTACACAGTCTTGTTTGGCAAATTGCTTACAAAAACAAAGCTTATGATTCTCGGTACAGAACTCACAGCATATGGCCGAGACACCATTACATAACAAAGTTTTTGAATAAGATCCACCGCTATGCTGTACTGAGGGTTTTTTAGGATCCACGAATTCCAATGCACGAAAACGACTTTCTATAAAAGATTTTAACTCTAACCAAGTCGGCAATTCATCGGAACCAGAATTATTTAATTCCCACTGTTTACGTGTCTCCGGATCTAATTTTAATGTTACTATATAAAGGATTATAACATCCCATGAACTTATATCTATATTAATATTTTTTAATGCATTTAAACAATCAGATGTTGTGTCTAGTAACTCTTTTAATATAGATGCGGATTCAATGTTCATTCGTCTCTGACCAAATAAACGCTTTAAAATACAATTAGCTAAGTATTTTTTATTATTGTAACGTTTTTCGAGAAGACTCCAACATTGACTATAATTTGCATCTGTTATAGGCGTATATCTTATTAACTGTTCTGCTTCACCAGTTAAATGACTTTTTAAATAATGTAATTTTTGCGCACCATCCAAAGAATCATTTTTGTGTACAAGTGAAGTGAATAAATCACGGAAGGTGATCCATTCAGCATAATTACCCGAAAAGGTAGGGATTGAGATTTTTGGTAATCTAACCAATGAGTTGTTGGCCTTAACATCAGATGTATTTTGGTGCTCTGATTTATTTTCTAACATTAAGACTTGGTTTAATGAAACCTTTAATGTACATTTATAAGAAAGATAAGTTTCTTCACAATTATCGTATATCTTTTTTGAAACATACTTTGAATTATTTAACTCTTCTATAATAGTTGTTTCATACAATTTTGTATGATTTGACTTAAACAATTGCCAATCTGTTTCTAAATGTTCTAACCTTATTTCAAAATATTCTTTACTAAGTCTCTCTTTTGGACTTTTTTTAAAATTACTTAAACCTTTTGTTATAGAATTATGTAAGTCTAACTGCATATTAATAAGGCCTTCCATTTTAATTAAACTAAATTTACTATAAAATTAAAACCAAACTTTTAAAATTACCTTCTTAAACAAAATTAAATTAAATACCTCCAAGTGTGTTTTAAAGTTTTTACAACTCACGTCACGACGCTGATGATTACACAATTTTTTACAAACTGCCTTGAAGATTGAACTTGAACTGTTACACCGTTGTAAAGACACCCCGGCTGCTGCTGCTGATCTGGTGTAGGCCGCTCCCGCTGGTGATATGGTGAAGGATGCCCACGTTGTTGAACTGGCACGTATCGATATTCGATGACCTCAGGTGTACTTGCACTTGTAGGTTTGACGTTGTTGTACTTTTGAACTATGTTGAACTCGCGTTTCACTGGTTTGAACTCACTGTTGTACTGGATAACTGGGAGATCTTCTTACTTCTTCTGACTCCAATGCTAATTGCAGAAGAGGTCTTTATGTAAGAGGACCCTTTGCCATTAGCGTCGCGTACCCTTCTGCAGCGATCCACTACGGGTACGGGGGCCGGGGGGTACGAATCCTGGCCTGGATTCGCTGTATTCAAAAATCCGAGTCGATTGGACCAATGCTAAGTACAGCACTTTGCAATACTTATATGTTGAACTATTTTGAACTAGTTTGAACTTTGTTAAAAAATAAATAATAACAATTTGCACTACGAAACCTTTTATTTCTCTCATAATAAAAACCTATATAAATGAATTTAACATAACGTTATCTAGTTTAGAAATTAATAAGCGCCATCTAGTTGTGACAAAATAAACTTACATATTAAACACCGCGAACGGATCGTATCGTAGAATTAATCGTTACTTACTATTACCGCACGAACTGTCATACAGGACCAGTCGCATTAATGTCAATTTTACGTCAAAGATATTGGGTTATATCATGTAGAACTCTAACCCGCTCCGTAGTATTTAAATGCAATTTGTGTTTTAGGGCTAAACCTAAACAGACCTTTCCATTTATGTCTCATTTACCCGCTTGCCGTGTGAATGATGTAAAAGCTTTCGTACACACATCTGTTGACTTTGCGGGTCCAATCAATATTATACCTTACAGAAAACGTGGAGTTAGGTCCATAAAATCATATTTATGCATCTTTGTATGCATGACGACCCGCGCAGTTCACGTAGAGCTCACAACAGACTTAAGCACTAACACCTTCTTATCCGCATTCAAACGTTTCTTGTCTCGACGTGGTGCTGTATCTGTGTTATATTCGGATAACGCTAAAACATTCGTTGGAGCTAAAAACGCAATTTATGATATGTTAAATTCTGAGGAGTTTAATGCTTCATTCGGAAACGAACTCGCTTCTAACCGCATAAGTTGGAAATTCAACCCTCCACGCAGTCCACACTTTGGTGGAAATTATGAGATTTATGTGAAAGCATTTAAGACGCATTTGTATCGAGTGATTGGCACGCAGTTACTTACATACGAGGAACTACTCACTGTTTTGACTCAGATTGAGACAGTGATTAATTCTCGTCCACTTACGCTTTTAAGTCAAGATCCTTCTGAGCTTACCGCGTTGACGCTATCTCATTTCTTGATGTCAACTCCGCTAAAATACTTACCCGCGTATGAAGTTGTCGATGAGAAGCCTAACTTACTACATCGTTACGCGCTTCTTGATCAAATAGTACAGTCTTTCGCAAGACGATGGAAACAGGAATACCTTCACCTTTTACAGTGTCGAGGGAAGTGGAATACTCCATCTAATCCAGTGTCAGTAGGCACAGTCGTCGTCATAGTGACCGACAATATACCTCCACTTCATTGGCCTTTGGGCATCGTCATCGCTACTTATCCCGGCAGCGATGGAGTTATTAGAGTAGCTTCTGTTAAAACAGCTACAGGCGTTTTTAAGCGACCTGTGGTTCGTCTTTGCCCGCTTCCTTCACAATAAACTTTTCAAAGCCCCCGCTCTCTTATTGTATTATTTTAAAACCAATGGTTTTAAAGCCGGGGGCAATGTTAGCGCCTAATGTTTTATCAATAGCATTTAAGTCAATTATTTATGTGGGGTACTTTCATTATTAGTTTTTTCTTTTTATTATTTTTTCGCTGCACCGCACACTACGCAGTCTATGATTGACCACCGCCGCCGCGAGTCGATCTATTTAAATTATATTAATCCCGCTTGTTGGAGTTGCTTGTGCACGCTGCACGACATCCAGCTGGTCCACTACTATCGAAGCCGCAAATCTGAGGAATTGGCCGAGAAGAAGCGCTGCCAGGCTGAAGCTGCAGAATACCACATAAAGGTGATCGTAGAATAAGCGGTGCAGCTGTTTCTTACTTATCCAGTTTCAAGGTAACTCTTTCTTACATATTCCTAACTCTCCCCGCTCGTGGATTAGCGACCCTCTATATTGCTTAGTTGACGCGTCCACAACAATGAAATTAAAATAGGATCAACCTTTAGGTAACACCTCTCCAACAAATAAAGAATCATTCTAATCAGTTCATAAACAAAAAAGTTATGGCTGAACATCCATAAAAAAATACATATGAATTGAGAACCTCCTTTTTTGAAATCGGTTAAAAAGGAAGAAATTTACAAGAACAGTGCAAGAGACACACTGTAAGTACGAGTATAGATAGAACAGTGAGTAGTGTTGTACAATTCTTTTATATTATTCTAAAAACGGTCCTATGATTATACTGGGTCTTTATGACGTTGTCAAGAAGGCACCCAGTTAGGCCGAGAGAATTTTATTACCAAAAGATTACATAGTACCTTAAATTGCATTACATTTCGTCAGTGCGTGTGATATTCGTGACGGCGCCATCTATCGCAGTAAAATTAAATAATAACGACTTTATATACTCAGTTGAAGCTTTAACAAGTGTTTTCACTTTTGTCTTATTGAGAAAGAATAGATTAAAAAAAACGGCACGGGTATTACAATATTAAAAAAAGATTTCTATAAAGTTAACTGGCGACCCGCTCCGCCATCGCACGGGTGCAATTGACTAATTAATGTTTAAATAATCATGATTGATCGATTTACACTTCATCGCTTTGGTATTGATAGTTCATCATTACGAAAAATGATGGATAGATTAGATAGAACCTATTGATAGATAGGAAGCAGCGTGGGTGGCGACAGCGCGCGCCGGTCAACCGTTTCGATGCGAGTGATTTCTTTGGTTGCGCGTAACTTAAAATCTGTGATATCTTCTACGGTATTCATTTAAATAATATAATTTCCAGGGTAATTTTAATCTACATTAAACGCTCAAGGTAACTATGTATTTATGTGGATTAATAGTGAATTGAAGAAAAGAGCTTCGCAAATTATCTGATATGTAAAGTAAGTGAACATACAGACAAATGCAGACAATGGCTTTCTTTTGACTATGTATAGATATATGTAATTAATGTAAAAATAGATTTGGGATGAGATGAGGAGCTTAATAACGCGGTTGTTCATTTACCTGCATAACGTCGTCATTCCATACGTATGTATAGCGGCCGTCTTGTCCTCCCTTTTCTAAATTGAGAAACAAGTTGGGCAGTTGGTCCTCATCCGTACCCTCCAGCGACACCAGAGTGCCCAGCTGCGTCAGAAACTCTGAGTACCTGAGGAACAATAACATTGTGCTCGTGTTTAGGCAATCCATGGAATGTATATTTACATTGTGGCGGAGCGAGGCGGCGTGCGCTCGGCGCGGATCGTAGCTAGGAACTGACTTGAGGTAGATGGTGCGGCGCCGCTCCAGTGGTGTCGACACAAGGCCGCGTGTCGATGGGTCGACACAGGTAGATTTATAGTTTTTGTATGTGTATATTATGGTAAATAAATATTACATCATTACTAATTTACATCTTTCATCTTTTAGTGGATCTGGGAGCAACTCTAAGGGCTCTTACATTCACAGATCGACGAATCAGTATTTTTTCCGTTATGTGTCGCGTCAATTGTTTTTTTTAAATTCATTAGTACATAGTCTCTTATTAACGTATACACCCCCCCCCCCCCCCCCTAGCCCCATCCATCGTAAATACGTCAAATAGCGTGGTTCGTCAATGAATTGTGTATGCGGTGTACGGGCCTTAAGACTGAAATCCACAGAGCGTACTTAGACTGTGCACAGACTTATCTCGACCTTAAGTTCCAAAATTAAAATTGATGGTCGCAAATTTAACATTTCCTCAGCTTCACCTGAGTAAAGTTCAAGTCATCGAATTCGACGACTTACAGAAATAAATAGTACGGCATAATAGTGACGTAACAATCATTTTATATACTTTTAAAATTATTTGTATTGCTTAATTCTCATTGGCTTATACTACATAGAAATGACTGTTTTGATTGTTAGTTTTGTTGTTCTTGTTGATTGCAGTTGTTTCTCGTTATTGGTTCGAAACGTTAATTGACAGTTACCAGACCACTTCCTCAGTTTGTGCTAAGATTAAGCTTAGCGTCACTCGACTGTAAATACGAAACCTAAGATTGTGTTCAGTAAATATTTAGCGAAGGTTGAGCTAAGCCCGAGTACGCTCTATAGATGTCAGCCTAAGAGTAGAGCCGCACTCCGCGAAGGTAAGATACTCTGCCCTTACCTACACAATGTGCTATAATGTACTAATCACAATTAAAATATTATATACCCATTGTAAAGGTTTCGTATAAGAAGCGGTAATGGTTTATTTGAGAAAATAGTTGCAATTAACGAGCAGTAGCTTTCGAGCCGCTTGTGGATACAAGCAAACTGACTCGCATAATATATTCGTTTTATAAGTAAAATATATAAAATGGCATTAAGTGCACAATAATATGATCATACGTAAAAAGTGGTTCGGTTGTGTAACTCAGAACAAGCAGTGAAAGCCAACAATTGGTAAACACGGACTTGAGTTGTGTATTCTTATAAACTATACAAGTATTTACCTCACGCTGCCATATTCATTCTTCAGTATCAGCACCTCATTGGCCTGTTGTCCTGGCCCGACGTACAGAACTCCGATCTGAGAAAATAAATCAAGCTAACTATCCTGACAACAAAATAAATCCTAGTTTAGCGTTGGCTCGTAAGTAATGTACCTTGTAAGTCTCGAGAGGCGGCACGAGGTCGAGGTTCTTTATCGTCCGCTCGTGCTTGAGCCCGGAGACTCGGAGCGGTCTCTCCGCCAACGGGTTCAAGATAGTCGGGTTCTCGCCTGCAACACACAGACACAGCTTCAAATAATGTTCTAGTTCAAGTAACTAGTCTATACAATCTGAGTTAGTAGAAGATAAGGTAAAGTATGGAACTAATGATCAACTCTATAACCCTTTAAATACATACACTATCCCAAAGAGCTGTAAGGTATTGTTTGTTTGTGCATTGTTAATGTTATCTTATTATATTAAGTGAACAATTCTTGTATATATATATATATACGTAATTGGTTTCTCGGAAACGGCTCTAACGATTTCAATAAAACTTTACATTTAGATAATGTTTTACATTCCAAATTTACCTAGATAGGTGTTTTTATTTATAAGACACCGAGCACAACTCAGTCGCTAAAATATTATTGTAATTAAAACGAACGAATTTACAGGCGGTCGCTAGTTTGTTCTGGTATTTCTTGAACTGAATTGTTAAATTGAAGACTAAGCAATATTTATTGTTAGTGATTGTATAGAATGACATTCACCCGGTACAGGTGGTGTGATGGGGTACGTGCTCATGTTGTGGTACAGCTGCAGAAATACGAAGGAGGGTGTCACCCCGCCCCCGCCGCCACCAGCCGCGCTGCAACCCGCACCGGCCCCACCCCCCGCTGTCAAGGGTGTCGGAGCCGCTGTGCTGTTGGTCGCGCCCTGCGACGTACTTGCCCTGGGATTCAATGTCAACAGTTCATTAGTGATGTAGTCTTAAGACAACCATCTAAGGTTCAATCCGTGACTGGAGCTAAGCAGTTTTGAAAATATTTTTGACGTGAATACGTTCTATAAATTTACTATAATATAATTGAATATTATATTATAGGTGATATAGTTGAATATTATATTATAGGTGATATTTATAATGTAGTTGAAATAAAAAAATCTAGTAATAACAAAATCGGCGGATACAGTTTGTATAGTTTAGTTAGAATACACGATCAAAGATTTCGTTACGTAGAGTGAGGACTGTGACGCATCACCCGCGGAGATGCCGCCGCCATTTTTACGTCACATATTTTCGTTTTAGTGTAAATCTTAATTCAGAGAGGCTACGATGCTAGTTTTAGTTTCAATAGACAGCTCTCGCCAATATTTATCGATTGCTTATATGAAACGTTAGTAGGAAATAGTTATCGTGAATATATGTATATGTGTTTATATAGATAAACTCTTTAGCAAAAAATAATGGGCACTTCAGATTTTTTTTCTCTACTTGAATGAATATTAAGAGAAAAAGGTTTTAATTTGATGATTTAATCGCATGTTGTTTGAAGCATCCTGGCATGATTCCTTATGTTCCATATTTAAACTTATAAACTAACTAAAGAAAAATAATAATTATTGTAAAATTGCTTTAGAAATGGCGCGAATTGCTGAAATATTTTTTTGCAGAAACTAAAATTTTAAAACTTTTTGGACATATTCTTCAAAATAAACAATTTAATCTTTCTTTCTACATTAAATACCAATTTCTGCTATGACTGATAAAGCGTTAAGAGCTAGTAAAATTATAGCCCTACTTGAAGAAAATTGTTTGCAAACTTATCTGTCTCAGCTGAAAGTGTAAGTTGTTCAACTGTCCAGAGGACTTGACAACGGTATCAAGAGACCGGTTCGGGTAAAAGATGATCAGATTCGAGAACAAAACGATGCACAGAACCACGAGATGATCGCTTTTTGATGAGTCAGGCGTTGCGGAATCGTAAGCCGTCAAGTGTGGACTTTAAGAAGAGCCATGAAGAAGTAAGAGGAGTATAAGTTAGCTTGTGGAGGAACAGGAAGAGGCTTTTGGCTGCCAATATCAGCAGTTACCGCCCGGCCCGGGGCCCGAAATTATTCCGTGAGCACCATGTTGTTCAATTTGCTAGAAACTGTGCTTCATGGACTCTGGAGGATTGGAACAAAGTATTGTTTTCTGATGAAGTTAGAATCTCTTTGTATGGAGAGGACCGACGCCGGCGAGTGCTGTGAAGACCACGGGAACGCTATGCGGAAGTGTGTTTCGTAGAAATCACTCCATAAGGCGAAGGCTTCAATATGTTTTGGAAAGCAATTAATTCGACGGAGCGTACGGCGTTAGTTTTCACAGAAAATAGAAAATTAAATGCACACCGGTACATAACGGAAGTACTTATTTTACATGTATAGCTGCTCTTGAGGAAGATTCCATATTTATGGACGACAATGCTCGCCCCCTCACCTTTCTAGCGACGTGAAAGCGTACATGCAAGAAGTTGGGATCCCTCGTTTAGATTCCTAGAGATAGAGCCCTGACTTCAATCCAATTAAAAAGAGTCATTGCAGAAGAGTGGCAACATATTCCTCAAAACATTATTAAACATATCGTGGAAAGCATGTCCAGAAGGATTCAAGCCTTAAAAATTATTTTAATCAGACAAAATAAAGGATTATCATTTATAATCACCTATTTAAACCTTTTATATTATTTTTATTTTTATCAAATAATTATCAGAACCAAGTTTTATTTTGTTGTCCATACTGTGTTAATTTAATTTTAATTATTAATATTACTAATATTATATTATTGTATAGTGATGCTTGATTGTTTTGTGTTGTACGCATGTAGTGAGCGCCTTTAAATGGTTTGCATATTAGTATTAAATTTTAAAACGAAATTGTCAATGTATATAATATGCACACTGTTGTAAATGCCTTTATAAATAAATAAATAAGCATTGATTTTGCCAAGAGAAGGTCACACTCATTTGTAACTATATATAATTAAAAAAACTATATGTAAATATTTTTGTTTTTATTGATAACCACTTCTTATTCTTCGGACGTGTACATCGGTTTTAAGGAATTCATTAAAAATTAACGAAAAAATTGCCAGAATTTACTTTACGCATATTAATTTACACAATTATAAGTATACAGACTGCGTCAAACAATTCTTTCCGTTCCCGTTTCCGATCCAGTTTCTTTTTGCAAAGTAGTGTATAATTGTAAGTACATATATATAATAACTTAGAAGTTAAGAAGACTTAATACAATGTCGGCTTATTCTCGTCTAAAAGCCAAATCTAAATATAGAAATCGCATACGGCCGGAAAGGGCTCATTGGAAGCATCTCCGCTCATGCCAAGTTTTGAATTATGTTTTGATCGTTTTGGGGTTATAAACGTGTACATACCGTTGTCTCCTGGTCGGACTCATCACAGAAATGGTATTGGATCGTTTAGAGCGGGACAGCGGCGGCAGGTCGTCTCGCTCGCGCGCCCCGCCCACTACTCCGGTGCGCGGCGCAAACGGAGGCTTGTGCTTACCCTCTATGACTGCGCCCTCGCTCGCCGTCTGAACACCGACATCATATTACCGGATAATTATTTTTTATTGGTAGTAGATACTAAAACAACAACTTTGCTACTAGCCCTACACGTTCTGCGTATTTTATATAAAAGCCAAGTAACTTATTAAGTTTCGTTTTAGGAGATGGAATATGCGAAAATAATCTTGTCCTTTTCCATAATTTGTTCTAAGTTTTATGAAATAATGAATGTGGTGAAAGGGAAGTGTAACAAAAGACAAAACTAGTTAGAAATGTGTTATATCTGTACAATCTACTCGCGGTAGAGAACCGTTTGGATTTCTGTGTTCTCGTGACGTATGAGTGCGAGACGTCTATCGAATGTGAACAGCAGAGTCAGTAGTGTCTGTTACCTTTTGCAGTTGGTGGTGCGCGGCCGCGGGGGCGGGGGCAGGCGCGGGAGCGGAGTCGAGAGCGGGCACGGGGGCTGGGGCGGAGTCTGCAGCCGTACCTGCGCCTACGCACCATATCGGCTCGGGTGATACCGCTGCTTATATGCACCGTCAGTTAGTAGTGTTAAAACATTATTTTACATCAATGTTTAATATTGTTATTTCTATGCTCAATTTATTCACCTTTGATATTTGCTAATATCTAGATTCGTTCAAGGGGATAAACATATAGTTGTTACCGCAGCTCTTGACGATACTATTAACCAAACATCTAAGAGGAAGAAGAACATTTCCCCCAACAAGCTGTACTGCGCTCGCACTCTCTGTCTCACGTTATTACAAGTACAAGTATAAAATTAATTGTACTAACTATATGTAGTCATACAAGTTCGTGATCGACTGTCTTATATTTTAGACGTTGGCGGGGACGAAGCAGGACGACACTACACTACATACTAAAGTAAACAGTATGTTATCTCGGCAGTGTTCTTGAAATAATTACTTGCAGCCGCTCGGTAGATAAACACGTACTAGGGCTGCCCTCTGATTGTGTATCTTGGGTAACCTACATATTATTGCAAATGTTGTAATATTTTTATAAATTATTACTACTTGGAATTTATTTCTAGTTTCAAAAGTAATTGTTAGTTAGTTAGTAACAAGGGAATGTACTCTTTTTTAATTATTTTTTTGTCTAAAATTTAATAGAATATCAAAAATAATTTTAAATTCGACGAAGTAGATAATATTATAATAATAATTCGTGATTAGTTATAAATTAGGTACTCGCGACTATTGTGTACTGAAGTTTACCTAGATTTCGTTTCGGCCGTTTGTATGAAGATGTAATACTGTACACTTTAGTATACTGTAGCTTGCGCGCCTACGTTACGCAATTGGACGCGCTTCCCTTCCCCGCTACATTACCCGCCCCCGTTATCGTCAGTAGTACTTCGTCTCCGCCAACGTCTGTCAGAAATGTAGGACGGTCGCGTACGAACTTGTAGAAATATAGCAATATAATATTATATTTTTAAGAAAAAAAAATTGAATTACGTAATATTTAGAGGCAACACAGAATACCTAGTGGTGGTGCATTACCTGGGTCGGAGTTGTATGTGACGAGCTGCGGGTGTGGGTGTGGGTGCGTGTGAGGGTGGGGGTGCACTGCGAGGGGCGAAGTGCCGCACATCTCCTCGGGGATCGCCTCGCACGAGACACGCATATCGCTCTTCTTGGAGGCCTTCTTCGAAGCGTGCAGGGACACCGACGCGCTCCTGTTCATACAGAAACCAAGGGTTGTACGCGTACGACATAACTATGCGTTTTGCGTTATACGTGCAGCCTGTGGACCAATTATACTCAGCGGGCTGTTAGCGCCCTGCGGGTCCAATATAATAATGGGTTCAGAATATTGATGGGGCTGCCCCGTTTCTGCAGTGCTTCTGGTATGTTTACACAGGCACACGTCGATGGCTTTCATGCCATCGTCAGACAAAAATGTGCCTCGTTGTTCTGCAGACTGCGGGCCAGCTCCAACTCCATCCTGCAAACCATAGCAGGGAGGTACGACTTCTTTATTATTGGTCATCTTGTTCAAAATTGTATTACAAGAACCAAAATTATCACAAAATATTAGTGTTTACTAACATAGGGATAGAATCTTACTTTCGTTTTATTTTGTACTAACTAACTATGGATTATACTTATCTGAAATAAATATTATTTTTATTAATATTAATACAACTGGACATATGAACCATGATATCCAGTTTGACCTGTGACGTCACATAGCCGAAGAAACTAACCCATTAAACCTTTAGGTTGAGCACTTCTTGTATATTATTATTGGTGTTTCTGTATTGAAATAATGTGGGCTATAAATTAAAGAAAAAAAATTTTTTTTTCTGCAAAACAAGAAAAAGTTGTATAACTCGTCAGCATCTATTTGCTTATGGATTAAGTGTTTGCTCTCTTGGAGCATCATGCATTATACGTGTTCTACTATCTGTATCATGATAGGAGTTCTGAAGAGCTGTTCAATCTGATTTCATCAACTCCCTTTCCAAAAGGAACCACACAAGCTGAACTCAGAAGCAACGGCTTTATGGTAACTTCCATTGCGGCACAAACAAACAAGTTTACTGTGAAGCTGTGGAACTATCTTCCTATGGCCTTACAGCATTTGAGCAGGCTGACACAAGAAGAACGACTAGCGATGGACTGTACACCTCTTGCTCTTGGAACTGATTCATTAGTGGATTTGGATATATCAACTGAATTACTCACTCCTGTCCCCGGCTTGTCAGTTTTGAAAACAATATGCGAGTATAAGTCATTAGACAAGTCAAGGAAAATGTGTACTTGTAATCACTTATAGTTACTAAATTAACAGATTAAAAATAGTGTAGTACGTCGGTTCGACGCTGGGCAGCAGGATCATGGCGAGCGGGTCGAGTACCAAGTCGTCGTGTGGCGAGGGTGCTGGCGGGGCGCGGTGCGGCGAGTGCGGCGCGGGGGGCACCCGGGGCTGCTTCCACGAGGATGACATCTCCGGCGAAGAGTTGGATCTCCGCACCGGATGACGGGATTTGCCCTAAGACAAATAACTCTCATCTAATAGCCACTGTTTTAACTACGTTATCAGCTCTGCCTTTCCACTGGGTGAGCTCTGAGAGCTTGTTAAATTCAACAATATTTATTACTGAAATGTGCTAACAGTTTAAAAAATTCGAGAAAGTCAAATAAATGAACGTTAAAAATGGCTGCTATTTAGTTTTGTTTTCACCTGATATTGTTACAGTGTTTATGGCATATTATAATGATTCTCTTTCAATGGTTATATCATATAAACTCGGTAAAGGTAACTTAAGCTCATTTACTTGAAATCCAATCAGCATACTATACATGCAATTGGTTAACATCAAAACCGATTTTTATTCTAGCGTCGTTATGTCATGTAACAAGATACATGAAATTGTCCTGAGTATAGAAAGTGTGTGTGTTTGTTAGTCAGGCGAGGCGAGTAACAAACTGCGCTTGCATTCTGATTTGTCCCACAACGAGACCCCGGTTTGTAATTACTCTCTGTCGATGTACATTGTGTAATTGTGAGTAGTTGGGTCTCTTTGGGCGTGATGTAGACGTGTGTGTGTGTGTGTGTGTAGTGCGTGTGTGTACTCACCTCGGGAACAATGAGCAGCATGTCGTCGTCATCCGTGGTACTGGACGAGCTCTGGCGCTGCGGCGAGCCCGGGATGTTGATCGGCTGCGTGCTCCTCCTGCTACATAACGTTACTACGTCTATTGTATATATATACATAGTAGTCCCTTATACAATGATGTCTTCCTAGTCTTAGTACTAGTGTGGACTCAGCTGAGAACCAGCTCAATAGCAATGTGTCATAGCTAATTAAGCTGGAGTACTTTTTGATGTCGAATGCGGCATTTGTTTTGTAATATTCCATACTCCAATTTATTGTAATGTATTTATAATTATGTCCGTTTTTTCAGCATCTAATAAATATAATTTCTCTCATTTCATCAGCCTGTGAAAGCTTTTCAATATCTCCTTACATGTTCTTAAGTAATGAAATACTGTGATCAATATGAGCTTTCGCCATTGCGGCATCCTCAGCTTTACGAGTACTGTCTGATCCCTGATACGTTATATTGATTAAAGTACCTGTTCATGTGTTGAGAGCCGTGTGAGTTGAGAGAGGGCGCGTGATGCAACCCCGCCACCACCGAGTCAGAGCTGGACTTGTGCAGGTCCGAGTGCGCTGGGGGCTGTCCCGACCCCACCTGCCCTGAGAGGGGTCCGCCGAGCTGGCTCGTGGAGGACGAAGACCCGCTGCGCGACCGAGGCGATCCCTCAGACATCTGCAATATCACAACATCGTACAGACCATGTTTTCATACAGTCCAGATGGACAAGTATAAAAATAATCTCTGACCAGGACCTCGAATCAGAATGCAAATGAGAAAATGACGACTTACCATTAACTTCGTGTCAACTATGGTCAATGAAAAATGCATTGAAATGGTTAGTTCGAATCCCGAGGTTTATTTGTTGGTTAAAGAAAGTTTAGAGTGAGTTATCTTGTCCGATATGAACTGGTCTACTCACAATGTCTTGCCGCGAGTCACCTACTGCACTCGACGCAGACGAGACCGTCGCGGCGGGCGGAGTGGCAGGGGCCGCAGCGGGTGGTGCGGACGCGGGCGCGGGCGGCACCGGGTTCAGCAAGGCCGCCACGTCCTCTAAGCGGGGACTCGAGTAGGTAATCCCAGTTCATCTGAAACACGTACATTTCATTTAAGGTGATATATATAGAAACGAAGCAAACTATATAAAAATGCAGAAATATATATATCGAGAGAATATAATACTATTGCTCTCAGTCTACACAGTACGTATGGATACTGTTAGATATCTTGATACTGTATTGCATCTAATAAACTGAAGGTTGTGTTTAATGTCGTATGTCAATTAATTACACAGATATACCTCAAGATATCTAACAGATACAATCCATTTCACACAATCACAATTTCTCATTTTTATAACATGATGCTGAGTAATTTAAAAAAAAAGAACAAATTCATTTCTTCTTCTTTAATTTAAGAGCTCAGCTCTTGTCAGTTGAGCAGTTCCCACTGTTCCTTATACTCCACCATTCTACTGAACTCTTGATACGACGCGACTCTCACTTTATCCTTCACTTGTTGGGAAAAGCTTTGTCTAGGTCTTTATCTTTCTCGCTTTCATTCAATTTTTCCGTTCAAAATTTTTTTATACAACTTTTTGCGCCATATCAAATGTCCAAACAACTTTCCTCGTCTGTTCTCAAGAACTGTCTTTCCTCATCAACCATACTTAACGCTTCCTCATTTGTAATCCTGGTGTTCTCCATCTTCCTCCAACAGCATATCTCAAACGCTGCCAACCTTTCTGTCTCCTTGGTTCATTATCTATGTTTTACAGCCATACATTGCTGTTCTCCAGATGTAGGGTTCAATAAGCCGTTTTCTCTAATATTGTAAATATGAGGTCTTAACCAATGAAGTAATGGAATCAGTGATAGAGGTTCGTGGTTATATGGAGTTATTGACCTGGTTCTGCATTCGCATGACCCAGCAAACGTCGCCGGTGGGCGAACGCACGTGCACCTCGGCCCAGTGCGCACACCAGCACGGACACGCGCCCGCCGCCACGATCTCCCCCGCTCGCCCCAGGCAGGTCTCCTCCCCGTCCTGTCCACACACAATAATTATTAAGAATATAAGTGGGGGTTAAAGTAAAAAAAAAAAAAGAAAATTTAATACAATTCCGGCCTATACTCGTCAAAAAGCAAAATCAAAATAGATAAATCGCATGCGGAATAATCTTCAAAACGACAATCTATTGATACCCGAAAAACGGTAAAAAATACGGTAGAACAAGGCGGTGCCGGAAACGTAAAAAATATCCAAGGGGACTCGTATTCTCAGAAAATATACGGCCGCGGCCGAGTCCCAGATATAACCGCATGCCGATATTTTTTCTGTTTCTTGTTCTACATTTTTTAGACATTGAAGTGGTTATTACGAGACCGATAAACTCACCACTTCTTTTGATATTCTCTCGAACCTTTGGGAGAAGTGGTTGAGCACTTCCACCAGTGGGTCATTCGTCTTGTTATTCTCCGACGAGTTTTGTCTGTAATGTAAACCAAGAACAGACCATTCAATATTCATCGAATAGATATTTGTACGAGGTGAGAGTCATATGGAAAGTAATTTAAAATAGATTTCTTTCATATTAAAATTTTATTTGGATGTCACAAATTTTGGTTTGATAATAGGAATTTTAAAATATTTATTATAGTTAATTTTACGTAGAAAAAGGCAACGCGCACACAAATAATTACAAAATAAGTAAAAATAATCCCATTTTCACAGAATATTATACAAATAACCTTTATTATGTCAATACATAAAATGAAGTCTTCGGAAAATGTAATAAATTCAACAGGTTCAAAACAAAAGAAATTTCAAGAAAAATTAATAAAAATAAAACTAGTATTAGTGAATCATGCAAAAGCTTATAATATGCAAAACGACTGTTGGAAATGTAACGGTGCGGGCACGCAGTTTTTTTATTTTGAACTGACTATACTGTTATCCTTAGGGGCCCTGGAGCCTCTGACGGCTTTTACAGATTCACCGGACTTGAGGCACGCAGAGAAGTCGTCGTCGTGCTTTTGAGTACCGCGCTTCTGCTTGTGGTTTGGAGAGCGCTACGTCACAAGTAATTTTCGGTAGTGTCTTGTATTGTATAACGTTGAGTTGGTGTCCAGGAGTTTTGTTGAACTGATTGCTTACGGTGCTAGTGTCCTGCGATTTGACGCGGTAATACCCACGTACATACAATTTACTCAATACACACACACACACACACACATAGAGAGAGAGAAAGAGAGAGAATCGGCTTCACTTTAATACTCCGGTGTTTTTGTATATACAAATTAAGTTTATATAGGAATCATAAATGTTTGCGTAACAAAAATACTTCTCTATGTGTTATTTTTGTCGTACTAGTGTAACGTGAATAGATATTTATGCAGGCCGGCATTCTAGGTCCTCGTAAGCATATTCTGCGCCGGGGTGCGAAAGTTACCGATCTGACGGTGGTCACCGTTTTGTTTGGATTGTAACGAGTTATACAGTCTGTACCATTTCTTATTACGTCGTGTTAATCAGTACATAAGTTAAAGACGCTGATGGTGTATATATTATATTCATATGTTATGACTATAATTTGCTATAAAACCACCTGGTGTCTAGATTAAACAGATTATTGTATTGTAAACAGCCAACTGGTTAAAATCCTCAGTAGTACCCCCAACACTTAAATATCGTTAATTTATTGAATTAACATTTAATAAAAATAATTATTATATTTGTCAAGTAAGACAAGTGAGTTCGTTCATTAGTATCCCAATGTATTTTATAAAAAATCTATACTCTATGAAGTAAAGTTATGAAGCTGAGGTAGCTAGAGTTAGCAGCATGCATCCGTCTATTATATTAAGACTCACATTTTTATTAATATGAATGAATGGAATCAAAATGTATATATGAATGTGTGAGACCTGGATGTGTGTCCGCTGGAGGGTTGGGTCGGTTGCGGCGGCTGTAGCGACGCCTCGGAGTAGGACAGCGATGAGCTGGACGTGTCGGTTGAGCGGCTGTGCTGCAGCGAGTGCTTGCTGTAGCTGCGTGCGCACACACACACACACACACTGCCGCCTCAACAACACGCACGCACGCACGCACGCACGTATGCACGCGCACGCACGCACGTGCATCGCGCCGCGCGCTATGGTCTACTCGGGTCAATCGTACCGCGCAACTCACTTTTTTATATTAAAAAAATAATTGCTTTTACATGTTATGGGTGAATACAAACGATACTAGATTCACTCGAATAGCCAACAAACATTTTGTATGAGGACAGTAAAGCAATATTAGTTAGGGCACTTGTTAGTGAGAGGGCGGAGGGCGGAGCGCGTCAGCTGCACCGGTTCCGTGTTGGGGATGTTATTGGTGTCTAAACAGTTCTCCACAAGTATACAAGCAGATATTTTACCCCCAATATAATGCAATATGTATCACACTGTCAAAGATATCAATAAACAAACTCCATCTTGTAATACAGCAGGACTTACATTTTTAAAACCTTTACTTCTCCGTCAAATTAAATATCTCTAGGTACATTTTTATAATAATATATTAATTAATAATATTAATTATTGATAACAGTAAGAATTACATAATTATTTTAATTCGTTAGATTTTCAAATTATATCTTTGACATCGCGATACAACCATAACCAGAAATAACATACATTCAGTCAAACAAGTATCGGGAATGGATAATTTGTTTATTGTTCCAAATTTTTTTATTAGATTGGCACAACAACCGTTTTTCATTTCGGCGCGGAGTTTGAGTTATATCTGTCATTTAGAGTAAATACAGTGATGTTATTAGTTAGATCATATCTAGTGAGTATTGCGAATTTCATAATGTACAAAAACATCGAACAAAGTATTTGTCTTAAATTTTGCATCGCCAACAGAATTTCATGTTCAGAGTCACTGAATATGTTTCAGAAGGCTTACGGTGAACCGCTTTTATCAAAAACACGTGCTTATGAGTGGTACAAAACGTTCAAAAATAGTCGAGATATGCTGGAAGTTTTGCCTCGCCCCGGTTGGCCATCAACGTCTTCAACTGAAGTTAACATCGCAAAAGTGAAGGAATTAGTGACTGAAAATCCTCATTCAAGTTTTAGATAGATAGCCGCTGAACATTCTGTGTCTCACGAGTCGATTCGCATCATTTTAAATAATCACTTGGGTATGAAACATGTTGTCGCTCGGCTAGTATCAAAAGACCTGAATTTCCTCCAAAAATTCAATCGCATATAAGAGTCGCCGAGCACATGCTAGAACGAGTCAATTCCGACCCAACATTCATGAAACACGATTGTTACCGGTGATGAGATGTGGATTTACGAGTTTGACATGCAAACTAGTCAACAAGCTTCGGAATTGTGCCTTCAAACTGAACCGAAACCGAAAAAACTACTCCAAAGTCGATCAAAAGTACAAGTCATGTTCACTGTTTTCTTTGGACTATCGCAGTGTTGTGCGCTCGGAATTCTTACCGGAAGGTCAAACGGTAAATAAAGTATATTATTTGAGCATTATGAGGCGTTTAAGAGCGCAAATTCGAAGAAAAAGGCCAGATTTGTGGAAAGAAATTTTTTAGATTTTGCACCACGATAATGTGCTTTCGCACAAGGCCATCATTGTAAACGAATTTTTGACCAAAAACTCAACAAATACCATCGAGCAACCACCTTATTCACCAGATATGGCTCGAGCCGACTTCTCCCCTTTTCCTAAATTCAAATTAAAGCGTTTAAAATGTTTTGATGTTTGGATTATTCCTTGGCATAAGTGTATCGTTTCTGAAGGAGCATAATTTGAAGGCGATCAAATAAATTTGGATGAATAACTAACATTTTGTGTATTATTGATCTTTTCCCGGTACTTTTTTGACAGAGTAGTAGATTACCAGAAACGGCAACGGAAAGCAAAGCGCTATCGGAATGTGTTCAGGTGAATGCCAGCCATGTTAGTGTATCACATTGTCTGGAATCACCTTCTTAATTTTATTCAAATACATTAATTATAATTATTTTTTTTCTATGGCATGCAAGTTCCAATTCGTTACAAACAGTTGGCAACCCCATGTAGAAGTAAACTGTAATTTAAAACAGTTGCTAATCCCTTACCGTTTAATTTCAGGTGGGTTGTTCTGCGCGCCCCCCTGCACACCCACGTGTAACTGGTTGTCGTTTGTCGCTAGCTGGTTCTCATTCAGCTGCGTCTGATGTCCCTGAACAAAACAACATCAGTAAGTATTATTATATCGTTCTAAAGTGTAACCACTGTACAGAACAGTGGGCGCAGCTGTTACTCTTAACTCGCGCTTGTAACATTCTATACGCGTGTTTCTTTTTATAATGATTTTATGCAATTTGCACATCTCAATGGCTTGTACGTTCATGTGCAGAGCGAGCTCCATACAAACATAGGTTTCAACGTTATAATAACCGTACTCATCTTACAAGCCTTTTTAAAACAATTTGAAAAGTGTACCTGTGGGGGTGCCTGTGGAGGTGCCTGTGGAGGTGCGTGTGGAGGTGGGGGCGCATGTAGGGGCGGCAGCGGAGTGGCTATACTGTCCGCGTGTTGTTTGCAGAGCACAGCACACCTGCACACATACACTTCTTTACAATATCTCTATAGCTTACTTATTTACATATACAATGACCGAGTTATTTTGTTAACTTACATTATATACAGTTCAACAGACATGGTAATATACTTGTGTAAGTACGTGATTGCATGTCGAGTTTGATAATATTTCAGCCCCCCCCCCCCCACACACCTTTCATATAATGTTTATTATCAAAGCTATTGAGTGAGACGCGACGCACGTCGTGACTTGCCTTATCAGGCACACATTCACTTTTCATATGAACACATATTAAAGTGTTACTCTAACCATTACCGCAGTTTCTTTAGAAAAAAAAATCCTTTAAAAATCTTCAAAAATTGCGTTATGTAATACTTGAACGCCCCCTAAGTCAATATGTCTCCCATACCAGTAATGGCACATGCTGTGCCTTGCACCCAAATACGTATACCGGTCGCAATAGAGCCTGGCACACGTTCTAAAACCTTGAAACCCACAAATATCATTAATTTGCATGATTTTTTAACATATTAAGGGTTTAGTTGCAATAAACCTGGCAGAAGCTAATCATAATGAGACAAGGAAGACCGAACGTACCTATCGCAGAGGCCCTGCTTGATGGAGTTCTGCAGGCAGCCGGAGGTGGTGATGGTGACGAGCTTGTGTCCCACCAGCCACGTCATTGACTGGCCACCGTTGAACAGGAACTCGGCTGTGTCACTCCTGTTCGCATTCATTATCACGTATTATATCGACATTAGTCATCATTATTACTATGATGATGATGACAAAAATGATTTATACAATATTATACACTTAGAAAGACTATCAAAAGGTTTTTGGTAGTTAGTTTCTACAACAAGATTCCCAAAAACTTTATTCTTTTGCCGAATAATCATTTCAAGAATTGTGTTAAATTTTATTATTGAAACGTTAACACTTTTGTTCAGCTATGGAATCAATGTACTACGTATAGAATGGGCGAAAATGCGTAGATAATAATGGTGCATACTTCGATTTATTATAATATGTATAATACTCTATATCGTTTGTTAGTGCGTGCGTGTACCTGTGCGGCTTGACGCTGCACGGCGTGGACGTGTACCGCGCCAGCAGGTCCACACAGGTCTCCGTCAGCTCCACGTGGAACGTGGCGGACGCGGTCCCGCCACCGCCGGCACCGCTCCCGCCGGCACAGCCTCCAGCCCCGCCGCGTCCCAGCGGAGTGCGCGATACCGCTCTCGAACCCTAACCACAATACTCTATCACATACACTGGAACTGCTTGCGTGCTTTCAGAGTCAAGTATAACACCACCAGCTCTGTTATTTATTTCAACGTATTCTTATGATTAGGCCTTGTAGGGGTAAGGAAGGATAAGTCTCGTTTCCTACACCAAGTAAATTATCTATACAATTAATAAAATTAAAGTCTGTTTGTAATGTCAAAATATGCATATGAATGTATACGTATACAGTACTTATAAAAAAATCCGATTTAAAAAAAAAAATTGTCTGGCTGTCTGTTTGTTCTGGGTAATCTCCGAAACGGTTGGACCGATTTTGACGGAACTTACACTGATAGATAGCTGATATCATATGTAGTAACTTAGGCTACTTTTGTTTTAGAAAAAGAATTAGGGTTCCGCACAAATAAAAAAAACTGGTCGTGGTGAATCAATTCGGGCGCTTAGATGGCTTACGCTGAGTAAACCATAAGAGATGTAGCAAAATAATGTAGTACATAATTGTAGACATTAAAAAGACACACAAAAAAGTTAAGGAGAGTACACGTCTATCTTCTAAGGAACATCCACAATAAGCATTCTTGTCTTTAAAATAGCCAGAAGTGGGGGAGCAAGATTCGCGCGGGCATTCTGTAGTCCACATGGGCGAAGCCGCAGGCCCAGCTAATATAAAATAAATTATATAAGATAAAGGGGACCGAAAAGTAATGTCGTAGTGCATGCTCAGGTTCATTTATCATTTATCAGCTCATTTCGAACTTCAAAGTTCTGTCAAAGACATTTGTCATATTGTGATGAAATGACAGGCCAAATACCAGAAGAGGTACATATTCGGCATTGTATACTTTTTTAATTTCGCAAGGGTGGTAATATAACAGTTGTCACAAAAAACATTTGCGATGTTTATCCAATGCATTAGACGTTCTTAAATGGCAAAGGTGGTTTTCTAAGTTCAAAACCAGTAATTTTGATATATCCGACTCGTATCGACCAGGAAGACCAACAGCCTTTAGACAATGACATGTTAGGGACGGAAGTGGAAGCAAATCCGTGTCAGACAATTAAGGATCTGTTAGTCAACCTATCCAAGAACATTTGAAGCACATTGGGAAACTAAAGCAGAGCAGATGTTTGTGAGCCTCATAATCAGTCTGAAGAAAACGAAGCTAACGGATCCACTACATTCAACTTATCACATTATTCTGCATAATAAAAATGCGTGCGCATTACTTGATCATTATTTTGTTGCCGAGTAATTTTAAAACCTGAGATATGTGTATTGAAATTGAATGATGTATAAAGCAATTTTGTTCAAAATTAAATTCTTGTGATGAACAGCGTGTTTATTTCGATAAGGATTGATACCATGTTTATGAAAACATCTTTGCAAATAATGCATTATTTTAGAACAAATTTTATTATCATAAAAAGAGCATATTGCGTCAACCTTAAAAGATAGATATATACTATCGCAGACTTTTTTTTTAGAATTTTTTAAAGTAACTTTAAACATTTATGCAATGCACGCAACGGAAGCTCTGAAAAGGAATAAATTTTCTCCATTTTTGCAACATTTTTCATTGATGCCCCGTTCCTATTGATCATAGCGTGATGTTATAAAAATATTTTTTCCATTAGAAACAGTAGCTCCTGAGATTAGCGCGTTCAACCAAACAAACAAACTCGTCAGCTTTATAACATTCGTATAGATTCTAATAATAATACTGAACCACTGACGTACATACGTTTTAATATTATTTGTATTGTAACCGTAACCAAGCATACAGGTTTGGTCTGATGCATTCACATTCTTGTGAATCATTTTTCATCCTTGTGGATAAATATAAAAATGTGGGATGTAAAAATAATGAAAGCGAGAAAGAAGTGGTGAAGAGTTACTGAGTCAGCAGAACTTGTAGTGTGGTTGTAAGTATCGTACCAGGCTAGAGCTTCTCTGTCTGTTTGAGGAGTCCTCATTTGCGTTTCCCTGTTGGAAATTGTTACTCTTGTATTGCAACTGCTCCTCAAATGGCATTATGATGTAGTTGTGCAAACCCTGCAAACAATGCTTATCTTAATGTGGTAAACTTATCACTTGCCATTGAAAAAAAGCCATACTGAGAGACACCAATTTATGGAGAACACTATAACATGTAAAATAGAATTGAACTGAATATGAATCTGTCGGATTTTCGTATGACCTCAAGACCATAACTTACGATTCAAAGAATGGGTTAGCGTAATAATTAATATTCTTCATTTTGATAATGGTCATCACAAAAAAAAAATGGGGTAAGTGGCGTTGTGGTCGAGTAATTTACTGGCTGTTGGAAAGGGTAAAACAATGTCTGCCGGACTACCTAGCTAGTTATAAATATTTCTTTAAACGTTATAAACACTTTATATTACGCCGGCACTAGGGAGTTGACAAGTATAGAAAATTGTTTTAAATGTTTTAAAACTACACCATAAAAAGGAATTTCAAAACAGCATAAAAAAAAAAAAACAACAAAAAAGCGCCATTATGATCTTGTGACGTCATCATTCATTTTTAAATTACATTTTGTGTGATAACAGTGACAAGTGTAACAACTCGCGCAAGAGTTCATATTTCCTGAAAGGTGACGTCACATTTTCTAACCGGCGTTTCAAATCACATGGCTCACAAATAAAAAATATGAATTTTCGAAAGGGAAAATTAAATAAATAAACAATAACATACTTTTTCCAGATTTGTATTTCTTTAGGCTTTTTTTCTATAGATCAATATTACTCAATAATTTACTTTAATGATAAAACATAGAATCAACTCGCGGATTATATTGCCAATTTCCTACTTTACTGTTAACTGATGTCTGAAAATGAGTATTCTGGATTGGTATGATGTACTAACGTGTATAATGAACCTGACGAAGTTCCTCCTGTAGGAGAGGCGGCACTTGAGGAACCAGGCAGCGATCACGTGGTGCGCCAGGGACACCACGTAGTGGTTGTACCGCGACGGGTTCGTGTACGGCAGCAGTATCGCGAACACAGACATGTACTGGTCCTCCACGAACGACGCGAACACCTTCGGCAGTCGAGTCAGGGCTGCAACCACATACTCCTCACTTTATACATACTGCTTTTAGATAAATATTATCGTTTGCAGACAACCTATTCGATTTATGAAAGACTGAAGAAAGTGAAGAAGTAAATTTAGTGAAAAAGAAAACTGTTAAAGACAACAAAGATCTTGTCGTACCTTCCCTCCATCTATTAGTAACAAAATTATAACATTTAAAATATTTTGGATATTGATATGTCATGAGCTGGTGAGGAATAAGGAATACTTTATCTTGTAGTTAGTGTAAAAAGACTGACTTGAGAGAAATTCGAGCATGGGGCTGGCGATGGCTTGCGTGTCCGATATCTTCGAGAGGTCGAGCAGCACCTCCGGCAGCATCTTGACCATGGTCTCGCGCGTCTCCAGCGTGAATATGGTGAGCGCGTTGATAAACGGCTGCGGTGTACGCAGTACTGCAAATACATTAACCTGTTATGTAAACACACCATTTATTTGCAAGAACCAGTAGCATTGCCAAGTTAGTACATAAATCACGCCTATTTCCTAACGGGGTAGGCAGAGACCACGTCCTTCCATCTGCTACGATCCTGGCATACCTCTTTCGCTTCTTCGACATTCATTAATCTTTTCATGCATGCTCGTCGGTTTAGAGTACTCTTGACCTTACCTTTCTTTAGAACGTCTCCGATTTGATCGATAAATGTTCGTCTAGGCCTTCTCTTTCAACAATTCCTTTCATACTCGCATCATAAATTTGTTTAGTCATTCTTTTTTCATTCATCCTCTCAACATGCCTAAACCATCTCAGCATCCCATTCGTGTGACTATATCTTCTTTCACACCACAAAGCTCTCTTAGCGCTCTCATTTCTACTGCATTTATTTTACTTTCATGATTTTTCTGCCACACCCAGCTTTTACTTCCGTACATGAGTGTTGGAAACAACACTCCTCTATGCACAGCCAAACGAGTTTTCATAGAAATCCTCTGGCTGCTCATAAAGGAATGTAACGCCCCATTCACCATATTACCGGCATTTACTCTCCTTCCTATCTCTCACACTTTCCATCCCTGGTAAACATCGATCCCAAGTATACAAACTCACTTACTTGCTCCAGTTCATCCTCATCAATCCGGACACATACTTCTGTCAAGTTTTCTTCCTTTTCAAACACCAAAACTTTCTTTCTTTCAATAGTTCACGACTTTGTTTAAATTAGTTTTTAATATGTTTTGTATTAATTTATATTTATTCATATCGCGTTTAGCTTCTACAATGAAACACAAATGCAACAAGACAAATTTTGTCAACAAATGCATTTTACGAGTTTGGCTTTAGGATTAAAAACACGTGTCGGTGTCGAACATGTCACCATCACGATTAGTGGTACAGACCCATGCCATACTTGAGCAGACAGCGCACTATCCTCTGCTGTGTCTGCGGCTCCAAGTACGTGTGGTAGGGAGCGAGGGCAGCCAGCGCCGGCAGCGCCGCCGCGTGGAACTCTGAACGCAACACCTGCCCACCCCCGCCCACAGAGACGCGCAGGCACTCCGGGAAGTTCAGACTCCGGTCCGATATCTGTAGACCCATACACCAACATTATCACACACCAGCTAACTACATACGGAGCAAGTGTCATATAGGTTATGTTGATAATTGAAATGGTCCGTGCGACTAGATGGATGTCATCTGTCGATAGGCTGTGGCACGGACATGTTAGTTTGACATCGTTCGTCAAATCTGTTGTTTATTATTCACTCAACATTTAAAACTTTACTATCAAAATATTAGGTCTTTACCTATGAAATTGCCGTTTTGTATGAAAAAATTTAAACGATTTTTTTTCCTGTATTTTTTATTTGTATTAATCGAAGTAATCACCCATGCAATCAATGCATCTTTGCCAGCGCAGTGGCAGTTTATGTATGCCCTTCTTAAAGAAATCAGCTGGACGGGAGGCAACAAATTCTTCAAAGGCATTTTGTACTGCCTCTCGGGTATTGAATTTTTTTCCCGCCAAGGAGTTATCCAAATTCTGGAAAAAGTAGTAGTCTGTAGGCGCAAGGTCTGGTGAGTAGGGTGGATGACGGAGAACTTCCAACCCCAGTTCTTGCAACTTGGAGACCGTCTGCTGTGCAGTATGAGGTCGCACGTTGTCGTGCAGGAGCAGCGGAGACGAGCGATTGACAAATGCTGGTTGGAGATGTGCCAGCTTCTCCATCATTGTGTTCAGTTCTTCACAGTACACATCTACAGTAATGCTCACCCCGTTTGGTAAGAAGCTGTGATGAATAACACCGGCGCTAGACCACTAAACAGTGACCATCACTTTTCTAGGGGTAAGTTTTCGTTTAGGGCATTGTTTAGGTGCTGAACCAGGATCCAACCAACTTGCCGAGCACTTGCGGTTATCAAACAGAATCCATTTTTCATCGCAGGTAACAATGAGGTTCAAAATTCCTTCATTTGTGTGTCTGTTGAGCAGTGCAAGGCACGTCTCAACGCGTACTTCGCGCTGGCGATTATTGAGTTCGTGGGGCACCCATTTGTCAAGCTTTTTTACCTTGCCAATTTGACGCAAATAAACCAATATTGTTTTGAAGCTAACGTCGAAAGCTGCTGCTAATTCAGCCGTAGATTGTGGTGTATCATCAGCTTCCACAATCGCCTTTAATTCGTCATTGTCGACCAAAGTCTTCGGACGACCGCGAGGTTCATTTTTCAGGTCGAAATTCCCAGAACGAAAGCGAGCAAACCAATAACAGGTGTTGCGTTGGTTTGTAGTGTTAGTTCCGTAAACGTCGTTGATGTTGCGTGCCGCTTGTGCCGCGTTGCTGCCACGACGGTACTCATATTCCATAATTACTCGAATTTTTAACGTATCCATGATGACAAAAAAGAGTGAAATGCGATGAAAATGTAACACTAATCAATAAACAAATGACTAATTTTGGAAAAAGAATTCCATTTTTTAAAATAAAATTAATTTGAAATTAGAATTCTTAGCCAAACAAAAAATATTTTGATTTGAAATGGCCAGTACTGCAGAATGGCAATTTCATAGGTAAAGACCTATTATTATGTGTTTGTTAGTGCGCTTTACGGCAAAGTATAATAAAAAATGAATTAAACCCATATGTCAAAGGGACATTGGGCCAGCTAAAACATCGCTGCCGTCTGTGAAATTATGCAGAACAACCCAACACAAGAACTCCGTCTCACAACTTCAGCTATATCATTTGTTAAAAGTCAGTATTTCCTATAACTCCAGTTATTAATTATTACTAAAAGTTATCACAAACGTGAGTTGTGGTAGTTAGATTAATAAAGAGTATTACATTTTCAGTCTCATACTAGCTACACGGTACAGTCTGTTAGTTGGTCATGCAATATTACATTAACTGCTAATCCTGTCTATGACTAATTAATACTGTAATTATATTATTATGTTGTCACTGTGTGTTCTATTCTCAGTGGTGTATGTAGTTAGTGTGACTGTACCATGGAACAGAGCGTGGAGGCGAGCAGGTCGATGTCCTGGGCGCGACGACCCAGCGCGAGCGCACGAACCGCCAACAGCATCGGTAGCGCCCGCAGCACCCAGGTCAGCACCGGCCACTCCGCCTCGCCCGCCAACGCACTCACCAGCACGCGCGCGCACCTCCCCACTGGCAGCACGCACGCGCCCTGCAACACACTATAGCTTTACCTTCGAGCCCAAACACATAAGAGATCGACACACATCGCTCAAGTGTTACAAGTCTTACGGGGGGCAGTTCCCTGACGTGCGGCGGCTGCGGAGGCTGTCCACGTGGTGCGAGCGGGTCCGCCAGCAGGAAGGGCGAGCAGATGGGACGGAGTCGCAGCGCGGCCGCCCCCGACACCGGACAACCCTTCTCATCGTAACAGAAGCCGACGCAGTTAAGGGAGTTAGCGCGCAACCCGAACAACATCTCGAATATCTACAACCATACATTGTAGGTGTTATACCCTTACAATAAACTCTTGAAAATATGCTAATATTTGTTACGGAACTTTTTTTTCTGTAGCAACAATTACTTTGGTTTGAATTGATTAATTACTTGTATACTCGAGGGTAGACTGATATTCTACTAATATATGCAGAAAGGGTAGATTAGCAATAAGGAACGAATTATGTTTGCGCTATAATGAGTGAACTGTATGTATTTATTAAAATTAAACAGAAACGAAAAGATTTTGATGTACCTACGAATACTAAGTGAAATTCATATGTGAACCGATGCGATAATGGGGAACAAATATAGATAGGATTGGAAAAGAGGGTACTCACAAACTGTCCAGGCCGAAGATGGATCCTTTCTTCCAAATTACAAGGTTTTAAAGTATGTGCGCGTGGTCACAGGCTCAACGGCACGAATTTGTCGGAGCGATACGGTTCGTTTTATGCTAGGTCAAAGAAAGCACTGGCGCGCACGACGATAGGTACAAGAAATCGGCAAGAAATTAGAAGGAGCGGGGAGGGGGGCGGTTTCAGAGATGGAACATTATAACATCGATTCACAATACGATAAATTGGTGCAAACACATTATATAATATGGTAGGTGATGTAAGAATACCATATTATATGGTTTTTTTTTAAATTAAAATAAATAAGTAATTTTTTTTTTAAACTTTCGTGTATCAAATTAAAATTTAGGGTAAATTATTTGTAGACCTTCAGTCTGATGTCGGGGTGGTGCATGAAGAGCGCGGGCCGTTTGTAGTGGCAGTCGAGGTGGTCGAGCAGCACGAGGCAGCAGCGTGCCGCGTGCGCGCCCGGAGCACTCAGCAGCTTGGCGTGGAACAACTCTAGCAGCCCGGCGGCCGCCAGTCGGAGGTCCGTCGTGTCCGCCTCCGGTGGTATCGGTACGTCGCCTACGTATATCTCAAAGGGCCGGTTAAGGATCTTCTCGAGTAAGTCGACGAGGTCAGTGCAGGCGTCCGGAGCGCACGCGTGTGCCAGCTCGGCGAGGGCGCGGGCGGCGGCGGCGCGCACACAGCACTCTGCGTCCAGCGCGCACGCACTCAGCGTCGGTAGACCGACAAGCTCCACCAGCTCTTCGCCATACACCACTCTGTCGAGTAGACACTAACACAATATTGTTTCTGCTCTAAACAATACCAGAGACACGGTAAAACAAAAAGACTGACAATAGCCATACAAATAATGTAATTCAATAGTTCATTACCTTCGACGACGCGAGATATCGCCAAATATTTCAAATCGGTTGTAAATTTGTCTATAATGACGTCACATATTTTTCCGGTACTATAAAAATAGTTATGTAACGCGCGCTGCATATCGTCGACGCTGGCGCAAGCCTACCTACTCCCTTCCCCGCGACCCCTGACCGAGTGACCGAGCACCGGGACCGTGAGTCCGCCGGCCACCGCCCTTGCGTGCACTCACGTTAATTGTATCGTTACGAGTTACGATTTTTTATAATTGCGTTGCTGTCAGCTCATGCTTTGTTGTAGGTACGCGAAGTTGCCGCTGTTTTTTCTTTTGCTTTCGATCGTTATTAAAATCAGACAATATTTTGTAACACAACAATGTGTAACTGGCTATACTTAACGAGGGAATGAACGTTTTCACGTCAAAAACTGGTAACGATTATGAATTGTAGCAAATTTTGAGGGTTGTCAGAATATACAAAAAATAATACATTCATTCACCTGCCTTCCAGTTTTAGCCCCAGACAACGGCTTTAGAGTAAACATGTCCCGCGGTACTAAGTGAACGCTTGAACATTAGCATAAATTAAATAAAGCACATGTAATTATAGTAATGGCGAAATAATAAACGCCCTCGTAGAAATTTATAGAATTGAAAGCACACAACTTACGAGTTACAGGGTTCAATTTTTCAGTTAACAGTTTTGCGGCAGCCAACTTGCGGAGTATTTAAATGGATGGTGCAGTTAATAAAGGATGGTGACCTGTGGCGCTTGATGAAGGCGAGGATCTGTTGCAAGGTGTGCAGCCGCACGGACAGCCTCGGTTCGTGACGCAGGTACCGGTCCGCGAGCGCGACCGCAGCCCCCACCCATTCGCCACCCGGGCAAAGCGACGCCGCGCGCTCGCTCACCAGCCGCATCGTCGAGCTCTCCTGCATCACCATACAATAATGTCGTGGCACTCAGGGGTTCAGCTTCCCACTCATCATTCACTTAATGAGCCTCGAACCATATCTTAACAATAATTCACTGGTCTGAACCGTTACACTATAAGACCAATGTACCACAATGTAGCAACTGAAGCTGTACTACGTATCTATCAAGTTTCTTTGTAATTTGACATTTCATCAGCGTTCTGGTTGGTCTGGACTCTGGATCATTCATATAGGTAGTGCTCTTATTTTTTTAACACTATAATACAAAAAAAAAAACCTAATATTAATTATCCTAATTATATCGTAATTCTACAAATTTCACTATTTGTAGAATACTGATAAAGCTAATTGGTTTTATTTAACTTTAATAAGCCTCAAAATATATTCTGCCTATATTCTGGACGCTTCAACATACACCTCAATTAGATAAACATTATTCGAGTTACAAGTTAAGTAACTTTTCAAACAACCTACAAATTACTGTGCACATATTGAAAAGTTTTCTATTATCTGTAACCTGGCATCATCCTTGTCGGAGGAAGGTAACAAGGGCAGTGTAGAGAGACTGACTGACCGGTCGGTCGTGTCCGCAGCGGTCGATGAGCTCGAAGAGAGCGTCCACGTCGCCGTAGTACTGACCCGCCTCGTGCAACTGCTCTATGGAAGTGATGACTGCGTGGAGACGCGAGTGGATCAACTCATTGGCCGGTTCAAATGACTCTGCAACCCAACACAGGCCATATGGTTTATATTCATTCGCAATTCATCCTCTATTTGAAAAAAAAGACAAAATTGTGTTTTATGTTAGTAAGCTTTAGAAAATTAATAAGACCAGGTGAAGTCAGCTTTCCTATATATTAAAAATATATATAGGTTAACCATACTATGTAGTCAAAGACAAAGACAAGCCTTAGTAATGACATTGTGCACTGCCAGTACCTACTATGTGAAAACATTTTCACTCACTTGAGGCTCAGACTCAATGTAACATTAGAATGCAGTTTTATCGACGCAGTGTCCAAGCTTACTCGCCATTAAGTTAAGCTAAGAATTACTGGTGATTGGTCTGCAACAAGCTATCACATAACATTCACGATGTTTCATTGAAAAGAGCTAAGTGAGTGAGTTTGGTAGTTAGGAAGTTTAGGAGTGTCCGTCCCTCTTTAAATAACTGAGTTAAAGTAACATTGCATATAGAGAATCAATATAATGAGTAGAAGACTAACTACTGGGATGATAAAGAGATTCATCATTTTCATATGAGCATCTTCCATAGCTGTTTTGAAAAGGTCTTCATGCTTCCAGAGTAATTATACAAGCCATTTGATTATCTTTAGAATTAAGTTCAGGGCGCTACAGGTTTCGTATAATTTCTTCAAGTCATGAAGTGAATACTTAATTCACTGCACTTAAGGTAGTGAAGTTCACTTGCACCTCGCTACTTCCTCAGAATGTCTCTTCATGCAATTCGTCAAATCAAGTGCCTAGTAATTAAACTCTGAGTGATTTTCGTAGGAAAAAACTGGTTGTGACATTTAGATATTTTTGTCACATCAATTCCATTTTCGCCTAGACCTCTGTTGGCATCAAGGTGTTGGGGCAGAAATTAGTTCTCAATTTTTGTTTCATAAAAATTAAATATAAATAGTGATATTATTATTATTTATTCAGTAGTAATTATTAAATATACTTTGTATTTTATATAGCCATTTAGTTGTCAATTTGACAACAACTACCACGCCTCTAACGAAATTAATATCAGCGTACATCACAAGCATTATATTTTGAAAATCATATTTGAAAGAGCTTGCAAAGAATACATGGTTTAAAATAAATAGTGTTGTGTGTGTGTCGTAGATATATATAATGGTGTTACTTACTGTCCTGTATGTGCACTGTACGCAGGATGGTGAGCAACACGTCCCAGGCCGGCTCGTGCAAGTCGAGCGGCACGCGCGTCACCACGCTCTGCACGCTCACCACCACCTCGTACGTCACCACTGGCTGACCCCCCTCCAGGGCCTATCCACACACATTAACACTTGGAGAACATTCTTTTGTGGATCTTTGTCCGTCATGTAATAGTTTTATTTTGTACTAGCTGTGCCCTTGGCAGCACTCGCGTGCACTACAGTGAGCCGCGCCGACGATCAGGCACACGCGCATATCGTGTTATCCCCACTCCCAGTTATTTTCAAAATAAAAATATTTATTGTGAGAATTCCATAGAAGATAGACATAGACATAGACATAGATAGACATAGTACATTAATTTGGTATATCTCTTATGGTATACTCAGTAAGCTGTTTAAGCGCCTGAATTGATTCACCATTACCAGTTTTTAACACAGAACCTTAATTATTTTCTATAATAAAAGTAGCATAAATAACTCCTTATAACATCAGCTATCTTCCAGTAAAAGTCCAATCCAAATCGGTCCAACCGTTTCGGAGATTACCCAGATTAAACAAACAATTTTAAAAATTGATTTATGTTATGTGTTCCGTATATAATTTCATTATCATATTATTCATTAGTAAAAAACTGTTTTTTTGACATTAAAATTCAATTTTATTATTTGTATACATTCATTATTTTACCCTATATTATGTAATATTGGTGGAATTTTTCTTAATATAGTTTGATTATTGTGAAGATAACTGAATTATAAATAATAAGATGCCAAAAAAACTCCTAGTAAGTTCTAACCAGGAGCCCAACAGTTTGTTACAACAGTTGACAGAAGACCCTAACTTTACAATAAGAAACAATTACAGACTAAACATGAAGATGAATTAGATAATAATACCTTTAGAAAAGCTGGTAGTACGGCAAGGAAGGAAACCTTCAAGGTAGGCACTCTCCTGGGACCCCACAGCGCCATGTTGATGTAGAAGACAGCGCCACGCACCAGTCCCGCGTCGGCATCGTCTCCGTCCCCAGAGGCCACGCCGTTCGACTGCAGGATGTCGACCATCTCTTGCAGGGCTGCGTGCCCTATGTCACCGCCCACCACGCACCGCATCACCTGCCATCAAACCACATTATTCAAAACGAAATTCCTTATTGCACGTTTATGACAAGGACCTAATTCTAATAAATGGAAATGTAACGAACGGAATGGAAGTGCAAGTGCGACAGGCAGCCAAGTATTTACTTTTTCTTTGTTTAAAATAATTTGGTAATAGGAAGTTTAAATTAACTACCTGTGCCTCTCGGTTTCACCCGTGTTTATTTTATCCGACAAACACCGCGCCACCAACGCTTCCGTGTTGCCTACCATAATTGTTTTCACTTTCCGAAACTAAAAATTATTTTAATTTTTTATTATCTCCTAAACTGTGTATCCAAATGACATGCTATAAAGTGCAAAGTTTAACTTCATAAAATTGTCTTTATTATGAAGTAGCTTTTGTTCCTAACGATTAATATGCCATGCCTAAAGCTAATGCTCATAAATCACTGTTTACTTTTCCACAAATTTCCTTATTGTAGCTTACATACAAGAGATAGGCATATGGTATCACGGACTTTTTTTTAGATGTATTAAAGACCAATATGTTTGTAGAACATTGCATTTACGTATCATTGACCATTACGCCAGTGCACTTGAATAAAGTAGTCCGGGAGGGATTCTACTTCAGAAATCAATATTTAAGGCTAGCTGAGAGTTGTAGTCTATATATACTATTCCTCGTGAGTCTGGCTATCATATACTAAAAGACTTTTTCGAATCCGACTGGTAGTTCGAGAGATTAACGTGTTTAAACAAACAAACAAAAAAAAACAATTCCGCTTTATTATATTAAAGAATAATATAGATAAATAGATTTAGTGCATTTGGTTTCCTGCTAGAATCACTATTAAGGTGAAATAATTAGTTTGCAAGGTGAGTGAAAGAGTTATAGAGACCTTCCAGCTGTTCTGACAGTAATGCTCGAGGTTGACAGTACGGCAGAGCGCGCTGACGAAGGTGCGAAGCGCGGCGCGAGGCAACAGAGAGTACGAGACCACTGCTTCTAGCACCAGCAGGCACTGCTGCACCACACCCGCGTCCGCGCTGTACACGCACAGCTGGCATGCGTTGCTGCACATAAACACCCAGGCCCAATGATATTATATATGTAAACAAGAAGCAGATATGTTACTGGTGCGCTCAAATTGAAGACCCAAAGACGTCCCCAATTGTGATGTTTTGTTAGTCAGTCCGCGTCAAGCAAACCAATGTGTGTGACCGGTGTCACGCGACCAATAATTGTAATTTAAAAAAACAATGCCATCATGTATGTTTACACACAAGACAAGGTTGCAGTTTTTTAAAAATATTATTGGTGTATTTCTACTATTTTTAGACAATGGGTAAATCAGTTATGTTAGGCATTTGAAGCCCCATTGTTCGAATGATAGCTATCTCTTTAATTTAATCGTTTAGTTTGCTCTATACATTAATTCAACTTGTAAAATAGAGTGCCGTGGAACCAGATTTTCGACGTCAAATACAATGAAGGTAACATATCTGTTTATATAATATCATTTGAAACTTTGGGAATTCTCAGCAAAAAGAAGCCCAATGAAGCATTTCTTGCCTAACAGAGTGGTCACAGCATGGAACAAACTTCCAGAAAAAGTTGTGATGGCTCCTACCATAACCTCCTTTAAGAGCAGATTGGACAAGGAAGATATCTCCAAGCTATTTGATACGCACGCATCAGCTAATTAGCTGCTAGTGTATCTTACCAAATAATAATAATTATTACCCAGAGCACATTACAGTACACAAATACACAGATTAAAGTGTTCACAGTGTTGTTACCAGCACAAACTAAACTAATATGAATGTGTTCATTTTAAGGCGTCTACAACTTTGCTCCTAACTTTCTGTATTTAAATATTAATGATAGAAGACGTATGATGTAGACGTAGATGAGCTAGTTGATCATAATTTTACTATGAAATATCAGTTTTAAAAATATTCTCTTTTGTGAGATTAAGAGTTTACAAAATACTTCAATTAAAATGTGCCATAATGTTGGATTATATATTTATTAATTAAATGCCGAAACAATTGCAGCACTGATTTAGCTCATCCTTTTTTGGAAAGTTTCTATATAATAATCCGAATAAAGTTTATAAAGAAAGAAACATGGCCTATTGGAAAGGGCAGAAAAATATCTGCGGGGGCATATCTTTTAAGTATATATAAAAATCTCTTGTCACGATGTATGTTCAGGATAAACTTCGAAACTACTGAACCGATTATGATCAAATTTCGTAACTATCTGTAATTTGGTCCAACGTAAAAGATAGGACAGTTATTATCTCAATTATTGACAAATTACGGGATGTAAATGACTATTGCGTATTAACAAATGCGTGCGGAGTCGCGACCACATCGCTAGTAGTTAACTATAAATTAACTTTTAAGAGGTTGTCAATGTCGTAAATCATTTGTAAAGTACATACTTGACAATTCCATGAACAATATGCTCATCAAGGTACGTCGCATTGAATTTGACCACATTTATAACCAGTTGCAGGAACTCTACAATCTGCAAGGGGTTTTGAATCTGTGGCAGCCACTCCAACAGGAAGGAACCAATCTGAAAATTCCATTTAGATTATTTAAGAATGGTGATATTTGAATGAATTACATGTCTACAAGCCCTGAAAATATGCAGTCTCACCTCTTCCTCAAAACAGTTGATATTCTTGCCCGTGTTTGTTAATGTGTACAATAACTTGAACCGCAGTTGGGAATCTTCTGGTGAGTGAGAGGAATGTGTCTCTCGAAGGAAGCGGAATAATGTTGTGCGCATTATTTGAAGGTAGTCAGCCTGCCCTTCAGCTATTGCACGCAGGAACCACAGCACGGCGTGCCGCGCCTCTGTGTTACTGTCTTCTAAAAGATCTCTTGTTAAACTCCACAGTTTTTCCACTCCACCCTGATGTCAAACATAGTCTAATATTTTACTGATTCCATTGGTTTATATTATATTACACACACGAATGAACGTTATACATATAAATTTAAGCATTATGTATAGTTCTCTCCTCTACTAGCAACATTCATTAGAAAAAGATAGAACCACATTTTTCAGTAAGTATCTATTAAAATTTTTATAATTTTCCATATATCTGAGGTGTGTGAGTGGAAGAATGACAGTATCAACAATAAACCTTTTTATTGCAATATCCACCTATCATCTGCTTATAATATGTACATAGTATAATATGTCATTCCATGAGGTATGTACACATAAATTAGATGAATAATCTATCTTCTATGCAACATAACGTTTGATTATATAAAACTATGATTCATGTTAAATTAATTCAAATTTTTATTCACTCTGAGATATAACACATACAATATTCATCATAAGTCCTGTTGACGTACAGAAACCCAAGTACATATATTATGTGTATGAAAACAAGCTCTCTTACACCTCTTTTGATCAAAATTTATAAACAATATAGATTTCTAGGGTGTAATATACAGGTTCTTACAACAAATTATATAATATATATATCAGCAATATAAAAAAAAAGAAAAGTGTAAAAACAATCAGAGTGATCAAAACTTCTGAAATTATAACTTGTGTATATACTTTTATTTGTACATAAATAAGTATGTATATATTTATATTAGTTTCTTACATATGAAATTGACATTTTGTTGTACTGGCCACTGACATCTCAAATATCTGGCATTTGGTTACCAATTCCAAATTCAAACTTATTTCAAATGTAGGTTTGTGTATTTGTGTTTCAAATTTAGTGATTCATTCATCGGTCTTTTTCCAAAATAGAATAATTAAATTATCGTATTATTTAGAAATATGAGTTCCACCGTAGCATCAGAGCTGCAGAAAAAACTCGAAGAGTTAATTAATGATGTGTATGGTGAAGCTACTCTAAAAGAAAGCACTGTACATTTTTGGTTCTAATGTTTTCGTTCTGGAAATTTTGACCTACGAAACATACCCCATAGGTGGCCGGAGACCCTAGTTGATAATGAATTATTAAAGGTTATTGAGGAAGCGGATGATGAAAACCACGTTAAATTTAGGGGCAGGCTTCAGTGTGAATGATAAAACAATTTTAATTCACTTGAAACAAATTGGAAAAGTGAATAAGCTTGAGAAATGGGTACAGCATGAATTGACTGAGGCACACCAACAAACATGCATTAAGTGCTGCATTACATTACTCAACTGTCACAATTATGAGGGAATTTTGAATTATTGTATTGTTACTTATGATGAAAAATGGATCCTTTATGACAATCGGAAATTCTCAACATAGTGGTTAAACCCAGAAGAACTGGCCAAATCCTGTCCCAAGCGAAAGTTGACTCAAAAAAAGTTCTGGTAAGTGTTTGGTGGACCAGTGCTGGTGTCATGCACTACAGCTTCCTAAGATCTGGCCAGACAATTACGGTAGATCTATATTGTCAATGATTGCAAACCATGATGGAAAAGCTAGCCATTAAACAACCAAGACTGGTCAATCTCTCAAGCTCACTGCTGCTTCAAAACAATGCTAGATCCCATACTTCACAAAAGATGGTCGTTAAATTAGAAGAACTGCGATTGGAATGTCTCTGACCCCCACCATACTCCCCGTACCTTGTTCCAACAGATTACCACTGTTTCCAGAATTTGGAACAATATCTTGAAAAAAAAAATTCAACTCTGATGAGCCTGTCTAAACCGCCTTCAGAGATTTTATTGAATCTTGCTCCCACAATTTTTTCAGCGATGGAATGAACTAACTCTATAAAATGGTGAAAGTGCATAGATAATAATGGTACATACTTCAATTGATTAAATGTTTAATTTCATAATATTTTTTTTATTTTACTTTTTCCATACAAAACACTAATATCTATTGTTATTTTATTTCAATTATTTAGTATATTTTTGTAATTCAATTTTATTACTTTTCTAGTTTTATATTTTTGTGTTTGCTCATGTTTGCTTTTATTTAAGTATAATTTCCTATTGCACCACCAAAAACAATAATTGTTTCCACATTAGCACTTGTTAGCTGAAAGCTCACCAGTATACAAACTAAAAGTGCAATAAAGTATAAATTCATTAATTCATTTAAAAGATTGCATTGTGGTCACCCTGATTTGTGTATGTGGAGGCTTTGAATAGCTCAGGGCAATATGCCTTACATTGATGTGCGGCTGTGCAGGCTCACAAGTGTTCATCCTAAAAACATTATTTTAAATAACTATGATACATCATTGATACATTATGCTTTAATAATATGATGTAATAATATTATAATTCTGCTAATAGGAAAAAATTAACACAGCAAATTAGAGTTAAATGTAAGAAAGGTTTTCTTTAGTGTTTATTGATATTCCCAGACAAAACTATATAACAGATTTGTTCTACTAACATAACATGTTGTTTACTACAAACAATAGATTTTAACAAGTTATATTATTATTTGACCATTTGGGATTTATTTAAATACAAAATCAGTTTATAATGTACTCTTAATAAATTATTGAGATTGTTTTGTATTACAGGAATGAAAAAGATGTGGACAGTACAATTAAGAACATTTTCTCATTTTACTGTGTAAAAAATATTAACAATAAGTTATAATAATATGACAATATAAATGTTATTTTACTTTATTCACAGATTGTCATTTCTAAACTACAAAATCCTATAGCCACCAGCCTATGTATTGAAATTATTACAGCCACACATAAAATAATTATGAATCAATGTGTTATTCACATCTAAGCAGTACATACAAATGAGAACTATTTTAAATCTGATAAAGGTGTTTATTTCTATATGCAAAGATCTATTTAGCAAACAACATAACTCAACAACAAATCAAAACAATAAGAAATGAATTATGACAACACTTGCACTGGCGACTTTATTGTCCATTTCACATCTTAGTTCATAATTAATTTAAGAGTGCAATATTCATACAGTATTGTTGATCATGTTTAGGTATTAATTCATTAACGTAAACACAATATAACCATCAAAATATTTTCTATTTCTTCTAGAATAATGATATAAAATGTTGAAGGTAGGAGTAAAATTCTTACATCTTGAACTCTGACGTGTATGACCTTCTCACCGACGTCCTTCAGCGCTCGCAGCCTCCTATGCAGTGGACTCTCCGAGCACAGCTCCCGTTCCAACTCCGGTGTCACCACCAGCTCGTTTCGTCCAAGCGGTGCTGTGCACAATGTACACCACACGTCAAACGATTTAGCCCATATACAGTATCACGATAAGATTCTTAAAAATGAGCAAAACTTACCCGTTGGGTTCTTTTTGAAGAATACTTTCAACCTATCTTGAAGAGTTTCTCTGTTCCTGGAGCCCATCTTGCACGATACCGGTGGAATTCCTTATACCTAAATACGTTAAAGCTTATGGCTAAACGAGGCGATTACCTAAGAGTTTGATCATTTGAATAAAAAGACATATTTATTAAAAAAATATTCTCACTAAATACCGCTCCTGCTTTGCTATTCACCATTTGACAGTTACGCCGAGCCGAAGTACAGCTGACAGGCGGCCATTCAATTTTACATTACCGAACGAAACGTTCTAATCACGTACACAAAAATGTCGTTCAAATAAAACGTAAGGATTTGATTAATGCAAATACATATAATGTATGTATCTCAAGTATGATGCAATTACGAAAATGAAAAATCAAATAATATCCATACAACGCAATACTGACACTTTGACACTACGAAAACATGACCTTGAAATGTTAAACACATTTCCGAACGTTCAACAAATTAAAAATTCTTCCATGCCTCTAAGGCATAAGTATTCCAAGTATTTTAAGTTTTCTTTTCAATTTTTCATTTCTATCTTAGTAACCAATCATTAGAAATTAAAATTTGCAAACACTCATTATCTATTTTTCTGAAAGTATATTTCGTATGTAATTGAGGAAGTTTAATCATGCTTTATAAATTGATTTACTATAATAAGCAATAGATGGCGGAAGTATATGTTATGACATGGTAATGTTTTTCAGTATATTAATCTATGGTAATGTATATCTAGGTCCACATGTACAAATTAATTGTGTATACTTTATTATCTATAAGACTATTGAGTAATCGGCCCTATGAGTAACGAAGCTGTATGAAATAAAGGAACCTACTAAATACTTAAATATTATCGCGGCTGAGTGCCTTCTGCGCTCGCCCCCAAGTTTGGTGAAGCTGTAAAAGCCGTACCGGCTTCAGGGCCTCTAAGGCTAACAGTTTAGTCAGTTCTAAAAAAAAAAAAGAAGATATTAGACATATGTATATTTGCGATAGGTAGACCTAGGTAGTATAATTTAGACAGGAAAATATGTGTACTTTTTTTTTTCGTCGTATCCATGATTATAATATGTATGTCGCAGCGACTTGTAACAGCCGGAGCAGCCCAGTGAACACGATACCCTAATTTGACGTCACACACAAGGCATACGTGGGTCACAGTGTTTTTATGTATACCTAAATGACATAAAATTAATGTGACTAGTTATCTCAAAATTATTGTTAGGTTACAACGAAAACGCCATAAAACGACTCTATATATTTTACTCGACAATGAATTAATGGTCTTGAATGAAGAGGACTAGTTGCCAAGTTAGAAAGAGGAAGAACTACATTTCCTCATAAGGTGAAATTTTTCTGAAACAGTATTTTAAGTAATTGTTTTTTTTTGGGAATAGGAATTATGCAAACAAACATAAAAATAAACATTATGAATATGATCGTAATATAAACGTGACTGAAGTGTTAACAATGCGTTTTTTGTTATTTGAGGGGACATCCCGAATAGCCTTGCATAACGGTCATTTTACACCCGACCGCAAAACTTACAATCACTCTCATTAGTTGAATGCTTTTAAATCATCAACTGTGAAATAAATTAAAACTGGGTGAAGGCGGCGAAATTTTCTGAGAACAATGGAAAACCATTATTAGCTTATTAGTCAGTTTTGTCTTTACTTGAAGAGCACACGGAGCACGTGTCCAAGGCCCCTGTCCTCATGGCAATGGATGCCAATGACGGCATATTCGTTTGGGTTCATAGAAAAGAGAGAAGCTCTATTTAATATCTAATTTTATTAAGAATTGTCGTTGAAAATTCTAAAATACATATTTATTATCGTGATCAACACAAACCAATAATAAATTAAATTGTAGTTGTACATTGAAACTTGTATCGTAGGTATTTAAGATAAGTTTCATTTTTTAAAACATTTAATCTCGGTTATTTGATTTGTGTTTACAAGTGATTTTGATGATGTACCTACATAAAATAGTCTGGTCGAGCAGCACAAGTGGACTCGAAAGAAACAATTGCGTACAATGTTTCTTTTTAGCTGTTCGTATCATATAGTATTGTATATCAACGACTTTAATGGGACTGTGGGTACCGGATTTAGTGGAGAGCAATAGGAGCTTCCGTCCCGGGGCGCTCGCACAAGAGAGGCCTTTACAATATTAGTTTTGGAATTTTTTCAATTAAAAAATATCATTGCGACCAAAACAAATTCTCAAAACATATTAAAATTTATTCGGGTCTTCCAATTCTTTGATTCCCCAGGACCTCTCAACCTTTGAATCCGGCCATGTTACCTTCTGCTTTACTGCGATTTGATCGGGCGTACCTACTCATGATACTCGATGAATTACAAAACGTTTCCACGCTTTATATTGGTTTTAAATGTATAATGACAACAAAAAAGAAGTTACTGTGTTAGTTTTAAACATTATTTAAAATTTTATTACACATCAGTCTGAACAACAAAGTAACGAAAAGGTAGGTAGTTACCTACTCATAGCGAAGAGTTAGCTCGCCATACGCGGGAACCCGTCACAATAGGATATAGAAAGTTTATGAATGTTACCGGACTCGGGCGCTGTATAAAGTGTTTTGTTTATTTACGCGCGGTACGTGCGACGCATCAACTACATACATAATAGTTTGGTTGGTGGTTGGTGGTTGGGACAACCGACCACGTAATATAGGAAGGCACAGGGTCGAACTCACCCATCCGTGTGTAGCGTAAGACCCCTATACACTTCTGTGTTTTGTTTTTATTTTAAATGTGAAACATCTAATGTGGCGGGTCAGACCAGTTGTTGGCGTAGTGATGCTTTGGCCCCAACTTTGTCGGTGTGGAGCCGAGTTCGTTTTTTTTAAATGGACAGACTGGATCATTTCATAGTTTCATGTTAAAACATGGATATATTAAAAGCGGTTGGTAGGGATCGCCGCCACCATACATAGTAATAAAATAAACATCTTCACAGTGTGTTTCTTTTTGTTTGTCGTGTTTCGGGTATTTGGAGTATAAGGGGTATCACCTGCACGTGGTGCACCCTGCTGAGAAATGAACGAAGAAATGGCGATAGCGGGGTGGTAGCGCTGTACTGCCCAACTGGATTGCGACCACAATTCATGTGGTGAAAAGCCCGTCATAGTGACTTGCTTTTGTGTGTCAGCCTGTGCACACCCGGGAGGTCGGCATGACAGCGGTGATCGTCGATGGATTACGATCTCTCGGTAGTCGCTGTTATATTATGATTGTGCTGTGCTTACCAACATTCCTTTTCTTATTTTTTTTAAATATTCACTAAGATGGTTCACATCCGCCGGGGTCTTGTGACGGCCAATTTTTTTTCAGTGCAATGGAACATAATGAATCGCAATTACACTACCTACATGTACAATAAAGATAAAATAACAGATGGAACGCATTTGTTGATGAATGGGCATTTATTAATACGCCGCGAATTTACATTCATTCGGTATATTATGATATAAACAAGCGTTAGCTTAGTGAATAGGTAATGTAAATATCGTACGAGTGAGGGGCAGGGGGCAGGGCACAGGGGAGCCTGAGTGCGTATCTGCGTTTTAGTTTGTAATCTGCCAGGCACGTGTGACGAGGGTCGACAATTTGGTCTCACCTGTGCCGTGTGCGCTGCGTGACACGGACAGACCAACAGACGGTCACAATCAACCTCTCACCGTAAATGCCTACTTGACGGCTATTTATTGTGAAAGAATTTATGCGCACTACAGCCCCGGGGTCCTTTAAAATTGTCAACTGTTATAATAGTAGGTTTGAGATACTTTCTTCTTATATATGAATGATTTTACACTGTGATTTTTTTAGAAACTTAAATAACAAAAGTGACCACCGAAAGTCTAGATTTTACAGAAAATTGTCACTGTCCCTCTGTTCAGTCAGCTAGAATGCTTCTTCCGGCGTCACTTGCTGGAACCAGTAAAAGGGAAAACACACTGGCCACGAAACAAATTCACATTTATTGGTATAACAACTGATAATTGTTGGAAAAATAAATTAAGAAATAATACTTAATGTCTACTTTAAGTAAAAGCAAAAAAGTTGTGTAATATTTACAGGTCACTGGAATACATCTAAAGCACACTACCTACTTCAATAATTAAAAAATCTAGAGCAATCTCTATAAATAATAATAATAATAATTAATTAATAATCTATAATTTCAGAATACTTTTATTCCAAACGTAACCCTTAAAATTATAAGACAAAAAAAATATTTAAACGAGATATTTAGAATAGGACGAATACAACGCTTAGGGAAACTGTTTAACTTTCGCTTCTGTTTAGAGTACGACGTTAAAATCTCAGCCCCGTACAAGAATGTGCTCAATAAGCAGGCTTGATTAACAATCATATTAGTTTTTATAGAAAGGTATTTATTTCACCACACTCTTGTGCTAAGCTTCCCGAACATCGTAGCTCTCTTACCGATGCGAATATTAATTTTAACATCAAGTGACAGATTATTTAACTAGGTGGACCCAAGGTAACAGAAATTCCATATAACAATTTCCAATGGTGAATCATTTAGTAAAACTGTTGGACTTTGATTAACACCCTGCACCATTATGACAATCTTTTTCTCATTAATCGACATAGAGAAAAGGTTACATGCTCTCATGAACTTATCGACCATTAGTTGAAGCTCTTTCGAAGACGTTGCGACAAAACCTGCGTCGTCGGCGTACAGTAAACTGTCTACAAATATATGCTGACGATGTTTACAGGATTTCAAAAGAGAAACTATACAAGTGTTTATATAAGCGATTGCCTGAAGGTCGAAATTCGACCTGCGAGTGTTTGATCATAGACTTTTTCTATTTGACATTTAATAGTATTCATTATGTATATCATTTGCTGTTACTTTTCATTGAGTGACAATGTCAATATTTTGGGGGGGTCTCAGTTCAATGGCACTGGTCGGGTTAGGATTCGCAGTATTAATTTGTTTATTATCGATAATTTTTAGCTTTTTTCATTCCTCCATATAAACTATAACCATGCCATATCTCATAGTTTCCCGTACAAGCAATACGCTCAAAAAGCTACCGAAAGGATTTACTTCACGTATTAATATATAGATTTAGTGGATGAACAGAGAGGGAGTCACTTCCAGACATCACTATCATTCACATAGCAATCGAATCTATAAAAAGCAATTGACAGTAAAATCTGCTTGACATGGTCCTTGAACTTGTTGTCCTGAAAACCAGTAATCTTCTTCGGGATCTTAATGAAACCTGACTTTAAACAACTTTTATTGGACCTACTTAGTCTAAAACACAGTACGACTGATTTATCTCTATTTCTAGTATTAACATTGTATTGATCTTTGATAAAACTTAGCTTGATTAAGTTTTTGCGAATATAAATTAAGTTATCAAGGTTGTATTGGAAGCGCAAAGTAAATATACTATATTTCTGGGATTTTTTTCTTTAGTGAACCTTTTTTTTTTTTTTTTTTTTTTTTTTGTTAACGTGGAGTGGAAAACCCGTCATGGGTACACACTCGCCTGGGGGAACGAGTGGTTATGTGAGACTCCTACTCACTAAAAAACTCCACGGTGCACCGTCCGCCGCCATGCTGGGGCGACGCGGGCACTGCGCTGGCATTCAGCCGCGCCGCCCCGGCGGCAAGGCCCGGAAGGGCCGCCCGCTGACGGAGACAGCCCGGTGACGAACTGTCTCCCCGTCCGCCAAACCAGTGCAATGGGAAGACAGGCCCCCGACCCATCTCCCCTTGGTTCGGCCTGGCAGGAGAAGGAGGCGGATGAACCACCACCTGTCCCCCGCCCACCCATTGTTGGGTTTTTTATAGAGGTTTTCTCCTCTGTCTCTGCCATAATGTTTGGCATATGGCGGGGGTAAGGGGCGAATGAACGCACCCCCACCCCGCTAGCCCGGCCATGATTTTTTACCGAGGTTTTCTCCTCTGCCGTCCTGTAACGGCAGGAGAAGGAGGCGAATGAACGCACCCCATCCCCCACCAGTCCGTAGTTGGTTTTTTATAGAGGTTTCCTCCTCTGCCGTCATTAAGCTCCCGTCCGTCCTTGTCAAGTCCGTCTTTGATTTTTTAACGAGGTGCTCATCCTCAACCGTCCGGTTATTTTTTTAAGTGGTTTCCTTCCACTGTCCGTCCTTGATTTTTTATACTGGTGGTTTTCTCCACCTCCGTCCAGTAATTTTTTAAGGTGGTTGTCTTCCACCGTCCGTCCGTGATTTTTTAAAGGGTGGTTTACTCCACCACAGTCCGTCCAAGGTTTTTTAAGGTGGTTTACTCCACCGCCGTCAGCGATTTTTTAAAGAGGTTGTATCCTCTCAATTTTTTAAGGAGGTTTTCTTCCTCCTCCGCCGTCAACGACGAGTCCGTCCGTAGTGGACGAGCTGAAGCAGGTCCACTCTTGCCCCATCCCCTGTCTCCTCTGATAAGCAGAGGGGTACAGGGGAGGAACGCCGTCGGTCTGGTATTAGCCGTCGGCCGTGAAGCGGCCGCCGTTACCCGGGGCACACCACGAGGAGGTTCCAGACATAGTGCCCCTTCTTTAGTGAACCTGCTAAACATGTTCAATTTACATACTTTCACGTGAGGTAAAACAATCTTTTTGCAAACACCGGTTGTGCGTAGGTTGCTTTTGGAAGATAACGTACCCACGACGTACGTACCTGAGTGGGTCCCAGCGCGTTCGTTTCACCGCAACATATTGTTTGTGTGCGCTTTGTGGCCGTCTACGATCTATAGCTTCTGACAACAATTCTAATTCTACAGTATATTAGTATCAAAATGTTGTTGTTTAGACAATACGTTAGGTTAGGTTATTATTTTTCTTTCTATTGATCTATCTTTTTAAGGTGCTCTGCTAAGCGCGGAAGGGACGCGGGGAAATGTATAGAACAATAGATTCCATCTATTCATTTTACACAAAAAAAGATTAAAAGAAGTTTTAACTCATGGGGACAACGAATTTTTGAGTGGAGACTACATTTAGGCAAACTAATGTGGAATGCTACATGATGGCTCAAGAAACTGTGCAAACCTGCAAGTGACTCGATACAGGTGACCGAAAATTGGGTCCAACGATCTCTCTAACAAGGAAATGGGGTACGCCCAGCGACTAGACCGATACAGACTAATAAAGACAATAAGCCAGAAGAGAATAAGCTAAAAATATTATGATATAAACAGAAATTGAATTAATTGTGGAGCATCGCGCCCGTCGCGGGTCGCAGCTGGCGTGGTTAAATAGGTTTAAGAAACACTTTGCATTTCGAATAATTCAACGAATCCCGCTTACTTATTATTATAATTTTACGAGACAGCTAAGAAAGTTTCCAGCTGTCAGTCCTCACCGCTAATCGGATTCCGGACTATGAATAACGGATATCGCAAAGTGGACCGATATAATTCTAACTCGAACCGTCCTTAAAACAACAATTATCGATCTCCATTTGAAGTCCGCTTCGACTGACTTCCGAGGGATTGTGACCACTTTTATCATTTACGACTCTCTATGCTTTGCAAATTTCTCTAAAACGCCATTTCAAAATGTCTATCAATAAAAACTCCATAAGTGGTTGCAATACGGTTCCGTGCGGTGCGGCGAACCGGATGACCCGAAGCTTTAATCTCCGTCACAATCTTAAAAGTTTATTTAAGCTCGTTAAGAATAAAAGTTATAGTAAGCTCATAATGTAAATGTATACTTTTTGTAGGAATCTAGTCAAATTGAATTTTTCTCCCCGAAGGTAAATTAAACCGCGAAATTTCGGCCGCACATACAGAAAAGTTTTTAAATCTTCACAAGTCACTTTGCATTTCACCTACTTTTTTAAATTTGTTTAGAAATTTTTCAGTCGCTGAATATTTATAGACAAGGAATCTACATTTTTACCTAAATACAGGTAGTTGTGTCATAGGCTCTTAGCCCTATATACCGACATGTTTTACTATTAAGATTGGACCGAACTTGAGTAGAGGTACTCCCCGTTGTGTTTTATATTCATGGAATGAAATCTCTAGGTCACGTCGTCGCAACGTCGCGCCGCGCCACCGCGGAGTGACGCGACGGTCTGTTTGAATAACTTATGTAGGTAGTGCCTCTTCCCCAGTTCACTTACACTTTCTTTAAAATACTGAGTAAACACTTTGATCTTTGGTTATAAGTACATAATACATGTACGTAATATACTCTGCTCGTAAACAAAGCTGTATTTTATTCTGTAGTCAGACTGACAACAGAAGTTTGTGACAACAGATGTGACATATTTATCTTTATAATGAATTTTAAAAGACTGCTGAATAAAGTGAGATTAAACAATAGAATAAAATTTTATCTCGGCTTTTTAATTATTTTTTTTGTCGCTGTGAAATATTTGAGAAAGCATCCTACGCGCCGCCGCCTGCCCGAACACTTGAACAAATATTTGAGGTTTAATGAAAAGTACACAGTCGAAACGATTCTGACCCAACCGGACGTGAATAGCCTCAACCTCAAACTAGAGAAGTGGAACGAGAACCTAAAGGTATTTAACTGGAAGCGATACGGCCCTGTGACGGCCGATACCACCACCATCGCTGTCCAAGTGCACAGAGACGTCGAGCGCCTTCAATACCTTATTATATCTTTGGCGCAGGTCCACTTCATACAAAACATTTTGCTCATTTTCTCGCACAGTTATTACAACGAGGCCCTGAACGATTTAGTACGAAATGTTACCTTCTGCAAGGTGATACAACTTTTTTACCCGTACTCGCTGCAGCTGCACCCGAATAGTTTTCCCGGAGTAGATCCCAACGACTGCAATAACACGACAACAATGAGCTCGCGACGGAATTGCTTCGAGCGAAACGGTCACGTCACGGAGAAGAAACAACATTGGTGGTGGAAGGCAAACTTTATATTCGAGAATATGGATTGGTCTTATAAATATAAAGGGATCGTAATATTTCTCGAAGAAGATAATTATGTTCTTCCTGACTTGTTGTATATGCTGAAATATGCTGAACGGTCTCTGAGACATATACCTGCTGTAGACGTGCTATCATTCGGCAGGCCGTGCACAAGGAATTTGGATTACAACTTGCTCACCGTGGACACATGGAGACCTCCCTATGATAAAGGTATCGCCTTCAATAGAACGACTTGGAAGAGAATACTGTCACTGTCATCGCATTTTTGCATGTACAATGATTTCAGCTGGAGTTATTCGTTGCTGAATTTATTTGGAAAGTTTCGAAGAGGACGCGCCGAGATGTTGGCTTGTCTATCTCCCAGGGTAATATCTACGCAGATGTATCCAAGTGGAAGGATAGCGATGGAATCGATATTGAATTGGCTAGACAAGAAAAAAATGTTCCCGGTGTCGGTGAAAGCGGTGATGCTGTACAGTCAGCAGGGAAGAGTGGACCGATACCTGAAGACACCAAGGGGGAACGGCGGCTGGGATGACATGCGCGACCATTTGCTCTGCTTGGACCCTCTCATGTCAACGTATTCTGAAGACAGAGACGAGGGAACTACATCGAGTCCTGTTTTTACATGATTCAGCATATTTTTTAATAACTCATACATTGTACTATTTGTTCTACATACTTGTTTTCGAATCCCACAACAAACCTAAACTTTTATTGAATTAAACATCTTGATTTATTTCCTAATTATAAACTAAAGCATACATACAGCTCAATGATATTTTATAAATAGAAACGGCGCATTGACGCTCTTTACATACCGTCGTGAATGGTGGGCGTGATACCGGCGTTTTTTTTAAAGTCTGAATATATACTGTTAGCCTTAGGGGCCCTGAAGCCGCTGCGGCATATACAGCTTCACCGAACTTGGGGGCGAGAGCAGAAGGCACTCGACCGCGAAAGTTGTATGGACGACTCGCACGAGGGTGCCAAAGTGACCGGACCTCGGCTCGGGCGTTCGTCGCGCATGCAAATAGGTCGTAATCTTACTGAATCCCTACTCCTACGATTCGAGCTAACTAATATATACTCATAGACATGTTCCCTTCCTCCTGGGCGGAACGAAGGATCCATGCGTATGTGTATTTAGTGATTTGAAAGTATTTCTACACTAACTAGCGCAAAAAAAGAAAAAAAAGGTCCCTTACAAAACCCATGTACCTGTGTGGTGTGCACGTGTATATGTTCATACGTGTGTAATGTTGTATGTGGGTAGCTAAGTGTTGCACGTATAGTGTCACTTGTATCGCGCGGGCGGCTGCCTGACCCAAGGGCTTCACGCCGAGGAACGTACCTAGGCTTGGGTTACCGCTGGAGAGGGTGGACGTGGGGGGTGTGCGGAGCGAAATTAACCGCCGGTCCTCTGCGGAGAGAACGGTGGATACGCGGACGTGGGTGCTGACACGCTCTGTTTAGAGAGGCGGATGAATAATACATATTTGCTTTTTCGACGCGATCGTCCGGATCGGTGAAAAGATACCGGCGTGAGCGATAAGAAACTTTTATCCTTTTTGGACAACAGAGTTGCCGCCTTACGCTGTGATTTCGTATCTCTTTTCTTTCAACATGCTGATAACAAAATTTATACCGTGTTCAAATTGCTTTTAGTGAGAGTATAACGCGTATATTTATAAAACGTCATTGACAAATCTCATGTTCCCCGCTATTGACGAAATATAAACGAACAGTTTAAAATTAATGTTTTCGTTAAATAACTCAATTAATTTTCAGCTTTTTCATTATGAATATCATCTGTTGATGCCGATGCGAATATCTATATGGCAAGGTGCCATCTAATATCAAACTGTTTAATTAACATCGAATTAACTAATATTCACACTGGTTCGGCTTGGTGTGAGCTAGTTTACTATATTTAGCATGTTTTGTCCAGGATCGCGGGGTCAAATATCATCTGAGATGTCTATTAACGTTTCTCTATATATGATACTATTATGTAAATATATATATAGTTTATGACAAAAATGAATGTTTTTTGTTTACTGCAAATGTTTGTTTAAGTTTTTGCTATTTGAAAGTACTTATGAAAAGATTAGGTTATGTTTCTTTGATATAACAATTGTAATTGAAGACTCTCCGAGTGATCTCCCGCGGTCAGCTTAACTAGGATTACCCTTTTTTCTATTAGACTTGTTTATAATACAACTGTTTAGGAAGGAGGGTTCGCGAATATGTGCTGGGCCGTTAATTCAATCTAATCGCGAATCATTCCCTCTCGAACCTATTGCTGCGATACACAGTAAACAAAAGAGACTCACCTCGTCAGGAGCGGGCGATGACCTTGAGCTTGCCCCATCGACCTGGACTGCAGATTGTGAAGTATTTGTGTTTGTGGAGAGAACTGTATGTATGTGTGTGTGTGTGGCAGCCTCAAATGGTAGGACACTATTACGCAAGTAATCAATTCATCAAAAACTACTGGTACACCAACTCAAGTTATACAATGCAAAATCTTAACACCCGTAAATTACATATAACTCAGCGCCAAACGAACACCCGGAATGACGTAGCGCGTAACGTAGCTCTACAAAACCGCACGTGGGTGCACTATCAAAGCACAAAGCAGACGCGAGTTTACGGCGATAGCACGAAGTAGACTGTCTTACGTGCCAGCAGAGCCGTGGACGAAGTGCGGGGTGGCCGAACGATGTACCTGCTGGGCAATTCGCCAATTATGGTGATCGCGGCATCGTACCACGCGGCTAATGAACTTATTCCAAACAACAACTATACATATCTATAACAAAATGGATACTGTTCAGTGTTATACATTTTTTATAAAGCGTTTGTAAGCTGAAGCAATGATAGCTCGGTGATAGCGTGTACAGACAACACACCAATCGACGTGAGTTCGAATCCCTATAAAAGTTAAAGCTTTGTGATTGAAACATCGGGATGAAACCATAGCATGGTGGTAGGGCTTTTTCTAATGACCGCTTGGCTATCCCTGGCTTGCAGTTCCAGCAGTAGCACCCTTAAATTGTAAATTTGATACCAAACACATACATGTGTGTTCCGGCAGCTGCACTTGAAACCCACTCCTTCCACTAGGATAAGCCACACCGTCATTTAAAATCAATGAGGAAAAAAACATATACTTCTCATCTATGCGTTAATGAAAATACTTGAGAATATACCTGATAATTAAAAGCATAAGCGCAGTATAATATTAGCCATAAGGGCCCTGAAGTCTCAGACGGCTTTTACAGCTTTTTAAGTATATAGAGTATTTGCAGGTGCGGGGATCGCGGCGGGATATATACAACTGTCAGCATTGCAAATATAGTGCACTTTATATGTATTGTTTTTAAATATAGCTGATGTAAATCAGAATAAAATGGAAAAGTTATATACCTAATGTTGAAATAAGTAACGGCCGATCGATGAAACGACTTATAAAAATTACTTAATAAAATGTAAGATTTTCTTTCGCAATTTGAATGGGTGGTTATTAAAGTTTTATTTAAATATCAGCTGAGTAATTTATAGGTGATTTGGCATTCAGCTCGACTCTGATCGGCTGGTTATGAATTCTTGTTGGATCTCGACCGTACTCAGTTGTTCAGTCAGCTATCGCTTGGTCCAACTCACAAGCGAGACAATACTGAGACGACTGAGAGTCAAAACTCGAAAGACGGCATCGAAATTCAAGGCCAAGTTACGCTAGAGAACACATGAATTGGACTCTGGATGACTGGTCAAGAGTAATGTTTTCGGACGACTCGAGGTTCATGCTATGCATGCATAATGGGAGGCAAAGAGTCTACAGTAGACCAGGAGAACGCTATAATCAAGCTTGCATTGAAGAGAAAGTACCATACAGCGGAGTCTTCATACACGTGTAGGCTGGAATTTATTCCGAATGCTGCACCGAGCTAGTGGTTTTTGAAAATAGCATCTTAACTGCACAAAGATACGTGAATGAAATCTTAAATGAGTATGTTCGTCCATTTTTAGTAAATATGGGCGAGAAAACCATCTTTATGCAAGATAACGCTCGTCCCCATACAGCTAGGATAGTGTTTGACTAGATACTTTGAAGATATCGCTATTACACGGGTAGAGTAGCCAGCACGCAGCTTAGACTTGAAGCCCATCGAGCATGTTTGGGACGAACTGGGACGTGAACTAAAAGAAGCACTGATAGAGGAATGGGAGAATATTCCTCGGCATCGGCTCAGAAATCTGATAGAAAGCATTCCAAACCGTATGACAGCTGTATTAAGTCCTCAAGGTGGCAATACAAAATATTAAAATGTGTAAAATTTTGATATTTGATACCGTACCACATTTTTCGAAATCTACTGAAAAATGTTCATTATTACTTAACTTACTCTTATTCAAAATAAGCTTCATAAACTTGAACTGTTATGAGTTTAATTTAACCACTATAAGATTGTCTATAATACAGTCTTTCTTTCATAAAGCTAGCTTCAATAATTTGGAAGTTATTGAGATTGTTGTTACCGACCCGCTTTTTTGAGGCCCAGTATATTTTATTAGATAATAGTAAAATGTTTAGATGCCGATGCATCCCCCTGAAAGTAATCCTGGAGTCGTCTATGGACCTGAGTGTCAAACGACAACGATGCACGATTCCAACGTACACGATGCTTTCTTTTAAACTATGAACGCAGTATCTCATAGCCTGTACCATACCATTATCGCACCTCCAACCTGCGCCGCTGAAACCGGTAAAATATTAAAGCTTTTCTTATGCTAATGTTTATAAAATTAATTTTGATTTACTACTTCTGACTGAATACTAAGGCCCTGGATTACCACATCTAGGCGTAGCTACCTACATAAGTACCGCAGGTGATTGCTGACTGAATTCAAATTAAAAGGTAGAAAATGTACCATTTTTCGTCTTTCATAAGTAGGTAAGGTCTATTCACATAAATAAATATTTAAAATAGCCTTTTATTTACTACAATAACTATGTAGTTATATACATATGTACTCTCATCCCATATCTGATAGGATTAAGCTGATCCACCGTCGTTCCCACGAAAGAGCTAGACGTTAGGTCAGCATATTTTGATTAAGGAGAAGTAAGTGTAGTTTTTAACACCAGTCTCGAATCGACCATCAAACTGTTCGGTTAATAAAATCTTAACCAATTTAATTTTAGTTTTAATTTTTAAAAAACACTTTATCGCTCCCCGAAGTTAACTATGTTTTACTACAAAAATATTAATGTTGTTATTATCATAAAATAATAGGTCTTTACCTATGAAATTGCTGTTCTGCAGTAGTAGCCATTTCAAATCAAAATAATTTTTGTTTGGCTAAAAATTCAAATTTCAAATTAATTTTATTTTAAAAACATAGAATTCTTTTTCCAAAAGTAGTAATTTGTTTATTGATTAGTGTTACATTTTCATCGCATTTCAATCTTTTTTGTCATCATGGATACGTTAAAAATTCGAGTAATTATGGAATATGAGTACCGTCGTGGCAGCAACGCGGCACAAGCGGCACGCAACATCAACGACGTTTACGGAGCTAACACTACAAACCAACGCACCACCTGTTATTGGTTTGCTCGCATCCGTTCTGGGAATTTCGACCTGAAAAATGAACCTCGCGGTCGTCCGAAGACTTTGGTCGACAATGACGAATTAAAGGCGATTGTGGAAGCTGATGATACACAATCTACGGCTGAGTTAGCAGCAGTTTTCGACGTTAGCGTCAAAACAATATTGGTCCATTTGCGTCAAATTGGCAAGGTAAAAAAGCTTGACAAATGGGTGCCCCACGAACTCAATGATCGCCAGCGCGAAGTACGCGTTGAGACGTGCCTTGCACTGCTCAACAGACACACAAATGAAGGAATTTTGAACCGCAATGTTACCTGCGATGAAAAATGGATTCTGTTTGATAACCGCAAGTGCTCGGCAAGTTGGTTGGATCCTGGTTCAGCACCTAAACAATGCCCTAAACGAAAACTTACCCCTAGAAAAGTGATGGTCACTGTTTAGTGGTCTAGCGCCGGTGTTATTCATCACAGCTTCTTACCAAACGGGATGAGCATTACTGTAGATGTGTACTGTGAAGAACTGAACACAATGATGGAGAAGCTGGCACATCTCCAACCAGCATTGGTCAATCACTCGTCTCCGCTGCTCCTGCACGACAACACGCTACCTCATACTGCACAGCAGACGGTCTCCAAGTTGCAAGAACTGGGGTTGGAAGTTCTCCGTCATCCACCCTACTCACCAGACCTTGCGCCTACAGACTACTACTTTTTCCAGAATTTGGATAACCCCTTGGTGGGATTAAATTCAATACCCTAGAGGCAGTACAAAATGCCTTTGAAGAATTTGTTACCTCCCGTCCAGCTGATTTCTTTAAGAAGGGCATCAATAAACTGCCACTGCGCTGGCAAAGATGCATTGATTGCATGGGTGATTACTTCGATTAATACAAATAAAAAATACATGAAAAAAATTCGTTTCAATTTTTTCATACAAAACGGCAATTTCATAGGTAAAGACCTAATATTACAAATATTCTTTGAACAATCTACTCAATTGTTTTCTAATCAACACATTATTTCACTTATAACTATTGGTAGCAGCCGCCGTAAATTCATCGTATTTGGACCAGAACTATCGTATTTAAAGATTTCTGCTTTGGAGAACTTTTTTTTAGTTCGTCAGGTGAACTTTAGCCTCGGAATGTTCTTTTTTTAGCTACTTTTTTCCGTCTTCTACCCCGTAAACGACCAATTTTTAGGAATTCTTAGGATTCCAAATTATCACACGATAATCATGTACTATCGTACGCAGGCATGCAATTGTCTTACATGTACGATAATTATCTTATGGTTGTGAATCCTGGTCCCGGCGCGACAGGACGCGTCGTAGATCTCTTTACGTAATTACATGTAAATCTACACGATGAGCGGTACATAAAGTTTTAATTTTAATAAAGCAAAAAGCAAGTCTTATGCACAAAAAAACAAAACCACCTATTTAATAAGTAAGTAAACTTGGAATGTAAAACATTATCGTAATGCAAAGTTTCATCGAAATCGTTGGAGCCATTTCCGAGAAACCAATTACATATACAAGAATTATTCACTTAATATAATGAGATAATATGGAAAGCTACAGTTTGCAGTAAAATCTGTAGTTGTTTCCATTTGGCACATGTAGGTATTCAGCTGCGGCCTTACCCATCGCGTGGCTCCAGGCGGCAGTTCTTTGCGAGGCCTTTTGACCTACGGAAAAGTACCGATGTGATGCGAAAGTAGGTCTGGTTGTTTGGTGGGTATTCGTTATGTTTGACGAGAAATGCTAAAGTTATACAAATAAATAAAATTTCAGTTTTAAAATATTTTCCTTACATTGAAAGATTTACAAAATTAACAAATACACAAATGATAAATTTTAAAATTGATTTTTGCGGCTTTTACTAAGACTAAAATCTTTAATTAATCACAATAATCTAACGAATGAGCTACGTCATTTTCAATTGAAAGAATAGCAAGGGCTGAAAGCCGATCCTGTGTCATCGAATTCCTCAAATATGTTTTAATAATTTTAAGCCTCGAAAAACTCCTTTCAGCAGACGCAACCGTAACAGGTGTGGTGGCAATAATTCTCAGAACTATTTCGATAGTGGGGTAAACTTCAGTTAATTTTTTTCTATTAAGTATTTCAGCACCAAGATAATGTTATCGTTTCCTTCATACACACGGATGAACATATTTAGTTCTTCGTACAATTCATGTCCATCAATATAACATGATTCTCCTACTGTCATAGATATTTGCAAGTCGCTGCATTTCTTCGAAAGTTCACTATCACTTATTTCCTTTAATCTTTTTATATTATACATGAAACCAAAAATGCTCTCATGATGATTAAGTGCCTCAAACCTAGGATGGCAGCTTGCGCGCACATTGTCGATAATAACATAAAAATAGTTTATTTTGAAAATCTCTTCCGCATTCAATTCATGAGCTTCATCTTCCCCTTCATAATCAAAGTGCCTTTTTTTACGTCGTCTTCTGACTTCTTTAAACTGTCTGTCAATATTATTTTCCTCGGCTATTTCTCTTGCTTATAGAAAGGATGACTGAAAACCATTTTCTCGATAATTATCGAGCCAATTTGTGAATGCGTCTAGGTGTTGTATAGCCACATCTAAGTGCATGTTTTTGCTTTGCCACATTTTACTGATGGCAATTATCTTTGTAAGAATGTCATACCATATGACAAGTGAAACTACAAATTTGTAGGCAGTTATTTCCTTTTCTATAGAATGTCATTCATTGACCAACTGAAAATCTGTTGTATTTTCTGCTAAATCCTTTAAGCATCACATATATCGCTTAGTTGGTATTTAACGGCCTTCACCGATGCTGCCCTGCATTCCCATTTAGTTTCAGAAAGTGGTTTTAGCGATAAGGATTTTACATGAGCATTTAAAATAGCCCACCTCTGACTTGAGCCGGCAAACAGAGTGTACAAACTTTGTAGCAAACTAAAAAAAGATTTTGTTTGGACACAAGATGATGCTGCATCTCCTAGGGTGAGATTCCAGCTATGACTTCCACAAGGTAAAAAATAAGCAAGTGGATAATTTCAATAATACGTTTTCGACACCACGCATATTGGCACCATTGTCATATCCTTGGCCTCTGCAGTTTTGCAATGATATACCTAACTGTTCTAATTCTGTGATTATATAATTAGTCAAACTCTCAGCTGTGGTTTTTTCGACGGCTATGAAACCAATAAAATGTTCTTCAATTTCAGCTGTTTATGTATTAAAAAATGTTATAATAATTGATAGTTGCTCAACACGAGAAACATCGTGTGTACTATCAAGAATAATAGAGTAATATTTATTATTAATTATTTTTTCAACAATGTCAGTTTTCACGTGACTTGCCGTTAATTGTAGGAGCTCATTTTGAATATTTTTTCCTATATAGTGGTAATTAATCGTTTTATCTTTAACTTGTTGTAAGTGAAGTCTCAGCACGGGATCAAATCGGGCTATTAACTTTACTAAATCTATAAAGTTGCCGCTTGAAGGCCAAATTGTAAGATGCTAAAAAATTTAAAAAATATCTCTCCAACGTTGCCTTTCTTGTTCAATTTGTGACTGAGCCAAGGAGTCAATAGTGGAACAGCTTTTTAAACCATTCTCTAAATTAATCCATTTCAGTATACAATCTTTGTGTTGTCGACTAGATTCGTGTGACTTTAGGTAATCACCCAAGTGTTTCCAATCACACACTCCTTCACGTGATCCAATCTTTGTATTTTCTAGCCCGAATATTCGACACGGAAAGCAGTAAACGGCATCCTTTGTTTGTGAATAAATCGTCCAGCGCCTGTCAAGCTTTTCACCGTTAACTAATATCTTTGATAGCAAACTATTGATTATTAGATCCGATTAGTTAAGCTTAAGAAGAGAAAGTAAAAGACAGGCGTGAACGGAATGACAAATGACTTCTATATTACAATACCAAAAAGGAACAGGACAAAGCGACAACAGAGCATATCAAAAATACAATAAATGTTGCCAGCCAGTAAAAGCTATTGGGCTGCGTTCATATTCCAACAATCTTATTATAATGATATTCACTGAATCGCCGTCCATTATTATTTACGGGAAATAACTCAACTTTAATCCGGATTGGACCACTTAATACAATCTCAGTTCGGTCTACATCATGAATTGTTATGGGCCACAAACCGGGGTCATTTTGAGGATTCAGATTTTCCATTCCAGCAGTCACGGATGTAGACATAGACTCGGGCTCAGATTCATGTTCATGACTGGATAGCGTTGACGGCGGCACCGGTGATTTAAGAGACAATGATGTAGTTGAATCATCATCACCCTCGCTGTTTTTTCTTGATGACGGCGGCGGCACCCATGATGATGTGGAAGAAATGTTTTCGGCTGATTCAGGATTAAAGTCACTTTCAATCAATAAATGTTTCGTATAAGTTTCTTGATCATCACTTTTTATATATTTATATTAGGTCTTTACCTATGAAATTGCCGTATTGTATGAAAAAATTTAAACGATTTTTTTTCATGTACTTTTTATTTGTATTAATCGAAGTAATCATCCATGCAATCAATGCATCTTTGCCAGCGCAGTGGCAGTTTATTTATGCCCTTCTTAAAGAAATCAGCATGACGGGAGGCAACAAATTCTTCAAAGGCATTTTGTACTGCCTCTAGGGTATTGAATTTTTTCCCGCCAAGGAGTTATCCAAATTCTGGAAAAAGTAGTAGTCTGTAGGCGCAAGGTCTAGTGAGTAGGGCAGATGACGGAGAACTTCCAACCCCAGTTCTTGCAACTTGGAGACTGTCTGCTGTGCAGTATGAGGTCGCGTGTTGTCGTGCAGGAGCAGCGGAGACGAGCGATTGACCCATGCTGGTTGGAGATGTGCCAGCTTCTCCATCAATTTGACGCAAATGGACCAATATTGTTTTGACGCTAACGTCGAAAGCTGCTGCTAATTCAGCCGTAGATTGTGTATCATCAGCTTCCACAATCGCCTTTAATTCGTCACTGTCGACCAAGGTCTTCGGACGACCGCGATGTTCATTTTTCAGGTCGAAATTCCTAGAACGGAAGCGAGCAAACCAATAACAGGTGGTGCGTTGGTTTGTAGTGTTAGCTCCGTAAACGTCGTTGATGTTGCGTGCCGCTTGTGCCGCGTTGCGGCCACGACGGTACTCATATTCCATAATTACTCGAATTTTTTACGTATCCATGATGACAAAAAAGATTGAAATGCGATGAAAATGTAACACTAATCAATAAACAAATGACTACTTTTGGAAAAAGAATTCCATGTTTTTAAAATAAAATTAACTTGAAATTAGAATTCTTAGCCAAACAAAAATTATTTTGATTTGAAATAGCCAGTACTGCAGAACGGCAATTTCATAGGTAAAGACCTATTATAAAGATCCACGTAGATTTTATTGTACCTGCTTTCTTTTTATAGCTCGTTTCCTTTTTGAACTACCTGACTCAAATTTTCTACAGGCATCACGATCACGCGAACTCATTTCGTAAATCTTGTTTTGTTTCGCATAAATAGTCAGAAATAATTTTTAAGTATATGTCAAACAGTTCTTTTACACTTTATCAGCTTACTTAATACCTAAAATACTATAATTTATACTTTTCCAGCTCACTAAATACTTGAAACAGTTTGCGTAATATTAAATATAATTGAAAGATATGTACGGTACAGCAACGATTTTGTAACTCATACTGCAAGCAAAATAATTCCAAGGTGACAAAAGTTGACGAACGAAATGAAACAAGGGAATTCCTCTAGTGACGGGGATTCCCCGAGCGATAGACGAGCAGAACATTATGTCCCGACTCACGAGTCACAGACTATATAACACTATACTAGGCCCGAGTGTTAAGCGTTTAAAAAACCGATCTTTAAGTGTTTCGAGGCGCGATATTCAAGTACTACAAAATAATTTTATCAATTATGATTTGAATGCATGAATTAGTTAACTAACTTTATTTCAATTTACCGTTATGTTATAAGCTTAATTAATAATTAAGAATCAAAATCAAAAATTTTAAATAAAAAAAAATATAGTTAAAAAATTTGTATTTTTTGACGCGAGGCCCCTGCAAGAGCGAAGCCCCGGGCGATTACCCCGTTCGCCACCCTCTAAGGCCACCACTGTAGGTATTTATCGTGCCCAAATTAATGAATAGCTTAACGTATGGCTGTTCTGAAAGCACCGTATATGACAATATTTATTTTAGTTATATATTATGTTTCCTTATGATAATTTCCACAACGGACGAGGACCCGGCATGGTTGTATATTAATACCTTTGTCATTTGCATGGACCATGGATAAGCTCCCCGCTTAGGCAACAATGTATGTAATAAAGAAACTCTTTAAATTCAAGAAGGGCTGCGTCTATGATAACAATATTAAATATCGTCCAGTTTCGGCATCCGATGTTGAAACAACACGCAAAGCTGCGTAACCTGTCCAGCACGGAACACATCGTCGCGTCGAAGGAAACAAATCAATTCAGTACTGATGTCAAGTAATTTCCACTTTTATAAATCAAACGATATCTAACTTTATATCGTCAAGAATAAAGTTGAATATCGTAGGTGAGTGATGTTTGTTCAGAGCGCGTCAGGTGAAATTGTACAAATCTGTTATTAAGTGGAATGTAATCCTATTTGAAGTTAGTTCTATCAGCGGTCTAGCGTCGATTGCTATCGTCCAGTTTCGGCATCCGATGTTGAAACAACACGCAAAGCTGCGTAACCTGTCCAGCACGGAACACATCGTCGCGTCGAAGGAAACAAATCAATTCAGTACTGATGTCAAGTAATTTCCACTTTTATAAATCAAACGATATCTAACTTTATATCGTCAAGAATAAAGTTGAATATCGTAGGTGAGTGATGTTTGTTCAGAGCGCGTCAGGTGAAATTGTACAAATCTGTTATTAAGTGGAATGTAATCCTATTTGAAGTTAGTTCTATCAGCGGTCTAGCGTCGATTGCTATCGTCCAGTTTCGGCATCCGATGTTGAAACAACACGCAAAGCTGCGTAACCTGTCCAGCACGGAACACATCGTCGCGTCGAAGGAAACAAATCAATTCAGTACTGATGTCAAGTAATTTCCACTTTTATAAATCAAACGATATCTAACTTTATATCGTCAAGAATAAAGTTGAATATCGTAGGTGAGTGATGTTTGTTCAGAGCGCGTCAGGTGAAATTGTACAAATCTGTTATTAAGTGGAATGTAATCCTATTTGAAGTTAGTTCTATCAGCGGTCTAGCGTCGATTGACGCCATTCGGACGAGTAAACGAAATCAATTCAGTGCTGAGGTCAAGTACGATTGTCCACTTTTATAAATCAAACGATATCTAACTTTATATCGTCAAGAATAAAGTTGAATATCGTAGGTGAGTGATGTTTGTTCAGAGCGCGTCAGGTGAAATTGTACAAATCTGTTATTAAGTGGAATGTAATCCTATTTGAACTTAGTTCTATCAGCGGTCTAGCGTCGATTGCTATCGTACAGTTAAGGTAGGTAACGTGTCTTGTTGTACGAATGAGTCTGCTCATTCTCAATAGCATCGGGAATTACACCTACTTACATTTATTTGATAACATTGTGTGTAGTTTGACGTTGAGTTTTTGTTCGAGCTTTAAGGATTAACTGATTGCTCAGGGTGAAGAAACTGTCGAATAACATATAAAAAACACAAACGCACATCGAATTCACGATTTCTCTCCGTTTGTTTCTAGCGGTTTGACATTGAAGGGCTATCACTGACCGATGCGATAGAAAAAGAGACTCATTCAAGAGTTTATGGAACGTAAATGTTTGATTTAATTATTAAATGGCAATGCATTTCCTATTTGAACGGATTAAAAGTTTTTATTTCAGGAGTGGCGTCGAGTCGAGTCGTGTCGCGTTGCTAGGGGGTACTTGAATATGCATAGCGGCACTTCGCTTCGAGTAACGTCTCCCTGTTTGATATATTTAGTGAAAAGCGGCAAACTACAGGGAAGTTGTAAGCTTTATTTGCACAACTATGGTGCATAAAGTGAAGAGGAATACAGAAGAATGTATGGATTATGTTCGAAATGATATGTATACAAGAGATATAAAATTATAATTATAAATACTGAGGAGATGACGCGCGACGGTTAATAGAAATGGAGTGCAAGAGAGAAACAAGTTGTGCCGACCTTACTTACTTTGAGATAAGTGTAAGAAGACAAGATCGATAATGTAAATAGTAGAAAGTCGTTTCTCGCATAAGCCAGGTGCTTGTGTCGGCTTACTGACTATTTAAAAATGCTGAGTTCAGTAGCTTTACTTGAGAAAATAGGTTGAAGTAGTTAAAGGAAATGTTTCTAATAAAATTGTGTAATTTATTGAATTTTTAATATAACTAAATAAATTTAACATATTTATCAAAGGCATTTCGTTTGCGTAACTTTATTACTTTTTAAAAATTATTTATTCTTATATAATTCTCATCAAAAATCGAAACATCCTTGAAGTTTGTTTTTGAATGAGTCTTATGTTTTTTTACGCTAAGGCAAAATAAAGAAATAATGCCAGCTAATTGCGAATATTAATGAGGAAAAACGATACGATACGATTACGATTTTGTTCAACAGGTATGTTTTTACCCTTTGAGAAGAATTTGTAAAATGTTAGAAACAAAGGCGTAACACAAAAAATGTTTAAAGAAGTTTATTTAGTATGTCGTGTTTCCCCCCGGGCTCTAATGACTGCTTCCATACGGTTCCTCATGGAACGAATGAAAGTCACAATCCTGTGCTGTGGGATGTTATCTTATTCTTCTCGTATAACTGGTTAAAGCTGGTCAAGCGTCTATACTCGTCTCTGCAACTCATCCCATCATATCCGGGCTTTTTGCTGTCCAGCCCAAGACAGACTTCGATAGTATCATAACGACAAGCGCTCGACTGTGCATCTCTCGTCTACATACACCCTTCTAACAATTAAGGTATCAGTGCGACTCTCATCAATACCAATGTTGCCTCACGTGCGTGCTCGTGCTCGTGCTCGTGCTCGTGCTCTCGTGCTCGTGCTCGTGCTCGCGTCCTCTTAAAAGCACTGCTTAACGTTGTTTGCGAAATATTTCACTTCAATCAATACATTAACATTGATTTGTAATATTATATTATGAGAACTCTCAAACATTTCGTTTTTGTTTTATTTATCTCAACCGTCCTTTCTCCCCAATTGACGACTTTCAATCTTAACACCTAAAAACGTATCTAAACAATTAATAAAATTGAAGAGTCTGTTTGTAATGTCAGAATAACAGTTTTTTACTAAATGTTTATGAAAGTATATACGATACCTATAACAAAAAGCCCATTGTCTGTCTGTTTGTTCCGGGTAATCTCCAAAACGATTGGACCGATTTTCACGGGACTTTTACTGATAGACAGCTGATGTTATAGGAAGTAACTGAGGTCACTTTAATTTTGGAAAAAGAATCAGGGTTCCACACAAATAAATAAAACTGGTCGTGGTGAATCAATTCGGGCGCTTAAATAGCTTATGTTGAGTAAACCAAAATAGATATAGGAAATGAATGTACTACATAATTGGAGACATTAAAAACACCTACAAAAAAGTCAGGAAGAGTATACAATATCTATATTGTAAGGAACACTCACAATAAGCATTTTTGTCTTTGGCATTTAATAGCCAGGAGCGGAGGAGCAAGATTCGCGCGGGCATTCTGTAGTCCACGTGAGCGAAGCCACGGGCGCAGCTAGTTTCTATTATAAAATAAAAATAGAGTGTAAATTTTGATTTTGAATTACACTTAATTATGCAGTTTAGAGTAAAATCAGCGCGCATATAGTAGTACCAGGTGGAGCGCCGCTTCCGCTGTCTCGGGGTTACCAGCTCTGTGCACGGAAATTCCGGGAGCGAAGAAATAAACATGACTAAGGAAAACAAATATCACTTTATAGTAACTCAACCCGGTTCTAGTATTTCCATACACCGTGATGTACGTCTCCTATCTAGGTATTGCGAACACGCGATGTTTGTTGAATTTGACACAATAAAAGAAGGTCTCTGATTAGCGCGCGTCGTTTGGTGTCATTTTAAAAATGTCTTTCGTTTTTTCTGTTTTTTTTTTACCGACTTCAACAGAAGGAGGAGGTTTTCAATTCGAACGTATATATTATTTTTATGGATTTTTAAGGAATTTTGAACCACATTGTTACCTGCGATGAAAAATGGATTCTGTTTGATAACCGCAAGCGCTCAGCAAGTTGGTTGGATCCTGGTTCAGCACCTAAACAATGCCCTAAACGAAAACTTACCGCTAGAAAAGTGATGGTCACTGTTTGGTGGTCTAGCGTCGGTGTGATTCATCACAGCTTCTTACCAAACGGGGTGAGCATTACTGCAGATGTGTACTGTGAAGAACTGAACACAATGATGGAGAAGCTGGCACATCAACCAGCATTGGTCAATCACTCGTCTCCGCTGCTCCTGCACGACAACACGCTACCTCATACTGCACAGCAGACGGTCTCCAAGTTGCAAGAACTGGGGTTGGAAGTTCTCCGTCATTCACCCTACTCACCAGACCTTGCGCCTGCAGACTACTACTTTTTCCAGAATTTGGATAACCCCTTGGCGGGAAAAAAATTCAATACCCGAGAGGCAGTACAAAATGCCTTTGAAGAATTTGTTGCCTCCCGTCCAGCTGATTTCTTTAAGAAGGGCATCAATAAACTGCCACTGCGCTGGCAAAGATGCATTGATTGCATGGGTGATTACTTCGATTAATACAAATAAAAAATACATGAAAAAAATTCGTTTAAATTTTTTCATACAAAACGGCAATTTCATAGGTAAAGACCTTAATATAATAAATGTGAAAGTGTGTATGTTTGGATGGGTAGATGTTTGTTACTCGATCACACTAAAACGGCTGAACAGATCTGAATGAAATTTGGCACACAGATAGTCTTTGACCTGTAATAACACATAGGGTACTTTTTATCCTAGTAAAGGTCATAGTTTAACCACTGTTATCCTACAAATATAATAAATGGAAAGTTTCTATGTTTGTTACTCAATCACGCAAAATCGGCGATTTTTTTGGTTTGTGTTCTGATATCAGTCTGTGTACATCCAATAATACGCAGACGAAGTTACGGGTACCAACTAGTTAACAATAGATAGGAAAAAAAATGATATAATAATAAATTGTGCAGTTAGAAGGAACTTACATTTAAGAATTGATTGTATTTCGTTTCTATTTTTATCTATTCTACATGTGTTCATAAGAAATAAAATAATAAAAATATTAGCAAAGTAAATTACTGATTTTGTATTATTCAATAAAAATAACAACATATTTTACGTTTTCGTTCCTGGCAGTAAAGTTTTGGTAGTGAGTGAAGCTGTCGCGGTCGCAGTCGCGAATATCTTCTCATTTGAACCCTGGGCCGTTAGCTTTGGTACTACTATGCAACCTGATTTTGAAACAGACTGGTGGAAGTATAATAGTTCAAATTACGACAATCCTAACGAAAATTTTACGTTGAAGTCGTAATTTCTATTTATAACATAGTTTTGAGTTATCGAGACTGCGAAATGATTTACGATTGTAATTCATTTGATAGCTAACACTTATCTATTACGTTCTAACTGTATCTCATTTGCAAAATGATCTAATGGGAAATCGCGTTAGGTTTATTTTCAATCAAAATAATATGTGAAAGAAAGTCTAACTTACGAATGTGTGGTGGTTGAATATACGCACCTATTATCTGCCCGACTATATTGTTTATGTGAGTGAGCTAGCTTGACGAAAAGTTTAAATTATTGTCAATCTTACTATTTCTAAAATGAAATATCAGTTGATGAACGGGATGAAAAGAGTAAACTTTCATTTGTTATTTTTCAAGTGAAATTATTTCATGTGCGCCTTTTTATTGGAATTTTAATCGTATGTGCCATCATTTAATGCACGATTTCAATAATGTTAAGTTTCCATTAAACTAGCGTAGGAGTACTAGGAGTTTTTTTAGTGTTTTCCCGACTACTTTTCACATTTAAGTTGTAATAATTCTGTCACCCAACACTAACTACATTTGACAGCCCCATCTTTTAAGATTCAACGTGTTAGATCTTACCTCATATCAGGTGAGATTGTGTTTAAACATTAACTTATAACACGGACAAAGTAATATCGAAATCCGGTAGATTTAAGGCGACAAATTCCGATTGTTGGCAACCCTAAAGTGTTCCGTATTCTTATATCATGAAAGTGAAGTGCACTCGGTCCGAAGACGTTTGTATCTCACGACATGACAGTCACGACTATATGTAGTGTCCCCACTCTGCTTGGGTACTCTCGTTAATTACATTATGCTTTGTCTTTCCGTTGGAATCCAAACAATTTGCACATCCGTTGCCTAATAATCGTCTAATTCAGTTTTTAAAAGCAACAAACGTACCTACTTTAAAAACGCTATAAATTAAGTTACCACTAGGAACTGTTTGTTTGATGTACAGCATGCTAGTGCTTGTTGAGGCTTGTTCGAGGCTTAAGTACTTATGAGGCTAAATTTTTTTTTTTAATTAACAAGTCGGCGCGAATGTGTAGAGTGACTGACATGAGTGCAGCGTAGAGGTAGATAATGGTGTTTTGTTTACACACGCAGAAACTCTTCGTTATAATAGCTACGATTAAATACAAAAAATAAAACAAATGTTGTTCGAAACCGGGCGTGGTAACACAAGTTTTAGTTTTGATTCTATAGTCATACTATTGTGTCCCCTGTATAGAATGGCGACGACCCGTTGCGATTATAACTGAGAGGTGTTCTGTGCGACTATAATGTTAACGAATTATCTGTAATAAAATAAATAATAATATAATTTTAATTTTAATTTTAAAGTTATATTACAATCATGAAGTTGAAAGACGAATTGAACGCATCATTAAAAATAATTTGATTAGTTCTCTATTGGCTCTTTGCTTCACTAACAGTTAATAATTAATTGTTCTGATTGGTGATTTCAACAATTAGATTTCAGATTGGCAATTTCATTTGGAGCGTTTCCGAGGTTCATTGACGGCCATCATGAAATCTTAATTAGACGTTTATAAATTAGTTTTGTGTGTGTGTGTTCATAAAACATTATTTGATTGTTTCAATTGACTGGGTTTTCAGATTCACCTAATAGGGTTTAGTTATTGATGTGATGTATTCCTTCGTTTGTACGTATAACGAAGTTAGCTCAGGCATCTTTGATAATTGAATTTTGTTTGGTGCGGTCTGGAATACTGTGAAAACACAAACCATGGGAACGATGCTTTCGATGCCGATAACTTGTGTCGCGGTCGTACAGTGTAAACTGTTCGGGGTCTCGGCGTCTCGGTGAACGAGTTAAAAAGCTCCTTTAGGAGTACGCTAACAGGCAATCGAAGTTGAGTCCGTTCTTAACAGTTTAATAGCGGACGCGAGCTAAATTGAAAAGTTAACGTTCGTTTAGAACAATACTCTGTCAACCCCACCCTGGACCCACCATGAGCCACCCCCGTACGTACCCCCAGACTACTCATTGTCTATTGCTTGTATAGTTATGTAGATTTTATAAATATTATGAGTATGTTGATAATTATGAGTAAATACACTCCATAGTTTTTACTACTCTATAAGTATGAAGTATGAATGTTTTTCGGTAATACTGTTGCTTCAGCTACGACGGCCCACACGCTTGCGACCTCAACTGGCTGGCTAAGCATGCTTGTTGCTAACTCCTGAATATTATAATAATTTAAACATATGAAATTATTTGTAAATAAATGAATTATATAAACTGGTTTTTTTCCATCGACTGCGACCCCGGCGACACTTGCGACGTTGGCTGCTCTGAGCCATGACTACACTATAGCCTCCTGAACTGTGCTTTCATTGAAAATATTGTACATAAAACTGTGTACAATCATTTACGAGTGAATATAGAACCAGGTAAATGCTCTAAATACATTACAAAGAAGGTTTTTTTAATGTAGTCAGATTAAACAATTATATGAACGAATTTGTTCCACCGGAAAATAATTATGTTTTAGGATTATCGGTTCCCGCTCGAGTCCAAAACTTATTTTATATTTCCAAATAGGATTATTCCACCTGCTTCAATCTTCAAGTTATTAAAATCGACTGAAGTGTTTAGTCGAGGCGCAACTCGACACGACACGAAACGATGCGACATGTCTTAGAATTGAGAAAGACGAATTTATTGTAAAACTGTGTATACATTGAGGGTATATCGAGGCAAACGCACACCTCACATAATACAGACTGGTTAATTATTAACGAGGCAACTAGTGCTCACATAGTAAACTAGCTGCTGACCATTATGTGCGCTATTTTTTATAAGAACTGGACTATTACGATGCAGAATAAATCATACTAGCGGTCGCCCAATGATCGAAATTCGACCAGCGACTTTTTAATCATAGACTATTTTCTGTTTGTCATTTCTAGTATGAACCTAAACAATGAATATTACATCACTTTCTGTCACTTTTCATTGGGTGACAATGTCAATATTTTGGGAGGTCTAAGTTCAATGGCACTGGTTGTGTTATGATTCGCAGTATTTATTTATTTAATTTAATATATTAGTAAAAGATATTATAGATAAATTTTAGCTTTCTGTACTCCGTCTTGTCCCGCACTACACGTGACTTCAGCGCTGTAGCGGCAGTACGTGCAGAGCTGCTGACGTAACTTAGTTATTTATAATACATTTTCAACTTATTAAAGTTGTTGTAAGCACGTGAAAGTTTTTGCGACGATACAGCCGCGTCCGCGGGCGCAGGTGACTTGACCTCTACACTAACAGAGCTGTGCGCGAACCTTATCAACTCAGCTCCAAGCCCGGGGTGATTCTGTTAAAGCTGTCTGACGATCCAGGCTAACAGTATAGTCAGGAGTATATTGTAAAAGAAAACAAACTGTCAGTGAATCCCTTTAATTTCAACACAACTTATGTTTATTTTTTAAACATCAAGCATACGGCCCACCTGATGGTAAGCGGCTAATGTAGCCTATGGACGCTTGTAGGCATCTTCAAAGAAATTTCTCTGTGCCCTGCCTCAATCTCTACTTCTTGTTTCTAAAACGTATATCTATGAATAGCACCAGTGGTGCACTGAGCTGATGATGCATAGGGTCCATTAGGTCGGGATATAATGATATCGATAGTGGTTGACCGCTGCTAAGCGGCTCGCAACTGCTACTATATCGTATTATTCAAAGTATATGAGGTCTTAACCGTTAAATGGCACATTATCCCTCGGGTTTGAGCGGCCTCCGGTAATAAATCTTATATTATTGGTCATTTGGGTTAATCAAATGCGGTTCGACACTATAACTCTCAGGTATTATGTAATAATCTATGACTATATATAACTTTATGTATAGAATCGTGTTTTTAAAATAGACCGACAAAGTCACTAGCTGGCCTTCTCACTTCTCCCTTTAATCCAAAAATTTTAAAATAAGACGATTTTGAACAAAAAGAAAGAAAAAAAGAACATTTATTTGACACTAAAAATACGGTCATAATAAACACAACACATTAAACAAGAGATTACAATAAAAATATTACTAATTAAATTTATACATTGATACATACAAAAGCCGTACTTAAGATCAAAAGGGACCTCAGCTCAGCATATGTTATAGCAAAAATGCTATAGAGCTGGTTTTCAGCCGGGCCTAAACTACATACTAAAAGCCTCAGATTAGATCAGACCATGGTCATTAATGTATAGAGACAGGGGTAGGTCGCGAAAAGAAACGAAGAAACATGACAAAAGTTTTTTACACCAAAAAGTACATTACTTACGAACAAACAATATTGGTACATAAAAGATTAAAAAAGATGCTTTGTGCTGAAACTTACCTGTAAATTTAAAATGTATTCATTCATTTTATTACTTAAATGTACTTATATGTACATCAAGCAAACTGTAAAGGTGGAGGAATATTGTTCCTGATATTAGCAGAAGCATATTTAAAGCTACCTCTAGCTGCTGTAGTTCTATGTTTTGGAATTTTTATGTTTTTGAGTTTTGTCTTATTAAAAAATTATGTTACATGACTTCTGGGAGGAACATTAAAGCAGAATCTAGCGCACGCATTCTGTACCCGCTGAACTAAGATTGCTTGTTCTAGCCAGAAGCCACGGCCCATAAACGACATCCATAAAATTTAGCTTCCAGAGAACAAGAGAGTCTATCAGAGCTATATGAATTTGTTGGCTTAAATATTGTCGCGTCTTATATAGTATTTTAAGACGAAAAAAACAATTCCTTGCAACGTTTTTAATATGTGACTCGAAACTTTTCTTTTTTTTCTTCTGTCTGATGAAGATTTTGATTATCGTAAAGGTTCCATTTTTCATCACAAATAACAATATCATTCAAAATTCCCTCGTTATTGTGACGGTTGAATAATGTAATGCAACATTCAATGCATGTTTGTTGGTGTGCTTAAATCAATTTATGCTGTACCCATTTCCCGAGATTTTTCAATTTTTCTATTTGTTTCAAGTGAATTAAAATTGTTTTATCACTCACACTGGTTTGCGATGGATCCGTTTCCTCAATCGCCTTTAATTCTTTATTATCAAATAGGGTCTCCGGCCGTCCACGGACTTTGTTTCGTAGGTCCAAAATTTCCAGAACGAAAACGTTGGAACCAAAAATGTACCGTGCTTTCTTTTACAGTAGCTTCCCCATACACGTTATTCATCCTTCGAGCTGTTTCTGCAGCGCTGATGCCACTATGGAACTAATATTCGTAAATAACGCGATATTTTAAGATTTATATTTCGTGAAAAGAACGATATCAAAGAAAAATCAAATGTTACGAAAAAAATATTAAAATAAATTCAAAACACAAATAAACAAGCCTAAATTTGATATAAATTAAACTATATTTGAGATCAAAGTTGCCAGTTCAACAAAATGCCAATTTCATATGTAAGGACCTAATATATTAATCATTTAAATTTGCTGTTTTATATATTCTAAGACAATGGTCCTTAAAAAGTAAGCTACTTCGTTAGGTACTTAAAAACCGTGTAAAAGTCGGGTGTATCAGCTAGTAGGTTATCTACACATAGTATAAAGTAAAGTCGCTTCTCGCTGACTGTACCGTATGTATGCTTAGATCTTTTAAACTACGAAACGGAACTTAATGCGGGTTTCACTAACATTTAGAGAACTTTTTACGGATTGATTATTTAAATAATACATTTCAATTAAGTTTTTGTATAGTAGACCTAATTAAATTATTTGTAATTAAGTCGTCAAAAAATGCTCTTCGGGCGCTTATATGGCTTGCGCTGGCTAAACCTTAGGAGTTAAATAAAATAAAAAATGGTCCAAAGAATTGCAGTTCTTTAAAAGGCCTAGAGAAAAGAGCGCGATGTCATATGTCTACTTCTTAAAATTGACACACAGTACCGTATTTATCTACAACATAATAATTAAAAATATTACGTTAATTGCGAAGCTATTTTCTCCAATTCAATGATAATCTTTTTCCAGTTAAGGTTATTAGTTCAATTGGGTATTTAATGTAGATTAAAATTATCATTTACAGTTTTCCATTTAAATGAATAACGTAGAAGATATCAGGAGTTCAAAATTACGCGCGATCTAATAAATCGTTCTTAGCAAAACCGGTCGCGGACGGTTGGCTGGCACTCCGCATCTATGATGAATTGCGCGTCGCAAGCTAAGCGCACTATTCGTAAATATTAAGTTACATAACATATCGTCACGCCTGTATCCTCGAAGTGTTAGGCAGAGGTGTACATCAACAGTTCGCCGGGTATGTTTTAGGTCTAGACTAGCAAGCCTATTGCTATTAATCGAGCACAAGACAAACTCCGAGTTTCTACTGATAATTTCATAGAAAAATCCAATACTTTGTTCGACCGGGGAATCGAACATAGGACCTCGAGCATAGCAGTCACGTTTAGAATCACTAGGCTAGAAGCAGTTTTGAAGTTATGATCTATCAACATCAAAGCGATAAACTCTAAATCAGACTTTTTTAAACATAAAATACACTATTTTATAAATTGTACCTTTGCGAAGCTGGGATGGGCTGCTAGTTATGTTATATAAACTGTAGTAAATAAACGTGCAACAATATATATTTTGCCTACAGTTTGCTATTCTACTTACAGGCGCTAAAAACTAAATGTATTTCAGGGCATTTGTAACTGTAGAGTAATTAATGTGTTTTATCTAGATATCGTGACTAATATATATAGGGTTCCGAAGCCTGGCCGCGATTTGCGCTGCGCTGTGGGCGTGCATTCAACATTGCAACAATAGATAAAGTCTGCATCGCGACGTTACGGCGCGGCGTAGCGTGACGGTACCGACCGGTACCCGCGTGTCTCCTTCCGAGCCACTTCACACGCGCACGTTACGTCACGACTACGACACGTGATAATATTATTTATATATTGGAATCATCCAGAAATTGTTTATTTTGTAGTCATATCTATATCAATAGTAACACTAGAAGGCACCGCATACGTTTTCTTTATTCTATACATATATAAAACCGCCACACATTACAGCCAAATTTCGTTTTAAAAGAGATATTACAGACACCTCTTTTATAATAAAATCAGGATCACAATTACTGACAGACGCCCGAGCGTCGCGTCGCGCCGCCTAAAATCTGTGCGTGTGTGGCTAGCAGCTATACCACAATGTGTATACCAACGTTAGCAAATAGTTTACATTTTTCGAAACATTTGACCATCGCGTTGTTACACGGGAGGTAAGAAATTTTTGTAATTATCGCGATTTTCGTGACTTCTGAGGATAACGAGTTGGGTTTTTAGGGTTCCGTACCTCAAGAAGAAAAAAGGAACTCTTATAGGGTCACTTCGTTGTCCGTTCGTCTGTCTGTCTGTCAAGACTGTGATCAAGATCGTTTTTCTCAGGGACGTGTGTACGCATCAAGTTGAAATTAATATCAAATACTCCGATCTGAAATCACATGAAGTTGTGATAAAATCTAACTTCTAAGTCAACGCAATTAAAAGATACGGCCGTTTAAGCCGCATATTTTAGCACTCGCAAAGGAAATAAAAACCTATAGGGTACTTCTCTTTAACCTAGAATCATGAGATTTGGCAAGAACCAATGTATTATACCATAAGTAATGGGAAAAATACAAAAACAGTAAAATTGTAGTTGCATCAATTTTTTTAATGATTTGAAATATCAAACGGGCACACATTCCAAATGATATTAAGTGTTCATTGTAGCCTTTAAATATACAACTAACCCCAAGAAGGATCTTAATCAGATCACCGCATATGCTAGTGCGTGTTAATAATCATACCCGTGGAACCAGTAGACTCGAAAGAAATAATTGTTGTTTTGTGACAAGTAAATAATGTTGTAGGGGATTAGTAATGCTTTGCAAGTGCAGGGAGCACGGAGTCGACCCTTGCACAGGTTCTATGCTCACTAAACAACACAGGCTATTGTTGCTCTGCTCCCACTACGCCCCTACGACGTATGTATACGTGTAACATATTATTAACAAGTAACAATAAAAATAGTTTAAATAAAATGTCGTTGAGGATAAAGGGGGTCGCTAAAACCTCAGTCAGAGATATCTATCCAAAGGAAAAGTTAACCCACGTGAGCCCGCCCGCCCGTGTGCCCCGCCCGCCGCCCGCCCTTGCGCTCTGCGCGACCCGAGCGGCTCTCGCGTCTCTCTTCTGGTAAACTATTGTAATTTTATGAAAGTTTTTGTTCCATTATTTATTGTCTCATTCGTACCAAACCTAATTTGAGCGTAAATGTTCTGAACAATTTCACTTAAGACAAATTAATCTTATATTTTTTAAATAACTTATTCAATATTTAAGTACTATCTCACCTGATGTTAAGTGACGATGTGTCTGAAGATGGTAGCAAGATAAGTGTGCCCTAGTTGACTGGCTGTTAAGTGTATCTGCCAGAACATACGTATAGTTGCTTGGCATTCACTAAATTATTAATATGACTATTAACTATATATATTAGTTCTAGAGAGGTGACTGAGATAAGTTCTTAAGATAGTTAGTCGGGGCCGGGGTGTCGCACAGGCAATGTCATTATTACGTGGATTCGATTCCAAGCAGTGCAGCGATCACAAATTAATAACCAACGTATTTTTTTAAACAATAGGTTTAACATTATTTAAACACAATCTCAGATAATGTTAAGTAAGCCTAAGATGATAAGAAGCTGATCCTAGAGGGCACTGGCTCTCAAGTACAGCTGCCGGAACACGCCTATAGACAGGATTTCAACTTGAGCGTAGACGCTACCACCAAGCTATGTTTTCCTTCACGAATAGCTCTGATACATACTCAGGTTATCTTTTCTAACTTATATCGATCGATACGGTTTCCGAACACGTTACAGTTTGGCTTCACGCTGCTCCCGTAGACTATACCGGACTAGTGACTTCCTAGTGGACTGCGAGCAGAGCTCATGAGCCCTCGATAAATTTTAGCTTATAAATTGACAGCTTGGTGTTGCTCACCGATAATTATATTAGACACGTATTTATATTGATAAACACACACACACACTTTCCATAGCTGTTCCCATGGAATGATTGTTTAACTGTGCTAGTACTATATCATGACTATTACTCATTTTATTTTCTAAACGATATACCTAAGGTAGTTACTAACTTTTGTTTTGTAGTTTTACATTGTACCCTTACATAATTATCATAAAGCCAACAGGACTTGTATATTTCTGTTTGTCCTTTAGGGTACTATGTACTTATAACCCGGAAATTATAATATTTAACCAATTTATGTGATAACTAGCGACCCGCCGCAGCTTCGCACGAGTACAATTTACAAAGTAATGTATTTTATGTTCAAAAAAGCCTGATTTAGAGTTTATCGCTTTGATGTTGATAGATCATAACTGCCTCTAGCCTAGTGATCCTAAACGCGACTGCTATGTTCGAGGTCCTATGTTCGAATCCCCGGCGAGCAAAGTGTTATTAGGTTTTTATATAAAATTGTCAGTAACAGCTCGGAGTTTGGCTTTGTGTCCGATTAACGGAAATAAGCTCGCCTCCTATTCCATGGGACCTATAACATACATGGGGATCTATGGGTGTACACTTCTGCCTAACACTTCGGGGATACAAGCGTGATAGTATGTTATGTAACTTCATAGGTACAAACACTGCTTTTACTCGCGACGCGCAATTCATCATAGATGCGGGGTACCGGTCAACCACCCGTAACCGTTTCGCTGAGAGAGATTTCTTTGGTCATACGTAATTTTGAATTCGTTATATCTTCTACGGTATTCATTTATATGGAAAATTGTGACGAGCAATTTTAATCTACATTAAATGCCCAAGTTAATTAACAAATTTATTTGGATAAAGATTATTACTGAATGGGAGAAAATAACGTGGCAAAATAATGTAATATTTTTAATTATTATGTTGGAGTTGGAAATGGTTATTGTGAGTCAACCTTAGGAGATAAATATTTACCATCGCGGACTTTAGTCTAGACTTTTTAAAGAATTACAATTCTTTAATTCATTATTTTGATATATACTATAAGGTTTAACCAGCGTAAGCTATGTAAGTATCCGAAAAGAAGTTTTTGATTACTTGATTACAAATCATTAAACTTTCTCTGCCATACAAAAACTTAATTGGAATTGTAGTATCTGTGGAACTATTATATACCTAAATTTATATAGTTTAATGTATATATTTATACCATTTATAGAAGCATACCTACACCGAGACATAAACACCCACAGTACAGTTAATACACTACCTCGAGCGCACCGCGTCGCGTCAGTTGCTCCTATACGTATACAAAAGTACTCTGTGGTCAGTTACACGAGAGATACACCTTCATACACAAGAGGAATGTATTGTATATACAAACCTTCCCTAAAAAAATCTCTAAATTTTATTGAAACTCGCATTAAAATCTGTTGCGTAGTTTAAAAACCTAAGCGTACAGAGGAACAGACGGCGGGAAGACACTTTATACTATGTATTGATAGCATAGCAACAGCTAAACTTCATTATAAAACAATTCTTCGGACGCTGCAGGTAATTTATTATAAAGCGGGAGCACATGTTATCTTTAAATTCATATTTAATATGGCAACTATTCATATGTGTATATACCGTAACAAAATATTATTTCAAAATTATTGCAGGGGTGTGGTGTAACAGTAAGAGATGAGATTAGCACGTGTCCTATAAATAAATCAGTAAAGATAATATTATATACACAAAGAGGCATTGCAAAAAATATTTACTATAATAATGTAAAAATAATGATTATTGACCACTGCATTAAAAAAAACGTTCAGAGGAATTTCGTAGTTGAGACGAGCTGAGTGGCTAGGACGCGACCCGCGACCACATAATATTTGTATAATAATAATTCTGTCTATATAATTACGGAATAAATAATCTGTAGAGTATATCTATACTGCGTTTTGCTCTGTCTATATAAACATTATTATTTACAAAAACCTAACACCTCTACTGGCCCTTTAGCTGCACCGTTTTACCCGTGAACGTGTACTTACCAGATTGTGTGGAAAATATATTTCCGTTGATGTGCCAAACACCAAATCCCGGTCCCAGACTGTAACCTCGCAGAACAGATATATCAGAATTTATTTTTATTCCGTCGCATAAAGTCGCATCGGCGTGGTGCGGGGCGGTGCGGGGCGGTGCGGGTCTGTGGCTGCACTCGGCACAGATTCCCATACTCGGTTTGAATTTCAATCGTGTGTCCCCCCCACTCTCACCACTGTACAGTTTCTTTACAACCAACACCGAGATACCTTCCGATAACTATTAATAATATGATACACAGGAGCTGGAAATGTTTTTATCCAAATTGCCGAGTAAGCACTCGTACTACTGAAATTGTTCAAATCATCACTATTCAGTATTTCAATCATTTGAAAAAGTTCTAACCCGCAAGACATTTGTTTAGTTTAATTCATCTTTCTGTGTAATTTTAGGCGCTACAAGTTTTTAACTTTATTTAAATATTGAATAAAAGATTGTATTTAAAAAGATTTTTTATAAGAAAATACTTTCGTTTTTTTCTTAGCAAACCTTTTCATTTGATACCCATGTCATGGGGGTACATAACAATATACATGTCCGCCATGGAATTTTGAATAACATCACTTAGCTAGCCATACATTGTCATCCAGTAAACTAAACGTGTTTGCAAAACTTCAGCTCAGTCGATTGGAGATTATTGATTTAAAATTCTGTTGCAAAATTTGACCGATACTAACAAGCAAGTTAAATAAAAGCTTCCAAAAATATATGAAGTTCCGAAGTTAACAAGAAACCCTTATAGTTTTGCTATGTTTATCTGTCTGTCCGTGGGTTACCTCAGAGATTCTTAGTACTAGAAAGCTGTAATGTAGTATGGGTAATCAGGTCGACAAGGAGGTATAATAAAATGTTGAAAAATATTTTTTTAGGTTACCCCCAACCCCTTCACGTCAAGTGGGATATTTTTTCCCCTTCTATCCCATGGTGTAGGGTATCGTTCGATAGGTCGATCAAAAACATTGTGGATGCGTGAAAACATTTTTCCATACGAGCATCCGTTTGCAAAATATTGCTGTAAAAGGGCTTTACGGCAATAGTATGTATAACAATCTTAAAAGGAAAATTATTACAGCTAAGTAAGCTTTACAAGTTAATGAGTTAAGTTACCTATAAATTCAATTGAATATTACTTAAAGCCCCTACATATAGTGTTGTGGGTACCTGCGGAACACTATACTGCACGTGGGTCGACAGTTCGACACGCACTTCGCAATCTTTTAACTCTAGTCTCATTAACATGCTATTTAAAGCTATCAGTGGTTAACAGAGAAGCTGAAGGTAAAATGATACAACTTGCAACTGAGAGGTTGGTTCGTCGAGGCCAGTAGATACCGCATAGTTTCCGGTGTGCACTGCGCGGGAGTTCGTTGTGAAATCACAGCGAAGCAGTGCGCTCTGTCTCGGGATCCTTGTAGTTTCCAGACCAGTTGGATTTCAGCAAATGCTATGCAGGAATTATGCGAAGTTAACCAGAATGTTTAGCCTATGGGTGCCAAAATTTGACGTTCGATACATATTGCGATGAATATTATTTTTATAATATATAATGTTGTAATTCATTTTATGAAAATGAAAATGTAAATATTCTGTGTAACGATAGGTATAATAAACTTATTTTCTTCTAGGATATTGTAGTTAAGAAAGTGATAAGCTCTTAGCAAAGCAATTTACTTTTAGTTTGAGTTGGCTTTCTTTCAATTGAATCTTATAATTGTGTTCGAGAAAGCGGATTACTGGGTTCCGCGGAAACGTTCTACATTTGTACAAAGGTTGGTTCACATTCTTTAATATTTACGTTCGTTTTCGAGGAAATTATTTAATTGTTATAATATGTATCCAGGAGTTGTTCAGCTGCGCTCCTTCTAACTATGTATAGTTTATGACCGCAATGCTTTCTGTCGGTTGCTTCTATGATCATAAACAATATTATTAGATAAACTTGAGGAAGTGATGATGACGTAGCTTTCTGCGAAGGCTGCGCTGACGTTCATGCTCGGGGTCACCGTATGTGGGTAACCATTGCAAAGGGAGCATCCTCCGACCAGACGGGTGTTATGTCTGGCGGGCGGCTGCTCAACGGTTGTTTTTTTTTTAATCTGACTGTACTGTTAGCCTTAGAGGCCCTGAAGCTGCTTCGGCTTTTACAACTTCACCGAACTTGGGCGACGGTTGTTGTCGGGTTCTTTGTATATATACTCAATTGTTCGATTAATTTTTATACCGCGATGTAGGATGCGTCACTTATGGCGAGGATAGATGTCACTACACAACATTTTATTCTTATCCGTAAATCGGAGAGTTACAATAGTTCAATAATGCCAGGTAAGGATCGGTTTTATCATTCTGAGTTTTAATCAATATATTCTTTACAGTTTGGACATTACGCTCCGCCAACCCATTACAGCGAGGATAATATGGTGAACTGGATATGTGTTTCAATTCCCATTTTCTAGCAAACTTTTTAAAATCTTCAGAAAAAAACTGTTTAGCATTATCAGTCATAATAAATATTTTCTGGGATCCCATGACGAGAAAAAAATAGATTTTAATTTAGTTATCATGGTTACATTCCTCAGGTCAGTCAGAGACACTACCTCTATATATTTTGAAAAATAATCAACTGCTAATAGAAAATACTTATCTTTTATCTGAAACATATCGGCGGCTAAGGATTCCCAGGGTATTCCCGATTGCGCGTGAGGTACTAGCGGTTCCCTCAGCTGCGCTACGCGTCTCACAGGCGTCCACAGCACACTCGATATCATCCGCCATGCCTGGCCACCACATCAAATCTCGAGCTCTCTTCTTCCATTTGTCAATACCAACATGACTTTCATGGATCCTGTCAAGCATATCTTTTCTAAGACTTTTTGGTATAATTACCTTATCGCTGCAAAAGGGAATACCACCGACAGACTGTAGCTCATGTCTTATTTCTCAATATTGTTTCGCATTTCTATCGACGACACTCTTCGTGTAATGGCCAGTGTTGAATAACAATGCGAATCTCCTTTATTATAAAATCTATGTCTATGAATTAAAAAGAAAATGTATATGTAGTTGCTATGTTACAAACATTAAGAAAAGAAATATGTTATAAAAGAAAAGTGGTTTATTTAAAAATCTCCCCGTAATCCTCCTCCTCAACAACCAGCCCTCCTTGTAGTAATATATCGTTAATTAATTAATTAAACCTAATTTCTTCCAATTTTTCCTTTCTAACGCTTAAATTATCTATTAATAAACTAATGTGACTATTTATACGCTCTAAAATCTTTGTACTAGCCTCTTCTTCAATATCTGTATGCGCATCCCTCGATAAAGTATTTGCTATGTACATAAATTTACCAGGCACATATTTTATAATAAGGGAGTATTTCTGAATTTGTAATAATAAACGTTGTAGTTTAATAGGCACGGTGTTCAATAATTTCTTTACAATAGATTCGAGAGGTTTTTGATCTGATCCCACACCTGACACCATGTTATGTTTTATATGAGAATAATGAAACATCCTTCATTGAGTTTGTAAGACAATTGGTTTATTTTACACGTACCTCCAGCAACAATATTGTTACACCCGTGGGTATTATAAATGCCGATGTTTGACGTGAAGAAGATTTATTTCAATTCCACACAGTTACAAATTACACGTACTCACAACACTGTTATTAATTTCACTGTGGCTTCGCTTCCTTTTATCGCTCAATGTTATCGCTTTATAATTCAAAACAGAACTGTCTCAGCGCCGAGCCTGAATCGCTTAAATACCAACACTAAACGATCGCAGAAAAATCGTGAATCGTCGATAACTTTCTCGACGTTTAGTTTCTATGCCTACTCGATGACGTAGTCGAGGCGATAAGCCCTATACATGTGTGTGTAAACTGCGATGTTTACACAAACATGCACTGCGGTTGTTTACGACGCAAACATTATTTCGAAGTTCTGAGATATTTATAGTTGCAGCGAGATATTTCGGGAACAGGATTTTTCTATCTTTTTAATCGGGTTATAAAAGGTCGTAACAATATTATACTTAAGTACCTACATAACACGGCCAATAGGGAGGCTGCCTCAAATGAGATCGTACGGTACCCTCGGACATCGCTCTGCGGTTTTCAGAGTAATGCGATTATGTGTATGTGTGTGTGTGTGTGTGTGTATGTATGAGTGTGTTAATGTGAAAATTAGACCAGATCATGATTATTATTGCATAGAGAAAGCAAGTTGGCTTATGTAATGTATTGTCTCGACTGAATAGATGAAAGAACGTTGTACGTGCGTACATAATACTTATGTAGGTAATTAAATAGTTTAGCGCAACATTGCATAATTAACTTTATTTATAAAACAGGTTTCCAAGGCGTCTGTGAGTGTGTTTATGGCGTCGCGTCGCGCCGGTATCTGCGACTTTAGATTATTACATATAAATAAAGCGTTGTGAATGTAGACACCATACGAGATGCAGTGAAACGGTTACGTCGCATCTGCTCAGCGAGCGCGTCCCGGCGCGTCCCGGCGCGGCGTCTGTTCCCCCGGATAACTTCGCCGGAGCTACAGAGACGGGGCACAAGCTATCGTTTCAATACTTTACTATAAATATAAAACTTTGTTCGACTCGAAACAGAATAGATCCTCCGTACATTTTTAAGATAAAGTCGGTAAACTCTTTATGCCCATGTTTCGTTGTTTTAGCGACACGTCGCTACACTTTCTATGGATTATCCTTGTGTTTTACATAATTAATTGCTTTTCACTTCGGTCATGAAGCAGTCTGACGAAATATTTTTTTTTATCAAATGTTAAAGTCAACTTTACATTTTATTTTACTTGGGAGAAATCTTCGATGTTATGCGTTTCTAATGTACCTGTACGCATGTACTAATAAGTATAGTGTGAACGGACCTGTGTGCTATTTGAGTGTCGCGCGCCAACAACTCGCTGTGAACAGAGTTGGAAATTTTACGGATGTTTAACTGCCTCGTTAGCCTAGTAGTCGTAAGCGCGACTGCTATGAGCGAGGTCCTGGTCTCGATTCCCAGGTCGAGCAAAAGTGTTATTGGGGTTTTCCTATGAAATTCTCAGTAGCAGCTCGGAGTTTGGTTTCGTACCCGATTAATGGCAATAGGCTCGCCCCCTATTACATGGGACTTAAAACATACTCGGCGAACTTACGAAAGAAGTTATCTAGCTTCAGTGATACTACAGCATCAGGGCCAGACGACATACCCTCAGTGGTATTGAAAAAATGCTCAGGAGCTCTAAGCGACGAAATAGCGAAAATGATGAACAAATCTCTGAAGGATGGAATAGTGCCAGCTGACTGGAAAACGGCAAATGTAGTACCGATTTATAAAAAAGGAAATAAATTACTGCCCGTCAATTATAGGCCCATAAGTTTGACCAGTGTATTGTGCAAAACCATGGAGATGATGATAGCTTGCCACATAAGAGAATTTCTAATACATGAAAAGTTTACCCTGGATGAGCAGCATGGTTTCATCCCAAAACGATCTGTTACAACCAATTTACTAAATTGCTTAAACGAGTGGACACGGAACCATAGTAATGGACAGCCAACAGATATCATTTACTTGGATTATGAGAAGGCATTTGACCGTGTTCCTCTGAAACGCCTCATACATAAATTGGAACACCTTGGCATACGTGGAAGCATTTTAGCCTGGATATGCGACTTCCTTTCTGGTAGAACGTTTCGGGTGCGCATTGGCGAAGTCATGTCCGATCCGCGAAGTGTCCTCAGTGGCGTTCCTCAAGGTTCGGTGCTTGGTCCATTGCTCTTTATCTTGTTCCTCTCAGACTTGAAAAGTACTCTGCAACTACCTTTTTCGCTTTTTGCTGATGATACCAAATTTTTTGCTAACCCTCGAAGCAACTGGCGAGCTATACAGAATGACCTTAATGCGATTTTTAAGTGGACTCATGACTGGCTTCTAACTTTAAATGTGAATAAGTGCTCCGTGCTACACATTGGTAGTAATAATCCTTGTCAGATATACTATCTTGGTGGTGAACAATTAACCGCAGTTGAAACACAAAGGGACTTGGGAGTTACAGTATCCAAAGATCTTAAATGGGGAACTCATGTGCTTGGGGTTGTGAAGAAAACTAATTCGATCCTTTATATCATTCGCAAGGCATTTAAATTCCTAACAGCTAAAACTTTTATAAAGTTATACAAGACCTATATTAGACCACTTCTTGAACATGCTTATATTATCTGGGATCCCTACTTCAAAAAAGACATTAAGCTCATTGAAAATGTACAGGGAAGGGCTACTAAGATGGTGTATGCAATGCGTAACTTACCCTATGAACAGCGCCTCATAAACCTTGGCCTTACCACACTAGAACACCGTAGACAAAGGGGCAGGTTAATCGAAACTTATAAAATCCTCACTAATTATTACGATGTGCCAATATTGTTACACCCGTGGGTATTATAAATGCCGATGTTTGACGTGAAGAAGATTTATTTCAATTCCACACAGTTACAAATTACACGAACTCACAACACTGTTATTAATTTCACTGTGGCTTCGCTTCCTTTTATCGCTCAATGTTATCGCTTTATAATTCAAAACGGAACTGTCTCAGCGCCGAGCCTGAGTCGCTTAAATATCTACACTAAACGATCGCAGAAAAATCGTGAATCGTCGATAACTTTCTCGACGTTTAGTTTCTATGTCAACTCGATGACGTAGTCGAGGCGATAAGCCCTATACATGTGTGTGTAAACTGCGATGTTTACACAAACATGCACTGCGGTTGTTTACGACGCAAACATTATTTCGACGTTCTGAGATATTTATAGTTGCTTTGAGATATTTCGGGAACAGGATTTTTCTATCTTTTTAATCGGGTTATAAAAGGTCGTAACAATATTATACTTAAGTACCTACATAACACGGCCAATAGGGAGGCTGCCTCAAATGAGATCGTACGGTACCCTCGGACATCGCTCTGCGGTTTTCGGAGTAATGTGATTATGTGTATGTGTGTGTGTGTGTGTATGTATGAGTGTGTTAATGTGAAAATTAGACCAGATCATGATTATTATTGCATAGAGAAAGCAAGTTGGCTTATGTAATGTATTGTCTCGACTGAATAGATGAAAGAACGTTGTACGTGCGTACATAATACTTATGTAGGTAATTAAATAGTTTAGCGCAACATTGCATAATTAACTTTATTTATAAAACAGGTTTCCAAGGCGTCTGTGAGTGCGTTTATGGCGTCGCGTCGCGCCGGTATCTGCGACTTTAGATTATTACATATAAATAAAGCGTTGTGAATGTAGACACCATACGAGATGCAGTGAAACGGTTACGTCGCATCTGCTCAGCGAGCGCGTCCCGGCGCGTCCCGGCGCGGCGTCTGTTCCCCCGGATAACTTCGCCGGAGCTACAGAGACGGGGCACAAGCTATCGTTTCAATACTTTACTATAAATATAAAACTTTGTTCGACTCGAAACAGAATAGATCCTCCGTACATTTTTAAGATAAAGTGGGTAAACTCTTTATGCCCATGTATCGTTGTTTTAGCGACACGTCGCTACACTTTCTATGGATTATCCTTGTGTTTTACATAATTAATTGCTTTTCACTTCGGTCATGAAGCAGTCTGACGAAATTTTTTTTTTTATCAAATGTTAAAGTCAACTTTACATTTTATTTTACTTGGGAGAAATCTTCGATGTCATGCGTTTCTAATGTACCTGTACGCATGTACTAATAAGTATAGTGTGAACGGACCTGTGTGCTATTTGAGTGTCGCGCGCCAACAACTCGCTGTGAACAGAGTTGGAAATTTTACGGATGTTTAACTGCCTCGTTAGCCTAGTAGTCGTAAGCGCGACTGCTATGAGCGAGGTCCTGGTCTCGATTCCCAGGTCGAGCAAAAGTGTTATTGGGGTTTTCCTATGAAATTCTCAGTAGCAGCTCGGAGTTTGGTTTCGTACCCGATTAATGGCAATAGGCTCGTCTTCTATTACATGGGACTTAAAACATACTCGGCGAACTGTGGGTGTACATTAGTAGTACACCTCTGCTAACCCTTCGAGGAATACAGGCGTGATTGTATGTTTATTTAGTATATATGAGTTAGTCGACATGAAATAATAATAATAAGTTCTATGACTTTGACATAACATATAAATTAAATAAGAATTTAAAAAAATACTGGTGATACAGAGAGTATATATTACAAATAGTACAAAAGTAAATTATCCATTGAACTGTTATTGTTTTTGCATTTTCATTGAACTAATTTACCAGATATTTCTATGCTATTTTCACCTGAAACCGGTTAACAGTTGTTTTGTATCTTTGCATCCGGAATTATTTACGATGTATTCCCGCAAAGTAACTTTCCATTGAACCTAAACGCTTTAGATACAAAACAAACGAAATTGTAGGATCGATTATTTTTATTGCATACTTTGTGTATTTTTTTTATTTTACAGCTTTTATAGCTTCACCGAACTTGGGCTTTGTGTATTTGGAGTCCTATCGCTTATCGCTTATTTAGTGACCTCGATGTTGAACGATGGTACTGTGCAAACAAATCTCGCTGATCTAAATGTACGATCTCAGACACATTTACAGTGTTACAAGTGTTGCGACTTCTTTTCTGCTTATAGGGTTCCGATGGGGATGCTAGTTTTTAAAACGACGCGACGCGACGCAGCTTCCTTGCGGTCTTCCTTAATGCGAAGCACGTGTAATTATTGCTGATTTTATAAAAAATTAAATCTATTTCATAATGAACAATGTTCATATAGACTGAGTGATTATAAATAATTTGGATATAAGTAGGCAATGATGAAAAGGAAAAGAAATGCAACTAACGCCATGTTAATCCAAATAAATAGGAATCGTCAGAATCGTTTAATTACAACTTTACAAGATGAAGGTACGGGGCTTGGGCTGGGGGGGGGGGGGGGGGGGGGAGCGGGGTGCGGTACGGGAGGGATACGCTGCAAACAGAAAAATTAATTAAACAACAAAACTCGGAGATAATTACCCGGTCCGGTTGGAAATCACATACCTATAGGGGACTACAGGGCCGGAGTTGCTTGTTGTGGGGCTCGGGGGGTCACTCTAACAACAGTATCACTTGATTTGTATTTTTATGCGTATAAAGCCATAACACCAACGGGAATGTATTCATATATATATTGTGCGTTCAGTTTTATAATTCATTGTGCGTGTATATATTATTCTAAGAGCAGGAGAATATATATCTTTTGGTCTAAGACATTATCACATTGTTCCTGAATATATGGAAAGTTTCATAGATGTATGTGAAAGGGTTACTTTTGTATACTCAGGTGTAAAAATATATACGTGTGTGTAACTTGGTTAAGATGATGATAGAATTAGCGCCTTAGCGAATTAGCCTAATTCGACTATAGTGACGTCACCACCATGTACCACCGCCACCACCACGCCGCCGCACCATGCTGTTCCTGCGTTGTTCTGACACACGAACCATTCGAATTGAAGGAAATGGGAACCATTTCTGTAGTATTAAACTATCCATTTCGAAGGCTGGCTAGAAATAGCCACGAGCTCCAGTGATCACATAAATTTAAGTGAACTGGATGCCAATGGGTTACTATTTAATAAAACCTTCGCTTCGATCCTGTAAGACGATAAAATGAGGGTCTGCTTACGTGTTCAGAATTATTTCCGCCCGATATTGTAGGTAACTGGTCGGGACTGAATGTTGCAGGGTCGCGCTTCAACAGACAGTCTTCGATGATGCTAAATATTTTGATAAGGTAAAGCTTTGTTGACTACACTGACTGATAACTGTAAAGCGACTGCGACGACATCTCACGGACGAACGGACGATACCAGATTAAACTACGACGAACTTTGACGTTGATTTATGTGACGTCACCGCCACCCCCACCCCGCCCGCTCCGGGGTCGCAGTCAGCTGCGCTGTAGTGTTATCAACTGACACTTGGGGATGTTTCGTTGTAGGGAGGTAAAGGGTGCGTATTGAGCTCTGTATATTGATACAGAGAGAGTTTTATAGTTGTTTCTATTATAGTAATGGGTTCTTGCGGCACAATGTACCACTGTCAACTCTGTAGACAACATAATATAAATCACAGTGTTATAATGATTTAGTTTTGATTTAAACTAGAGTTTTCTGAGGCTTTGCATTGATTCTAAGAAGTAATAAATCTAAATAAGCACATGTGAGCGTTGTTTTTGTTATAGTAATCTGTTTTTTTATAATGTAAAATTAGGGATGAAAACTAGTTTAACTTTAAGTGCATTTTAGGAACCTCTCCGCTTAAACTAGTTAAACTCGTGGCGACTATGTACTGCAGAGAGTGTACAATGAAGTGTAGGCGGTTAAATTATAGCGGCATGTCATGCTGCGGCCTGCGGTTGTTCGTTCTCACCGTGTGATACCGCGTGACACCACGTGACACCGCGTTACATCGCGTGACACCGCGTGACACCGCGTGACACCGCGTGACACCGCGTGACACCGCGTGACACCGCGTGATACTGCCTTCATATTGAAATTAAATTATACTCAAATCGCTTGAGGGGTTTTTGTGCAATACTATTTAGACAATCAAAGTTACTATTGTGTGTGCGGTGATTAGATCGCAATATGAAATAATTTGAAAAGAAAGAGCAGCTCCGCGGTATACAGGTTTACTCCTAGTTATTCCTTATAATATACTTTTATACTGGCCTTAAAATAAGATTGCTGTGTATCGAATGGTTGATATCTACCATACAGCGAACAGTGAAATCAGTGACTGTCGAGATCCCAGCCAGTGGTCGCCGTCTGCGTCAGCACGCTGTCTACCGGACCGCGAGGGTCACCCTACACTGGTTCATTTGAAAATGTTCAGCAGTCACTACCGAAGCGAAGCACAATGTTGATTTCTCCGCTTTATTTATATGTTGGTCAAGAGTTACGTCCAGTCCAATTGAATATATATTTACTTATACTCGGGACAAGCTGCCTAGGCTGCACTTAAATGAGAATAAACAAGTTTATAATGTCTTCTCATACTAGACACTCCGTTGCTTCTCCGTATGAACTATTTATTATATCTATTCGACTATACTTAGTATACTCGACATTATTATTTTACTGCACCCGTGGCTTCGCTCATGTTGCTCCCCGCTCTCGGTTTTTAAGACAAAAATGCTTATTGTGGGTGTTCCTTAGAAGATAGATGTAAACTCTCGAGGAGTTTTTTGTAGGTCGTGTAATCTCTATAATTCAGTAGTAAATTAATTTCCTTTATCTCTTATGGTTTACTCATCATAAACCATTTAAACGCCCGAATTGATTCACCATTACCAGCTTTTTTTTATTTGTGCAGAACTTTAATTCTTTTTCTAAAATAAAAGTAGCCTAAGTTACTATCTATATTATCAGCTATCAGACACTACAATTTTATTAATTGTATAGATTAATCTCGTAGTTCTGTTGTTACTTCACTATTTTCTTCAACTTTATATTCTATTAATATATAGACGTAGGGCACATCGTTTATATAATTAACTATTGTTACACTTAGACCAACTTGCCAGTTTACTAAATGCATATACCCAAGTTTCTTCCTTCCCCCAGAAGGCAGAAACACATATATATGTATAGGTAGTTAGTTAGATTAGATAGATCGTGACTTATTTGCGTTATCAGCAACAGCCCAAGCTGAGTTTCGGCCAGTGTCTATGTCGCGCCCTTGCGCGCTTGTAAGCACGCTTTCGCGACTGGAGTGCCTCAATTTTTTTTTTTTAACTGACTACGCTGATAGCCTTAGGGGCCCTATCCAAAAACAGAGCCGCTGCGGCTGTTACAGCTTCACCGGATATGTAGAGTGCCTCAAGCGCTCGCCCGCTGTTATATATGTTATATATAGCAACACATACTCTATAATCGTTGGTCGAACTCTTGTATTTCGTGGTTCACACAAGTCTTTTTGTCTTGTCACTGCTCATTAAATGCATATAAAAGTTATGACGTTGTTTCCATAAAGATCTACTAACCACAAGTAACATCGAACAATATAACACCCGCAACCACGGTGATGCTACCAAAGCCTCTAATGGCTCCAGGGCCCTTACGGTTATAACTATATCAATACGAAAATTATCTATAATAATATTATAAAGCTAAAGAGTTACTTTATATGTTTGTTTGGTTGAACGACCTAATCTCTGGAACTAATTGTTCGAATGAATTTTTTTTTTTATAGATGGCTATATAACATCACCCTACGACCAATAGGAGCGGAGCATCAATGAAAAATATAGCAAAGGAGAAAATTTATTGTATTTGAGAGTTTCCATTGCGTACGCGGCGTACATGGTTAAAGTTACGCAACATCATGTGTGACAGAATTGTTTATCTGAAAAAATTCTAAAAAAAGTCCGCGATTGACTCAATATAACCTTTTTATGTTAATAAAAAATTGTTCTAAAATAATGCATTATTTGCGAAGGTGTTTCTATAATCATGGTATTAATCCTTATTGAAATAAATACGTTATTTATAACAAGTATTTAATTTTGAGCAAAATTGCCCTTTATATCAATTGATGTCAATAAATATCTTAAGCAGATATCACAGTTTCAATATATTTCCGCAATAAGCTAAAGAAAGTTTCAGCTCCTTTTAAATTGTATTATAGGCGCTGACGACCCACTCTCTCTCATAAGTGAAGCAGACAAAGTTGCGCTGGTCAGCTAGTATTTAATAATCATAATTCTTTTTAATTATATAACCGCTTGGTTTAGTGGTAGTTTAGCGTTGTGACCACAATCTCACCTGATCTTAAGTGACGATGTAGTCCAAGATGGCAGCACGATAAGCCTAACGGAACATGTCTGGGTTCTCAAGCGAAGCTGCCGGAACACACATATTAGTGTTTGGCGACAGATTGTCAACTTGAGGGTGGTAGCTAGCCCTACCACCATGTTATGGTTTCATCACGATGTTTTCCTTCACCGAAAGCTTAGGTTCACTGCAGGGATTCGAAGTCACGTCGACTGACGCAGAGTCCGTTCACGCTACTAACTGAACATCATTGCTTCAAACCGCTCACTGCATTCTTAACCGTGTTATCTGCTCTTTGAATAGCAAGCCATTAATTAGCTGATGTAATAGTGGTCAAATATTATAAAGTGTTGATGTACATACATACAAGCGTTTCACAATCATTGTAAATACTAAACACATTTAGGACATTTACCAATAACATTTGAAAACTCGACAAAATCATATTTCAAACTAGATAACTAAGTTGAATTGCTTTTGAAGTTTTATCCGCGATAAGGTTTCGTCTACGTGTACTACGAGTGTCGAAGATCTCCTTATACACTTTAGCACGGTAATAACAAAGTTGAAAATTCAAAACCACGAGAGGGGATGTAGGACCGCGTCGTGACGTCACAGTAGACACGAGGCCGCGCGCCGCGTTTCTGAGCTCGCCGAATACGGTCGACGCACATTACTAAGTTTTTATCTGATCTGTACTTACGTTATTTATCTTCATATCGTCTTTGTTAATCTTTTACTTTATCTTTTATTGGGGATTTTGTGTTTTATTTCTACTTTTTTATTGTTTAACTATTTGAGTTTGTTAGATACTTTTGAACTTTTACAAATGACAGGCACAATTTCAATATAATAATACGTGAAGCTCTTTATAAGTGTATTGCGTGCAAGGAGGACTGTGAGATTTGGCATGGTTAAAATTGATCTACGATATCTGTTACTACTAAGTATATTAATTTAAATTAATTAATACTGCGAATCCTAAACTGACCAGTGCCATTGAACTTAGACCCCCCAAAATATTGACATTGTCACTCAATGAAAAGTGACAGCAAGTGATATAATATTCATTGTTCAGGTTCATACTGCAAATGTCAAACAGAAAATAGTCTGATTAAAAAGTCGCTGGAAGAATTTCGATCATTGGGCGACCGCTAGTAAATATAAAATAGTCATCCCATCTTTTAGACTTTTTTTAGAGGAATTATGTTAGGTTCTACAATAAACTTCCTAAACACATTACCGAATTACCGGATATAAATTCACTAACCGTGTTAAGCAAGTTTCATTGTCGAAAGGGTATTATAAGGTGGATCATTACGTGAATGACGGTGATGTTTGGATGTGATTCTAGCTCTCTACATTCCCAAAAATATTTTATAAGTATATACACTCTTTACATGCCATCGTGAATGGTGGGAAATTGCCTTCAGTTCACTTTCGACTTACTGGCGTGACCAAGAAGAAACTTTTATGCTTTTTTCATGACAGAGTTTCCGCCTAGCGCTGTGTTTTCCTATCTCTTTTGTTTCAACCATCTGATAACAAAATTTGTAACGTTTTTGAATTGTTTTTAGTGAGAGTATAACGCGTCTCTTTATTAAACGTCATTGGTACATTTAGAATGATAGCTATAAAAAATATTGCAACAACAATTTTAAATTAAAACGCAACGTAACGTAACTTATCTTTGGTACAGTTTTCAACTGGTTCAATTTATTTTATTTATACTATAATTTTATTAAAATTTGTAACGTTTTCGAATTGTTTTTAGTGAGAGTATAACGCGTCTCTTTATTAAACGTCATTGGTACATTTAGAATGATAGCTATAAAAAATATTGCAACAACAATTTTAAATTAAAACGCAACGTAACGTAACTTATCTTTGGTACAGTTTTCAACTGGTTCAATTTATTTTATTTATACTATAATTTTATTAAAATTTGTAACGTTTTCGAATTGTTTTTAGTGAGAGTATAACGCGTCTCTTTATTAAACGTCATTGGTACATTTAGAATGATAGCTATAAAAAATATTGCAACAACAATTTTAAATTAAAACGCAACGTAACGTAACTTATCTTTGGTACAGTTTTCAACTGGTTCAATTTATTTTATTTATACTATAATTTTATTAAAATTTGTAACGTTTTCGAATTGTTTTTAGTGAGAGTATAACGCGTCTCTTTATTAAACGTCATTGGTACATTTAGAATGATAGCTATAAAAAATATTGCAACAACAATTTTAAATTAAAACGCAACGTAACGTAACTTATCTTTGGTACAGTTTTCAACTGGTTCAATTTATTTTATTTATACTATAATTTTATTAAAATTTGTAACGTTTTCGAATTGTTTTTAGTGAGAGTATAACGCGTCTCTTTATTAAACGTCATTGGTACATTTAGAATGATAGCTATAAAAAATATTGCAACAACAATTTTAAATTAAAACGCAACGTAACGTAACTTATCTTTGGTACAGTTTTCAACTGGTTCAATTTATTTTATTTATACTATAATTTTATTAAAATTTGTAACGTTTTCGAATTGTTTTTAGTGAGAGTATAACGCGTCTCTTTATTAAACGTCATTGGTACATTTAGAATGATAGCTATAAAAAATATTGCAACAACAATTTTAAATTAAAACGCAACGTAACGTAACTTATCTTTGGTACAGTTTTCAACTGGTTCAATTTATTTTATTTATACTATAATTTTATTAAAATTTGTAACGTTTTCGAATTGTTTTTAGTGAGAGTATAACGCATCTCTTTATTAAACGTCATTGGTACATTTAGAATGATAGCTATAAAAAATATTGCAACAACAATTTTAAATTAAAACGCAACGTAACGTAACTTATCTTTGGTACAGTTTTCAACTGGTTCAATTTATTTTATTTATACTATAATTTTATTAAAATTTGTAACGTTTTCGAATTGTTTTTAGTGAGAGTATAACGCGTCTCTTTATTAAACGTCATTGGTACATTTAGAATGATAGCTATAAAAAATATTGCAACAACAATTTTAAATTAAAACGCAACGTAACGTAACTTATCTTTGGTACAGTTTTCAACTGGTTCAATTTATTTTATTTATACTATAATTTTATTAAAATTTGTAACGTTTTCGAATTGTTTTTAGTGAGAGTATAACGCGTCTCTTTATTAAACGTCATTGGTACATTTAGAATGATAGCTATAAAAAATATTGCAACAACAATTTTAAATTAAAACGCAACGTAACGTAACTTATCTTTGGTACAGTTTTCAACTGGTTCAATTTATTTTATTTATACTATAATATTTCTACCATTTTCATTTCTTTATTTTCTCGATGACAGCTCCTGTGAAAACTTGAACGAGCGTCTTTTTTACATTATGTATGCATTATTTTATAAAAAATATGAGATTTACACACGTACAAGGTTATACCAGAGTCGGAGAAACTGATAGGGATGGATCTATATCGATAAACTTAACACGATAACAGACCTTATATTTTTTTACAAAATGTAAGAAATTAAACTACTGCCGGATACTTTTGTACAAATTTAATAACTAATATTATATTTCATTACACGATGTTATACGTATTCATTCTTGATTGATAATGCCAACTTCTTCAACATTTTCGAAGCTGTTGTAAATTAAGTAGGTATAGGTAGGTACTCGACAATGAAACGAAATAATTATAACGACAGGTAATCTTTATTTATTTATTTTAATCAAAATCTGATGAATGAAAATATAATAAATATATGCGATCGATATCATTACTTATTTGGTCACAACACTACAACTATCAAATTAGAACTGCCATCGGGAAAATAAAGAAATAGGAATATATAATAGTATACAACATGTATTAAAAACCACGTCGGATCCGTGAAGATGTTATTAGGTATAGAGATTTTATTTTGTTTGTGTTATCTATCTCAGATTATAAGTAAAAAAAGTAGCCCTAATATATATTAAAAAAAAAGTTAAATGAAGAAACTTACAGGGCAATACAGGCGACGCGGCGCCCCGTCGCGTCGGGGCTGGCGACGGCGTTTTCACGTTTTAAAATTTTCCTAATTCCTAAATATGTTAATTTTAAAACGCAATAACCTTTTTATTTTCATAGTAAATAAAATTTTGATATATTTTGAGGTAATGTCATTGGGGTACCTGTGTACCTTTCGGATTCGAGGGGTTTTTAAAAATACATATTGTATGTAGATAATTTATTCAGTCGACACAGTTGTAAGTGCCGCTGCTGAGTATAGGTACATATAGTCTAGAGCGAGTAATCCTGTTGTCATGATGGTTTTCGGTGAATAAAGTTTTCACATAAACTGCCGATCGAACATTACCACATTAATTATAAATCAACTCGGAAACTCGATTGGACGCTTTGTAATAAAATTAGTTATAAAGAAAAAATAAAAAGCCATTCAATGATACTTGCCATTCAATGCCTCTGTTATACACGTGCAGTACCTAGCTACAGTCTGTGACGTCACTACTTCAATAGCGATTAGCGGGGGGAGGGGGAGAGGGAGTGTGCACTGGAAGCGCGCTCGCTCTGAACATGACTTTTCTATTTCAGAAATGGCATGACCCGTATGAGCGAGTTAATAAGGGCCTGCAGGGACCTGTAAAAGCGCGCGGCGCTGCTTATCTCCTGTGAATGTATAATTTATAAGCATCTGTTTAAATATACACGGAGGAAATACTTGTCCGTTTTTATATTATTTGACTAGCTGTGTACCCACGGCTTCGCATGCGTTTTTTATTTCCCTGTAGTTATTTACATCCCGTAATGTTATTGTTACTCATATTCTTTCATAAAGTTTATCAATAAAATATAATTTATTAAAAACACATATGTATATCTGTACTAATAAAATCGAATTAAGGTCTAATACGGGGCTACTAGGTAGTGTGGCTAAAATACTATTATTACTATTATACTATTATACTATTATTATTAATTGCCGCGTTGTATAGAAATGCTGATTTTTTGAGCAAAGTAAAAACCCGCCTTTTTGTCTCGTGAGGACTGGATAAACGCCAGATGCAATTTTATTAAACAAGGCGTGTCCACTCGGTCCCCACGGCCTCCCCCTCATTATTTCGACTACAAACCGCTCAAACACATATAAATGGTGCAAGTTTAAGTATCTGATCCGCTTGGAAGCTTCCTCCAAAGCAGGTGCGTTGTCAGCCTTCACAGCAGTAGTCAAAAGAAAGGGATGGAGCCAAGGCATCCACACATGTTGCATCCCAGACAAGAGCTCTGCCCTTCCTCCAAGGAACCAAAGTAATACCGTAAGGTCTTTTACCATCAACACGTATTAAACCTGTGGGTTCTAAATACTGACAGTTCCAGCGCTGGTAAGAGCCCGACGGATGACGACATTTAAGCAGCTCTACCGAGAAAGTCGGCTAGCGCTCCGACGAGGAAAATAAATTGAGGAGCGGCATGTATTTTCACTGTACAATTTTTTTCATAATAGGTTGAGAATTATTCTTTTTTTTACATTTTCCAAAAGTGTTTTTGACAATTCGTATAGCCTAGATGACATGGACTAACTTATAATTCCAAAGTACAAAGTACAAGAATTATTCCTCTTAAGAATATCTATCAAATTGTAACATTGCTAACCGAAAAGGCCCAAACAACATCCACCGGGCCAGCTAGTATCTTGATAAATAGATATAAATTGTTTGAGAAGGCGAGACGAGAGACCTTCGCAACGGATCAATGTGTATAGAAGGCGAGGCGTCGCGACGCAGAGCAGATTATCAATAACCCCACGCTATCGAGTTCCACTAGTTTATGTATCAGGTGTGGCCTATATCCACTCTCGTCTCCCCGCGGACTCTCTCGCGGAATGAGCTAAGGGTTTAACTTCCAACAGCACTTCGCTACTCGTCGTACTCAAGGCGTATTACACTAACCGCACATCACGTCACGTCACGTCACGTCACGTCACGTAGTTCAAACTCAATACTGGGCACCAGTGTCTTTCACAAACCTACAATAAAAATCTGTGTTTATCCGTAAATTGATTGGCACATAATGTAGATAGAGAGGGAGGTTTTAATAATATATGAAAAATACTTTTGAGTAAAACGAATCAGAATGAAACGCTCATAATTATTATTAAGACTTATTGTATTGTATTGATAATGAACACATTAGAGCCAAAAGTTGAGGTAATCTGTCGCTAAACGTAGCTTACTTAAATAGATATCCCAACAAACCATGTAACAATTAACATTATAGTGTCAGGTAGAACGTAATGCCTTCACTAAATGTATTAACACAAAGCATATTGTTGTTTGTATAAGATGATTGCTTTGTACATTATATCAATGTCCAATCATATTAATAGAATAGTTTTTAGTTCAATATATACTACAGCACAAATTATAATATAATGGATATTTACGTGTTTTCGTAGACTCTACATCGAATCCTAATTTTTATTTGAATCTCTTTGGATCAGAGAGTTTTTACTTAAACGATTTAAAACTTTGTTGGTATTTATTAGCAGAATTGTGTCTTGACGAGATGTGTGTGCTATTTGTATAAAATGCGTAGAGTGGCATGTTGGGCACGTAGTGTCTTTCCCGCTGGGAAATTTAACTATCGACCTTTAATACCGTACATTGATGTTTTTTATTCAAAAGAAACTGATTTTTTTTTCTGTTTGGTTCACGCTTAAACTAATAAAAAAACTCTGTATAAGTTCAAGTTTTGCTCACAATCTCACCTAATGTTAAGTGACGATATGATCGAAGGAGTTAACACGCTAAGCTTAAAGGAAAACTGGTTCTCAAGTGTAGCTGCTGGAACACACACACACATATATATATATTGAAAACCTTCAATGGATTTACAATTTGGAGGTTGGTAGTTTCCTGTAAGGGTAGTAAAGACCACCATGCTATGGGTTCATCAGGACGTTTTCTTTCACGGGGAGCTCAGGTAAAATCGTAGGAATAAAACCCACGTCGATCGACGCGGTGTCGGCAAGTCTGAACGTGCTAACACTGATTCAATATTGCTTCACAAAATAAAAGCCAAGTGTGAGGGTGACCATCAAGAGACGGTATCGACAGATGCGTTTGCTGAAACGCTGAGATAAATGAGGCACTGTGACTGGTTTCATACAATATGGACAGCTTCAATCTTATTGAAATTCATTACTGGTCTTAATATTTTTGATATCGTATCTCTGAATGAATCCACTCAATCCAAACTTTGGCCTATAAATTTATTATTGTGGTGAGGAAATGATAGTTTATTTACCATCGAATACCATCCAACCAACCAATCCAATCCAACCATCGAATCTGACCCGATATCATAACCATAGTAAAGTCACGTCAGAGAAATAATTTTGTTATCGTAAAATACAAAAACAATTTGTAATGATCTTTTAATAGTCCCGATGAGACGCGGTGATTTCGCAACAAACCGGCGTCAATTAAGTGTATTGAACTCGTAACTGTTCGCGACGCGTTCCTTACTCACTAATCTTAACGAATCGTTCTTCATTATTTAAAATAAATTCACGTGGAGAAAAATTCTGTTCCTTGTTCCTGCATTATCCCGCGAGTTGTACAACCACGACTGAGAGGAGGGGAGAGTTGGAGGAGGGATGGGGGAGATAGGGCTATTCCGCACCGCACCGCACCGTACGAATGAACACGATTATCGCTTGATGTAAAGAATTCACTCATACATATGTATGAAATTATGATTCGTTTTGTGTTCTGTTTTACTTGTGTATTTAAATGACGGCTCGGGGCACTGGGCACGGGGCGTGGGCTGGGGTGTAGGGGGGAGAGGGAGGGCCCCACTTCTGATTTTGTATTTGTTAGGTTGAAAGGAGTTTTTAAGAGTGGCAGAGCACAGTTAAATTTCTTTGAATATTTATTTTTACCTGGGCCAGTCCGACTTGCACCCTACAGGAGATATTGTAGACAAATTAAATTATGTTGTATTTCTGTTGTGAGTAGAGTTTCCAAAGCTCCTTGGAGTACGCGAATTCAAGATTTAAAAAGTGCTTATGATTACTATCGCCTATAGGCAACGGTAGCCGCTTACCATCAGGCAGGTCATATGTTTGCTTGCAACTTTAGTTGTGCAAAAAAAAGAATGCATGTGCACTTTGCAGTTTCATCAGGATGTACTGTTTAAACAAAACCCAGAGTCAGAGGGATGCGTCGTCACTGTCGTGTCACCGTCGCGTTACATCCGCGTCATCGTCGCATCACCGCCGAGTCACCGCCGAGTCACCGCGTCGCGTCCGGTCCGCGACTGATAAATCTAGCCAACATTTTAGTCTCGATTTCAGGATTGATTTTCGCCAAATCCCGGGATTTACGGGATTAAGTTTTTTTTACAAAATGTTATCAAAACGTTGTATAACAAGAAAAAAGATTGTCAGCCTTCTGTTTGTCAGTCCAGAAGATTTGATTAGTTTGCGGCTTGGAGACGAAACAATATTATTATTGTTTTTGGTTGATTTTATTTTCGCAATACAAATATGACGTGTGTAAAGTATCTAATCATTTTAAACCATATCCGGTCATTTGAATTTAGTAAGATGAATAACTGATTTCTGTAGAGACCTGCTTGTTAAAGAAACGTAAGTCTGATAAAGTTTTTTTAAAGTTTATCTATTAATTTTAAGTGATAATAAGCAAAACGCATCCACAATACTATATAAATGAACGTTTCGAATAGATTGCTATGTTACTCAGTCAAGTCATAGAAACGATTCAAAAATATTTACGACTCATTTATCGTTATCTGACGGCTCACGGCTTAGTGTGGGATATACAAGTAGAGGCAAAATTAAAAGGGTGTTTATGTAGCAACTGTAAATATTAGCCCTTTCAGTGTAAAGAACCAGAGGGCTGTAAGGGAGACGAGACGAAGCGAGACTACGTGAGGCAGTGAGCGAACAAACAAACAGCCGCTATCCATATTGCATCAGCACACACAGAGCTGTCAGCTGAACTAAAGCGGTCGCGGCACCATACAGAGTACACCCGGCGCAACACTGAGACACGCATTCACTAGCGAGCTAGTAGCTTCATTATACTTTACCTCATCGCTTGTGTTCACGTGTGTACATCATTATCTGCTTGGCGCAGGGTGTTTCGGGAAGCGTTTTCAGGAGTAGTTGACGGATGCATCGGGCCGTGACGCAACATGACTCGAGTCAAAGCACGCCAAAACTTATAGCTTATAAGTAAAAAAAATAAAATAAACGATATACACAGGCAGAATAAAAACATAAAAGTATTATTTAAACTTGATTTGAAAACGTTTCGCGGGTAAATCTTATACTATTAAGTAACCAAGTCTTGTATATATAATATATAACATGTATATATATAATTAGTTTCTTGGAAACGGCTTCAACGATTTAGATGAATCATTGTATTTAGATAATATTTTACATTTCATGTTTACCTAGAAATGCATTTTTCTGGATTATTTGGCATCTCGGTCGCGCAGCTTAAATTTTTTTATAAATGCAGTAAATTAGTGCCAAACGTACTACGCGGGCTATACGCACAGTGCGTAGCGCTTGGGACGTACTACGCGAGCTACGCGCAGTGTGTAGCGCTTGGGACGTACTACGCGGGCCACGCGCAGTGTGTACTAAGGACAATTGCAGATACAACTTCAACTACTGCTACTAATATTCATATAAAGTCGTTTTCAATAACCTCTCTATCTGTTGTTCCACTTACTAAAGATAGACATATATCTATATATAACCTTTTGTCCTGACTTTTTTTCAATAACCTAACAATGGATAGTTTTTCCTATCTACATATTATATATCCATATCTTATAGCTTGGATAGATAAGAGGGAAGCCGCTATTTGTCTTAAGTTAAAGTTAGTACTTATTACAAATATGTACTAATCGGGGATAGTTATCCCAGATATGTTATTGAAAATGGCCGATAGTTAGACGCAACTTTAGAATAGTAACGTTGGCAACGTTAATCCGACCCGACCCGACCCGACCCGACCCACCATTATCACTCATTCTATTGAAACCTAATTATATACTTACTACCGAATGGCTTATTATGGAGCAAATCAACACATGAATGATAACGACACCTGGAAATGATTCCCTCTCTTTACATGTCACTATAATAACTTTATGAATATAAACTTCAAACATTACATATACAATACCCTTACACGGTTAACTCCCCACGTCGTAACTTAACGTCGTATAAATAAATATTAATGTAATTTGTTACAATTGATGTTCCCTTATACACACACAAAAACTATTTTTAACCCCCATCGCAGTTCGGCCAAATATTTGCCGCCAGAAAAATATATAAGATCTTTAAATTTACTCTTTTTCATTTTTCACAAAAAACCGTGTATGTACTTTGATTTAGACCAAAATTATAAGACATTTGGTTTATACCCTTTTTTAAATAATACATGGTTAAGTGAAAGAACGTCTTAGTGGAATCTTGTTGTATGGAAGTTGGCCTTCAATTAGACCCTGTTGCTTCATCGTAACGCATCTAGAACTGAAACTTGCAGGGACTGATAGTGATAAGTTTCCCGTGCGTCCCTCTGCTTGTTTTACAGACGTACGAATATAAAAGTAATGGGTTACAGCTACACGAAGTACATTTATTTATTTCTTACGACACATTATTCCAAAGAGTTATATTGAATGAAATTATAATAAATGTGTGAAACTTAAAATTAATAATGAAAGTGTTTAGTATAATGCAACTCACAAACCAATCTATGTACTATAATAAATAAAACATACGAGTTATATTACAAGTATTATAATTATGGTTTCATTGTCAAAAATGGTTTCGTGTTAAGTTCATTATAACATGTTTAAGAGTGGGACCTGTCTGTAGCTCTGTACCTGTAAGTATGTATTTACTGAAAGTGAACTCTCTAAACGTTGACATTCTTAAAGTAGCGCTCGTTATTTTTGTTTCGTGAATCGTTAGTTAATTCGCCGGCGCGCGGCAGTTACTCGACTGCGACATTCTCATTACACTGTTTTATTGTTTCTTTGGAGTTGTATCCTCTCTCGTCCTCAGTGTTGCCAACGTCACAGAATATTTTAATACACATTTTAATGATGAAAGTCTATTTATATATATTAGGTCCTGACATAAGAAATTGGCGTTTTGTTGAACTGTCCACTTTGATCTCAAATATCTGGCGTTTGTTTAAAAATTCCAAATTCAAATTTATTTCAAATTTAGGCTTGTGTATATTTTTTATGTTTCGAATTTATTGATTCATTTGTTTCCGCAACCATTTCATTTTTCTTTGACATCGTTCTATTCACAAAATAGAAAACTTAAAATATCGCGTTATTTGCAAATGTGAGTTCCATCGTAGCATTAGCGCTACAGAAACAACTCGAAGGATTAATGATGTGTATAAGGAAGATACTGTTAAAGAAAACACAGTACAATTTTGGTTTCAAAGTTTTCGTGATGCATTACATTACTCAACCGTCACAATATCGAGGAAATTTAGTTGGGCGAAAAATGAATCTTTTACGATGATCGCAAAGGCTCATCACAGTGTTTGAACCCAGGAGGACCAGTCAAATCTCGTTCCAAGCAAAAGTTGACTCAGAAAAGGGTTTGGTGAACCAGTGCTGGTGTCACACACTACAGCTTCCTAAGATCTGGCCAGACTATAACGCAGATTAGTATTGTCAACAATTGCAAACCATGATAGAAAAGCTAGATGTTAAACAACCGAGACCGGGCAATCTCTCTAGTTCACTGCTGCTTCAGGACAACGCTAGACCCCATACTTCACGACATACGGTTACTAAATTAGAATAACGGCGGTTGGAATGTCTCCGACACCCACTATACTCCCCGGACCTTGCTCCAACAGATTACCACTTATTCCGGAATTTCAACAATTCAATTCCGATGGGGCTGTCCAAACCGTTGTCAAAGATTTTATGGATTCTCGCTCCCAAATTTTTTTCAGCAATGGAATCAATGAACTTCCTGTAAAATGGCGAAAGTGCATAGATACTAATGATACTTACTTCGAATGATTAAAAGTATAATTTCATAATATTTTTATCGGTTAAAATTTTTCATATAAAACACTTTCATATGTAAGGACCTAAAATATTATTCATACTATGAGAAAACATATTATGTTCATGTTACAGTTATGTAGGAGTTCTGCAGGTCCATAAACATAATTGTCTAGTTAGGTCGTGCCTCGAGGATCCTATCTCGGTCCTTTTTTGTAATCCCGGGATTTCGAGATTGTCGAAAGATAATCTTGGGATTGTATAAATGCATTGAAAAGTCTGAGTACTATATAAAAATCTGCTTCTTCATGATTTTTTATTCACAAAATAATTAACCGTTCATAAAATAATCAGTTAAAAAAGTAAGAAGTTTAAATTCAATGTAAATCGAAACAAGTTTGTCAAAAAGAAAGCCAGTTTTAATTATTTTAAAGAGTTCCCTAGTGTACCTTTGAAGTGTAAGATCCAATGCCAGTGAAATAAAATCGCGACCACCCTTGAGGTGTCCCCTTTCCAACACAAAAAGAATCATCTAAATAGGTTCATAAACAAAGAAATGACGTCTGAACATCCATAAAAACATACGAATTGAAAATTCCTACTTTTTTGAAGTCAGTTAGAAATAAACAAACAACCTCTATCTATAATATTTTAAAACAAATATAAACTTAAACTCAAATCAATATGAATCAAATGACCGGATATGATTACATATTAAGTCTTGTCAGAAAAATTAAGTTAAACAAAATGAAACCATTTCAAACATCCCTTAAATTATACGAACTACATCTGTCTTTACGCCGTGTATTTATTCCGAATCCGTAATGTTTGAAATTTGTTAAATAACAATTGAAATTCACAGTGAAAGCTTACACAAGAACTAAATTGATTGTCGACGCTAAACCTTGCCTGCAACCAGCCTTACAATGAGACCAAAAAGTACAGGACATTTTCAGCGCCTCGTTAAGCTTTATACACAGAATGTGTACCGTAGTGTTTGTGTGACGTCACACGCGGCGCGGCACGAAGCTGCTTCGTTCCCACCGCATGTAAACAGAACAGGGGGCCGGGGGCCGGGGGACGGGGGACGCAGTCACACGCTCTCCGGCGTGGCTTGTTGTTTTTCAATAACTTACATGCAACATGGATAGTTAATTGGACTCGACGGCACAACTATACGTACAATTTGAATGATAAAATGTGTTTCCAAGTTAAAAGTCAACAACCACTGTGTGCCGCGTGCTGTGTGACATGTGGCGTGTGGCGTGTGACGCAGAAGTAAAGACACGTTGCTCGACACGGTCGGCAACGCATGTTCAGCTCGAACAATGTACGTAGTGATTGGCACGTCACGCTCCCCTCTACATATAGACCATCATGAACCTAAAATATCAAAGGATGCATCGATACACAGTGTATCCCCCCCCCCTCTATTCAGACATGGCTTTATTATAGTAGGTAGATAAATGACAAGGTGACTGCAAATACCTGTCAGAGAGTGAGTGCCAACTTACGAGCTGGGTTCCTTAGTTAATCTCGTAGCGATGAGATTGGATCCGCTCTAGCGAGTACGCTCGAGGGAGACTGCTTTAGAGAAAACGCTCTACCGGCAGTAATTAGCGTAAGTCTGTTGCGAGAGGGAGAGGGGGGGCACACGACTTCTTGTAATTAAATACTTCATTCAATTTTCGCCATTAGCGTTTAAAATGTTGACCAGATTCTTCTGTTTATTTTTAAAACTTGCTTAAAACATATCAGTAAAGTAATGAAATGCATTTCCTATCCACATTTTGTAAAACCATTGAAATAAATCTTTTGCTAAGATAAGTAATATAGTTAGATAGTTAAAGCAGCATTGATATCACTGCATACTCGTAGCTAGCCACCTGAACCTTGCAGAACTACTCCATGACTCTGTTGTCTCTACTGGTTTCAGCTCCATGGCGTCGCGCCGCGGAGTCACGGCATTGCGTCCTTAAACTACCGTTCACTCCGATGTAGTTAAAAATATATTGCAACAATCCGCTCCGGGTCGTCCGGGCGCGAGAGCGAGTCCCGGTGCAACTGTTGACACAGCACAATGCACGAGGCGATCGCGACCGGACCAGACAGGACCGGGTACGAGAGTTCGCACTAAATGAAGTATTGTTATAGAATAACAGCGACGTGGGGCTGACGCGTGTTACCTCGGTGCAAGCTCGCTGCTCGCTGCTCGCTGTTCACTCACAACACATTATCATTTGTTTAAGAGCTTTAGATAATATATTATATATAAAGATGTGGTAATTATACAATACCTAATATGATAACATATACTTTATGTGTACAACAAATAATTGAACAGTATCTCTCTTATTTGATTCATGTATCAGACCTCTTGTGGTTTCGTACTTGTACGATGATTTATATAATAAAATATATTGTTATCATAATTTATTGTAACGAGCTGCACCAATAATATAATCCGACATAGCTATTTCAGTTTTGTGCGATATTGGTAAAAGATATTTGTTTAATATCACATAATATTTAGATTGAAAATATAGTTTCCTATTTGTCATTTTATTTTCACGTGACACAATAATGCGATTTAAATTGAGAAGTCGCGTTGTAGAGAGCGCACTCGCATTCCTCTTGCAAATATATAGCCTTCGGGACTATTAACAACAACTTTACTATCCTGTATTAGTCTAATGACAATGAAGCATGTAGACATAGTCTCCTGTAGGCCAGATACCTATAAGTCGTTAGGTATTCTAAAAAAACCTGTCGAAATTGAAAAAAATTGAGCAAAGAGGTGTTATCACTTAATTTTCCTAAGTTCACAGATATGTGGAGTCTCAACGATGGAAAAACTTTTAAAGAAACAAATATATATACGGGCTTGTTTTTCTATGTGACACAGGCTTACGTCGCGTCTCGTCAGGATGCAAGCAGGCTTTACTGTACAGTGTGGATCAAATGAATGAAAGAGATGATTCCCTCTCTGAACATCATGAAAAAATAAGTTTCTTAACAATATAGCATTATGAACACGTGTTCTGACGATGTTTAATTAAAGACAAAATTATACAAATAACATCAGGAAGCTCTGACAAAGACATGAAACGTGTACAAATAAATACGTTTAATGAGCCCCCCCTTCCTAACCTTCCGTTCCACAGTGCTCTCCCTCCGTTCAGGTCGCGCGGCTCTCTTTATCTCTGTAATTAGCAATTCAAGTAATTATTCGGAGGGGTAACGCGTCGCGCGATGTGACGTGGTGTGACGCCGTGAGATACTGTGCAGTATGCCCGCAGCTCACGTAAACGTCCAAGCATAATAATTAATATGAGGGCGCCCGAGCTTTGCTCGGTATCTTACAAAAAAAACCTATCTAAGTATACTTAGAATGTAAAAATTATCTAAATACAAAATTTCATTCAAATCGCTAAAGCCGATTTCGACAAACCAATTACATATATAATATATATAAAGAATTGCTCACTAATATATTATCAGAGTACGTCGTCCGTCATCCGTCGCCCGCCCTGCCCACTCAGGGACGTACTGAGGAATGTGGCGCGTGGTGCGGGCAGGAGAACCGGCGCGAAGTGACTCGAGTACAGTGATTATACGTACAGTCGGATTTATTTACCAACAAGCAACATAACTCATCACAACTACAACTTTATTATAGCACTAGATGTGCACCGCGGCTGCGCACGCGTTTCATTTCTTTAATTGTATTTTATATAAAAGTGAGTTCGTAAAGTAAATAATACATCAATATGTTTTATATTCAATACTTTAGACGACTCTACGTCTAATTCATTAAGCGTTTCCCTTAGAGAAGGAATAGTGAGAAATTCTAGTGATGCTTCTAACAATCTATCCAACCTTCGATACATTAGGTAATAATATAAATACTTAGCTGGGAACCCCTACTGTGACCAAACCGTAGAGCTCTCGCGTTGACATAAAATAATATCAAACGACAGAGGACGTCAATATTCTTGATTGCTGTTCCTTACAATAGAGATATTTATGGGATAGTTTGGAAAATTGTTAGCCAAATTAGTCAATAAGCTTATTGAAATATATTTAAGCTTAAAAAGAAGATCGTTAAGATATACTATTTGTAGTTGTAGTATGTACACCGCAGAAAAATTGGTGGCTTTCTGCAACTCTAGGGGACCTTAGATAGGTCTTACGATATATTTGATAAAGTTTTGTTTGGAAATATGTAAGGCACTGTAGTTAATTTAGGTTGCTGATCGCTGATATTTAAATTATTTGAAATAAAAGCTCCTAAGATAAATTTATTAAATCACTGTTGTAAGAGATAATATCGCAAATAAATTGTATTGGGTTACCAACAGCTTAGATCTACCTAACAAATAGTAAAGATACAATGTACCTAATTTAATATCTCTCACCGTGCCAGATTATAGTTTCCTTAACGGGAAACAGGATTGACGGCACACTGCGACCCGATCGATAGCTCGAACGGTTCTGACCACTGCTTAGAATGTTGTAACTGACGACCAAAACGTTGGCGTTTCAATACTTAGCTAGCGGGATCTGAAAGTGTTATTTGTTTATTATGACAACGATATAGTAGTAATAATGACATGTTTATTACTAGTAGTCACTACATTATATTAGTAACAAATAATTCACTCACTTTTTTACAACATTATGTTGAAAAGTCTGGCTACAAACCTGTAGAAAAAAGTGTTTTAGAGTGACGGAAGTGGGTGGATACCGGCCGGAAGTTGTACGACGCGACATGACGCCTCAATATCCGGCAAGGCCACTAGTTTACACACGAGTAGGGTCGCTTTACAATACGCCCATTAGAAAGTTCTTTTATCTTATTATTTGAATATATCATTATCATTTTGTTGTTTGTAGTGTCTTTACGTCTGAAAACATTTCATGACGCGGATTCTTTTAATTTTTTTTGTGGTTATATGACCCGTTATCGGTGTTGCCAGTAAACCATTTAAATTTATTTTTGGTTGTAATTATGTAAAATATGTTATGAGTTACGAGTTAGAGCAGGCGTAGCGTCAGTTGTATATACGTGACTTTACCACTGCGTATGGTTTATGTCCGTGATCCGCTGATAACTGGTATAAACTGGTAAAACTGGTATAACAAGTTAGCTTTTCCTTCACGTGCATAACCATAAATAATAATAGAATAATTAAAGTCGGTTACTTTCAGTGTTAAACGTGCGATAAACAGTGCGACGACCACTTCTCGTGACTCTTGTACCTACTGGTCAGAAATCACAGTGGTTATCAAACCGCGCTGTATGTGTGCGTGTGCGTTTCTATGTATATTTAGGTCCTTACATATGAAATTGACGTTTTGTACGGGAGGAATATAAAGTCAATTTTTTTTTTGTAAAATATACACACATCAAAAAAGTCTAAGCAACATGCGTGATATTACAAATTTTTCCATTTATATTAATTAATTTCTAAATATTTACTCAAACAAAGTGCGTAGGTAAGTAAACTTTTTTGTTATTGATGACATACTGGCTGGTTGTAAAAAAATATTTGATTATGTTTTGTTTTTTCATAAAATTCAAATTACTGCGAATTTGTTTGAATTTAAGTGCGTTTTAATTGCTACGTTTACTCTTGATTTTATAATTTTACCAACCATTTAAATAAAGTTAACAACAAAATTGAATTGTTAGATATTCTTTACGTCATGAAGCGACGTCATTTGATGACAGATGAAATGCAAAGAGCTGAAGGGATGTTGCAAGCAGGAAGTAATCAAACTCAGGCATCTCAACAATTTGGCATTCATAGAAGTGTTATTTGTCGTCTTTGGCAGCGGTACAATAATACAGGAAAACCCGATGAACAACATCCAGGCCGTAAAAGGAGTACAACCACTCGGCAAGATCGGTACATACAACTGACTGCAAGATGCCAGCCGATGTTAACCGCTCGAGAGATAAGTTTGAGGCTACAAATTTCAAGTGGTGTTGATGTAAGTCCTCAAACTGTGCGAAATCGACTGCATGAGTACGGCCTACGAGCTCGACGCCCAATCAGGTGCCCACCGATACGTCACGGGAATCGCGCTTGTTGATATGAATGGTGTAGAGAACGCATAACATGGACCCAGGAACAATGGGATAAAAATATGTTTTCCGATGAGTCGCGATTCGGGTTTAAGCCTGATACAAGAAGGGTGCGAGTGTATCGTCGGCCCGGAAATACTGAAAGGCTCAGGTGCGTTCAGGAAGTTCATCCATACAGCGGCTCAACAGTTATGTTATGGGCGGGTATTATAAAGAACAGGCGAACTGAGCTCGTTTTTGTAAATGGAAACATGAATGCTGAAAATTACATTGAGGATATTCTCAGATCTTATGTCTACCCATTTGCACAAACCTTTGGCTTCGATTTTAGGTTAATGCATGACAATGCGCGTTCACATACAGCTCGGCGAACCAGTGAATACTTTGCAACGGAGAACATCCGGGTATTGCCCTGGCCTGCACAATCGCCAGATCTCAACCTCATCGAGCACGCATGGGACATGCTCCAGAGACGTGTTTTGAAGGACTTGGACGGAGCGACAACAACCCAACAGCTGAAGGATTTGCTACAATTCCATTGGGAGCGAATACCGCAAGATGACATAAACAGTCTCATTAATTCAATGAATAATCGTTGCCGACAAGTTCTGAATAGCAGAGGAGCCCATACTTTGTATTAAATTGTTCTATTCTTTCACAATAAATAGATTTTCTTTAGAAATTTCATTTTGTAAGAAAAAAGTTTAGTTTCTTATGTATCTTAGTTTCTACAGTATATTCTAATATTGTTAATTTCTGTTATTAAAAGAACTTATAAAGACAACAGCTGTTATTTTTACATCATAGAACCCTAAAGATATTATTTTAAAAATAAAATACAACGTTATATATAATGTGAAGAACCATCCTAAAATTTAAATTAGTACATGTTGCTTAGACTTTTTTGATGAGTGTATTTTATTAATCAAAGTATGCACCGTTGTTATCTTTGCACTTTTGCCATCTCATAGGTAGTTCATTGGTCCTTTTACTAAAAAAGCCATGGGAGTGATATTCAATAAACTTTTTGAAGGCGGTTCGGACTGCCGCATTGGAGTTGAATTTTTTCCTTCTAAGAAGTTGTCCAAATTCCGTTAAAAATGGTAATCTGTTGAAGCAAGGTCTGGGGAGTACGGTGGATGTCGCAGACATGCTAATTGTAGCTCATCTATCTTAGTGGTTGTTTGTTGTGCAGTGTGTGGTCTTGCGTTGTCGTGAAGCAGCAGTGGCCTAGAGCGATTGACCAATCTCGGTTGTTTAGCAACTAGTTCTTCCTTCATGGTTTGCAGTTGCTGACAATAGATATCTGCCGTAATCGTTTGGCCAGATTTTAGAAAGCTGTAGTGAACGACACCGGGGCTAGTCCACCAAACACTAACAAGTAACTTATTCTGAGTCAATTTTCGTTTAGGGCAGGATTTGGCTGGGTCTCCAGGGTTCAGCCATTACGACGAGGCGCTTCCGATTACCGTACAGTATCCACTTTTCATCAAAAGTAATGATTGGATTTAAAATCCTCTTAATTATTGTGTCGGTTGAGCAAAGTAACAGAGCAGTCGACGCGTGTTTGCAAGTTCGATTCACTCAATTCATGAGGTACCCATCGTTCAAGTTTTTTTACTTTCCCGATTTGCTTCAAGTGGATTAATATAGTTTTATCACGTATCCCGAAGCCTGCAGCTATCTCTGAAGTGCTTGGTGATGGATCCGCTTCCACAATAGCCTTTAATTCTTCATTTTCCACTTTGTTCTCCGGCCGTCCACGGGGTTGGTTCTTCAGGTCGAAATTTCCAGAACGAAAACGTTGAAACCAAAAACGTTCCGTGCTTTCTTTTGCGACACCAGCGCCGTACAGATCATTATTCACAAATAAAGAAAAAATAATGAGGGAAAAACAAATGAATGACTGTTTTCAAAACTCAAATGTACCAGCTAAATGAATTTATAAATTTTAATTTGGAATTCTTAACCAAAGAGGAGATATTTCAGATCAAAGTAGTCAGTACGAGAAAACGTTAATTTCATATGTAAGGACCTATATATATAGTCTTTATCTGGTGTATATATATATTCCTGTTTTCATCGAAAGATACAATGAAGTTCTATCATTGTTCGCACAGTTTGAAGCTGTAGAGCGTTCCTTCACCGCTCTCCTTCTCTCCCTATATCCCTCTCTGTCTCTATGTCATTATTGAACAGTGATAATTAAAAGCCCGGAGTCTGTAGGTACATCCGGCGCCGGTAACAATGATTTACTTTTATATTTAAAGAAGGGGTAATTTTACCCTCTGTAATTACTGTTCGTGATAATAACCGGCTGCCGAGACCTCCGTCTCATTCCGATACTGTTTATCTCCAGTAGTTATTTTTCATTTAGTTAGTAATTTAACTAGAGACGCGGCCGCTAGAGCTCGCTAGGGAGCTGGGAGAGATCTCTAAACATTTATATAAAATATAAATGCAATTAACGATCAAAAAAACACATTTCATAATGCATATTATTCATTGGTACAGTGTGTTCCAAACTGATGGCGCAGCTTGACATTACTTGTCACGTCTCCTCTTATTGTATAACCTGTATAAAGAATATTATAGTTAATAGAATAATATTTATTATCTGTGAGCTATGCTTGAAGGAGCGTGTAGAAGCCCATTTTGTACTGCATTGCCTGTAGTGCACTGCACCGCACCGCACCGCACCACACACCACAGCGGACTCGATCAAGCGGTGATGTCAGAAATCCCGCAGCGCTTAATTGAGTTGCTTCAAATAAAATTAATATACTTCTGTAGGATACGTACGATTTTGCATCCGATTTACAAAAAAAAAAGCTAGCTTGGTTTAAATACTGTAAACACGTCGAGAACTATTTCGAATGGAGACCCGTCACACGCAGTACAAAGAGTAAAGCCGCGCACGACCGACTTGCGTCCACTCATTATTACTAATTACGTTTAACTTTTTTGTATGTAATTATCTCCAACGACAAGTAGTTATTCTGCATTGAATTAATCGTAGAAACTTACGCAGTAAATACTTATGCCTCGTATTTAAATTTTACTCATACTTTCACGTTTAACGAAACCGCAGGTGTTACCGCATTTGCACACACCGCATTTCGCACAACCGCACCGCACATAAAATGGTACTCGCTCAAATCGGCGAGAATGATTAAGTTTTTATCCCGCAGCGCTTACTTTATGATTTTAAAAATTACTCTACTTTCTCGAATAATCGATTTGCATAATCTTATGCAATTTCAGCGCTAAAATGATATTTCCATTGTACAACACGTGGGCAAATTGTATCGAGACCCGTCACAAGCTACACGCGGCCGCGCACGACCGACTTGCGTCCACTCATTATTAGTAATTACGTTTAACTTTTTTGTATGTAATTATCTCCAACGACAAGTAGTTATTCTGCATTGAATTAATCGTAGAAACTTACGTAGTAAATACTTATGCCTCGTATTTAAATTTTACTCCTATTTCATGTTTAATGAAACTAGGTGTTACAATTTGAATAACATCAATTTCGATATAACCTCCCCGCATATAAAATTTTATTCAAATCGGCGAGAATGATTAAGTTTTTATTTGAGTGTTTTTTATGATTTTAAAAATTAATTTCTATGAATAATCTTTATAGTCTATGAATAGTAAAATGATATTTCCAGTACAAATGCAAATTTTCATAAAAAAACAATCGAGCCTGACTGTTGTTACAATACGCAACAGACATACAATTGCATTCAAGTCCATGCATCAATGTTGCATTTGTTATCTAGGGAGTGCTACACTCAGATACCTATCACAAAATTTGGGGTAAAACTTACATGTATGTACGTACAGGGCGAAAAGTTTAATATAGACATAACTTACGCATTCATATTTTTAAAAGTTTGTTTATTTGATAGCAGTGTACAAAAAATTTGTAAGAATCTGGGCACAATATAATTTATGCAAATAAAATAGTTTAACGGTCGGTTGTCTGTTGTTACCTGCGCACAGTGCCTTGCACAGTCCATGCATCCAGTGCATGTCCTAGGGAGTGCTCACTCAGTCCGACCTTTAATAACTTATTATTTCAGCCGTTTAATGATTACAGGCGCTTTTCTAGTTGGTAAATAAAAGCTAGCATCTTCCACCACAGCTCTGATCGAGTCGAAATTTAGGACTCTGCTATTTCTAATCTATCAGATCTATAATACCTTCAGGTTTTATAATTAGCTTCTTACATATGAAATTGGCGTTTTATTGAACTGGTCACTTTGATCTCAAATATCTGGTGTTTGGTTAGGAATTTAAAAATTAAATTTATTTGAAATATTGACTTGTGTATGTGTTTTGAATTTAGAGATTAATTTTTTTTGTGAGCAAGGTACGGGGGGTATGGTGCGTGTCGGATATATTTCAACCGTAGTTCCTCTAATTTAGCGACCGTCTGTCGTTAAGCATGGGGTTTAGCGAAGTCCTGAAGCAGCAGTGGGCTAGAGAGATTAACCATTCTCGATTATTTAACGGCTAGCTTTTCCATCACGGTTTGCAAAAATGTTGACAATACAGATCTGCCGTTATCGTATGGCCGTTAGGAATCTGTAGTGTATGACATCAACATTGGTCCACCAAATACTCACCAGTACCTGTTTCTTAGTGAACTTTCGCTTGAGAGAAGATTTGACCGGTTCTCGTGGGTTCAACCACTGTGATAAGCGTTTCCGATTGTCGTAAAGGATCCATTTTTCGTCACAAGTAACAATACGTTTCAAAATTCCCTCGTTATTGTGACGGTTGAGTAATGTAATGCAGCACTCAATCCGTGTTTGTTGGAGTGTTTCAGTCAAATCATGCGGTACCCATTTCTCAAGCTTTTTAACTTTCCAATTTGTTTGTAGTGAATTAAATTTGTTTTATCACTCACACTGACGCCTGCCGCTAACTATGACGTAGTTTGCAATGGATACCATTCCACGACCACAGAAGACGCTAGTTCTTTTTTATTGCTGTAAGTATGTAATTATTATTTTTTAATTACCTACCTACCATGTGCAAAGCAGCATTGGAAAAGGACGGAAAAGATGGGACTCACCCTGGGCTGCGCTCCCTGTTTGTCTCGCTCTTCCTCCACTGGTACACAACTCCAAGTTCTCTAAACACTTTAAGGAACACACAATGTATTTTAATTTATATAAATGAATGACTTCTGTCGGTCGGACGCTCGTTGACTCGCGCAATGCTCACAACGAAGTGAAGTGTGTCATACATACCCCAGGGTGGTGGGGGAAAGGACAAAGAGAAAGGCAAGAATATTCATGTTCAAGGACAGGATGCCGCTTTGCACAATTCTAGCCTTAACAACCACCTTTAATTCTACATTATCAACTGGGGTCTCTGGCCTTTCACGGGATTTGTTTCGTAGCTTAAAATTTCCCGAACAAAAACGTTGGAACGATTTATAAAAACGATTAAACACTGGTTATTTATTAATATTAAAACAGAATTAGCGGTCTAAATTAAAAAAAAAAAATCCACTAAAATGACTTAAAAACAAAAAAAGCGTTATGAAACTTGGCTTGCAGATTATTTAAAAAATATATCCGTTATCTTAGCTCTCCAACAATGCATAACAACTAGAAAAAATTGCAAAGAAACTGAAAAAAAAAAATATCTTATTGTAAATATTAAATTTAGTAGCGTTAAACGTTCATAGTGATGTTTTATAATAAATCATTTGATAACACAATCCGTTAGGATTTACTTCGTTTACTAAACGAATATATTATGGTTACATTAGTGTGACGAACCTCGTTGCAGCGTAGTGACGTAGCGATCTCATAGCTACACGGCGCGGTGCGAGCGCGGCGACGTAGCGCTCGCGTAGCGGTCAGCGTACACTTCGTTATGCACTACAACGCGACGCGACGTGACGCGAATTAGCCATATTATTAATACTAGCGGTCGTGCAATGATCAAAATTAGACCACCGACTTTTAAACATAGACTATTTTCTGTTTGACATTTGCACTACGAACCTAAACAATGAGTATTATATCACTTGCTGTCACTTTTAATTGAGTGGCAATGTCAATATTTTGGAGGGTCTAACTTCAATGGCATTGGTCGTTTTAGGATTCGCAATATTAATTAATTTATTTGAATATATTAGTAAAATTAATTATAGATAAATTTTAGCTTTCTGCACTCCTTCTCCATATAAACTTTAACTATGCCAAATCTCACGTTTTCCGTGCACGCAATACACTTAAAAAGGGGTATAAAGTATTTGCTTCACGTATAAATTTAATGATTTACTTGCAATGGAACACGGATTTCTGACTAAGAAAAGCGTCAGTTGTTATTCCAAACACCTTACAAATAGGAAAGTGTTGTTTTCACAACACTCGTTTACAATAAAGCTATACCCTTTTCAGGATAAGCAGATATTTATCGATGTTTTTTATTAATTTATTACTTAGAATTTTTTTAGAAATTTAAAATTACATTTTCATGCAAAGGGATATACTAATGCAGAAACTAGTACACATTTTTATTTTATATTTTAACATTACATTTATATGATTTATTTGAACAAGATAAAAGTGAACCCTGGACCTCATTAACCCAACATCAACACAACGCGAAACTGCAACCTACTCGTATGATGATATGATGTACAATAATATTTCATACAAACATTGAAGCATAAACTAATCTCATTACATTAATATACAATGTACACATATAATACAATGACGTAGTGAAACTGGATGCAATGAGTATTTGAGTTTCGTATTCAGAGTTATCATTAAACTGAGAGAAAACATAAACCTTTTACATAAGAAAATTGTTACGAATAGTTTATTTATCTTTGTCTGGCATTATTGCTGTGCCAATGTATCATTTTATATATTATTGATAATCTGGGATACGGTAGAATGTCATTAGTATATTACATATTTAGAATCTCCAATATCCCACAGAGATTAATGCCAAAATCATTATTTTTGCCGTTGTAATTATAATATTATATTGTTCACTAGAGTGATGTAATTTGATCGTTTTAGAGTTATCCGTTTGACAGATGTTCGTTGCATACAGTTTACATGGTATATAATAGTGTAGGAATGTATCGCACTCGCTCTAACATAAATACGTAAGTATGTATTATGTGTTCAGTTGTATGCAGCACATAGAAACAGCAGCAGCAACAGGCATTAACAAGCAATCTTTCATTTTGATTAATGTATGTGCGCGACTCGCGAGGGCCTCGGCCCGTTTCCGTAGCGCGTAGCACGTAGCCAGTAGCACTTAGCGCGTAGCAGACGAGCTCACTTACTTGTTTGAAGCAGGCTGTACGCGAAAGCGCTGCAACATTGTAAATCATGTAGCGATACCGAGCGACAGTCTCCGGAGCGTTCTCTTGGAATATGTAAGACGCGGGGGTGGTACGGGGGCGCCGCGGGGGAATTACCATTAACAATGCATAGCAATGCGCGCCTCTGTTTCATTTTTCTACAATAAGTTTCTTCCGTTTTCTTATAACAATTTATATAATTATGTTTTTACACTAAATATTTTATTCTAATGTATATTTTACTCCAAATTGAAGTGTCTGTTTGTAATTTCAAAATAGCAGCTTTTTACTAAATACATATGAAAGTATATACGACACCTATAACATAAAACCCATTTTTAGAATTTATGTCTGTCTGTCTCTTTGTTCCGGGTAATCTTCGAAATGATTGGATCGATTTTGACGGGATTTTCACTGATATATATCTGATATTATAGGGAGTAACTTAGGCTACTTTTATTTTATAAAAAGAATTAGCGTTCCACACATAAAAAATACTGGCATGGGGAATCAATTTGGGTGGTTAAATGGCTGACGCTAAGTAATTGTAGACATTGTAAAAACCTACAAAAAAGTCACAGAGAGTATACGTCTATCTTCTAAGGAACACCAACAATAAGAATTTATAACTTTTAAATAGCCGGGAGCGGAGAGCCAGATTCGCGCGGGCATTCTGTACTCCACGTGAGTAAAGTCACAGACACAGCTAGTCTAATATAAATATCTAAATTCCTCACATTTTAGTGTTAAAAACTATATACAGATTAAATACATATAGACGAGAGCTGTACATGAAATGAGACCGAGCCCACGTGAGAGTTGTGAGCGACACTACACTACACAACAGCACGCACTACGCAGTGTACGCGAGACGATGTAGTTGGTACTCGTACGTACGCGCTACGGGATACTATCAGAGTAGGTAAGTGGTTCAGTCGCGTAATGTGGTGGCGCGCCGATATAATATTCATATGAATCCGCTTTGACGCTCGCTCGGATATATAACCATATTAGGATCGATCGCCGCCGGTGGGCTCTCTCCGCTCTCTCCGCTCTCTCCGGAACTAATATCTATATTTATATCTATACATATAATAAAAACGTAACTGATCGATGTCTGTACATAGAAGATATATGAGAAAAACTATTATTGGGGGCCTTTATCAATGCAGTAGAACCCAAAACAATGATTGTTAGAATTTTGTCTGTTTGCCAACGTTTGTTCGCGCTAATCTCGGAAATAGCTTAAGCGATTTGGAAACGGTTTTCACTAATATATTATGGTAAAGTTAACTGAAAATTTAGTGTTTGTTTTACTTCAATAAGTTCATAAATAAAAAAGTTATATCAATTTAAAAAATCACGTCGAACATTTGTTCCATAAAAATGCTATAAAATAGCTCTTAAGTTGAATTGACTGAAATTTTAGTTAAACGATGATGATTGAAACTTTTCATAAAGTTAAATAACGGAGAGCTTCAAAAATTTTTAAATTCCAATATAAGTTAGCCCGGATATTTGTCGGTTGAATATAGCTGCGCCGCTGCTAGGGATGCCAATTCATTTCGAAAAAAAATCGATTCGAATTGGACTCCTATGAATCGATTCACAAAATGATCGAGGTCTTAAAAATCAATCTCTCAAAATTCGATCTTTTTTCGATTCACCTTCGGATTTGTATTAACAATACAAAAATCTCTAAAATAGAAAATTAAAAGGATACCACAAAAAGCGATCTTTTGTCATATTTACCTTAAATAAAGATATAGAAAGGTAAAGAAAGAGAGTAATAGGGAAAGAGAATTCATTTCAAAAATGTATTATTATAAACTGTTGTCGTTATTTTGCTGTTGGGTAATAATTTACTGTTAGTATTTTAATAGGTAAACTAGCTGTGCCCCACAGTTTCACCTGTGTTAATTTTATACAATAAACACCGCACCGACAACGCACCTGCGTAGTCCATCATAATTATTGTTCTTGTCGCAAGTGCAAATTATTTCAATTTTTTATTATCTCCTAAACTATAGGTCAAAATAACATAATGTAATTAGCAAAACTTAAATTTATAAAATTTTCTTCTTATCGAAGAAACTTTTATTCGTAAGAATTAATATGCCATGCCTCAAAATAATGTTCATATATCACTTTTTAATTTTTAACAATTGTTTAACAAACTTTTTTACCTTTTTCAATTAACCATTACGACAGTGCAAGCGAATAAAGCAACTCGGAAAGTCTTCCACCTCCGACTTAACAAAAATCAATATTTAAGGATTTATGAGAGTTTGTAGCCTAATGTTAGATAGCCTATACTATTCGTCGTGAGTCTGGTTATCATATACAAAAAGATTTTTTAGAATCCGACTGCGGTAGTTCCACAGATTAGCGTGTTTAAACAAACAAACAAAAAAACTCTTCCACTTTATTATATTAGTATAAATAGTATAGAAATACACCGACTGATCTCGGAACACGACTTACCAAAAGAAAATTATACATGGGTTTATTATTATATGTATGGGTCGCGATCCCTACCGCCCCGCTATATTATTGCATATCACCACCTGATCTCTGAACACGATGAACCAAAAGAAAATTATACATGGGTTTATTATTATATGTATGGGTCGCGATCCCTACCGCCCCGCTATATTATTGCATATCACCACCTGATCTCTGAACACGATGAACCAAAAGAAAATTATACATGGGTTTATTATTATATGTATGGGTCGCGATCCCTACCGCCCCGCTATATTATTGCATATCACCACCTGATCTCTGAACACGATGAACCAAAAGAAAATTATACATGGGTTTATTATTATATGTATGGGTCGCGATCCCTACCGCCCCGCTATATTATTGCATATCACCACCTGATCTCTGAACACGATGAACCAAAAGAAAATTATACATGGGTTTATTATTATATGTATGGGTCGCGATCCCTACCGCCCCGCTATATTATTGCATATCACCACCTGATCTCTGAACACGATGAACCAAAAGAAAATTATACATGGGTTTATTATTATATGTATGGGTCGCGATCCCTACCGCCCCGCTATATTATTGCATATCACCACCTGATCTCTGAACACGATGAACCAAAAGAAAATTATACATGGGTTTATTATTATATGTATGGGTCGCGATCCCTACCGCCCCGCTATATTATTGCATATCACCACCTGATCTCTGAACACGATGAACCAAAAGAAAATTATACATGGGTTTATTATTATATGTATGGGTCGCGATCCCTACCGCCCCGCTATATTATTGCATATCACCACCTGATCTCTGAACACGATGAACCAAAAGAAAATTATACATGGGTTTATTATTATATGTATGGGTCGCGATCCCTACCGCCCCGCTATATTATTGCATATCACCACCTGATCTCTGAACACGATGAACCAAAAGAAAATTATACATGGGTTTATTATTATATGTATGGGTCGCGATCCCTACCGCCCCACTATATTATTGCATATCACCACCTGATCTCTGAACACGATGAACCAAAAGAAAATTATACATGGGTTTATTATTATATGTATGGGTCGCGATCCCTACCGCCCCGCTATATTATTGCATATCACCACCTGATCTCTGAACACGATGAACCAAAAGAAAATTATACATGGGTTTATTATTATATGTATGGGTCGCGATCCCTACCGCCCCGCTATATTATTGCATATCACCACCTGATCTCTGAACACGATGAACCAAAAGAAAATTATACATGGGTTTATTATTATATGTATGGGTCGCGATCCCTACCGCCCCGCTATATTATTGCATATCACCACCTGATCTCTGAACACGATGAACCAAAAGAAAATTATACATGGGTTTATTATTATATGTATGGGTCGCGATCCCTACCGCCCCGCTATATTATTGCATATCACCACCTGATCTCTGAACACGATGAACCAAAAGAAAATTATACATGGGTTTATTATTATATGTATGGGTCGCGATCCCTACCGCCCCGCTATATTATTGCATATCACCACCTGATCTCTGAACACGATGAACCAAAAGAAAATTATACATGGGTTTATTATTATATGTATGGGTCGCGATCCCTACCGCCCCGCTATATTATTGCATATCACCACCTGATCTCTGAACACGATGAACCAAAAGAAAATTATACATGGGTTTATTATTATATGTATGGGTCGCGATCCCTACCGCCCCGCTATATTATTGCATATCACCACCTGATCTCTGAACACGATGAACCAAAAGAAAATTATACATGGGTTTATTATTATATGTATGGGTCGCGATCCCTACCGCCCCGCTATATTATTGCATATCACCACCTGATCTCTGAACACGATGAACCAAAAGAAAATTATACATGGGTTTATTATTATATGTATGGGTCGCGATCCCTACCGCCCCGCTATATTATTGCATATCACCACCTGATCTCTGAACACGATGAACCAAAAGAAAATTATACATGGGTTTATTATTATATGTATGGGTCGCGATCCCTACCGCCCCGCTATATTATTGCATATCACCACCTGATCTCTGAACACGATGAACCAAAAGATGCCTGAATAAGCTTAATCCTTTCCCTTCCACATTCAAATCTCCCACTAATGAGCCGCGGACAGCGCCACGCGTGAACGCGCAACACAAGCCTCACTCGCGCCCTCTAGCGTGAGGAAAATTCATTCATTGACTTGATGGCGGTTAAAAATCTACCGAACAGCATTTGGCTCCGCGAGTTCTCCGGTCAATTCAATGTAGAAGATACAAAAATAACAATATTAAGTGAAAAAAAAGTAAGTGCTCATTTAGTGACGGTGCATGAGTCCATTCCATAAGTCCAAAATTCATACCAAACACCAATTTATCCTACCTTAAGCTGTAACAAAACCCATAAAAATGAGTTTATCACTATTTGTATGGTGGTCGCGATCCCTACCATCCCTCTATATTACTGCATAAACACTGACTGATGTCTAAACACGACAAACCAAAAGAAAATCATAGATGGATTTACCACTCTATGTGTATGGTATTGTAAATCATCCCTTATTGTACTACCTAGCGGATTAATTTTTCAAAAACTTGAAACCTTTTATTTCTTCCTAAAAGCATAAACATGAATTGTGAAGTATTCCTGAAAAACAGTTGCTACCTCTGAACTGTTTGAGATGTGAACTCCTTCGACAGTTAGATTTATCGAATCGTCTTTTTTCCTATTTTTTCCCATTTCTTTATTTATTATGTTCCAAACAGTCTTAGACATATTAGTAGATGCAAACATTTTGTTACTTAGCATACAGCCATACAAACACGTTTAAATATTTTTGAATAATTCCTAACATAAGTATGAAACGCCTCGTTAGTTGTCATCGATTTTCTGATATATAAATCATATAAATGGTCTGTACTTTTATTAATTCCTTTGGTTGCCCAATCACTGAATAAATTTTTTTTCTGAACACTACTAATCTTGGGTGGGCAATTTTTAATAACTTCATTACGTATAATATTAAATAAGTAATCGTAATTGAAATTGGGATCAATACTATTAAAATTGGTCGACGATAATTTCAAATTGATATTATGATTTAAGCGATCTAATCTACTTTTGATATAACTCTAGCCAATTTGTTACAAGCTTCGCTACGTGTCTTACAATTTATTTTAACAAGCTGTGCTTTATGGTCCGATCTTATCCCAGTAATAATACTATTACTAACGGTTTCAAAGTTAGTAAAAACATTGTCAATGCACGAAGCAGTATGGGCCGTGCTTCTGGTTGGCTGATTAAAAAGCGGATACAGATTAAATGATCTAAATATCGACGTGAACATTGTGACCTCTGGTAATGAACTCAAAATGTCAATATTAAAGTCACCGCAGACTAAAACAGACTTCTTTGTATTACATATTTTCATTAAAATTTCCTCCATAGTTTTAAAGATATGTAAAATGTTCGACGCCGGAGGTCTATACACACATAATATAATCAATTCCTCCATCTCTGCACAAGCTACTTCACAAATACGGTCTATTGAGAGACTACATATATCTTTTTGATCTTTAAATTTTAAATTATCCTTTAATAATATTATACAACCACCACCGACAGTGGTCATCCGATTATAAATACTAGCAACTGTAAAGTGTGGTACAGCAAATAACATCTTAACAGGTTTAAGCCAAGTTTCTGTAAAACATAATATATCTAGTCTTTCTCTTTCTAATAATAACTCTAAGTCTAATATTTTGCCGGAGAAGCGATTAATGTTTTGATGGTATACTGTAATGTAGAACTTCCGCTTTGTAATATTCATTGGTTTAAAAATATATTATTATTAACAGTATCATTAGTCACACTATATAACATTGCTAAGTCACTTAACCTATTTATATTATATGCTATCAATGTAGCTATGTCTCGTCTATATTTAAGGGGAAGGAACATCCTTCCCTGAGTTAATGTAAAAGAATTATTAATAAATTTATTAATGTCAAAAAATATAAATTTGTCACTATGACGACATGTCATATTGTGTATAAAATTGTTTAACATATGTATGTTATTATTTTTATCTGATAGGGATATTAAATATGGAAAAGCACACAACATGATTTTCCCCACATTCAATTTTAAAGAGAGTAGAATATGGTCGGAGCAATATGTCAAGCGACGCAACGAGCAACGCAACAAGCGGTGTAACACGTGACTCGGATAATCGGACCGCATTTAAACTAACAAACTGGCGCATATTAATAAAGTCTGTATATCTGAAAACTATAATAATGATTGATTTTTTTTCGTTCATTTGTGCCACTCCTTCGTGGTGGCCTCGAAAACATGCTTTATATACTCTTGAACAGCCTCTCCTGGTATTGAAAATCGTTGACCATTTCTTAATTTTTGAAAACAGGAACAAGTCATATGGTACCAGGTCGAGACTGTATGCAGGATGACACATAGTATCTACGTTTTCCCCCTTTCAAAAATTCGTTTGTCTCTCTGGCCGTGTGAGAGTAGGCATTGCCATGGTGTAGGATGATACGGCGTTTTTGGTTATTTTTACAAATTTCGTCAATAACTTCCGGCAAACTTCACTATGGTGGAGTACCAGTTGGTATCCGCTTAGCGGCCGCGGCAAATCGCACACTCACCACTTTGGTTGGTTTCGGTTCACCTAGAAACACCCAAACAGACGATTGCTGCTTTCTTTTAGAATTGTAGCTATAAATCTATGTTTTCGTCACCTGTCACTATGTCCAACACCAAATTTGATGTCGCTTCGTTGAATCTGGTAAAAGTAGCCTTACACCGTGACGTGGTTCATTTTTTGAGTCTCAGTGCCTTAGTTAAATTGTGAAGGATCCATCGGAAACACAGTTTTTTCAAACCCAAATATTTTTGTAGAATTGATTGTATCTGACTCATGCCTATGCCTAAGAATGCCCGAATCTAATGGCAGGTCACATGCCCGTCTGTTTCAATCATACTGCGTACTGCATTGATGTTTTCTCGTTCACAACGCGGCGGTGGACGGACGACCATTACGAAATTAATCATTGCGATTAACATGACCGCGTTGGAATTCTGCAAACCGACTATAAAGAGTCGACAAGCATGCTGCTTTATTTATTGTCAGAAGTAGTTTGAGGGCGAGCGAGACTCTGCAAGAACAAAACTACACTTAAAGTCGTGATAAGTAATACAATGAAAATTTCCACAAGTTAAATCCATGGTAAAGTAGATATTCAAAATGGAGCCAAAATATAAAAATAAGTGACAAATATAACTTTTGTCATAATTCATTTTTAAATATTCTTCATGGAAGTGGCTAGTTACGAAATTTTATAATGCGCCCTATGTAATAAAAGTAACAATAAAACTACGAGATATAAATAATTACTGCGCAGTAACAAACGCGAGCGGAGCCGCGGGCACACGGCTAGTATAATATGTAAGCGTAAAATAACCATGAGTTTCAACACAAAAGGAAAAGGAACATTAAATCCCAACTCAGTCCTTCCAATGGAACAGTGGTGGGGACTTAAGTAAAGCAAATTATAATTGGTATCAGGTTCAATACAGAAGCTACTGTTGCTTGTAGTAACTTTCCAACTCCGTGTTTCTGATTGTTTTCGGAGGAGAAACACGACTTGATGTAATTAATGTGCAATATGACACCGCACCCCTCCGCCCCGCCCCGCCCCGCCCCGCCCCGCACCGCTTGTGGTACGGCCTGGCACTCAACAATTGTATTATATATAAATACTAGCTGTGCCCGTAGCTTCGCTCACGTGGAATACAGAATGCCCGCGCGAATCTTGCTCCTCCGCTCCCGGCTATTTTAAATACAAAAATGCTTATTGTGGGTGTTTCTTAGAAAATAGATATATACTCTCCCGGACTATTTTGTAGATGATTTTAATCCCTATAGTTATGCAGTAAATTAATTTGCTATATCTCTTATGGTTTACCCAGCATAAGCCATTTAAGCGCCCGAATTGATTCACCATGACCAGTTTTCTTTATTTGTGAGGAACCCTAATTTTTTTTTCTAAAATTAAAGTAGCTTATGTTACTCTCTATGAATTCAGCTATCTACCAGTGAAAGTCTCGTCAAAATCAGTCCAATCGTTTCGGAGATTACCCGGAGCAAACAGACAGACAATGGGCTTTTTGTTATAGGTATCGTATATATTTTCATATGCATTTAGTAAAAAACTGTTATTTTGACATTACATTCAGACACTTCAATTGTATTATAAGTAGATAAGTAATTATATAAGAATGTAAAACGCGATCGTATTACCAATTTTACATTAACATTGAACCGAGGATCCTTACGATCTTTTTTAATACAGAAAGCGTGGCAAACAAACATATGGCCCGCTTGATGGTAAGCGGCCATCGTAACCTATGGATAAGTTTGTAATACCATAGGTGTCACTAGTGTGCTGCCGACCTTGAAACCCGCTCTGGAAACCCTACTCATCGCAGGAACACAACACTAGATTATTTGGCTGCGATCTTCTTTAAGATGTAAGTATTCCATCAGTTGCTGTCGGACAACCCCAAGTAGAGAGAAATCTTCAAAAATATTAGGTCCTTTCATATGAAATTGGCGTTTTGTACGGGAGGAATATAAAGTCAATTCTTTTTTTTTGTAAAATATAATTAATTAATCAAGGTATGCACCGTTTTTATCATTGCACTTTTGCCATCTCATATGTAGTTCATTGATCTCTTTACTAACAAAAAAACCATGGGGGCGAGAATCAATAAACTCTTTGAAGGCGGTTTGGACTGCCACATCGGAGTTGAATTTTTTCCCTTGTAAGAAGTTGTCCAAATTCAGGAAAAATGGTAATCTGTTGGAGCAAGGTCCGGGAAGTACGGTGGATGTCGCACACATTCCAATTGTAGCTCATCTAACTTATTGGTTGTTTGTTGTGCAGTGTGTGGTCTTGCGTTGTCTTGAAAAAGCAGTGGCCTAGAGCGATTGATCAATCTCCGTTGTTTAGCTGCTAGTTCTTCCTTCGTGGTTTGCAGTTGCTGACAATAGATATCTGCCGTAATCGTTTGGCCAGATTTTAGAAAGCTGTAGTGAACGACACCGGCGCTAGTCCACCATACACTCACAAGTAACTTTTTCTGAGTCAATTTTCGTTTAGGGCAGGATTGACTGGTTCTCCAGGGTTCAGCCATTCCAACGAGCGTTTCCAATTATCGTACAGTATCCATTTTTCATCACAAGTTATGTTTCGATTAAAAATCTCTTCATTATTGTGTCGGCTGAGCAAAGTAACACAGCAGTCGACGCGTGTTTGTAAGTTCGATTTTCTCAATTCATGAGGTATCCATTGTTCAAGTTTTTTTTACTTTCCCGATATGTTTCAAGTGGATTATTACATTTTTATCACTTTCCCCGAAGCCTGCAGCTATCTCTGAAGTGCTTTGTGATGGATCCGCTTCCACAATAGCCTTTAATTCTTCATTTTCCACTTTGGTCTCCGGCCGTCCACGGGGTTGGTTCTGAAGGTCGACATTTCCGGAACAAAAACGTACCTTGCTTTCTTTTGCGACACCAGCGCCGTAGACATAATTAATCCTTCGAGCTGTTTCTGCAGCACTGGTGGCACGGTAGAACTCGTACTCGTAAATATACCGATATTTCATGTTTTCCACTGTGCGGTAATAAGCGACGCCAAAGAAAAAAATAATTAGAAAAAAACAAATGAATGACTGTTTTCAAAACTCAAATGTACCAGCTAAATGAATTTATAAATTTAAATTTGGAATTCTTAACCAAAGAGGAGATATTTAAGATCAAAGTGTTCAGTACGACAAAACGCTAATTTCATATTTAAGGACCTAATATTTCCACGTGCTCTACCTCCTTAGATGATATGAGTATCACGTACTCTACACCTCTACTACTACTTGTACTTACAAAGCGTTATCGTAACGACATAGTTTCACTCATAACGACGTACTTTGAGTTCTGACGAGGCGTGGAGTGCGGGGGTGTAGGGGTGCTCCTGTATTACCTTTAAACTAGTTTCAGTAAGGGCTGCCACCACTTCGCCAACATTGTATTCCAGTTGGAAGAGTTAGTTTCCCCGGCCAAAAGGCTTTCTGCTACTGATAGTAGATGGCGCTGTTGTTTATATCTTCTATGCGTGAATAAGTAAGTCGAGCGAGATAGAACGATTGTGTGAAAGATCGTTTGGTTTCTCATCAAATAGAAATAACCGGAGTGAAGTGTCTGTAATGAGTTTATGAATATTAAAATCTAACGCATATAATCAGGATTTTAGCCAGGAAAAGGAGAGGGGGCAAGCAAGAGCAAAATAATAAACAATTTTTTATACTAGCATTGCAATGATTCCATAGCATCTAATGGCAAAAGTACGGTACAATACAAACAACAACGGTGACCGTCGGTGACAGATTCGAACGACAGTAGTCGCCATCATACTGACCTGCAGAAATTACCCCTTTAAATTTCGTTTGCTGTACCCGATATCATAGAAAGGAGGGATACACGTTGCTTGACAGACAATTTCACATTCATACGGTACGGCACAGGTAAGAATTCACCATGTTCTTTTTTCATGCCGTGATGGCTACTATAGTATAGCTCTGGCTTCGTAAACTAGTCCACATGGTTTTGGAAGGTAATGAGTTAACCTCAAACAGCTGCTCACAACATACACCATGACACAGAATATAAAATGCTCAGTGAGTTAATGTCCCTTCGTATCTGAAGTCATTCTAAATAAATAGTAATATCTGTCCAAGGAATCAAGGACGTATTGGGCGGAATCTTCCCAAAGATACAAACATTATTTTATGCATGGCCGAACTCAAGTTAAGTCTTATAGAGAAATTACATTTACTCGGCCGTGGAAAACCATCACATTCTGATCAGGTTGTCAAGTCTCCTGGATACCACGGAGATAAAGATAACGCTTCCAATATGAACCCTGAAATGAAAGTTATAACAGATATCTAATTATAGGATATTGAGGAAGTTACACTTTGCGAGTACCTATGTAATTCTAAAGAGAGAAAAGCGAGACTTTTTTACACAAAGGAACAGGCATACCTGAATTCAAGCATATTACATTCCCTACACGAAGATATGAGGTTATAGAACTATTTTATGTCAGTAATAAGATCTGCCTGCAATCTCACGGCTTCAATCTGCTTTAAGAGTCATGTACGGTGCCTTCGTCTGCACAGCAAAGAATGCAAGCAGAAGCTAACATTATTATATATATTATGTAAGAATCAGGGTTGGCGAACTGCATTAGTTCAATGAGTACACGGATACAGGATGCCAAGGAGACTTTATCCTCTAAGTTTGGATAAAAGACCACAATGTAAGGCCCTATCAAACACTTTTGCTATGTCGAAGTTGCTATGTGAATCACTTCCTTTTCCCAGCGATGTAGCACTTATACTTAGAGATGAAGCCATATTATTGTAGATCATTTATTAAAGAGTGATCTATTGGGTAGTGGATAAGGTGTGTATTGATTATTAGTTCCATGACTATATACAAGAGTGAAGTTACTATGATTGGGTAAAAGATGTTACACAATGGTATCTCTCCAGATTTTGGGACACAATACCAGGATCGTAGCATAGACGTGTCAGTGTTGAGGACTTCTAGGCTGTACAGCTTTTAAAGATCGTAGTTCTCTGTGCACGTCACTTTACCCAATACATCATGAGCCAGCATCACCATTGACTATGGAGTTAACCGCGAAGATGTTAGTCATTAAATTTACTTTCTAGCATGAGTTTTGGGAGAGTAACTCAGCAGAGCAGCGATAGATGATTAAAATAGGCTTGTATTGATTTAGCCACACCCCAACATATACGACTGTTACTTGGATGTTCCACTAGGTTCTGGACAAACCAGACAACGTGCTGAGCATCTGATATAATATAAGAAGGCTTCTTACAGGACTTGGTGGCACTGTTTAAGGTTGGTTTGAAGAAGCTGTCGTTAGGATCGTTATTTACACGATTAAAGCACGAGACGAGGAAGGAGCTGGTTGCTTCTGATTGCCAGTGTCAGCGCATTCGTGATTGAACCAACAGTCTCCATAAGGAGTACACAATATCGTAAGAAAGATTGTATTATTCCATTTCAAATTATATCCAAGTTAATCTGAGCGCCCTGCCCTCGCCGAAGGTAGCAGTAGCGAAAGAGTGTAAAAAGTGCGAAACGATATCATTGTTGAATAATTGCTTACTAATACCGTATTAGGGGCTAGACGGGGGGGTTTGAAATAACTCTTTGCGTTAGGTTTTCTTACAGTTAGGTACTGAGCTGTCTTAAAAACGGACATATTACAGTGCAGGTACAAGTACTCATTATGAATATTCTAAATTATTTATAAAGTTGTATTTCATCCAAGAAAACTCGGAATAAACGGAACAAATGTAATCAAAAACTACTATATAAGAATGAATGTAAAATAGTTTGCATTGCACGGCGACAGAAGGAGCTCGCGCACTGTGCCCGCAGCAGTGGCGGTGCGGTGCGGTGCGTTGGCGAGATGCCCGTTCTCTTTTATTGTTCAATAAACTTATTCAATTTTAATGAAAATCTTTATTGTATGAGCGCGCTTTAACAATTTCGTTTTCACATTCACAAACGTTACTATAAACTTGCCTACATATAAGTACATACGTTGCTTTTCAACTGGTTTCATACATTCACTCGACTTGATTATCTACTGTTATGTGTTTGCATAGTTCGTTACTTAAATTAAAAATAATCCGTCACAGTGACTGCAAGTGCATGGAGACGTGCGAGTGGCGCGCAGGCGGCAGGGTAATCAGGCGACCCGCTCTTCATGGACTGTCAAGGAATAGTATGAGCTGATGCTGAAGGGGAACCTCTCGAGAAATAAATTATGCATTAACATAGTAGGAACAACGCATTCGAATATTTCATTTGATGTGTTTGTAATGGGCAATACATTGTAAGGTAGCGTGCTAATTAATTGGCTCGTGTTATTAAGTATTCACCCACTTGTGGGAACATTAATGTGTTGTGTGTGTGTGAATGAGTGCGAGCTGCAAGCCCTACTGTGCTCTGCGGTCACGTCTCCTCCATTGTTTAGAGTGAGTCGTGAGCAGCCGCCCCCGCCCCCGCCCCCGCTGATAAATGCTCTTCTATATTCCACAGTTGCACGTTGGTACACGAAACCTAAACGTAAAAAATTATCCATCAAAGACAACCCTCACTCCAGATGCAGAATAAAAAGTTTAATAAGTATGATTATGATTGAACTATTACTAATGTGTTTTTATATTGAAAATACTAGCTGTGCCCATGGCTTCGCCCACGTGGACTACAGATTCCCGCGCGAATCTTGCTTCCCTGCTCCCGGCTATTTTAAAGACAAAAATGCTTATTTTGGTTGTTCCTTAGCAGACAGATGTATACTCTCCGGACTTTTTATAGATTTTTTAATGCCTATGATTATGTAGTACATTAATTTCCTATATCGTTTATGGTTTACATGCTAAAGCCATTTAAGGGTCCGAATTGATTCTCCATGACCAGTATTTTTTTTATTTGTGCTCCTAAGTTACTTCCTATATCATCGGCTATCTATCAGTGAAAGTCCCATCAAAATCGGTCCAACTGTTTCGAAGATTACCTGGAACAAACAGACAGACAACAATTTAAAAAAAATGGGCGTTTTTTTATAGGTTTCATATATACTTTCATATTATGCGTTTAGTAAAAAAACTGTTAGGTATTTAGACATTACAAACAGACACTACAATTTTATTAATTGTATAGATACATGAATATTTCGACAAGTTCTATGTCTTTATGTAACATTTGACACGAACTCTTGGGGTGAGATGAGTGTCCACATGTCCCATACATAACTTAACTTATTATATTAAGTGTGCAATTCTTGTATAATATATATGTAATTCGTTTCTCGGAAACGGCTCCAACGATTTCGATGCAACTTTGCATTTAGATAATGTTTTACATTCCAAGTTTACTTAGATAGGTGTTTTTCATTTTTTGTTTATAAAACACCGAGCATAGTTCGGTCGCCCAGATATAAATATACCAATATACAAACACATATTACACCAAATGTTTCCCAACACGCGCTTCAACTATTGCAACAGCATTCTGATCGTATTCTGGTTCGGTTTATAACAGTGGACGAAACGTGGCTTCAATATTGCGACCCTGATGTGAAAAAGATGATATTGATTAGTGTTCGTTCTGTTCATATTTTAGTTGCTGCTGCTCTGCACTCCCTCTCCCCCACCATTCTCTCAACCCAAGCGCGGCGCCCTACTAGCCTCCTCAGAACTATTTAGAGGCAAAATAATCTTTGTGGTATATACTATGTTTCCATACGCCAGTACTCGCAGTAGTCCAGGGTTAATGTTATCTCGGTAATCACGGCCTGTAAGTCTCTCGGCATCTGGATATATATACAACAGTTGATCTTGAAATGCGACAACTCGAAAGAGAATCATTGTGACGGGCTTATTAACATGTGTATGTTGACCCCGACACTGGCGCATACAAGCCCCGCCGCGCTTCATTACTGGATACAAAACGGCTGATCCCGGAACGCAACATGTCCAAGCGTACTACTGTGCAAGGTGTTATACCTGATATATAAACAAGTAACTAACTCTTAGTCGTTATACATTCATCACAAGAATGTCTTTAGTAATATATTTCCAACACTGGTAGTATAGATTAAGTTGAGACGGACTGGTCGTGGACCCGGCGCGGTGCGGCACGGTGCGTACTGACGAGTCCAATACTTATACAACACCGAAGGAGTCGCATAACTAATTTATTGAAATCGTACGCCTCTACGCTACACATACACACGCGAGGGAACATAGGGACACGCGAACACATCATTTAATAACTCAACTACTGTTGAGTTTTGAACAATTGATGGTTTTAACAAATTGAGTATATACTTGCGGCAGAGACCAGCGCGACGCACGCGTTCATGCATTTATAATCTCAATACGTGAAGCAAACGCTTTTGGTACCTTTGTACCTTTGTACCTTTGTGCTTTGCGTGCACGGAAGACTGAGATTTCGCTTGGTTAAAGTTTATATTGAGTAGGAGTTCAGAAAGCTAAAATTTACATATAATATATGTTACTGGTATATTAAATTCAATAAATTAATACTGTGAATCCTAAACCGACCAGTGCCATTGAACTTAGACCCCCAGGATATTGACAATGTCACTCAACGAAAAGTGACAGCAAGTGATGTAGATAATACTAATTTTTTATGAATACTATAAATGTCAAACAGAAAATAGTCTACTATTAAAAAGTCGCTGATCAAATTTCGAACTTAGCACGATCGTTATTACATTTAAATTTATACAATTTCAATAAGTTATCTAATACAATAATGTGTTCTAAACGGTAGAATTGCGCGCACTAAGTCGTATCGAGACATATAATATACGAAGTTGCAATTTGTGCCGACGCGACGCAGCGACGGTACCATGTTACCTGAATATAGACAGGCGAATATTTGCTAATAAAAATGCTCCGCGCTCCACAGCTTCATTACTCTCTCAGCCAGTGTACGGAGAAATAATATTGTCCTAATATAAAGTGCATTAGCATGTAGCCTTGGCGTGGCTCCAACGCACAGACATACAACAATATAGCTACACATATAACTGTTATATATAGATACTGTGAGACCACGCAACACCACGCAGCGTCAACAGCGCCCGGCGCTACTCACCCCTACTATATAGAATGCCGGAATAAATTTAATAAAACTTTAAAATAAATCGAAGATGCATTTCATACTTTGCCTAAATATAATTTGACAGTCTACAGAATACCTAAGTGGAGACTGCAAAGTACGTAATAATTCTCTTTACTTCATACATTGCTGCCATTTTGTATAATGTCTATAATACTACTACTTTAAGCATACACTTATTATAATATTCTGTTAAAACAAATTGCTTAGTAAACGTGTCAACTGGATATCATTTTAATAAATTTCGTTACAATAACAACAACAACAAGTTTAAGGACCATGTCAAGCGCGTTTTACTGTCAAAAGGTACCCCATTATGTGAATGATAGTGGTGTCTGGAAGTGACTCCCTCTCTGTGCACCCACTAAATTATTATGAATGTTTTATATTAACACTATTGAATTGAAAAACAAACCCGATCGAGTTTCTTACTGGTTCTTCTCGATGTCTAGCATATTTTCAGAACCGACAGTAGTCTTTTGAAGTTCATAAGTGCCTTCTTAAGGCTTAAATTGAATAAAGATTTGTTTATTTTGATTTAAAAGCTTTTCAAATACTCAGCTGGAGGATCATTACTTATGTCTCGCGTCTATCGCAGTTTCTGTCAGGCTCACGTCAGCCTACTCACAAGATAACAAAATAAACCACGAGATAAACTGTACAGTTTTATTACGTTCATCACCTTGCTAGCCGCCGTTTAAAATAAAAACATCGCATGTTGTTTTCATTAATAACTTGAACGTTAGCTTAACCGTATGGGAGGAAGTGAGAGGGTTACGCGTACAGCCTGCATCAACTGCAGTCGCTGCAGGAACCACTGTGCGTTGCAGTTAACATTATTGTCATCCCTACGACATGCGTGAGTTCATTACATCACGATGCTACACCGTAGCAATGTGCTACACAACAGCTACTAGATACGAGCATCAGCTCTGCACGCGTAGCACTGACTAATCGCAAACCTATTTCCTTATAAATCGCGAGCTCGTTCATGTTTACTCTCGAATTTCAGACGGTTACAATCAATACAGAATAGGTTTCTCCATCGTCTCACCGGGGCCTCTTGGTATGTTCGAAGCGAAGATCTCCATAGAGATATGGAGCTTCCTTCGATACATGCCTATGCCAAACAGCTCTCCCGTTCGTATTTCGACACCGCGTCGAATCACGCGAATCCGTTAATCAAAGCAGCCGCTACATATGTCCCGGTACCCACGACCATCCGGCACAAACGCCGGCCGCGTATAATTTTTATTGACCCCGACGATAGCATCGAAAATGCGAATAAATACTACACATCCGTCTCTCCAAACAGAGCGTGCCAGCGCCCACGCCCGCGTAACCACCGTTCTCTCCGCAGAGGACGGGCGGTCAATTTCGCTCCCGCACACCCCCCACGTCCACCCTCTTTAGCAGTAACCCAAGCCTAGGTCCGTTTCCTCGGCGTGAAGCCCTTGGGTCAGGCAACCGCCCGCGCGATACAAGTGACACTGTACGTGCATCACTTAGCTACCCACATACAACACTACACACGTATGAACATACACACGTGCACATCACATAGGTACATAGGTTCTGTGAGGGACCTTTTTTTTCTTTTTTTACGCTAGTTAGTGTAGTAAACATTTCCGATTATTGAATACACATACGCATGGTTCCTTCCTTCCTCCCAGGAGGGGAACGTGCCTATGTGTATAATTTAGTTAGCTCGAATCGTAGGTTGTAGGGATTCAATTAGATCGCGACTTATTTGCGAACACGACGACCGCCCGAGCCGAGGTCCGGCCACTTTGGCACCCTTGTGCGAGTCGTCCATACAACTTTCGCGGCTGAGTGCTCTCTGCGCTCGCCCCCAAGTCCGGTGAAGCTGTAAAAGCCGCAGCGGCTTTAGGGCCCCTAAGGCTAACAGTGTAGTCAGTTCTAAAAAAAAAAAAAAAAAAATGTTTACTCGGAGCTATTGATGTGAAAACATCTTATAGCGTCGGTTCAGACCGGCTGTTGGCATCAATGTTGGCGACTGATGGCGTGGCGACGCTTTGGCTCTAACGTTTTTCGTTTATGTTATTAAATAGACTGGATCATGTCAAAATTTTACGTTAAAACATGGATAGATTTAAAGCGATTGGTTGGGGTCGCGACCACCATACACAGAGTAATAAAACAAACATTTTCTCAGTGACTTTCTTTTGGTTTGAATTGTTTCAGGATCACTAAGACGTTTCATATCTGCCGGACGTTCCGTGATG